>OY720632.1:74885735-76242448 GCA_963169105.1 Ceriagrion tenellum
ACGTTAAAAGTTACTTTTGGCGACGACGCAATGTAGCCAAGTATGGCACACGTAGACTGGCGCATTGTAACACATACGTTACTCTGAATGAACCCGTCCCCCTCGTTAACCGTCATAGGTTTTTTGGTGACCCCCTTTCTCGTCAACTCTGTAGTGCTGATAACACGATCTACATCTAAATCTACGTGATACCCTGCGAGCCACCACGAGGGTGTGTGGCAGGGGGTGAAGATCACCAAACATGCACTATTGACATGCAACTAGGATATTTAATGGAGACATGCTAGAGAATATGGTCACATGGAGCTAGATGGTTAGTATCTACATAATATGAAATGGATTATTGGTTGTTATTACATGCATCATGCACTACAGACTACTCTAACTATATTTCACCTACGCTACCATTTGATACGCTGCCTATTGTTCTCTCTTATAGTACGAGGGAAAAATGACATTTTAAATCTATCGGTACGACAATCTATCTCTCTAATTTTGTTAATATGATCAAACCTAGCATAATACGCAGGGGTTCTCAATATATATCTAACGTCATCTGTGAACAACTCTGTTTCGAATTTACTTAAAAGGTTTAACCTAAATTTTAACCTGCGTTCTGATAGTAATTCCCATCCTAGTTCTTCTATTAACCTCGTAACACTTATACAATTATCATAACGGCCTTTAACAAACCTAGCAGATCTCCTTTGCACGCGCTCTAATTCTTTTATCATAATTTCCTCGTACGGATCCCATATACTAGCGGCATATTCTAAATGAGGCCTGACAAGTGTAAAATAGCTTCTTTCTCGTACTCTCTCATCGCATTTGCCTAGAACCCTTTTTAGGAAAAAACCGAGTAAGGCATTCGAGCCCTCGCGGACATGGTCCATGAGTGGTCTCGTGTTTTCTCGTCTGAGGGTGCGTTCCTAAACTTTGGCGGTCACTCCATTCAACCCCACTTTTGTCTGGATGTATTCATCTGGACCTATTCATTGCATTCTTTCACAACTACCCAGCTGTATTGCATTCTTAGATGCCGTTTTATTTTCCCCTTTTGTCAACGAACAGATCGACATTCGCCAAAAATAAACAAAAAAATTAACTGAAGTTAGTTTTGTATCCATTTACGTATAATTTTAACGATTAAAAGTTAAAAGTTAACTCTTCTAATAAGTAACGGTTAAGTCAAAAAGTTAACTACATTTTTAACGATTAATTTTACTCGCTAATTTTTTAAACCGTTGATCCCAACTATGATTGAGACCAACAAATATGACTGAACTTTAAAAAAAATTGATATATTATAAGGGGTCATAGCAGGGAGAACGGATAAAACAAACCAAACGGGAGAAGTAGCATTAGTCTGTGATTGCTTACGCTTTTCTATAAATAGCTGCCATACACCAACGACCTCTAATGATGATCGTATATATCGTGAGTATAAATAAATGCTTTCATCAGCTACTTGGTGGAATGGGTCCTTAATAATACGAAGTGCTCTTAGAACCTGCCATTAGACTGATTGTTAATCATTTCAAAGTCCTTACCTCCGAGTTTTCAAGCAGATCGAAAAAGGGTCCTTCATATTACACAAACAAAAATGCTGAACTTCAACTCTGAAGAACGATGGCTTTTGCATGTGGGAAATCCTACAACTAACGGAAATGATAACGAGGTCGATGCTTAGGTTCGATGGTTTATCCCAGCAATGAACATAACCTAGAAACAGATGAGAGTACGTACCGGACAAAGTGTAACATCTAGAGCTCTCAATGTTTCGCTTTCCGTGCGTTAATTACATTGCTATTGCGCTTATGCTCATTACTTTGCGAGACTTTCTAAAAATAGGGAAAGCTTGAATGTCTATGTGCTGACCACTGCAAGAACTCTTTATGGATAATTCGTGTTAATTGTTTACCATGCGAAACATCAAATGCACTGAAAATGGATGAGAAAGCCAAGGGTAAAATGGCTGAGAGTCGTCTTGAAGCGGAAACGTCGTTGTACATCGTTTAAGCGAGTTGTATTTGCAGAAAATGCAGATATATCTATGAAAACTATTACTGTGACCAATTTTCATTTCCTTAAAGATCTGAGGATCTCTCTTCGTCCCCATTTTTCATGCCCTATGTAAAACCTGTTGGACGCAAGAAACGAACAAAAATATGAACATGTTAAGATGCCAACACTATTAACTAGGAAAAATCCCTCTGATCTGCGTGATGCCGTTTCTAAAGGAGCCCAATGTGCCGAGACGAAGCCAGGACTTCGTTTTGAGGGGGTGCTGGGGAGGAGACATTTTCACCATTTAAAAAAAAAAAATTTCGGCTGGCTACATTGGGTGTTTGGAGGGGGACATGTATGAAAATCAGGAGCAAAAGTGTGCGTTTAGGCAAGAATAATATTGCAGCTGCAGGGTAACGACCGACTCTCAAACATTTTTTGCTGTGCAAATTTGAGGAAAAACCTTACTCACGGCTTTTTATGTTTGAAAATGACAGACGTGTTAGTTGGAAGAGATTTTCATAAATCAACATTTGTTGTAAAAATGTAACTATTTCCTGAAAGATCTTAGGTTTTCCCGACGCATCTGCTGGATAAATGTTTCTCGGGTGTTCCACCGGATGAGTGGGTCCATAAGTCCCGACGTTTCGGAGAACGACTTGTCCTCCATCTTCAGGGATTCTGACGAAAATGATTTTATTGATCTAGGACGTGATGTCCTCTAATATCAGAACCCCTGAAGATGGAGTATAAGTCTTTCCCGAAACAACTATTTCCTTCAGAGCACTTCTTTAAATAAGCTAAAATTTCAGGGTGGGATTCCGGGTCCCATGGACCTACCCCTCCCTCCATGTTCGTTACTGCTGTATGGCACCTGATGGATTGACATCCCTTTGCTCATAGCCTCTTTAAGATTGAGGACTGCTTCGCCTCTGTATAGAAATCTGTAACCGGTGATATTCACGCGATTACCGCTGGGCTGAATATCAAAATAATAAAAATACAAAGGATAGTTTTTATAGATTTGAAGTATGACTTACTCTACCGTTGGAAAAAATTAAGAGAGTGCATATGGTTTAGAGAATTCAAGAGCCTTGTCCGACAAAAGCTCAGCCCCCTGACCTACTGGATGAATGGCCGTCTCAATAAGCTTATTCTACGTTACTCAATCTCTGGCCGGTTGCGAAGCGATTTATATATACGCACTACAGCTATGAAGTCTATTCGTCAATAAATTCGCTCACTATGCGTTGTTGAAATATTAGATAAATTTATTTATTTCATAAATGGACGCTTATTACCTATTTGGCTTGATAGGGTTGGCTTAACTCGTATGAGTTAAATTTAAGTAATCAATTTTGCGGATTAATGATTCATCACTAAGAATATTGATATCTCAGAATCATCATATGATGAAAGAGGTAATATGAATGGATGAATGAACGAAAATTATTTTATTGATCTAGGACATTATTTCCTCTAAGATCAGGAAACAAATTACATAATGAGTTTATCATGAAAACTACACTGTACACACATAATTGTTGAGAGGGATCACTAAATAAACACAAAGGAGTTGAGTCCCTTCGTCACATGAATAATTACATAATGAAATTGACAATGCTACAAACATGCAATAGAACTAGGAAACAGTTGTAAATATATTAACAAACAAATACAATAAAGAACAATAAAAGATATAGAGACCATAATATACAAAAAGTATGAAGGCAATTGTGAACAAACAATGGCGAATACCCAGGAGATACAAAAAAATAAAGAAAGAAAGATACGTTTGATGAAGTATCACGGGCGTTTAGCAATAAGCTACAGACCTTTGACTGTAAGGTCTTTATCGTGGTTTATATATACGTCGAAGGATGAGTATAGTTACTCAGGCTGACCATTAAGGATGTTCATAAGTAATTTAAACGCATTTGGTGAACAATAAATGGTAATGAGTTGAGTGTGGCTAAACCGAGCATCCGGAGCAATGGCTGCTGACAGATAAGTTATGAATAGAACAGTTCCCGCAACCCAAGTTTATTGAAGAATTTTATGATTCATGGATTTCACAGCTATCCCATACCTAAATATTTCAGCAACCGGCCGTTACTTGTCCTAATCTCCTATTTCATTACTTCAAAAATGCCACCAGCCATGCACATCCTCTTTCCGCAATGATCAAGTCCGCAACTCGGGCATGTCCTCAGGTTAAAAGTTTTAATTAATCTTATCTTAACGTTTCCCTGTAAGTACACCTCACCAACTCCCGACCCTTTGTTGATTATTCCTTGTTATCTACTCTGGTGTCTACTTTACATCCTGTTGCCGAACAACACTGAGATTGTTCCAGCGTTCATACTATTCTAGCAATATAAATACTTAATATATTATTTGAGACACTGCGTCTCAATTGGAAATTGGAGATTTCTCAATTGGAGAAAATGCTAATTTCTCATCGGTAACTGATGATTCTGAACTGGGTTTTACTGGCGTATCTAGATATCGGCGGCTGGATAAATGGGTGTTCCACCAGGTGAGTAGGTCCATAAGTCCCGACGTTTCGGAGAACGACTTGTTGTGACTTTTGAACTGGGACTGAGCATTTATAACCGTGTTGGAAGGTGATTTTAAACATAATACCGTGAAAGATTTGAGGTGATTACCATATCATTGTACTCCTATCTTAACGTCCGTGATATTCATGTATTTATAACACGGGTGAGAGCAGAGAAATGCAGGTTTTCCGTCATGTTGAACCTATTGTTTGTGCATATTTTACGCATGAGCCGTGTCTCCTGAAATTTCTCTTCGTTAGTAGCGCTGCTCAATAGTGTATTAGTTTTCTCTCGAAGTTAGCGGGAAGGAAAATAATCTCCGTGTAGTATAAGTCTGTTTACTGCTATTAATGGTAATATTAAACAAATGCATCAATTGCATGGAAATAGTGCTGTACTTGACTATTATGGCTGCTAAACATGCCCATTTAAATGTATTCGACGAATAATTTGCGTATTGTGTACCTTGATTTCGTGTTATAATGGTTAAGGATTGTATGCAAGTAACGATATCAATGTTCTCCGACAATTCGAAAGAAAATATGGAATCTAACATTTGGTTTAACTCATGCAGTCGCGCAGATGTCTACTTAAGGTGGCCGACGCGCAAATCGTGGGTCATTGAGGATTTATTTTCACATTCTTTTAAGTCGAAAAAAAAACTCTCGAATAACATTTAATTTCAGTACATCTATTAATGTGTCCAAGCTCACCATACTATCAGTAATGAAAATGACGGAAGTATTATTTATAAAAATGCTTTCCCCAATCAAAACATGTTATGACTAGATTATTCCGCGCAGTATTAGATATTTAGACGAAATTATGTTGAAATGAGTGTGTTTCGAATATCAGACTCTGCTTGACACCTTGGTAGTAGTTAGCAACGATCACAAATATAGGTAATGTTTTATTTCGCGTTTATAAGAAAATCTGACGATATGTCATCGAATTATTTTGAAGTGTATGCCACGTACCACAAGTCTACGAGTTAAGTTAGTAATGAATTGCCAAAAATAAACAAACAGGAATGATTTTTTCTCTTGTTTCTCAAGATATTACTAAAGAGAACAGGGATGCAAGTTTTTACGTTAAGCTTTCCTTAAAATATCACGCCTAATACCTGTAGGTCATAGTTTTTACTTTCGATCTAAGCAGAGAATCCAAGCAGTTAGAGCACTTTAAGATCAATGCTACGCCTGTAATGGTGATACAGGGTTTTGGTATCGATTTATATAATGAATAAAGGTGCATGGTTATTCACAGGAGATTAAGGTTTACCATTGATATCGGAAGGTGTTGTTTAGCACATCACTTAAGATTACGAGGACACAAAGAAACCTATGAAGAATGATAATACATTCTCAGCTTACGTAGTCGCGTTGAAACCTCCTTTAGGGTGGTTCCATCATGTAAGGAGGGGACGGGACATTAATTCACATTCTGGATACTTTATCAGGAACACGTCCTGTAATTGACTCGAACAACAAAATGTTACATTTCCGTGCCATTTTTCTCGTAAATTAAACTTGAAATTATGCGATGTCAAATGGGAGAAACACTGTGAAAATAGTATTTTTGCATTAACCATCAATGAGATTTTCACGGAAAAATTTTTATAATAGACAAATATTCCCGGGAAACAGTTTAAAAATTATATATATTCCTAAAGTAAAGTCATTTGGTGATTTCTACGATAACTGAAGCCTTAATGTGGTCGTTTTATTAAAATGATGCTGTAATTGGCGTATACGGGTTGAAGATAGTGCTCATTAAAACCATTGAGGTATATGGAGAGGGCTCAACATCATCAAACTGAAGTCTGATACCCGAAAAACCGAAAAATCAACCATATTATTTAACTATGCTCTTTCTTTACTTTTCTATGGATAGTACGACGAAATGGACGAATTAGCGGATGTAAAGCAGGAATATCCACCATCTGTTTGAAATTTAAGGCATGTAACTCTAAAAACATATATTGGCTGGTTGGTGCTTTGGATTCTTCTCAACTTTACTGTAGTTTTAATCAGAATTTCATTTAATCATATATTGGCTGGTTTCATATAATCATGTATTAGAATTTCATTTAATCATATATTGGCTGGTTGGTACTTTGGATTCTTCTCAACTTTACTGTAGTTTTAATCAGAAATTCGGATGCTTTTAATTTAAATAAATAAGGAAAATACGTCAGGAGAATCCAAATTAAAGAAGTAAGTAGGTACATGCTGATTTCTGGTTAGTTAGTAAGCATGGTAACATTGCAAAAGTGCGTTGGCCCGCATGCGCTAGAGGTAAATGAGGGCGGACGTAAACGAGGTAAGATGGCGGACTGGTTTTAGCTTCTAGCATTGGCCATCACAGCAAGTGCCCTCCCATATGCTTCAATGATTAAAACATATTTATGGAACTACAGGTACGTTTAGTATCTTAATTTTAGAATTCAATAGGTAACGCATGCCGCCAGAGAATGCAGGTTTTTTAAACTCATAAAACAAAAAGTTTGAATTGAATATTCATTTCGATTCACCGGTGGAAATTCCTTCTTCCCGAGACACGCGGAGTCAACTCTTGCCTCTCAGAGCAAACAACTGAGGGACAAATGCGCGACGCGACGTACCGTCCAGGGGAAACGCAACCATTGTCATCGCACACCGACCGACCGTCCAGCAATTAAAAAGGTCTTGTTTGAATATGTGTCACGCCGATAGACGGACGAAACAGATTTCTCTCACTCTGGCCATTCATTTAAGGTGAAGGTGACGACCTCAAGTCACGTATAGTCGCCGCCTCGCGAACAGATCACGAGAGGAGGGGAAAGAGGATTGGCGGGGGGGACAGAAGTGGGATCAGTGACGTTCTCGGGATTTCTAGGTTGGCAGGGTTTTAGGTTGAAGTCTCCGTCCGTCGCGGTTCGGCGGGGGAGGGAGGGACGGGGGGATTTGGGGGGGAAGGAATGGGGGATGGGAGGGGGGCGTGGAGGAGGAAGAGAGGGGGTTGGGACAGGAGTGGCTACCGCCGATATCTATCGTGAATGAGTGGCGAGCGCGGTTATTGAACGCTTGGTCTGCATAAGCATTGGAGCGGTGCCGATTTTTCAGCGTCCCAGGCGGCGACTCGAACAAACGGGCGGAGCAGACGGAACTGAGTGGAGTCGGAAGTCAAGGAGAGATCCTCTCCTCATTCCTAACCCTGGATTCGTGATTGACAGCCCAGGAAGATATATTTTAAATCGGCTGCGTACTGTTATCACTTTCTTCTGCTTCAGGGATTTGAGAACAGATTCTGAAATAAGAAGGAAAAAAATATTGCGGAAGATTGTTGGCTTATTTAGCTTTGTACTAACACAAGGTGGTCGCTGTGATTTTTGTACATGGGTAGCTTTCTGAGACAATTTGTACACGTGTTCTCATTAGTGATATCTATGGATGAAAGTGAAATGAATTGCATCATACTAATTTGAGTTTTTTGGCCGATTCAATGCCCATTTAACGAGTGACTTATGGTACATGACGCATATTCCGTAATAATGCAATTCATGCTTATGTACAGATTAGGGGCTGTCCATAATCCACGTAGACACCAAACAGGCGTGTAGGGGGTACGAGGGTTGTCAATGAAGGTCCGCGTTGGGGGGTGGGGAGGTTGGAAGGATGCCTACGTAGACAATGGTCGACACGACGCGGCGGGAGTGACATTGCGAGAGTAGTTTTTTTTTACTTACCTTTCCTTAAAGTCAGCATTAAATTACAGATAGTCCATGACAGTCAATTAATAACCCGTTTCACAGCTTTTTCCACACAAAAAAGTCTACGTGAATAACAGGGGGGATACGGGAGGGTCCGGATGAAGTCTACGAGTGTCCTCGATGGGGTACGGGAGGGTCAAAAAGTGACCTATTTTTGTCTACGTGGATTATGGACAGCCCCTTATCTTCTAAGCTGCTAACAGCCATCAGCATGTCACGCCGGGCCTAAAGCCGGTTTTATACGATGCATTTATCCGCGCGATTTGATGTATGGGCACATTCTCCGTTAAAATTACATCGTGTAAAACGCCCAAAATCATGCAAATGCGAGAACGCGTGTCCATAAAACAGCTCCTGTTCTAATTTGGAGTATTTGTTCTTACACCTGTCCAGCCACGCACTTTTGTGGGTCCATGCATCACATAAACGCACCTTAATTTTCGAAGAAACACTTGTTTCAATATAAATTCGTCCAAATTTTGAATACCGCGTCGCAAACTCTGGTTTTAATCTCATAAACACACTTTTATAACGGTAAAAAAGTTTTTTGTTAAATTTAATTATTCAATCATTTTAGTTATTGCCTATATGATTTATACAGGCGTATGAAAAGAAACGCTTATATGAAAGGGGGAAATTCTTCTCGGGTTTCCTTTCGGGTAAGGTATTCCATTTTCATCTTTGCCGACGTTTCGACGAAAGACTTTTTCATCGTCATCAGGGCCGTTGAATTATTAAATTGAAAAATTAAATCCTACATATATGAAACTCGTTCCAAGAATTTTTCCGGCTTAAAAAATATTTATACGTGCTCACAATGACCCACGATTACCGCTCCCTGCCACCTTGAAGTTCAAAGATTTGGGTTTCATCGCGTGAAATTATGAAAATTTAATCTGGAATGGCACAATTGTAAATTTACCATGGATTAAGACTAAGCTCGCTAACTTAGGTTTCTGGATCGATACATATAGGAATATCTTTTGTAATCGGAGAAGTCTGTGCGTTCCAGAGAAAATGAACCCCTGTCCTAAGAGGAGTAAAATGTAGAAAATATTTTAGAACCATTTTGTGAAAGAGAATTTTACGTGACAAAAATATAATTCACTGTCGTGCATCTGACGCCATATTATCTGTTTTCATTCATCTTTACCTACTCTACACCAGCAATCGACCTCAATATTTTATCAATTTTTCCTAGTCTTAGAATTTCGCTATTACTTAGAGTTGGCACGCACCCGGCTTGTAATAAAAGTTTATCAAAATGCGTACTTGCTGAATGTTCCTAAAAACCCTAAATGTTCATAAAAAATGAGTAATGTGTATATCGGTTGCCGATCGCTAGGATACACCATTCTGGACGTATTCCGAAGAAATTTTCGCAAAATAACTGATTTTTACCCTCCGCTTCGTTTGCAGAGGGTACCTATTTCATTTCAATCTACATTTCATCATTTGTCTGCATAAGCTGAAGCGTAACTTAAGCTCCTTTCCGTCTTCAGTTTGGGTTTACCGCAATCCATTCGGAGACGGCCGGAAGAGAGAGTGCGAGCTAACGAGTTGGGGGAAGTGTTGAAGTGGAGGGAACATATGTGCCCGTGGCGCATGCGAGGGCGATAATTAGGTCCGGCTATTCTCGAGGGCGGTTTCATTTCTTCGCTTTGTGTTTCCACGAACGTTTCTCAGCCAGAAGGTCTCCGAGGCATCTTCTGGTGAACAACTGTTAAACGGCTGCGTCTTATAAGTCTCGAATAAGCACCGGCCTGAATATGCACTTGTAAAAAAAAGCTTTTTATTGCTATTTTGCTGGATTAAACTTTTTTCAGTCTGTGACGGTTGAACACTTTGAGTAAAAGCTTTCCAAAAATTTCTCTTTTCACTTTCTTTGAGAGTGATATTTCCATATGGCTGCCCACTTAATGGGCTGTATGAATCACAGGCCGGAGGAATACTGATGACAACAACACTTCTATTGACTTTTGAGGAGGAAGGAAACATTTAAAAGACACATGGCGTGAAAAGAGTTGGAAAATTAAAAAATAGTTTGAAAGAAAAGATCCTTGGTCCGAAATGAATAGAGGATGGTGCTTTGAAGAAGAGGAATCAGAAAGGCTTAACTAAAATATCACAAAAGTGTAGAAGTTGACAGATACATTGCGCCATGAAATTGTATGGTCACATATTTAGATTGTGTGCATGTGAACCGGAAAAGAAAATATTTGGCGAATTAACTCATCTAAGGACTACAGTAAAATTGGTTGACCAAACAAAAAAGAAACATGAAGGAAGTAGGCAATGTCAATTTAGAAGATATCTAGATTAAAATGATTTTTCAAAGGAAGATTGATGGCCGTAAGGGGTGTCTAGAGTGAAAAAGGTAAAAAAAATATTTAAACGAATGGAGTTGGAAAAATACCGAAATAATGATGAAATTTTTGTAGGGGAATAGTAAGATTAACAAGATATCCATTTGTTGCTATGGTACACCGGAGGCCAAACTCAAAAACTATGAATTTGGAAACAGTATTCTGATTCACTTTCACCCGCTGTCAATCGAAACTATTATCAATGCAAATCTCTCTTTTCTCATCCTCAGGATTAGCACTCGTGAGAAGCATGTAATGGATTTAGCTCTGAGGCCCAGGTATAAATCCCGGAAATGAAATCCCTTTCATCTCTTGTGTGCCATTTGGGGAGCACTTACAATACACCGTAATGTTCATCGGATGAGACGTCTAACTGCGGTTTCCTGGGCGCCTTTTGTTCTGAGTAGACTAATGCCGACGGCGTGCCAGGTTTTCTTCCACCCGCTCTTCGTTACCCAAATAATCTTTGCCTCACAAAACCTTATCAGCTGCCTTCTATGGCGCAAATGACCACGGTTTTCTGGTACCTCTCGACAAATATCCAATCGATCTCATTTCCTGCTGCAAAGGTTGCTTTTGTTTTAAGCCAATTTTTTTCTATTAAAGCCTGTAGTCGGATTAATTTCGACTTTTAGGCTATTTGAGGTTTCAATGCCTTCATCTCATTAATCTGATTCTTTAGCCGTTATTCAATAATTTACTACGGAAGTTTAATAGTGAATTATGTTAGGCGATTGCATGGGGTACGTTTAGACAACGAGTAATCCATAAAACAGCATATTAATCTTTCTGCACAATAGGAATTTATCATGATACAATGATGACTATAATTTCCAGATTTTGGATCCAGTATTAGCAAAGAATTCATAATAGGTAATTAATAACTTGATAGCTTTGGAATCATAATTATGGTGAAATAAAAAATAGATTTCACAAAAGCATACTTTACTCCTGAAAATGTCTAACATTAGGCCGAAGGAGAAAATATTCTTTGTCCCAAGCATCGGAAATAATGGAAGGCCAAATTAGGCTTCTAACTCTAAGGCTTGACATTGGGGAAAATTTATAAATTTATTTTTTTTTAAATAGTCGAAGCCAACAATAAAGCGACGTAGAAAAAAGTGTTCAGTCCTTTTTGTAAGGGCTTTATTTTTCAAAATTTTTGCAGACTCATCTATCATCGGCGTACGTCATAAATACGCATGCAAATTGACATATAGAATAATATTCTCAGTTCAGTACTTTATATTGCTTCGCATGCCATTGTTTTCTCCGCTAACGTCACGAATCCAACTGAAGTACTTCATTATATCTATCAAAGGGCATCAATTAACGGCCAGTAATGGTGCAAGTGCTTCAATTTAATGAACCCGTATGCACTGCATAGAAACGCAAGTAACAGAGCAAGGAGAGGAGAAAGTGGCCATTGGGAAGTAAAATAAAGCAGGCTAATTAGAAATGTTACATACGAAAGAGGCTAAGTCAGCGTGAAGTTAAGTTAAGCACCAAGTGCTCACCTGTAGTCTGACGGATTCTCTGAAGAGGAAGCGTTTGGCTTTCTGCCTAGTAAAGTGTACAGTTAGACCATGCAATTAAACCTCTTGGTGGTCGATATTAATCCAACATTTCTTATCCTCATCATCACTAGTCATTCAATCATAAATTTGGTTGACTGCAGCCCTCCACGCTACCCTTTCCCCTGCACTTATAACCTTGTACTTCTTATTTGTTTGTACTTCTACGGTTCTCCCCGCATTGAACCATTTTTGTGTGTAAAGAGCTAGATATTTAAGACTGCTGGACATACGAAGCCTCAGAGCAGTCCATAGCGTGCGCTTGGCGCAACCGTCAACGAGGTAAAAGCCAAACTTAGAACACAAAGAGTCGTAAAAATGGTTCAACGCGGGGAGCATCCGAATAAATACGAATAAACAAGAAAACCGCGGAAGCTTTCGTAGCAGTCTTGTACCTCTTATTTTAGGTCATCGTAGTAGTCCTACAGTAGATACGCATCCTTTCGTTATATTCGGTTCAGTCTACATAATTCTGACTCTTTATTTACTTTTGATGGCGGTTATCAATTTTAAATTAGCAAATTAAAATATACAATTAAGACCAAGGCGGTAGATGAATGATTTTACTCAAGGTACTCCTGCACCCTCAGTACCTATGAGTTGTTTGGCTCATGCCATGAGGTCTGGAAGGACTATACCTTAATTACGCCAGAGAAAAATAATGCAGTGGTTGTTCACTACTACGAAACCGAAATAAACCAAGATGGTTATAATAATTAGTTAATCCTTTTTGGCAATGAATTTACAGTTTAACTATACTTTGCTGCCCACTATTTTCACCGCAAGCAACCGCTCAAAACTCTTTGATTTAAACCATGCTCTCATCAGTTCGAAAGCAAGAATGATTATTCTTAAACGGCCCATTATTTTGTTTTTCCAAAAAATTAAATGAGACAGAATCTCAATGCAATGTCTGAAGAATGGTGGCGTTAAATAAAAACAAAATAATTGAGGCGGCTACTCGTGGTTTGGAGGTAAAGATTTTTCGTTCGGATTGGTCACGTAGTGGAAAAATGGGTCGTTGTTACACAGCTGAGCCCGGACGTACCTCTTATAATAATTTCATTGTAATGGCATTTCCTTCCGCAGGCTTGATTCTCGAATCTGAGACCGCAACTTTTTATACAAGTCCAGGTGAATGGAATTTTTCTGAAACAAATGAAATGAGTTTGTCTTAAAAGGTTTTACGATCGCAATTTGTTGATCAAGATGATTTTCTCTTTCAGTACATTGCTGAGTATAATGAAAGCTAGTGCTGTGAACGGTCGTGTCTCTAAAACTTAGTTTTTATTTGTGTCCAGGCATCAGTTTCACAGATTTGTATTCTGATTTCTTGCTCTTTGTATGCATAATATTTTTATGTAACAGGAATGGGTGGAAATAGCTTCCATGAAACCCATCAAAGACTGGAAATTCGTTCCAGTCAGTATGTCACGATTGAGCTTGCTAGATTTAATGATGAGTGTACGTTACCCAACTACCCAAGGCACTATGGTTGCTTTGGAGTGCGTCAGAGCGTCATAAGATATGGTATGGGCATAAATCGTAGAGGAAAAGAGGTTGCTAAAAGGCTGACCTAAAAATTAACGATGGATGGTATAAATCATAGCTTTATAAAATGAAGTTTATGGGTTGCAGTTTTTAGGAAACTGGGTTACCTAGAACATGCAAAAGTAGAATGACTCTAGCAAAATAACCGTTTATAAATGAAAGGATATTTTTGTACAGTAAGTTTAACGTAAGAGCATTGAAAGATTATTGCACTATAGTATTGAGTGCTGGGGGAGAGCATATAAAACTAATTTGAATCCTCTGTTGATAGCTCAGAAAGTTATTGTAAGGGTTATGTTGCGGGCACCAAATACCACACATATCTTCCCTCTTTTTAAAGAATTGAATATTTTACCTATCTATATATTTATTTCAATCGTTGGGGTGAAACGAAGGCATCACGAGCACATGAGTTCCGTAGTCACATAAATGTTGCAATACCAAAACCAAGAAACGAAATTTTTAGACAAAGTTATCTTTTCTTGGGGCGCCAAATTTTATCCGCATTGTCAAAACATATTGTAACATGTAACATTAACAAGTGAAGCTGAATTTTGTAAAATGCTGAACAAATGGTTATTTGATACTGAGGCTGTTTCTCATTTATTATTGAAACAATTGTGAATTTGTAATAATGATACTTATACCTTTTGAGCATATAAATGCCAATTTGTTTGTCAAAATGTGAGTTCTCTATTACTGTGTCAACATGCCATCGCAGAGATGACGACTGTAAAAAGATGATTGAGCCGGTAACCCCAAAACGGGCATTCCCAAAGGGGTACCCATATTCCCGGCAAATTTGTTGTTGTTTGTTTATGTTAGCAAAATTAAAAGATTCTCCAATAGCCGTAAAAATGGCACCACTCGTCAAACATGCAACCGTACAACACTTACTGTGTTGGTTTGCGGGTTTGCAAACCAAAACAGTAAGTGTTGTGTGGTTGCATGTTTGACGAGTGGAACCATTTTTACGGCTATTGGAGACTCTTTTAATTTTGCTATCTTGAGAGGCCGTAGAGCTCAATCTCCTTTGATTTAAGTATATTTATGTAATAACCTATGTAATAACATGTTGCTGCGGAATAAATTCCTTATTATTATTATTTATTTCTTAAATATGGCGTTACTTGGCTACAAAACTTGAACTTTGAGACAAAAGAATGAGCATAGAATAGAGGTTGTCCATAAAAGAGTTCAATTGATTGACGGAATTAGCTGGGTAAACAGGAGGACGAATGAAGTCGTATTGCGCAGTGTGGGTGATGATAGGAGGTTGTAGAAGATTTTTTAGGGAGTAAAAATAAGTGCATAAAGAGCATAATGTAATGAGAGGTTTAGGTAGTTTTAGCGAGATAGTTCCCTAATCATAATGGAGACCATATTCGAATTATACGTTTTAATTTTCGCAGATGTAGGAAGCATGAATTAAACACAACATAATTTATAGTGCAATAATATACTTATACATGACTGAAATTATAGGAAATCAAATAAAACTATTCACATAAATCTTTGATTTGACTCTTTTAATCACGCAGTGCGTTCAAAACTCCTTCAAAACGGAAGGTTTTTTGCGATTCGGAAAAAAATAACTGCGGTGACAATATAATTTATTTTCAAAAATAGTCGAGAAAACATACAAACTACACCTCGCTAATTTTTTGACGAGATCTAGTCATTAGAAATGCCTCAGTTTTTAAATAATGCATCCCTGGAGAGCATACCTACCATTTCCCATGTAAAAGGGCTAGGGAAATAACTTACGACATATGAAGTGTCTCGTGACATGCATGTTTACAGATGACTCGATGGATGGAGGATAGTAAATGGACTGTTTCAAGAACTAGCTAATATCGGTAGAGCAGCTAAGATGATCTAGGTCACGGAAACGGGTCTCGGGCACTTCTCATTTCATCTCCCCGTTCGTCGTGAGCGTTTAAAAGGGGTAAATAGCCTCGGAAGTTGGGAGTCTCTCGTGAACGGAAGCTCGAAATCGGCATCACGAAGAAATCCTTATCCCTCCAGTCCCGATATTTCTCCCTTTCAACGCTCTACCGCCGCCCCCTCTCTTTTGTATTTCCCCCCCCCCCCCCACCGCCTTCCCCCCGCTCAGGTTGCCGGATGTTGAGAGTCACCGATCGTGGCTCGCGGCGGCAATGACACGAGCGAATGAGTTTTCATTGGACGAACCAATTCGGTCACAGATTGCGGGAATACTTGCGGTGGCGACGGCGGGGCGAATATTTTCTTCCGTCCCTCTAAACTTGTCCAATTTATTTCAAACATGGGAACGTTTTGTTTCGCAATCTTTTTTTCTTTCAAGACAAATCTGGACTCGTAGCTCCGGGGGAATTTTCCGCGGGGCATCCCGCGGGAGAACACACTTTTAAGCCAAAGCTACCTCTCATGAGTAGGACCGCACATTCTATTGTCATTGACCGCAGAGGGCCTGAGATGATTGCGGTTGCCGTCGGCTTCGAACATATTAGAATTGGTTAAGCCTCTCAAATATTTATTGAGTTAATTTTTATCATTCACATGTCTCGACTGCAGAGATACATCTGTTTCTGAGTAGTAATTTTGCCGAGGATTTGTTTTCAATACTAAATTTTCTTAATAGTTATCCATCAACGGTTGTCGACTGTCGCACGACTTAAAATTTCGTCCCAACAGTTATTAGATCCAAGGAGAAAACTCACAATATTTTATGAGGTAAATTGTCTATGGTAGAGAACGCAATCTTAATTATTTTTAGTCGAAAAAATTGGGGAAAGTATTTGTAAATCTCTCCCGGGAAGAAAACCGTTATTAATTTTGTCTCAGTATGGCTATTGCGTAAGATGCGGAACATAAAATATTAATAAGGATAGAAACTTGATAACGCCATTAATGAAAGTAAAATCGAAGTTAGGTAAATTTAACTGAAGTTATTAATTGATCATAATTTTGATAAAAAGTGAAGCCACCGGTGAAACGTCTTCTTATTAATAAATCGAGTCCGAATTTACGGTTAAAATAGGCAATGTCACTCAAGCTTTAACTTATACGCCAGGATTTCGAAAATGTATTTCATCTTCAAGGATAAAGTAATCAGTTGGTCGGTCAAAAAAATCATTCATGGAAAAAAATCGTGGTTTTTACGATTAATTCTTGTAGAGCTATTTTTCTGCGACCCACTGAATGTTCTTTATTGCGTTCTCAGCAAGCATCTGTGTGCATTTCAATGAGAAGTTTGTGTTGTATCTTTTATGCATTCCATATAAATTGCTTGCGTTGTCGTAGCCGTTGTATACAGGAGATGGGAATACGCTTGGATGAATCTGAATCGCTATACAGACCACCTCATTCTACCGAAAATATATGCCATTCCCTCAAATGTGTGAAATTCCTAGTGAAAAAAAATCACTCCCCTATACTGATATGGAGGAAGAATCACAGAAATATGTGAAATTCACAGAGGAATAATATCTTGCCTGAACTAGGATCCTCTCTCCATCCAATTTCCAGTCCATTTTATGCGAACTACCTTTCCCCTGTGAATTTCGCACATTTTTGTAACCAGCGCCGTGTGACTCTGTTGAAGCTACTGAGCGGCCGGATCTTCAGTTCTTCGAAACTTTAATCTTTCCGTGAAATTATACGTATTCTGAGAGTGAGGTGTCTTTTGGATATCCCTCCTTAGCGTTGGAGAAGTGGCGGACGTGACTCTAATAGCTCGTCTGCTTTCATGAGACGAAGTAGTAAGGTCCTAGGGTGCTCCACCCACCTTTAAGGCCCTACCGCTGGACTTATGGTAGTTTGAGCGAGATAGTTCCCAAGTCATAACGGAGACCATATTCGAATCATACTTTTTCATTTCGGCTGACTTAGGGAGCGTGAATTAAATATTAGTCTATAAACGATGCAAGTGAAAAAATGTACCAGAAAAAATGTACAAGCAAAAAGATGTACCAGAGGGAGATAGGCCCCTGAATCTGTAGAAAACCGGGAGCAGATACTCCGGCATTCAACAAAACCTACCTTTACCAGTAGAATAATTAAAAAACGATGGAATAATATATTTTTATATGACAGAAGTTCTGAGTAATCAAATAAAAATTTCTATATATGTCTTTAACTTGACTCATTTTTTTCACGCGGGACTTATAAAACTCCTTCACAACGGAAGGTTTTTTATGATCCTTAAAACATTACTCATTTATTTTCAGAAATTGTTGAAAAAACATACAAACTTCACAAAGATAATTTTTGCCGAGATATAAGTGTTAGAAATTCCTCATAATTTAAATAAAGTTACTCTGTAGTATAGACACGTACTATTTCTCATGTAAAAGGACTGGTATAATTCGTGAAAAATCTCGGAAAGTAGTCCAATAAGAGGGTGATATTTTGTATCCTTGGAAGGGTGAGATGTTTTCAATAAAATGAGACCAAATTCATTGATTTCTCGGTAAAATGATATTTCGCTCAAAATACCTTAAATTACGCCGATTTTGTTTTTGAATCGAACGAAGTTTCTCTGACAGGTGGAGAGAGAGAGATGAGAAAGAAACAAACTACGGGGTAAGCTATGCCTCGTACGTCCACCTCCTTTCTCCTTCCTCTAGATTCTTCTTCCCCCTCTTTACCCCCCCTGGTGAGAGAGAGAGAGAGAGGAAAGATTCCATTAATTTATTTGCTCCTCCGTGACCGTGGTGCATGGTGGGCCATCTGGAATGGGCACTCGCCCCTTTAATAAAAGGCTAAGCAAGTGGGACGCCGTTCCAGTTGGCCGAAGAAGGAGTAGGAGGAGGGGAGCCATGAAGGGGAAATGGGGGGGGAGGGAGTTGTAGGAGGAGGAGGTGGTAGGCGAGGGTGTAAGGAGAGTGGGGGGGAAGAAGAGGGGGAGTAGGTGGGGTGGGGTTTGGGCGAAGGACGTCGTCGAAAAAGTTGTAGGTGTCGACGTTGGCAGGCGGCGCCGCGGTGTTGAGGTTAAAAGGGCCGGAATGGGTGTTGTGTGTGTGTGTGAGAACGAAGCAAACCGGAGGAGAAAGGGGGGGGGGAAAGGTGAGAGTTGGGAGGAAGTCGGGGGACGGGCTGTGCGGCGATGATGGACTATTTCCGTCCGGCGCGACAAATTCGGGAGAAAATACATGAATAGCTGTAGGTATATACACATAAACACTTTAAACTGACACGCGAAACTCGGAAAGTGAGATGAGGACGACGGAATTCCCCTTTTCCATCATAACCTTCCCTGGGTAGAAAGTTTTTGCTCGATTGTGCGAAACATGGAAACATTTTTTGTGCCCAGTTTGCTTTTGTTTACGTATGATATCGTACCTGTGTGTAAACATTGAGCACCAATGCACACACATCATACTATTAAGACCGGTTGATAAACTCGGCCAAATATTTTCCCGTAATGGAAGCTAAATTTGGTGTGTTTTCACCAGGAAATCCCTCATGTCAACCAACCGGTGTGAAATTGTATGAAAACCCAGACTCTTAGTTGACGTCAAGTTAAACAATAGGTTGCGTCATGTAGAGCAGCATTGAATTTCTAGATTCATTAATGTACCTCATAGCTCGTTCTACTGCTCTGCTCCGGTCTGCCTTTTGCTTAAAGTAATTTCAAAGTAACGGAGGAGTGTTGCGCTTCATTCAGGAAGGATAATTAGGACATCGGACGGTAAAAAAATGTTTTTCGTTAGTTTCGCAATATCATGACTGAAAGAAAGTCATTACAAGAAAATATTTTTAATCGGCATCCGTAAAAAAAGATCAGTTATGAGATGATTTGTTTTATTTTGAAATCAACTACTGTGTTCTTTTATTCATAAAATGCTCGCATGTATAAAAATAGTTGAAACTTAAACTTCCCAAGTAGCATTATTAAAATAAAACTATTCATTGACGTGCAAACTTAATAGAAATTATTCACAGCATTCGGAGGCTGACACTTTGTTATTGTTCATACTATGTGTGATATGTATATTTATCTCAACCAGTTGAAACGTTTACAAGTTATTTTCAAGAGGCCCATTCTTGAAAGTCTCTTAAAAATGATGTGTGAAAGCTGAAACCGGTGGGGTTAAAAATAAATCGTGCAGAAATTGTCAAAGTGTCTGCCTCTAATTGTCTGCATAAATTACATTTACGTCTAAGGTGCAATTGATTTCTCGAAATAAATTCTGATGCTTAATTACTGCTGGCTCCGGGCATACTATGGGTGTGCAGTAAGACACCTGTATTAAGCACTGCAGAATGTGGTGTGTGTGAACACTGAGAAGGCGCATGAGACTCAACAAATTATCCATCGTCCTTTCTCTATTTCTTAGGACTCAAACCTACATATCTACGTTTGAAGTGTTCAGAATCGACCATAAGAGTACCAATGAAAGAATGCTTGACCACGAACCACGTAAGAGCCTTCGTTTCATTCCAATATCGTTGTATCATTTCACGAAATAGCGCAATTTTTGTGTAAATACTCGGGAAAAAATTGCCGCACGTTGCACGACATTAGTTCTTACTTGATTAAGAGGCAGTTGTAACCATTTTGATCAACCCACATTTCTTGGCGTTCTTCCATGGGACTCGAATGCCACTTTCAGCTTCAAGGTTTGAGCCCGGATCCGTCGCGTCGATTGGAACCCCACGAGGAAGGAAGGACGAGCTGTTGGGCAATACTGTGGACCTCTCTTCCTTTCTCGACTTCCATGGGAAAAATCCTCGAAAAACTCCCGTGATTCGTCCCTCACACGAATCCCATCTAACTAAGGATTTGAGGCATGTTCTCGGTCACGAAACTGCCACGGCGTTAACTACCGACGCTCAAGAGGCGTCGAGTTTCATTTAAGGCGTCACTCTGAGCAGCTGTGCGAAATTGAACGTTATGAAAACCCTGAGGCTGTTTTAGAGCGACGCTGAGAATATTATCATGATGTCTCCTACACCTCTAGGTCTGACAGAAGCGATAAAACAAGAGAGATACATTGCCGAACAGATAGGTACAAAATCTCGTTCTTCCCGCACACAATAAATGGCCACAATAAAAACTCAGCTCCACAAAATACACTATTTCAAAACTCGTCACCATTTCCCCTCCCACAACCTTATCCCTTACGTATTTACCCGGCTGTTGTCCTAACACCCCCTGCCACACAACATTGCGGCGGCTCGCAGTGTAGTATGTAGATTTAGAAGGCTCACTCTAAATGTTGGCGCTAAAATTTTTCTTCACATTTCATAATATTTAAGAGTAAAAGGAGTTTTTTGGGAATTAAACACTCTCTCTAGTAACTTTGTGGTAATTAATTGTAAAATGGATTAATTGAAACAACTTTTACAAACCACAAAAAATACAAACTTCATCTTCAGGTTGACGCAAACGCGTTGAAACCCGGGTCGTGAGTTTGTATTTTTTTGTGGTTTGTAAAAGTTTTTTCAATAGATCCATTTTTTTGAGAAACTGTGTCTATATGATATGACTATTCATGTTAATTTAAAATTTGCTTTACCTGAGGAAAATCGGAGTAAAAGGTCAAAGATGTTATGCAACTTGACCATTGTTGCTGAAGCACTCATAAACCTTATCCGTCCCACCTACCCGTAGATGAATGGCTCTTGCATAAACTTTTCGCACGTAACATCCTGTAATTAGATGTGCCTGATTGCCGCCGTTTGGAGTGAACGACTCCAATGCAGCGTGGCGTAGTTGTGAGTCTCTTTCGCACTGGAGTCGCACTGGAGAGTCTCTTTCACAGCAAAATATTTAGAATTCAACAATCAAACAATTTTCAAAATAAAAAGAGTGTACCATCAAATATACCATGTGTTAAAAATTAATATTCATTACAAAAAGATTTTATAGTCAATCGGTGTTAACTATAAAATATGAAATGAAAAACAAAATAGATTTTGATAGTACTATATATAAGATATGAAAAACAAACAAAAAATATTTTTTAAAAATATTATTCAATTTTATATATTTTTATTTAAGTGATAATTATATGAAAAATGAATTTTTCCTTAAAATTTGATATTAAAACTTGGCCTCAATAGTTTTGATGCGTATTTCACATTTTATAAAGGAAGGGCGGCGAATGACAGACTTACCCGGGCGGTTCAAACTGAACCTACGGCATCGCTCCGATGGCCGCGGGCTGCTCGTCATTTCCTCAAACGTATTAATAAAGCACGCTATGCCTTTCCTAAGTTGAGAAAAGTAGAGGTGAAACACTGGAAAACTAAAAACATCAGGAAATAATAAAGCTCTCCAATTCAAGGAAGCGTTTATGGTTCTCCGTGAGAATTTTCCCCAGGGTGTTAATTGGCCTGCGTTAATTATTCGCATTTTCCCGTTTTGTGAAGTGGATAACGACCATTTTACATAGTTAGGGCGTCAGCCAATAGAGATGAAGGCGTTTATTAAAAAAAGGGAGGGAATAGCCTTTTTCGCGACTTTTATAAATGAATAGGCACCTTCAAATAATGTGTCCTTCATGCATAATAACTACGAAAGCTATAGCCTAAGTGTTGGAAGAAATCATTTGTCTCGCAGGAGGAGGGACCCAGGAATTCAGCGAATAATGAATGCGAGGAATGGTGGGCAAAGGTCGTGAAAAAACAATGGCCTCCCGAGGTGAGATTTTGAACAAGGTGCCATTCTTCCACAAGTAGTAGTCGAATTACAGGTAATGTTCATTTTAAGTTTTCCCAGTGGACGTTATTGAGTATGGGCGAATACTAAGATTAAGGAATTTTTTCCCTAAAAAAATACAAAATTTATATTGGCAATCATGGATGTGTTGAGTTACTTAGCCAAGAGATAAATGAACAAATGAGGGCCAATTGAATTCAAGATACCGTTAATACTTTTATACTACTGTAGTACCTTATGATATTTTTGTTTCTCGAAATCTTCTGATTGTCTCTGTTCCCATAGTTCCCAATTCCATTCCTGCCTATCGGTTTTAGGCCTTTGATAGTCATTTGGCTATCCAAGATCGTTCAATATCGATTGTGTTCTTCCTTCTATATAGGCCTTCGTAACGTACATAAATCCGCCTTTAACGTGCTTAATTTTTTTTTAATTCTCCATAAGCATAGTATAGGTTGTTCGACATTTTTGTTGATTTGGTAGAGCATTTACATTCGAAATGACAACTTGAGCCGCATATTTACAGATTTCCTTGGGTCCGTTATGGCAGTAAATACTCAAATACCACATTAATGGCAGATAATTGGTGGAAATGGTTGCAAAGAACTACATCGAAGGAAGAATACAATCGATATCAAACGACCTTGGGCTAGCCTAACAAAGTGCTATCCAGAGAGTTTTCTCGAAGCTGTACAAAAATTATTGCGTAATTTCTTTCAAGTGTCATATGATTCACCCCCACTCGATATTAAGCGTGCAATTATTTAACATGCGCACTGGACGGAAGCTCTAAACAAAACTGAATCTACGAATACGAGCTATGAAATTGATATTTTTGCTTACGGTAATTATCACTCACATTACGAATTCACCTTTAGAAGGAAAAAAAAACACTGGAGATTATAGAGAGCTTTTGCTCCACGCAAAATTATCTCCACGTGCTTGAAATGTTTGCGTATTATCTAGCCAGCCTGCCAGCATCTTTTTCATTCAAATTGTTTACTATCGATTAAATATTCTTCATGTTGACTCTCTAAACATACTTATTTGAAAATCATGTATTCCATTGTTGTGACAAAAATATCCGACGGTTTTGTTTTCAATTACACTCAGAGCTTTGAAACCATCAATCGTTTCTCAAAAACTATCCATCGCCATATTTTATTTCGAAAGTTTCTGGTGAAATTTAAATGTATTGATTTTCTCTATGTCCTAGTCGTTCACTGACACAAATTTGAGATTTTCCTGGGTATTTCTCGCCAAATGTTTTAACTTTTAAAAATTCTCAGCTCAATCCTAAAATAAACGAGGGTGTAATTTCTCTTAAAATTCGGGTTCGGGCCGTGGGGCGTTTAGATCATCATTCCTCGTTTAAGCGCGATTACTTTGAATATCTTATGGGTAGAAAGGTGCTCAGAGAGAAATTGCTTCGCGGTATTTACATTATGGATGGACTCTAAACGCTATTGCACAACTTCCTCTGAATGATTTCGCACTTGCAACGCACAGAAAAGTATTAATACCTTTTATTTACTAAGTCGAATGAATTTCCCTGAAGTAGCAAACTTTCTACCTTCTCGTAACTCAGTTTCAAAAACCTATCCTTATCCGCCCTCTCAGATAGTTACCGAACTTTCTCCCTCTTTCATCGCCGCCTTCGGCATTCCATTGCCCCCATATGTCATTTCCTTCAACAATTTCTATCAGCTTTCAGTGGGTCCTTTGAAAGCTTTACTTCCTTTCCTTCAACGCTTTATACTTTCCCGTCATTACCCCGCTAGGGTTGCCATGGGAAGGGCCTTGGGAAGGTGGGGGGTGGATCGAAGGAAACTGATGTCGTGCGATGCAGGAATGAGTCGTTTGTCATGAGCATGTGAGAGGTAAGCTAAAGACGGGTGTGGGAAGGAAAAACCTGAATGAATGAGTGGTAGAACCTCCCATCGGTCGCATGAAGGTGGAGGTCACTTTTGGATCTTCACCTCTCGACAAAGGGACAATTATTACACTCTGCAGTTTCAGAATGTGTCAGTTGGCCCGTCCAAAACCCGTTTCACTCGAAACTTGCTCCAGCCTAAGACCCAGTAAGCTGTCCGAAGCTTGACATTAAGAACGAATTCCAGTGTGATTTGAGCTGTTTCATGCCGCCATTGAACTTATCCTGGATATGAAACAGTATTATTATTTATATCGTGGAGCGTGTCTTGTAGTGTGAGTTTGAATTAATCAATGTATGGCAGCATGCGGTCAAAACTATTGTTGGGACTTAAGGAGAGAAAAGCAGCGCTGAATTCAGAATGTGAGAATCAAATAAAAGTAAGGTGAAATAGATAAGGTCAACGGCTGTTATTGCTTCTGTAGAAGATATTGCATAGCTGATGTTGGCTGCAATATTATGGTAAAACTAAGAAGGACAACAATAAGAACTCAAAAATGCTATGGTGAATGCATCGAATTAAATTTGGAACTATTTTCATAGCAGCCCTTTTTTCATTAGCGTGGTTATCCAGTTGACCCTCTGATATACTAATAATGCCGACCACACAATTCGTGTGTTAGTCTGCACAAGGAAGTACCAGAGTCAAACTGCCTCACAAGGGATATTTATTTATCTCATTGATGGGCGCTAAGTTGGCATCTTCCAGCCTAAATGTCACGGATACTCATTTATTTCAACGGCAGAGCTCTGGCCATTATCGTAGTGTTTGGTAAAAGAGGATGAGAAGATACCTAATGCTTAAATAAATTCACTTTTCAGCATTATTCGTTAGCACAAAACTTCACCATCTCTTGCTTGAGGTGATGACAAACTGAACTGCATCATATGAGCCCGCGGCCATCGGTGCGGTGACGTAGGTGCAGTTTTAGCGGCCTGGTGAGTTCTATCATTTGCCGCCCTTCCTTAGGGTAATGCGAAATACGCATCAAAGGTATTGAGACAAAGTTTTAAAGTTAAATTTTTAGACAATCATTTGTTTTTCATATTTATGACTAAAAATAAAATATAGTAAAGATAATTTCTGATTTTAATACCAATATCATATGATACTATCAAAATGATGTTGTTTTTCAGTTAATATTTTATAGATAATTCAGATATATTTCTTTATTGTTATTTGTAATGAATTTTAATAATGAACTCTGAGTATTTTTGATATTTTTTACATTTCTCATTTTTAAAAATCGTTTAAAAAATTTAAATGCTCAATATTCCGCCTCAAAAAGACCCATTACTCACAACTACGCCACACTACATTGATTTTGTCAAACGAATGTGAATCGTTCACTTGCGGCAATCAGGCACATGTGCGAGGGGGTAGAAGTCGAAAATTATGTCGGAAAGCACTAACTATTTGTCTTTATTATGGGTGCAAAAGTGAATTGTCGGCGATACGCAATGAGATTTTGGTAATCGGGGAGAATATCTTAATATGACGTTTTAAGTACCGTAAAGATGAGTACCATTGAAGCTAACCGACTCATTGCAACCAAACCACCCTTTATTTACACCAGAGACTTTTATCCTTGGCTTGTGATGACTGTTTATTTTCCGTAGTTGCCCAATTTTGCTTAAGCAATTCCACTTCTACTATATTTTTATTCATCTGTCGTATTTTTTAGGATATAATATCACGCTCTGGTCATTACATAGATTCAATGAATTGCCCTACTCTAATGAATAGCAATTACGCTAAAGTGTTGAAGCCTACACCCCCGCTATGTGGTTAAATCCTTCAGGCGTTAAAGTCTCCATTATGTAACACCTTTAAATTATGCTCAATACAGGGGTTATAGAGCTCTATCATGGAATAATAATGCTTTCAAACTAACAATGAGTATTCTCAGTGTTATTCCACCCTGGTGGTATTAAGCGGAGAATTTGCCGAGCAAAAGATAGATGGAGTCTTGAGAATGCTTCTTTTTAACATAGTCACATTTGTCTGCAAAAGTGAAATAAAAAGGTGGATAGATAATAGAATTGATCCTTTATTTTCTCTGTGAATTAAATTTTTCACCATGGATAAGTCAACTAAGTTAAATGGTCCTGGTCCAAGAGTTAAGGAATAAGTATGAGGGCCAATAATGAACGAAATTGATAAACTCGATATCTTTCGTAGGCTTAGCTCGGTGGACATTTATGACTGAATCAGTGAAATAAGTTAGTTATGTTAAAAAGTGGTCTATTTTTGATCATTGCTTTCAGTGCATAGGCGACATTTGCAGGTACAGTTTTAAGAATGGAATACATGTATCCAAAACGGGGAGAATTCTTCCCTTTCGTCACCTCTCCGTCCTCCCCTTCCGGTCTGTACCTGATGGTGCCATCTTTACTATGAAACTGGTAGGCAACAAATAAACGTGCTATGAAAATTATAAAGTTACTTAACTTTGTGCTTAAGTAAGTTAATTTTTGACCACTTTTATTATGAAATGAAGGTTCGAAAAGAATCAAGATATCTCAGCTTATGAATCTTACTCAAAATAATCGAAAATTACTGGTCACAGATGTATTCTCTTTTCAACCGTTTACCAATTGGGATACCATACTTTTTATAAGATTTGACTGGAGTACAATGCTCATATTTTGACGATTTTTTCAATGAAAATATCCTTTTGCCTCGATCAACTTTTTGTTTGTTCGGCTAGTTTTCCTAATCTCTGCTCCTAAAAAGTCAAACGTGTAAGGATTTATTATCAGATTAGATCGGACTTGAGTAAGGTCCCTGTATCATTTTCATCCTTTTATCACCACCCGATGCATGCGGTGGAAGTTCCACGTATACAGTTCATTTAAGTTATCTGCAATGAGCAGCATTTTCTTGAGTAGGATTGTATTTGGATGGGAAATTAGTCAGATGAAGATGTGGGTGTGAAGAGGGATAGAGGGGGTCGGACATACCCAAAGTAAGACAAACAGTGTGGTCCTAGGCGTGTTAGGAGCGGAACTTGCGAGATTAGTGTAGGAATAACAAGAGCAGATGATTGAAGGAAGTAGTTAGAGGTTAGTGAGTGTTGATAACCATATTTGAAGGTAGAATATTGCGATAGTGATAAGAGAGGAAAGGAAGAGAAGAGAGAGAGAAGGGAGGAAAAGGATCCTTACGAAATGAATGGTCAGAAGAGTGCTAAGCTGAGGAGAGATATGCATGTAAAAGGAAATGTTTTCATGATACAAGAGAATAGAAGTAGCGACCCATCAAAGCTCCACCTAACCGGTAGAACTCCATTAATAATAATAGCCATTAGCGAGATTAAACTGATGGCAATCAATTTCATGCCTCGCGTGGCTCCTCAGATGATGTATCATTTCAATCGTCGCTTTCTTTTTGCCTGATATCTCGACGAGGAAGGAAGTGGGAGGTGGTGCGGTGCGAGATTCTATCTCAGTCCGTGTTCCGTTCACGGTACTCTCGAGTGCGAGTGAGTGTTCGTGGAAAGAAACGTCCTTTTCCCACGACGGCAGGATCGAAAATTGCAGTGCTCCCTTTCCGCAAAAGCATGACCCACGAAGGAAAGTGGTTTACTGACCATTTTGTCATTTTGAGCGACTGTTCCCCGGCGACTCACGATTTTCCCCGCGGCGGCGCAGATGTCGGAGGAAGGTTTCTTCTCAATGCGTCGCACGGAGCAATTACGACGCGCATCGCCGAGATTTCTCACTCTTTTGCCCTGGTACAGTACCGTAAATGCCCCGCGGAATTTAAACGAATCCGGAGCTCGAGTTATCTCTCTCTTTCTAGGCGGCAATATGCCCCAATTGTGAGGACACTGACGAGGGACAGGTGGAAAAAGGGAACCTTTGTGTAAAGGGGGCCTTCGCTTTCTTTGTGAAGTATTTGTTAGTCTTCAGCGCACGGGTCTATTCAGCGATGATGTTCTAAGTTTCAATGGAATCCGTGACTTTCCATAAAACTAGGCCACTTGCGCGAACAATTAATATTATCTCCTATGGCAAATTCCACACTCTCACACGATACTTTATGATTATTCCTTTCCTGTTTAAATTATTTAAAGTCAAATGAAGCCGCTTCTACAAGAAATTATATGATTTTCTTCATCGTAATTTTTTTGTGAAATAATTATTTTTTCTGAACCGGGCAGAACCGCAAGCGACGCTTTCTACGATCTGCAGGAAATCGGTTGCACAATACTACTCTGATTTTGATGCTGTACATCCATAAATGTGTCTCCTCTTTAATCGTCATTTTCAAATACTGTAAAAGTGAATTTTGAATTTTCATGATGTTGTGAAATACCTCCTGGTTATTTCTTGAATAGATATTGCTGATGTCTATAGGAATCCTCACATTAAAGGGGGTGGATACTTTCTGAAAATATTCATGGAAATTCATCCAAGTACAAAAAAAATTGATTTGAATTTATGAAGGCTGTGAAGAGGAGGCACTTGAGGAGGCGGATTGCGGGACCCTGACAAGAAAACGGCGCCGCCTGGCCTCAACATCGCGGGGAAGGCGTTTGACATCCCTAGTAATCACGACCACAGAAATTTCTTGAAACTTAAATTCTTGAGGAATTATTGAATAAAATTTTGAAGGATTACTGACGGATGCATACTTAATTGGTTTGAGTATCATCTCCCACTACTGAGTACCATTCTTTCAAAAATCTTATATATTTTGGCGGATTCGGGGATTTTTTTTTCTTTCCAATACAATTGGTATCAATTTTAGAAAATATGTTGCCTCTATTGATCCTTTTTTTAAGCATTGAAAGGAAAAAACATGATATTTTTATATCTTCTAGCATGGAGGCATGGCGAAGAAAACCACAGCGGTCCGAAAAGGCTTTTTGGGTGCAATACTCGCACCTCTTAAGTATCTTATGCAATTCATGCATATAACTATAACAGTGTATACATTGTGAAATGGAGTACTTCCCTTCATGTTTCCTGTGTTGTGAATAGTCTCAGTTAGGGTACTCGACATTTACATATTGGTCATTCTCTGTAGGAATGTAGACCAATTATCTGGTATGACAAGTTAGTTTCTGTGTACTTATTCCACGACAAAATATCTTTGAACATATTTCTATTGGAAGAGATTCATGACATCAACAGATTTAGCTCTATTTTGCCTCAATTTGCAAATAACCCTTTTCTTACAAGTCTACCAACCTATCCTTGATGGCTCAGATAACTTAATGCGCCGTTAACCTCTCCCAATAACCAGCTATGCACCTCTTCAATGGGGTAACTGCAATTGGCGAAGATAGTGTTGACAACTATTTCATGATTGGAGAACAGAGCAAGGTGTACCCTTAATTGTACTTTTACTGTTTATTTTGCTCTCGCTTAGTTTTCATCGAACATTCTTGGGATCTGGTAAAACCTTATTTAAGATATACTGTTATAACATGATATAACATGTATAATACTGATATAACATGGAAATTGGGGTTGAATCCTCTTTCCTTTCCAGTTTTCAGGTTTATTTATTTTATCTTTCCTCTCAATATGAACCTGCTTGAGTCCAAATCGTTTTCGCGGTCACCTTTACAATTATATTCCAAACGGAAGATCTGGTCATGAACCTGTTTTTTATATCCAGTATGGTCTGTAATGAAAGAATGACATTTCTAGGGTCAGCTATTCGTTTTCACACTGCGGTGAATTTATTTTCGGATCACTTATAGACGATATATAGGAATGTCCTTATTAAAAGACTCTTTGCTCGGTTTCTTGCTAAAGTTACCTGATTGAATTGCGAATTTGAAATCTTCGTCACGGAACTCATAAGAAAAGTAGGGCAACTTCTGATAAACTACTGGGTTAGGGCAAATGTAAACATCCTCCTGCGATTGAGAAAATAGATTCTCGCCCTTCAATTGGTTGGTCGTTCCTCAATTGATTTGAGCGATTCTCGCAAATTGATCGTGACTCACCACTCGTAACTCATTAAAGTTTTACTTCGCCTCCCATGTTTGGACGAAATCCGACTCTCCCTCGAGCTTCTTTGATTCTTCCGCAGAGAGGCAGGAAGAACTTTTCTCTACCTTCGTCGACTGATGGTAGCAGTTGTGCAGGCTGTTATTTCGAGCCATTGAAACGTTGTGAATGGCTGAATTATTTGGGGAAACTCACTTAGCCTACCTGGGCCTCATGTCATTGACTATATATGCGCAAGAAATACACAAACAATTATTTAATAAAGAAACAACTGAAAAATAGTATCTATTTGAGGACAATGCATTGAAATGAAACTATTGAGTTACCCTTCTTCCCTAACCTGTTAGGATTCTTCCATTATTGGTGAAGTATGACTAATTCGCGAAAACAAATACAGTAAACTTGTAACTGTAGCGGCGAGCAAGCCGATACTGAGTTGTTTTTCCATAGTTTTTGTATTCCTTGGATTTTTTTGCTAACAAGTCTTTAGCCTAACCTCACAGTTAATGTAGCCCATCTTCAGTGTTGAGACACTTGAAAATACTTCAGTGCCATTCGTCATAGATTCAATGGTATTGGGAGTTAACTCAATACAGGAGTACCTTAATATTGTTGTTTATAAGAAACGCCGTCATGAGGAAGTTAATGATAAATTTCCTTTGCACTATGTAAGACTGTTGTTTCTCTTTCGCCCAACATTACGATTGCTCATTGATGAGAATAAGTAAATCCACCCGATGATGACGTTTCACGTCGAAATGTACTTAACATAAAGAAAATCTCGAGTAGGACGACCCATTTTCTAGGCCTGCTTTATTCATCATGAATCGAATTCTCTTCCTTTGTCTTCATAGCAGTGATAGTTTTACTTTTAAAGTGATCCGAGTGTTTAGATTCCATTGCTTCGTAAAACAATACTGGAAAAAAGCTACGAGATCCGCGGCTAAGTCAGGATTCGAACTCCCAACTCTTGGGTTAACAGACGGTTGCGTCACTCATCTGGCCACCGTGGCCAGGCCAAGCCCACGTCTGCTGCGAATAGATTGATGGAGGAATTATTTTGTCCATGGACTACGCCAGGCACGCCCGAGAGCTTTCGGCTTCTCCTTCTCCAGCGAAATCAACTCACTGGAGTTCAAGGAATGGGAAATCCTGGAGGAATAGGGTGAAATGTGTCCAGTGGGAAAAGGGTTTAGGAGGGGACTCCGGAGACCTACTTTAAGATTAGGTAGTGGGGGTGGGGTAGGAGAAAAACATTGCTTAGGGGGGTAGGGGGCGTCGTGGTGGGGGATGAGACCTACTTCTCCACGGAGGGACGAGGATGAGGGCTCCCTCTCCCCCCTAGCCAGAGGGACGGAGGTGGCGTCGTAGCTTCTGGAAGGGGAAGAGACTGGCGGGGAGGGGGTAAATAACAGAGGGGAGGGGGCATGGAGGAGGAGGGAGAAGGGGGACGGGAGGCGCGGTGTCCGACGCACCTCGCGTGAGTCTTCTTCCCTTTGGGTCGTCCCGCACACTCACTCTTACCTTAACCGCGTCGACAGGTGGAGGGTGGACTCTCTCTTTTCTCTCTCACCCGTCCCAACCGGATCACCGCCACTCCGGAAGGACCACCGCCGTCGCTCTGAGCTCTCCGGTTGAAAACTCTTTGGCCGTCCCCGGGACCGGAGGTTATCTTCCGGACGACGTTTCCGCAGCGAAGATCTGCTCTCAGCTTCTCCTTCTGGACTAAGCGAGGTGTTGTCGTGAGGAGACGGACGGTACAGAGTGACAGTGCTGTTTGCGTTCCCCCACTTATCATTTCCCAGTCGTGGTTGTCGGACGTCTCCGTGACAGATAAACACAGTGATTCCCCTGCATGTGGTGTGAGTGACAGAGAGGGGGAGGTGCAAGGGAACGAACTGGGAATATTGAGTTTTACTGAGGGACAGCCGTGATATGAGCGGCTCAAAAGCGGCCGCGAACTTTGAATTGAGGAGCACGTGAACCGGGATCTTCGCTCGCTGTGTGAGGTAAATTCTTCGTTTGATTTTTTCTCCCAATTTCATTTGTATCAAGGCCTTAAGGTGCCGAAAAATGGTTCTATCCCAATCCAAAAACCTACCAATTAATTTTTCATTAGTAAATTTTTAGACTTAAATGATCTTTGCAGCAAGAAAGACAAAGGAAGAAGTATTAGATTTTATTGATACATAGAAGTTGGTAAAGGAGTTTGGGAGTAGTTAGTAAAAACGGGTGGAGGACGATTTTGGAAGTGGGGGTACAAAGAGGATGATGAAGGAAAAAATGCTAGGCAAGCGCGTAAGACTAAGGAAGTGACAAGGAATATGGAATATTTCTTTGTATCGCGTTTAAACAATTTAATTTCAATTTATCGGACGTGCAATTGCTGAACTGAATCTGAATATGGACGTTAAGAGTTGAAACGTATTTTATTATCAAAATTCATTAGACAGTTCAGATTATTTACTTTATTTTTATTCCTCGGCCCGCTGTGTCACCACATATTGCTGGTTACAATAACATCTCGCCTGTCTACTACGAAGCCATTAGTTGGTAGGGAACCAAATGAATGAATTCTTTCTGAAGCTTTTGGGGAGCGTAAAATCTCACTCTCCTCCGCTTTCTGGTTGAAGTTAATGTGCTGGGCATAAAACTGTTGACTAAGAGTTTTATTCTTTTCTGATGCCGTTTTTGATTGATTTTTTAAATATTTGGTGGTTAAAATTTGGCTATCTTCATTGTCTTTTTAGCTCTTAAATTTGCAATATTAGTATGTCTGTGGCATACACGTGAATTTTATATTTAGGCTACGAAAGAGTCCCGCCCGAATTCTTATTACAGCTATGTCGCGGAATAAATTAAAATTATCTCCTAAAGAGGTTTTTACTGTAAATTTTTGTGGATATGCCTCGGATTCAGTATTCCCAATGGCCTATATGTAGAGAGACGCAATTTCGGTAACTGTACGTAGAGGAGATTTCAATGCCTGTAATACTTGTTACGTTCTAACCCGTTCCTTTGACAGAGGAAAAACAGTTACTATCACTCTTGGAACGGAGGTTTCCGCGGTGGTTTATTGAGTTCAGTTTATTCAGGTTTTTCCTGCGTTGCTTCATTTTAATGGACAAAAGTTTTGCTAACGTTACAGCTGGCGTCGTTCAGGACCTGACGACGCTAGCTGTAACGTTAGTGAAACTTTTGTCCGTTAAAATGAAGCAACGCGGGAAAAACCCGAATAAACTGAACTCCATACCATCACTCTTATCTGGAATCAGATGGACAAATAAATGCTACGTATAAATGTTTTTATTGTTAAGTGTCATTGAGTGAGTTAGATTCTGCATCTTGCGGTTTTGTGCATCGGGGTGTGTTTAGAGCTCCCAATTCATGAAATTCCTTGATCGCACGGCTCTAATTCATTTCTTCCAATCTCTCTGCTGCTCCCCATTTCTTTCGCGGCCAGTTCTTTGAGTGGTTATTGCGATTCTTGCGATGCATATTTTGGCAGACTATTCCCGGCTCGTTGGGTGCCAGCTACTCTCACATACCTCAACTGTAATGCCATGTTCCTTTTTTAATTAACGGTAACATCTAATAGCGGTATTATTTTGGTCATTTTAAAAGAAGTAATTTGGCGAAAGTAAGCACTCGCTATATGCCAAGAACTCTGAAAAATGCGTTTTACTTCCTATGAAAGAGGCCAAAGAAGAGGGGAATAATCGTGAAACTATTAACATCGTCTACACCTTCCTTATTACATGTATAAATTATTGTACCAATTCAAAGAATGTTATACCGTAGCATTATTTTTGTTATTTAAGGACAAAAAGGATCAGTAATGTAATTTGCCCAAAATAATATTAGCCCAAAATATTTATGACGATCTAGAGAATTAATGGAGCTCCTTACGGGAGAGATATAATTTTTTTAACCAGCTACTGGCCTCGGCCACAAATATCTGTTTTAACCCCGTACTCAACCTAATTGGACGACGTACTCCTCCTTGATTTTCTCCAGTAGATATAGAAATTTCCATATATATACCTTCTGAAGATCAAGCGTAATTTTTTAAATCAAGCATGAAGAATAGCAGAAGTATAAAAACGATGTTCCCAGTGGACTGTTGAATGATTTATTTTCCACATTCAGCTCAGCATACTGGGAGCAGTCATCCTTTTATTTACGGCATTGTGGACATTTCGTTGTGTGCGCAGGTTGGTTCTAGGTGTAGCCTTTAAAGATACCGTCGTCATTTTTCGATGATGTCACTTTTACCTATATACCTATTGCACAAAATGTTTTATGATTTTATTTTGAGATAATTGCCATTGTTGATTCATAAAAATGGAAATTTTTTAATGTCAATGACGTCACTGTTACTTAGATAACTATCACGTAAATTGTTTTATGATTTTATTTCAAGAAAATTACCATTGTCCATTTATCAAAAAGGTAAAATTTGAATTTTTTTTATTACTGTTATAGATTGTAACTAGGTAATAAATAGAGAAAGTGAAAATGTGAACAGCAACAGTCTGAATGACTAGAACCGTAAAATTTTCTCGAACGATTGATAGACATAAAACCTGTTTGAGATATTTAAAGAAGGGCGATGAAACAATTCTTTATTCTCGCTAGTTTGGTGTGTATATATTATCGATAAAATCGGTAAATCTTTTTTAATTTTTAATTAAAAGATTTTGCTGGATTATAAGAGATTATATTTTTCTCCTTAGGTCAATGGTAAAATATAATTTAATGTATCCTCGAGACTGCTTTATCTTCTACATATCTTTATATTTTTGCCGAGAGGAAGCTTGAATTACTCTCTTCCTCTTTCTCAATCTCTCTCGTACATAATCGTCCACCCGGAAGGGCGAGCGCAAATCCTTGCCTTACTCTTGAGTGCTCCAATTCGGGCTTCGGATTAACATTTTCCGTTCTGCTTCCTAATCATTCTCTCAGCTACTCGTATCCATGGTGTCGCCTTAATGCTTGTTTAACTTCATTGTAGTGAATATTTAGGGCAAGGAAGTTGAATAATCATCCTGGGTAACATGACTGGATTGAAGATTTTCAATTTTTCACAAATAAAGAAAACTTTGATTTTGTCCCAGATTATTAAGTACCATCACTCCATCATCAGGTGATGATCAAATGATGGCGATTTAATAAAATTGATACCTAGATCATATAATATTTAATTTATTTTTGTAAAATTTCACATATGTCAGCCACTCATCACACTCAACCTTCCCGGCATATTACTTCAACCTTCAATGTTTTATATTACAATGTTGGATATCAAACCGCACGCCATTTAACTGCTGGTAATTTAACGCTAAATGCTGGAAAAATCGGAAACATAGGTTTTGAATTGAATCGGAATACCATCTTCTCGGAATAATGATATCAGTATGAGTGCCTGGTATATGTGTCAGCGGCTCGTGGCTTTTTTAAAGAACAAATTAGAGGACATGGAAATAATTGAGGAACGTGGTAGAAAACATTCCAGTTCAAAACGTATGAATATGAAGTCTGGCGGATGAGTATGCCTTACTCTAAATTCAAGCAAACAATCAATCGATCAGATTCTGCCGCTGAAATATCGTCATTAGTGGTTCAGAAATGAGTGCCGTCGTTGTATGATGAAGCATATTCGTATAAGTGCATTGTATCATGATGAATCCTCGCAGTGTGGGCATTATCCAATTATGCTTGAAAACATTGCAAGTAATTGCACGCGTCTTTTGTCTGCCGCTGAAGAAGAACTAACTGAATGACACGAGTTTGGAATACGTAATCATCTAATCGTTGGAAAGTAATATTTCCAGTAATTACCTTTCCAACTCTAAACGACATGATAAAAAACGGAAGCGGTGCTCGCAAACGCATATTTACACATTGTTCCCTTGAGAAATATAAGTTTTTTTTTAGTCTTCGGCCGTATTTGAAGACACATTTTCTAAACTGTGATTTAAAGTTGTGATACAATTCGTAAATTATTGGTTAAAATCATTTTGATATCTCAAATTAATAACTTTGCCCATGAGATCATCATTACTCTTATTTTCTAGACGTTCAGACTCCTGATCTCCCCCTGAAATATGCTAAAACACAAAGATTGAATGTATTTTGTATTAATTTTTTGGCTCCTAAAATAAAAATAAATTCAAGGATTCATATGAAAAACAAGGCCGATGTAACTAACTACTTTTATAGAAAAGCGGGTATGGTTGCATATGGTCTATTGCGCATGGCTTATGTTTGGATGATCAAGATGCTTATATTGTTCAGGGCATTCGCAGCTTAAAGCGATCTATGTGAGATGTATTGTATATTTTTAGGATGCCTAATTTCAATGCTGTCAGTATTACACGAAGTAGACTTTACTTTCAGCTCGTTCTAAGGGAAACAGGATTTAAAAACATTTTCTATCACTATAAAGTGAGAGTTCGGACTATTATTTTATTAATGGGTTATTTTTGTCAATTTTACGTGTTTTTAAATCGGCGGAATAATTCATCGAAAGGAATCTAATTTTCTGATGCCTATTTAAATGATAAGCATTTGATGAAGGGGATAATTTTCGGTCCGTGGGGTGAATAATGGAAAGAACGTCTAGTTTACATTGTATGAGAAGTTTCGAGAGCCACGAAGAGCAGTTCTTGTAGGAAATTGCGGCTCAATCTGGTCGTAAGATTTACTGTAGCCAATGTAGATGAGTAGTCAGGAACCACTCTTGTAACCTCACAAGAAGAGTATGCATACAAGTTTTCAAATGAACACTGTATATTCGAATTCACAATTAGTAGATGATCATGAATCGCACCTGATTATTTCTCTCTAGGTAAATCCTCGGTGAATAAATATTGGCTGAGACTGGCCTGGCCTGGAAGAATTTCAAGAGCACAGGAACATAATGTCACGGATTTTTTTTGCTATGAATTTTTCCATTATTCCGTTCATTACAGTAACGTTTACCACTAAAAACTCAACTTTATTCAGCTGGAAAATTTTATTTTCAAGATATCCTAGGCAAATTTTGATAATTTACTCCAGGCAGACATAGACCTTTGTAATATTGTTGGGTCGTGCTTCGGCGTCAATTCTTATCATCAATTGCATTAAGGTGAAGAAGTTTGTTGATAATTTATATATTTGTTCTTTATTATACCATTCCTATTTCTTAGCCGGATTGTCTTCGGAACTCCGTCTAGTCCCTCGTTTCCTCTAACATACCTGAAAAAATCAACAGGAATTGAAATTACCCCAACGATTATTTTTAGGGCTTCTTGAAATATGGAATTAATATTTTATGGAAGTAATGAGTGTTGTGTTCTCCCGATGTGTATATTTCCAACCTGTTCAGTGTTTCTGCGGAAATAAAATAAATTTCCATGTAAATTTCCCTACTGACGATGATTGGTATAAACCTCAGTCCAGGATATCTCGCTCGCGCGCAAACCTTGTCACTTTTTAGTCGTGCAAACCCCTTGGCGCGCTCATGACAGGGTAAAAAAAACGAAACCGCTCCGTCAACAATGGGCCACATGGCCGTCCGGCCGTCGCCGAGTCGCTCAACGGAGAACAAAGCTCGAAGAGAATTGACGGCAGTTGTTCTTTGTGGATACGCATTCTAAACCAGGACGGACGCCAGCTGCGGTGCGCCTCTCGCCTGCGTCACGAGGATCCATTCCATTCCCCGAGTCGCTTTCTCTCGGACGCCATGCGATCACGGAATCGGGGGTGCGGACGCGATAGAGCAGAGTACGCTGCCGGACACGGATCCTCCGGCAAACGGTGCGCGCTTAATATATAAAAGGACTGCTCCGAAACGTGCTCGCGGAACTCAATTGAGACGCGGTCGGGGCTCCTCTCACTGGGATGAGGGATATATGGCATCACGCGATTATCGCGGAGGAGTATATGGAACGCTGAGATTCGCCCGGTGCTTATCCTTTTTTTTAAAGAATTTTGGTGCCTATTTATCCGCGCACGAAACCGCCGCCCATGGTTAACTAGAAGAAAGTGCCTGTTGTATTTCAATAGGAAGGAAAACAATAAAATTGGAGGGTAGGATTGAAAGAATCCTCCCAATACAATGCGCAAATTGTATTAACTATGTAACAGTCACTAACCACACATGGAGAATTTGGGATATAATATTCTCAGAATAAAATCTCACTATAATTCTACAATATTCATCGTTTTACCTAAGTCATGTGTGCATTGGGCATGAGATCCCAATGAAAACCTACGTTACGACTTTCAAGTTTATAAAAATTCCTATTGTTGAAAAAGTGCAAAACTTGTCGATTTTTGAGTCAAAAACTTAAATTTTAGGTAAAAGTAGCGAAAACGAGAACTGAATATAAGGATAAAATAATTTTCTCCATCAACCACCCATAATTCTAATTAATGAGTGCAAGTATTTAAAATATAGAATAAAAGAGACCTCTGTACTGGAAACTATGCTTTTCTTATAAAAGTAAACGCTGGTTGAAAAAGGGCCCATTTTAGAAAGGAACATTGTTCCCTCAGGCGTAACATCACATACCTACCAGTTCCTCTATAAGGTCCTAAGGAGCATGTACGCCAAACTTTGTTCGTACCCTCAGAGGGGTTTGGAAGTGTATACCGTTCAAACAAATGGAATTTCAGCTTGATATATGGAAATTGATGGACTTATCGCGGCTCAACAAATCAACAGGATTTGAAACGATCCCGCTGATTCATTTAAGGCTGCTTAAAAAATTGTCATATTTTATGGAAGTAAGAAATTAAGTGATGTCTTAAAATCGTTCTGTTTACGCATTATTTTGGTTTTTTCCTCTAAGAAACCAATGTGATAAGAAATCAAGAATGATAGCAAATTCCACAAACCGCATAATTCGGCAATCATAGCGTTTTTACATACAATACCACTTTTCGAGTCAACAGAATTTTTGTATGTTTTAAGTTTGTATAAATCGCAGCAAACACATGTGCTCTATGAAGCACATTATGATGTATGAGAGTAATTATTTTTCTTATTGTTCAATTGTTTAACATATATGAAGTCTTATTATTATGTAATCCCTGCATTATTATGTAATCTCTGACGTAAAATATTTTCGGGGTAAGAATGAACCGTGTGACCAGAATTCCACCAAATGTGATGCAATTTTACTGCAGAAACTATATGCTAATTGCATGCAAAATAGACGCCAGCCTATTTCCAATGCAATTGCGGACTGTGGTCGAATACTACCACTTTCACTCCACCTGCCGTAGATTTCCGTGCCTGCTCGTTGAAGTACCTTTTGCAAGCAGCTTTTAAGGCGGCCGTCATAGGAGGTACTTCCATGTGTAAATTCACCTTAACAGGCGCTTCGTGTTTGTTCATTTACAAGCGATTGCGAATCCTTCTCACGGTTTTCGCTATCATTAAGCGAACTTCCACTGCAACATAATGTTTGCATTCACGACACTCGTGACCTATTCCTATGCTTGAGAGTGTGAATTTGAAGTAGCGGGAGGAATGCAATGATTCGTATTCTTATTTTCGCAACCCGTTGAGCCATGAGACAGGGCATCGGTGCAGGTAAGGCCACTATGAAGATCCGCGAATGAGTCCCGATCCATTACCATATTTGCCCAACCTAAAGCAGTGGTGAATTTAAGATAAATGAGTTTTATCATCTTTAGATGGTTGAAAAAACACTATTATAGCGTGTTAGTAGTCCATTTATTTAGTTACCCACCCTATTATAAATGTGACGCCAACTGTCCCGTAAACATTTAAAAAGCTACCTTGCTACCCTTTGGGAAATATTGATATCCTCACTCAACTGAAAATGAAATGGTGGAAGAGGAAATATGGTTTGCTGGAAAGAGAGTAAAAATACTCAGCAAATAGCGAATCCGTAGAATCCCATTACAAAATGATTGTCATTACGGAGCGGAGAGTGAAAACCTTCAATCGTAGTAGCTACTTCTGGTACGCGCCGGCCTTACGGCTATAGAATGGTGGACTCTAATCCTACCTCGGGCAGGGTTATTATTTGTCTAAGGATTATGTCCTGTGTCAGCGTGAGCGGAGTGAAGTCCTCCACTGCCAATCCTAAGGTCGAGGGCTGAGATCGAGCCCCCTGTGAGGGGATTATTTTGCCATCTACGGCATGGATGTTTGTAAATTAAAACAGGTGAATTTTTCGATAGAACTCTCCAGTACTAAACTCGCTATATTACATACGAAATTTAAAAAAAAATTAATCAGCGTGAAATTAAGAGTTGGATTTCCTGAAAACCCAAAATTATCATTTTTGCTATTAATACTACCTCAAGAATCTCAATTTGAACTCATGCTTACTTTACTAAAGATTTAGGTGCTCGAGACCAACTTGAAATATCATTTACAGTGCTCTCTCTAAAAAATTATATTAGTTAAATTAGTAGACACCTCCTGTGTCCCCCGCCACCCGGAATCATATCGCATCGAAGTTCTATGAGGGGAAAATCTATAGAGCAGGAATCATAATGTTTAGACAAAGCACTAAATGCGTTTTCCTGCGTGAAGTAGGATGAAATGGAACTTTCTAGAGAAGATTTTTATCTCTTTGCTGCCGCCCTGGATATCTCGGAACTCTCCATGAATCAAAAGGAGTGGCGTTACTCCCCTCTCGGTTTCACGAGCTGAATCCGTTCAGAAGGCCAAGGTCAAGGCGAGCGAAATCTTTCTTGAATCGATGGTTACGTTCGCTTTGAAAAACAGGTTGCGATACGTTCCCGAGCTTCCGGAAATAATACAACTTCGCCTCGATAATGCCAGGTCGCGCACTAAATACATGGATACAAACAAGGCTTCGCAAAACGAAGAACACCACAATAAAATCCGTCAGATATAATCACGAAATTAGAGGATCGAATAAACGAATCGATGATTGTCAGAAAAACTGCAGTGCATTAAATATTTGTCCAGCGATATATTCAAATGTGGAAAATTGGAAGAAGAAAACAATTAAATACGCAATTTTGTTTAGTGTTAGACTGCCCCTGTATTGCAAAAGGAAAAAAAGAAAAAACTTTGTAATATTCACTCGGTTATTTATTTGTACAACGCGTTTAGACGCTTAAAGCGTCATCAGGAGGTACAAATTGTGCACAACAATTGTTAATTTTTGAAGGAAAAAAAAGAAAAAAACCTTGTGATTTCCACCAGGTTATTTATTTGTACTACGCGTTTCGACGCTTAAAACGTCATCATCAGGCACGTTGTTGTACAATTGTACGCGTTGTACAAATAAATAACCGAGTGGAAATTACAAATATTTTCTTTTAAAATTCACGATTGTTGTACACATTGTTGTACCTGATGATGACACTTTAGGCGTCGAAACGCGTTGTACAAATAAATAGCCGACTGGACATTACAATTTTTTTCTTTTTTCCTTTTAAAAATACAAGAGCAGTTTAACACTAAACAATATTGTATCTTTTATTGTTTTCTTCTTCCAATTTTCCACACCTGAATTTAACGGTATCGACGTGATTTTGTGGAACATTATCATGACTTTCAAAAGAAAAAATTGTAATTTTCACTCTGTAATTTATTTGTACAACGCATTATTTATTTGTTCCACGATATCTCGTTGGATACCGTTGAATATATTTGCTCTTGTATTTACTGTAATTGTGCCATGAAAGCAGCAGCAGAGTGAAATCCGCGATTTTCGTCTCTCAAGACAATCGCCAGCACTTTCCTAATCTCTATTTCGATATCAATCATTGCATCCTTTTAACACTTGAACGTCCAAATGGTAAAAAAATTGGACGCGTATGAATGCAGAATTTGTTCTGAGTGAATTCACGACTCATGGAAACATTCCGGCATCAGGTCTCTTAAAATCAGTGTACGTATTTTGTGGAGTTGGAAAGAAAATGAAAGTATTTATCACCATCAATGAAGCATTTGATTTTTTCATGTGTCCTCCTAGTTGTGCGCACGTCGACATAATTTTTTCTCAGTATTTCGTGATTTGTTTTGTCGAAAAATATGGAATAGGTAACGAATTGTGGTAAAAGAATTATCCTTATCTTTTTATTGAGTTAAGGATTGTATTTTCAGGTATGTTTTTTGTTTCATACCTTACCGGTTTCTTCAGATGTCGTAACTTCATGTCTTTCCGAGTGATTAGCTTTTGCGGCTATTTTATTCATTGTCATGATATTATCCGGGAACAAAAGTGGTATTTTGCATGTTGAAGGTTCGAGTTTTTGTCAATGAAAAATTGAAATGGACAAATCATTTATTTATTTTGGCATCATCTATCATAAATTTTATGTATAATTTAAGTAGGTAAATTATTCATTCATTTCATTGTCCTAAGTTAGTGGGCGGTTACTGAATGAGTGAAAATACTAATTAATGGGAACCTCTGACCTGTTATAATACCGACGGCAATTGCCACCCGAGCTTGGATGAAAATGCGAGACTTGCTTTAATTGTTCCATGTCAGCTTGTCCGGGAATGGAACTGCCCAGACGTTCGCTCGGAGTCAAAGGAGAATGCGGATGGCGCGGCGCCAGTTGCTAGGTACACTACATTTCCTAACAGGATCTGCTCCACTTCCGTGGGACAATCCCGAGAAATTAATTTCATTATTTGAGTTTATGGCTGGTTTGCTCCACATTTTCATCCTTTTAATTTAAATTAGATAAAGTGGTATCATTTCATCATTTATATTTAGCTTGGAGCCCATTTTAATCCAATGAAGTATGAGAATTTTGTCTTAAAAAATCATTGTTGAAACGAAAAGTTTTTGCCGTTAATATCTAAGGTAGCATGGCTGGCAGGTCAACTTGAAAACTTATTTAGACTTCTCTAAATTGTTTTAAAATTTGCAAAAAGAAAATTGTAAAAGGATAGGAAAGCAAATCAGGCCTTCGACCTAGTTAATCTTAAAAACTTTCATTTGAAAAATGAGGTAAATATTTCTTTTGTAAGATGGAGAGGACGGCTGCGGCAGACTTCCTTTGGTCTGGTCAATTTCCTGAATGTAATATTTGCTTCATGGAAGCCTTGAATTCAGCCGCAGGAGACGACGTGGTTGAAACAAAACATTCCACGGCCAATTTTTTCTGTAGAATCTCTCTATTTAGTCCAAGATTCCGGCATATTTTTAGTTCATTCATTGAAATAATCACCGCAGCTTCAAAGATGTGAGAATGCCTGCAATCCCACTAAGTGAGATGTGAAGATTGAATTTTTAATAAGCCCCCTGATATTCCATGTTAACGTATTTTTTTCATGACTACAACGAAAAAGATTGAAATTTTTTAATTGAATTGTTTTCTCAACTGTACAGCATGCTACGAAGCGCTTCCCTCTTTTGAACAGTTACCCACATCTTAACATTTCTTCTGACTGATAAACCATGACGATGAAGATTGAAGGCAATAACTGAAGAAATTGATGCAGCTCGTGAAGTGATAGCCTCCTCATAGTTAATGATCAGCGCGGATTTTGTGACAAAAAGTCACCATAGACGCTATAAAATCATGATGAACGTTAGACAAGTGAAGAGTTACATACGGTGGAAGTCAAGTTATACGACGAGCAAAGGTTACTGAATGGCATCGTTCATTTTATTTGCCAATTAACTCCCAAGTGTTGACCATGTAACTGCTATCCCAGAGATTTTAGGCTAAAATACCGCTGCGCATACCAATATGTTGCGTCCTCAGATCGTAGATTGAATGTGTACATTTTCTCGCCTCCGGGTCTACTACTCCGTTGGAGCATTGTGCAATTGATCCGTCAGTACGAAGTGAGATATTATTACGAAATTTACTTTGGGAATATATTACGTGTAATATTAAGAGGAAAGGAGGACGACTGGGATATGCGTAAAGCTGTTCATAAATATTCACCCGGAAGATCACGATGTAAGATCGAAGGTGCTCAAAATCGCCAGGATTATATTTAATAATTACTCTCAAGTTTTCTATCCTTAAGCTATTAATTTCATACAGTCATTCATTAAGTGTATATTTATCTGTTAGCCCTCACGCAGCCTATAATTCCGGTGATTTGATCAGCTATGTAGATTCCTTTTTTTAGGGCAAAAGACTGATTCTCTTTCCCTTCTCATTGTCCGTTCTCTTCAGGGGAATGATTACTGCCAGTCTCTCCGTGGCGGGGAGAGGCATCCATCATTTTCCGCCAGAATCTATCCATCTTTTCGTGGAAATAGAAAACGCAGCGGTGGTTAGATGTTCCCGATGTCTGCTCTGTATTTTCATCTTCACTTTTCCTTTCTTTTCGATCGCCTCCTTTTCGCCCCAACTCCGCTTGATGTGGAGTAGATTGCCGCGATCCATAAGTCGGTCATTAGATATTCGGGTTGGCCCGATGGGAATTTTAATGAAAGGGTGGGCCTCACATGGTGATCTGAGATTCGAGCTTTCACTTGCGTCTACGCATGAAGTTGTGCGCGTAATATGGCGGCTTTTTATGTGTTGAGTTTCATTATTCTTCTTCAAGAATTTAACATTCAAATATATCTTCGTCGGAAATTAATGGATTAGAAACACGTGAGCGCTGTTCAATGTCTAAATCAGCTGTTTTCCCGAAACGGATGGCGAGGACATAGTTGTATTTTGCATTATAGGTCACGAAATAATCAGATTCAAGGGAAACAAATAAAATAGTGGTCGCTAGTGGATGGGCATTGAGCTTAAAATATTTTTGAGTATTAACGATCTTAATCACGATTATCAGCTCAAATAGGATACAATTCAATTTTAAGTGACAACCGAGCCAACTGGTTGAACAGTTATATCATTTTTAACCGTAAATAATCTATAATAATTTCTTATTTGTTAACGAACATATTCCCTCCGGAAATAGGGCATGAGATGGCAAACATTGCTTCAAGTAGTAGCTCCAAGTGGGATGACCGTCAAATGTTTTGCAGGGAAAGATGGCTATAATTAATTGATTTTGTGAGAAACTAACGGGTAATTGAACGTGCATTATCACTTTTCTTTACTGACAGCTTCTTCTTCTCTTTCATCGTTGAGCATCGCTTTGATGAATAACCCGTTTGATAGCGTGTTAATTGAGGAGTTAAGAGAGGCTTGTGTCTGCTACAAGTGTGAAATTAACACAACGGTTTGCCGAGTTAGGTAAACGGCACCTCAAGCCACTTCTACCCGGAAAAATAGCGCTGGTTCATGTCTAAATTAGTGGTAATTGATTAATGGAGCGACGCGCAGTACTCAATTGCAGATCGTGAAAACCCTCGTTCAAATCCCAGATGGTGCACCTGGACGCTAACCATCTTTGCAACTTTGCCTTTACCGTAATGTTGCGTTTTTCTTGGTCTCATATGTTCTGATTGGGAAGCTACTGGTGGCATAAGAAAGGGATTGGAATCACCCGTCGTGCCTGGGAGCGTGAAATACACAATGTTTTGCAGGGAAAGATGGCTATAATTAATTGATTTTGTGAGAAACTAACGGGTAATTGAACGTGCATTATCACTTTTCTTTACTGACAGCTTCTTCTTCTCTTTCATCGATGAGCATAAATGACTAGGTGATAGATGGCTTTCCCCTCACTTTTTTGGCAACCTTTGGTAGTTAAAAAAACATCGTTGTCCATCGACGGAGAGAAAATCGTCGATTTATTGTTTATTTAACTGGCTACATACGTCAGTGAGATCAAAATCAGTTTCGTAAGGAAGAGGTGATTACTTAGCACAGAAAATTAATAAGTTGGAATCAAAAGAGTAAACGTTTCATCTCATTTCCTTTCATGAAATTCGGTGTTTGGTCTGAAGAAAAAGGCGCTTGAAAATCTAGACGCTACAATCTATAATAGCTATGCAGGGGATTGTGTTGACCTACATCATGCCCATGATGGCAAATGGGTTGCACTGTCACCTCCTGCATAGTGAGATTTCCACTGAATGGGACATGGAAAACCGTGTTCTTCCAAATTCGACTTGAGACAAATAACAAAAAAATTACCCATGATTTGGTTCTTCCTTCTCGCAATAAAATAATTATGACGATAATTATTTCGAAATCACCGCGAAACTTTCTATAGATGCTTTACCTAAAAATCCATTCCGATAATTTTATTTGTTATTTTTGAAATTCGTACATTGAAGTTTTCAAGAGCAAATTAGCCGTACACTGATGCTACTGGTGAAGACAAGATTTTTAAATATTTTTTGCTATTTTTTCGAGGAAATATAAGCCGTAGGTAAACTAGAATCAATACCTAGTGGAGCTCTATGTTCATTACTTTCTTTCTGAATTCATTTTTCGACATATAAACTTCCACATCACAATAATGATGACAGAAAAATGAATGGCACGGAATGTAATGAAAAATGAGTTATCGATTTTGAACAAGACTAGAATACACCTAGGTAACTTTTACGTCCTCCTAAATACTGCGAAGGGCATAAAATCAAAACTTATATTTAAATACAATGTTTCCAGTCGTAGAAGATTGAAGTGAAGAGCGCAAATAATCAATTTTCAGATTCATCAAAGCCAGACGGATCGGACAAGGATTGAAAGAATCAGGGAAATAGCACAGGAAGAAACCGCAACAGGATAGATACATCGTGGATGAAATAATTTGGGCATATAAAATAAATGGGAACTGACAGAGTGCCTAGAAAGGTATACATGAGGAAAAATCCCGAGGAATATAACGGGGTAGATGGGTGAAGGGAGTGGAAGAGAGCGTAGATGAAAGGGATTAAGACTGGAATAGTGAGAGAAGAGATATGGTGGAGGGAAAAAAATGAGTGCTTGAAAAAAGGCTTGTGTAAAAAGGCTCCGAGGTGGTAAGTTTTTTTTGGATAGGACTATACAGAGCGGACCCGGCCAGTGGCTGGAAACTAGTATATGATGATGATGAACTGCTGATCATTTCTTTCTAAGGAATAAAAAGTGTCTCCCGGTGTTCTTATAAAATAATAGTGTCATCACTCCAAGAAAACGGGTGTCGAATAGTCAAATGCTCCTCTGATGAGGAAGCATTCCTTTGAGGAGACAGCCCTCGAATCTCTCTTTATTTCCGGCCACGCCTTATTGTTTCGCTTCCGGTGGAAAGAGAGACGGAAATGAACTTTTCTCGCCGTCACCGCTTCGGAAGGAGCGACGAAAACCTCAAAGCGGTTGATTGGTTGGACACCGGTTGAGCCCGGCTCCCCTTCGGCTAGATCTCGGTGCGGTCGATCGCGAAGGCACAGAGAGAGAGATGGATGGTGGATGCTTCTAAGGGGCGGAAGTCCATCTCAGCGCATCGCCACCCTCTCTTGGAGTGCGGCGAGATGTGGAGAGTTGAGAAGGTGGAGAGAGAGTCGATTTTTTGGGTGGGAAAGGCGAATCGGAACCAAGTCACCGTCGAGAGCCCTCGAGAAAGTGTTCGAATATGAAACCGTCTCCGATGGGATCCAATTGGGTTAATTTCCGTTTTTTGAATTAATTCGGCCCCCACGAAGATGAAGGATGGTACCTATCATCTGGCTTCCGGCTATCATCACCATTCCCGAGGCCCCAGGACAAAATTTGAAATTACTATTAAATATATGTCGTTTGCGAGCATCCCTCTGTCTCACGATTCCGTCTATATTTAATCATCCGCAGTCAGCAGTCCGCTTCGCTACCGATCTCCTCTTCGGTCTCTACGATTTTATCTATCATTACATCATATTTTTATATCCCTCACATTTTGATTCATTTATCCCACTATTTTGTTTTATCCACTAATGAACTGCAGGATGTTTCATTTGCTTGAACAGCAGCAATGCATTTCTTCTATTTCCAGTCGGCGTCACTCAATGTCTTAGTTCGAATCTTTAACGTGACTAGTTTTTCCACGCCGTATGTGGAAATTACCTTTACAACCGTAGGTTTTCTGCAATTTTTAGAAAAAGAAACACGAGAAGTAGGGAATTTACTTTTTAAAATAATAAGGGTAACTTATAAACTACCCACAATTGCGATTGTACTGCGATCTCTGCGTTAGAACTTCCTAATTTTTATAAAATAATATTTCTCCGGAGCGCGAATGCGCAGAATATCCTATGGAAAACGGCTTGTGCATTTTTGGCAAATATCTCAAAACATAGTGCAGCGTATTGCTGATATTTTTTGCCGTTAAAAAGATGAGACCTTTTGTATAATGAGACAAAATTCATTGTATGTAATATTGTATGTAAAATGTTTTCTTGCTCAGTCTACCTGTAGTGCAAAATAATCCAATTGAAATTCTCTCCCTCGTACTCATTTTCTGTCTTAATATAACTATTGCGTTAAGAAAAGGAGGGCGTGACTAATGTTTTCGATGTTTTTGTCATTGTCAAACTCTGACTTGGCAATTGTGCATCATATCAAAATCGGTAGCATTAAGCATGTATCGGGGAAACTGTAAAGAATTCTTTCCTCATATATTAGTTCCACCATGCCAGTTCTGAGTCAACACTATTAATATATTCTTTTATTGTTGTCATATATATATTATCAGTCTCCGATAAAACATTGTGATGTGGATCCAGTAATGTAAATTATTTTAAAGACTTTCCTTGCTCTACACTTCCGACTTCAATGCTTATACGTGCCAATATAGTGATGTTTTTGCTTGTTACTAATGCAGGTGATGTCTATGTTACATTTGGAGTTATTACAATGATTACGGAAGTAGAATCAGCCCACACTTATTTCGACGATTCCTTGTATTTAACCAGATGGAGACAAACCTTTCAGGAATGTTAACTTCTAGATGACTGCTTGTTATTGCTTTCATTTTTTCACCTTGAAAAATCCTCAAATTATGTTGATTTCCGCTCATTTATTACGGTGTCTAGCGTTAAGATTTAGAAATAATTCTCTGAGATATTACATATGGCCAATCAAAATATACGTAAAATTTATAGATTGTTGTGGAAATGTGAAATTAGCTGACGGAAGAGCGTTTCGATTAGCTGGAATCAAACTGAATTACATGGACCAAAGAAAGGAAAGTATTCATTTTGGTGGGTAAGATTTTCTTCTAAGTTGTATCGATACATTAAGTAATATAAATATTTCGGTCTATTATTATGACAAATTATGAGTTAAAAGACCAATATAATTTATTGAAGGGCTTGCTAAATAATTAATTGAAAAGCTATTTATTACTTAATTGTAAGAGAAGGGCTGATAAACTTTTTATTTTGTACGAAAATAGGTTCAGTGCAAAATATTTCAAACGTGAAATCACCTTATCGTTATATAAAACAACTAATAAGAGAAAGCTAATGGAATGGACCCTGATTAAGATGTTAAGGAGAAATTGATGAGGACTTTGACCCAGAGCACAGCATTGCATATTTCCAATAGACGAATTTTATGTAAGGAGGATGTATGGATTAATGATCCTTAAAATGTAGGTTTTGAGATGGATGGAGGAAATGATATGGAAAAGAAAGACGGATCAGGAGAGGAGAAAGGAAAGCGCTGGAAAGAAATCGGAGAAGGCAGGAAATAAGAGATATCGAGAGGCAATGGATGTGAAAAATTCGTGGCAACATAATCATCTTCTTTAATCTGTGGTTAGCAAGAATGAGGTACTCAAGAATGAGATACTCAAAAGAGGCTCTAATTTCTTTCAGTCTGCAGAGTGAACGAGTTCTACCTAACTGGTGTTGCATATATGGTCCCATGAGCTAACATCTCACTACTATTATCCCTAGTGAAGTTTGCTTTGAAATTGGATTTCTGGTTAGCTTGATTGTTTTATTGCTTGGGCAATATCGAGGGATTTACGTTCGATTTGTCCATGCAGATAATTTTTTCACTGTTTTCCTTGGCGTGTGACTTCACAAATATTAATTTTGTGCCCAGTCTCACAGACTTGGCACAAAATTTGCAACAGCAGCGGTGTTATTTATTGATCGGAGAAGGGAAATGTTCAATTTAAAATAGCGATAAACCCTGGAAATTGGTTTAGGTTCTTGCCATGGCATTAGGTGGCCTGTTATATTTACGAATACAGATTCGAAGGCTAGTAATTTTCCTGTGCCGTTTGACAAATTCCAAGCGTACAGGGAATGGTAATTGATCAGTAAGCTCTTATTATGTACTGCCAACCTCTACTGGCTTAATATAATTTGTATTTAAATCCTGATGTCGCCTTTGTAAACACTTCTCTGAACTACTCGAATGGATTAAACGATAATTGTTGTGTAAACGAAAGTTGGTTGGTCATAATATAATGAAAGTTCAGTGTCTTCCAGGACTCAATTATTTTTGACGCCACCGAATTTCGGTCATTTTGATGAAACTAAAGGTTTGTGGACTTTCAATAAACGGACAGGAAGCTGTGATACTCGAGAAAAAACATTGTAGCGACCTTTTTCATTCACTCAATATCCAGTCGAGTAAGTATGAACTTTCAATTAATGTTTTTATCTCACTTTCAAGAAAAAGGCGCTTCGTGAGACCAAACCGCAGTTTCCTTTGCATCTCTCTGTGAATTTTTTACCCTGGTAACTTAACTGAACGATATTTCCGTGCCACATAAGTCTTCAGTGTCCTTTCTCTTGCCAATATAGGGTAGGGGCAACCCTTACTGACGCGAGATATGTCAAACTGTCGGACGTAGCTGTTTGGTGTCATCGAAGGAATACAAATCATAGAAAAATATGTAGAGGTAACTATTTACGTAAATGTCATTAGTGAAAGTCTGGTAGGATAAAATGTGTGCTCTTTAGCATTAAAAACTATAAGAGACAGATACGGTACGCGGGAACTTCTTATGTTAATTTTTTACGGAAGGCATTTAGTATAAACAAGTTTAAATGTCAAGTGTGAAATAAAAAACTTGGAAGGATAAACTTCTCGTTGCTCCAACTTTCTGAATCAGAAAGCTGAATGACCTTTGGAGAGTACTTTTCCCGTCGCCTGCCGTTGGATCTTTTCATCCGTTTCATGTTCTGAATGCACTAGTTTTTTTTCCAATTCGCTTACTGTAACTTTTACGTATCTAACCACAGATTTCTATACTTTGTGATTGTCTGCCATTGCTCCTCCCAAAAAATTAATTGCAGTGCTTTTTGTTACCTTAACATCACTGTCCAGGTATCGAGGAGATGGCTTTGTGCTTAGAAACTTGCCAAGAATTTACACTGGCAATCTGGCGTAGATATGGTTTGCCTTGAATATTGAAGTCTGTAGGAAACATTATCCAGTCGCGCAGCTTCTATTTTTATCTGCATTTATAAAGCTGATCTGTAGGAGAAGTCACACAAATTTTATGTGTTACCCCGGAATAATTAATTACCTGCGGCGTGGGCAAAAAGGTTCAAGAAAGAAGGCACATATTTTATTGACTGTTTGTTACGTAATATTCTAAATTGGGGTTTTGTCTTTCTCAAAAATATTTTATTAGTTTTCCCTTATTTCGTCCACCAGTTTTTGGGAAAAAATGAGAAATCTTGAAAATATTATCCAGAAATATATCGTTACCTAGCTCTACGAAATTCAGCCTACAGATCTTAGATCGATGTCTGCGAGGCAATTAAGACAAAAAAATCCTATCCTTATTGAATCTCTTCCATATTCGCCTGTAGGGGTGCTTGGAATTGGCTCAGAAAATCTTGCATTCAAATTTACAAGCCTCGGTATCTTAGTGCTTCCATTTGTTGAAAAGAGTATGCACGCCACATGTTTGCATCAAGTCCTGGTAACGTTATTCATTTTCCTGCTCCCCTCTTGGATATCACTCAATGACACGTGGGTTAGCGGAGCTTAAAGTAGGTTATCGCAGACCCATTTATAAAAATAGAGGTTTGGTAAAGATTTATTCTTCACTAAGCTAAAAAAATTCCTATTATCAGGGTCAGTGCTCCAGGAAGAATTAACCTCATGGAGACTATTGAGCCAATATCCTTTGGTCAAAATTGTCGACCAAAACTTTGAACTAGCAGATTTGAGTATGCAGTTACATTTAGAATGCGAATGAAATGCAGTTGGATTCTAAGTCATTAATCTAATTATCGAAATAAAATTATTTTTTTCTTCAAATTCTGTCTGTCGCTGTACGCTCTAACCATCTTGATCATCTTTTTTGTCAAATATTTCAACTGTGAGGTGTCGCACAATGGGCTGAAATCGAAAAAAGCTGACCAAAAATGACTTTTTTCACCTTTTTATTTTAAATGAGGAACTTGCAGTTTATGATCGTACAATATCTTAACTACAATATCCTAAAATAATATCAGTTTTAAGTGATTTTTAACGTCAGGAGAGGACCTTGAAGTTTTGAATAAGACTGCCACAATTTCCATCTGCCTTTTTTTCGAGTAGGAACTATTAAGTGTTTCTTTGCTCTTGACACGTTATATGATCTTACATGAATTTTTCCAACAAATCATATAAAAGTGTGTATTTTATACAAAAGGTTGAGAAATACATTTTTATCGAATAATGTTTTTAAACCTTTTGATTAAATATTAAAATTATACTGTTTTCGCGTGTTTTTCGCAGAAAGTCAAGAAAAACTTTATGTTTTAAGTATTTCTAACCAAGGATACTTACACTAAATTAATGAATGAAGTCTCTACTACAGTTTGAGAAAAAAATTCTGCCCCAACCTGACCTCCCTTCATTATAGGCTATTTATGGGCGATGAGGACCGGCAGCCATCCGACGCGGAGTTGAAGTGCGGAAATTTCAGATTTTATTGTTGCCAGTGTAAACTCGATAAAACTTATAAAAATCAGTCGGCCAGGTCAAACGCGTGGGTTTTAGTATTTCTCAGACGACTGGGGATGTGCGAATTGTATAGCTGGGAACGGTATTGGTTTTGTGGATGATGAGAAATAAATCTCAGCTTTGAAAAAACGATGTGTCAGCGCTTCCCTCTGGCCGCCAAGGTCAAGTTCACATCTCCTACTTTTGGACGGCTTGAAAAGAAATAAAAAGCATCTCGAGTCAACCTAAATTGACCCACTGGGGGGCTTTCTCCTCGATTTTCTCGGAACCTTGGAGTGGACGCATGGCTTGTTTGATTTCGATTCACCTCCGCTTCCCGCGTCACATTTCAACATGATTGCAGCTTCCGGTCTTGCTGATCGCAGATACCATCTTCAAACTGCCGAGGTCCTTATCTTTTGGGATTTCGGTCATGGAGCTCGACGGAATTAAAAATGAGTGTTTCGTGGTAAATAATTGAAAAAAAATAAGGAATTTTATTGGACATAAAAATAAGGTTGAAGAATCGGAATTCTCTGAGCAGCTATTTCGTTAAATATTAGCAAAACGACACCAATTGGTGCACAACGATGTACACCCGTGAGAATAATTGCTTGCGTGCCATTCTCTCTGCCCCGATGTCCGCTTACGATTCCTATCAAATCAACGTTGAGAATGTAAGTAGCGCAATCTTTCACGAGAGAAGAACTATTCAGTAAAAATTATAGTTTCACTTTTGGAATGTTTAACTGTATTAATGTGATTTCACGCCTGTTCATACACTAGTGCATAAGAATGTAGAAACCATATAATCCCGGAGTTTAGTCGCTTTGTTCCGCGTAAATTTTACCATTTTAAAATGTACCTTTTTTGTTAGCTTTCATGTCTCCTGAAAAATAAATTTTAATCCACACGACTTAGAAGGCACGCTTTGAATAGAGCAAAACAGTAAATATTTCGCCTTAAATAATTGTTTTTTTTACTGCACGTTAAAAATATTTTGAACGGTTTGATTGAATTCTTCGTCTGTGAACTTAAGTTTCCAGTCTGTTTCACATTATGTTATCCTTACAACTATGCCAGGGCATATCAATTTTGTCTCCTCTAATTGACATCAGTTATTAAATAATAATAATTATTTTTTATTATTATTAATTTATTATTGCTTTAATCGTGTTCCGGGGCGTTATTAAGATTATTTCCTGAGAAGAATCGTTCCCTCTAACCATGTTTAAACTGTTATGGTACTTAAATTTAGTTTGGCATGTATGATGGGAAACTCTGTAAATAAGGGAAGGCAGGGATTTTGATACTTTCCTCCTAAGATGTGCCCCTGCTCCAGTTCGATCGCTTGATGTCATGGACGTCACAAGCACACCGCAATTGGCCGGACCTGTACGAAAAAATGATTGGAAAATAATCTAATTTAAGCATTTAAGATTCTGGGTCAACTCTCGAAGTTTCTATTCGGTTGTATCATGAGAGACAGTTATTATTTCTAATAGTTCCATTGCTTTGATTGCCAATTGGATTGGCTTCCTCCTTGCATCTGCCAAGGCGATTCTCATTCTCTGCACGGCATCCTTCTGCGTGAGAGGAATAAGGGCTGAAAATTTTCCATCTTCATGCAATGCTTACGAAAGTCTTTTAGTTTCATAGTTAGCGAGCGTCCCGTTGAAAATGATTGAGACAAAACTTTCGCAAAAAATATTTTTCTCGGCCTATAAGGTTTCATGTGGCGCATCTTAGCCATTTCGTGAACGTCAGGGTAACCTTTTAAATACATCCGAGGCGCTTTTCATCGATGTGATGAGGGAAATCGACATTGATGGTAGTTGAGTGTAAAATACAGGAAAGAATGCACGTATCAAACTGTCTGGAGAAATTTAAAGAGCGTAATTTTTACGTAGTCATTTATGTTCTCCTCAATGAAACTTCATTTAAAGAGATTCCTTGAATGCGACATGATGCGATTAGACGGATAAAACATTCTGAAGTTTGAGTCGAAATCTAGGAAAAAATGTAGTGATTTTGCTTATTTCTTCAATCAGGCTGGTTTTTTTCAATTTCAATTTCAATGCTAGTAATAGTGGTGTACGGGACCTTCCAGCAGGCAGAACACCAGATGATGATGAGTAATAGTACTATTACTTAGTTTATTTGACCAGTCATTATTTAACCATCTCTTTTTGTGGCATTTTATAAACTTTTAATTGTTTTTTGGCGCTGAAATACCTTAAGTTACACCCAAACCATGTATTTAAAATGAAAAGCGCAACTTTAAAATATGTAAATCATGCTATGAAAATGTCCGTGAATAAACCAGTTATATTCAGTGTCCCTGTATTAAGAGTTTTGAAGGATTTCCGATTCATGGTGTAATAGTGCCTACACGAAAATGAAAGTAGAGGAGTGAGAGAGAGGCGCTGCGACTGAACAAATACCGCGAGTGGAAAGAGGTCATCTCGTAACCAGGGATTCTTTTTGGCCTAATTGAACTTTCTTTTTAAATTCAAAGTAATAAAAAATGTGGCATTGTCTCTCATGGAATATGTGTCGCACTAGCACAAGCAGTGGCTACAGCGCTGGAGGGGGGTACTGAATGAAGGTAGCCTTCTACTTTTTTGACAAGCTATTGCTCCGTATGTCTCCACTTCTTCACGAGTGAACTTTTTATTGATTCACTGAACAGGTACATCCGGGGGATACTTTCGTGATGAGCGAATGAACTGCATTAGGGACGCTTCTGACATTTATATAAATAGCTGGCTTACATCGCCAACTTCCTCATATTTCTGCGGGATTTGGATTTAACAGTTGCTCATGACACAACACATGGTTCGTCATGCTGCGGTCTTTCTGCTAATTCATACTTATCAATCTCTCCTCTCTTGCTCTCCTTTCGAAATTCACGGGGTGACAGCGATTCCCCTCTGCCATCTGTGCCACAGAGGGGGGCCGGAAGGCGAGGAACTTGGCACTGAAATCGCGCCATCCCTTCTCACTTCACGGAAGGTGACAACCGGTCCGCATCTTTTGATTTATTATCGCGATATTTCTCGGCGTATTTATCAAATGACTTAGGTCACCCCGAAGCAAAACTTTTTTTAAAGTTTAATAAAACAATGGATAAGCAGTAAAAACTTTTTTTTCGTACATATTTTTCTTTTATGCCGGTAAAATAGCATTCGCCATTAAGACTAATTTCTCGGTCACATCACAAGCATGACCAAATTAAATTAGAAAATTTGTGGCCGGAAGTATAAATTGCAAATCAGGTGACCGACATAAACTTGTGGGTTTATTTTTCACTCGCAGAGCAGCATCATTAATGAATATACTGTGAAATTCAAAGCAAAGAAAGAAGGCCTATCAAGAATAAGTTCTCACCCGTATCATAAGAACAGCCGAATTTAATCATAAATTGTGCTCATAGAAGTGAAAAATTTGCAAGGTAATCAACCGCCAAAGAATTGGGGGTGAATTTCTATTAGCGACAATTTTTAAGTTTTTATTTTTATTTTGTTTTTAAAACCCAGAATACTGTGATTTTTATAACTTATCCATTGTATTATTAAATATGGAATACCACATATACCACAAAGTTGCGAAAGACAATATTTTATTATTTTTAAGAGCAACCGCGGCCATTCTTCGCTTAGATTTTAGCTGCCATATTCGTCACCGTTCAAAATGTGACGCAGTATTTAAAGATACCCACTAAGAATTTTCCATTACTTAGCTAGCGGGTTCGAATCCCGCCCGGGTGGAATTATCACCACTCAAGGCATAGGTGTCTGTGTTCGTCTGTTGCTGTTACACACCCGACATAAATTGGCCAAATGCGCTGTATTCTGGGTTGTAAAGACAAATTAAAAATAAAAACTTACAAATTGTCGCTAATAGAAATTCATCCCCCAATTTTTTGGCGGTTGATTACCTTGCAAATTTTTCACTTCTATGAGCACAATTTATGATTAAATTCGGCTGTTCTTATGATACGGGTGAGAACTTATTCTTGATAGGCCTTCTTTCTTTGCTTTGAATTTCACAGTATATTCATTAATGATGCTGCTCTGCGAGTGAAAAATAAACCCACAAGTTTATGTCGGTCACCTGATTTGCAATTTATACTTCCGGCCACAAATTTTCTAATTTAATTTGGTCATGCTTGTGATGTGACCGAGAAATTAGTCTTAATTTTTCACAATTTATGATTAAATTCGGCTGTTTTACTTTACTTTTATTTTACTGGCATAAAAGAAAAATACGTGTTGTCGTTCTCAGCATCACATTATACGCTTTTTGAGCTTTTATATTCCAGTACTGTTGCTGTGAGCATCCCTTTTGTTTTCCTGATGTACTGAGTTAAAATTTCTCACTTCTAACAATAAGTATAATTTTTATTTACTAGCGGAAGGTACCCGTTGAATTTAAACGGGTGTGAAAAACATGGAACTTATTTTATACTATCGATATCAATCTAAACATATCGATATATATCACGCACAATGTAAATGCTATGGATTATATAGATTCTTCTATTTTAATTGATACATCCTGGGCCTATATTCACCATATATCCATATGAGGTTCTGCTCCAACAATGCTATCGGTCGTCAAGGCGACATCGTACCAAAAATGCTGGATTTCAGCAATTTTATGATTGTTTTTTCAATATCTAAAGTAAATCTGTTGAAAAACAAAATCGATTGCAAGGATAAAAATGTTTATTTATTTTTCATTACAATGATCTTTGTTGCGACTTTGTACCACCGTTGTTTTTAATTTAGATATGCAAAAGAAAAAAGGACTGCATGTCAGAAAAACGACATTTACTTGTATTTCTTATGGAAACGCTTTTATTCGTCTGGAGTCGAACCGGAGACCATTAGGTAAACAATAAGTAGCCTTCCCAGCGATACAATGAAGCATGTTAAAAAATTTTTACGTCATTCCGTGGAGTGGTTCGGCAGTTATAAGTGGCCGCACAATCACAGTTTCTTTTTTATAGATAAGATTACTGGTACCTCTTATTTGATACACAACATTATAATCAAGCTGAACCCAAATATCTGATGTAAGCATAAGTACTTGCCATGAAAGGAATAATTAGTGAATTATTGGGTTGACTCTCTAGGGAAAAGAATCTTAGGTGATTGTTCCCAGATATTCAATGCCGAAAAGTGGTGTATAAATTTCTACGGCAGATCATGAGTCTTGAATTCTGGAAAATATTTAAACGCGTAGAAATATGTCCCCTGTTGAAACATTACGTGCACATGTGCCTCTAAAACAAAAATACCTCCCCAAGCCGTAAAAAAAGGCACATGTTCCGAAATTTTCGCCTCTCTCATCACCAATACGCATCTAATACTTGATCAACAGGACCATCACATATAAATATAACTTTAACATAAAAAAACCTCTGATACCAGAAAATTTATATTTTTGTAAAATTTTTTTGCTCATTTATCATTTAGATTCTGAGGAATTCAGTTTTTACTCTTCAATTTAAACGGCTTTTTCATGTAAATGATGAAAGACGTCATATAATATCATGGCATAACTCAAGGAATTTATTTCCAGTCGTTGAACAAAGAAAATCTGATTCAAACTTATATATTATTTGTCAATATTTTATATGGAGGTAATTTAAAATAAACATTTTTATTTAAAGCGAAGCAATGAGTGTGAATCCAAGAAAAGATGTTAAAAAATTGTGTTCTCCCTGAAAGCCTTGAAGTCCATTCTTGAAGACCCATGGATCCTTACAAAAATCAAGGCTGCGATACTCATCCCTTAATTCATAATGGAAATAAAAATACGAAGCTGTTACTCCATTAAATTTAATGGAGTTCTTTACTATTCTTGCCTTAAATTTTTATTTCATATTTTCATTTTTTTTACATTAATACTTACGTGTTAATTTACTACCTTATTAGGAATCGACTGTAAAGTGAAAAAACATCCAGAACTCGCTTAAGCCTTAATGAAACAGCGAAACAACCACCCGTGTATCCTAATGTTAAAACTGATCATGAGAGTTAGTGAGTGTTCCATAATCTTCATAAACGCCTCTCACAATACGCCGCCACAACACACCACTACTATCTCACACCGACGTGCTCTGCCCCGTCTAAATAAGACCAATGGATGCCCACAAAGCAGCTTTCTCCCCACAATTCTTCTTGAAATCCTTCTCTTCGCGGTTTACAGATTTGGCAGGATTCTCGAGGCCAAAATCTTCACTGTCAACTGCTAGTTGAATCCTTTTGGAACAGGCAAACAATATTATAAATCGGAAGACTTAGGTGCAGAATGTGGAATAAAAAAATTATTTCAACCGGCTACATCTACTTCAAAGCTATCATTTTTCAACAATTCCTATTGGTTAATACTTTTAAGATCAGCAGTCAGTTAGCCTATTAGAAAGTTGGCGTGAGAATGCTAATAATAAATCAATAAGCTGAATGGATGTCCACACCTTCCAAAACTTTGCAAGCAGCCGAATACCCTCCTTCCTAAATAAAATAGGTTATTTCCACGGTTGCGTTGTTGTTTAAAACACCTACTAGAAGTATTTATGTTTATCTGTCGGAATATAGGTCGGATGTTAAACTTCACACGTTGAAAATATAAGTCCATACTTTTCTCGCGAGAAAATGGTAAATTGTGTGATATTCGGTAAAACATGAGAAAGCTTGTTATTTACTTGTAATTCTCCTCGGAAGCTCCCAAAGTCATTTTTGAACGGCACTTTGATGTACGTACGTTGAATCATTAATGCCGCGATAGGCACATAAACTATAGAACTCGTGAATATGTTGAAACCTAGCCCATAAGTTGATGCCTTTCAAAATTATGCGACGATTACCTGGAATCTCTCCTCATTTTTTGCCGCCGAGGCCCTGGAACAGTTACGTAAGACCAATTCTTCGAAAGCCTGGTGGAGACGTTTGAGGGATTTTCAGGAAATAAAAGTTGATGCTAATGCATGCCTCGTTAGCTGCTCGGGACACGTCACCATGCCTCGAAATCTCTCTCAACGGTCTTTAAGTGTGCCGCTAATGAGTGTGAGGTCCGTTAAGTTTAACTCCCACCACTGTCGGGATGCTGAAAAAGTTACACCATACCAATGTTCACTGAGGACATAGAAAAAGGAGAATAGTGTAGAACATTTCCCTCATTCTTGCAGTTTATTTCAACAGTGATCGATATGACATTTATCTATCTCCTAATAGTGATTAAGCGTGTTGAAAATGTTGTAGTGTTTTTGTCGTCAATATTTGGCGCGACATATACTTCGGGAGTGGGTGAGTAATCCCCCCTTTCTCCAAACGGTGACCCAGAGGACATAGATTCGAATACAATGTCGGAATTCGATCTTGTGTTTACACGTTGAGTTCTACCCAACACTGTAGTAGTTTTTTAGTGTTCTTGGCTAGTGATTGTTAAATTTTTCTTAGATCATAATGTGCGCTCTAAACTCCGACTGCTAATAAGGTCATACATGTAGATGTGTCCTGGATTTCGCTTCGGAGGGTCTATTCTGAGTAAAATAATGGGTAAGGTGTTGAAAAATGTTGATAATCTGGACAATAATTCCAAAATTATTAGTTTAGACAATAAATAGTACCTTCTAACTGCAGTGTAACAGCAGATTTTAAGAGATTTTTGCTGTGAAAATTTCTGAAATGTTACAATAACCATGGTGTGTTATTTGAAAATTAGGAACATGTTATTCGAAAAAGCTATTCAGAATATAACAACGAATGGTATCAACAATTTTGTAAAAAAACAAATGTAAAACCATGTTCATTTTATGATATTTAAAAATTCTAAATTTTGGGGGAGTGCAGGGGACTTCGGACCCATTGGACTCTCCCTGGCAAATTCTCAGTTCTAAAGAACCCTCGGCTAGCTAATAAATATCCATGATCGGGAATTCATATAGTGCTTTCTAGTGATCACTATCACCGGTTATGTATACTCTTGATAATAATTATATGTTATATATTTTACTCTATAGATGCCATAATGAAATACGTCTAAGGTTTGACGGTACTCCATAAGAATAAAAGCTGCAACAGCTATGAACCCCAGTGTACCACTACCTGTAACCATTCCACTGCTTTTTGTATTCTCGCATTCAGGTGGATCTGATTAGCACGATGACACGGCCAACATTTGGCAAACTCTCAAAGGCTGCACATTAAATGAACTCAGGGATGAAAAAGCTTTTACAAAAAATTATGGGTTAACATTTAAGGTAGATTGTACGAGATATCACCTCCCATAAAAATGAACTTGGCCTCCATATGATGAAAGATATCGCACCTTTTAAATGTTTCAAAAAAATCAGCAACTTACGGTATTATCATATTGAGAAGTAAGGAAAAAATAGAGGCCGTTTTTCCAGGGATATGCGGTGAGGCTGAAGTCTCCAGAGAGACTAAATTTAATAAAAATATGAGAAAGTTCTGTCGTACAGATCTTGTCATAAATGCAATAGTCTCATGCACGTCGTTTGTTTTCACGATCTTCACGAAATAATAAATTTGTTCCTCAACGACATTCTGTTTGGTACTGCTGTAAAAACAAGATCTTTCAGCCATACCAGCGTCTTTAGCGCTAATGTGTAGAATAAACTAGTCAAATCTAAGCCTATAATATGAAATTTCATTAAATCACTGAGGCTCAGTCATATCAGCCACAATTGTTGCGTCAATTTGTATAGTGTTTTTACTTCATGTTTCACATAACTGCTTGAACTTTAAAGTTCGAAAGTATTCCTCGTCATAACTGGAAAAACACCTAAAATTATTGGGTGGAATCGTACTTCGGTTGTTGGAATGTTCTTCTTCCGACCAAAAAGGCCTAAGAGGGTTTAGATTTTAGCTCGATATTTTTAACACTCTCACATTTAATCATATCCGTTCAGTTTTCTCGTTATCATCCTTCCTCACCATTCTTAATTTTCTCATCCTACCCTCGCCCATAGTCATGTTGACCACCGACTGAGCGTTTCGAATTATTCCCGGCCGTATCTCTCTCTAGTCTGTACAGTACAGCCAGGTGTTGCGGCTATGAAGTGAGCTATGAGTGGTGAAGTGGGCCACCGCCCATATCACCACTGAATTTATGAGGGTTCTGCCATTATAAGTAGGCTGCTCATGGGGCAAGAGGTAATGCAGAGGCTCCATAAATGGCTCCAGAGTCATGATGCCTAATGAGAAATTAGCTAAGTCGCCTAAATTTCTTCCTCCCAAATCTAGATGGGGACTAGGTAATAGAGGGCTCCAAGTATCTCCTGTGTAGATCTCGACTTCAGAAGGTACGGTAAATTTATCGGCCCGAAACCTTTCTGAAGCGTAAATTATCGTCCGTCGGGTGTTTAGCCGAGGAGAAAAGAGGCAGGAAACCGTGATAGAATAATAATACGTCCAAAAATGTATTCTCATAATGCATTATTTCGAAGTTATTCGAAAACTTATCGAAATATTTCTCTTGTATGAGCGAGGTATCCCAGTTGGGCGGACTTTCGGTGACGGATCGTTGGGTCTTGGGTTCGAATTTGGGCGAATCTCTTTGGATGTACCCATCGGAAAAAATCTATGACTGGAGTAAAAGCTGTGTGATGCTTTCTGAGTGCCGTAGCTTTATTGTAACCAAAGGCGATCGAGGGAATAAGCTGGTCGTCAATACCAAAATGCTTGTATTTCCTACGCTTTTCAGCTTGATTGGTTGGACTCAAAGTGGAAGGGGAACAAATAAAAAGGAGCAAGTCAACGCATATGAATAATGATTCCTCTACGTGTAATGATCGGTTGTACACAAGACCTCCGACAAGGACACTCCTAAAATTCCAATTGGGATGGATGTACCAGAAATATTGTAAAAATAATTTTCTATTGGTGAGTCAAATAGAATTTCCTCAGGCACTATGTTTACCTACATCTACACGGTAGCCTGCATGTCACCTCAAGGGTGTGCGACAGGGGGTCAATTTATAACAAAATGTGCCCTACTATATAAAAAGTCACTTAATCTGCGGCTATTAATGCATTAACACAAACTGCGAGTACCTACTTGTCTGGAGGTGAAATCTCACCAGCGTGCACTACACTAGGTAATGGCATGCTGCCAATCTTATAGCAATCATTTATATTAATGGATTTTGCAATTAAATAAATTCAATTTGATACAAAAGTTATACTCGAGCCATGCGGGACATGCTCTTAATAGTGTTTAGCGAATTAAGACGCAGACATAAGAGAGAAACTAAAATAATCGAAGCACTACCCATCGAAAAACATGATATTAACTTGTCTCCATGGCAGACATTATGGTCTCTCGATACTCGCGGTAAAAACTACACTCTAAACCTGACCATGATGCGGTCCATTTCCTTACTTCATCAGGGTAATATTTCCGACAGAATATAACCAAGACCAATCTAAAAGATTCCCAGGTTTGGGAAGCAGAACACGGGAAATTTCGCAATCGTCCTTTCTTAGGTGACGATTCAGGCACACTCGACCCGGGTGTTGCTTGCTTGCTGCCTCCTCCAAGACGAGAGACTTTTTATGTATTTTTTTTCACTTCCCCTCGACTTCTCCATCTGTCGGTCGCCTCGCCTCGCCCCGCATGCCATGGCGGCCAAGATGGCGCCGGTGCGCATTACGGCGATTTCCGTGAATCGTCACGCGCCTCCCCGCTCTGATTCGCCTCTCGGCCAGAGCAGTTTTAAGGAGTGTGTGTATCCTTAAATCGCTCGTTCGCTCGCTCACTCACTCAATGCTCGCACGCTTGAGCCACACCGGCCGCTGCGTTTCCAGGCCGATAGGTATCGACTGTCTCGCCGCACGAAGGAAATCGCCAGCGATGGGGTGTCAGGATTCGCTTCGCTGGCCGAGGAATCCACGTCCTAATAGATTTGTTCTCCGCCGAAAATCCAATGCGATCTTGTGGTTGCTTGGACGATGTACTGACAAAACATGAACAATGTTGTCTCAAATGCCGCCTCAACCCAGAATTTAGTAGTAGTGCCATCATCTCGCCGCTTACAAACTTGCGAATACGATGTTGAGTGTAACATATTGGCGAACTATTTTTCTATTATCATCGCCTTTTTAGCCATTTCCTCTTTCCATGGAAAGTTATTCAATTTGATATTTTTTAAGTATAACGCTTAAGAATCTTAGGATTCTGCAAAATAATAATAATTTTGCGGAAGCCAAAGGCAATGATAAAACTATGCTGATGGGTCTGACATCTATGCTTTAATTTTAATCAATATCACTTCACTCGTAAAAATGGCCAATGCGAGTAATTAGGACTTTGTTCAATGGTTTTCAAGTAACTCTGTGAAGTAAAAATTGGGTTCTGCAACAGCGAGTGCCAAACATATTTACAAATTATCCTTCGATTTTTTGTCTCAAATCTCTCCCTTTTTTGGCATCATTTTGCTGTTTTTGTTTGCCACTTGAACCTTTTACTTGAGAAGTTTGATAAATTTGGCTCTATTGCCTACTACACTAAAACTGCTACTACGCAACTGTAATGATGTTACTTACATATTGCATTACTAATATCAATACCATCTGAGTAAGAGTGGGGAGTTCCACTATTAGAGAAAACTATTTTTACGATCTGATCTGTCGATGAAATGCAGTGTCGGAAATATTTAATGTAGAAAGCGTAAATTTAAGCTTCTGCTGAATCACCAATATTCAGTTTTCCTAAACAGAAAAAGTTAGTGACAATAACTGAATAGTCAGCTCATCTTGCATCAAAAGTGATTGTTTTTAATATTCAAAGATTAAGTTGATATTTAGAATTCCGAAATTGGAAATGTGATTTCCACAAATATTGGTGATATTTTGCTGGCTGGCTGTGGTTTCTCAGTCCACGAGTCCGTAAAAGTGAAGGTAAGATAAGTTCCCGGAAGTGATATTAGCGTGAGAGGTCTGAATCTTGAAAGTTTTTGGGTGTTCGGAATTTCCATGTGCTTTAAAGATTTTTTCCTTTTTCCTTAAATGGTATTTCTAGGCAAATGCCATCAAAGTCCACGAAGGAATTTAATTGAGTTCGAGTAGTTATTTTAGTACTTTTGAATCTCGATATGTATCTCACAAAGCCAGTCTAAAAATAAAAACGAAATATATTTGCTGTTGATATAACTTCAGGAAAATTTTTGTACTGATGGAATATTGTACTTCTAATTTAGACATGCAAATTTCGATTAAAAGTAGAACGACCAGAAAAAATCCATAAATCTATAATGCCATCACATACTTAATGGCTTTTTTTCAACAGCTTTAGTTTTCTCGCTTCACGGCACTCCCCAGAATCTCGTCTCGTGGTAGGGAGAAGCGATGGGAGAGGATATGAGCGCCAATCTCGAAAATTAGACCGGCTTAAATGGCGGTTCCAGTCTAATAACGCCATTCTTCTACTAATACGTATAAACTTTAAACCTAATGCTGATTGCGAGCCAATTGAGGAAGGCATTCGTTGTTCTCATCAGTCGGCGCGTTGACAGGAAGCGAGCGTTGATTGTTAGTTCGTCCTGAGCTCGAACGCTCGATAGCGCTGGAGCGATTTAAAATTGGGGTTCGACTAAAAACTGTTATTGTGAGGTCGGACTCCTATCCCTCATACCTACGAAAAGGTATGATCCAAAAGAAATCACTCATCGCTGACGTAACGGTTCTGGAGTAAATGTTTTATAGCGTTCTTATGGCAGGTATGAGATTTTTCCAGATACATTAGGGTGATGATAAAGGACCTGAAAAGACAGTTCAGTTGATTTTGATTTCTTGTCATGAATTTTTAACGTGCTGCTGAACAATTTCGAAATGGAGACGAGGTTTTTGTGGAATATGGAGTGGTGGGTTCGTCTATTAAAAAAAGATACCTGAAGCTAGATCCGGTAGAAAGATACTGCTGCTTGGTTGGATATTGACGTTGTCCGCGGGTGGATTGCATTACCTAATGAAGCGTTTAGAATTGGGGAGAACCTTTGCCTGTTGTTGAGTTATGGAAAGGCTGGCCAGGAGTCTGATTTACGACGTTGCGTTACATTGCGTCGACAATTGAAATTTGAGGATAGGAGATGAAAACTGAATGTATGTGTAGAGGTAATCATTCATGACAAAATAAAGTGTTATATGCACATCGTACTTCGAAAGACAAGATCATTTCGCACGTACTGTCTCCCACTTAGACAGACGGGTGTTAATACTCCGGACAGATGTGAGTATCTCCCCTAGTTCGTGCGCACCTAACGGCGCTCAACTCCGATGATCGGGTGTGAACCGTTGTCTCTGTTATGGTGATCGGGTATGTTAACCACATGGAGAGGAGAAAATAAGAGAATTGGCTCAAAATTTGGAAGAATAGAGAGGAAGTATATGCAGCGAAAAACTGTAATCGTGGGAGGCAATCGGTGCTAAAAGAGAAAAAGGAGTGTTTCCCTGTCCTAATATTCCTACTCTAATCAGTAGGGCACTCAAAATATATCCCCGCCTATTAGTCATTTTGGCGAATTCATTATTGAAAACTAACGGATTCGGATGATTGGAATTGTACATAAGGGTAAACGATGCGTGACAATTCTCCCTCAAAGAGTGAAATGGGAGTAATACGAGGGAATTGTACGTCCCAATATCATAATATTTTGAAACTTGTGGTTGTGCTGTGGTCAAAAACTGAGAAAACATGAAAATTTTAACATTTCCTTCGAAACAAAGACTGGGTATAAGTTACAGTTTCAGGTTTTACTTTGTGGAAACCCGACACAATTTCTCATTTTCTGCAGGAAAAAAATTACATTTATGTCAAAACCATGGTCGGTAATAATAAAAAAGTGTGGAATTTACAAAGCGAGTTATTATTCTACACAATGACTGGGATTAAAATGGTATGAAAACCTGGCTGGCATTTTATTACCTCTTTTTTCACCTTTCACCAAATAATTTCATGAGTGCTGAAATGTTCTAGAGACGCCGTAAAAATGCCATGAAATGCTGGCAGACTCTTTCAGATAATCGCTGACGATAACCCTCCTCATCCGATATAATAGAAACTCACCAGTGGGAGGCAACCTATTTCTCTCAAAAAGAAGTTTTTCTTCTGAAAGCAAACAGAATGGTTGACCTGTATATTGACTGCAATGACTCGGAGCATCAGAGCGGAAGACGTGAGAATCAAAATGGATGACTTTCACCGAAATTGGAAAATGCTGTGTTTTCAGGCAAACAATATCATATCTCGAGCATTTTTTGGAAAAAAAATACTTAGCTCTCAATGCACTAGTGCATTTATGGGAAACTCAGTTTTGAAAATTATCCATAATTGAAGCGGCAGGATTCATTTTACCAAGTAGGGCTTGTTAAATTCTCCATAAAACTTTGTATTCTTATACATGCTCGTCATAATTCCAGAAATGGAACGATCCATTTGATTGGATAAAAAATAATTTAGTACGCGTACGTAACAACAATTTCCCAAAAGTGTCACCATACCCTAAGAAGGATCCACTTAGAAACCTAGTCATATGCACCGCTTTGTTTTTTAAGATATTTTAATCCATGTCTTTATGTTAAAATGTTCCCTCATTTTAGTGGTGAGATACCTCACCGATCTTACGTCCTACAACGCTAACTGTATCAGGCTAGAAAACGTTGAAATTTTCGATGTTCATGTTTTAATTTACCATAGAAAAATTAAAGTTATTCAATTCTAAAATATCTTGATTCTGTCCCCATTGATAATACTATTTCTGATAAAAGATATGTGAGTTGTTTTTAATGAATTTATAATGAAAAAATCCAGATCGAAAGGAAAAAGTATGTGGAATCTTCCTTTCTATGGAATCTTCTTTAGTCTGCTGTATTTTTTATGCGCCAATAGCTAAATTCGATGAACTTAGTCATACATAAGAGATATTGGCTCATTTTTATTATCTTTATGAACGAATTTATCCATTAATATAGCAGTCGCTCATGAGGCCCTTCTCGCGAGCGTCCTAGTGCGAAGCCTATGCTCGATCATTAGTCCACGGCTGACTAGCCTCTCGCAGTGGGAGAGTTGAGCGGAAATGTGTGCAATATCAATGTCAAAGAATGATACTAAGAGCCTCGTTGAAAATCTACTAATCCCAGGACATACCTCGTCCTTATATATTTGCGTCCGTCATCCGGATGGATGGAGAATTCGCTTCTATTGAAGTTTTTCGTGAAAATGGTTCATGTATTAGATAAAATAGCACCATATTCCCTCGTTTTCTACCTAATATTGTTTTAAAAGCCAATTTATTGTCATTTCAAAATTTCATTTGCGAAAATAATCGCGTGAAAAGGTATGATTTGTATTGCTTCACATCAAAATGAGAACACATTTTTCCATTAGTTGCCAGAATAATAATATATCTAAATTTACGTTACTCCACCTAGGAACCACAATAATAACATGTTCATTTTCCATTTGCAGGACATTTTCGGGGAGAGATAAAAGGAGTGCCGGGCATCGGACCGCCACAATGTTCGGGACGGGGGCGCACCGGGCGATGACAGCGGGGAGCGCGCCGGCCGTGCTCTTCGCCACGCTCATCATCGGTAAGTCGGTCGCTTTTGACTGTGACTCGGTTACTTATTTTCATGAGTCTTCACCGAGTTCTTCATGGGGAATAATTAGTTACATTGTATTTCATCGGATGTGCAATATTCTCAGGTATTTCTACTCATTTTCCTCTTCGCACCAATATAGTCGAAGGACGGGAACTCATTTCCATGGATAAGAGGTGTGACATTTATTCCGAAAGCAAAAACAGAATTGTTGACTCATATATTGGCTACAATAGCTCGAAGCATCTGAGTGGAGGACCGAAGAATTAAGATGTAAATTATTATCACAGGAATGAAAAAATTCTGCGTTTTGTGCGTGAAATATGATACAATTTGAGCGTCAAATATTGTTTGGATGTCAAAGAAAACTTTGGGCCCTTCCTCCAACACTTTCCTCGCTGCTGAAAAAAATTTCATTTGCGCTCCTAACATTTCCTCAGTTACTTCAGGCTTTCAGACTGCCTGAGTATATTATATTATTATATCGAATATCGAATTATGTCGGAAGTTATATTTCTCCCTATTGTAAGATATGGCAATATGTTTATTTGGCTGTATCAGTTATTTCCTCTAGATCTCTAATATCAAATTATATTTCAATTATCGCATTACACCGCATACAATCCACAGTTCACTGACCAGTGAAATTATTTGGCAAAAACTTTAAAATTTCATCCCAAAGAAGTGAAAAAATAGTTACCACTTTTGACACGCATATATTTAGGGTGCTGAGAAAATAAAAACTTAGGTCGCGGTCACAGAAAACGAATTTTTTCCCATGAAGGCATTTAAACAAATTATCGGAGCAGTATTTTTTAAAGTGTAATACCGGTTAAGGTAGGTTTTATTGGTTGTCAGAGAAGCTCCTCTCATTTTTCTACTTTTTCAGGGGCCTATCTCGCTCTAGAATATCCTTTTTTGCCTCAGCATACGATCTACCCTTCTTTATCCTGTCCATGAAACCTGTTCTCTTTCTTTCCCTTCCCCGCTTGCCCAACACCCTTCCCTCTATCACACTCTTCAGCAACCCATCACCCTTTATTTCATCCTCCAGCCATCTACCCTTGCTATCCCGGATTTTATTCAGAAGCTTCCTTTCCTCGCCCACCATCTCAAGCACTTCCTCGTTAGTCCTCTTCTCCGTCCACCTCACCTTCTCCATCCTCCTCCATACCCGAAACATTTGTAATGGGCTTTATGGGTAATGGAGCATCATAATTATTAATATTATAAGTGAAAAAATATGCGACCGAAAACTTGAAAATTATTTTTTTGAAACATTTAAAAAATCAGGGAAGTGTCGTCTTAGCTCCCCACGTAACCATAATGCACCCCTCCAATTACAATGGAACCTAGATTTGCGATATTATTAATTTTTTATGTAGCAATTTTATCAGGTAAAAAAGCATTAAATTAACACTCTATTGTCCGAGTCCTTAGAAAAAATTCTGAAGAAGTAATTAAAGTGACTTGAAGAATTCTATCAAAACTATAGAATTTCTATAATCTCTATGAGAATTAATTCAAACACTATATACTTTGTCCTAAGTTGCATCAACACTGCGGCCAGTATCTATTTTTTTTAAAGCTAAAATAGGATATGTGTACGAGACTAATGTCATTTTCATAAACTTTGTTGTCGTATTTAGCACGCGTAGCCTTATAGGAAATATGCTTCATTCATTGCAGTGCGAGAGCGAAGGCATGAAATTAATCATAAAAAACTAACATGATACGATTTTTGAGAGGTGCTTATCCATATGAGAGAAATAATGACTGCAGTTCTTCGTAAAGATTCACATAAAGAAAAGGCTAATGAAGGGCTTCATATGGAGCTGTATGGTGAAGAAGCTTTGACTGTAGAAGAGGAGTACTTATGTAGGAAAGCGAGAGAAGTCTTATGGTTGATGGAGTGATTTTCATGTATGCACAGATTGTTGTGAAAGTTTGTTACAGGTACCTATTGGTAATATGTATAGATAAAAGCAAAAAATATTGTAAGTAACCAATCTAGTTTCTTGGCAATTCAATGCTATTTTCACGCGTAGCCTTGTGGCTCTAGGTATATATTTCGAAATAATTCGATGACATATGTAAGGATTTTCTGCTAAACGCGAAATTATACTTTTCTTATAACTATAGCGGTTCCTAAAAAATATCAAGGTATCAGACCGAATAAAAAACACGTATTTACAAGAGATTTTTGCTTTCGAAGTTTCGAATTCCGCACCGTAAACCCAAGTCATAACTATGCTTTCATTAAGACCAAAATTTTGAAATATGCTTCATGCATAATTTATGTGAACATATATGGTTATTTCCTACGTTTAAATAGATATCATAAAGTGAAGTATTGTCGAAAAATCATTTTCCAACTTACTTGAACAGCCATTAAAAGTTTTCTGAGGAAAGGCTGATGCTAATACGACTCTAAGCAGGAATAATGCAAATGAGTGGAGAAATTTATCAGAGGCATCGAGACACTTAAGACAATGATTAAGAGGTGAACGCTTGGTAAGGGAATGATGGGTAGGAAGAGGATATTAACTTTAACTTGGATGGATAAGGGTAAGCCGTATGAGTTACTTAGGCTCAAATAGCAGGAGGAATAAGCGCATGCTGGTGTAACGTAGCGTTTGATAATATTTAACGTTCTCTTCAAAGTCAACCTAAAGTAAGCCCATCTTAAATAATGAATAAATGGTAATGGCCCAGGCTGGTTCTGGTTGGTAATGGTTCAGGCTCCGCTTTTTCACCAGGTTCCGCTCCGTATATGCGCGGATGAGTTGCGTGAGGAAGTGTGGGAGAATTGTTAATGCTGGCCTAGCTAAAACCAATATTCTACGAGCAAGAAAGTATAGTAATTCCGTTGTAAAAACCATTCTAGAAACTCTAGAAACCTAAAAATTTTTAAAGGTAACTCATAATTTCCTTGTATATATGCATTTTGCGTGAGAAAAGTATGAAGGAAATATTTTTAAACTGTCATCAGTCCATACCAAAGCATCCACTCAAGAATTAAGCGCATCGCGCGCTTGTTCCTTCGCTATACTTAAGTCGAAGTCCATTATTTTATAAATAAACTCCAAAACATCAAAATGAAAAATGAAGCTTACAAATTTTGAAAATAACCAAAAATTCACAGTGGAGACGACGCCTCGGTAGTTAAACTGACCGTTGCACTCGATGCCATATTGAGGGATCCGGCTTCGTGTTCCAGTCAAGGCGAATGATTTTTCCTCTTCTGAATTCCGTACTTATGGTATTTGCGTCGATCATTACCTCTCGAGTATTTTCAAGCCGTTTTCTTTTACTGTTCGTCTCTAATTAACTATTCAAGTAGGATATACTTCGGAGTTCTTTCCTTTTTTCTTTGAAGAAATGTCATGTTCTTTTGCTGCCCGCCTCTAATTAGTGATCGACTGGTCGGGATGAACTTGCAAAGTAAATGGTGGATTTAGTAGATCCAGCCATTTTCGCTTTGGTTTCTATATGTACTCCGTGTCAGTACTCTTTCCGTTGAACGGGACGTTAAACTGCATTCCCGTGAGTGTCTTTTGTTAATATCAGGCTAATGGCGACGCAGAGTTTCCCTCCACCTTTCTCTCAAACAACCCTTTTACTACTCTCATACCCTCCCATCAGCGCGAATAATCATAATTTAGCTGTCTACTCCCATGATGAACAGATTTTAACACCTCTTCTCTTAAACACTTCATCTCCGAATAAAATCATTCTCACGGTACGAACTTGATATTCACACCCTAGATAGCCTTTTGTTACCACATCAACGCTTTCCTTAGGCGCTATGTTCTGTCTCAAAGGAAAAGTGCTACGGTGCATGGCCACTCCATTGTTTCCTTTTGAGTGTGACACCTTTCTATTTATAAATACTTGTGGTCGCGTGTCGGCTGCCGACGAAAGATGCTGTGGGCTACATAATCCTCTCGCGATATGGGTCACATTTTTATCTATTGGTCGAAAGACGTTATAAATAATTTATTTTTTCCTCGACCAAAAAAGAAAAAAGATTCATCCGACCACGTGGTCAGTTTTACCGGCGGTTTTGGAGCTTAAGCCTCCTATTGAAAAATCGCGGCCAGTTCTCGGAAACCGCAGCCGAGAGTGTGGAGTTGAGGCCGGCCGGGGTACGACCACAAAAAGATTTCGCTGCTCTCTGCGGATTCTCTTTCGTACGATTACTTTCCCGAGGCGATAAAAAGAAAGATAAAGTTGAGTACTTGGCCTTCCACTCGATTCCGGAAATCCGGGTGATTTTTTTGTGGATTGAGGAAATCGGGGTGGCGAGGAAAAGCGTTATGTTTAAAACCTAAAAACAAGAAATGGTGGGTGTGTTAGAAAATCAGGGCGAGAAGTGAGGAATAAAGATCAGTAATAAGAAAAGTGAGGCTCTCTTGGACAAGGAAAGCGATGCCATGAAACCATAAAATCAGGTAGACAGAAAACAATACCTGGTATAACATTTTAACTTTTTGAATAGTCCGCTTTCGAAACGTGATCTAAGTGGTGAAGATATTAATTGGAGCATGTCGCAAGTATAGGAGCAGTTTACAAATAGAAGAGAGTTGAAGATAAGAAGAGTGAGATGATGTACAGAAAAGAGCTGACAAAGACTCTATCATGGAGACAAGCATTGTATGGTGCAGAAATGTGTTTTCTTAGTAGGGAGGAAGAGAATGGGCTGCAGGAGTTAGAGATTTGGTTATAGAAGTGCTAGGCATGGTGATTGAGGAATGGAAAACGATTGAGGAATTTAGAAGAATGCTGAGTAAGAGACTGGAACAGGCAATGAGGGTTACCGAAGGTCTTCATCAAGAGGAGGATGCTGTGTAAGTAGGGAAGGAGAATAAAGATAAAAAGGTTTATGGATGAGATAAAGAGAGGCATGACGTATGCGAGGCTGAAGAAATAAATTTAGATGCGAAGACCTTCAGCTGCATAAGTGAGCATTGATATTCCTTCCTCCAATAAAATGTATCTTCACCACCAGACCACCACCTCTAGCAATATCTTGTTAATGACAGATATTTTATAAAAACATTAAATCTTCTCTGCTCTTCTAAAAATCTTCTCCTTTGCTCGTTCTACATAATGCAGTCTGATTTTGTAATCATTGGCGTCGAAACAAACCAATGTCCCGTTCCGCCTTAACTGGGAGACCCAATTTTTTTACGTCATAAAAATCTCTTCCGCACGCCACGGTGGTGCCTTTCCGAACCATGCGCACAAAATCAGGCTCTTCATAATTCTCTGAATCCTTCTCGTCGTCGCGACCATTTGATGACATCTTGGGGTGACTGGAACTCATTTCGAGAAAATCTCTGATCAAGTGATGGCTATTTTCAGTGGAACGATAATTTTCTGTTCATCATGTTACGGAAAGTGAATACTTTTTGAAAAATGAAGATGTAAATCCGACAAACGAATAAGTATTTCGCAAAAGAGTTATTGGGATGGGGGATGTATATTTGGGTGAACAGCGGGGATATGGCAGGAACAACCGTTCTGCCCGCACGGATACCCACTGAGGAAGGCTTAAGTCTTCCTTCTCGACCATCATGGTTACAAAAATTCTGCAAAACCTGCGTTCTCGATAAATGAGTGGATTCCAAGGTGTAGCATTATTGCGTGACACTTTCCCATGACCGAGGACTGCTCTGCTGAAAATGATCAATTTTTGCTGTCATTCCGATTTTTTCTTTCCAGTTTGGCTCATGTCAGCTTTGTAAACTAGCGCTTTCCCTATTGCTCCATCTTGTATGCGACGAATGAGGATATCGTGGAAAAAATTTTTTTTGCATGCAACTGCGTCGATTAAAACCTCATTCGTGCGAAAGCGCCCATCCAGTTCATTCCACTCCACTTGAGCACGAAGAAATAATTTCTGTGGAACAATTTTTTTCAAATTAAATAGGTGTAGTGACTATTTACAAAGCATAAGATAAAATTCTGCTTTCGTATTTAGGTAAACGATCTTCGAAATGCGCCATGCCCCGAAGTTATGAATTTATCAATTTGTAAAAATCGGTTATTTTCGACTTCGTTAAGGAATGTGTCGTCATAAATACCTGTCGGAATTAAATGCGCTTCCAAAGTTAAAACCCCCAACTCATGTAACTCCCTAGAAGTAATAGCGGAGCAGTTCTTCGCATTTACCCCATACTCGTTGTGACAGACCTCCCTCATTCATTACTGGCTCTCGTTGGTAGCCGGGTCAAATCCCAGAAAGTAGTGTATTAATAATTTTTGCGTATTTATACCTATATTTACTATAGATATTCCCTTTATATAAGCATTAGTTGTCGCATAAGGCTGTACATCATATCGAGCATTCATTATCTGTTTTATTTTTTCTAGCTTCTTCGTTGGTTCTGCAAGGTTACGCCGAGAGCATATCCAGGATGCAGAGTACCAAGCCCAGCAATTCGAACGGGATCACTCCATCGGTAAGGATACTCACTTGGCTTCCGTAATTGACACATACAAGTGTCTGACGGATAATATCTCGGATGGAGGAACTTTTTTCCGAAAAATCATTCAAGAATTATATAAAATACTGATCCAACCAAACCTAAGATGGTGTATTTATGGCCATGATGCAGACACGAATTAGCTTAGGAGAAATCATTCCAGAGGCCACCGAAGAGTCTATTATTAATTGTTGAATTAGATGCTCTTAATAGGCAACTGTCTTTTACTATTTGGGAACCCTAACGATGACGTGAATTCAGTTTTTGAACTCGAAACTCAAATAGTCAGCTTCACATTGAGCCATGCTGAATGAATGTAATAGTAACAATGAAATAACAATAACAAAGGAAATAACAATGACCTCTTAATAGATTGAACCCTGATAGTCCTTGTCACCTGAGAGGAGAGACAAAGGTATCTCCGAGTCTCTGCTTCACGTCGACAAATCAAATAGCCAATATCAGGTAGCTACAATGCAATCATTAACGAAGATTCAGGCTGTTGAGGGAAACAGTAACCATAAACAACTTTTAGATGGATTGAGGTGGGAGCCCCATAGAGTCTCGGAGGATACACGTTAGGCTTAGCTTGCTTGAGAAATTCAGAACTGGTGTGTTTCATAGCGACACAGAGAATATTTTCATGACGCCTCACGATTTATCTAGGTCTGACAGCAGCGATAAAATAAGAGAGATACATTGCCGAACAGATAGGTACAAAAACTCGTTATTTCGGCGCACAAAAAGCGACCTCAATAAAAACTGAGCTCCACTAAATACACGTCACCATTTCACATCCCAAATCCTTATATCTTTACACGGCTGGTGACCTAACACATGCCCATGTGGCGGCTCGCGGGGTAGTATGTAGATGTACAGCTGTTACCGCTAACTTTCTCTGCATATTATTAAAAACTATGAATATACGAGAAAAATCTACCTTTCTAGATAGCGGATGTCAATACGTTTTAAATTCACCTAAAAAATTATTTTCCCAACATCTGATAATCAAACGTAAACTTAGGGGTACAAACAGGATACTGGGAAACCTTCCCTTTCAACTACCCTCTCTGGAATAAGGAAATATAGAAAAGCCAAAAAGAGTTTGATGGAAGCAAGCTGGCAAAATACGGAAGAGAGAAAATTGTCAAGACGACCAAGAGTATGCCACGCAAAAATGGAAACTTGAGACAATTTTGCGTTGTTATTCAAGCGCTTTTAATTGGATACATCGGCCGAGTCTTAACATTTTCAAAATTAATTTTTTAAACTCTACCGCGATGAAATACAGACGGCCAGTCAATCATTTTCTTTTATGAATGGACTTAGTGTAATTCAGCAGTCTCTGAAATAAATTATGGTTGGGATGCTCAGTATGGGACTTCATCACTCACTTCTAACGACCACTATTATTTAATTAGTTCTTAAGGTCACTCATGTCAGATTTTTAAACCTTGCCAACTTGGGTAGTTTGGTGGCATGTTGCAAGTAATTAGACTAACTAGGCTAGTCTTTGTTTTTGGAAAGCAACGTTAAAAGTCATGAATTTCTGCAGTAACAGCATGCATATCCATAAGCGGCGATTGGCGGAATTTGAAGCCTGATTACTTCCTATCTATGAAATTTTTTGCGACGCCGATAGGGATTGGCGTAGATGAAAGTTGTTAATTTCCGTTTCTTTTGCAACCAAACAAAACTACTATTGACCCCTGCTGGTGTAAAAATGAATTTTGAGCATTAACTTAGACGTTTAAAATCAGATATGATCAGGATGCATTCTAAGATAGTTCTAAGGCTTAATAGTCCATCTTATTAAAATTCGGAACATCAATTTGACAGTAACATAGTAAGTGGATGACTAGCGAGTAGCTGCCAGTTGAAATACCTACAATAAATTGACTCTCTCAGAAGTGAAAGCTAGCCTATGACTTAGACTCCTCAGTGCGCATCCATTTTTTACGCGTGGGAATAAAGTTTCATCCCATAAATTCAGCGGAATCCTTACCTGCATTAAAAATAAATTCCCATACTCCGAAGTTGAGACGATTTTGAATCTCAGCGGTCAATTTGACCAATGATTTTAAATTGTGGGGAAACTGCGGCGGAAAAACTTGATTCGGCAGAGTGCAGTGGGGAAAAAAATCACCCCACACTGAAAATATCACGTTCACCGTGTGAAGGACAGGTTAATTTCATCGATGTTTTTGGGAAAGCTGAAATGGTCGCGGAAGCACTCGATTTGAGAAAGAAATTTTTGGTCATGCGGTTTCGAATAAAATAAGGGTTGTCCTGCCCACTTCCCAAAGTTGAACCTAGTTCATAAGGTGGTGCTACCTCTTGTCTCCCTCTACTTCCGGCTTAGACAGCCGACAGCTATTTTGCCCATTAGTTCGCCTTTTCACTCGAATGCTGCGATCGACTTCAACTAAACGCGTGAGAGAAGAAAAAAACTATTTCTGCGGTCCTATTAAATGCAGCGAGAGATGTTCCGGCTATCTTTTGTGAGGCACTGAATTGGAACTCAATTTCATACAAGTGAAAGTCGATCTAACAATACGCTGTTGAGTGCCTAGTAACTCATACTTCCATGACTATAAATTGGAGACCGTAGAAATCCGTGATACAGTTACGGGCATTGACCCTTCCACTATCATGAGGAACTTTTAAATAAAATATTTCTGTACATTCCTTTAGTTTGATGCTTTTTGTCCGAAACGTTTTATTGTGTGTAAGTTATCATCTTCAAAACACGATTCATGAATTCCAAGGTTATTTGGAATGTCAAAGAGCGTAACGACTTTTTCTCACGTGATCGTCAGTGGACTAGTCGTTGAGCTTTTCGGAAGTGATAACTGAAAAATTTTCTCTTTTAAAAGAACCTCAAAATGAAACCTCATTTCCTCTTTTTGAATTTATTTCTCGAAGAATGATGGCTCTTCGATGACTTATTTATCTAGTCTCATTGTTTTCACAAAGATGTGAATACGCGTGGAAATTAAAACCAGTATAAATATTTTGAAAGAAGCCTATTCATCATTTTCCATTACGATGCTTACTCAGATAATAATTTGAATAAAATTATCCGAAAGTCAAAATAGCATTTTAGAGAATATTTTTCTGACGTTTCGGAAAATACCTATGAGTTTAACTCTAAAATTTAGTATGTACCCGATAAATATCAGCCCCAGTTTAATATGAATATAAATACCAAGAAATATACCATTGATTAATTCAGAAATGTAAACTGCTAAGTTTTTTTCTAATCTAAAAACTGGACAGCTTTTGTCAGACTGGGTTGTTTATGTGCTACGTTTCATTTATTTTTTTCTGAATTCAACAATGTCTCTAGTCTTAAAATGCATGCATTTTGCTCTCATTAGAAGCACATATGAACTCTACCGATGCCCTATTTCAGCCATTGGTCGACTGGACGATGAGCACAAACGGATGGAGGCCTATGATCTCCCCCAACATCCAACCCGCCGAGCCGGAGCCCACGAAAGAGTACGAGGACCTACCTCCCGCGACTCCGCCGAAGAAGCCTCAAAGGATGCCGCCCAACAACGGCCCTCCAAATTCTCAGGCGATGGCCAACCGACCTCCGCCACCTCCCAAGGGGTATATGGCCCTGCCGCTACAGAGTCACCACCCATCCATCGATCTGACATCCTATGTGGAGGATCCCGACGAAACCATGAGGCCTAGACCGCGGAGGCAGAAGAAGAGACCACCGTTCAAGACGGTAGACCCCGGCACTTCCCTCGGCCTGATCGCTTCCTCGCCCTCCGACACGATCATAGCGTTCCGCGGGGCCAACTCCGACACCCCGTTCATCCGCCACGTGGTGGTTACCGAGCCGTCCTTCTCGAGGCACAGGCTCCGTGGAGCCCCGCCGCACGCCCCCCTCTTCCAGGCTGACCCCTCCCAAGAGATGCTTCCCCCAACGACGTCCCCCCACTCCTCGAGACCGCCTGCGGCCTTCGACGCTCCCTCGCACTTGAGGGGTCGACCTGCGTCTCTGCACGATCATCACCATTTACATCATCAGCAGCAAGGTCCCTTCCACGGCCCGTCGTTCTACTTCCAGGCACCTCCCTCTCACCCGTCCACCATCACCCACCAGCACCATCATCAGGTGCACCAGCAGACCCCGCCGCCTCCCCCTCCCCAACATGCCTACCCAGCCGTGGCTCGACCCGCTGAGCCCCTTCCGGGCTCCCTCCTCAGACCCCACAAGGATCGCCTCACCGATTCCAGCGCCTTCCGCACGGGAGGTGTGGGCTTCCAGTCCCGGCCATCGCCAGTACAGTGGCCTGATTCGCTGGGAGACGGAAGGGTCCACTTCCCTGTCACCAGCACGCCCCTTGTGGAGGAACGACCACCACACTGGGACGAGGTAGTTGGCGGAAGACATGAAGGGAAAGCGGGAGAGAAGCCTGCAAAATCCGTCGGAGCACCTCAGAGAGGGAAGCCCCAAGAGGCATTGGAAAACGGCAAAATGAGGCCTAAGCCTCACCGCGAACAGGGCCACGGGCATCAAGTTACTAAGACCCCGGTGGAGGAGGATCAGATATGGGGAGGCGTAGGTGGTGCAAGCGCGGAGCTACACGGTCCGACCAAGGATCCCACCGAAGGATCGGCCATCAAGAACAACGCTTTTGACTTTGCCCCTCAGTCGACGAGGCCCCCGAAGAAGCCGGTGCGTGGTAACGGAGAGGGCAAGAGGCACCGTCCGGGGACGAGGGACGGGGGGCAAAACGGTCAGCAGAGACCGCACGAGAACGAGGATCCGAGACCAAGCGCTCAAGAACCACCAAGGGAGGAACGTCCTAGACCCACGAAGCAACGGAACAATCCAAACTACAGGAAGAAAATCGAAAATGGAGAGCACAACGTGAATCTAAAAGGGGAGGCTGCTATGAATCACCATGCTCCCGTAGTGACGCATGTGAAACTTATCCCCACGGAGGAGGTAATCAAAGGCTTGAGGGGCGAAAACGGAGCTCAACGACCTCAGGGGGTACGAAAGAGGAGGCCAAAGCCCAATGGCAACAGACAACACTTACAAACCAAAAGACCAGTTGATCCACAAGAGACGCACCATCAACAACAAGAGCAGTTCCAAACTGTCCAGCAATATCAGCAGCAACAGCCAATCGTGCAACAGCAAGAGCAATACCAAACGGTCCAACAATACCAGCAGCAGGTCGTCCAGCAACAGGAACAGTATCAACCAATTCATCAGCACACTCCACAGCAACAACAGATCCCCCAAAGGTATCCTCAGGAAGTAGTCGATCAGTATCGCCAACAGGCATTGGATCAAGTGGCACAGCCGCAGCAGCAAGAAGTGGCCGAGCCCCCAACCAGGCAACCAGAACAGCCCGAAAGACTGCCAGAGTCGCAGCCAACTGAGGGTCAGCGACCAAGGAAACGGGGCAGACGTCCCAGCAGGATTAGGAAGCCACAGTTAGACACGAAAACCAAGATTGATGGCGAGAACCTGTTGGCCCCGTCGGGCGTGCGGGCAGAGGATCAGGTGGAGCCGGCCAAGTGGACGTCTGCAGGGCGGCCGAGGCCCATATTGAGGACCCGCAGGCCAAAGCCCGAGGCGCAGCCCACGGCAGAGCCAGACCCCACAGGAGTGACGGCATTGGCGTCGACGGAAGGAGAGAGGGAATATCAGCAGCCCAGTGGGATCGGACATCCGGCACCAACGGCGCCAACCAGAGAAGAAACGACCCTGTTTGCACCAACGGGCACAGGAGCGTCATACCAAGTACAGGAAGTTCAGGTGAGATTGAAAACGAGATCAACAGTTGCTTCATAATCCAGCAATTTTCTTCCTCAGAATTCTGAGTTGGAAAATGTGTACTCAGGGCTCATCAAATTTTTAAACCCGTGAAACATGAAACTCATTCAAATTGCTTCATATAAATTGATTCATATTGTGCAGTTGAGTTAGAAAAATTGATAAATTGCGATGGTGACAGATGATTTTAAAGGAGAATTTAAAATTAAATCCAAGCGGGAGTTAATGGTGATAAAAGGATTTTTGTTTCTCTTTTTTAGCTTATTTTTGCAATTTTAGACATTTCATTATATGTTAATACAGGGAAAATCGAAAAGAAAATGTTGACATTGGCGTTTATGATTTAAAATTGGCCATATCGTCCATTCATCATCGACTTCGGCCGCATAGTTTATAGTTTTGTCCGTGAGTAATGACAAAAGCTACATTTTTTCTTGATCTCTACCAACCGTTGAATGAAAAACTGAGATTTAGATTTGCAGGAATCGTAAGATTCAAGAATGAGTAACAGACAGCTGAGTCTTAGACTATAGTTTCCCTGTACTGCATCATCATGTTAGTGTCGTTCCTCATCCTGCGTTGTGTTCATCACATTGGATCATTTTATTAGTACACGCTACATTAATTGCGTATGTACCCTTTAAAATTTTTACATGAAAATTGTTTGCATGAAGGCACGGTAAAAATGTAATACATTTATGCAATCGCATTGAAGAAGACAAGAACTCAAGGTGAGATTCACTGATCTTTGAAATTTGAATAACAGAAGGAAATGGTTTATTTCTAATTTTCTTCTCGACTCAGAAATACGTGTGTATATATATCTTTACACTTAGTTGTCTTCCCTGAATATTCTAGGTAAAGATAGACAATTTTTTATAGATAAAAATATGTCAATGAAAAGTGTTTAGCCGTCATCATTCATGTAACATATGATAAAATGATATTCATCACCTCTTGTTTTGCTCTTATTCAAAACAAGCCTTATTTAATTACCACCATACATATAATTTCCATCTCCGAGACAAAAGAGAGTGAAATTGGCAGTCACACCGCATTATAGATTTAAGAAATAAATGAGAGATAGCTCATGGTTGCTTTAAAAGCTACCAAAAAGGATTTCTCACCTGAATCACTCCATTCATTGTTAGTCCATCTATTTCTTATGTCAATTTCACGTTTGTCAAATGCCAAAGTTGTTTTTATATACGTTGTGTTTATGGATATCTTTAATTTTTTTAATCAGGAGGATGGCAGGTTTACGCACGAGTTACCTCAGGTCTCGAGCTCCGTGGAGAGCTACCACCAAGAACAAGCACAAGTCGCGGAAGATCCTACCGTCATCCCGCCTCGAAATGCGCCGCAAACCACTCATCACCAAATCGATAATGTTCCGCCGACTGCCGAAGGTTACGGAATTAGCACCGTGGCGGAGGATGAAGCGAACGCAGTGCCCCCAACGGCCCCGACCAGAGGCCGGCCGCAGAGGCTACCTGACCCCTCGACGACATTGGAAGCCGCCACGATCAGCTCGACGGAGGAGGCGACGACAACCGTCAAACCGACCAGCTCGGCCTACGGCATCCGTTCCCGCATCCGCACCGGAACGAGACCGCGGTTCAGCGTCAAGGATTACAGGGAGCGACTTAACAGGCTCTCGCAACTCAGTGGACGCGGGAGGAACGGTACGGATGAGGGCGAGACGGCCGAGGGGAACGCGACGGTGAAGGACACGACCGCCACGGGCACAGGTACGACTGGGCCAGGCCGGGAGAGGTGGATCCCCGGCAGAAGGCAGCAGCAGACCCTACAGGAGCAGCAGCAGCTGCAGCACCAGCGACTGCAGGCGTCATCGACAAGGAACGACGGGTCGGAAGCGAAGGAGGACAGGCCAAGGGTGGAGTCGGTGAGGGAAAGGTACAGGCCGAGGCCCCCGGCATTGAGGCAGAGACCCACGGCGGCTGCGGACACGACGGGCAAAGGAAGCACGGCACCCGGAGTAGACAAGACGGACGAAACGACCACAGTTGTCAGCAGTGTGAATAGGTGAGTAGCGAGGAAGGCCGGCTTCATAGGTCGGCGGCAGCGGCGGAAGTGGTGGTACTCAGCCAATGAGGACACTTCTTCAGAAATCATGACGTCAGACCGATGAGCTGTGCTATGATGGCTAGAGGGGGCCGCAAATATTCAGCCTGGCTGAATCTGGACTGCATTCTGTTGCGGCGGAAGCTGGTCGAGAAGCGGGAAAACCCACTGCCTTTCAAAAATGAATCCTCTTTGGATGATTAGCGAGCCCTTCAGTTTCAGTAAAAGATTCTATAAGCAATGCGCATAATGTTTACGATATATTTAAGATGGTAAGAGTATAATTTATAATGGCTAGCGAAAATATGATCTGGTATCCAACGGAAATAGCCTTCCTTAAGGTTATATAGCATCATTAATCTACTAGCGTTAACCAGAGTGTGGCTTTAATCCGCCAATTGGCATATATTAATGCAAAATATTAGTTATCCATTCTTGATGCTGCAACCACGGGGAGAAAATTTTCAGGTTGTGGCTATTGTTTATTGCATGTTCGGATAGTGGAGCTGATCACGCATAAATGCTGATATGGCATTGCCTAACTAGTTAAACAACGACCAAATTACATACGTCACTCGCTCGAATGTAAGAACCAAGCACAATATAATTCTTGAATTGAGTGGCAAGGCTTTTTGTCAACTCATTTCAATAAACATGTGATTCAGATTGAGGCGTTGCACGTTAGCTCGACGAATACGGTTATAGTGAAACTACTACCATCAAATAAGCATAAATAAATAATTACATACTAATCTTTAACCAAATTTATCATTATATAGCATGAATCATTCTCAAGAGTAAAAAAATGTTGGTTATTCCGATGACATGCAAATGCTGCAGTGACAATGTTATTGTACGCCTACCGCCTTTCATTTGTTTTCTCGCCGCCGACCTATGAAGGGTACACCGCTACCGGCCGCGGCGAAATCCATCGTTATCCCCGCCGCCGCCGACCTATGAAGCCGGCCGAAATGATGGGTAATTAAGCTCCGGGGTGCACGCTTTCTAATTTTGCACCCAGGCGTGTTAAGGTCAATTCAGAAGTTGATAAAAATATAAGCAATGAAAGAATTAGGAACGTAGGACCGCACAGTATTTGCTATATTGCAATGGACCGAATCAACTGCTTCCGACATATATTTCAGAATGCCATATGAAACCAATTGACTTTTTTCAGTTTACTGTTTTTTGACATTCAAGTATATTCCTTACTGCTATGTGAGGAAAGTAGGAAATGGAGCTTGAAGAAATGTAATCCAGAGGCCATGATAACGAGTGAGATGTACAGCGGTGCATGGCATTGGTATGCGACGACATAAAAGCTATACCTATATCCTAAGGCATAAGATCAGAATAAACGTCCAATTTTTGTTACCATGTTTTGATCTAGGAGGTTTCTCGTCGCTCAAGCTAAATATGAGGCTAAAAAAATGAAACGTGAGTATACAACCACAAGAGATGGTACAAACGTATTCTGCCCCTGTAAATTGTCAACGCTAAAGCTAATTTACGTACTTCAAGGCTATTATTAAGTACAAATTAAGGATTTTCTAGAAGAGAAAATATTATCATTAGAGTAATGTGTGGGCCATAGAAATTCCATAAAAAATTTCCGCTATTACGTCTACATTTTTACCATGCGAGTCTCCGCTGATGAGTGTAGCAGGGAATGTTGGGAACCAGCCATGAAAGATAAAGGAATATATAAAAGAAGGTGGAGAGAAGTTAACTGCATTGTTTATTAATGGTGTTTCACAAGTTAGTGACACGCCTCTTTTTTAGAGCCAATGATGGTGGTGGATGGAAGGATTTTTTGTATCTACCAATTTGAAGATATATATCTGTCATATTTTGTCTCTGCTTTTAGCTCTGAAAATATGGCATAGGGTCGAAGTGTCATCGTCTGCGTTGCACAAAGGCACGCCTGATCAGAAATTTAAAGTAATCTAAGCCTATCCTTCGAGTTTCTGACAGACCCCACCTTAATCCTTCAATCCGCTGCTCTCTGTTCCCTCGTAGCAGCTCGCCTCATGCGACTTTCCTTTACATTTTCTTTGATTACACTGAAGTTCATTTCATTTAAAAGTTTTATGCAAGTCATACAGTGCTTTTGGTCAAGGGAAAGAATAAAGATTTAGCACGGAGTTAATGGTCTACACGGATCGACGCTCGACCAAGAATTGTTTCTTTGAGAAGGTGAGGTGCACATCCTATGAATCTAAAATATCTACCCTCTCCTTCATTTCATTTTACTATTGCGTAGCTAATAGAACCATCCTACCTTTCCTTATAGGTACAGAAGTAGATATGGAGGGAGATACTCGACGACCACCGTGGCGGGCTCTGCGGAAGGCGAAGTGACGACTACGGAGAACCCGACGAGCCGCAGGAGGGGTATCCTAACTACTTACGGTATGAGGCGACCACTTCCCCTGAGGGTCCGACCGGGACAGACGACCACGACGGAGGCGGTGGTTGAGAGCTCGACTGCACCGATGACAACGACCACGGACTCCTTCGAGGAGACAACAACGGCCGCATCTCCACAGGTGACTTCAACGACCGAGGCTCAGGCTACAAGCACGACGACAGAGGCGGTGCCTACGACGTCGTTGCCGCCACCCACCACGACAACCACTCCGGAGGAAAAGGACGTGCCCCGCATTGCAGAGAACGAGGTGACGTTCCAGGTAAAGTAGAGAACCTTGAAAAATATAAACGAAGTGCATTCAAATTTAAAAACACTTGAAAAGACAAATTGGTCTCGGGAGTAACTTAATGAATATTCTCCTTCATGAAATAAAACGTATTCAATTTTTGCGCTGTGGATAGGAATTCGCGGTTTATGTAAATATGCATTTGTATTGATTTAATATTTTTCTGGAAACAAGGAAAAATAAGATTCACTCTACCAACACTGACTGACATTCTTGCGAAGGAATTCAATGAAATCATATGAACTGAAGAAACCATTGCCACGCTCATAAAAAAGATAATGTTCTCGGAGCGTTTAAGCGACACATAGTTACAATTTAAGCTGATAAATGCTCAACTTAAATTTTTTTTGTGAGAATTTCAAGCGCTTTAATTTCTATCATGCATCTCTTTAACTGACTGCGAAATGAAAAGTATTCATTTCATTAGTTAGTAACTTTGAAATTTTAAGAAAAAGATTACACTTCATTTCAGACAAACGTTAATCATTTAAAAATCATGAAATAATTATGCATTACATCCAAATAAATTGGAAAATGATGAAAAACAAAAAATACTCGTGAAGTTAATATAGTTAACATACTAGCAAAAGCCAGTGTCTTTCATTAGAAATGTTGAAAAGTTCCACCATACCATCGACGAGGTTATCTTAATCACGAACCATCTAAGGTGATAACATTTTCATTTCATCGTTCAACAACATCGTTCAACAAAAGGAAAAAACGAAAGAAATGCGCTTTAACAATAAAAAATGTTTTCTTTGACATGTTAGTGTTATGAGGCAGAGTGGTAAGTCCTTGTCTATTAGTAATGTGGTCCCAGGTTGAAGTATAACATGGATATGATTCTCACCTCACAATTGTTTGGTTGTTTATGAAATAACTAGTGAGTTGAATGTGAGAAAGAGAGAGCTGGTCTATGCCATTTGAATCACATAAAACGCGAAATATCTTTCTTTAAGCGTTTGTATAAAAACATTATTTCCACCATTAGGTCCAGGAGAGCGATGAGGTCTCGGCATCTTCTTCGGAGGAAGACGAGGAGGACGGTGTCGACTTAAAGGAAGACTTCATCCGCCCGGGGCAGCAACTCAACGTCGGCGGGCCCGTGTCCCTCAGCGTCCTCACCGAAAGCGGCAGCGAGGAAGATGATGAGGAGGAGGAAATATCTCCAGAGCAGAGGGTCAGCGACCTGACGGTTTGGGCGACCACGGGGCAGAACGGCGGCGGCAGCGCAGGCGGTAGTGCTGGGAGCGACGGCAAGGGTTCCGGGAGAGGCGGAGACGGAGGACTGGTAACCTTCAGCGCCTTGCCCTCCTCTTATCCGTCCGTCCAGTACCAACCGAGGTTCGTCACGATGGCCACGGAGGACCCGGTTCTGCCTCTTGAGGCTTTTTTCTTCGGTCCCTCGGCCAGTGGCGGTAAAGGCCCCAGTCGAGCCCGGTGAGCTTTGAATAACCTGAAGCAGTTGGGATTCAAATCAGCTGGAGGAGACCGAGAGACAACTATTACGTCGATGGTTGTGGACGTGTACTGCGAGGGAATAAAGGCACTGGAACGAATTGAGAAAGGAATGGACTTCAAATGAAATAATTGGAGGAATTGTGGTTAGTTACCCCTCGCAGTTGGCATCTCGTTGTGCCCTACAATCCATTTGGCGTGACCCCTCATGCGTCAAAACAAATTGGGTCGACTGGACCTCTCAAGAACGTGTTTTCACATTGTACATTCTATGATGATGATGATTTCATTCATTGGATATGGCACCTATTTTCAGGATCGCTTCCATTTATTCGCTTCATATGCCTTTAATCGCTGTCATTATTGTTTCGGCTTTTATATACTGAATATACCGAAAGATATAACTCAGTTCACTATCTGTTTTCAGCAAAAATGTGCTCAGATAAAAATATGTAATGTGAATATCACACGATTAACGCAATGTTCAAAGAGCGGATACCAAAGGGCAATGCTATTGCATCGTAATATATTAAAAATGGTTGGTTGTGTACGTTCAGAGTGACCCTCACTTCTGGAATCATCAAACCAATTGAACAGGTTACGTTTTCGTAGGTAGAAATATTTCTTTCAGACGTTATATTGTTGAAAAGAGCAATTAACTGCGTTCTACATTTTTACTTTGGAAAAATTAACAATGTAGAAAGATGCCTAGTTGTAATTATGTATTGGACATCCGACTCAGAGGCAAAAAAATCCGGGAAATATCACAAAGCAGCAACTAGTCTTTCGAGGTAAAAATAGTTCAGCAACATTTGGCGGTGGACAAATGGAGTGTGATACTAAGCGTGAATGAACCATTGTATCACAGAAGAACTTCTGTTATCTATAATGATGCAATAATTCAAAGGAGTTTTCATGAAAGTGACTGAAGTGGTGTTTGTAAATTATTTATGTAATTATTTATCTGTGTAAGCATACATTTTAGTGAATCTTAATTTTGTATTTAAATGCTCATTTTCTAACTATTTCCTGTATTATCATTTCTGAACGCAATACTTTAATGCCTAAGAAGAGGTGTGGTATTAAACAAATATAACCTATTGCCGTCGCACGTTTATGTAAATTGATAGGTTTTGGGAACAACAAAATGGCAGAATTCTACGTTTTGCATGGGGCAAACATATTTCGTACATCAAAGATGTTTAAATGATTAACGTGAAATGATAATTTGAATCAAAATCCAAACTGGTAAGTAAATAACCTTGGATGAAGTGAAATAACACCGTAATATGGGCGTATGCTATGGTCCACTTTAATTTAAAAAATTTGCAGCTATTGCTTTGCAGTTATGGTCCACTTTAATTAAAAAATCTAGGAAATCTTTCTGACTCTCATTTATGACATATTTGTGTGAAACTTTGCATATGCATACTTTTTAGTGATAATCATATATAAAAGTGAGAAAAAAATTATATGCCACCGAATTGGTGGAAATCTTGACAATTTACTGTTATCGTATTACACGTATCTTTATGGCACGACATATATTTCATAAAATAATTGGATTACGTGTGTACAAATTTTCTTCAAACCGCGAACTAACATGTCTCGTGCTATTAAAATGGTGAATAGCGAATATCCAGGTGTCATGTAGAGTGAAAAACATATTTACATGCGATGTTTGCTTAAATTTCGAATTCCGTGGCGTAAAACCAAGAACGCTTTAATTAAAACGAAATTTTAAAAATATAACCCTGCATAATTTGTCTCGCCACATAATTGGTGATACCCATTGTTTAAATAGATGTTTCTTGTTGAAGTATGGTCCAAGAATTATTTTTCGGCTAACTGAAAAATTTATAAAAATGTGCAGTCAATGACTCACGATTACCGCTCCATCCGCCTTTAAAAAACTCGCATGCCTATCCAGGGGCGGAAGCACTCTCTAGATCAAGACTTTTTTTAAATATGAAATGCTTCGTTAACTCACAAAGATAAGTGAAGTACGAAAGAGGAATACAGAAGCAGTAACTGGCACAGTTAAAAAATATCTAGTGCAGGCTGATAAAATCAGGGGTGCGGTTCATGGAGTTAGATCAGTGGAAGATGAATGGGGAAATTGAAAAAAGGAATTGTAAAAGTGGCCAAGCAACGATAGGGGTAGTGAATGAAACTTTAATTAGAAAATCATGCATCTCGATAAAGATGAAAATAGAGATATAGGAGAGGACGAAATGGAAGATTTTCAAACTCAGAGAAACACAAGAGAAAAAAGGGATATTAACTCCAGTTAATGATGAGAAACAAATAAATCATGGTGAAGAGAACAGATCGACTCCTTCGAGAGATAACAAAAAAATAGAAGAGGAGATGCTTTGCGTAAAAGAGTAATGAAACTGACGCGCCGTAGTAATGGAAGACAAATTGCCACATAAGAGACAAGAAAGCCATGACTCAAAAGAGATACAGAAGAGATAGATGGAAGGAGTAGGTTAAGAAGTTTTATCGTAAGGAAACAAGTCCCGGTATGTTAAATATTGTAAGGACATCCTCGGGATATCATCGGACCAGGTATGGAAAATCGAAAGAGCGCTACCAGAAATGAAAAGGAATGACGCGGTCATAATAAATAACTTCAGCTCCGACTGAAGCCGAATCTGAAAGCGAATGACTTGCTTAAAAAAAAGAGTTGGACCGCTGTGTGCTCTAGATTTCCAGCATTTCGGATGAGTAGACGAAAAAAGCTGAGTATAATACCAGTATTGTCAAAATTGATTTGCATTTACATTGAATTTGATCGGATCGCTCTGCCAGCTTTAATGTGTGGGGTAGATGAAACCCGCGCGGTCACCGTATATTCAAAGGTTACGTATGTCTAAAGTTTCATTTTAATAATCATAATAATACTTTGTCAAAAAGAGCGAATACCTTACTTCTTTTTGAGTTTGTCTTTAGCCTCGCGGACTGCGGCGCCCAGCGCTTAGGACGCTCTTTACATTCTCTCTCCGACAGTTTTGAACTCCTGGTTCCATTAAAGCCCTCAAAAATCCATTTGGCCTCGGTAGCTTAACTGGTTTAAGAACGCTCCACTACACTTGAGAGTATGGGCTTGAGTCCTGGTCAGGCGGAATGATTTTTCCGGCGTGAAATTTGGCTACTAGAGAATATTTTTAAGTTTTTGCCTCGGTAATGGTTATAACAGTTATTTGGGGACAAAAGGATGCTGTAGATTATAATAGAGGGGAGAATTTTCAGAGGCCGGCACCTAGAAGAAAGTGACCCTCAAAACTCGATCGGTATTTTTTTCTAGCTTTCAAAATCTTCCTTTTTGGCATCATAAACAGTTCAAATTTTGTGGAAGAGAATTTGCATTTCACCCAGATGGAAATAAGTTTTCCGTAGGCTAAGGACAATAAGGTATTCCCAAGATTTCTTAAGAACCAATACGATAGCTTCGTGCTATGAAACATCGTCAATGACAGTAAAAAAATCTCGAGAAAATCACCTTGTCTGTATAAACTTCGCAATGGAGACAGCGTAAACTACACATTTAAGGTTGGAATTGATCGAGAAATTTTGTAATGGCGCCGAAAGAGATGAATATGTTGGTATCAACTTGTTAAGGCATAAAAAAACCTCACTTCCTCAATGTGTGAAATGTGGGCTCTTTAAGGGGAGATGAATCGGAAAACGAATTGCGCGGTCGAATGAAATCAACCAAATAGATGGAAAAGCTTAGATAGCAGTCCAATAGAGAGCTGAATGGTATTTAACATCATTTCGATGGATTTTAAAACTTGTTATACGTTAAGAATCAATTATAGTAAATGTAAATAACCTTGTTAAAATTAGCAAAATGGTAAAAGCGTACGAACGTTAAGTTTACCAATTTAATTTGTCAAATGAGAAATATACTGACTTCAAATACAAGCTCTCATATCAGAGCTGTTCATCAATGTGGTAGTTCTCTTTGAGAATAACTAATTGGCTATGAAATATAAGTTCTTCGTGAATGACTACGAATTTGTCGGTTACTTCTGGGGCTTCAAAGTGATGACCACGCTGGATTGAACCACTCGACACACGCAAATGATATACATACCATTCACGTCGTACCTTCCGGAGTATGAGGCACTGTCTAAAAGCTGATGTTTTGGTGATTAGCCTGTGAAGCTGACTCTGCATTGATAATTTCCACCGAACCGCCCGATCCTTGAACATCTCTTTTCTTTATATTACATTCATACATGCTCTCTTATTCGTAAGACTCGTCATATTCCTCCTCTGAAGAGTCTCGTCTGCCACATTCGCCCATGACTTCCTCGGTCGAAAACTTCCTCGGTGGACCACTTCCTCGAACTCCATTCACCCCTCTACACATTAAACTGCTATACTCCTCGAGCCTCATCCGTTTCAACCATGAAAGATGCATGGGTTTAAAAGTTAATTGGTGGATTATACTGGGAAAGTAGGCGGGATGACAAATATATTGGATTGGCATTATTCCACTCCCGGTGAGAGGCGCCAACGGGCCTCTGACGGACAGAGTACACATGAGAATTGCTCTCGACAAAGCACCTACTCTCACTCTCACCCGAGTTAGTCCCTCCCAATACTTCCATTCTACCATGAGATGTATATGTTAATGTTTACAGCTTGCAGAGAAATGACATCATGAACTCTCGTGCTAAATGTAGATGTGATAATTGCATTTTTTATTATGTCTAAACAGAAGAATTCACCTCAGCATCAGGTGCCTTCATTTATAATGATAATCTTACCAATGATAGCCAAGATGATGGTATGTATCGGGTGCATAGGGGTCAACTTATTAGCGAAGTTACTAAAAAAGTAATTTATTTGACGTAAAAACATATTTATGTACATAACAAAGAGTTAGCCTTCCACTAAAATGTGAAAAGCTTCCTTTTATTCGCATCTTCAATCACTAATGCAGTTCTCACATGATGAAACAAAATGCCGCATCTCGTCTTCACTGCAGCGACTTTTGGTCAGATCCCCCTCCGCCTAGGTCCAGCGCCAGATGTCTCTCTAATGAAGATGAGTCCACTTCATTTTTGGGAGGATGCTTCACACCTTTCAGTAATACAGTCTCCTCGTTGTCCACGGGCTCACCTGAAAGAAATTTACCAATCCCGCATGAGAAGAGGAAGAGGATTTTCACTCGTCTAGCGCGCCTATCTGTTTTAGATCTCACAATGTAAATGCAACATTAACGCAGATTCGAACAGCTTTAATTTCGAAGCTATATGTTAGTCACGCTATTCCTACCATGCCAAAAATGTCATCGTCGGTAATATTGATGATGATGTTGGTAATATATGTCATATTCGACAGTACCAATGAGGACTATACTACTGATACAGAACTCATTACGATATTCTTCAAATACCTTTTTTTACTTTACCAAAATGCCGAGTTGCGATTAAGTAACTTTACTTCCCACTTGTTGAAGGTGTAAAGGCTATCATTTTGGAAAATTCTGCTCCTATTCAGCAGTTACCGAACTTTTTGGACCTACGCTCCCATTGGTAAGTAATGGTAGGTAGTAGTAATTGATATCTTCCCCGACAATAACTCTAATATCGAATCCCTGGGAGTGAAAGGATATACTTACTACATGTACTCCATTATTCATATTTTTTTCTTTCGTAATCCATCTGCCACTTGAAGAAACGCACATATCAGGTTGAGGACTTATTATCGTCAAAGCAAAGCATAAGATCTCATCGTTGAATTCCAGGAATGCAGCAATGGATTTCATTTTACTCTAGAAGTTTGAAATACAGTGGAGACAGTATGTAATATATTTTCGAGCATTCAATATCCGCCAGCTTGTTTTTCTTTTAACATTTTTAACATTGAAATAGGCATCCTTTCTTTGAGAAAAATTACAGAAATGCAATGTATGAATACTTTTATTACGGTTTTATCAACGTCCAGCTGGAATTCCGAAAATAAATGCCCCGCTAGTGGACATGGCATCGAGAAAAACCTCTTCGAAATTAACGAGGCCTGGGATTTTTGTCATCGTTACGAGACAACAAATTCGGAAAGGTTTCATGCATGGTATAGTAAAAAGTCAATTAGCTTTATATTTTTACATATTAATACAAGCTATGGCTTATATCCATCCATAAATTGAGTGGTTGAAGTAACTTATAGCGCTGTTACAATTTCAATGCGTTTTTGTGATCGAAATAGTCGAGGTCTTCCTACTTAAAGCCCCTCTTACTGCTACCACGCTCTTATTTCATTCACGGGGATCAGATGCGCCATCTCCATTACATTTATTCCGGCCTCTATAATTTCACCGAATAACTTTGAAAATTAACGTTAGTAATCGACCCCGCAGGTGGCAAATATTCCAGTGCAGTCCGCCCACCTTTAGTGCTTTTCATTGAAATTTGACTGAAATACTGATTGAACTTACCGAATAGCATCGCTTCAAGATCTTCTTCGCAGATGCAGTGCATTACATTGTCCGCACCACACTTGATAAGCAATGAAAGAGCCTCATCTCTCATATTCATCAAAACCAGCGCCTGTTTCCTTTTATGAAACTCTTTCAGAACTGCCACAAACCCCTGAAAATAACATGATGACTTAGAAACAGCACCTTACATGTCAAAGAAACTGAGACACAAATACAATATAAAACAGAGAGCAATACAGAGGACGCTATGCGCTGTTTAGTTATAAAATTAGAGTATGGATGAATGCTAAGAAGCATTTTAATACTGCATCCATGCCAACAAGTTCTTTGCGTCGGCAAGAGGGGAATACATATTGACCACAGTGGTCAATATGTATTTTAGAGAGGTCGGTTCAGGTTTTTATTGGGAGCAGATGTAGAAAACTTAATTTAAAAATACCTACATGAAAAATGTCTAAATATAACTTCATTACATATTACATTTCGACGAGTTTAAAATCAGTTAGCGGTATAGTTTCACAAACAAAACTATTTTCATTGATACTTTTAATGAAATCCAGATAGCCGGAGCAGTCCTGTTTCATTCTCATACACGATGTAGAAGACACTTTTCAATAAGCATAGCCCTTCAAAAAAACTATTGATGTATCTTAATGTAAGCGTATTTTTTTGCTTTCACCATAATAATTATGCTGAGGGCGGGCAAGTTAGAGAATATAAGAAAGGATGGAGACGGATAGGTGAGTGGCAAGAGGGACGAACGAGGAGCAACTGGAAAGAGTTGGAGAGGAGATGAGGCTAGCGATGGAGGTTGGGAGGAGGCAGTAGAGATGGGTGAAAGGCGTTTTGAAAGGAAATGAAATACTGAAGGGGGTAATAGAGTGAAGAACACTGGGGAAGCGCGGTAGAGGAAGGAAGAGGGTTGGGATTCTGTATGAAATAAGTAGTGGGAGACCATATTGGCGGGCCATCCATAGGAGTGAAAACGGATTAGGATAAGTACTGTCCAAAAACATATTAATCAGATGGTAGGATACTTAAATTAATAATAACCGCTGAAAAATTCTTTAAAGGGTAGACGATGAAAGAAGTTTGGGGACTCCGGTTCAATGCGGAAGGGAAACATTGCTAGGGTAAAATAAATTTCCAAATAACTGAAAACTTACTCTTTTCCATTTGTGTAACTAGGGGCGGGTCTACCCCGCGCGGCCCATTTATAGAGGAGTTATTCTTGGACGAAATGAAAATTTCAAATACTTTTTTATAAGATAAAATGTCCCTAATTTTCACTTTCCCCAATAAAAAGCGAACTAATATAATCTTCCAGAATGAGTGGTTTATGACAAAGAAATCTGTCTCCATTATATGTGGTACATAAATAAAATGCGAAGTAGATTTCGATAAGATCATAAATGATTTTACTCGTATAAAACAAATAAAATGCTTATATTTATTTATTTATTTTAATTTACAAATGAAAGAACAAAACTATTTTTCCCGATCATATATTTAGATAGGTATGATTGAAATATTTTTTCCCCTAAGGATACGGGGGAATGAACATAACGCAAAGGACGGTTCAATTTGAGTACTCCTCGCACAAGGAAAAGGAGATAATTCATCAACGCAAAAGGATGAATTTCCCACGCACCTCGAAGAAAGTTCGACCTACGAAGTTCGAGCTACAAACGTTCGACTACGTCGAGTAAATTACCGGTTCGGTATCTTTTTTCCCAAGATTTGAGGATTTGGAATTATTTAGTTAACCTTGATGACTGAAGGGATTTAAATGAAACTTACCGCAGCCGCAGTATAATCCAAGCCTTTGAAATGCTCGCAGTTCAACACCAATGGGAGGACGCCGCCACCTTCGCTCACGCCTATTCTGCTCACTTCGGATCGAATAAATTCAATCGCAGGGAAATAGAGGCCTATGTCAAGAGTAACCATTAGATACTCCCGTTCTCCGGAAGCCTAAGCAAGAGAGAGAGAGAGAGAACAAAAGTGTGAGTTAATTTAAAAAGCTAAAATACACAAAACTTGGACAATACATAATCATTGGAATGAATGATTTTTGGAGAAATTTTGAGAGCTGCAATTGACGAGAAATTTTCTGGTCTCATAAACGAGCGAGAAATAGTCGTTAGAAAGAAAAGTACTCTTTAACTAATTTAAAGTGCATTATGCGCCTCATAAAATCTGAATTTAGCCTAGAAAATTAAAGCAAATTTCTCTAGCACCAAAAATGAAGTTAATTGGAGAAATCTTCACCCAACTGGAAAGCCTGAGATTTGAACTCCAAAACAAAAATATTGGGAAAATTAAAGATACAGTGATAGTATTTCAGTTCATTGGAAGGAAGATGATGAGGTTCAGGCAAATATTTCAGTACCATCATGAACAGTTGTAATGAGAAAATTAAAGTTTCAGAGATAGTAATTTGGTTTATTGAATGGAAGATGATGAGGTTTCAGCAATTATTACAGAACTACCATTAACATTTGTACAGTTGCCATGCTTATTGAGTAATTCCTCAGTAGGAAAACTTCCAGTCCTAAACACTCCATTCAATGACCCCATCAATTTCATGGTATTTTCTACAGCTGTAAATAGAGTCAAAAAGGAGGGGGGGAAATTCTAAGGTTACATCAAAGGTTAATGAGGGCTTAATAAATAGTGTCACCAAGAGAAGGACTTTATTAAATTCGTCGATTTGTGTTTTACATCAAGGTTCTCTAAAATTCTTTGTTGAGGAAATTTATCAGGGAAGAGACAATTGATTTAAAGCTGTAGCAATCAGTGTTATGTGGAATGTACACTCACTGACCATGCAAAGTTCTTGTGTTAGGATGTTAGTACAGCTGTCCATGAATGTTCAAGGGATCCATCGGCTGAAATGTAATGTCTTCTGATTTTGGTGGTATATTATGAATCCCCAAGGTCAAAACACATGTCTGTTCCTCAGTTCCAGAGGTAATTGCTGAATTAGCAAGTGGGCACCATAGCTTTAGCAAACGAAACAAGGGGACACATCAGTATTCAATGCATCTTTCCCTCAAATAAGAAGAATCTCAAAGGGACAGCAGAGCTCGTTGAGTCTATCTCAGCACTTCCATTTGCCAAAATCCCTATCAGAAGCTCTTTGCAGCCAAAAAAACTCAAAAATATACTGAAAATGAGTTCAGTGCAATTTGAAGGACCTTATTATATTCATTCCACCCAGGTACGTGTTTAGGTCATCCATATAACACTAAAAAAATACACCAAAGAGGTAGCTCTGTGTAAAATGTGGATCCAGGCATAACTGTGTGGTTTTGGTTCACCATTTATTTCCATGGACAACCCACTTGTCAAAAGCCATGTTAATTTGAATGTGGACATGATCAAGGTTTTAGCAGGGACCACACAGAAATTCAGCCATTTATTGTTTCAGTCACATAAATTTTGCAAATTTCTGTGCTAGTCGATTCAGAATATTCACCTTTTTGTGTTCTACAGTTATCCCTGGCCGTGCCCACAGATACAGCAAGTGTGAGCAATTTATCGCCACACCAAGCAACAATCCTATTTCAATGCCGAGAAGAAGACACACAACAAATGTGACTACAGCAGCAAAGAAGTCTCGTTCTGAAAGAGACATAATAAGAAGATATGAGGTGTTTATCTGCTGAAATTCGAGCATCGTGGTGAATGGCATGAATTATCCAGAACTGTATTTAAGTAATTAAATTTGTACAGATATTTTGGGAACCTTTACGGATACCATTTATAATTAATACAGGCCCAGAAAATTGGGGCAATTGTTTACATTGAGAATATGTGGGCTTACCAAATGTGAAATAAGTTGCAACTAATTGATTGGTATGAAAAAATTGTACAACTTCGATGGCATCCATTAATGGTTACTACCAATCTGTTATCAACGAGTTTCCATTCATGCTGCATAGCAATGTTACAGTTGAAAAATAAAAAAGGAAAACTTACTGCTTGTTCGCCATAGAGTCCTGTATATTCCCAAATCAGCCATAAACATCACGGCACAAATGAGAACAGCTGAGAGGGTTGCCCGTGGAATGTAATAAAAGTAAGGCGTGAGGAACCCCAGGGCCAACATGATGAGGATTCCTGTCATGAAAAGGGAGTAGATCTAATTTGCAGATGAGCACCACTTAGAGAATACAACATTAAATTTCATACCCTCTTAAACCAAAGGATACATATGACACTAATTATTGACCAACTGTTGACCTCAACTGTTATTTCTGAATGTCTCCTCTAGTAGCAGAGAACGTTGTCACAATGTTGTGAGCACATTACAATGGGAAGATCCATAAGTGCTCACAACGTTGTCGCTGGTGCACGCAACGTTGCGTGCACATGCTCACAACGTACGAAGTTCCCGGCAGAGCACATTGTCACAACGTAACATTGTAACGTTCGAAAAATGTTTTGCTCTCGCAGGATTCTAGTATTATTATTATAGTTTTTCCTCTTGGGAAATATTTACAAATACTTAGGAATAATGCTGAATTCGGATTGGTTGAGGAGAAAACACACACATAGATATGTGATGTTGAAGAAACTGGAGGAAGATGTTCAGATGAAAAAGTTAAGATGTTATTTCGCTTTTGTTAGGTCCAATTCCGAACACACATCGACATGGTAACTACTGATATCCAATTTTCAAATTCCCTGCCCTTTCCCCGATGGATTTACCGATTGCCCTGACCGATTGCCAAAAGGTCACCTATTATTGGAATCATCATTATTGAGATCTCAACTTTTAACACAGAGTGAAACCTGTATTAAGAGACCACTGACGGTTTCGCTAAAAATAGTCATTAATCCTCTCAGTGCTGCCTCCTTCCAGCAGTACTAGTGAGAAATACTGAGGGTAATTCAATGAAATGTATCATCACAGACAAAAATATTATGCAGTTATTGTTTAAGATATCCATAAGCAGTTTTTACATTGTATGTAAATTGAATTGGCTAATAATTATAAAAGACTTTTATATCATCTAAAAATAATTAAAATTTTTATTAGTGTTCTAAAGTTGCGTAATATTTGTACATGAGCTGATATATCAGCCTCCTGCACTAATAGTGTTAAAGGTAAGAGGGGTGGTCATTCGACATGGTTGCAGTTTCTAGGAGTATTATGAAAATTAAGAGGCAGCCGATTTGAAAAAAATGGAAAAACTCTTAAAGCGACCGTTTTGTTAAAACCTGTATTAATGGAGTTTATTTCCTCCCAATTTAGTTGCTACTGGGAAACCTCAATGCACATTAATTTGATATGCACAAACAGTAAAACCTGAATTCAGCGACAACTGACAGTTCTGCTAGAAAATAGTCGTTGAAGGGATGTTCGTTTGATAGGAGTGGTTGTTCTGAGGGGTTTCACTGTACTTTAAATTAGAATTGTTAAAATGCTGTCTCAGTCATGCCTTAAAGTTACTCTCCTTAAAGAAAATAGGAGATATTCCGCATCATTGCCCTTCCAACAAATGAAAAGTGCACAGAGATAACCCAATGGGCTTTCTCTCTCTTTGGTGTTTGTTTACTCCTTGGATTTGAGAAAGGAAAAAAATAGGAAATCATGCAACACCCATCCCATAGGTGGCAAAAACTAGAAGGAACAGGGACCCCAAATACCTCAGGATTAGCAGATGAGGATTTAAACCTACTATCACTAAGTAATTTAGCCGGTTCACAGATCAAGAAATGACAAATATAATGCATTACATAGAAAAACTTACAAACACTGATTAATAAGAGCAACTTCATCTGCAATACCAACTAAAAAATGGAAAATGTTGTACATCTACCTGTGTATAGACCAGCCAAAGGTGTGCGCACTCCACTGGCACTGCTGACAGCACTTCGTGTGAAAGCACCACAAGTGGGCATTGAGCTGACAAACGATCCAACCATGTTACAGATGCCAAGTGTCAGCATCTCTTGAGTTGCATACATTGTCCCACCATTTACTATCAAAATAGACAATTTGAGTAAAAATTCATGAAATGTTTAATTTTGAGATGCACATGAAATTATGTTTCAAAATTATCATTGGTTTTAGAAACAGCACTTTGACCCCAAGTTAATTTGTGCATTAGAAATTGAACCTAAATGTGCCCACAAATACTCATGAAATCATTAAAAATTCTTTGTTTCCCAACCACCCTTATATATAAATAAGTATATCAAAGTAGCAAACTTCTAGTCTTATATAATTTTTTGATAGGGGATGAATAAAAGTGAAAAGTACCTAATTATTTTAGAGAAGCAAATCCCAACAGCAGCGTACTTAATTAATTAAAAGTCCATAAGAATCATAGGAATAAAGTTATACTAAACATTTTTGACAGTTTTAACAATGCCAACCATATTATAAAATATTTTAATTTTACGTTCAAGTTCCACGTGGATGAGGTGGAATAAGTACATTAAGTATTACAGATACTCTACTGTGCAAGGTGGCTTGTCTTGTAGAGTGGCCACTTTTCTCATACTGATTGGGTAGTTCCACTTGGACCTTGCATATCTTCTAAATTCTTTCAGAAAGGACATCAGTTGTGGTCCAAGGAATCAATACAAATATTTAACTATTGAAAATATATCCACAAGTACAATGTTTAATTGTTTTATCAGTGTTGAAAAAGTTGAGACAAAATTCAAGTTAAACTCTACCCTCCTTTGCATTAGTGTACCCTAGTATCTGTCCTCCAGAATTGCTTCACTAAAGCCCTCCTTTGTGTTCCAGTATTCTTGGTTCCAAAAAAAATATATCATGCAATATTTACATGAGGAAGTAGTAAACAATATTTTCATATTCTTGACTGAATACTCACAGTATGCTTTTGCAATGGCAATATTAGCCAGCACAGAAACTACAGGTACTATCAATATTCCTGTTCCCAATTCTGAAGCCATTTCTCCAAAGTTATACGTGACATTGCCATGAGTCGTTGAAAATGGTGGTGGTTGCACAGGTGGGAAGCCTGGGTTAATCTGACCTGATCATACAAAACAAATGCTATTAAAAAAGATAAATATCATTAGATTTGGCTGAAAATAATTTTCATTCATGCAACAGCAACAGGAAAATGTATAACATATGAGTGGTTACAGATGAAAAACAAACCCCAAACAGGAGTAGCTGCATTATTCTTTATAATAAAGGATATCTCCTTAAGGTCAAGAGAAGAAAGGGAATGTAATAATTTTTTATAATGGACAAAAATTGTAGATAAGCTGAGGCAACTTATATGGCAATCCTATAACTTTAAGGTAGCACACCACACACATATGCACTTCAGAGCACTTTAATAACAGAAATATACGAGAATAGCACTCACCTGAGAGAGCAAAAGGTGCTACACCCCAATTTCTCTCAAAGAGGAAAGACAAACTTCCACATATCAAAACAACCAGAGCATTCCTACCAATTGTCAAGAACCATAATATCTTTTTTATTACTCTGACTCTAGAATCATCATCATTTGGCTTTTTTCCTTCAGAGAATAGCCTGCCGACAGGTATATCTTTCAGCTTCTACTGGAGAAAGGACACTTGTGTTCAGTCATAGATATCAAAGTCACTAACACATGTTCATTTCTTTCAGAAAAGAGTTTCTTAGGTAGAAAGAAATCAATTTTAAGTTATTTTTAGAAGGAAGTCATTGTTTCAACAAGTAAACTGAGAGAATATATAAGATTTAAGGCTTTCCCGGCGAATACTTAGAATGTATAGCTCTAGGGTTTCCAACTGGGTGATGGTGGTTTTTGGCACCAACATTTTGAAACGTCGGTGCCAAAAACCGCAATCACCTGACTGGAAACCTAAGAGCTTTAAATTCTGAGAACATATATTTAGTGTTACGATTTTGACCTTTCACATTGCTGCTACCCTTCAATTTTTCACTAAATTTTGCTAAATACAAGTTTCTGATGACAGAAGAAATACCTACCCTAAAAGACAGCAGAAATACCATTGATGATATTCCCAAAATGGCATCTCCAGGCTTCGTTTCTTTGATGTGAGAGAAAAGTTTCCAAACATTGTCAAGAAATCCAACAGATTTATATTTAATCCCGAGAAGACCTTTCATCTGAGCCTCAGCAATAACAATGGATGTTGCTGCAGTAAATCCAGACACAACAGGTGCAGATATGAAGTCCACAAGAACACCTACAGATTTAAACATTTTGAAGGATTTCTATAAAATATTTTTCTAAGAGTAAAATTATGATCATACTACATTGGTCACATGCATCAACTGATCATTGATACAACATGCATAAAACTGTTATTTCATCAATATAGTATGTCTTTCATTTTATCCAAAGAGTAAAACAGACTTTAAAAATTCATCTGGTGTATGGCTCACTCTCATATTATTTTAATTTATCCAGACTATACACTCATTTTACAAACCATAACAAATCCCATTTTTTGTGCATCACCTTATATTTCATTTCTGTAACATACCATCCAAATCATCAGCCTTCATAAAGGCTGAGAGATATTATTGGGCACTTTTTTGCTGAAGCCTATTGTATTAATCACCTTCATTATTTTCAAACTCCTCCATTCATGTTAAAAGCATTTTAAACACACTTAATTCTGTGGAATTAGGGTAGGACTCTTTGTATGTAGGAGACTGTAGTAGAGTACTATTTGAGGACATTGCTGGAAGAGCCTAAAACAACCTCTTACTATCCCTTGTTGACTGCTTTTACACATCCATTTGAGCAACAAGGAACCAGTAGAAGCAGCTATTTTTCAACACTGGCAAAATGCTCATCCAGAACACACAAAAGCTTTAGATGCAACATATAAAACCCAATGAGCCTCAATTCCGACACACTGATGGAGAGAATACATGCGTCACTCATGATACAGGATATAAATCAAGGAGTTGCTAAGTTAAATTATTATTAATATGAAAATAAATGATTGAAGCAGGCTATAACTGATAAACTACAAACCTATACAACAGTCTTCATCCCCTAAGAAGTAATACGCTTAGGTAAGAGCCCACAACAGGAATAGGAATGAAAATTTGGGAACCAAAAAGATGCAAAGAGATCTTTTTACTCAAATAAAATGTGATAATTTTAAAGGTAGGTAATTCTTAAATACTGCTCTAGATAGGAAAAAATCTCTAATCTTTCCACCATCAAAAATATAAACTTCTTGTTTTAACATACCTACAAAAAAGCAGGACCAATTCACCACAAGAATTACTGAGATGAACCACAACCCCCTTATTAAAGGTGTATATGCATGTATTAATGAAGCCATGATTTAACTCACCTAGGTGAAGAATTCCAAATAGCAGTTCCATACAACCAGTGAGGAATGTCAACAGAATGACAAAATCAACAGGATGATCTCGTGTGTATTCATAGGTAAGAAGGGCCATCAAAGATGTGGGTCCAATGGAGACTTCTTTCACAGTGCCAAAAACCATGTATATAAGAGTTCCAACGAAGGATGAATACAACCCATACTGAAAGCAAACACAATTATCTCTATAGAGATATGTGATGAAAAATCAGCCCCTCCTGCCACACTCCAATACGACAGTTTGCAGGGATGTATGTAGATATTGTAAGTCATGAACACCGTCAACTCAATTCACTCAATTATAATGATCAATGAAATCAGTCCAAATTTCTACTGGGAACAAAGGGTATACCATACAAATACCATCGAATGGGGTTTTCATGTGATTTTCCCCAAGATCATTGGCTGAAAGTACCCCATGTCTAGGACACGAAAATACATTTTGGAATTACATCTGGGAGTCATTTATGTTATGTATAGCTGCTTAAAGGAGGGTAGCTTTTGTTATGGTTGCTCTCAATTAGGTCATGACGTCATATGTAAGCATCCCTGGATATTCCTTGCCATAAAAGCTGAATTTGCAGCCTTCATTGGAAATATTCTTCATAGATTTAGCAAAACCAAAGTATAAGAGACTCATTTAGAGTCTTATGACAGGTGACATATCTATTTAGGCGATATGGTTATACAGGTAGATTGTAAAACCAAAAAACACATTTAATGCAGTAAATTTTAAGCCTGAGTCTCTCATTATTTAGTGATCACCATAAATATACTTAAGTTTGGCAAAGTAGGCAAGTCCAGCCGTGGTCACCACCACTAATCACTGTGCATCTGGTAATGGTCATGTACATGGGGCCCGGTGCCAGGGATACAGGTAAACGACATCACAAGGCATGTTTCACACCAATATTATCTTCTGTATGCAAGCGATTTTATTTGCAATGGTACGACATTGCTAAGCATATTACACTACCATTAAGAGTATTTTTCACAATCCTTATTAAATTCTCCGCACGATAGTAAGGATTTTTTGAGAAAAATGTTTGACACAAGCACCCCATTCACAAAGCAGTTATTCTACAAAGAATTTTCCTATATAAAGCACATCATTATTCGTAAATGCCACCATCTGCAACATGTGTGCTACCATGCATCTTTCATACCGATTGCTTTTTAGGGGAAAGAGAATAGCGATCTTCGTCTCAATCGAGAGTGATGCCCGTCTCGTGCCATTAGATAACTTCCTGTGGATAGATTTTCCATCATTTCCCCCCAAACTTTTCTATCTATATCCACGAAATACCAAGCAAGCCACCGCGTGGATGTATGGCACGGGGTGATTCCACACCATGGATGTAGCAATCATCCCAGCTGAAATCAGAACCACGCAACTTCCCCAGCCACTAGTCGCAGGCCAATTTTAAAAGCAGTCAGGATAACATTGTGCAGTCAGACCAGAGACTAGGATAGTGCTACGTAGACTAACACGTTACCAAGCAGCACACTAGCTAAGAAACACGTTTGGTGGCGAGGTTGAAACAGTGACGTGACCAGGATTTTGTTGCAGAGGAGGTCCGTGATGAGTATAAGCAGGAGATCAAGAGCAGGGAGCAAAGCAGAGAGGAAGACAGGAAATTTTTAAAACATCAGGTTATAGGTTGTGTAAGTGAGCAAAGAAAAGGGCAACGTAGATATTAACAACCGTGTTTTAGATTTTTTCCATGAAAATTTCTAAAGATATTGAATACCCGAGATTTATTTTTAAAAATTATGAACATATAAATTGAAAAAGTAGATCAGAAAAAAGAATAAATACAATTAAAATTATTCGTAAAAAAAAAACAAACAATTTTTTCCTGTAGCTCCCCTCATGTAAATTAATTCAAAAATCTAGGGTGGATCTCCACTCCTCCCCTGATTTCGTGACCGGTTGAGATGCATAGTAATGGAGGCAGAGAGGCGAGAAACCCGACGTCGGCAATGTCCTGCACTCGACCATTGGAGGCCGAGGGGGAGACGGTCAAACGTCCGCCATCAGTCTTAGAAACGCACTTCAATTGACCGACACAAGACGCCCAATTTGAGATTGGCATTCTACTACAATATCCGCCACTGTTTGGAGTCGAATCTGGGACCTCGGTGTGCTACTCAGTCAGCACTTTAGCCGGCAACTCTTTTCGGACTTCCCTCCAGTTCCTTCACTGTGGTCGACGTTCCCAAAAGACACTTTTCTGTAACCATCAGGACTGAGAAAAAGAATTTTGATTTTATATATTCTTTTTTTTATTTTATTTATTCTTTTTTTATTTTATTTATTCTTTTTTTATTTTAATTATTCTTTTTTTATTTTATTTATTCTTCACCGGTATAAGGCACCTGGAAGGCATTCAATCTTTCTTCACTACCCTTTCCATACGTACCCACCTGTCCTCGATGGGCGAAATGACCTCAGATGTCGACAGTCGCCCCTAATTATTACCACGTCCTTCGAAAAGCAAGGAAAAGAGGTAAACCGAGCTAAATGGGAGGAAAAATTGCGTTTATAAAAATACTTAATGTCCATTTCATAGTAGTCATGCTCTTCTCTTCGGACATCAAGGAGTTTCATCGCGGTTATGGCGCTTCGAAGTTCGTCCCTCTTTGGCCTGTTAATACACCCTACGGACCAGCATAAATCGATCGACAAATCTCGCACATTGTTTGTCTTTTTTTAAGAATACAGTCTCAAATTTACTTCCCCAGAAAACCAATTTTCATCGTTTGCCTGTAACCTTACGCTGGACGAGAAACCAATTGCTCAATACACCTGTACCTAGTAACTTCATTTTCTCTCATTATCCACCTCATCTCAGGGGTGCCTACGCGGGGGTTACATGGTGCAAGTTGCGCTATTGAAATTTTCGGGGGGGAGAGTGGGTGTTAAAAAATGATCTTAATAACAAAGGCGGGAAAATATAAATTACATGAAAGTAAAAAATCTGGACGAAGAGGATGGCGAGCATAATTTGAGACATTCTTAAATTTTATTTTGTGGCAGGGGGGATAAGATTTGGAAAAAGTTTTCAAGAAAGAAGGAAATAAATAAAATATTGTGAATAAAAAGATATGGGACAGGAGTTTTAGGATAAAAATAAAGATTTTGGCCCTAAATAATAATACTTTCTTTTTTTATATTATCTTTTAATGGTACTATAGTTTAAATTTACATATTATTCAAATTTAAAACAAGGAAGCCGGAAGGAATAACCGAATTTCAGGGGGTAAAAAGGAGTTTGGGGGTGGAGGGTTTGCGCTATAGATTTTGAGGGAGAACGGCACATCTGCCTCATCTAACCTTAAGAGAGAAACAAAAAATTATTGTTGAATATTTTTTTTCCACTCGAATAGAGAATATTTCCTCGGTAGAGTTTCAACGTGATGGTAGGCAAAGTAACTTTGTGGAATCTTGACTTAATTAAGAATAAATCACTTCGCAATTTTTGAGATTTTTCTTCACACGACTGACCGGTTTCGATCCCATGACACCATAAGCAGAGTTAATAATAAACTAATTATAAACACGGTGTAGTTGCTTCAAAAGCGGACAGTCATGTTTTTTAAAAAGGGTGGAATATTACCAAGTGATTTATTTTTAACCGTGATATTAATCAAATTACCTTCCATGCCTAAATACGAAATAAAAATCACAAAGAACGCGTTGAATAGATTATATGGATAAAATGGATGACTGAGAGCAGCCAATTATCGCCCAACGCAGTCGTTCCAGTTCGAAGCCGTTTAGCTAAACCGACTGAAAGGCTTGCTTTGGTCGATGTGGTCCCGTTCGCCCATTCGTCTGCTTCCGGCTCTCTTGCTGAGCAAACGGCTGAGATTCTAGATCGGATGCAGGGAACTCGTATTGGCAGGAGAATTCTGTTTTCAAAACGTAATGGTTCCCATTAAAGAGCGTATAGATGAGTTCAATCCTCTAAATTCGAGTCAAGTTGTTGATGGACGTTATATGGCTCTTCAGACTGCTACTACTTTTCAATGATGTCTAAAATTCCCTAACCTTGGCTTTCCAACAAAAACCTTGACTGCATGACTTCCCTTTTCTTTTAACTTTTGGCCATCCAAGATAAAATGAATACGACAGCATACTATACTTTAATTATGATTACTTATCGTGTGTTGTACGACTGATGGTAGTTTGAATATGACAAACAGGTAAGTCATGGTGTCGTCTGTAAGATTTCTCATGCAATAATTTATAATTCATCGACAAAGTTTCTTTCAGGCCCGGATCTTCTGCCTCCCTTTTCGTCCAACGATGTCGTTATCCAACATTCATATTTGCTTCATTCATCTTCCGTAATTACGATGCATTTTCCTCTCTGTCGCCCTCTTTCGCATGCATTCCCTCTCAACTTGTCTTACTCCCACAAAACACGCTTTTCATTCACCTTTGCTACATTATCTGAATCAATTTAACAGTCAATTTCCTTTCCAACCGCAACTTACATAACACCCCTTCCTCCCGAACTACGAGTAACATTCCTCGGGCGGACTTGTCGCCCAGGTGTAACCTCTTAAAATTCTCAAAAGCATATTGTCAACAAACCGCCTACCGCAGAGATCAAAGTTACGAGTCGTAAGAAGGTACACTCCGAGTGAGAGTTTGAAGTCAGAGGTTACAACTCGTAAACGATGAAAATAATACAATCGGCTTTCAATCAGCTTAGTTACCACAAAGTATATCAATCAGTCGGTCAATAAGATAGCGAAGTGACAATACGGAGTGGCACGGTTCTAGAATGTGAAAACTGTAGATACTAAAGTTCCGGGGGACAAATTTGTCTGTTATATTGGGTGTTGATTTCGGAATGATCATTTTTTTGCTCCGTCGTCGCAGTCCCATCAAATTATAATTAGGAGTTAAATAATAATAAGTGGCAATGATGTAATGACGTGCCGATGACGCTGGAGATATGTCGGAGCTGTCTCAAATAAGAACGCTAGTATACACGGTATACCTGCCAGATAAGCATGTCATGTCAGGGTACGATGCCCGACAGAGTAAAAAAAATAAAGGGAAGTAGATAAAGAGTCAACAGGGATGAAGAATTTTAGCCTCGTCATGTCAAATGTGTAACTTTAAACAAACCAATCGGAGATGATTACAAGCAGACAGGAGCCATACCTCGAGGCCCTGAGTGGAAAATTTTCCCTCTAATGAAGAAATGTTTACCTCTATGATTGGGTTCCCACACTCTTCAATGCCCAATGCGACTGTGGCAAGTCCAAATGTCTGATTGTGATACCGGCCACAACGGAAATACCTTCATAACTGTAATTCACTCAAGAATTCACTGGTAATTCCTGTTTCCCATCCGCGCATGAACTAACCACTGCAACAGAAGCCTAATAAGGACAATTCCCTCGAGACAACAAATCAATTAGCAAGTCCTATAAAAACGTATATTTTTTGGGCCTTCGGAACGTTTTTTAATTGTCGTAAGGGATTTATACTCATGTTGAGGAGTTTTCTAACGTCTGTTTCTTAATAATAAACTAGATGATTACTCAAGTATGTTTGAGCTTATCCACGTTTACTGTTAATTTATTGGATGCACAGTAACTATATTGGATGAGTAAGGTCGTAATGCAACGAGTAACAAGCAACGCTATTGACCAAAGAAGCACATAAAAGTAACTTATCAACTTAGCACTGTTTTTTTTAAATTGTTTTATTTTATGATTTTACTTGACGAAACGCCGATAGTAATCTCCAACTAATCTCTTGAAAAAAATTGGTAAAATAGAGGAGATGGGTATTTGATGATAGCCAGTATCAACGGACACCAAAGTCGTAAAACATTTTTAACACCAGATAAAGTAGTTGCATATGAAAAAAATTGGCATCATGATCGCAAGGTGTTAAAAGCCATCGGCTCACGACTTTCAGGTAAGGAGAGTATCTAATCGAAATAAGATAATTACTGAGGTTATGATATCTGTAGGCCTCTTTCCAAACGACTTCAAAGTGTACCTCACCTGCAACAAGAGCAACACCAAGACAAAACCCACAATTATCTGTGTTTACTCAGCAAAATAAATCTCTTCCGATTCGGCAGTTAAAAGTTATCCTCATTAAGAAATCCCGTAATCATGTAAGCCCTTTTGCTTACATGAAGTGCCACACCGAGTCTCTACAGTTAGATAGCTTATCGTTAGGGAGTTCATGTGCCACTCGTCATGATCAGCCATTTTCCGACGTTGAATTTTGAAAATCTGTAGGCACCTCGGCGGTGAATTCACGAGAAAGCATTTTTTTTCAATTTTCTGTAAAATCACGTCACGTTTGGAACCCTCGGAAATAAATCACCCTGCGCCAAATGCTTTAAAGGTAAGTTGTTAAGTATAGGGATGGCACAAGACGAGTCGAGAGGCTGTCTCGCATAGTTTTCTAACCTCCAGTCTCGTCTCGAGAGGTCCAGTCTCCTTACTTGTTCATTATTACTACCGGAAAGTCGATTTTAAATAGATATCAAGTTAACTTCATGGAAAGGGATGATGGTGAATTATTTTCACTGCCGAGGATTTTGTATTAGTGCCTCTTTAAGCTACATTCCCTTCATTTATTTTCCCTACTTTCAAGTCTGGTTGCGGTGGTCTTGTCACGTCAAAAGGCGGTTTCGTCTCGGATTTTCAACCTTCGTATTTTCGTCGCTTCTTAGACCTCACAGAATAACTAATGATAAAGGTACTTGCCCACGCTTAAAATCAAATGATACGTTCACCCCAGATTCCATGATCTTCAAAATCCTATCATACGGCTGGTATTTGTTTATGAGGCTAAGTACCTCTCACCCCTTAACAAGATCGTACATACTTGTGGACTCAGGCCAGCCAGCAATGCATAAGCTATGCTCTGGGGTAGCATCGTGAGGCCAATCGTAATGCCGGCAATGATATCACAAACGATGTCATCTTTGGTGTACTTCGGTATCCACTGGAGGATATATATGAAGCCGAGGGCCTGCTTGCCGGCCCTCTTGACGATCGAAGACAGCGGTCCCGGAGGAAGGGCCTCCCGGATCGAGTCAGCCCGACTCCGGCGCTTCTTCTTCAAGGGTGTTTCTGGGGTTTTGGGGTCCTCGTCTTCCATCGCTGGCACTGGAAATTAAGGGATAGAAAAACAGTTAACCAATACAATAGGTCAAGAAAACACATCTCAGATATCATAATCATTCGAGAATTCAAGACACATGAATAAGGTACAAGTGTGCGAACATCTCTCAGGGGCATTCGATATGCATCCCTATTAGTGCTAAACCCCCAATGTAGTTCTCCGCTAATTTAATCTAAGAACGCGATTACAACGCTTTCTCCGGATGCCTCCGGTACCACAGACGGAGGTCAGCGGATATCGGAGACAAGGTAAGGGAACGGAGGGAATCGGAGCTATGAGTCAAACTTGACTGCAGGAGCCACGGCGCCCACTGACAACGACCTGCATTTTTACTGATTCGCCGTTTTTTCAGAGAAATCTTACATACATACATACCCATCACGCCGTTCCCTTCCGGGGTAGGCACAGTCAAAATGTTTCACTCGTTGATACATAATTGTACACCTAACTCTGCTTCAACAATTTCCTCCATTCTGACCTATCCTTGCAAACCTCTTTTGCCTCATTCACCCCCATACACTGTTTCATACACGCCCTCCTGTTTTTAAGACTCCTAATATTCCTCCTCCTAAGAATTTCCTCAATCACATTCAACCACAACTTTCTCGGCCTACCTCTACCTCTCACACCATTCATTCGACTCTCATATATCTGTTTCGTTATTCTACTCTCATCCATTCTCTCAATATGGCCAAACCAACGAAGCACACTCCTTTCATACACGTCCATTACTGGAGCATTTAACCCCATAGAAAATATTCATTATAAGCCTATGCTTATTCAGTAAACATGAAAAAATTTTACCTGATGAAACTAATTTAAAAATGAAGCCACATTTCCAATAGTCCTAATACAACCACCTAATAAGTGAAATTTGACTCTCATTGCCTTTGGCTATGGAGCTGCTTTTGACGATGACGAAATGCTGCCGAGCATTTCTTCATCGTCAAAAGGAGGAAAGGATACGGGTTTCCATCCAAAGAATTACATTTCATTTAATCCCTACGGTGTAAGGTTGGTACTCTACGGCACTGATCACCCCATGAAGTTTTCAGCAACTCCTCTTGCAGACGACAGTCGTTGATTACACATCGATTTTAAGAGAAACGAGAATATATGGGCTTTGGAGTACAGAATTGGTACATTCTTCTCCATGGCTAATCTTCATTTTTTGCAGCTTTTTTCGCAAAAGTTTCCGTGATTTTTTTAGGAATGCTCAAAAGGAAGTCTATGGCGTGGAATTTCCTCGAACCTTTAGTAGAGAGTAAAGGGGTAAAGTGCACCTAACGCTACAAAGCTTACTCCACTGGCGGAGGTACATCGAACCTCCCATAAAATCTCCGTCGATGCCACGGTGAACAAATTATCATGGGAGTAATAGCCCATGATACAGCCCTGTTGCATGGCAAAGACAGCGAGGAAAAGGGACAAACTGCCTTGGCAACAAAGCTGGCGGAATTAGTGATATCACTCCGAGATATTTGTGTATGACATCGACGTCTGCCGAGTGTGTGTTCGCGGCCCTTAGTCTAATTATTACTCATCGGAGGAAAATTCGATCTCTAGAAATAAAAAAGCACCGTAATTTTTCCAAAATAAAATTAATTTTTGGCATGAAAAATTGCGCCTTATTTATCACATGACTCCATTAAGAGATTTATTTAGGATTTTTTAAAAAGTGATTTTAACCAGCACTCGTGAAGTTGACAGGAGTTGTTTCCTCAAAAGTAAATCGTCAAAGCATTTTTCAGTAAAATTTTTCTAGGGAATAGTTTAAAAACGATCTACAAGTCAATTTAAAGCTATTGCCATCCCTTAACAATCTCGATTTTCTTTTTAAATTTACCTGATATTGAAGTATCCCGTAATGGGATGATGCATTTCACACAGCTTAACAGTAACTATTTATTTGAATCTCAGTCGCAAGGGACAGCTTTTCAGGTATTACAAAATAATATAGCCTATACAATAACTTTTATATGCGAATAATACTTCAATTAGACTATATGTCGCATAGGAGCCATGGGAAGATAAGGGAGACAATTCGAAAATCCCGCGTCAATCAGGAGCGATCGAAGGCTCGATAAACATTCACTCCGAAAACCTTAGCTCTGCGCCCAGCACTAATCCCTTTTCAATTACAAATTATAGAGATAACGCGAAATCGCTTGCGGAAATTCACCCAACAAACTGAATACGATGTGAAAATATCGCTGTTCCGCTATTAGTTAATTCATTCTCAATACAAAACCCAGAATTTGCGAAATTTAGGACGGAATAAAGAAAATTCACAGTGGGAGAGATATGGAGTTCACTGCTCTCGGAGCGATGACGAAGGAACTTGGGAGTCGCGTGAACGTGTTCCAGACGAAACATTTTCTGACACAAGCATCGCGGCCGGCTCTGTGTCGATTTCAGGACTGACTCCAGGATCCATGAGGGCCCAACTTTAAGTGGTCTTAGCGATGGAATCGCTTCACATGAAATGCAACGAATTAGGCCTCTTAATAAAAAAAAAGAATCTTGAACATCCAGTGATAATAATATATCAGCACCGACCATTTTACTTTTTGAGATATTTCCCAAAGAGTAAAAACCTTTTTCAATGGGGTATGATACGCGTTGGCATTCCAGAGAGACAGAATAAAAAAAAATTAGGAATTTCTAACCCATGTATTTCGTAAGAAACTTTACAGTGAGTAAGCAGTCTGTTCTCTCGACCATTTTAAAAATAAATAAATTACTCGCTGGAGTAATGTTCTCCAAATCGAAAAAAAAATCTTCGGTAGTGACGCAGTTTTTAGGGTACGGCGTGAAAATAATTAGAGAAGTTAAAATATTATTCATGTATAATTTAGTAAACTACCGAGAATTTGTGAAATTTGAAACTATATTTTGTGTCATTGATGTTGCAATATTTACATCACACTCCTTGTAGCGGCTTAAGAGAAAATTTTGAATTTGGTCTCTGTAACAACCGCGGAAAGAACTCGCTCAAACCACATCATGTGATTATGAAAGATATTCATCCACATCTACGAATTGCCGTGCTAGCCGCCACCAGCATGTGCGGCACGGGGAGATGTTTAAATTCATAAAACTGAAGAGAAAGAGAGAGAATGTTTCCATTAACTTCCCACTATATCCTTCATATATTAAAAGATGCCCCAAGAAATTGTAAAAATAATTTCACTCCAATCATAACAACCATTTTCCTGGGTGATACGTCCTTCTCGACTGAGGATTTTTGAGAGCACTTTAATTCCGGCGCGACACCAAAGATCCGGGTTCGAGTCTCGGTCAAGGCGAATGACTTTTCCTCTATGCAATTGTGGAATTTCGTACTAAGGTGATCAAAGAAGAGGTTGATTGCGAAGTGAGAAGAGGGGTCGTTAATATACGTATCTTAGGAACTAATGATGAAAAGAACGCTATGCGAATAAAAAAATGACAGGCAGCATTCTTACATCTTGGACATTGACATTTATGATACGATACCACTTCCACTATCTCTTCAGGAGCTCTAATAATATTTCCACGCCATCTCACGGCAAAGTGACGCCCACATCACGCCCCCCTTTACGTCATCAAAAGCTGCCCACAAATCAAAAACGTCAGAGATGAAAATTCCTCCTCCTCTTACGATCCCCTAAACACGTCACGGAATTGCCCCGACTGTGACATTTTCGCAGCCCAGCAATCGCGATTCCTCTATTTATGGACTGCACTCAGCCCTTCCATATGGCGTGAGTTTTGCCACGGATAAAAGTAAAGAAGTGACGACTCCGTTACGAAGGCGAGAAAGAGACAACCGACCGCCGACAACAGACGGAGGGCGATGGCGCCAATCAAGGGAGGACCGCGGGGAGAGGGGAACGGGAGAGGGGGAATTGCAATTTCCCAATCCCTATGTCCCAATGATCGGCGGGTCGATTTAGGAGAACCTACTGTTTGGGTGCAAACATTCACTAATCACCCCGCGGTGCATTACATAGGAATGCACCGCCGTGCGAGCGTCACGTGCGCCCTTGGAAGGAGTAGTCGCGGGTCCAAACAGGCCATTGGAATTTCTCCGGAATCCCAAAGCAAATTTAGCCTTCCAGCAAAAACATCTTACTAAATCATATGTCACCGTAAACTTTATGGTGTCATTGTTGAATCCAGCTTAAACTTATGGCACATGAATCCTCAGAATGAAAAGTGAAATATTAACATGCAATTTCCGCACTATTTTATAGATCACGACCATAATCGCAAAGCAACATCTTCTGGTGGCACGTTGCTTTACATCAAAACCATGGTCTTTTTCCTCTCGGTATGAACTTGTTTCTTTTTAACGAAACTGTGCTCGTGATAAATAATGTGAGGGTTTGCAGTTCTGGTATTACTTCTTCGTTCCTACGAGATTGAGCCAGAGTGTTGGGCTTTATGGACCAGAAATATGGACAGTCCAGAGGAAAGATGAGAAATATCTAGATATTTTTCCAAATGACCTTAGAGAAGACTGGAAAGATAAAAACGGAGTGGTAAAGTAAGAAACGAGGAAGTGCTGGGAAGAATGAATGAGAAAAGAAATATTTTAAGTCTACAGATAAAAATATCCCAGTGTTGACTGTTTTGAAAATGCCTGAATGCTGTGCACGACATAATTTTAATTATGTCTGTTTAACGAAAACGGATTTTTCTGGGAAAAAATAAGGTACTGGGAAACGAACTGACTCAGTGCCCTTGGAGAGAAATTTCTACCGTCGTTGCAGGAGAGCTCACTTCTTATCGACTGCATCACGCTCCAGGTTGAAGACAATTTATTTTGTTTTTTACGTCCTTCGTTGATAGGAGGAGGTGGATAAAAATGTCGTTCATCCAGAAATTCATTACGCTATAAAGAAGACTTTTATTAAAATGGATACTCACCAAAATCATGATGAAACTACATTAACATTCTCTTACACTTGCAAAAGATCGCCTCAAATGCGAAAGTATGCAATTGATTTCATTAATATCTCACCCAAAGAAAAGCGCACGCGTATTCAAAGTCGTAAGGTCATTTTAAGGTCGCTCTTAGTAGGAAAGAGACCAAAAATTCAGCTGTTAGTATGGCGGAACTGGGATAAGAAATTGATCGCGCCCTGAAAGGATCCCCGCTTCCACTTTAGATATATCGTTTGACCGGAAAATAATGCTACTCTAAAAGAAAGTCTTCTTCCCTAAAAGCTTGCTGACTCAATGACAAAAAAGGAAGCTTTGATGAATCGCCTCGAAGACAAGATATTCAAGCCTGCAAACCCCCTTTCCCGAGAAATCCAGGATAGAATAAAACAAGACAAATTGATAAACAACACAGCCATAGAAAAAAGAGTTAGGTCCAAAAACAGAAATGCATACAATTATTCATGTACCCTCATTTTGTTCGGTGCCCATTCATGTCCCATCGTTTAGTCGAAAATATGGCTCTGAAAGCTACCAGGACAATGAGAAAAATAACAACGGCAGTGAAATTCTTGTGATAATTAGGAAGAAAAACCAAAAGAGATCTGGAAAGAGAATTAAAACATCCGAGAAAACCCTATCAGGAGCCCATAATTACTAACGGAAATGGTTATTACCGATGAGAACTTACATGAAATGGCATCTCAAAATATGAACCAAAGTAGAATCCCCAGATTAGTATTGTACGATATAGGTACAAGATGAGAGGTTAAGATGGGGGAGACTAACAGATACGTGGGTGCAAACAATTAAAAAAGTACGGAAAGAGAAGAGGGAAGAATAAAAAGGAAATGAAAAAAAAGATGGCGACCGGAAGAGGAGGAAGCAGTTTATCGAGGTCCCGACGCAAATCGCAAATGGGAAAGAAAAATAAGAACCCTTCACTCCGATGCGGCTCCCGAATGTGCCATAAAGTGTGCCATCCGAAGAACATACTTTCAACGCCCTATATTCAGTAAATAACGCCCTAATCCCTGAGAAAACAAAAAAAAATCGAAGGGGAAACGATAAGAACCCTTTAACGTCACGTTGAGAACTTATATTTACAACTCCGATCTCGTGAACTAGAACTTCTTTGGCCAAGAGGCACTGAATTCCAGTCATTCTGTTTTCTAAGATGTCATAATCAACAAACAATTCCCTACCTCCATGCAACGCTTTAGGATCTCCATTAAAATTTCATAATAGGTTGATTTGCAACTAGCGCTTTCCTCGAGATAAAATGTGTACCCATACTGTTTTGGCACCGTGAAATATTTGGAGCAACATAAGTGGGGCACAAGAACTCTCTAAGCCAGATTATTTATCTCGTATTTGGGTCCGAAACTCTTATCGCGAAGGCGAGAATTATTGCGGTACTAAGAGTCACAAATTACAACATGTTTGGCATGAATAAACATTCTTGAGAGCGGCGGGATGATGATAGACAAGTGATGAAGAACAAATTTTCCAAAAACTGATAATAATAATAATAATTATCATTAGTTCAAGCATCAGGAGCAAAATTTCAAATTGCTGTCCGATACAAAATTCGAAATTAAGAGTTTCCTTACGTCTAACACATTTTAAAGCGACGAAAAGGTTAGTATCTACGTTAATCGTATATGATGCAAAAACTGCAATTTTGGTTATCAATTATAATGATATGCATATAATAATAAGTTTAGGTAAACGGAGTCTCTATTTTCATGAGCGTAAACATCTTTTTGGAGAAACTCCCGTAATTGTGTGTCCCCAAGAAATCTAAAAGACACTTCCTAACGAGCAAAAGTGGAAGACTATATAATTAATATACAAATGCCGGGGTAGACACCAATGAGGTTAAATAATTCCAGTCTAATGCTCGCAGCTAATTTTAAGATACATCGTTCCGTGTAGTTGTTAGCTCAACAACTAACATACATGACTACATCATTACAAATTCGCGGGAAAATCTGGAAAAAAATTTCAAAAAAAGTTAAGCCTTAATGATGTGTTACACCCATACTGTCGTATTATGCTTCCGTGAAGCTGAATACGACGCTATGACTGCAAAAAATAGCTCTGTAATTAAATGTTCAACGCATAAGACCATGTAAGCTTATTTCGCGAGCGATGATAGCGCACGTGCACGAGACAAAACCATGATTTACACATGCGCAGAAGCCAAAACTCGCTCCACACATTTAATACCCCTTTGGGAGAAAAAAATCCAACAGAGCTTAGTTATGACTTGAACATTACTGAGTGACGGCATACTTTATCATTCTTAAACTGCTTTATCATAGAAGCTACCACAGATCTCTATTGACATTAAACTCAATTGAAAATTTACGTTTTTCTGAAAGGCATTTTCTTGTAATCCACACATTGCAAATCTAACAACGGTGGAAAAGTTTTTTACTTTTTCATGGTTTTCGGGAAATAATATTCTTATCACATATTTCGAGGCAATTTCTCAATCCCATAGGAATAATAGGGCAACATCACTTCCTTTGAGCATTTTATTATCAAAAGAAAAATCTTGGTCACCAGAGAAGTCCAAATCGCCTTGGTTGATACATGCTGACCTTCATAAACGAGGAAGTCGTCTTAGCGAACTGAAAGTCAAAATAAAAACCAAAAATTAGAGCAATAAACTCAGCAGGGTCATTGTAACGGCAACGAGCTCAATATCGGAGGGAGAGTCATAGGGAATACTTCAAGACCGCATGTTTACCTTAAGGAATGTAGAAGTCGGAACACCGTTAACCGAAGGATATATTCTGAGCAATGTATAGAATCGCTTACTCTCCCAGATTAGCAAGCCCACAGCTAAATGCTCCCCCGGATTAATAGAGAATGATGACGGTAGGCCGAGATAAATGTCGATTCGCTTGGCCAGGTAAAAGAAGGAATCCATTCCAAAAATAGGGCTTTTTATCTCCATGAACGGTGATGTACATTTCTATTAATGAATACTGGAGAGAGCTTGACAATCGCTTCGATGTGGGCAGAACTTTCCGATTGTTACTTTCGTTTCAAAAAATTTAAAACTGCGTGAACGTGTTACAGACAAAATGTTTTCTGCGAACAGCATCGCATACGCGATTAAAGAATTTCTAGAGGGATCGCGGAACTGAGTGATTTTCTGTCATTCAGTTGGCCAGCGTTATGACTTGTATTCTGCCTATCGAGTGAAATGAAGCTTGAAGGAATTATTGAATCTTGAATCTACTCTACGTATTGTTCATGATATGGAAATCTGTATTTTTGTAATGTCTCGATCGGATAAAATTTATTAGTAGGGTTTATACCAATGGGAATTTATTTCCTTGGACGATGAGTTATGTTCACAAATTTAGTAAGAGTATCGTATAATTTAAAGTTTTAAACGCAGACGTAGGTGTGAAGCGAAGATAGGAAGGATATGTAGCCCGGCCTGAATTAGGAAGCGATGGTTTTCATTCATCAAAAACGATAATCCGCTTAAAATTTTCGCAAACAGCATTTTGTCGATAAAATTAATTCTTCGCCAAACCCTATCTCCCAGCTCTCCAACCAATTCCTCAGTAACATGAGAAATCCCATGAATATCTCTCATAAAGTATTTTCCTACTCAATCGCCCTCATAAACATACCTACCTCAAATTTGAATAAGTGTTTTTTTCAGCATCACCGCTTCCGGAACTACCATTTTCATCATACTACTCGGTTAATAAAATGCGAGGTAATCTGGATTTCTAAGGCCATTAAACAAACATTCGAAAATTTCAGAGTAAACTAAAATTACAAAAACATATTTGCCGGTTGGAATAGTGTACCAGCCAATCAACCCAAAGGACGTGAGTATGAACTCCGCGACGGGCAAGAATTTTGTTTTTGGGTTTAAAATGAAGAGAAGTTTGGAAGGAGCAATATCACTTCTGGGTTTTGAGCTTCTAGATTCCAAGACCCCTAGAATGCTTCTACAAAGTAAGCTACGTAATAATTAAAATATTACAAATCTGTTATTAAATATTTGAATATAGCCATGAGGAAATGGCTTTAAGAGGCACCTTAGTTTATGGGAATTTTCTAAACTTAACATGCAAAAGTCGGATTGAGAAATAGATTCCTAATCAATCATTAGACGAACATTTTTACCACTAGTTTATGCAGATTACACGTATGACGCTGTTTTACCGAATCCCAGTCATCCTAAACGCCACAGCATGCATCAATTCGAAGGTTTATTCACTTTAATATAAACAAAATCCATTTTTCCACCAGGATTCACTATAGTACAGCATGTTGCTTTTGAAAAAATAAATTTTCTTACAATCATGACCATGGATTTCCACATTGTTAAGCATAAAAACATCGAATACAAATTACACGTAGTTTTCTTTATTATGCCTAGATCAAAAACACAAATGGATGTAAAATATATCTGTAAGGGTAAAGGGCGTGTGAATGGAGATCTCTTCCCTAACTTTAACTTTATTGTCATAATAATGGTTACCAATCACAGTTTTCAAAACGCAACGCCACAAAATAGAGTGTGATTTGTAGTTCAATGAAAAAATACATTTCAATTCCTTCCTTACGATTGGATGTCCCATCTGAAACGAGGCGCAATTCACAATTCACTCATCGAGTCTTCACAGTAATCAGAGATCACCAATGCACTGAATATACCAAAAACATCCAGTTAAAACGTAAACCGCTCAGGGATACTCGAAGCATCGAAAATCCGAGTCCGCAAGGTGATTGAGAGCGGATAGTCACTAGGTCCGAGGTGCGATGAGAGGGTGGTCACGAAATCATGTCTTGAGGGCCACTTTCGGAGAGAGTTAAACATGTCTCAAATGAGACGTCACAATCAATGAATGCTCCCCCTTCGCCGCGTGCATCCATTGACAAATGCGAATTTAACGAGGATGGCCAACGAGACCCTCTTCTCGTGGGGGCTTGCTAATCCACTTATATTACCATTCTAAATGAAGAGGCACCACCAGCCAACTATTAGACACACGATTACGATTTTTTTGACGCCTCAATAGCGACCAAGAGCCGTCTCAATGACTTGCAAATCGTCCTCGAGAGATATATGAGGACCAGCGCTGATGCTCTCAAGTAACGCGATTTGAATCCGAGAGCTAGCGTGCGTCATATGTACACGGAAAAGTGCCGAACGCAGTATATTTTGCGATGGTATTCAAAATGCTTCCCAGATTTTTTAAGGGGATAATTTATACACAAGCTACCTTATCTGATCTATTTGCTTATGTAAACTGGGCAGTTAAGATTACACTTCTGTCTAGTGCGTTATGGTCGGTATCTTAGAGAAAGCGCCTTTCTAATGATTGGCCAAGTCTGAGCTTATGCTGAGGGGTATCCCTGGTTGCACTCTGGCTTATTTGGCAATTGTGCAATTTCAGCATTTCCAAAATATTGAAAGTTGCCTCTCAGTATTTGCCAAACTGTAAATCTGGTTACTTTGCGATTTCAGCCTTCCATACACCGTAAAACTTTACTGGCCATTAATAATTTTTCTTTTACGAAGCCTACAAGCTTTTCACCTTCTGAAGGACATAAATCATCTTGAGGGTGGATTAAAATTTTCAGTCAATATAGATCAGTTTTCTCAACTCCACATCATTTATCCTATTCTTTCCCCTAAAAACGAATGATGAAGTCCCGTAGGTAAATGCATGTCTTACGTCCTATACAATTGTACCACAATCACATTTCAACGGCTGGCCCCAAACTCTCCAGAGTTAATCCACATCTACATGCTACCCTGTGTACCGCCGCATGGGCGTGTTAAAGAGGGGTGTTAGGACACCAACCGCAGAAAGGTGTAAGGGATAAGGTTTTGGAACGAGAAATGGTGACATGATTTATGGGAGTGTATTGAATGGAGATCAGTTTTTACTATGACCACTTATTGTGAGTGGAAAAAGCGATTTTTTGTAACAATCTATTCGGCAATACACCACTCTATTTCATCGTTTCTGTCTGACCTAGAAATGTAGTGTGGTGCCAAATTATATTCTCTGTCTATTGCGAGGAACATAAGATTTTTGGCTCTACCATAACTGGATGGATACAGGAAAAACTATATCTGACTAGACACATCAAACCAGTCAAGAATATCGTCGATAGATTTGAAATTTTTAAGTCTGTCTATCTATTCCAAAATTAGTGTAGCAAAAATGAAACTTACTCGGAAACATTGCCATGAGATGGATCACAGCTACAAAAATACGATCAGCCAAAGGCCTTAATCGTTCCATTGTCCAGGCAGGTGCAGCAGGAGGGAAAGCCATCTTTCACGATGAGCTCCAAGAGACTTCCCACAAACTGGAGACTAGCGCTGTGAAATAGCCAAGCGAAAAGGCAAACAGGGGGCGCTTATCCGGTGTAATTGCAATCGGACGTCCTTCACCATCACCTTTCTCAACTAACTCCTCTCCCACCCTCCTTACCGTTCTAACCTTCAACACGACTCTACCGTCATTTATTCATGAACCGAAAGCTTGTTTGCTTTGAGAAGTTTGAATTTTTCCCCGTTTCTTTGACGTAACTACTTTTCTTCCGGCACGTCCTCGCCTCAGTTCGGTGAACACGGAATTCTTCAATTGGTCACAAGCCGGCGATTACATCGCACGCGTCGAAACAAATGGCTGCATATTCACTCGTCTCCCACGAGCGATGAAATATCTCGCAAACAGGTGACGATTGAACGGAAAAGAAAGATAATGTATCTTTTTTCGATGGAAAACAGCAACTCGCGTAACAAAGAAAATAAAACAGACCAGTCTCTCAAACAAGAATCCGAGTATCCTATACCAGGGCTATCGACGACGCATGAGCGATGAAAATTGAAAAAAAAATCAAATTCCATCACTAATTTCAGAGGATGCGTGGGTCAAATATTACACATGAAAATATTTCGAGCGATTTGAGTCGATCCAAAAAATACAGTTTAAATTGTTACACGCTCTTTCAGAGCAGCCTTGGTACGATGCACTTCTTTCACCCCTAGTAGAGCTGAATCTCGATATCAGACACTGAGGGAATTGAAGAACACCTAGATGTCCAAAATTAACAAATCCATTAGCGAGTCCTGTGACTCGATTCTTTAAGACCATGTGCCAAGGTATCATGATTAAAATAAATTGAGTCCATTTTTGTCAGAGCAACGCGACAAACGAAATAATTCGATTCTCAGAGATGTAAGGAGAGAAATTAGACAAACACTGGCATTCTCACTCGAAACAAAAAGGTTGAATAGTTGCGGAAGAAAGACAGTGACATTCGGGTAAACGACAATGGAGCTAATAGAAGTATCTGAGATCGCATACTTAGCAAGTTTCGTTCCATGCGAGAATCATATTTGCATCACACTGATTCTATAACATTCCGGTGATGAAAACCGATGAAACTCACATATGGAGTGCAGGATTTTTCAGGATATTCGAGGATTTATATTTGAAAGCAGAAAGATTTTGTTTTTGAATAGCTCGATGAAGGTAGGTCACTTTTGGGGCGTCATTGATTTTCCGAATGGAATTCTCTGCGTGTTCCCTGAGTTCAGGCAACTCTCTGTTTTCGGAATGTCACAGGTTCGCAACCTACGGCCTCGATTCCATGAATTCTCAAGCCGTTCATTTCGAAGATGAACGTAATTTCATCGTTAAATTTCATACCTCAACAGCTCAGGCAAACCTCTGAAATTCGATGGGTGAGTTATGCTAAAATAAGATCAACGTACTCCATTTCACTCGATCACATTGAAACGTTAACTAAGTTTAAGATTTTGACCACCGTACACCAGTTTAGAGAGGCGTTGATCTAAGCAACTGACTGTTTTATCATTGTTTGATCATTGCAAATTACTGTCGAAAATATTACCCCCACTAATGTAATAACTATATAGGAATGTATGTAAAAAATACCATTATTCTCTTCACATGTCTACTAAATCAGCAAGACAGGATAAATGCCCAGCCAATATGAGGATTGAATAAAAAATCTGCAACAACTGTTAAATTTAATGAAAAAATATTGATTAGAATAATTTTAGGGTATTTTGAAGGATTCGATTCACTTTAACTTAAATGATCCGTCTCAGGGTTTTAAAGTCGGCTACTCATCTCTCTTTGAGTATGAATAATTGTGAAGATTGTAATTATACATTAACATAGCCTTGGTGGTCTCTTCTCATATCCAGTAAAACTTGGCTCCTCCTCAAACGAATCCTCTCCTCTGTGTTGCTTTCTGTGATTATTAAGCAATTCCCCGTCGAAAATAACGTAAACTTTCTCTCAATTCCCTTCCGCGAATCTTCATCTAGGCGTGCAGCGGGAATACCCCCGATGCCTGCCGCCTTATTAGCAGCCGCAAAACAGTGTCAATCCTACTGATGATAGAAAATAAGTTTATGTGAATAATTGAAATTCTCAATCAATCTTTGCTGCATACTCAGCTATACATTACTCCTAATAATTATCAAGAGCCAATCACGGTATCCAGGTAGGTACCGATTCATATTATCGGCCCAAAGGTCCAGGGTTCGAATCCCTAGGGCATGGATGTCGTAGGTCCTTGGTCAGACATTAGCAATTCGGCGCATAACACGCACTTTGGTCCGAAAATTTTGGCCTGAAATTCACCCTGCGTGTTAAACGCGAATATTTCATTTTTGATTTGAACTTAATTAAATAAAAAGGGTCATATTAATTTTTAATTCTGTTAAACGTCTTTTTAAGGGTATATTGCGGTATTTATTTATATTGATAGCAAATATTAATAAATTTGGGCATTGATTTATCCAAAATGTCCAAGCCTTTTATTTTTTATTTGAGTTTTTTAATTCAAATTTCTCTCTTAAAATCAGGGTTCGTGTTATATGACGATGACTATTATACGACGATACGTGTTATACGCCGATGAATTCGGTAACTAGAAGACTTATAGTTAATTAAGGAATATATTTTCCGCATCGTTGGCGAGGCATTGCTCATTAAAATCACCAATTTTTTCACTACATTATACGACAAACAACGAAATACAAATTATAATTTTTTCGGGCTCCTCCCGCGTTGCAGCATTTTTATGGACGACCGTTTCGCCGGCATTCCGCTCGGCATCATCAGGTCCCGAAGGCGGGAAGAGCCCGAAAAGCTCTAATTAAAAAGAAAACCGCGAAAGCCTCCATCACAAAATAATAGTACTAAATTTCTTACAACTAGAGAGTTATATTCTAGATATCTACAAAAAAACTACATAACATGAGATTAGACATGTTGAAAATGAACCTCGCAGCTTCTGAGCAATTGACCTCATATTTATTTGAACTAAAAAACTTAATATTGAGCGTTTGCGTAAAAATATGTAGCTATGTTTTTAAAAAATACACCGAAAATACAGCTATATTACATGAATCGATTGAATATTACTTCTCTAAGTTTAAATGAATCGATGTATTTTAACGTAAAGAATGTGTTCAACAGCTACATCTACTTACATACTACGCAGCGAGCCGCCGCATGGGCGTGTGGCAGGGGGTGTTAGGACACCAGCCGTGTAAAGATGTATGGTTTTGGGAGGTGAAATGGTGACGTGTATTATGGGAGTGTATTTAGCGGAGCTCAGTCATTATTTTGGTCGCTTATTGTGCGCGGAAAGAACGAGTTTTCGAACCCATCTTTTCGGCAATGCATCTCTCTTATTTTATCGCTTCTATCAGACCTAGAGATGTCGTGAGGCATCACGATAATATTCTCTGTGTCGCTCTGAAACACACAAGTCCTGACTTTCTCAAGCAAGCTAAGCCCAGCGTGTAGCCTCAAGAGTATCTAGGGGCTCCACCGTAATCCCTCAAAGTTGTGAAACACTCTAAATTTCGCTCATAGGAGTATTTAACGAAGCGTGCAGCTTCACTTTTACTTTTCGTTTTATACTCTGAAAATGAATTTGTTTACTTGTGATTGATAATTTAGATTGATTATTTGAACTCTGATGTTTGCAGTTAATTGTGACTTGCGTAGACGAACCACCTTAAGAATCAAAACCTTGATTGACAAGGCCAGATAAATGGACGTAAATCGGTGGTATTTAACCCTTAAGGAGAGGAAGATAGTGACAGAGACTCAGAGAAAGCATAAAACTAAAATGGAGGACGCATTGTGAGTGAGGGAATTTCGAAGAAGATTACAGAAGGGAAAACTTAGACCGCGCGGAAAAGGGTACACATTTTGAAATACTAAAGGTGATGCAGGGGGTGTGAGAATCATCATATAGAGTCGATGGTGACGAAGTTATGTGCCGGAGAAATATGGATGTGATCCCTAAACGAGAATCTTTGCTTAGGGACAATGTGAAAACATTCCGGTCCTCTGGTAGAAAACCCATGGAGGCTTCACGTGACGTCTTTAACAAACGCACCTCCTCCGCGTCATCAATCCCAACCTTGGAAGCGTTAAGCCGAATATCACGTCCTATTTCTTCCCCGCGTCATTGAAAGGTGATTTAATTTCGGACCGTTTCGTATTCGTATTTTGGATGGGCTCCACGATTCTCAAAAATGTTTTAACATTCAATGTAGGTCTTTGGTAGTTATCTCGACATGCCTCTTTATTGAAACAATGAATGGAAACAGGGAAAAACTCTCCACTTCACCCAAAAATTGATAACTGATTGTCAATTCGATGATGCATCCGATGATGGAACTACGATGCATTGGTGGTATTATGAGTAATTGATATTCAAAGCAAGTGAATCAGATGACTTCTCGACGGAAGTTCTCAGTTTTCACAAACCATATATAGAGTGAATATTGAGGAAACAATCTTTTTTTCTTAATAATATAGCATCCATTTTACATATTCTCAGGTTAAAAATTGATTAATTCACATAAAAAGGTAAGGTCTGCAAGGTGCGCATACTCAAACTGTGAAGAATTGGTCAACTGCAACCTAACGTTTCATGAAAATAGTCAATTTACTGGGGAATGTTCCTCTCAGGGCCTCCCAATGACGGAGTAGTACAGTCAACTAAGTACAGCTGCATAATTGAGGGTTCTGGAATTGAATTCAGGCCTCTAAGAACTCCTATTTTACCAGTTTTAGACCCATCCCTAGGAATATTAACTGAGCTTTGATTTGAAGTCCGTGGTTTATCCCACCACAATTCCCAAGCACTAGAAATATCTTTTACGTCAGTAAAATGCATGATACGAGAGACATATCTGCATCATCGAATTAGACTATGTGGCCAATCAGATTCGCAACTAATAATTTTTGCAGCGTCACTACCCACAATACCATAGGCAAGATATGCGAAAGACCGTTAAGATTATCGGTGTTTTAGGTTCATAAGACTTTTTTCATAAAGACTTGGACACAAAAAAGACCGTCGGTTGAAGGTTATGCTTGAGGCTTGCTGGCAAATATTGTGTCCCCTCTTTCAGTCCCCACCCCTTTCGCTTGACCGCAGTCGATTTTATCGCGAACACAATATTACAGAATTAGGCCGTCAATGGCACTCGGTCGAAATTTCGTTTCTCCTGCGAACATTTTGAGGTCGAAGTTACTGTCAAACCTGGATAGTGGAAAGGATTGGAAAGTCGAGGAAGCTTAAGTAGCAGAGAGCTTGTTTCACGCTAAGCAATAACGAGAACACATTTCACTAGCTTGCCTACATAAATTCACGAAATAATATTTGAACGCAAGTAAGCAAGTCCTCTATCCAAAAACATCGGTTACATAGGTACATATATACACACCCATTAGGCTGTGGCCTAACTGTGTAAGCATAGTCAAATGAGATTAAATCTCGGTGAGAGGCTATTGAACCTCCTGAAGTTTCACTAATTTCTTCCGTACTTTATTATTCCTTTTATTCCTGTTTTGCTTCAATTACACTAATGTATTGCCTTATTATAACCCTCCTGTTCTTAAGACTCCTAATATTTCTCCTCATTAAAGTATCTTCCATTACATTCAGCCACAACTTTCGCGATCTACCCCTTCCTTTCCCACCATTACTGCTCTATCTGTAATATGCATTGTTATTCGACAGTCGTCCATTCCCTAAGCGCGGCCAAATCAACGAAGACCGCTCCAGTGATATACACTCATTAACGAAGTAACCATTTTACATCCTTTCACGACCCACTCATTCCAAACCCAATCCATCCTGCTTTTACCGCAAACACTTCTCGGATACCTCACACACTCCGCGTTTATCCTACCGCTCGTCCCGGAATATCAAAGTTTTACTGTCATACAGTACAATGAGAAGGAGTACATTTCTGTAAACTACCCCTTCTAAACATCCTCGTGGTGGCTTAGAGGTATTAAGTAGATGTAGAGGCAGAATTTTTTCTTATCTAGATTCCATGTCGGCTCAACACAGCACCTACTACTTTATCTCCAGCATTCTCACGCCTTTAAAATCTCGAGCCATCTGATCCACTCAAAAAAGGTTAACTACCATGAATTTTCATTTCGTGTGATGTAGTACATGTTCGGTAAAATAATGCATCCCCTTGTCATAAATCGTTGATGAGGCTGGCAGGGTTGACAGTGGATTAACAACTCAGACGCCTTCGCGCACATACGAATTTAAAGCTGGGCAATGAAAATGGTTCGTTGATATTTCATGGGATTCGATGCTGAGAAAATGTGAAAAATGATAATTGAGACAACAAAGACACAAAAAATAGTTTGCAACGAAGCATAGGAAAAAACAAATCACTGCCAACAAACATCAATCCGCATCGCTGCAATCTTCATATTTTATGCGTCGTTTTTTCAGCGTTGCGAAGCGTCTCTCTCCATATTCCGGCAGTCGGACGCGTAGCTGGCTTTGGTAGCCAACGACCTCAACTCAGAAAGTCTTCTCGAGTTTCCAGTCGGGGCAGCAAGGCCGTTTCTGCCAACGTTTCGTCTGCCATTGTCATTAGGACTATGGATCGGGTCGAGTTTATATAGTCTGGCGTGGAGGTTAGGTATCATCTGATTGGCCAGAGCTCGGCACCTTTTTGCCTCTGGTCTTTTTTATTTGTTGATTTAAAAAACGACCCGAGGAAGAAGGGCGCAAAGCTCTGGCCAATCAGATGACACCAAACCTCCACGCCAGACTATAAAAAACTCGACACGAACCTTGGTCTGACATACATCTATATATACGTCATACCCTGCAAGCCACCCAAAGGGTGCGAGGCAGGGTGTGTTTTCTAACCAGGCATGTATGAATTATGCGGCAGAAAACCGAAACTACATTGAAACCAGCGTACCACACATGCAAGGCACCAATTAAAAATCTACTAACCAAGAAACATTCTATTGTCAATCGTTCCAACATGCAAAGGATACAAATAATACCGCTACAGATTCAAAATATCATCCATAAATAAAAGCATCAATATTTACATCGTGCATAATTAAGAACGTAGAGAATATAAAGAGAAAGATCTACAATCTAGCTAATCTCACTATTCGCACTATTCATGACGATGATCACAGCTGTAATGGTCCTGAATGGTACGCGGAAAAAAATGCCATTTAATACCTATCGGTTCTACAATCTATCTCTCTAATTTAATTGGTGCGATCTAATCTGCCGTAGTAAGAGGGGGTTAATAGTATGTTTTTTACGTCGTCAGAGAAATTTTTTTCCTGAAATTTAGTTAGAGCATTAGCCCTGATGACAATGACAGACAAAGTCATTGATACGTAGAGAGCAATGGCTTTCCTCACCCGGCTGGAAATCCGAGAAGACTTCATCATACTTCAACCCAATTGAAGTGCTTTACCTTAGGGCGGCTCCTGCAACTGAGTTGGAGCTGTCTACATAAACCTACGACGTACCTGACCACTGGGAAACCAAAAGTCCTCTGATATTACCACCCTTTTGAGCTGCGCTGTGGGAAGGAGATGTAGCCGCGATAGCCGATCGTTACGAAAATACGCTCTTTCGGCTTTCTCGACGATTACTGACGGTAGGAGTGAACCGCGCGGCCGTTAAGGTCTTGCGTTGCAGCAGTATTTACCACTCAAGACGAAAGTACAACAGCCCAGGTTAACCCTTTCCGGTCCTGTGATTCCAAATAGAATCAGGTCGCTTTCCTGCGTCGAGCGTCGATTTTTTCATATGTATTTCATGTAGAAGATGATATAATCTACGTAAGGTGAAAATATGTGGTGAGATAACATAAATTTATGAATTTATGAAAGTCATTTGAAAAAATCGACGCTCGACGCAGGAAAGCGACGTTATTCCAGTTGGAATCACGTCGCTTTCCTGCGTCCGGACCGGAAAGGGTTAAGGTAGAGGGAGCGGTCATCGAGAGTCATGGAGTGAACACTTTAATAATTCATTGTGTAAGTCGAAAAAAAATTCTTGGGCGATATTTCATTTAAGTGAACAAGGTTATTAGCTGAAACGTGCTATGAAGGCAGTAATCGAGATAGTACAAAAATTATATTAATAAAATTTTCCCGCAATTCAAACATGTTACGACTAGAGATTTAAATGCAGTATTCGAAATTTAGCGAATTTATATTACATTTTTTTTTCTAATATTAGACTTTGCGTGACATAGATATTAGTTAGCAACAATTATAATGATAAGAAATTTATGATTTTGTGGTCGGCAGAAAATTTGCACCTATATAATCGGATAAGTACAAAAGATATATCATAAGCCATAAGGCGACGGGCTAATACTGCATTGATAAAAAAAAGGAAATCGGCGTGATGCATATTATTTCATTTGCTATAGATATCACTGAAGGGAACTCTAATGCAAAGTTGCTCGCGAAGCGGCACATTTACGCAAGTCGCTACTACCACCTATAATCTCACCGTCAACTCAATATTTTAAAGATGGAAATTTCACAGAGAAAATAATCATTCGCCCGTATTCGAACTCGGGTCCCGCGATCCCTTCAGGTGACATCGTAAATATATTACTCTGACTGCTCCAAATATTCCCAAAATTCGTAAATATTTTCAATACTTCTGGAAAAACAACAAAGTTATGAGGCTAAAGCAAATGTTATGTCTATTGCTGTGGTTGGTCGTGTAACACTGAAGATCGCGGGTATTAAATAAAGAAAGAAAGCAAAGTAACTTTCGAACTATATTTCATGAATACCAATGGGTATCAACACAATTATGCATTATAAGTAAGAAAAAAAATAGAATCCTTTAGGGTTAATTTAAATGCCTTCCGAATTCCTCTTGAAGAAGTGAGGAAAACTGCCGTAGTCAACTTGGGAATCGCAAGTCTTTTGAGCATTTGGTATCTCCGGTATTCAGCTCTGACCTCCTTACTCACAAAACTTTTAGTAATACTCGTATATAATTTGAAAAAAAAACAATACGAGAGCCATACTAGCATACGAACCATAAATATACTACTCCTCTTAGGTACATCATTTATTCGCGACGAATAATTCTTTTTTAGCATGTGTAAATATTTATGGTATTTCCCTGATCGAAGACAGAAGTGTAACAAAATTTCAGAATGAAAACTTCCCCACACAAGGCGTTCAAATACTACTGAATTCAGTAAGGAAGATAAACATTTTGGAGGGGATGGAAGAGGAAAGGAAGCGATAGAGTATCGCGTTGCCAAAGTTTTAAAACATACCTTGCAAGGGAGTAAATTTAGGTATAATCTGTCGACATCCAACACCCCCACTGATAATTTACTAAAGCCTGGATCTGGTAAAGTAGTTTTCTGGGTACAAAAACTGAAGTTAATACTTCATCCCAACGATAACACTCACGCCAGCTATCGGACAGTCGGATTTATTATGCAAAACCTATAGTTTACGAACGGCTCACAGTCATATCACGGTTAACTACATACAGAAATTATTAATCTTCAACCAGATGAATGATGAAGACCCACAAATAGGGTTAAGGATTAGTATCCGCATCAAAAACATGGGGAGCTAGGTAGTCCCATAGTTCTTTCCCGAAACTAGCGTCACTCACGTTTTGATGAAGTCCGAAATATATCCTCCACTTAATCTAGGGAGAGGCGCCTCCCTCCTTCCACCGACAAACGAACTGGGAACTACTTCCACGGAATCAGTTTTCCCTCGCCGTTGGGAAGGTGCGGGGACCTCCTCTCGGGTGCAGAAACCTTCTGGTGGAGGGCGGTCGGTCCTGGTCGCCGTCTTCACTCGGGGGTCGCAGTCTCGGCCACCTCTGCGCTCGGGAGCGGCCGGAATGAGGGGAGGTGCGCGAGCGGTGAGCGGCTGGCACCGTCGGGGGAGGAGGGCGTGGATGAGGGAAGGGGAGAGATTCAAAGAGAGATAAGGGGAAGAGTAAGAGAGGCAGAGAGAGTGAATGAATGGGAAAATTGGTCAAAAGGGGGAGGAGAAGAGCTTCAGAAAGATGGCACACCAATCCACGTCGGCTCAAGTCGAGCAAACAAAAATTAAATCTGCGTTAACACACGGCGCCGGAGCACTGCCTTCGGAAAACCAGTGTGCAGTGGTGCCAAATGGAAAAATCAGGACTAAATTTATATCATTGCTACGTCAATGTACATACTAACCATTATGGCTATTTTTTCAACTTATTGACCCACCAAATCCGGCTTAAAATATCTTTGTTTTACCTCTCAAATCAAAATGATTTCGGAAGGAGAAAACTAGTTTAAAAAAATAGAAAATCATGAGTTAACTATGAAAAAATACAGAGATGAAAATATTTAAAGTATGATGCTAGATGTTATGATCTAGATTCGTATTCACATCTATTATGAATTATGATTCATTGGCTGAAACAATAAAAAAGGCCGCTTGCTCAGTGAGAACAAATTCAAATCAAAGCAATCCGGTCCATAGTGTATTTACTTGAGGTGGTAGAAGCGATTGTGTTTATGAACAGACTTGCGTGAAACATTACGTGCGAGTACGAATTAATAATGTATATAGACAAAAGTGAAAATTTATTTTTTACCGATTTGGTTTATTGGCAACTTAAAACAATTGAACTCACATCCTCATGGCATTTATTCGGCATGGTACTTTGATCTTTAACACGTATCCTTATGGGTCCGCATCCCGATCAAGTCAAATTACTTGTTCACTGCAAATTTCATCTCCATAGTGCATAATTCGGCCCCGTGCGCGCGAGTACGCACCACTTTATTTCTTTCATGCAATGATAGGAAAATAGTGAATCCACAACATTAAGGATGGAACGTTGGTGCCGCGCAGCATTGATAGGTCAAGCAACTGCGAAAAAAAATCAGATATCGCCGAAATTATCGATAAAAGAATTCCCTCTCGGAATCCACGACCACCACAACCATAAACTAATTCCAATGAATCCAAACATATTTTCTTTTTTCTTTCCTGATTACGTTCAAACTCCACTGTTGATGACTGGTTACTTATCCCCAGCGAACACCTTTAGGATGGCATATTATGATTGAATATGCAAATGAACTACCGCATACGGTGTCGGCATCTATTCACCCCTCGTCACAGCATGCAAAATTTTGAGTTCCTCTAATCGCCCTTGAGCATATTTGATCTTCTGAGTTGAAGGCCGTAGCACTCACTTCGCAATACATTTGATTTTATAATGAGTCATAACAAACAAGTATATTTGGATTCTCTTTGATATTGCTTTTAATGGGATTTTTCTTCCACCCAGGGTACGTTTAAATGAAAGAGAGGGAATCACAGCCCTATTTTTGCACTAAATAGACAAATACCGCTATAACATTAAATACGTATTGTTGACAATCCTTTCAAATATTACCTATATGCAACGTATTTCGTATTATGAGAAAAATTATCAATTAGCAGAGCAATTTTCTCTGAACAATGGGATATCAATACGCTTATTCGCTCTCCATCTCGATAGTAACACAACTGGCTCTTGGCTGTAGCCAAACGGAACAAGCAACTAACCCTGAGCCAACGTTCGATAAAATTCCTCGTTTCCTCTCCAACTAACAAGCAATTACGGTTTCACTAAACACATTCTACATATAATGAAAGAAAGCTATGTAAAATATCTTAATACGCTCAATGCTAGAAAAATAATGATGAGAAATCTTTCATGAAAAATGCATAGCGTTGCATGACGTGGAAACTTGAGAATTCAGGAAAGAGGCAGAGAGGAACTGGAAAGCGTTTAGGATGTGGGAGAGGAGAAGGATGGAACGGTGACGAACGAGGTGGAAGACAGAAAAATATGAGAGAAGAAAAAGAAGAGGATGGAGAGCTGGGAACGGTGGAAGAGGAGATGAAGATATTGGAGTAAATTAGGAGAAGGCGGCGCAGGTGGATGGACCAATAAATCCGGTGAGAGGATAAACTGAAGGGCGTGGTAAAGGGCAGGATGTAGGTCAACAGTTGAGAAGGATGGAGAAAGAGATGGATTTGATGAAAAGAAGAAGGACGTAGGATGAGCTGAAAAATGAAAATGTAGCAAAGGTAATTTCCGCGTTCAGAGGGTTGCCCCGTCCACTGCCTACATCTCTACATCTACATACTACCCTATGAGCCACCGCAAAAGGGTTTTGAGGACACCAGCCTTTGAGAGGGGGGAAAGGGAATAGGAGAATGAATAGGACATATGACGAATTGACCTATGGTAACTGATATAAGCCATCTAAAATATTGTAAAATTAACTACTCAAGTCCACAAAAACTTGTTTTAGCTTTATTTGTTGGACATGGGTCCTGATCTCTTACCCATCCACGGAGGTGTGAGCTCGACTAAATGAAGACGTGATAGTATGTTCTAGTGGCATGTATGGCACTCGCGTCAAGTGAAACGGAAACGTTGGACGGTGATAAAAGGGAGAATGCAATGTAAGCGGGAAGGAGAAACGATGAAAACAGCCTCACGGAGGCTTGAAGGGGGATGGGCTCTATGAGACACAGGAGAATGCAACGGTGAACGCAAAGGGAAAGCAACGTTGAAGGCATTCTGCGCGTAAAAAATATTACGTGATGGATGAGTTCTACGACCGCTAATTTAAGATGATGAATTTGGTCTTCCAGTGGCAGCATAGGGTTTTTAGCAACATACGCCAGGTATTGTCCGAAAAATAAAACTCGTACATACCCGAAACTATAATTATTCCCGATCAATCCGAGGTAGTTTAGGGGAAAGCTAATACCACACCATCGACCGATCACAGGAAGCATTTACTCAACCCAAAGAATTGAATCCTTCCCGGGGATGTTGTGGAGCGGGGAAAGCATAGTATATCGAGGCTACGATCATTAAATACACCCTCTGCGATTGTTTACGGGAACAGTGTCATCCCTGTATTAGCTTTGGTCTTGCCGATGCAATTGACTTCGTCCTTTGTGAACCACGTGCCTCTGATTTCCCGAATTATTTTTCTTCTTGGCATCGCCTGTGTATTCCGGACCGAGTGAATGCATGTGTGATTGTTTGTAAGTTCATTGGGGAAAGATTGAATCCATGAGAGGGATCTCCAAAAACCTGCGTGCAGCGACTTAAGTACGTATTTATGACGATATCCCCGAAAATCTCCGATTAATAAAACTACTCATTAGTCCCGCGCGGAATCCTATTCCCGGTTACAATCGCAGAGGGTGTGTTGGGAAATTACAACCGCAGTATTCTAAACTGAGTCCTTCCATCAGCCCCGTGATAGATCCCCTTATTGGGCTCAGTGAACGTGATTTTCGGTTGATCACAGGCGAGAAATTACTTTTCCAATAAGCCACCACAGGTTGATTGATTGAGTAAAACTTCAATCGCTGGTGAGAGTCCGTTCCGCTTTTCGGGAGTTCAATGCATTGTCGTGCTTAAGACTTTATTCTGCCATTGGAGTGTAATACTCCTCATGCTCACTCTAAACATGCCCAAGAATAAATGAAAATATTTTTCATGCACCGCCCATTTACAAGAATTAATCGTCATACATTAATCTATCAATTGTACTCGCAGCAGTAACATCAATCAAATTATTCTCACACGATTTCGAAAACAAAGAATGACATAGCTTTCCCAATAAAATCCAATCTTTCCGTTCATATGCGCACTGGCATTTCTTAAGTATATCCTACAAATAAAATGTAACGGGCGTCTGTTCGAAAGAGGTCGTCATGGTTCATTTTCAGCTGCAAATCTCACCATTCACCTGAAACTTAACTACATCCTAAAAATGATTCCTTAGAGTCACTCAATTACACAACGCTATTTTCTAGAGCCATGCCAGAGTCACAACTTGGCGGAACATCGCCAAGGGACCCAGGAAATTGGCCTCCCTGAGCTTAGCCCAAACTCTCTCAAGATGTATGCTCTTTCCAAATTAGGTGGTTTGGTAATCCATTGTTTAGCCCTGGGGGGGTGTTCTTTAGTCAGTAAAGCTTCAACTATGGATTGAAGGTTCCGTGACTTCAAACCAGATGAAGCTTCTGTGCCCCACCAACTAAAAAACCGTCGATAAAATTTTCTGGGCTCCAGATCTTATGCTTGACCAAAGACTCCTAAGAATAAATGGCCAAATAACTATGACCTAAGATTTATTGCTGAGCAAACTGCTGAAAAAATAAAATACCCACGGATTTTTTTGCAAAAAATAACAAACACATTAATTGATAAGTTTGTTCAGAATTAATAATAAATAAAATCAACATTTTCAGCATAAAAATATTCCTTTTTCCTTTAGCGCCCTTTATTTAAATGAATTCAAATTGTTACAGGGGTCCTCATCCCGTAGACCCCTGGCTGCCTCACTGGCTAATCTCCATTTGATATCCCTGTCAGACAACTCGTGACATGATTCAAAGCGAATGTTTTATCCTGTTTTACTAGTAGCGACTGTTTTTTTGGCGACCATACGCCTAAATGGCGCGTGGTAGTGTTAGGTAGCAGCCATCGGAGGCCAGAGAGAAGAGCAGCGACAATATGCGAGATGTTTTATAATACCTCCACGTTTGGGTACACATCAACATGATATGCTCTGGATGAAGCGGAAGTAACGAACACCTTCATGGAATGTGGCTCCATCAATTAGGCTACTGCGCGCCAGATAGGCCACGAAGATGTCAAATACCCCGAGACAATGAGACGCCGCGCCGCCGAGACCCCGATAAACCATCGCCGTTTTGACGCCCACCGTCCTTAGCAGAGATAACAGCGCCTCCCATTTGATCTTTTTCTAGTAGAAATGCATCACAAAGTGGAAGGAAAGAAACCAAAATATTACGCCAGACTACCGCGTACAATCAACGGGTGCCACGCGTTGTTTGTTTGCTGCTTGTTTGGAAAGATGCAGTCGTCATCAAAGATAACTCCTGGGTTACCATAACATGTCTTCTCCTTTCAGGTATTCGTATCTTTGTCGCAACCAGCCGAGCCGCCATGTGGCGATGTTTGAAAACGTGATCCTAATTACGTAGCGGAGACGACTCATAAAAAGTTCAAAATGATGGGTTCAAAAAGATGGCAGAGTTCACTAAATAATAGTCTGAGTGCTCATATTTGATTTTGATCTTAGTATAAAGAATATATAGACTGCTGAACAAGATAATTGCCATTAGCCACGTTAGTTTGATGGTTTATGGGAAATTATTTCGCCACCATTAAATAGCATGCCACTTATTGCTCGTATCATTCGCGGCAACTTGAATCGACATAATATGCGGTACATACGGTTAAGAAATGAACTGAGTCCCCTTTATTTTACAACGATTTCCTCCGACGCGAAATGCTGCGGAGCCGCATTGATAATCTTTTTCATCAGATTAATACCAATAAATCCCGCTCGGTTCAATTCCATACTTCACTTGTTTTGGGATAGAGTTTGCTCGTTAGTGTTTTTTTATGGAAATCTTCAGCGTGGGCTGCATAAGAAAGGTCATCAATAATTTCCTGGCAAGTATCAGTTCTATCTCCCTACCAAATGGTTCCTATTTCTTAGAAATCTGTCAGGTTTTTTACTTGTCCGTGCAATACGTAAGAGAGAGAGGGACGACGATGTTATTATGTTGGTCATCCCAACTTACTTCATGTACTCGTATAAACAAAAATCGCGGTATCGCCTGCAACCAGAAGCAAGAGCGCGTAGCGGGGTGCATAAGGTTTCCAGCAATGAAAATATGTGAAAAGGGACGCAATATCGAGAGGCAAATGAGAAATAACGAAAATATTTTATGCGATACAGAAAGATTTGACTTTTCCCGACATATTTTCAAAGTTAACTCTCCGCGGGCTGCCCACCAGGTTGAGTCCGTCGCTCATGCCGAAACAATCCCACAATTATCAGGAAGAGAGAATTTCGAGAAAGGTTCACTATGTTTTTTGACCTCAGTCCACCAAAGGGAACTTTTAATCCCATCTAAAAATTGGACCAGTTTATCAAATGCAACTTAAGGGATCACTTTGTGGTAACTTGTTGAATATTTAATGAGCTAAAATAAAAATACTCAAATTAAATTACCTATATTTTATTTTTTTTAATTCCAGCCACCAGGACCATCAGTGAGAATTTAAACTGAACTAAGGCTTATGCGTAGGCTACAGTAAAAATTGAACTTGGTGGTGAGGAAGTGGGCGATGAAGGGCAGCTCGGATCCGCATCTGGAAGAAAAAATGTTTGAAACAACTGCCTAATGGTCCCGCGTAACACTAATCTTTCAGGACGGTCATAACTCTTGTTCGTGAATATTCACATTCAATGATTTTGCAGTGTTTTCTGTCTCTGCGATAATGGTTTTGAAGTTTGAACGAGAAGAGCAGCAAAACAAATACGACTGGAAGCATGGAATATATATATGCAGTCGAAGGGAGATGTAAGCAGATGAAGTGGACGGAGAGGATCACCTAATAAGACCCAAAGAGAGGAGGAGAAAATATGTTAAAATATGAAAACTTGGCCAGATATAAGGGAATTGGCAATCAGAAAAATTAATTGGCTTAATCGACTCTTCAATGCAATAATAATAGATGCCGAGGATGATGATGATGAATAAAAGATGAAAAGAGTTGCCGAGGAAGACCAATGTGTGGAATACATCATGCGAATAATTATTAACTTTAAAGTTAAGACTTGTGATCGAATGAAACTGCTAGTACGAAGGAGAATGGTATGGAGGAATGCAGCAAACCAATCTTCAAACTCAAGGTAAGGATAATGATGATTGGATAGTTGTATAATTCACTTAATTAACGCGAGCCATCAAAACTGCCTTCCCACGTCACGGAGGAGTTTTGAGTCCCATTATCTCCATTAATGTGGTATTGCTTCTCTCCACTACGATTATAGGGAAGATAACAATTAGGCTTCGGACAGCTCTTCGATCGACATCTATGGCCATTTCTTCAATAGAGTCACTCCAAGTCGCTGGAGTTTTAAGAGAATCGATATATGATAAATCACGGTTTTTTCAGAGAGGGAGCTTTTACTGGCAACGAATCACTAAACGTTCACATCTCGCAGTTACCTCGGGAAACATGAATATAGTAATTATTTCAGAAGGGTAAGCCATAGGTTGACTACAATCGGGACAGAGAAGAGTCTATATCCGCTGCATTAACTGTCTTCCAAAACTCTGACCCAAGAACTCGAAATTTTCAATGCGATAACGGACCGAAAATGACACGCCCTTAGCGGTTAAAAATGAAGTTTTCCGGATAATGAGTTTTAGGGTGCACATGAAGCTACTCGACTTCTGAGCTTTCCCCACGTTCCTGAGCGACGACAATTTCTCCAACCATCCAGCGTTTTCAGATAGTTCAGGCCTGAAGACGCGGAGCGGAGACGACAACGTAGTTATAATTTGATTTCCAGGGCAGATGATCCACGCTGAGTTTCAACGGGGGGAGGTGAGGTGGCGGTGGACTTCTGAAAGGATACAAAACCTTCTTTTATGTTTTTCAAAATTGCAAACACGTTTTATTTCACTTACAAACATTTTTCAAACATTTTCTAACATATATCTTAAAAGTTGCTCAAACTTGAGAATAAATGAAAATAACTAACATTCTTCAGAAAAAAACAAATATGACATTCTTCTTCAGAGATCTTTCCCTTAAATAATTCAAAATTTCGTGGGGAGCCCAGACCCCACTGGAGTAGACATCCGCAGCTCCGCGGAAAACCTGAGAGGCAGAACCAGAACGCATTTATTACCGGCTCGCGAGAGAGGAGACAGGCACGAAAGACGCCAACTGTTTAGCACGCACTCGAGCACTGTTCGCATTAAGTCTCTATTAATTATGGCTCATACGTAGGAGTAGATACTCAAAAGATTGAATGGTAACTTTTCCATACTTCACCCGTACCCACGAATTTTCGTCGATTAGCGAATGAAAATCCAAACCCGAGGAAGGAAAAGGCGATTTTGCGGGATGATGGCCTCATTGAAGGTGAAGAAATAGACATGCCTCGAGTTTTAGTCTTAAGAGAGCAGGCCGCTGAGTTTCGATTAGTGTAACGAGGAAAAAGTGTTTTCATCACACAGAGAACGAATTGGGATTGCTAAGAGGACTGTTTGGACTTATCACTGATGCTGTTAGTAGGAATTATAACCGAAAAATTCGCAGGCATTCGTTGACCAGCTTTACTGATTATGTAAAGGAACGAACTAGATATACAGGATTGATAAAGAGAAGGGCTTAGTTTTCACGGAAGTCATCCTCAAGATGCAAGAATCCCTATTTACCCTAAAATTACTCTAATTTTGTTACTTCGTAAGTTCTGAGACGTATCGTCCCAAGAAAAGGGTATATCTACCTATACCATTCACCAAGAAATGCGTAAAATCAACGTTCTCCTACTAAGCCTTTATTCTCCCATAAGATTAACATCATTCATTAATCCAATACTAATGGTTTCCTTTCCAAAATGTGGCACTTATAAGAAGTACCCACAGAGTCACTGATCGGCTAGGGGCACGATTAATGTGTCCGCGGAGGGTTCACCCAGGTTTAAATCCAGGACCCCAGTTAGTAGTTAGTGATCCTTTTGGATCAATCATAAAAACATCTATCTGAAATCTTGCTCTTAGAATGCAGACGATTCATTTTAATTTAATAAACTATTGTTACCTCCTATAACGTTAGAACCTACCGGTAATCTATGCCTCCAGAAATAATTAATGATGGAATTTCTTTATTTTAATACTTTTGAGATGTTTTTCTATTAGGAATCGTAATTCGAGCCTAAAAAGCGACGAATGGTTGACGTCAGGATGTCTAAAAATCCAGATCTTTTATTTGTTAAATTACGACAAGAAGAGGTAATAATAGAAAAACACCCCGATGACGAGGTGGAAAAAATGTCCGAGTCCCTCCCCTATCAGGTCCTCTTAAGAGAATCGAAATTAAAAATCTTGCCGAGTCATCCCAGGGACGAGAAAAAAAATTAGAAAAAGTTATCACTCGGTGTTTGAGAAGGCACGGAACATTCATGACGACGTTTTAAGCGTCACGGGAGCTACTTCCCCTCTGCTGTTTGTGCCCCCCTCGGTCCAAACCGCCACACGTTTTTGAAACTTCGGATTAATCTACAGCGGCACGAATTTGACACATTGGGAACCAAGGAAAAAATATCATAATACACAATAGTTTTATAAGAAGAAAACCATGTATGAACAGTACCTAAAGGCAATGCTAACAGTTTTTTTCCTTATTAGGTAATAACATGGTAGTGAGGAGAAATTAGAAACTTGTTCAGTTATTCCAGCTCAGAGTCGCCATAAACCAGCATGATACGAGATTATTTAACAATTCCCTTAGGAAAAATTACTATTGGGGGCTATTTGATGACCATTGGCCAATAGTCTAATAGTTATTTCAGACAGACTACTGGACTATCACAACTGACTAATAGTCGGACTATTTGACTATTAGACCCATGACTATTGGCCAATAGTCTAATCGTTATTTCAGACAGACTAATGGACTATTACAACTGACTAATAGTCGGACTATTCAACTATTAGACCTATGACTATTCGATGACTATAGGCCAATAGTCGGACTTTACATTTCGAACAAGAACAAAAATAAGTATTTCTAGAATGGAGAAAAAAAGACCTCTCATGAGCAACAATTCAATATTTATTCAAATTTGACATTAACAAACAAAGAACAAAAAATCCCATTAAAATTGTTATTCATTTATTTTTGCTACTTAAGCTCGCTTCTGAAAATTATTCAATTTTCTAGCGACAACCTTCTTGAACTGAGTCTCTTCTACCGTAGGGAACTTGGAGCTAGAAAGAAAGAAAGGAGCGTATGCTAGAAAAATAGAAAACCAGGGGTGATTGTGAATGGTAGGTACAGGTTACAGGTGTACAGAGAAAATCACTAGCTATCAAAAATAGGATAGAATCACTGAAAAGGGCATTAAGTCACCTTAACGAAACGAAGAATGTACGGTTTCCATAGAGCTGGACACGTGCACGAATGTCACAGAGATCACCAGTCCAGAGAAGCCGGGTCGAAACAAAGTAGGTTAATCAGCAAATTCCAACGAAGGCCGGGTCGATTACGAGAAACTGCGTTCGGGTCAAAATATAATACAGAGAGGAAAATCTGCAGGAGGCCGAGTCGACTTAACGTAATTCAGCGTTCGGGTCAAAACAGAATCCAAAGTGCGAAGCCGAATCCGAAGCAAAGTGCGAATCCAAAGAAGGCCGCGTCGGGTTTTCCAAGCATCGGAGACAAAAGTAAGCCAGGTCAGAAATCAGAGAGTTGATCGAAAAAACCAAAGGAATAGTCCAAATCGGGCAAGAAACGTCAAAATCGGAAACTAAGCTCGCAAACACCACGGATAAGCAAGCCAACAACTTCACTCAACAACACACTCCACTGCTAAATTGATAATGGTGGATTGATGAGCTCTCATTGGCTCACAAGACAGCACTTTCAAAACAATAAAAGTGAGATGTGAAATTCATGCGGCACCATCTGGTGGGAGACACGGGAAATGGCGTTAATGAGATAGCAAAAACGGCGGTAATTAACACGACTTGCGAAACAATGAAGTGATATTGCCATGTAATACTTCTTTGGGTAAATTTGTGCCTTATTACGTTAATTTATTATAAAGATATCTAAGATTTATTTTCTACCCATAGAAGCAATTTTTCGTGTTTCCCGCCAGGTAGTGCCCCAGGAATTTCACTTCTTCCATATATAATTTGCGTTTCGTCCGACCCGTCCGACCTCGCATGTGCATTGACTTGGCGTGGAAACGATCGGCGATCGGCGCGCTGCCACAATGACTTTCGAGGAATCAATCAGTCGAATGCCGTATTCGCGTAAGATCGGAGCAGAGCCCTGGTGGAGTCTTTGGTTGGTAAGGATTTACTGAAGGTAATCGCGTCTTTTATGAATATTCGTCTTTGTCGTGAATGTGATTTCGGAGAAACAGAAATTTTTTAGAGAGACGTATTATGAGTCGATAGTTATTCTTTTCTTTAACATATTTCTTCTAAACGCGACTCGAGAGCAAACATATATTGTCCCTGTTTTTGCCCTACAATGGAGATAGGATTGTATTATCACAATAGATGGTAATTTCATCGTGTCTTACAATAATTCTTATCATCAATTTTCCTCGTTGATTCTCAGGGAGTCCTAGCAGGAGAACGATGACCTGCTATCTCTCAGCCCAGAGGTGGATCTTGCGGGATTGCAGCCGTGGTATGTCAGAAGGAGTAGGGGAGCACTATACTTTAAGTGGGAGATGAATTTGTATATTGGTCATTTTATGAGTAATGAGGGAAATTCTCATGGTGGTCGCGTAACAGAAACTGGAGGCAGAAAGGGATATTGCTCCTGATTTTGTAAATTTTACCTAGTCAAGCATTAAATTAAAACTTCATGGCATTCGGAGCGACTTTACTGTTCCTACCACATTGTGAAAGCCCTAACGAATGTTTTTATTTGTCGTCGGTTGGGTTGCTCCGATAAACGTGGATAATTGTCCGATCCCGACAAAGATTATGTATTGACAAGTTTTGAGAAGGGTATAATTCCTTTTTGGACCCGTGGACTCTTAACTCATACATGATTAATTTTTTAACTGCAAATTTGTCGTAAATTTGACCATAGTTTTGACTCTCCTGCAAAATTATCTGTATGCTTTTTAATTTTTGTCCGTTGTGACCGGCATTTCCTTTTCTTCCTGTCCTTAAAAAGGCATTCGTCATACCATAACCTTCGTTTACATGTTTAAATCTTCGTCCTGAACCTGAGTATTATTTTTTTCTTAGTATTCTTGTTCTCTGACGTCTTCAGGTAACTCGCATGCCATTTTTTCAATGATCGTTCCCAGTAAACACAAAATGCTGCAGATGCGCATCTGATGCGCTGCGCGGCAGCGCTGCACCTGCCGCAAAGGCGCTGCTGCAGCGCGTCTAGCACTGCTAAACTTCCCTTTTTTGAATGTCAGATGCGCTGCAAGCGGGTGTCAGCAGTGCTACAGAAGCGCGTCAGGGGCGCTGCACAAGCGTGTCACGATCGCTTCGAATGAATGATAAGGTCACTTTGTGAATACTGCTCCAGTCTGGTCACCATATTATAAACTTCATATTCATTTAATTGAAGCTTTTCAAAGAAAATTTGTATGCAAAATCGCTTATGAATTCAATCTTTACAGAACTCCCTACAGCTGTCATGAAACCCTAAATTTTCTAAATCTTCCCTCTTTAGGTAAACATTGGAAAATGAATAACATAATATTACATTACAAATTATTGAATAATATGATTGATTCTCCAGAACTCCTAAATGCAACATACATCAGAGTCCCAAAACATAATACAAGGTTTGATTTACCTTTTAATATCAGATACCATGCACAAAATTATGCTTACTACCCTCCTTTTAGTCAGATTCTGAGAGATGCAAATAGCTGTAACAATATAGAGCTATTTAATACCTCACTCTTTACTCTAAAAATTTGTCATTGAAACTACTTGAAGAATATCCATGATTTCATTGAGGTTTTAAACATCAAGTAAACCTGCCTGAATTGTTGAGGTGAACTGTGAGATATGTCAATTAAGTAACAATATTATAGAAATTGTTGTTTCAGATGTAATATTATGTAATTTTACAATTTCTCTTAATCATTTATATATTTGTTTATTCTTGTGTAAAGTTTTTCTTTATCTATTGTAAATGGGCTACTTGCCCGTTTATAAAACATTATCATTATTATTCACAGAATACAGAAGTGAGACAGTGGCTGAAAGGCTGTTGAGAGTGGAAGAGAGGAAGTTGAAGGAGAAGAGAAGGAAGCTGAAGGAGGAGGAGTTGGAGTTGTTAAGGGGGAGGATGAGAATGGAAGAGGAGGCACTTCATTTTAAAAGGAAGAAAGTGGAACTGGCAGAGAAGAGCCTTTGCTCGCAGGAGACATTGATGGAAGGGCAGGAGGAGATAATCAATATTTTGAAAAAAATATTAGAAAAATAAAAAAAATCATAAATCTAATTTGTGAAATAACGCCTAATTATTTGCTGCCTTGTTATATGCCCTAAAAGAGCATCCTGCTGATGTTCAATAGGTAGGTGGTGGATGCCCATCTCTTCACCCTGCATCTCGGGTTCCTCAGCCAATGGAACATTCCTTTGCAAACACATATTATGCAGCACACAACACGACTTTATAATGGCACTGGCCTTTTCTGGCATGTAGTTCAGTACCCTGTGTTTTAAGAGGCACCTCCACCTAGCCTTTAGAAGGCCATTACATCTCTCTATTATGGTCCGTGCTCGACAAAGTGTGCAGTGATATCGCTCCTCAGGTGAATTCGGCAGAACCTCTCCCATTATAGGAGTCATGAGGTTAGGCTCCAGGGGGTACCCACTGTCACCTAGAAGATAAAATGGTGAACTGTAACTAATCTACTCTTTCCCATTAATTTTGTCGGGGCACACTGAGTAAAAATTTGACTCAGGTATTAGAGTTACATGTGAAATTATTGTAGGTAGCTACAAATTCATTTGCCCAGTAAATACTGATTGGATATCCTTTAAAAGGTATAATGTGAATGGTTTTCATTACAGCAGCATTTCTTTCTTGGGGAGAACTTCTTTGGAAGAAGTTTAATTCCTTCAAATTATGGTATGGGTAAGGAAAGAATATATTTAACTGAATTATCCAGCTGTTAGGGTTTCTAATGATATAGTATTCATGAGCATGGCAAAGATTATTACCAACACTGGTACTAACTTCATCAAATGAATTCACTCTTTTGTCTCATGTAATTAGACTAGCCATTATTTGCACTCTTTTCAGAACATATTTGAGTAGGAAATAAATACCCCTCAGATATGCAAAATTGATGAAAAGTATAATATCGCAATGGGAAAAAATGTTAATTCTGTTAATAGTTCCCATTGGAATACCTTTAGATCCAATTTAATATGCAATTATTAAATGCTGTAATAATATTTTAGGTTAGTGGAAATGACATACAATTAATTGAGCCAATTCTCACTAGTAACCAATTTAATTCCCTGTACTTCATAACCTGAGGTGGGCTACATTGAATGCTGAAATAAATATAACTCTTAAATTATCCATCAGCTATCCAAAAACACCATAGAACAAAAAGGATCAAGATTTAAAAATTAAAAAAAAAAAGATTTAAAAAAGCCAATGTTTCTTCTCCTTTGCCGGAGACCTCATCAGGGCTGAATAACCGAAGTGCCTTCATGCTTTACATTATCACACAAATTTTTAGACACTTACACAATTGTCTGGATGGTAAGATAAAAGATACATCTATGCCCTTTGTTAAAGTTCACTTCCGAATCTCATTTCAGAGCTGAGTCACACTTTGTCGAAAATGAGTCATTTTTGGGGAGTTTGCTATTTTTTTCTCAAAAGTGGCTTTAAATACGTGACTGCAAATAAACATACAGTCTAGATACACTCTTCAGGCGTCGAATGGCGAAAACAGAACTTTGTTATCTGCTATCAAAACCACCATAGCAATGTAAATGGCAGTGTCCTGAAAAAGCATTTTCTGGCGTGGTATCCACCCCCCTTAAGGGAAGCCTGTAGTGAAGACAAGGCACCTCCATTCTCTAAAACTCGTGCTCGCATGCGTGAGGTCTTCTGGAACTCATCGGTAGATGATCCTAAGGACCTCGGCAGTAAGAGGTCCTAAAGGGCTCATACGCGTGAGGTCTTAAAGACCTCTTTACGTCTCATAACATGGAGTCTGAAAGGGGTCTTATGAAAGAGTTCATTAAGACTTCATTATGACTCCTGCGTTGACTGGGTTGATTTTTAAAATTACAATTTATTTATTTGGTGTCAAATGATATCTATAATAATTTTTAATGCAATGATTGTATAATATTATGTAATTGGATTTTTTCTGTGTTAAAGTATTTCATTATAAGTTACTTTAGTAACATTCCCCTCCGAGTCCTCGGCAAGCATTGGGTTTCATTGCCGTCATAATGGCCGAGGACTTCAGAGGGGTTTGGTAGTTATCGCAGCCACATCCGACGCCCATCGGATTGGTGGCTACGCTGCTGTTGGGTCGTGCGTACGGAGTAGACGGAGGGACCCATGTGTAACGGCCTTCTGCATGCGAGCTACAAGTGACTCTGCCTGTGCTACGCAGGACGGAATACACTTGATGCTCTCCAGCAGCGAGCCCTTAACTCCAGCAAGCACACCTATGATAAGAACTACCAGTTTAACAGAGTGTCCTGGGTACATTTGCCGAAGTTCAAAAAGCAGGTCTTGATATTTCGTCCGTTTCTCCGCCTCCTTTGCATCCATGTTCGTTTCAGCCGGGGCCGAAAACTCAATCACGAACATGGAGCGTGAGAGGTGGTCTAGGAGAACGATATCAGGCTTGGTCGCCTCCAACTGCCTGGTGGTAGAAAATGAGTAATTCCACCAGATGGTGCATTTATCGTTCTCCACGACGGACTCAATATCTCCAGGGGCATTATGCAGTACAGGAGTATTGTCGATGCCGAAATGGTGTCGCAGATGAAAGTATAACACCAGCAGGGCCGCATTGGGCCTAGTAATGTACGCTGACTTGGCGTAATAGCTGCAGCCGGAGAGAAGGTGGCTCAAAGTCTCCGGCTGGGCTCGGCACGCCCTGCCTCTCATGTCTGCAACCGCCGTCTTGAATATAATGCGGCGGTACACAAGTGTGCTTATGACACCATCCTGACATGCGAGGACGAAACCCTTGGTCTCTGACTTTAGACCAGCGGAGCGGAGGAAGGCAAACATCAGTTCCTTCGATAGCCCATGCTTCTCTGTTTCGATAGAAACATCCATGCATGGGCTTCTCGGTATGTGCCTTGAGCAAGGCGTTCTGCTCGGCCTTTTTAATTTCGAGCTTAAGGACGTCTGCCTTCAACGACAAGAGGGACTTGCCGTCGTCGCTACCGTCTGATTTCGGGTCAAAGTCCCCACCGGTTTCGTCCACTGCCCTCTTGGCCGCCTGGAAGAGAAACGCCCCTACTCCGGCACTTTTGTGGTCTCTTACAAGACTGAGCAGGGGTCTCTGCTTTGAGCACTCGGCATGCTGTTCCAAGGACAACTCTGTTGTGGAGACACTCCAGGATCAACTGACCTCTACCACCTACACTGCGAGGGAGATACAGTCTGGCGACAGAAGATTTCGGATGAAGACTTTGATAGATGGTCATCATCTTCCTCGTCCCCCTGTCAAGGTTTTGCAACTCGTTGACGTTCCATTTCATGCATCCGAAGGGGTACATCAGTGTGGGAACCGCGAAAATGTTCATGGCAAGAACCTTTTTCTTGCCAGACAGCTCAGAACTCCAGATTTTCCTGAGAGTCTGTCTGTACTTGGCGGTGAGTCTCTCCTTCACTGCTGCAACCTCCTGCATTCGGCTTAGGGGGACGCCGAGATACCGGCCATTGGAGAATCTTTTAATTTTTGCTATTTGGTGCATCATTTGTGTAAATAATTTTTATTTTGATTCTTAGAACCTATGCTAATCATTGAGGACCTAAACTTCTTTTTGGTCAATTTAATTTTTTTATTTGTGGAATATTTATTATAAAATAAATTTAATGAGTGGGAATAAAATTTTACCCATATTTTTTCTTACGTACCTACTAGTTTTATGTATTGTACTAAATGTATGAAATAATTTTAATGTTTTCCTATACTTTTAACTCATATATGATGCTCTCGTGCCCACTGTCTTGCAGGTCATCTATGTCATTCACATAAAAAATATTGTCGATAATTTTCTTTTCTCCCCACATAACTTCTAAAATTAGCGTTCATTTTTTTCCTATTGATGCCATATCGCAAACTAAGCTTTACATGTTTAATTACCCAGCAATGGAATTATAGTATGTAACAATTATAAATTTCGGAATATAAAAATAAAGATGGATTTCACACCAAATTTCAAAATCTCTAAGTGTGATGTTTAATGTCGATGCTCATATTCCCTAGCCCCATTCACAGGAAAGCCGGCCTCCACAGCAGAAGTTATTCATCTTCAGAAACTAACTGAATTTTCACACAGAGAAACACACCATTAGGAGACAACTCTAGCAAGAGTACAGCTCACTGACTGAGAAAGATTTTCAGATACCTTGGAGAAATCTATTGCAGGGTAAGATAGATGTGGTGAAAACAAAATATAGACAGTCATACAAATATGACATTACATTATTTGAAGCCGTTTGAATTGGAACTAAAAATCTGCTGGAAGGTTCAAATAAATAAGTGTCATATTTCATTCCTGTACAGTTTGGAAATTGGAAAGCCACAAATCGTAGTGCATTCTTTGTTTTCATACAAAAAAAAGTAATAAGTGTAAGTTTTGAAGGTCTCTAAGACTTATAAAAACCTGCTGAGTCGTGATGCAAGGTGACGAATTTATCACGTCTAGACTGTTGGAGGAGACCATGAGGCCACAGCTAAAAGACGGACAAAGTTTGTCACACCATTAAGGTCAGTGGGTGCCAGATACTCAGATCTGCAACAAATGTCTTTTATGTTACAATATATAAGAATCAAATCAACCTAATAATACCTTCAGTCAGTGGCGGATCTAGGTTTGGTCCAAGGGGGGTGGGCAAACCGGGGGTATGAGGGGAATACCCCCAGCCAAAGGGGGCTTGGGGGATAATTTCAATTGTATCTAGTGTAGATTGTTAGTTGGGGGAGCCTTCGTCAAGAGCTCGGGCACCTAGACCTTTAGTGGTCCTTTGTGCCTACCCCATTTTAACCTGCCTGCCACATGCAGACAGGGGACAAGAGCGCCACGGTAAAGGTATGAATGGTCACCCATCCAACCCTCGTCCGGGCCCAACATTGCTTAACTTCAGTGATCTTACGGGAACTGGTGTTTCAATGAGGCTAGGCCCTTGCCCTGTATCTAGTGTAAGTTTGAAGCCAATGGAGGGGGCTGTAGCCCCCTTATCCCCCCCCCCCATAGATCCGCCCCTGCCTTCAGTGAACTATAAAAGACCAAAAACTCAGCTAATAGACATGAATGTGATGATTTGGATGAAATAAATATATAGCATTTTCAAATCCCTCTGGGTGTTTAACACCCGAGCAACTGTACTCAAAGGTTAAGATAGTATTCACAAAAGACCTGGCATCTGCCTAAGAATTCTTAGTTAGTCCTGTCACCAGTTGAATACAAGCTGTGAATGACACTCTGAAATTGAAAAACTAGTAGTTAAGCCAAAACAGCAACAAAGTGAATGAGTGAGATAAGACTTTCAAAGACATATTAGACTCCATTATTAATTTCTTAAGTGAAAGGAGCTCCATCAGTTTACCATCTGATAAAATAAGAAATATATCCCAACAATGATAAATTTCAAGGCCCTGTCCAAGTAACAGCTTCAATATAAATTAGGACAAGAAATCCAGCAATTTGGCAGCTAACTATCAATCACCAGATCAAAGGCTAGAAATATATAACACATTCCCAACAACTTTCGGGCCATAGAATTTATCACCATGAAATACATTGCATTACATCAACCCTTTCTTCAGCTCAAAAAATGGGAGGAAAAAACTTGAAAATTCCTGTTTTGTCAAGATCAAGCTTCCACTATTCCTAGCATCAACCTTATTTCTTTCAGCCAAATTGAAGAGGAAACCTGAATTAATTGATAAGTAGGAATGTTAAGCTCAATACCATTGAATTTAATCAGTCATAGCTTATCTACATATTCCTGGGCTGAGGAGAATATATACCCAGGTACATAATTTCTAAAATTAAATATTTCAATTCTTTCTTTTCCATTTGATTATTGTAGCAAATACTTTAATCTCATCAGGAGACTGTTCACCTGCATGTCTACATTATTCCTCTCCCAGAAGGAAGAAATTATTGGCACAAGTGACCCAGAAGAAAATGTGATGCAACAACGAGAAACCAAATGGTTACATTATCCGCAAAAAATTGGCAACAATAATGAACTCGGAGATGCATTAATGAATAGTTTATGCATTGAAAAAAAGAACGTTGAATACATACCTTTCAGTTCTCTTTTTTCTAAACTTTATTGATACAGCTTTCAAAAATGAAAAATGATCCCAGAGGACCATTTAGTATGTCAATGCGTGCCTGCTTGCCCAAACTTTCACAATTATTGCTATTTACATTTTCATCAGGTAAATTTTCACCAATAGCAAATATCAAGTTTACTCTACAATAGTAAACAAGAAGCTATATTCATTAAGTCTGAATCATCTATTGAGTTTATAAAAGGAAAGTATTTACTAGAAAAAGTATTAGCTTTCTATCAGAGAAGCATCATTACTGGAGATTTAATATATTGACATTAATCCAAAGATAAAGCATACACACACTACACTGTGATAAAACATCACAAAACCTGTGACAAAAAACAAAATATATTCATTACAATGCTGACCTCCAGTACTCTGACCAAGTATATACAACAGATTATAGCTAAAAGTGCTAACAAGGTGTTGCATACTCTTAACTTTTATAAATCATCAAATTTCCCAAGAAAAGGTTTTCTATTAGAGGACGGCAAAATTCCACAGGGGAAAAATCATTCCCTGTAATCTGACTCAAATCCAGATCCATGAATATCAGCATTAATTTGTATTTTTCAAACTTACTGCCTATATACTTAGATGTCCTCCCACCCTACAAACATAAGTTCAGTTTCTTCCCAAGTGATACAGTAAAATTATCTTTTCCCATTAAGAATAGAATTTCATAAGGGTAACTCTCCCAATCCAACAGTTCCAATCAAGGTAAAAAAATCAAAACATTACTTTTTCATTTTATTTAATAAATTTGACAAATCATCATATTCATCACAGTTTACAGAGGTAAAACAGTTGAAAACAGAAATAATCAAGAGATAAAATATTTTTTTCATTTCAGTATGAGGCACATTGGTCACATTTGTAGCATTTACTACCATAACAAATATTCCACAAATAAAATAATAAAATTGACCAAGGAGAAGTTTAGCTCCTCAATGATTAGCATAGGTTCTAAGAATCAAAATAAAAATTACTTATACAAACGATGCACCAAATGATGGTGGAAAGTGGTGAAGAGGAATCCATTACAGTGCCTCTGCTAATCATTGAAAAATACATTTCTAAAATGTCTTACAGAAAATGTACATAGTTACACAAAACAAAAGTTGAAATATTTACTAAATTTTAAGCACCCCTATAGAGATCATACCATGCACTAATTCTCAATCTTCCCAGTAGCTTACATCACTCAATGTATAATTACTCAGTCAATAAGGATTTATTTCCTCACTTGAATTAAGATGACTAGATTAAGTTCCACCATTTTACAATCCCAAAAACCTACAGCTTATGGGGTCATTCCCGAGGGTACTTAGCTTTTTAACACTACTCTCTCTCATTATACCCCTCATGCGACTTCAATGTTGACAAATATTTTCCTCAGCATCGAGAATTATGCAACACCATTGCAAAAAAGTAAATTCTGATGGAAAAAGTAACTTTCCTCCACACTTTTTCAAAGATAAACAGCTCAACTGCTCAGGGTAACCTATACGCATTTGAAGAAAGGACAGCAAACTTGAAGGGGGATCAAGTCAAAGTAGTGGCTTGAGTGCTAGCTTCCTATTCCCAGGACCTGCATTTGAATCCTAGAAACAGTGGAGATTTCTTGGTGCTATTCCAAGCCCCCCACTATTGGGTGCTGTGAGGGGAGCACTTCAAAAGTAGAACATACTACATCCTCTGCATAGGATGTTTAACTGTGGACCCCTTGACACCATTTGTTCAGAGCAGGCTAATGCAAATGTAGACTTTCTCTTCCTTCTTCCATTCCCCACATAATGCTTCCTTGCCAATCAATTCACCTGTCCTTAATGGTGCAATTGACCTCAGCTGTCATCACCTCAGCAAATAACCAACTGCCAACAAACTTTCCAGTTCCCCATTTCACGTTTACATAAACATTCTAACTATATCACTGAGGAATCCAAAATGATGTAATCAGATACTGATGGTAAGTGACAATGAAATGTTGATGGCATAAAAGAAGAAGCTTATTTTCTGAGAAAACTATTTTTATAACTTCACAATATTTAATTGATTATTAGTTTCCTCCAAATAGCTATTTTATCAAAAGATGCAACAATTGAAACAAAAGAAGGGGTGAACTAATATACTGCTACACGTAAATATGGATATATGGGAAAAAGCTGGTGAATTCTCTGTCCAAAGAGATAAAGGACTTGAAAGGCTATTTATTAAAAAATGCTTTTCATTCTATTGAAGAATTTTTTTGTTGAACTTAAGTTATCATTTTCTGTACTTGCAATGTGATAATCACTCATTGGAGATATTTGTGTTTCAGCATACTGAATACATGTTTTCTTATTTGTCATTTTATTAATTTTTTTGTTGACGATGCCGATACAAATGTAAAATTTGTCTATGGTGAATAAATAGAAATTGAAAAAAGTACATATTTTCTGAGAATGTAAAGGATATTGCCCAAAGATGGGTTAATTATGTTCCATTCACTACAACTAAATTTAAAATGCTTCTTTTAAGATAATTTAAAATAAGATAACAATAGACTTATAATTTATATTATCCTTATAAATCATTGAGGAAGACAGAGAGGAAATCACATGGTCAAAATATTGACTGATATCCAAAATAACAACCACATTGGATATCCCTGCTCTTTCCTTACTTTCCTTTGGAGAGCATGACAGAATGAACAAATTAGCAAATATAAAGCAAGAATATCCACCATCTGCTTGAAATTCAAGGCAAGTAGCTCTTGAAATACATATTGGCTGCTGTAAGCTTTGGATTCTACTCAATTTTATCATAGTTATCACTGGAAAAGTGGAATATTAGTAATTTAAATAAAAAAACTAAGCAAGAAGAATACCCATCAAAGAAGTAAATGCATGCTGATTAATAGTAAGTTATCGATGGAAAACATCATAAAATTGCATTATAAGTTTTTCCACTCTTACGCATTATAGGAAAATCGGGGTTTACAAAGATGGCAGACAGGCCATGACCTTGTTATAGCGTCTAGCATTGGCCACCATTGCAAGTGCCCTCTCCATCTAAGTCAATGTTTGTGACAGACACATGACAAATAAGATGCAAATTAAAAGACAAGCAATTATTTTCAGCTGATGATGGATCTCAGCTAGCGTTGACCTTGAGCTACTGTCTCACACAAAGCCCCACGTAGAATGTCACCATTGCACATTAGAATGAGGACCATTTTTCTCTTGAGCCACTTCTGGCTTTTAGGTCTGTTACAGCGTTTGGTAAACCACACAGCTATGCTGCAGAGCTTCAGAGGCGTCACTAATATTTGAACCCCCAATAACCAATATTTGGACTCTTATTCAACACTAATTTCAATATCAATATCCATTTCAGAATACATGTATCAATATTCATTTCAGAATGCAATTCTCATCCTTCTACCTCCAATTAATGAGATATTATTAATGGATAGCCAACAAGGTCAAATATAAATTATGCCTTTATAAACCTCCACATCATAATGATGGCACATACCTGTATCAGAAAAATTGTTGAGATAATGGTACCAAGAGACAATTCTACCTGAGTTACAATTCCCACGGAATTCTTGACCATGTGTAGGAATAAGGCAAAGCTACTATCCTCCATTGTAATACAAACAATGAACATCAAAATATCAATGACCTAATAGGGTAAACACACATGAGCTTTACACAGACACAGTGAACACCAGATAAACCAGGTCTGCCAAAGTGGAAACTGACGGACTTAGCGACACTTTGCTGTCATTTTGGAATTATTTCTCATTTTTCATGGACATATTAAAATAATTTTTTTATTTCACAGATAACAGTAAAATTTTAGTAGCAAAAAAGCACTCTATTGCTACCAGGCCTCATAGAAAACGTAACAAGAGAAGAAACAAATATTTAGAAATATAAATTAAAGACCACAGTGTGGGGCCATAACATGTAACAAGAGCACATGCCATTGCACAGACTCAACTCTCAAAGATTAAAGATTTCCTTCACCTGTGCCATTGTATCATATGGTGAGACAACCTTGTGACCAATGGTTTTTTCATTGGAGAATAATTCATGATCATTTCCCCCAGGATCTGTTTTGTCACCAAAGAAATGAATTGTCTCATAATTTTGGTCACTCACGTGCCGAAGGCAATAAGTCTTATCCCACCCTTTTGGAAAAACATCAAAACTGATTTCACCACCTGGAAAAAATTGAATTGTTTATCACAATAAAAATTAGGCTTTGGTTCCATTTACCTTTTCCTGACAAACGCTGAGTCCACAAGTGACAAGTTTTTTTCCACAATATACTGACACTGTGCCCACACGAAATTGGGGTAAGGATTGCAAAAGTAAAGCTCCTGGTGAACAATAACCTTTTGGGATTCAAATCATTTTGACAATGAACCCTTTACTCAGCATCTGGGTAGTATCACCAACCAATCCAATCATTGGTAGCCCCAATCACATGATGCATCCACATTTAATAAATTGGTCATCATGATGTATTCACCAAAAACATTTGTGGTATATAATAAAAATATCAACTCGAAAATGGAAGCATTAAATATCGTGAGGCAATAAAATAAAATAGTAGTTTTGATGATGATGGCAGAAAAATCTTCCGCAGTGACATATTGCATTGTCTTTACATGATAGTCATTAATATTGACTGAAGAACTTCTGACAGCTTTAGTCATAATTTAAAGGAAATACCTAACATTCATGCCATAAGAGAAACACTAGTATGTTTAATTTTTACACTAACTAATGCACACAAACTATGGTTTCAACATAAAATTCTTTCCTTAAGACCTTCCCCCACATATGCAGAATTTCACTTAATAAAAATGCAAGTCATCAATAATCTCCAGAAATTCATTCCAAAATTAATTTTTAGAAAATACATCATATTTTGAGCAATATCACTACAATGAACAATTGGCTGAATGTGGATACAAGCTCAGAGAGGAGCTACCAATAGGAAGAAGGGTGGAGGAACTCACTAACCAGTTGCCGAAGAAAAGTTAGGGTGATCTGCTTTGTGAAGCCCCATTGGGTTAACATGGGTACTTTTGACACTCCCTTCATTGCAATTCCTCATGTAAGGAGGTGAAGAATGTCCTCAAAAGATTTCAGGGCAATGGAGACACACCATTTAACTGTTGTGGAAAGATTAAATGGTTTTTGAACTATAATTTGTAAGATGAGATAAGTCAATTCATAATACATTACTTATTTAAATATGTACAATGAATAATCAAATGTCTGTGAATAGAGTGATTCCATGATCCATGGATATCGGAATTAACAGGATTGTCAACATAGAGCTGGAAATCATGAGCTGCCAAATCCTTCCACCATTACTCACTGGTATTTGATTTGAGGTGGTGTCACAGGAAGTAACCACAGAGCTATCACAGAGTGAACTCATTCATTACAGCAAAAAGACTAAACTTGATTTTATTAATATTTGGAAGGAAATCAGAGTTCATCAAGATGGTTTGCACTTCAGGAACTTGTTTTGGGCCCTACTGTTCCACGAGTTGCAAAAATTGAACTCTGATTTGGTAGTACGGAATGAACGTTCTTCAAGGTAGTGGCAAGCTAGCATGCTGGATTACTTTATAGTTAATGAGGCATTACTAGTCATTGCATCAGTTTTTCTCACAATAATAGTTATTAGTAATGGTAATTAATTTTGTTATTCCATATGAAAATTTCAAGTATTCCTGGAAGATTTGGCAGTGAAGATTAATACCAAGGTGTGGGTATAATTTTCAGAATAGCCACATCAATTAAAGAGGTGTCTTTACACCCGGATGGCTGTGATACACACTGCCATAGACTGAAGACATACAGAGCCATAGACATACAGAGTCAGATTTTTTTGTTTACTTGCATGTATTTAGCCTGTAAGCAGGCTACTGCTGCAAATACCCATAAGGAGAGCACAATACTACAGAAAAAGAAAAGGGGGCCATGTAGATTAGGCTAGTTATCACGCTGTTAGGGGCTGTCCATAATCCACGTAGACATAAACAGGCCACTTTTTGACCCCCCCAACCCTCATCGTGGACACTTAGAGACTTCATCCAGACCCCCCCGTTGTCCAGGGAGACTTTTCTTTTTTTTGCGGAGAAAGCTGTGAAGCAGGTTATTCATTGACTGTCATGGACTATCCATAGTTTAAGGCTGATTTTAAGGAAAGGTAAGTAAAAGAAAAACTACTCTGGCAATGCCACTCCTGTCGCACCGTGTTGACCATTGTCAACATAGACATCCCTCCAATTCCCCCACTCCCCAACGTGGACCTTAATTGACAATCTTCATACCCCCCCCCCCCACCCTGTTTGATGTCTACGAGGATTACGGACAGCCCCTTATCAAATTGAGGAATTCAACCAATAGTTTATTTTCCCTTAACTCTTTCACACTCAAACCATTTTGGATATTTTTGTTCAAAAAACCAAGTGATATCGGACAAAATTTTTCTTTGATTAAAAAAAATTACCAGTGCTGTAGTTTTTGAGTAAATCACATGTAGAGACTAACTTTTATAGATAATGTAAAATAATATAAGTTACTGAATATCAACTTTCATTACTCGAAAATTTTAATGCCTCAAACAAGTTTGAAAATGTTCCATGGTACTCAGAACTCGTGGCTGATAAAGCTGCCACTAGGGAATTTTGACAAAAAAAGCTGCAGCCGACATTGGCCACATGCGATTTTAAGGGTTAAACTTAATTAGGTAAACCTGTAATCAGTGGGTAATACAAAGGTTCTATGTAAACTTCATAGGCATCACTTTATTTCAAGCAAGTGGATTTTCTGCAGGGAATCCAAGAGACGGTCACAGATTTTTGATAAAGTGACTTGTCATTGTTTTAAGGTGGCGCATATGAAATAATGAATTGTGATAAGTGATCAGAAATATCATAGAGATAGTGGCAGGGCACTTCTTTCTCTACTTTTGGGACACAAAAGACATGACTGGCAAGACACATGAGTTTGTGGCAGCTAATAAGTTATTCATAGTATCAATTTTATGTTTTCCAAAGTAAGATTAATTTATTAAGCAATAACTTAGATAGCTTGCTAGAGGAAAATGGCCATAGTAGCAAAGACATATGGAAGAGAATAGCGCTAGCTAAGGAGGCATTTAGTAATAGTAGGGAGTTAATGACGGGGACATTGGGTAAGGATGTGAAGAAGAGGCTGGTGAAAAGCTTGACATGAAGCGCAGCATTGTATGGGGCAGAAACATGGACCTTCAGAAAGGAGGACGAGAATAGGCTGCAGGCATTTGAGATGTGGGTATGGAGAAGGATGGAGAAGGTTAGGTGGATGGAAAGGAAGACTAATGAGGAAGTTCTTGAGATGGTGGGAGAGGAAAGGAAACTTTTGAATGACATCCAATATAGGCAGGGTAGATGGCCAAAGGATGTAATGAAGGGTGATGGGTAGCTGAAAAGTGTGGTAGAGGGAAGGATGTTGGGCAAGTGGGGAAGGGGAAGAAAGAGAATAGGTTTCATGGACGAGATGAAGAAGGGTAGATCATAAGCAGAGGTGAAAAAGGATATACTAGAGGGAGATAGGCCCCTGAATGTGTAGAAAACTGGGGTCAGTAAATATAACTGGGTAAAATGTGTGGTTACTCTTCTGTAACTCTGTGGTTACTCTTCTGGGTAACTGTGTGGTTACTCTTCAATTTTTTCAATGCTTTTTTTTACATAATACATATACTAGTACAAAGTAGGTATTGGCATTTATGGCAAACACACTTGTTAACTATGTTTGTTTGTACCATGTAATATGTCCTTCTTTGCTACATGAAGTCACAAACATAAAATTGGTCTCATATTTGTCAGGTTTTTTACTAGACTGACAAAGAAAGGCATTTTTTGAAAGTAGAACAAATAAACTGTGTGCTGGCTAATTGAAAGAGTAATAGGTAAACCAAAAGAGTAAAGCCATATCATTATTAGCAATAAGACTGAAGAAGTAATGCATATTTTGAACACTTCATTGAAAGGACTCAACTTTTAGCTACACTTACTAATTTTTTAACTCATGTTATGAACTGAGCAGCCCATTAATCAAAACCCTCCAAATGATATGTAGACATGATAAACTTAACATAAATGAAAATGCTTTTTTTGAAAAACTGTGCCTATCAAACAATTATTTATGGAAAAAAATCAAAAAAGTGTCCCACCTATACTGTACACAAGTCCAAGATCAGGAAACTCCTTCCTAAGAGCCTCCACAAAATCCTTCCGCACGTTATACTGCTTGTCATACTCATTGAAAAGCTTCCGCTCTTCCATGGAGCAGGAGCGTCCCACAGGGCTAACGTTTATTAAACCTTTCCGGAATTCGATGAAAGTGCCACGCTTAAAGGGTAGAGCGAGTTTGGACATGTATCCTAAGCTGAAATTGATGAACTGTTGCAATTTTTGCTCCCCAATGTGATCTTGAATAGCCTGTAAAAAAAACACTGAATGAAAAGGCTGAAAATTTCTCACTCCATATATTGGAGAAGATTTAAGTGTGCTGGAACAGTTAGGATATTAATTCTGTTGGTTTATGGCTTTTCTTCCCTTAGAAAAAAATATGCAAGAACAACAAAAAGTGATTACAGGATTCTTATGATTGCTTTAAGACTTTCTATTGTCACCATAGGACATGTTCTAGTCTCTATGGCTGATGAGGGTATAGCTCTATAATCATAACTGGAAGTTTCCATACTCACTTTGAGCATAGTTCAATAATCCTACAATCACTTTTAGATGTATCCAGATCCACTTAAAGAATGCTATCATCACTATGGGTATAGTTTCTTGTCTTATAATCACTATGGGTATGAGTTCCATAGTTCTGCAATCACTTCAGCAAAGTGAATGCTTGAAGCATTGCAGAGCAATTTGTCATATTCTCCCAAAACTGAAGGATTTTTTTCTTTATTTTCAGTTAACCTGCCGAGTCTTAATGAAAATGATGCCAAAAAAAATGAAAGACTGGCATTGTAAAGTATTGTAATAGAGCCTCATCGTAATGACATAATGTTTATCTTCCACTCATTAATCATCACATCTTGAAAGAGGAAGAAGAAAATATTTGGTGGATAACCAAGCCCATGAGGAAGAATAATCATGAAAAGAAAAATGTGGAACAACAATGAATTTTGCATATATGTGCACTGCAGGTGACTCTGCAAGGTTTAATCAATGGCTCGTCTCAGGCGACTCAAAATCAAACAATGAATTTAACTAGGAAAAGGCAACAATACGAAACATGGAAGTATTAATACTTCAATGTTACCCTCATTTTTTAGCTGTTTTTGGCAAATTCTTTGGCTGCAGCAGCAATATTTTTCACAGCCACACCATTCGAAGAAAATGGTCTGATGCCTGTCCCTCTCTTCTGATGGGAGAGGCTGAGCAAGTAAAAGACCCTTCTAATCACCTCGCTACCTTTCCTTTTCTCCAAAATAGTCAAATCTAAAAAAACATTTCTCTCGCAGTTCCCTGTGAATACATGCAGGTACATTTTCTGCAACTAAAGGATTAACAGGTAATAATGCTAATTTGCCATTGAAAAGCAAGAAAGCTAGATTCACTTGGACAGAAAACAAGATGGAAAAGTGGAAAGCAAATCACAGCCGGTGGAAAGCAAAGGGCAGACCTACAGCCCACAGAAACAATGCTGGCGATAGGCTTTCTGTTTTTCCATCTCGTTGTCTGTCCAAGTGAATCTAACTCAAGTCATGAAATGCAATACTTAGAACATTCTCAAAACTGGACATGGGCTGCTTTGACAACCATGTTAAAGTAAAATGGCCAGAAGTCTCCATTATATATCTCAGGCTTTATTAAGAAGGATGAAATTTAAGTCAAAAATGAACTGAGAAAATACATGAATTCATTGTCTTTTTCCACAGAATTATCTGACTGAATTGAACAAGAATGGCTTTCATCAATGCCAACCGTCACACATTTCCTGTGAATAGTTCGAGGCCACAAACACAAAATTATGAGTTAACTGCATTTTGAATGCGAAGCTGACAGAGGAGATCTTTAGAGACCTGTGAACTGCTAATTCTTCATTGCAGAAGGTTAACTCTTGTCCCAGTGTTATACATTTATCCTCATGGGTGTTTACTACTTGAGCACATACAATATCATGAATTATAATTAGGTAACTCTCCATTTTTCAATAACAGCTTCTCCATTTTTCCTCTCCACCAAATCTTAGAATGATGGTATAAACTACCTTTGTACACGAAGCACTCATGTATACTGCAACATTATTTCAAATATCTCCAGGTCAATAAGCCTATCTAATTTCACTTTTTGAATTCCAGTTAGTTTAACAGATTGAGAAGCTACAAAGGACCTTAATCCTCTTCTCAAAACATCCCTTCTTTGATACTTCGAGGAGTTCGTGTGACTTCACATGGACGCTTCAAATCAACTAAATTACGGCCAAACTCCTCAACTTTCCCTCCGAAAAAAATCTTTGTGTGATTTGATGGTGAAAGCCATTCCTCTACACCGCTCAGAACTACATCCTCTACAACACTGTGAAGGCAATCCACTGAGAACGAATGATAATGATATCAAATGGATGACATTATAATGGAGCCTAAATAGACTGGATCAACATTTGCCTTCAGCCCAGGAGACTAAAATATCTTGTTTAACAGAAATGACGCCTCCGAAGCAAGAGATGAAAAGCTAACCCCATTTTTTGTACATAATTACCTTGGTTTTCAATTCCACTCCATTTTTATACGCAACCAATCCATTTTCTGCAAAAACGTAGTCGAAGCTGCTAACCACTACATAATAAAACGAAGGGAGATATTAATGTGGTTCTCGAAGCCAACCATGCATATTTAATCGGTATTTCCTCACATTATTACCATGACTTCCTCCCATTTGAAATGCAATTTTTTTCATATCTGATCCACCCACAATACCAATTGATGCCCGAGGTTTCACTTCATTATAAATAAAATCCTCCATTTCCTTCTCAATCGTCTGGAAAAAAGGAGTCATGAGGTAAATGAGAACACAATCACGGGGTCGAGAACATAAAATACTGGATCTATCACTTCACCAAGTAATACTTTCCGAAACTTACTCTTTGTGGAATCGTCAAGGTTCCGTCGACATCAAAGAGACACAGAGTATTCTGCCGGTTCATTCTTGCTTTGCTTAGTGAGCGCTGAGAGATATAGATATATTTCACCAATGAAGGCACCTTCCTTCTGCTCAAATTACCACCAAAATCAAGGGTAGAAACACGTTTAAAAGGAAATATATCCAACAAAACAGGCAGCAAGTTACTCAGCCTATGATGAAATCAAAACCAGTAATGACGACGTGGGTCCGCGGAAAATTTAGCTGAAAAACTTATTAAAGTAAACAGCAGCGGAGTTTCTCATCAAACATACTTACGAAGTCCGCATTGGTGCGCATCAGCAAATTTTATCGGAAAACAGATAAGTTTCAGCAGTAGACAGCATTATCCACGTACTAACACATTTAAAGATACACTGTCGCAGTACGCACTGCAGTTGTTTTCGCGCTGACTTTTAATTTTCCAAAATCATAAACTTGCGAAGTATTTTAGTCAAAAAATTCCATTTTCACCCCACTTTCTTGATAAGTTAATTAGCAATGGATAAGCTGATGGCTTCACAAAGAAGATTTCGTGAAATTAGTTCTTCTATCGATTTTGGCCGCATAATATTATCCAATTTTTTTCCCGCATCTATCCTTGCTCTCCTATAATTGTTCATTTTTACACTTTGTTTACTTCTACTCTCCTCCATCCCAGGCTTATTTATTTTTCTGTCTTCCGGTATCCCTTTACGAGGTTTTGCATGAATCTTCTAATTGTATTTTTATCCTGTATTATATCTTTCATTATCTCCATCTCTTCCATCTTAATTTATTCCTTGAACTCAGCTCGCCATTCTTACTCCATTGAACATAATAAAAATTTGATCCGTGAGGCTACCATTATCCATCCTCATTATGTGGCCTGAGAACTTTGGAAATTCTCCTCCACTGGTAACTCCACAAACGATAGCTGACCAAGTAGGACAAGGTTGTGGCTAAAGCCACTATGGTAGAAGTCCAAAGAGAGGAAAATGTCAGATACAATTAGGAAAAGGAGAGTCAATTGATCTGTTATTGATTGTATCTGATATTTTCCCCATCTTTGGACTTCTACTCGTGACTTTAGCCACAACCTTTTCCTACTTGGTCAGCTATTGTTTGTGGAGTTATCAGTGGAGGAGAATTTCAATCAACCTTGGGTCATAGGTTGTATTCTGCGGAAAGAGAGAGTAACCATTTCCTGAAGCTTCAATTGAAGCCTTCCACCCCATCTACATACTCATCACATTTTTCCACCTCTCCAAGGCTACCAATCACCCAGGTGATCTAGTTCTATCTTGTTCCTCTCATACTCCACCCCATCCTAGCAAATACAAACTGTCTGATGCTGAATCATACTCATAGTACTCTCTGTTTAGGAAGAGCTGGCAAGGAGTTCACATCACTTTCATCACTTGATTTTGACTTAGACACCATGGTGTCTAATAATGAGAGTCTACTGTTATCCATTATGTGGCCAGAGAAACCATCCTCATTATGTGGCCAGAGAGCCTGACTCGTATGCTTGTACAATTTTGTCATTCAGTCCTGAGTGGACATTAGAAAATGATTAGTTGAACCTTGAATTATTGGTTGATAATATTGCTTGTTTTGCTAAATATACCTGCCTTTATTGGTTATTCCTGGAAAACTTGTTTTGTGCTTATTTCCTCATTTTTCTCACCTGAACTTGGAAAGAGTTTATTTGTAGATCGGAATGTTTGTTGAGAAAAGAATACCCCTCTCCCATTACATTTCACTACAAATAATGAATTACTATGTGAAAACATTCATGTGGAGCATAGCACTCTATGGATTGGAAAAATGGATCATTGTAAAAGCAGACCAGAAAATATTAGAAGCATTCAAGACCTAGTGTTTGAGGAGAATGCTGAAGAATGAATGAATGGGTAAAATAAGAAGTGGAGAAATATATATAGAAGAGTGAAAGAGGAAAAGACGATATTTAATACAACACAGAAATTAGAAACCAAACCAGTTTGGGCACACCCTAAGGTGCAATGGTTAGGTGAAGAATATCAATGAAGGGTAAATAGCAGAAAAAGGTCCAAAGGAAGACCAAGGTTTAAATACATAATCATTTAAAGAGGTAAGCACAGAAGAAGCACTACCTATGAGTAAGGGAGCTAGCATTAGATGGGGAAGGTAAGGACCATTGCAGTCAACCAAATTTGAAAAATTATGACCAATGAATGAGAGAGTGGAGAAAGGAGACTTTGGTTTTTTCCCTGGTACCTTAGTCATTATAAGTAATATTTAATTAGATCTGGTGTGTTGGTACACCACATATACCTCCTAGTGGTGGGTTGTGGGCAACGGTATGCTGGCTCTCAAGGTGGTTCTTTCAGAAGGGATCTTAGTTTGAGTAAAATAGTGAAAGCGGGCCTAGGGTATTACTATGCTTTAGTTTCTCTTGTGACATACTGGTGAAAATGTGCCAAAGCTGACTGGTAGAGCACCGTAACTGTTAGCAGGGAAAGCTGCATGTGGTGTGGGTACTGCAAAGGCTGGTAACCATGCATATTCTATTACAACTTACTCATAAGAGACACAAAGTATCCTCAGACGGCCGAAGTCACGATGGGTGGCAGAAGCGGAATAAGGTTGGCCCATCAAGATACAGACTTAGCAACACAAACTGGACTATAGGTAAAAACAGGAGGGATTGTATGAAGCAATGCGGGAAAATGAGGCAAAGAGGTTTGCAAGGATAGGTCAGTATGGAGGAAATTATTGAAGCAGAGTTAGGAGAACAAATATGTATATATGAGTGAAACTTTGTGACTGTGCCTACCCCGGAAGGGAATGGCGTGATTGGTATGTATGTAGAATACTATATACAATTAAATTGCATCTTAAGGTATTATTTAGATTACCAATCAGTCCATTTCTAAGAGGTATCAGTATCATACGGCTGCCATATTAATAGTCGGAGAGAGTCTGAAACCCTTTAAGACCTAATAATAAATATAAAAGTCTTAAAATTCATGCTTCAGTTAGTAGTTTCAGGGCTGTATCATGTCAAAAAGAAAAATTATTAATGTATAGCTTCTGCAAAAGATCCTGGTGGTGTGCAGAGGACATATTTTGGCGACATTGGCTGTAAAACTTCCACAATCTTATAATATGAGGGAGGAAGGGTGTTTAATGTAGAGGGTCAGTCAGAAAATCTTTCCAATAGCAGCCATCATTAGTGTTGTGAAAAATGGGACGACTCTTCTACATCTATGCATGTCATACCCTGCAAGTCACCTCTAGGGTGTGAGGCAAGGGATGAGTAATCACCAATATGCACTACACTGTACAGTGATGTACAGGGTTTGTCCTATATGTACTGGGACTGAAGTCATAAAAAGTCAATTTATTGAAGATATAGGTACATTACGTTAATATTCTTCAAAATATTACCCTTTCGCATCCATACACCACTGCCATTGCTTTTTCCTGTCCCTACATGCCCCCTGAAAGTCAACAATAGCAAGGTTACCAGACATCCCGTAAAAGCTGCATGGATCTCCTCAGTGATCCTGAAACGATGTCCTTTAGGGCACATTTTAATCCTGGAGAACCAAAAGAAGTCTCGTCTGGACTGTACTGTGGTAGGTGAAGCTTTACTATGCTGTGTTTGACCAGTACCTCCCTCACTCATTAATGATGTGTGACTGGGTGCATTTTCATGATGGAGTATCCAGGTATCGATGATCTCCCTTCAGTCATACCAAAAGTTTCCATAGCAGATTAGTTGAGTTTAACACAAACTTTGATGGTACAACACAGCATGATTATATGCTATGTCTTGACTAGCTTTGAGCACTAAATGTACTTCCACTTTAAGCATGATCTACACACTCCAAAAGCTCAGAGGCAACTGAGCCAGGTCTCCTAGCCTACATGACATCCCCCGTCAATGTTTCCACCCAACCTCAACCCCTTCCTATGAGCTGGAAAAGTTCAGTTGCTATCCTTGTTGGACACACCCTGTAACCCTGTTCAAGGCCCATAGGCAGCTATTATGGACTCTTTATCATTCACAGGCATAATGACAATAAAAACCTGTTCATTCTGCAGTCTACTTCCTCGATTTTATTCGTAAGATCTGTTCTACCATAGTATGTCACATTGTGTAAGATGTTATTAATTTCATCAGAAAATAAAATGGCTTGAACTTTACATGAAGATTAAGTCTATATTTAAGTTGTCAACCTGAAAACTTACTACCTGCTGTCCCATTTGGACTCTTCTTGTGAAAGATTACTACCCCTAGGGCTTCTCGTATTGAGATTTCAATATAGGGTGCCTGGTGAAGTCATAGTGATGGGTGATTTTAACGTCTTGCATTTTGACCTTGGGTGTGCCTTTTCTCGAGAAGTATTTTGGTTCTGTGCCTCACCCTCCTTCATTCTGTTTTATTCTATCCTTATGGTGCCAGACAAAATACAAATTATGCCATAATCAATCACTCTCACTGGATTAGAGTTGTTCATATTGCCTTGGATCCATAAAAACAGTGAATATCAATGTTCCCTTTGGCCTAGTTTTAAACAAAAATTGGCAGGATCTATGAAGATTAACTACACATTACACCTGGTACTTTATGAAAGTGAGCACAGGACACAACTTGAAGAGAAGAGCAATGCAAAATTGTACGGGTAATGAAACATAAAGGAGATGAAAAATCAATGATTTAAATGGACTGACAACAAGATAATTTTCTGACATATCAATGCGTTTAATCTCTAAAACCACACATCATGTGTCATTTACTATTTAGAATTAAAATAAATACTTTCAATATGTTGAGGTGAAAATCAACTTTTCATGTCTAAGGCACACCATGCCTCTGTCCCAATTATTAGGACCGACTGCATCTAAGGAATAATAAAATTATCATTGCTTGTTCTAGGCCTTATGATAACTAGGAGAAGGTTCAGATAAGATATTTAAATAAATCAAGCAAGTGGATTCAATCAATCTATTTATAATAAATGTTTACATGAGTACACAATACATATCACATATTTCCTCCAGCTGTATTTACACATATATTAGGAAAGCCATAGTTATTAACGCCTGACTTCTTTCAGTGTTTTACTTTGCAACAATACAAATGCCAACATATGAGGAGATCATGGACTCTTCCACTGATGAATGAAGCTTAATGAAAAAAATACATGCACTACAGCGACACAACACACCTCTTTTCATGTTGCAGCTGTACTGCAACTAATTATGTATATACAAGGTGAAATTAATACAAAATTATATACACCACATTCATAACTGGAACTGGGTTAAGGAAATGATGTTATATAGTAATTATTACAAAGTGTGCTTTTTTCATGACTCATGATTATTGAATTACTCTTTAAGGCAGAGCCAACCAATGGGCTTAAGCATATTGTTCATTGCAATAATCGTCTGAGTAACAATATTTTAGAAATCTTTCCTATTGTTGGGCCATCAACATGCATACATCCCTCCACTTCTGCAGCCTTACTTTGCACTATTAATATCAGATATTTACAATAGGGAAAAATGTATACTTACCATATGTTGTACTCTACGTTATATAGAATATAAGGCAAATGTAATTCATAGCCTATGAGTATTTTATAAATGTTTCAGTCAGAGGAAAAACGTTCATCTCTTTCTTTATAATAAATTAAATTCCTTCGAGGATTTATCTTAAAATTTTCTCCAAATTAATGTGGAAAATGCTTAATTCTTTGGGACAAAATACTTACATATAAATATGTTTCAATTAATGCACGAATTCTGCCACTCATCTCATCTATGCCCACTACATTGTAGGAAAGGTTTTGGCACAGTAACGAGCAGCAGGACAGAAGGGACTTGAGGAAATGCATGAATCCAACTTGCAACTTAGGATGTGGGGCTCATTCCAGGGGATTCACATAGTAGCTCCAGTCATACTTACGCGCTAACATAAAAAAATTTACAATGTATCATCACTTCATCTTTTGTGGCTGACTAGTTATCATTCATGGGCAGTTTAAGCAAATGAGGGGGGTATTAAATAAATAAATCTATCTCTCAATATCTGACTAAATAGTATCTTCACTGGTCAAATGCCGGATACTACCCATGAGTTTAAGCAATAAAAAGGTTACGAGCACAACACAGTGGAGGATAACAAAAGGTAAAACAGGCAGAGGGATCAAGAATGAAAAATAAATAAGGAAGAGTGTAAAGATGCGCCAGTAATGTATAAGAAGTTAAAGCTTAATATGAACTTTTCAATAAACACAACAGTGGCATCATTCTCCTGGGTACATGTACAATTATCATTTCCTAATGCTTTTCACGACAAAATGCCACACTTCTTCGTTATTTCATTCCCCGATTTAAAAATTAAGAGATGCCAAACACATTTTATTTGTGTGATGAACATATATGAATCAAAAATTCTTACATACACACTGAGTGTAAAGTTTATTCATTTGTGAGCATGATGCTATGTAAAATTAAGCATCATACTGAAGGGAGGAGATAAATACTGGGGAGTATAAAAGTGCAGGGAATAAAAATGTGAGCACAACTTACACTTAATGAGTCACAGCATTTTTGTACAACTGTAATTCAAAATTAACTTGTACTCATAACTCCCATGAGCTTAAACCACAATTGTATGAGGCACCATTAATTCAAATGTTCCACTCTGGATCAAAATCCAGTCGACTGCTATCATTTAATAATGTAGTGATGCTGATTTAAAAGGCAGTAAAAGAATATAACGAGAGAGATTTGAAGCTCACTTTAAACAATCAACCGCAAGCTAGCTGCAGATGCCATAAACCAGATAAATGACGCCACTGAGAGTGATAGACAGGAGTGAGAAAGAATCTCATTACGGGAACTTCACAGACATAATGCAAAAATCAACACAAAAAACATTGAATGGAATGATGAGATTTGAACTGCTGAGAGATCTTGAAATGAGATGTAAAATGAAAGTATATAATGGGATGACCAGGCATTTGCACAAGGCTTTAGTGGTAATGGTACTGCTTAATGAAAGAGGCCATATATAAGGAGGTAGAGAAATGATATAATAAAAGTTAATAGACTTTGGGAAGTCAAGTGAGAGAAAGAGTTTGGTAATAGGAAGGCTAAATATTCAAAGAGAGGGATAGGTAAAAATTGGCACATGGAAAAGGAGGAGAATGGTTACGAGGCAAGCTATGTTGAAAGGGAGGGCAAAAAAGAAACTTTGCAGCCCATCAAACACGCCCACATGCACAGGCAAACACGCATACTCATACACTCATTCACACACACTCAGTCACACTTGGCTCCCTTTACACTCTCTTGAGGATAAGTCTTTCAACGGGGCGAGCCACTTATGCATCGACCCTCCTTCCCCTAAAGACCTCTCATTTCATCCTGTAATTTCCCCCATACATGTGCACCGACATTCGAGACCCTTTCCCCAGTCCTCATGCAACCCTAGCAGTGGCGGCTGGCGTCACCGCTGCCTTGGGTACGAGTCCCCTCCTGTCTCCACGTGTGCACAGGAGCCATCTGGAGTCCACATCAAGGGCAACAGAGAGCTCATCACCCTCGAGGAATGCAAGGTGTCCACCAGCTGATGCATCACGGCTGCACAGGGCACGTACAATCCTGAAAAGAGAAGTTGGACATTCTCTTGACTATAGGGCCGCGATTCAAACAAACCACCTTCACTTTTATGCTACCCAACGATTATGATAATGGAGTGGACTAACCCATCCTTCACTTGGACTTCACCTAATCAAATATGTTTTGAGACTCATCTAAAAATATCACTGAAAAGTCTGAAAAAGGACATTTAACCTTAGTCCTAGTACAGAAATATTCAAGGAATGAGGACTTGAAACATAGGAAAAATTACTGCTAATTCTTCTTCATTTTATACATGAGGTATCGACTAATAGAGTCTTTAAATTCAATGCTAATTAATCAGGTTCAAAAATGTAACTGAAAATTAAATTGAGGCAGTTAATGATGAAAGAGTAAACAAAAAAGATTTCAAACACAATTTTTTCTTATACTTTTAGACAAAACCACAATAACAGAACACTGTCATATGGTTATTACCAAAAATGAGGAAATAACAAATCAAAACTATAATCACAGGTGTTTCACACAGTGGTTATATTAACTTTGATTAGAATCTCAGCTCTAAACCTCACATGACTGATTCATAAGGCATTACATGAGGCACTTCCGAGCACAATTTGAAGTGTAATCTTTTTTCACAATGCAAAAATGTCAGCTTGGAATTGAAACAGGGACTATTTTTCCCATCTCTTGTCTATGCATTTGCTCATGAATTTCAGGAATTCATTGCTTTATTAGATGTAATTTCAACACCCATCCATAAAAACATCATACAGCAAAAATAAAATGTCTCATGTAAAATAACCCTTAGAGCAGTAAATCAATCAAGAAAATCAAAGCCATTGCCTTTTGGCAAAAATAAAGCTTTACTCATTTGTTTGACAGTAATATGTTTTTTGAGAAATAGAGCCAATGTACCTAAAAACCAAATTTACTCCCAATTTATATTGAAAAGGCCCACTCACCGCCTTTCACCCTCTTGCGGTCCATCTTTCTTGCTGCGTTGAAGTCCATAGCCAGAAGACACAGATGCCGGGCGTGGAACACGACACCCAGGTCTTGGGGGAACTCTTTTCACCACACCAGTGGACTTGTTAGCAGCAGAGGAGCCAGAAGTTCGTCCCCCAGCATTATCGAACCCTGACACATTGTTGTCCTGCCCTGCCACACCCTTTGAGGACATAACTGACTGAGGAGCTGTCTGCGATCGACGGCGGTACTTCAAGACAGAGGGTGAGGGTGCTGGGACCAGGGAGGGGGGTGTCGGACGGACAGGGGAGGTGACTGGTCGAGGGATCCTCGACCTCCCCCCACCACCTGCCCCCCCACTCTCCTCCTCTGCCTCCTCTCGCCCCGCCAGCATCTCCCACTGCATTTGGAGCCGGCGGAATTTGGCACCATCCGCCCTCGGGGAAGCCTGATTGGCATTCCCATTGATGTTCTCTGCACTTCTGCTGTTGCCCCTAAGGGCTTTCATGCCGGATGTTGTGCCGGCACGTGGAGAGTGCTCTGCGGGACGTGGGGGGGGCCTAGGAGGGGCGTGGGGGCGTGGCAGGGATCGACTGTGAGTGGTGGGGGCGCTACTCCTGTATGGCAGCCCCCTCCCCAGCCGCAGGGGACCCTCGTCCTCCTCCTCCTCTTCTTCCTCCTCGTCCTCTTCAGCCCTGTCTTCATCCCCCTGGTCCTCATCATCCCTACCCCTCTGCGAGTCTCCCCCACCCAGCTGTGCGTATCCACCCAACCCTTGCTGCGACAGAGATGGAGCTGCCCATCCTGAGATGACTGGAGGACGTTGTTGTGGGGATGGGTGCTGCGGACAAGAGGTAAATCACGGATTTGTGACATCTCCATTTCTAAATAAGTGAACGTCATCCAACTTCATTACTCTGAAGAGATATTCTGACCAAAGTATCAACAGCAATGGGCTGCAATTTCACTAATACAGAGAAATATTTGACTTGTCATGAAATTGAGAGTATCAAAGAAAAATACCAGCTATATGACAAAGATAAAATTGCTAAGATTGCAGCTAAATTTTCCTACTACACAACAAAAATTTCAACATCATAAAGTACAAAACACTGGTAAATGATTCAATAATTTTCAACTAAAACTTTATCATTAATCTAAAGACTATGTCCAATTCCTTTCAACTTTTCCAAAATTCCAAGAAAAGTAAAAATTTCTTCCAGTATCAATCATTGTACATTGCACTTCTTACATATAAAATTAGATATAAAAAGGAATTATATATTATCAGTACAACAAAATCCGAATAGCATAAAATCATTATTACACCACTAAGCATAATTACAGCACTAACATAACAAGCATACATTAAAATTGCCCACAAATTTTAATAAAATTAAGCAAAACTTACAGGGACTAGTGGTTGTGAGTCAGCATCATTTCTCCTTTGTTTTCCACATTCATAGAGCAATGGCAGCCGCAGGTTCAATGATGAAAGAGAGCCAAGAGTAACACCAATATGACCAGTGAGTCCCCTTGTTGCTGTAGCTGCCAGAGCCATGAAGCCATCAGGGCAATAATGCTTTGAAATAACTTCATCTTGTTTGCAGAGTTGAAGGAACCATGACTCCAGAGCATGGGTGCTGAAATTAAATCATCAAAAAAATACTTTAAAAGAGTCAAACAACTGTGAGGTATTAACACACAGCCAACTTTTCGAAGTATCCTGATAAAAATAATATTACAGGACTTAAAAAAATGTAAAATTAACTGGATATAACCAACAAATCATCTCTCAAAGAATAATATGTAGTATGCGCCTATCATTTCTCGTCATTCTGACAGACATAACAACATAATTGATAGTGCAGGTGACAATATTGAGGATTAGTAAATGTTCTTAAAGTATTAGCTTATGTGCAGAATAAATTCTAAGGTGCAAAGAAAAAGATGCAAATATTAACTCAAAAGGAGTTTAAATTTTAAATAAAAATTTCACAGCAGTAATTGGTCAAATCCAAGTTTAACTGGAAGGAATTCCAAAACTGGCCCATCATAAGAATCTGAACAAGAAATAACTTCAAGTTAACATAAATACAATTTTAAAACTTCTGTTGAGCATCATCATTGGTCTTATGAAGAAAAGCAGACATGATTTGAGATTAATCTTTTTATAACAGTAGATTAACCACCTGTAGGTGATTGCTATCCAGGAACCTCATCGCTGTCAAATTTTCCACATTTTAAACTTATACCACAAACAAAACTAGTATTCTTTGATCATTGAGTTTGTTGTTGATAAATTTATTTCCCTACTACTGCACCCAAAATAGCTGGCATAATTGAATCATTGGATGATCAACAGGGTCATCATTTTTTCCCACCATAATCATTTCTTAGCGATTACGTAACATTCATTTTCAGATTTCTACATCATTGAGAAGTATGTTTGTCATATTTTAATCTTGACTTCATTTTCAAGGCACCATAAATATTTAAATCTTTAATAGGATTTTCAGTTGGTTACTTCATAAAATTATGCTGTGAGGATTCTCCATCAAGAATAAATCTGCAACAAGGGCTCTCTTAATTTTACTCTCTTTAATTACACATAACAAATATTTGAAATAGGAATACTCACTTGAGCAGCCCAATGATGAAGGCATTGAACTTCATCTTGCCATCTTTGAGCTTTTCTTCACTATTCAATCGCATCACAAGGTCGATGTAATCCTTGTGTTGGGATCCTTTGTGTTTTGGATATGGAAAATGACACAACACAACTGCATTAAAAGAAGAGGTATATTAAAACAGAGAAATAGAATAGGTTTTAGATTTTAAAAATCGTGAAAATAAAATTAAATGAAATGAACTTTTCATAGAAGCTTCAGGTAAACACAAAAAATAAAGGTAAATAAAACTGTATGAACTCCACATACAATCATTCACAAGAATGAACTGTAACTCTGACATTTACTCCCACAGATATATCATCTTACTCAACATAAATCGTCATTATAGAGAAATTAAACAGTGAAAGCAATTTAAAAAATTCAAAAGTATATAGAAAAAAAGAACTTCAAATAAATAATAATGAAAGTCCTCCAGAATCATTAAGTCACAGGAAATATATTCTGCAGATTCTGAAATAAAATTGGACTTAGGTTTTAATCGTGTACTTCAAAAACTTTCATTCAACACATGAACAGGCAAATTAGCTGGATGATTACTGAAACTATACGCTCTTACCGGGAAATAATTAAATATGTTGGCCTAGTTAACAATCCTACTGATCAAAAGTATTTACTCCATGATTTAAAGGAATTACCTGCAATTGAACAGAGCAAAAGGGCCTCTTGGGGACATACAGCGTTCAAAGTTGCATCTAATTGTCACTAGTTAAGGTATACCTTGCCATACATCATTAATTAGTTCTACAAGGACCAACAAAATTAGGTTGAAAGTTGACCTATATTGATCCAGCACCCCTAAAATCTGCCTAGATATACACTATTTTACCAATTACAAATATGTAATCAAGTGCATTTGAGATTACATGACAGATTCAGTTTTTTTGTAACTTTTATATTATTTAAAACTAATGTTATTGGATGCCTATGTAAAATAACTCTTCCTCAAAAATGACATAACATAATCATGATCCTGTACACAAGATAGAGCAAATGTATTTCCATTCAACATAGTGCACTGCTCACTTCACAGTACAACAGCGCAGTTGCTTAGTTTCATTTGTTTCTGACCCTAAAAATTAACTAATGGTCTTGTTAATGTGGATGAAAAATAAAAATATATCTGTGGAAAAACATCAGTTTTCTTTAATCTTCCTTAATCTGGAATCTCAATCTGCCAACATCAACAGTAGTCCGACCCATTTGAGGTATCAGACAGAATCCACAGTGACGTTCGAAAGAAGAATTTTTTTTTAAAGACGGAAATGATGTAAGTAAGTATGTCAACAGATTCACCAGAGTGAAAAATGGACGAACTGGGCTATAAGTTATTGGTGAAGGAAATCTATCACGCTTTGTTGTCATTAAATACCATGACAGATGAATTCACACTTCGTATTTGGCTAGCTAAATTTTTTCATTAAAAAATACACATTTTGAACTATTTTCATAACTATATAATAACATTTGGCCACGACTATCCACTATTATGAATGCAGCACAATATCCAATGGTAGACTACCAAACATATCTTCTGCACACATCCCACCATTCATCACCAATTCCTGTCTGCATGGGTTCCAATCTGCACTTTCTTCCTTATTTTAATTGATTTGTTATTTTTGATGTGTTATTTACTTTGAATTACTCATTTAAAAATGAATTTTACTTAATTTTCACGGGATTAATTATATGTTCGTGTTTTAAAATCTTAGTAGGTATAATTGTTCCAACTCCGTAATGTTGGTGTATCTTGACCTATTTTTTCCATTAACTAGCCCAAGAAACCAATGTATCTAACTCGTAATTCAACCCACCTACCAAACCTACAAAACTAAAAATGACATAAGTCATGGTAAACCAGTACTTAATTCCAACAAGACAATTCCATATAATATCCAGTGATGTTTATATTACATGAACTTGCTATTAAACCAGTAACACTGTCATTAGCTTACCTCCTGAGGCCTCAGCAATGCGCCATGGAGAATTATTCACTGGGCCAAATACTGTGTCAATGGTTGCTTTGAGGCCATCTGCCAACAGATCATGAAGCGCAGGACAAAGAGTTTTTGTAGCCAAGTCTGCCAATGCTGTGGCTGCACGTGGGCCTGTTCCAATATTTTTGCATAACTGCTCAACAGCACCCACAACTGCTTGTGCCAGGGCTGAAAATAAAAAGGATTATTCCATAAATAAAGAATATCACAACCAAATATACAAACATAAAACTCATTGCACACGAGACAGCTGATATGCTATCCATCACAGGCATACATTAAGGTTATCATTACAGAAAATTCAAGTTTAATAACAAAATATTGGGGGCTCAGTATATTGGGCTCAGGGTAAAATTAAATAACCTCAACCCTGATTAAAACTTATATATTTCCATTTACCAAAGCAGGTCAGTTAATCATATCAACTTTTAACCCAAGCTATTCCAGGTTTTCATCCAAGTATGTGGTTAGGTAAAATTATCGAATTTAATTTTCACACAAAAAATTTGGACATCTATGTGCCATAAGCAACCATTTAATTATATGTACACAGAGGAAAGCTAAATATTAGAATTATTAATTACTCAGCAAGCAAATTATGCACTACAATTCATTAATTAAAATTTTACAACCACAAATTGTTATTAACTACATTACCAAAGACTAGAAAAGAGACACAGAATTCCGTAACTTGAAAAATACTTTGGGTTTAATTAGCATGAAAAAATTTCAAGGATAGAAAGCCGTAACGAATCTGCTGGTCCCTAAGTATTGCTTTAAAATTCCAATGCCTTACAGTGGATACAATCTCTGGCTTACTTATTCCAATTTTCTGAGAACTGATTATAGCTGCTTTGAAATGCATTTTATAAACAGAGATGAAAGTAAAATAGCATTTCTGGGCTAGTTTTACCGTAATTCAGCCTTGAAAGAGAAGTTTTAATGTGGGCTCTTTGGAGATTGCTCAGACTACAGCAGGAAAATGTCAATTAGATCAAGAAATCATCTTCGAGATGATCAAGAAATTATAACAGTTTAAAATAAGCAAAAAGTGCTGAGAAACTGAATAAAATATAGGCATCTTACCACCTATCTTTCTAAGTTATAAGAAAATTACACCTGTGATTGAAGTCTAAAAGTGGTAGTTTCATTCAAAAGGTGCAGCAGGCTCCTAAGGCTGGATTACGGTCATTAAAAATATATCTGTGGAATAATCTACATAGTCTGTGTTTTAATTTTGATTTTCAATAGGTAACACATTTCATCAATGAAAGAAGGATTAGTTTAACTGAATAAATAAAAATATGTATCTTAGTATTTGTTTTGGTTTATGTAGTCAAGCCACAGCCACCATAAACAATTGAAGAATGAATTACAATCATAACAAGGGGACTTCATAATATAATTAACTAACCTCTTTTTCCGGAAAGGTCAACTAGCAATGACCTCTGGTGAGCCCTTCCCTCCTCTGAGCTGCCCTTCTGCACCCAGACATCCTCTGCAAAGCTCACAGATTTCCTCTTCCCCCTTCCCTCATCACACCACTGCCGGCTACCGAGGCCACTAGGAGGCAGAGACCAAGGCCTTGACCGTCGAACACCCTCAGCAGCGCCGCCCCTTGGCACAGGAGGTGTCGGAGGGCGCATTTCTGTCGCCCTTTCTCCACTGCTCTCCATCCCTGTGTCCACCCCCTCATCCTCAACCTCCTCCTCCTCTTCCTCCTCATCGCCCCACTGCCTTCTCTTCTCCGCTGACAGCCAGTCCTCCACGCCACCTCCGGCCCTCAGCTCCCCCAGGCTCCCGCCCTGCCCCCTGCGGAGGATCCCCCTCGGCAGCGGGGGCCTTGGGGGGGCTTCCACACCTCCAACGACCCCACCATCTTCGGCCGCCGGCAGCGATATGGACCGCCGGGGCGGAGCGGGGGCGACCATCGCCGCCAGACACGGATTCGCCGCACTCTGCGTCCTCGGGGACTCGGAGAGGAGCGTCGAGGAGCCACGGAAACCGGAAGAGGAAGAAGGCGAGGAGGACTGCTGCTGCACTGCCGTCGTAGTATTCGTGGTAGACGAGGTCGAGCAGTCGCAGCACTCGCTGGTGCGCGTCCTCCCTCGCGACCTCTCGCCCTCCGAGGGCATCCCTTCGGATAGCACCCTCCTGTACTCCGTGGGCAACAGCACCGCCAGTGACTCCCAGTCGCGTATGTGCCTGAAGGAGCGGTTCCTGAGGGCCTCCGCGTCATTGCACGACAGCGGCCTCGTCCGGTTTCGTCGACTTCCGTCACCCGTCGCGCCAGCCGCCGCCGCTGCTGTAGTGGGCACTGTCCGGAACTTCTGCGGCGCCAACACCACGTTGAGATCGAAACCCTTCTGCCTCCGCTCCTCGAGGAAGCTGAGGTCCGGCAGGGAGTAGTTGGGGTAGCAGACGCGGACGGTTGGCGAGCCATCGTCCGCTGACGCCCCCCGGTCGAGGCGCGCGTGAAAGGCACTGGGGACCGAGTCCGAGCGACCGGACGTCTGGAGACCCACGTCCGCCACGTACACCGGCATCTGGGTCGAAGCCGAGCGCGTGGTCACGATAGACACGGAGGAACGCGGCCGCGGCGGACGGGTGGTCTGTTTCTGCTCGCTGGGCGTCGAAGCGGCCGTTGAGGTGGAGGACGAGGAGGTGTCTACGAGCTCGCCGTCCACCGTCGTCTTTGTCTGAGTCCCTCGGCACTTTCCGTCGTCCCCGACTGGGCCGCGGGTATGCCCACCACCCAACTTGGCGAACGATGAGGAGTCCCCACAACTGCCACCGGCGCATCCGCTGACCACGACGTCTGGAGGTGGGCTCTCCGTCGGAGCCGCGGGTTCTTCCGGAATCTGCTGTCCCCTGACCACGAGGCTGTCCTCGAAGTGCGCGGAGTCCCACACCCGAGAACCTCCCTTCCCGCGGACGAACAACCCGACGAGTCCACCGAGTCTGTCTCCGACACCGACGTCGTACAGCCTGACGCACCGCCCGGGGAGGGCGGAGGCGGTCATAGCGCCAGGGGTGGCGGCGGCGGCTGCTCGGGCCGCCAGAGGGGGCGGGAGTAGGTCGGGCAAACTGCGGCTCTTGGTGGCGGGGGCGAGAGATGGGGGGGCGGCCGCGGATGTGGAGCGGGAGTAGGAGGAGGCCGAGGAGGCGGAGGAGGTGGCGTTCCCATTGCCATTGTGACTGCTGCTCTGGTTGCTGCTGCTTGTGCAACTGTTGTCGCCATTGTTGTTGTCGAGGAGGGAGGCGGCGGTGGAGGCCGTGCGCCTAGTTGCCCTCTGTAGGAGACAGCGGCACCTGGGTGGGCGAGGGGAGCATCGCCTCAACTTGGACCATGTGGTGTAAACAGAGTCAGAGTGGACGAGACATGAGTCTTCGAGGGCTGACAGCCGGGCTGAACAGTTGTCCGATGTGCTTTCACTATCCCCTGTTAAAAATACAATGGATATGAGGTTACCCAGATGATTCTAAAATCTAGGGCTCTTTGTGCTAATAAAAGCATCAGAACCACAAAACTCGTACAGTAAATGCACACTAATCCAGCGAGGAAATTTCTAACTTAAATTTCAACAGATATTACTCTCTTAATTGATGCCTCACTGTCTCACTTAATAGTCTCACTTATAGTGTCAAATTTTTCCCAAATAATCATATTTATAGTGCTGTGGATACAGTTGCTCACTGCATACTTAACCACTCATGAGCCTTTTTAATTGTAAAATACTTCAAATATTTACATTTATAGTCCAGAATGGCAGAAATTAAAAATATGAGTACTAGAAATGGAGATAAGTTTAAAACCATCACATATGACAGTCTGTATTTTAAGTAAGTAATGCTGTATATGTGGCGAGTATTCTGCTACTGCTGGCAACGAAGTAGCAAGAAGTAGAATCTAGTTTAAGAAGCTCATGTTCTTCCCTAGTTGCCTTGTAATGAAATATGCTATTCCAAACTGTGTAATAAGAAAGTGTAAGCATTCAAACATTTACAGTTAGGTCAGGCCTAAATTCTTGGAGGAAGGGTAAGTCATGGAGTGATGGTCAAATGCAAAAGTACTTTCTCAGAAAGTCACCAGATAAAACATATAATATCACATACACCCAAAGGATTAAAACCATTGCGGGTGAGTAGTTCAGGGATATCACAATGGTGTATACTAGCTTAGCTCTGAAAAGAATCACCAAATAGATATAATCATGATCTCACACTTCCAGGCTGGACTAACATTTGCTGTACGTACTTGCAAATATAGCTAGCAAACTAATGTCACTGCACCTACCAGTTTCCCTGTAGTCTGAATCTTCCGAGCAGAGAGTAACACTACCCTCAAAAGCAATTGTGTAGTTATTTTTGTTGCAAGTGAGCATTATGTCTTGTTCAGCAAGCAGATCACAGTCCAAAGAGTCCACACTGAAGTTGGCAGCAGCTGCTGGTATGGGACTCTCCTTTACTGGTGAGAAGAGAGGCTCAGACTTGCATATTGACATGTCCGTGGACCCCGACTCCTCTCCCTGAAGGAAAAATAAAGAAAATAAACATACCCATAAAATAACATATAAAAATCGAATTTCATGCATATATCAGTAAATTATAGCTGTGGTGACAATTTATTTAGGGTGATTTACACGAATCCTGGGACATAATTACATAAAACCAATACATAGGGATCTTATGTTGACTGAATAATTCTTCCGACTAACCATATAAAAAGATTTACTTGATTACAGGTACTCAACTTAAAGAGGGTTAACTTGCAAGCTTAGGTTTTTCCTTCATTTAAATCCATGAACCCCCAAAACATTTACAGGTTTAAGCCTCAACATAGAATTCAGGTTAATCTCAAAGGAAAAGATGATAAGAATGTCCACTCTATCAATAAATCTCACCTGTGAGCTACTTCTTGGGCTTATTGAAGATTCTAAATCAAATTTGGCCATCAAAGATCCAGATACGCTGGCAAACATTTCACCTTGACGATTAGTCTGCAAAATAAGAGAACATGCCATCAGCACAACGTGACCAAAGTCACCTAATTATATCAAATATGCAAGGGATTACAGAGCATGATACCAGCAGCTTGAACACAATGCATTTGGGTTTACCATTCAGTACCCATTCCACAACAGAGTACCCTTGTCTATTGTGTTTCTGCAAACCAAACTCCCTCAGCCACTAATGAAGGTACATATTTAACACTTAGTACATTTTTTCCCCAATACTGTTGTTTACTTATTCAAAATACATGCATAGGAGCATAATCGGCATTATTCAACTAGCCATTGCAGGAACTAAAGAGATGAGCCATGACTGATAATGCATGAAATACCAGAAAAATGTTGTCAAACTGGGGCAAGTATCGGTCATAAACTGAGGTGAAATGTTTTTATGCTGATATAAAATACACCTCAAAATATCAATATCAGTTCTTTCTCCATTGCCATGTCACTCAGTAGCAATGCCTGCTACTTCCACTTTTAAGCAATATATGCAGGGTCTACACAGGGTGTAGAGTATGTCTTAGGACAGGGGTGGCGAACCTTTTGGCGATTGAGTGTCAAAGTGTATGAAATAAGAGTATACTTGCTCGACTCGCATGCCAACCCATCAAGTGAGATAGAGGTATCCCTTAGTGCCCTCCCAGCTTCGCATGCTGAAATAATTGCTCCACGTGCCACTTTTGGCACACATGCCATAGGTTCGCCACCCCAAGGCCACGCCATAGGATAAGAGAAAGACATAAATGGGTGCTACCACACTATGAATGCTATTTTTGAGGAAAAACAAAAATACATTTTAAAATGTATATTTAGTGGTTGAGAAGGACAGATTGGGAAATGGAAAAGAGAAGTCATTTCCTTGACATATGCGGTTGTGTTGATATAATTCAATGTTGACCATAGACGTTAACATTACAAAGATAGGGAAAGAGGATCTACTAAAATATTATGACTTCAAGCATTCATTCATTCACATGATAGGGTTACACTACCAGACATTGATGATTACTTTCCTTCACACAGATCCTCATGTAAGCCATCTATAAAGCACAGTAATAAAAAAAGGGCCAAAAATGCTGAGAAAATTCCTAGAGACTTTGGTTTTACTAATGGGATTCAATATATTTGTTATTCTGAAGGGACTGAAAGGAATATCACAATTTCAGTTGGACCACTGAATTAAGGTAGAGGTAATATTACTAATTAATTTAGGTAGAGGTAATATAACTAACTAATTAGTAGAGTTAGAGGTAATATTACTAATTAATTAGCTATAAAAAATGAAAAAAGATTGATGGCGTTTAAAAGGCTGGTTTTTTGTTATCTTGTGGAGAATTGTTTTTACAAAGTTAGTGACTATTTGACTTCCCGTGATTGATATGTATCTGCTTACTTTTTTCTCTTTTTTTAATGACGTGCCTTATGTACTTACATTTGTAATGGATTTTACCTTTTGTAATGTATCTATTGGGCAAATAAATCTATTCTATTCTATTCTTGATAGATAGAAACTTGTAACAATAAGTGCACAAATGTGAGAATTATAATGAGGAAAGGTAATCATTGTCCTCACTGAGCCTAGATTCCTCATATTTACAGCTCAGTCAGGGTACAGGATTTCCTAATTGAAATTTTAGTATTAGCTAGCACAACAAAGAGCGTTTGTAGAGGTAATATTACTAATTAATTCTTGATAGGGAGAAACTTGTAACAATACAATTTATGGCAAAAGTAGATCAGTCTTTATCCTTTTGCTGAATTTATTGCTTCTAAGACATTTCTGATGCATTTGAAAAGTAATCTAGAGTGATATTACATGAATTTATAGTATGAGGAAAGAAATGTGATCATAATGTACATCACATACCAAAGGTCATTCTGTTACGACCTCTGGATTGACAGCATTGAAGGGGAAAGCATGGTACTGGGACAATAATCACCTGCTGCACATCGGCACAGCACATGGTTGGCAGGGCTAGAAGGGAGTGAATGTCCTCTGTGCGAAAATCTTCCATGTCAATCTGTGCAAGATTTGCATCGAGATGCCTCGCCATGTCATCATAGCTGAGTAATGGGGATGCAGAAAGACAGCCAGGCAGTGCTACAGGTCCACCAAGAGACAGTGTTGATGCCATGCCCTGGTGCCTTGAGGTTGTGCGACAACAACTGCAACTGGTTCCAATGCCACAGGAACTAAGCACATTCCAAAGGAGGAGAAAGAACAAAAAAAGTTGCCACTATTTAAAAGCTAAGCCTTAGCTGACTAAACATGTAAATGCTTTCACTATATGAACTACCTAATTCTCATTGAAGATATTTCAAGTGAATTTTACCAAGTTATTCATACAGTGCTCATAAGCAGACATAGTAAATTAGGTTACATCTTAAAACCTATCCATGATCAACATTGAAAATCAATGTTTTTTTTCAGGTACTGTTATAAAAAACTTTTAGTTAAAAAAAAAACAAACATATGGCTGAATGTGAGCATAAACACCAACTCTTTTTCCCACCATTTAAGACCCACCTCCTTCGACACCATAGACTATTAAATACCTCATAAATCTCAAGCACATAATTTTAAAAGAAGTAGAAATCATATCCTACAGTGGCTATCCTTACCCTCTCCCCCCCCCCCCCCCTCACGCATTATCTGAATACTTCTGCTCCTCCTAAACTTAGTCTTCAAATTAAGAGCTTTTTCCAATCAATATTCTTTTCAAATAAATATGCTGTTCACCGCAACAGGCATAGTTTTTGTCAACCAATGTATTAGGAAATTCCTGGGCTTTTTTATTTTCTCAGGTTACCACTGACTTCCTAACCAAGATATGTATTGGTCAAAAGACAAAAATAATGGTGTGGGAGCTACACATCCACATTGTTTCCATTTTACTCCATGATAAGTGAGAGTTCTCAAGCAAATGAAAGCCAGAGCGAAAGGTCCAAAGAACCTATCTTTCAATTATTCACCACACACAAGGGATGAATCTCTTATGCTTGATCATTTCAACATTCATATCTAATGGTGATTTAAAACCTAAAATGCTCTTTAATACGATCAAAATTATTTAGATTTTTTTGGTAAATCACATTTTTATAGTGGGCCAGAGGACTGGCTATTCCATAGTGATATATAAGCTACATCTACAATAATCCAGCAAGATGATGCTTTACTTTGATATTACAGTGGAGTAGATGGATTCATTTACATCACACAAAACCACATCAACTCAAGGCACCTCTCCCACTGAAAATATAACTTACCCACAATCAGTCAACCATCTGCCATCCACACTCTCATGAGAAGTAATGAGATCCTGTTTGTTCATTGTGTTGCTTAATTCAGTAATTATCCTTCCACCACCACGCCGACGCAGCCTTTCAGGGTCCACATTTCGATTCCAGTCACACTCAGTGGACTCTGTACGATTTGCCATTACCTCAGTGGTCATGGCAGCCGGAGGCCCTGATGATTGAGAAGAGAATCAAATTATAACTATATTCAGAAAAGATCAAAAGAATTTAACATGTTTGGCAATTATCTGACAGATAAATAAGCCACCTAAAATTAGCTTCTTTTCCCTTGACAGGCATACATTGACTCCCACACAACTTAGTTGGCACATGGCAAACAATATAGACAACATGTTCAGAAATTTTTCTCACTATACTACGAAAAGAAAGATTCATACAGGTGAAATTCTCTTTCAAACCATAAACCAACGAAATATTTATTGATATCTAAGCTGCCATTAATGGTAGGTATGGGCTATGTGATATTTTACTCTAGTGCAAGTAATATAGTATTTCAACATGCATCATACCATGGAATAAACCTATAATATACTTACTCTATGGTCACACTCAGAGCAAGACGGAAAATTCATTGCCTAAGAAGTGACAAGCCTGTATTAGGTAATCAGGTGCTGTTAATGGCAGCAAAACGATCAATAAATAGTTATTTTGAACATTCTTATAACAGATTTTAGGGCCACAGGAGTTGAAATATATTTTTATTCAAATAAAAAAATCAATAATGAATTGTAACATGCCTTGAAGCTTGATATGGAAACCATAATGAGGAACCAATGTAATTCTTAAAGAGAGATTGAGTGGAAAGTTAAGCTAATAAATTCTTGTCCTTGAATATGTATTAACTCAGTGATAAAAACGAAAGTTTTTATCACAGAGTTAATACAGTAAAGGTATAAAGATAAATAAAAAAGAAAGTATTACAACTAAACAACCAAAAATTTCAAACCATAGTTTCACTTCTGATGTCACACAAGGGGCCATTCCTTACCTTGGGGCATTTGACGTACAGTCTGAGCGTTGCAAGCGCCCTCTTGCGCAGCTGAAGGGATCAACCTCATGATGGGCGGTGGTGGTGTTCTGCTTCTGCGCCTTTGCTTCTTTCCATGTCGCCCATTGGATCCTGGCTTCTTAGAAGCACCACCACCTGGTAGGAAGAGAAAAAAAATTGAAGGGTTGATATTTGTAAAAATTATGATGATTGTTTCATGTTTTACCTCTGATTGAAAGATAAATCAAATTGATATTTTTAAGCACAATCCATTACTGAAATAGAATTCCAAGCCTCCAAGGTTACACAGAAAGCATTTATTCCACATATGGACCAGTCAAATAGGTGACATAATTTGATAGGGGTTTTTCATTTGTGAAAAGGCCACTGTTAAGGGCAGATTTAAGCAGTTTGGCAATGTTTAGCAATTTATCTGGTGTTCTTCAATGGTAAGAAGACTTATAATCCAACTGATCCAACAAATTACAACCCTTAAGATCCGACCCAGATTCATTTGAAAGCCTCCTCCTCAAGGTACATTTATGCATCTTATATCCTTGTGGTGTATCATGGGACGGTTTTGAAGAAATGGTATTGAAATTCCAGAGACTGAGTAAAAATTGTAACCTTCCCAGCTTTGCAGGATTTGATAAGGAAAAGCAGGTAACTGACAGACAAGCATTACTGCAGAGAGAGCACAACTATATTCCATAAATTTACCTTTGTTCTGCATTTTATTGCTGTCTGATTCGACAGGCTTAAGGACAAGGTTTTACTGCATTTGTCTCTCAGTTCACCACATTATTGGTAAAAATCAACAAGAGGGCAGCATACCCTTTGGTTCATGGCCATTACAACCAACTGACCCATCTTTCATTTCTTCCACAATTCATTCAAATGACTTACATATGATAAGGAAAATGCATGTATCAATTAATTTAAATGTTGTATAATCTTCTTTGATGGTCAAAGTTTCAGAAATACTACATACTACTACACTATTTTTAAGCGCACCACATTAGCATTATGAAAGGCGCAAGGCTGATTTCTTAAGCCCTCAATATTGAATCAAAATATTCGACTTTATTTAATAACTCAGAGAGGAATTCCAGAAAGAATTTTGATTGTTACACCCGAAACTTCGGTTTTGACAAGTCAACTTTTTTGTTCTGCATAGGTATATATGGTATTGCTTTCTGAAGTTCCGTTATAATTTGCGGAAGAATTGGTCACGGAAACCAGCAATAAACTAGGAAATGTGACCAGCAATGTTCTGTCACAAATACAAGCACAGAAGCAACTGTGTTGCAATGCCTGCAGCAGAAGATGCATTCCTTCTGGCGAGCAGTTTAAGAGAAGACCTATCACGAAACATTGAAAGCAGGCTGTTTCCACGAGTTAAAGGCTGCGATACATTGATAAATAACAAGTGAAAATATACATTTGCGTATTGCAGCAGGTTACTATACACCATTAGACCTCATTTGAAAGTGTAGCAGCCGCGCAGTCTGTCTTTTTTACTGATCGATGTTCCCTAGGCCGGCATGTCTATCCGGCTTTAAAGCATGACACCTATAAAAATGCATACTCAACGTTTAACAGACGTAATGGCAAAACGGTAGTCATACTACACACAGCACCGATGAAAACAGAAGATGCTCCGAAGAACTCACGAAAATTGTCCAAGGAGTTACTGTTGGAGAAGCGAAGATGTGCATAAAATAGTGATTTGTCATTTGGAAATTTATCTACATGAATCTAAGCGAAGTCATATGAACCGATATCAGAACCATCGAAACCAAAACAATAGTCAACACTCGTCTCTCATCCCAATATTACTGAATAACTACTCTTTTGTTTCCCCGTGTCAGATTAAAACCAATAGCTGACAAATGACAAGACAGTATTTTGTAGGAACTCTTACAAACAAGAAGCCAACATAACCGTCTCAAAGGCATATTTTATCGAGCTGCATGCGAAAGGCATCACGTACCGAAAATCAACACATCCCTTACATCCTTCAGTCGGCAGCAGCTGACTCACTCATCCTGTCCCCCTTCCTCCTTGCTGCGTCACTCTATCGATCCACAGAAGGCGCCGTTTTTCCACGACGTTATCTCGATATTTCGAAGGGAAAGAACTTGGGGAGGAAAGAAATTCACCACACAGGCAGTAGCAGAGACCTCTTTATCGACCCAAGGCATCGATTCTTGCACTACCGCTCCGGGTGCCGCGCCCCTCGCAACGAAACGACCATTTGGGGAGGTCCCAACTCGGACCCGACGCCAATGGCAGGCGCCAGTGCCACTCACAACCCTCACACGCCGATGCCAACCACCGGCTTTCACAAAAGAGAAACACAGGGCTCCAAGAGCCACGCCCTGCCTCGAAGTGGCCTATGTATCTTCTCCCCCAACACAGAACACTAACAAGTGACTGCCTGCGAAGCGCATCAGGCGGCGTTTCGAGCAGTCTGAGAGGGGCGGAACTTCGAGGTCGACAATTTCGCTTGCAGAGAGCGGGAGGGATGAGCCCTGCGGGAGGTGGGGATGAAGTTCTGTGGAAGCTGCTTGAGTAAGGCCAGAGGAGAGGAGGAACGGAGTCTGTTGCCTTGAGCTTTCATCTGATTGTAACTGCTCCTCTCCGACAAGTAAGCCCCTTGCTGTTCTCCAATGCACTAATGACCTACCAATAGTTTTTTAATGCGCTTAGGCCTGTCAGAGGATTATATTTTAGAGTTTATAAAACCAGATAAGATGAAAAGTCAGGAAAATATGAACAGATGCGCTTCTGAGGAGTCATGCATTCCATGGTCCCCCTTCCTGCTCAGAAAAATGACGTGAACACCCTTTCATTAAACGGAAAAAAGGACAGGAGGCCAGAAAAGTAAAGCCCGGGTTAGTCAAAAATTTAAAAGTTTATGTGATATGAAAGCGCTTCGAATTCCATACAAAGACTTATCAACGAAGCTCATTGTGTTTTCCTATCATACTTTAATAATTACATTTTCGTGTCCAAATTATCCATAGTCGTCCATCACGCCACTCGCCTCCATCACGCCACTCGCCTTCGGAGCGCAACGCCTAAGAACATAGTTAATACTACCAGGCCTCGGATATTTTAATATTTTCCTATTGTACTTTAATAAATTTCATTCATCTATTTCAATATTTTCCTCCATAGGTTCTATCATTGCATCGAAAAATTTAGCAGGCGTATTATTCAATTGAAACAATTCTCCCCAAAATTATTAGCGCAACATCTTGTTCAGAAATCACTCAATGAACTGTATGGCAACCACTAACTGCAATCAGCGGCAAATAGATGGTAATTTAGGCTAAGCACCAATAAAAATAAACGTAGAAAATAATGCGTCAACTATGAGATGGTCTGGATATGCAGTAGCATTTTCTGTGAGGGGAATAGCATGAGAAAATTGTTCCTTTTAGCCGTTATACTTCACTGAGCTAACAATGTCAGGATATGAGGCTACGTTGGTTAGAGAAGGATAAGCGCGGCAAGATAATTTTTCTTACAACCAAACCAAAAATTAACAGCAAATTTCGACATTACTGGACTTCAGCTATTTTAGAGTGGAGCTTATTTTCAAGAGTAATTTTTAATGAGCGAAAGGAACAGACTACGCAAGAGCTTGTCCGAATGAAAGTTAATATTTCTCAATCGTACGAGGGTGGAGGTATCAGCCTTTTCCATGGTACCCGTCCTAAATCAGTGGGACGCGAATGACACAAAAACGGAGTTTCAGTCGTCATGATTTAAATGAAACTGGTGCGATAGGCAGACGCCCCCAGCAACCCATGGGAAACAAAGATCGAAAATTGAAGAACCCAAGTATTAACTTCTTCAGTAGACGAAGCGGGAGCAAGTAAGACCAAGAAAAGTGAAGGATTCTACGAAGGAAGGACTGTTATACAAATTTAACCTACCTCTTGGAAGGGTCGATTTCAAGGATATGATCCCATAAGAAGTAGCACTACAAGTAGGATAGTTTTCGATTTTATGCCTTATTAACTAAACCTTATGCCGTACGAAACAGGTAGGAAATAAGAGGTACGATAACGCCCGGCACGAAAGGCACTAAAACAGTAATGCAACTGCAAATCAACTAGCTTCAACCACTGGGAGAACCAGACACTTGCATGGGGTGGTAAACATTTCTGAGGGCGCACCATATGGCTCCACCAGAAGAGGCAGACTTTTCTCATCGACGAACACACGAGCCACCCCTCTCCCCTTCAGATTGGACGCCCCGAGGGGGGGCGAGGAGCAGGGTGTGCAATGGATCCTAGCTCCGACCCCGCCCTGTATCCTATCACCGGTTCCCATCGGTTCGTGATTGAAAAAGTAAATTCGCCCTTTCCCAAACACTCTTCAGATTAACCCAAACGTAAAGTAATTTACACTCACAAGACATACCTAACATGGTTAAAAATCAATCGACCCTTGCCTACGAAGAGCAAAATTTTAACGCAATTCATTTTCATTTAAATAACGCTTGGTTGAAATGAAAAAAAATGAGAGGAATATGACTTGCGTAGTTATTTAAATCAAGAACGCTAGTAAATCGAACAAATTCCACCCGGAAGTATTTCGTAAAGTGCAGCGTGAAGTAATAAATAATGTTATACTCCGAAAATTATAAGGGAGCCAGTCCAATTTATAACTAAGCACATCGCGGAGCAAGCGCAAAAAACATTTAAATTTACTTAAACGAGCAGGTTAAGTCCCTCTTGGCTCCATGCCAATACATTATCGTCCTTAACCTTCGCAAGAAGTGGTGCTTCACTGCTCTTAAAATGATTATCGGGAATCCCTTATGTCGAGGTACCTCACCGGAATGTTAAAAATAAATCAGTTAAGCATCGGCGGGGAGTTCGAGCATAAAGAGCACTTATAAAGGGAGGATGGGCACTGAAGCATGAAGGAGATTTACTTGAGGTGTGAGCACTCACGTGCTCACACACAACGCGCGTCCTTCCTCCGGCAAACTCACTTTTTCTCTCGATAGGTACACTTCGGGTGACACATGGGCACTCGACGCAGGTCGATATGTACGGCGACCCGAAGCCAGTGCACGAACTCGATTTGCGCTGGATGTTGTAAGTTGCCTTAACCTACAAAAGGCATTCAGTGCCACTTCGACTCCGAGAGAGGAAAGAGAAGTGCGAAAATGGCAATTGAGTTTTGCGTTGCGGTCGGAATCCGACCCGAACCATAACAGTTGAAAGAGAGTTGTAAGAAATCAGTGAGGACATGTGATCGTTCCAGATGGCCATATGCGCCAACCTTCACCGGCGCCAAACGGAGACTTCATACCCACCCCAAATGATACATGTACATACTACCTTACTTGCGCCACAAAAATCAATAGCCCCGCGACCAGCGTGCATGCACGTTGAAGGGAATTATTCATGGATGGGGAGTGTAGCACGGGGTTTTCCATAATTTTAGCGATTTTTCCACGTGGCGTGATTAATACGAGGCCGTGTTGGGGCAGTTGCCTCGAGGGGCCAGCGTTTTAATAATTAATGTAAACATTCATATCAATTTGGCCACTCGGGCTGAAAGAATACGCTGGCGTCAGCGTGAGAAAACACGCCATTTGCTTCTCAGCTTCCCGGAGCATATTGCACAGCGAATAATTCACCAAAATTTCAGTAGATAGCGAGAGCGTGTAAAATGGAAACAGTACAACGTTTACGCTGGATATTTTTATGACATTATAAAGGGTCCACGATACTTGCTAACCTCTATTTTTTAAATAATAAATATTTGGGTCGAGGCACCCATGTTTGGAGAACATTTGAAGAGGATGAAATGTACAACAGAGTATTTTGATCAATTAAGAGTCCATTTTTTCACTTAATACAGGAAACTGAAACTATTTGGGTAATTATTTTCACAAAAAAAACGAAAATCGACATTCGTCTGGTAAACACTTCCATGAATACGAGATATGAGCACAATTTTGATCGGAGGCTTAGTATCTCGATGCCCGTCAACCAAGCGGTTTATATCGTGAGCAATTTTTTACATTAGCCGTGAGTGGTTTTTCTAGAAAATTTCTACCTTACTACTACTTTTTACCACTTACTGCTGTTTTCTACCTTACCCTAACACTAATTATTAGAGTTTCTTGCTATGATACATTAGAAAATATAGTCAGTGTCCGTCAGATCTTTACAAAATTTTGATTGTATAAAACATCCTCCGTTTATATTCCGCGGAAGAATAAACAATTATATGGTAGAGGCCATTTTATAGGTATCTTACATAGAGGTACAACATTGGGTCTAATGTAGGGCCTATAATTTTCCTAATGCAACAAGCAAGTGGTTGTAAGAATTAAATATTCCCCGTGTATATCATTAGTTTTCTCCTATTTTCATCTGAAATATTATAATTTCCTCTATGAGAATTACATGCCTCTTAAGAACGTCATCCAAATGTACGCATTTTCTCCCTGGTTTCGCTGCGTTGGATCCGTGACTCACGAGGCAGAGCTCACGACTGCCAAGAGAGAGTCGGGGCTCATATCCAGGTGGGACAAATGGAAACCAGAGACCGAGGCAGGAAACGAGGCATTCTCGGGGACATCGCATGATCACATTTTAACGAACACATTTTTTCAGCAACGTGACCGGACTGTAGAGACGTTTCCATCGAAATAACGCATTCGATTTCAATTTCTGTAGCTATTTACTAATGAGTCAAATAATAAGGTGGTTTGGTACTTACATTTTATCGTCATTCAACGCTGCGGTAGAATCCGGATCTAATAAAAAATTTTGTTCGAAATTGACATTGGATAGAGAAATGCCCTTTCTTCCCACGCTTTACCCGTCCTCGCCTTTAACATCTTGGAATTTCAAGTTCAAGTTGCAGAAATAAATAGCGAAGTAAAAGTACGTATTCGTCGCTTTTTAAATTTGATAAAAAACAGGTTTCTATACCAGTTACCTGAACTTAAATTTAATTATGTTTGAGTATTTTTCTGCAGATTACTTCCACTATCATAACAGAAAAAACATCACATTCACATGCTAAGTGAAGTAAGAGAGACACTCTCCTGATTTTTGTAGTAGGTATTATTGAATATTATTCAAATTTTACATTACTATAGCCATAATAATTATGGGGTTTTGGAACAAAAATAATATTGCGATCCGCTGTAATTAAATTAGACATTTATTAAAAAAGACATGGAGACTAGGACATTTGGGACTGGAACAGAGCACTGGAGTCCGGGAGTGACATCAGTTTTTCATGAAATTCAGTTAAGAACATCAGGTATTTGAATTCAATCCTTTCAGGCATAACCTTGTGGAAGTCCATTATTGAATAAATAATGACAATATCAACTATGTTTAAATCCACAGAGTTCTTTATTGGCACGACTAGTTACAACGCTACTGCGTCATCTTAGGTACCTGAACATGACGCAGTAGCGTTGAAACTAGTTGTACCAATAAAGAACTCTGTGGATAGTTAACAATAGTTGGTATTGTCATTATTTATTTATCAGGTATTTTACCTTTTTCCTTGAAAGGTTTGAAAACTCAACCGTCCAAGAAGAAAGCAATATCGCAAATCTGGTCATGAAACTCACCAATAGAAAAACCAACACATACATATAATGCTACATAACTAAAGTGATTGTAGGAAAGAAACGACAAACAACCGACCAAAGTTACTCGATCCATTTCTTTCAGATAGTTATACACACCGACTCCTCTCATCAGATTCCATTTATATCACGAAACAGAATATTTTTCTTCGCAAAAGCGATTCGCAAAGCTGCCACTTGACTCCGATCGTGGACGATTCGCCTCGTAACAGGATTACATCAAGCGAAGGGAGTTGGGAAGGTGAGCAGAAATTGTCAGAGAGGGAGACGTGTGGAGGAAGAGGGAAGAGGTTTGGGAGCACGGAGAGGAAAAAAAGGAAGGAGAACGGGTTGGTGGCGACGGTAATCGGGGTATTGGCAGGTTGATGAAAGGGATCGAACGAAGCATGTGACTCGAAAGGATATGCTACTCGAAATTTTACCATACAAACGAACGACGCAGGAACCTGATCGGGGAAGGGGATCCGAAAAAAATCGGCCCAGATACAGTTTTGGAAAAACTACAGGTACGCAGTCGCGAAAGAAAAATCCTCCCCCGGAATCCAGGTTGACAAATCGGTACCATGAATATCCCACTTGCACGCTCCGCTAAGCCTCGTGCATTACCTACCCGCGGCACACTTTGAAACCTTCAGCAGGTACCATAGAAGACATGTGAAAGTAGCACTCGACTCGTGAATATCACGACACTGGGACTTCCTTTTCTGTTCCATCGCGCCGCGGATGGAAACGCACTCGGGTGTATATCAAGTCCAAGCGGATGAATTATGGGCGATGGGATGCGCTCGTCGAGTTCATTTCTTTTTCTATTTCCGAAGGTTAATAATGAGGCGGATGGGGAAGGAGAAGGTGTGGGCTTACCAAAACGGGAAGATTAAGAGATAAGGGAGGACGAAAAAGAGGAGAGGGAGCGATGTAAAAATTGCCGGGAAACACCCAGCAATTTTCCATCAGAGGGCAGAGCATAATCGGCGAGGGTGGAGCTCATCTAATGCCTAAACTTCATCATCTTCATGATTACTTTGGTTTCATAAGTCCAGGTGCCATTCCTCCGACTCTAATCCATATCTTGTATCCGTAATTTTCCGTCTCCACAGGGACCAAAGAAGATTAATCTTTGGTCTTCGCCATCTTTACTAACCTTCCTCCATTCTTCAAGCTATTGGCCGTTGTAACCTTATGCCTACACCGAAAGAAAAATATTCTAAACTGCAGAGGACAGTTCCTCTTTCTAAATCCTCTCAAAATTTCCTCTTACTTATAGAATATTCCTCTTCCCTTAAGAGGATCTATGTTTGCATTCTAGATGACGTTCCTCTCCCAATATTCCTCTCAATACAAATCTATTATTCTTGGATTGAGAGTAATAAAAGGATTAAAAGTAAGATGTAATGCATGAAGTGGAAAGGAACACAGGGTTGGTATCCAGAATCAACAGAAGGGCTGTATTCTTTTAAAGCGTAATTAGGGGAGATGAGGCGAGCGCCGCGAGCGGCATTTTGTGCGTGCAAAATGGCATCGTCCTCTGTACTTGGCTCCCAAAACAGAATAAATCAGTAGTATAAAAAACAGTTCTAGAGTTCTACTTCCAGTAGTGGAATTTTTGAGAGGATTGCTCTTAAAAGTAGAGGAAATTTTGAGATGAATCCTCTGGATTGTAGAGGAAATTACCTTCTATACTGAATACGATCCTCTAAGTATGAGAGGATTCCTCTCTGGAGAGAAAATTCCTCTAATACTTAGAGGAATACTTTGGTTACCATATAGTAGCGGAAAATCCGCGAATATATTGAGGATTTCGCTAATTTTTAGAATACTTTTTTTTCGGTGTATATTTACTCTTCGCAAAGCTGCCACTTGACTGCGATCGTCATTCGCCTCCGCCATTCCTTTCAGTCATTTTCATAAGTCATTCCTTTTAAGTTCATGACCTAGTCAATCATATATTACTTCGAAAACGATGATTAACAGTTTTCAGAGAGACTTTGTGGAACAGTATCAATTTTGTTGAAATAATAGAAGTTATTGTACTGTCTACCTTTCACCCTGAAATATGAAGACACAATCAACACGTTTCAATAATTTACGTCTTTTCTAACGAGATCATATTTTCGCCACATTGTAAAATGACGTAAATTGCTGAAACTAGTTGTGTGGGTCTTCATCATTTAAATAAAATGAGGACAGTGCAGACACTTCTATTGCTTCAACAATTTCAATGACGTTGATACGAGGAATTTTTCTATTGGGACGTGGCATTGCAAGAGACAGAGGAGGAAATATATTTAGAGAAAGCAGAATGGCCCAAGAAAATAAGAAAGTTTTTCACCAAAAGAAACCACAAACGACTATCGATACAAGCTCGGAAATTAGGAAACACTAAATCAAAAGATAATGCGTGGAGTAGGCTCCTCAATGATGGGGAGACTTCGCAGCAGCAGAACCGAGGAGAACTACAAAGAGATGGAAATTAGGTACCGTATAAAAAGTATGAAGTAAGACGAAAGTCAATCTGACGTTAGGAAGCATTAACACAGAAGTCTCTCAAAGAGTTGGGAAAAATCGAACTTCAAAGAAAAAGCTGCGTCAAAAATAAACTCATCGGGTTCACTTTGTGACACTTCGGCCCTTTACAGCAACCATTGAATGAAAAATCGTTAGGAAGGATTACCGAGAAAACCAAACGTGAAAGACATTCCTCTGGTAAATTATGAGTTATTACAGCAGGGAATTGCGAAGGAGAAAAATATACTAGGCGAGGAGAAAATGAAGTGAAGCACTACAGCAAATCAATCTCGGGATCGCTTATTCCTGACCATCAGCGCTCTTCCTTTATTTACTTATAAAATCCTCAATCTCCACTCTCATCCTTCCCCTTCATGCTTGGCCAAATCCAGCTCATGAAAAATTGGTGGAGGTGGGAACAGTTTCTCATGAGCGCCTTATCGCACGTGTCGGAAACAAATGATTATCGTTCTCAGGACATATCCAAGTCAAGCTTTAATGGTGTCTCAAAGGTTTCCACCCCTACCTGAACCAAGGACTCACATCAGTCGTCGTACGCTTGACCCACTAGTCGGCGTACCCCACTCGATGGAATATGATGAAGATGCTCGCGCGAAAACACTCAAACGTTTACGGTAGCTTCGAGTTTTTATTTATTGTCTCTCTCCCATCTATGGCTTACAGAACTTTCCCCACCGACCGGTGAGACGCGCCCCGCTGCGACGGCATCCGAAGGCCGACCGGGTGAGACGAGAAGTTTCGAAAAGAAAAATAAGAATGATATAACCCGTAACCTTAACCTAACGGAGGACAATATTTCGACGAATTGTCCCACTTATTAAATCAGCATGAGCAAGGACTCAAACATATATTTAAAAAACGAACAAACATTCGAGTAAAGGCGATTAAATGCTTTCGACCAGAGGCAATTAAAGTCCATGCAAATTTGTGGTGCACGTGAAACAGTCCGGGGGTGTACACTGGCGGGCAGTCCAGAAGGGAGGAGGATGTGAAGGTGGGGGGGGGGGGGGCGGAGGCTTATATGTATTCCTAATCGATAAACTCATTTCAAGAGGCCAGTGGGCAGGAAATAATCACTGATGGGAATTTTCTCCATGCAGGGTTCCGGTTGGCGACGTGGCTGGATTATTGGCTTCCTAACCAGAGGGTCTGAGTTTGAATCCCGACAGAGGCAAACATTTTCTGGTGAATACAAATCCCAGCTGGAGTGCTACGTGGATACCACAACTATATTGTTCTGCTCTTTCCATTGAATTTATCGTTGAAATGAGGGCTCTTGGGAGATTTTTGTTTGGATGTGGCCAATGTCGACGCTAGGTTTCTCTCTCCATATACTCTCAATTCTATCAGCCATCCTTCTCTTAGCAATCTGCTGAACATTCTGGCTCGGTGTAAATTATCTCATTTGTCGGACGCTTTCACGAATTACAAACCATCCTATTACTCCATGATCCGCAGACCATCTTCTTTGAGTGATTGTGTTTGACATATATTACAATATCTCTGGTGAGCAATTAAATCTACATCTACTAATTACCCCACAAGCCATCACAAGGGTGTTCAAACTTCTTCTGAAAATAAATCGGTTTTAAATTTACATAAGAGATTGAGTCTACTTTTCAATCGAAAGTCGAAAAGCGATTCTCATACAAGTTCTTACGAGAGGTCAGTAACACTGACGAGACTATCATAACTGCATTTCACGTATCTAGCTGATCTTTTCTGCACGCATTCTAACTCTGTTTTAGAGCCTACCTCACGAGGATCCCAAACACTGGCAGCCTATTCTAAGTGGGGTCTATCAAGGGAAAAGTAGCTGATTTCTCTAACTTTATCGTCGCACTTTCCAAGTACTCTTAAACATACACACAATTATCTTGATTTCATAAAATTTAGAGGCATGATGAGATTCATCCATTACAAAAATGGACCCGGTATTTGCAGGAACATTCACTGAAAGTTTGCTTTCACATGGTTTTATGTCGCCAGAAAAAAAGAGGACTCAATTTCGCTATGGCGAGCCCACGGCTCTGTCTGTCTACGTTATTAACGGGATTCAAAAACTGCCCCCAAAATCCCCGGAGAGGATAATGAATTCAATAAATCGAAGAACTAAACAAAAAGATTTCGAGTCACGCGTCGACTCAATTGTGATTCCGTCAGCGTTCATCTTCTTCAATCCAATTACCTCACAGCGCTTCCCAAGCGCTAATTACATATCCGTACGTGTATCAAACTCATGATGCTCCATGGGGATTTTTTGCCATCCGGAAAAAATACTTCTTTTTCGAGTTTATCGGAAAGCTCATGGAACAGTTATTTCTGGAAGACTCATATTACGGAAGCAAACCAGTCAATACCCTTGGTGGAATACGAACTCAGAACGGTGTGGTTCATTTGCGTACTTACAGCCGGCGTACGAAGTGATTTTTAAAATCTAGACGGGCTGCCGTTCATGTTAGGACGTTTAAAAGCGAGGTAACCCACAATGACACTAGTTGCCGGTCGCAGTAAACGGGTTGTTGACTTGCCGACCTGGTAACCCAAAGGTCGCGATTTCGAACCTCACATCGGGGCACGTATGTTGTAATTTTCTGGGTGAGGATTAAGAAGTTTAAATGTACGATGTCGCCTTAATAGTTATAAGACCAAAAAAACCAAACCATACTGTTCGCTCCTGCTCTTTACGGACACCGGTGGCAAGCCGAAATGCCCGCTAATTCTCCCTCACTCGCGAATGTGACATGATGCCCGACATTAACAAGTCACGCATGTCGGGAAGGGGAGTGATATGGAGGTGGGAAGGGTTGGTGACCGCCGGGGGCGGCGAAGGTGGAGGTGGTCGGGGAGAGGGAAGGGGGGGGGGACTAAGAGACAGACAGACGGACAAGGCGGCGACTATCGCCCGAAGGTTGCTCAACGGGAACATCAAGTTGCACTCTCTCCGCCCCCAACTCGGAGATTTCGCAACTTTCGGTAGGGGGAGTATTAGGGGGAGTGAATATCTTAACGAGGTGTCGGCCGAACAGAGAGTGGAAAGGAGGGGAGAAGGTGACGGGGGGTGGTTTGACGAATTAAATCTCGCGCCACCGAATGCCACCTTGACGACGTTGGGGATCTTTTAGAGATTGGACGGGTAGACAATATGGCGGAGTTTAAGTTGTTCGACTAATATCCGTATTTTGGCTCCGTTACGTTGTGAGACATAATCACCTAATCACCTGATGAAGATGATAAATGGAGAATCGAATGTTGACTCTTGAAAACGATGGTTACCCGATGAAACCTGAGTCATCGAAGTAAAAAAGGGTGGATAAACACCAGTGATGCCTTTTCTCGTCGAAGTCAAAATTATCCACTGGCTTAAGCGAGAGATTATTTGTTTTCAATGAAATCTGAGAGGAAAAAATCTAAAAGAAACACCTGCAAATTTCTTATGACATAAGATGAGTATTTGATGTGTGAACCAACACGCATGGACGAAATTTTGATTTTTTTTCATACAGTTGAAATGTAACAAGGGACTGCCAGTAAAATATTTTGGCCTCCCGAAACAAAATATTCGAACGGAATATTTGAATAAAAAAAGAATTTTTTCTAACTGGATGCGATACAATATTAGCAGTGATCTATTTGCGTAAATCGTTCACACTGCGTTTATTATAGCATGCATAAATTGCTGTAATAGTTAACCCACAGTCCATGCGATCACGTGATCCGTGACGTAGTCGTCATGATAGACCAATGATATCCAAAATGGCGTGTGACCGCGGGAAGTTGGCGCGGAACAATGGTTCTTTAACCGATTTTCACCTGACATCAAGAGTTTCCCGGCTTAGGAAATAACTTCCGGCGCTGTTTCCTCAGCATCTGTCGGATACTTCTCGTTATTCGAGACCAAAAGTCGCCTCTGCGGTTAGGCAAGGGAAATAACGAATGTTACGCGACCCGCCCCTTTGTTGAGAACGTAGAGACAGTGGTACCGTTAGTGGGAGTGACAGTAGCTCGGCCTGTATTCTCCACTCGCAGCCCAGGGGTATGCAGTAAAATAGAACCCTCTCCCACAGCATAAAATAAAAAGAGGAATTTTTCATTCAAGGAACCTTTTTGAGAATTCACTGTATTTAATAGTAGAGACACAAAGCATTGCATGGAGGCGGTCGATAGCATGAAAGTTTACATATGTATAATGGAGGACAGAGTTCTTGGCCGGTAGGTTGCCATTCTTTCGTTTTGTTCGAATGAATTCGATGAAAATTTTCACTTTTTCTACACGCACTTTTATTTAAAAGACATGAAGAAATATCAATGGTTCTTCGTACCCGCACCACTTCGCTATTAGTAAGAGAGTACGATGGAGGGCGCCAAGCTATATTATCCGTCATCTATTTAGGTCAAGAAGATGATACTGATTTATTCGCATTTCATCCCTCTTCCTATCGGAAATTTGCTTATTTTTATGCGCATAAGTTTTATGCCTTATCTCCTCCATCGACTCTGTCGTAAGCTTTCCTCAGAATACGCCCAAAACCTGCATAATGATTACAGAAATAATGACACCTGAAAACCATACCTCTGAGTAAATACAAAAGGAGGAAAAATCATTTTGATTTACTATTTCAGTTTGGCAATCATCCTTTTAATTGAAATTTTTATCTAGTGCGCTCAAAAATTTCGACATATTTTCCATATTGTGTATATAAAATATGACAAGTCCATATTTGCTACAACATACATTATCATGTAATATCCATTGCTTATTTGGTGTAGCTTATGTTTTCAACTTGCCATTACAGCTGCGTAAGCAAGGGTAATTACAACGCATCATAAATTATTCAATAATTGGTTATCCATCCCATTGCAATACGTGCACGGCGCATGACATTAGTTGCAGCGTAATTTTTCATTGTTCATCGAAAATATGGATACTCACACGAGAACCGGTGAGGATGGCGAGTTTAAACAATGCGGATATTTTGAGAGTGAACAACGCAAGATGGCAGACAAAAGAAGGGAGAAAGGGAATATTTGAAAACGAGTAAATGGATGCTTGCACTTTACAAGCAAGGGTGGGAGATTGTATATGATGATACTCTTTAAATAACGAAAAGTGAAAGCATCATCAGTAATAAGCCGCTACAAGAATTAAAAATTCGATTTTTTTTAGAGAATGCTGCAGTCTTTGCCAACGGTTGAAAGATAATGCCCAGTGTTCAGAGAGGCTGAAACCGTACCCAAATGAATTTCTGAGTTGAAAGTCTGTCAAGCCTTGAATTTCAAGAGGAGGAACATTACACGAGAAAAAGTTTACAAGGAGATTCAAAAGGGAGGTGAAAAAGTTTACAAGCTCCACAGTAGAGGAATTTTATCTTAAACCTATTCTTTAATAGCTTGACATTAAAATGGGATGTATCTACTTGCGCAATATATTAGTTAGCCAATCTATCCGTTAAAATCCGATCAATTTCCATTTCACAGTAAAAGATATAAAAATAAATGTCAGCATTTCCGGTTAGAAAGCTACTGGTGAGCTCGTAATTCCAGGAATGAGAAAGACGTCCAGGCCTTATTCCTGAAGCTCATTTTCATTTGCATTATTTCTCAGAAATTGTACCCTCCGGCGAATATTTGAAACTTTCCAGCGTGTAATTCTTTTCTGAATTAATCTTCGATTCTTTGTTTTGTCGATGAATAACTGTCACTAATACCACTTTTTAAAAAAGGGGTATTAGTGACAGTTATTCATCGACAAAACATATAATGGAATACCACAAAGTTTAAGATGAACTAGTGAACTTTGATTCTTTGTCTCATTGAAGTGTCAGCTGAAGTACCAATAACCCGTAATGACATATTCATTCAATACACCTCATTTAAATATTGGTGGTAAGTCATCCTTTACTTTGTTTTCTGGCATCGCCAGTTCTCCAGTGAGGGACATTTCGTGGTCTACCAAAATCTCGGCCCTTGAAATGGCTTCCGAGAAACACTTTCGGCGCAGGACTCATGGGCAGTCGCGACGAGGTCTTCGGATTTCGAGGATAACGAATATATATCACGGCATCGCCTTTTTTTCTCTAAGCGTTGGGCAACGCACTCGGGATCGGGATGTATACCAAATTAGGAAGATAAATAGCGCACAAGGGCGAGCGGGGGGACCGGCGTCTTTGGGGTCAAACGAGATCGCCCAGTTCCGCTGACAAGGCGAGTGATTTAGCTAGCCGGTGTGACAAGAGCTCCCAGACCGTCGGTATGACGATCCGAAGCCGATCGAGGAGCCGCGCATATACCCGCCGATAAGGGAGGGAGGCAGCTCGGGTTAATCCCAACCGTCGTCGCGGAAAAGGGGGCCGAGGTTATGAAAATTTCTCCTTAAGTAACAATGCTACACATTCCCATATAAACAAGATGCGAAGTTGTTCCACGGCGTATGGAAAATATCATAATTTAAGGTGAGGAAAGCGATTGTTGTTTAATCACAGATTTACGTGAAACTTACCACGTGTTATAATTCATGGTATCACTGGGTAATAGTGAAAAGAGCTACATCATACCGATTTTATTTCTTGACAATTTCAAGCAATTATAACACGTAGCCTTATAGTTGTCCAATCATTGCAAGTAAAAGTACGAAAAAAATTTTCATTACGAATTTCATCCCTGGATGTGGTCTTTAGGCATATGACATTTTAATTTTCAATAATTCGATTACACACGTGCAGATTACCTTTTAAACGCGAAATAAAACATTTATTATAATTATAATCATCGGTAACTAATATCATGGTGTAACGGCCAGTCAAATATCCGAAAAAAGTTACTCGTTTCAATATAACTTCGTCCGAATGCCGCGCCGAAAACTCTAGTCATGGCGTGTGTGATTGCCGAAAAAAGGAAATGTATTGCTAGCAATCCGGTAAAAATATTTATCGACTAACAAGAATAATTATGAAAATGAACCTCCGATGACCCACGATATTTCTCCAGCCACCTCAAGTTTTCCGTTGGGTCTGCATCGAATTCTGGCGGTGATTAAACACTAGGAGATTCCTATTCGGTAATGTCCTGAAAACTAGGCTTGGGATATTCTGGCCTTTGCGACCCATCGTTTTACGTTCATTGATAATCCTGCGAGCCGCATCGATAGTGAGTAGCAGAGGTTAAATTTTCATGTACTGCATTGCACGTGACGAAAGTTTTGGGGACTAACGGGCACTTCCAATCATTGTATAGCGCTGCTCACTTCTCAACACCTCTGCTGAGATGTCTTCCATTTGTCTCTGAACCTGCGCCCTTCAAAACAGACAGGCAGCTGAGACTATGCGTGCTAAAGAATAGGATAACTTAGATAATCGCATCCGCGATGGATATTAATGAGTAGATTCCAGCTAACGCGTAAACATGGTATGGTGCAAAATATTTAACTACTGTGTATTGCGTACCATGGGAGCGCTACGTGCTGGTTACTGAACGTTTTACCCGTGTACATCGTTCCATTCACAGTCCATTGTGATCAATGGAGAGTTGAAATCTGCACTAACTACACAGTTTTTCATTGTCAGTCATCGATCCGAAGTTAAGTTTTCTGCAGCTCTCCGCTCCACTCTCATTCCTGGTATCCATTTAATTTTACATTCTATCGACCTAAATGTCTGGACTGACATAATTCATCCCTTTTCTTCCTCAGCAATTCCTCACATTCTTTCATCTCCCTTTCCACCATTGTTTTCAACAGGATGTTTATCGCAGACTTAGTTCAATTAGTTTGTCTCTCCTATTCGCAGAGTGTTTTTCAAATATATCTCCTCTCAAACTCCTTCGATTGTTATTGAAGTACTGTATCGGAGAGGGCGGGTTTTTAAATGATTACTCATGCTCTCATTTTAGATCTTCTAACCTCTCTCCCTCGCCCTAGTTCTCTCTCCAGCTCGGCATTCCTTCTATCTCTTTTCATCGCGTCCAACAAGGCCATCCTTTTCCTCAATCGTTCCCGCTTCAGTAGTGGAAAAATTTTTTATGGGTCTTCAACAATCGCTCGCCTCTATTTGGTCAATTTGTTATCTCAGTCTCATCCTAATTGTCATTCAGCAACCTCATTTCTTTCCCGGCCAAGTTAAAATTCTTCGCTTGCCTTCCTTCATGAAGGTCGACTTTCCTTCATCCTTTTCCTCACCACTATCTCCAACGCTTCCGGACTATTCTCATCTTCCTTCCCGAGACTCAATATTTCGCTTCCTTCAACGCTACGCTCCAAATTTATCTTTTCACCAGTCTTCTCTAAAAGGAGCCGCAAATACTTTTGAGAGATTTATACCGTGTAAAAATAAAGACAAAATTCAAATTTTCTTTTAAAACAGGCAGTTTTAAGACATGCAAGGGAAAGTATTGTCATATTAAAGACGCAAAAAGTTTGTTTTATGACTGAAATTCTCAAAAAAACAAACCTATATACATGTTTGAGGTTTTAACTATGCTAATTTGCATCACGCTGTGCATCAAAATGTTTTCAAATCCAACGTTTTTTATGCGAGGCAACATTACGGTGAGCTATAAATTGTATTTTAAAAACAATTGAACATTTATGCATATAGTTTTTTTAAATCCGCGGAATAGTTTTTCAAGGAATCCAGATTCATAGATTTTATGCCAGGTGACATCTCGCTGACATTACCTTCCACAGCAACATCGACTGAAGAACTGTGGCAATACAAATGTCAATTAATTCATTGACTCCAAAACCAAAAATTTAAGCAATGGGCATTCATAGTTGTGCTTTGGAACGAATCCCAAACTTTAAAAAAAAATCACCCTCAGGGAACACGGTTCCTAGTAATTGACGGCGTTCTTCCGTGCACACCACGATTTGTCGCCCATTCACGGGAAGTCCGAGATATGCATTTTTCAAAAGCGATCTTTTATCCGGGAAGGAGCGCGGGGTGTACTCGTTGCGTCCATGATTAAATGCTTCGATCGCCGGGTGCGGTATATGGTGCGGGGCCGCTGCCGGTGGCAAAAGGGACCGGCCCACGTTCATTACTTCTCCCTCTCTTTGTCGGTGAGCTGCGCTACGTATGAAAGTAGAAACGAGGGCGGTGTAGGAGAGCGTGCGAGGAGTCTTCAATGATTTCCTCCTCTGCTCTCGCATCCCGCGAAGAGGAGGGAAAGAGGATGGCGAGATGGCGGCGGTGGTGCGGTGGCTGAGTGGGTATGGGCGCGGGAGGAGGATGAGGAGGAGGGTTGGCTAGCCGCGGCAAAATGGGAGCTTGGGGGAGGGTTGAATTGTTGGGGGGAGGGAGGAGAAAAGAGGGGACTCCGCTGGTGACGTAAGCAGGCGTGGGAGGGGTCCTAAGGGGAGATGGAGAGGAGAGGAGAGAAGGGTGAGTAGGGTGGCGGGGGTTTAGGGAGGGGAAGGAGGGTGGGTTGCTCCAAATATAACCGAACCGTTGGGGGAGCCACTGCAGCGGCAGGCAGGCTCTCCTGCCGAGTTCGAACTCCGAAATTATCTTCCCTCCTCCTCGCGGTGGTGAGAGTGGGAAGGGGGACTGAGGGAATGATGGGATGAGGCCAACGGTGGAGGGAAGATGAGGGAGAGAGAGGGAAAGAGATGAGGGGGTGTGTTCCGATGGGGAGGAAGGGGAGAGAGATGAGGAATCCGGGCTGGCTCGAGTCCCGAGGATGGGGGGGAGGGGAAGGGGGGGACCGCTCCAGGGGCGTCCGCCGTTTTGCACCGACACAAGCACCATCGACACTCGCGGTGCTCTCAGGAAAGGTGATAATGTTGTGGCGACGGAAACCCATTTTCTTTCATGGAAGCACGTCGCCATTCTAGATTGGTCCACCTAACTGTAACGACCTCTCGCCCCTTCCGAGAGAAATGTAAGAGCTTGCGCCTCACGAAAGAGTGATCGAGGAATAGTGCATGAACGTTCCGATGATATTTTGGAACGGGAACGTCCAGAGCGTTGCGATGATATTTTGGAATTGTCAGGTTTTTTGTGGACTTGTCAGGTTTGTCAGGAATTCTGGTTCAGTACAGTTTAGTACCGATTTTTGTCGGTAGAGACATGTCCCTTTATAAACACATTATAAATCAAATTAAGAAAAAAATGCACGTAATTCATATAAAGCAATTATCACAACTGAGCGAAAAAAATTACCACTGCAGTGATTATGAAAAAAATAATGACATGCAATCAAAATAAGACGAGCCATTATATGCCCGGAAAACAACGCGCATGATTGCGATCGATCATAAGTCCAAAGAAACAATATTGCCCCTAAATCTCCTGTAGATAATTATAATCATTTGCCAGTTAATACGGGTTAATAGGAGGTATTGTGATGCCGGTTAAAGTAGTCGTATTTCTAACAATAATATTTTTAAATGGTCATATTTCGTCGAAAATAATGGAACCGGCGGAATTTAAGGCTATAAAGCTTAGAAAATCATCAATGTGCTCCGCTTACGCTATGCCATATTTACTATAATTCCATAGCCGACCATCAAAATAATACCACATATTCATTGTCATTATAATGGTATTATTTCAGGAAAAGGAAATATATTGGCGCAAGACGATATCCTTAAAAACGATAGATGCCTTATAAAACATTCAGGCACTGTTGATGCGATGTATGGAGTTGAGTAGCTGTTGAACATGATCTGAAGGTTTTCATTCTAGTGAGTTGTCATTGCAGTACCGAATTTCCAACAAAAGCAATCAAGGTTCCAATGAAAATTAATATTAGTTCCTGTGACATTGATTTCCAAAATGTCAACCAACAAGAAATTCAGGACTTATGCTTTCTTGGCCAAAAGACGAAGAGACAATATTTGAGCGTAAAAAAATAGATACTTTCAGAATATCCATGATAAAAATATATGTTAATTCTAAATAATTGTTGTCTTCCTGATTAATACTTGCAACACACAGCCAAAAAAGGTCAACAGAAATTTCATAGAAGGGGGATATATGAATGCATTCAGAGATTCTCGCCAGAAAACTTCGAGCATTTACAGCTTTACTTTAGCCTTGCATGAGGCAGAACGAGTTTCTTAGTATACCAGCGACCAACGACTTTCCGCTGAAGAACAAGTCTCGGAGATATTCCCCTGGAAAGTCAAAGAAATAAAAATGAAGTACAAGATCCGCAAAGTGGGGTGTTTGTTACTCAGAGGACAGCATGCGATAAATTCTGAATTCACTGAGCGGCTAATTAAACGCATAAACTAGGAGGTTATTTTCCAGACTTCAATTTTCGTGGGTAAGGGCAAGAAACTGGATAGCCGAGACAATTTTTCCAATTTATTGCAGGATTCTTATGCCTCAGCGCACGGAGAAATAAGGAAATCGGCATCAGCAACCCTGATGATTACAGGGAAGTCTCTTTTCGAAACGCCACCCAGAATAAAGATCCAAACTTGGTAGTAAACCCGAGAATAGTTTACCAGGAAAATCTCCCTTTCGTGTGTAGCCAAGGCTCCAATGCTCATATAGTCAGAGTTAGACTATTCATACACTCCACAACATTGAGTATTTAATGGAAAAGATGAAATAATAATGAATGCCGTAATGCTAGCAAAACACAAAGATCATCACGACGATTGTCTAATTAACCAAGGGTAAAATACAATCGATGGGTCCTGTACCGCAGATTTTTAAAAATGTTAAAAATGTTGTATTGAGAAGTTGTCACCAAAACGTGCACGAGTTGAATATTTTTCTTATATTGTGGATGCAGACTTGATGGCCCAAAGACACTATATCATCAAACAAAATAGTATATGGTATTATGAAAAAAGAATGTGAAATCGGCAGAGAGATGTTGTTGAGGCGGCGAAAACTGGAGTATGAATGATAGGCAAAAGCAACAGATTCATATTTGTGGCTATCGCCTAGCGCGCAACATCAGATAAGAAACCTGGCATCGGGAAGACAACTGCATCACCCTGGATTGCAAGAGAATAAAAGACAAAAAAATGCAACATAGGTATAGGTAAATGAGTATCCAGATGACGTAGAAAGGCGAAATGCTTTATTTCACCCGGCTACAGACTAGTGGGTCCAGAAGGAAGGCCGCAAAATATTGCGACGTACTGAATGCAATGTACAAGGTTTCATTATCCTGCAATATAAAGACGATTTATCTCAGAGAAATCTATCCATAGAGGCACAATACAAATCCGATGTTCTAAAGTTATCTGTGGCTATGCGGTAAACCCTTTCCGACATTGGTTTATCGATAAGAAAGATATAATTGATGTTCATTAAGAGGTTGTATCGCACATTCACATGCGATGATTACGATATGGAACAACGGTGAGGTAAAATACATAATTTTCATTTCCATCAATAATTATTAAGGTAGGCGCGGCTAGTTTCAACGCCTAGACGTCACCATCAGGTACCTTACTCATACGATAAAACTAGTCGTATCAAATAAATTTGGGCACATATATACATCGAGTTGTTTACTCCAGTAATAACGAATTTCCACTGAGTACAGCCATAAAACATCGAAAACATAAGAGGCACGACAATTGTTAGTCGAAATGAGAACCCGCACGATAAAATATCGTCCAGTGAAAACGTAATGCATCGCCAGGTTTTCGTCGCAAACAGCAACGTGGGTGAATCAACACTCCTAGGACGACACGAAATGGCGCAGCCCTGGCTGAACAACTAGGATCACCCTTTGTCATTGTGGCAGTGAAGTAATCTCTCATGAGCTTAAATAAAGGACCGTTGCGCAAGGACGAGTCCATGTGAAGAACGAGGGAGGGGTGGGGGAGGAACAGGGTTCAATCGCGATGGGACCAATGCGGAGCCGAGGAGAGCAATGACGAGACGGACCAATGGCAGCACATAACTCTCATATCCAGCGGCGAACGAGGAAACGTGGAAAGCTACAGAAATTTACCTCCGGTAACAATTGCATTCGAGGAAAGGAGAGGCCCATCACAGAGTGTGACCCCAAATAGAAAGCCGACCGAGTGTGCACGACCGGAATACATAGATACGAGGGTACGTGGAAATGGATTCTGAGGATTTGAAGGTGGGATTTTCGCTTCGAGGAGTTATGTCGAGTTTGACACAGGGTGTCAATGCCGCAACTCCGAGACCGAAAATGCTCAGAAACATAGAAAGTAAACACCCAAATATGTCAAACATACTCAATGCGGATCTTTTCAATCCTTTTTGTACAAGATATTCCCCTGCTTCGGCCATTTCTAATTCGAAATCAACCCATAATTAACAAAATTTTCACTTTTAAAATTACTAAAAGGCACTACAAATGGTAAATGTGAACGTACCCCGTGGCTGTAATGATAGAGGACATAGTAGAAGCCTCATGCAACAATACATTTGCATGCAAATGCAGCTAAGCATGGGAAATAGGTTCTGAATAAAATTTTAGACAACTTTTTTGTCTTAAAATTACCTACTTGTATCCGTCTAAGTACATAATAAGACTTAACTGCATTATATAGGAGACTACGACTTCCATTGATACGCAATACGTGCATTATTTATAATCGTGCGCACAATATGACATATAGGTAGGGTTGATATAGCACAGGCTTTAGTGAAACAGCAATCTCGGCTGTAATCTATCATAGCATTACAAAAAACGGCATAGGAGTGTCTTATTAAGTGAGAAAAAAATTTACATTCCCAAAGGGGGAGGAGTGGAAGAATTTGAAACACAATAGTCTTCAATATACATATAGGGAATAAAAGAAATAATGACATCGGAATTAACTAGGTGGTATTCCTTCATAATGAACTGACTTAAGTCGTTGATCAAGATGGTGACATAATGGAATGGTAGTGACACAATAGATATTACTGATCGACAATTATGCGCATGAGAAATTTTGAAACAACATTTCTAGGTACATTGAAATCGGCTGAGTACCCCAATTCTCAAATTACCACGAGTATCAGAGCGGAAAGCAGCAAGTCTGTGACATCATTCGGTTAAAATTCCATGTGTCAATAGTCTGTGTAATTTTGCATCTCGTTCTAACGATGCTCAGTGTTTTGTTTTAGAATGAATATCGCATTATGTTGAAATTAAGAATTACTTAGGTTGCCACAAAAGATTTATTTCATTTTCAATACCCGGGTTTCATCACTACGCGACATCATCAGTTGATGAACCTGATCGTAGTGATGAAACCCGGGTCGTGAAAACGAAATAAATCTTTTGTGGAAAACTAAGCAATTCGTCATTTCAACATAATGCGATATTCATTCTAAAACAAAACATTGAGCATCGTTAGAACGAGATGCAAAATTACACAGACTATTGACACATGGAATTTTAACCGAATGATGTCACAGACTGGCTACTTTCCGCTCTGATACTCATGGTAATTTGAGAATTGGGGTACTCAGCCGATTTCAATGTATCTAGAAATGTTGGTTCAAAATTTCTCATGCGCATAATTGTCGATCAGTAAGATCTATTGGGTCACTACCAATCCACCATGTCATCATCTTGATCGACGACTTAAGTCAGAGGTGAGAGTTAACAATATGACTAATAAAAACAGAAAATACTGAGGGCACACCAACATTTCAGTCGATCGAATCTCTCCTACGGTTGTATTGTGGAGCTATAATTTGAGGACTTATCCCCTCGCATAAAATATGGATAGAAAAATTAGCGACATATTCATGAAAAGCATAAAATTTAGAATTGAAATCACTTTGGAAGCGGAGGGATCAGTTTGGTGCTTAATTTATGAGCTAGTTTTACAAGGTGAGTGCCCGTTTTCTCCCACTAGGAACCTTTGGAACCGAGAAGATATCCGGGATTGAAAAAGTAGGCTTTATGCATAGAGAAGAGCAAAGTTAATGGGAGAATTAAAATTCATAGTTGATCCCAGCAAGGGTATGCATTGGACTGCTGGTAAATCTTCGAGAGAAGCTCCTCGTCCACCTGGTGGAGCATAAATCACAGTTCACAAGGCGCCTTCAGCTGGAAGTACCCCAATGCCGGCGCCAAATTTCTTCCGTCATCTTAACGATGATTCTTTCCCTTTACACCCTAGACTAAGCATAAACGGCTTAAAATAACGAAGCACCTGCTCGTCTTACATATCAAGAGACGTCTAAATTCGATTCTCTCTCTTTTTTCGGACTTCCTCATTTTGAACAAGACATTATATACATATATATTTTTCTATGGCAATAGTTTCGCTTCAAAAGTAAATGACTGGGTGAAGTCATTTAATTTGAAGCGGAGTGAAGAATGAAGCATTGAGTTTCAGCTATGTACTATTAGTCTATATATTGAAGGCGCTACATCTGTTTAGGTTATGTCATACCGTCACACTTACGACCATTATTTCCTCAGAAACATGACGCCCCAGCCAAGATGTTTGAATGGTGATGTTTCGGTTACCAGGCAAGTGCGTTATAATCGACGTTCGATTGTCTCTAAATCGATACCCACTTGTACATTTAATAAACACGTAGCTCTCGCGTTATTTTATGGATTCAATTCGAGATGAATTAAAGTAACCTTGCTTTTCCGCATAGGAAATCTCCTTCATAAAACCATGGCGTGGGTTGAAGTAGTTTGTTATCATCATATGTAGAAAGAGCAGTATACTGGGGCTCTTATGTAATCCAACCCCTAAATGCATATTGTAATGCATAACTCAAGAATGTATTTCTCGTGCAAACTCTGCCTCGATTACAGGATTGTAAACGTACATACAACGAGTAATAACCAATTCACGATGTGATAAATACCCAGATAATACCCAGAGTGTATTTTCAAGTTTTCGAATGCTTATGGACTTTTGGATGGCAATCACCGATGTAACAGACGGACTGGAACTTTTAACCTTTCTCAGTTGATAGATTTGAAGAAGGAAAACGTTACAAGCAGCACGGTCGATTACCGCCGCACCCACACATCGATAAAGTTTCCGGGACACTTGCGATTCGACCTTTCGAAGCAGCCTCTTAACGAATCTGTCCGACACAATGATAGGCTTTCAAATCCGAGCCACGCCATGGCAGAGACATCGGAGAGCGCTGCCGCCGCCGCAGAGGCCAAAGTCTGATCGCCTCAAACTCAACGGCCAACGAGAAGGGAAACGAGACAATGAAATGACATTGACGTGACTTGTCGGGAAAGATGTTTTCTTAACTGCCTTGTTATCGCTTGCGAGTTATTCATTCAACAGCCGAGACTATACATTACTCGCGGTTATAATTAGCATGCAGCACAAGAATTGAAAACGTTCGCAAAACCAGACCTAAAGTCATACCTACATTTTTATTACTCGTCAACACATTTTTCAATAATGCTCGGTTTTATCATGTTTAATTTAAAAAATCGAGTTTCAGCGGTTACATAATGGAGTTACTTCACGAATAAATACGAAATAAATTGGTTTTCCTCATATTTTTATCCACTATCTGAAAACAACCTTCACTTTCCCTCTTCCGACTAAAAAAGCCATGCCTGTTATAATATAAATGGAAATTGCTGGAAATGAGGATGTCGCGACGCGATTAAACCCGGGTCGCAAGTTGAATACATTTACGTGGAAAACCAAGTGATGACTCTGCTCATAGGTTACTGTGAGATTTAATAACTTTTTCGCTAACTTGAAGTTAACGGAGAGGTCAGGTTTTGAATATTAAATCGGATTTTCGGTAAATTGATAAGATTATTATCGATGAGACAACGCATTTAATTTATTTTTCAAGCCAAGAAATATTTAGCCAGAGATTTCAAAGCCATTGCATTTACTTGCATTATATTAATTACATTTAAATGGTCGATATCGCCAGAGTTTATCATCTTTAGCCTATATATTTAAGTTTCCCGGGTCTCAGTTTTGTACCATTAGCCTAAATATTGAAGGCATTCCATCTGTTTAGGTTGTATCATACCATCACATACCCACATACCATTATTTCCTCAAAGAAACATGACGCGCCAGCCGAGATATTTGGATGAGCGATGCTCCGGTTACCAGGGAAGTGCGTTATAAACAAAAGCCTGCTCTTGTGGCTCTACTACCGCCAGAAAGTTTACGTAAAGATTGCCTTTGTGGACAAGAAGTGTCTTCAGAACTAGACGACAAAGTTTGTCAGAGAGTACACTTAATTTGGAAAAAATAGTATTATTGCAAAAAACTGAAGATAGGTTTTTACCTAATAGAACCGTCGTACATACTTCTTGAGAATACGTTAACTTCCGTTAAAGCAAGTCAGATGAGTCGGTTGGGTGACGTCAAATACCTACATTGGCACGAATCCATGTGGACCGTTATCCGACCACGCACTTCGCAGCCCCGAGGCGGAATTCGAACGAGCGTCTCCCGCGTCAACAGACGGCTCTGAAGGGTGCCCACTGGGCTAATCTGGTGGGTGGGAGATGCTATTACGTCTGTCCGAGGGTCTTGCGTTTGGCTCAGGGAGCGTTCTCAATGCGGTAGCTTAGAGCACGTGCAAGAACAGCGTCCTCCGTCCTCGCCTCCTCGAGCATCCGTCGAGGCGCCGAGGGAATGCACTTCAGAAAAGAGCTAGATACATACCCTTCCGACCATATCCTCTCGGAGTCAAATAATTCAGTCATTTCGGCTAGCCCTTAAAAAACTGTCCCCCTAATAATTTCGTCAGTCTTGGAATTTCCTTACTTACCGAAATATCATGGGGAAAAACATACAAAATATATACGGCACAGCTTTAAAGAAACTAGGATTTGTCAAGTGAGTAATAGGAAGGTCCTCGGATGAAAAGTGAAAAAGAGTACACTAAATTTGGAAAAAATAGTTTTAACACAAAAAACTGAAGATGGGTTACATACGTCTTGAGAATTCGTTAAATTCCGCTAAAGCAAGTCTGATGAGTCGGTTTTTCTTTCCTCTGATTAGGCCACACCTCGAATACGCCCCGAGCATTTAATACCCTGAACAGAGAGATTTAACCAAAAAATAACGAAAACCAAAAAATAACCAAAGGAATACTGTGCCCTTCGTTAAAAACTGATACGAGCGAACCTATAGTGTTTTTCAGCTTTTAGGGGGATTAAGGTGGGACCTGCTGGAGACACGGAGGCTACACGCTAGTCTTAGCTTGCTTGAGAAATTCAGAGCAATACAGAGAATATTATCATGACTTCTCACTGCATCTCTAGGTCTGACAGATGCGATAAAATAAGAGAGGTACATATCCGACCATATAGGTACAAAAACTCGTTTCTTCCGCGCACAATGAGCAACCACAATAAAAACTGAGCTACACTCAATACACTCATAAAACACGTCACCATTTTTCACCTCCCAAAACCTAATCCCTTACATCTTTACACGGCTGGTGGCCTAAAACCCCCTGCCACACGCCCATGCGGCGGCTCGCAGGGTAGTATGTAGATGTGGATGTAAGTATTTCCTGATCGTTACCCATTCTTGCAAAACGCTTCGCTTCTCTACATGCATTGGTTCCTACACGTACTCTTATTATTAAGACTCAGCTAATACTCCTCCTTTTCAGTCTTTCCTAACGCATTCACCCACTACTTTCGCTGTCTACCTCATCTTCTCGCTGCACTCACTCTGAAGTATCATATACGTGTTTCGTTATTCGACTCTTTCCCTTTATCTAGACATGGCCGAACCAACGAAGCGAAGTCCTCTCATTCATGTCCATTACTGTAGCATCCGACCCCTTTTTCTTTCTTCACTCACTCATTCCTAACCATATTAATCCTGGATAAAGGTCTCTTGGGTGTTCCACCGGGTAAGCAGCTCAATATCTCCCGACGTTTCGGAAAACGACTTGTTCTCTATCCTCAGTGGTCCTGAGGATAGAGTCGTTCTCCGGTACGTCGGGAGATATGGAACTGCTTACTCAGTAGAATAACCGATAGACCTTAATCCAGCAGATACGTCGGGAACAATCTTTGCTCTTTCATATCAATTCTACTTTTCCCGCAAACACTTTCAGGTAACACATTCCTTTGCAATCGGCCTACCTTTCTACTTATCGTGACATACCTCGGTTTCGCTGCCACATACTAACGTCCGGATAAGAATACTTGTACACTTCGATTTTACTGTTTGGAAAATGAGGTCTAAAGAGCAATATATTCTAAATTAAACCAAAGGGGCTGATTTTCAATGGAAAAGCACTGAATCTGGAATCACGCTACTGCTTTCACCAAACAGAATATAAAGATTTCAGGCAGAAGAATTCTTCTGCGAACCTAACTAAAATATGGAAAAAACCGACACCACTTTATCTCTCAAAGGCTTAATTAAAGAAAATAAAATCGAAAAGGCCAAAGCGGAAGGAGGAAGTTGTCAATATTCATGAAGGATTTTGAGAACCTGTTAGTTGGCAACAGATATATCAAAGATATTCTGATTTCCCAAAAAAGTACTAGCATAAGATAATTATGGCTATCGTTGAATCATGTGACCCAGGAAACAGCAATCTGATTAACAAGTAAGGGATTGGGAAAACAAAAGAAACTTTTTACTATAAAATCAATAATTGATTTTCAACTATTGACCCGATTGAATGACTTCCGCGGCCGAGTGTCGTACTGCTGTTTGTATTTTTCCATGACGGAAGTTCATATTTACGCGCTGCAACAAGTGTGGACTTACTTTTTTTTTTTTAATATAATACCTCGTTGGAAGGGATCGTTGATTCATGCAGTACACGATCAATAAATAAAAGTTGTAGCATTTGCATTTGAAGTACATACATTTTTGAGGAATGTTTGACGAAGGAATAATTAACACGAATCACTGATTTCATGATAAATTGCAAAACCATAATTCATTCATAAGTTGAATCTTGTGAAATCTTTTGGTATCTGCGATGATTTTTTTTATAGCAACAGTTTCGCCGTGCTATTCTGCCGGATTCGTCAAACTTATTGTTTCATTGCCGTTGGTGGTTGGGCATTTATAGGTTCGAACAACAATGGTCTTCTTTAAAATTTAAAATTTCGGCTGTTAACTTTTTAAAGGCTCAACTTGACCGTTTTTTCTTTTCTAAAAGTCTCTTCCACGTTAATGGAAGTTATACCCATCATCTCTGTTCAGGTTATTAGGTCTTTTTTGTATTTCAATTGCTTTTCTGATGAGCCGTGGATAATAGCTGCTTTCTTTTGATAGAATTTTCGCGGATTTTATGTCTATGGTATGACCCTCTCCCATGCATGTATGTTCAGCTACGGCAGAGTGATACCAGTCCTTCTTAGATATTGCCCTTTCATGTTCTCGAGGTCTACAGCTTACGGCTCTTTTTGTTTGCCCCACATACGATTTTCCACAGCTACAAATGATTTCGTATATTCCTTCTGACAGAGAGGGAGGCAACGGATCTTTAGCTCCTCGAAAGTAATCATGGAGTTTGGAGACTGTGTTATTTCTCGCTAGAATATTATGCCTTTTCATTATTTTGCCAATGCGATCAGTCGTTCCCGCTATGTAAGGCATCATAGCGTATCCCGATGGCTTAGGCGTCTCCTTCTTTTGACGATTTTTCGTTACTACACTTCGAATTAATTTGCTGGTGTATCCATTTTTCCTCAATGTCTTCCGTAGGTGGTCTGTTTCTTCAAATATGGAATTAACATCGGAAACTTTTTGAGCACGATCAAATAACGCCTTGATGACTGAAGCCTTCTGTTGAGAATGGTGGTGAGAACGTGCGTTCAAATACCGTGCGTCTTTTTTCTATGTACTTGGTGGCCAAGAGTACCATCTCCCTTTCTCTGTACCAAGACATCTAGGAACGGTAGGAGTCCATCTTTCTCAATCTCCATCGTGAACTGGATCGAGGAATTTTGATTGTTCAGGTGTTTTAAAAAATCCTCTAGTTCCTTAAAATCCTAAAAAAATAAAATAAAAAGAAATCCTAGTCCCTTCCATAACCTTTGCCTTTAGCCAAAGTCCAACAGTTTGGCTAAGATATGTTGACGATACTTTCGTAGTTTGGTATCGCAGATACCAAAAGATTTCACACGATTTAATCATGAGCTGCGAAAATTTACGAAAAAAGTTCATTCATGAGCTCTTCACCATTGTATTGGCCATACCCGTGTTAAAATAATGCCACAGGAGATTCACATCCAGAAATTGTACAAAACTGTATTGATGGGTTTTCCAATGGTTGTAAATACTTGTCATTTACAGTGATTGGATGTTCACGCGATGTAATTCTCTACCTGTCGGCAATACCAATTCCGAATAGCTAAAAGTGTAGGCTCGGCTAAAGACAGCCAGCGAATGACTTCAAAACATGCGTGAAATGAACTTACGAAGTAGATTTATCGAAAAGCCATTTGCATGAGGCGACTCCGCTGTCTCGATGTTCCGCGCGCTCGCGGAACAACTCGAAGGTCGTGAGTTCCAATACCGCCTCGGGTGGCGGCGTGTAATGGATTTATCTTGGAATGTTTGAGCCACACTATGAGCATTTTTCAGCCACAGTAACTTAACCATTTAACTTCAGGTGCGCTGAATTCGGCACATATCTCTGAAGTCATCTCAGCTCATTCACGGACTCCTACTGTGCTAAATTCCGCACATAAAAAATATACCAATGCATATTTTTAAAAATACGCTCATCGTTACAGACTTGTTTATGTAGCCTCCATTATTGATTAATATGGAGGAAACAATCCTTTCTCAATAAAATAATTTTTGGTCCGTAAAGGAGAGTTCACGCAGAGGCAATAACTGTTACAATGATAGTACTGATTAGAGTACGTAGGTAGCTAGCTAGACACTAATTAGCTGATTTCCATTATACTTGATCATAGATTACCAGGATACTGGATTAGAGCAATGAGCAGGTAAAAGAAGGAGGCTACTTCTTCCTTATCAGGCCTTCAGGTTACTACCTCCTATACCACGACCACAAGATTACCACCTCCTATACCAAAACGTTTCCCATTCGATCTCAGACCGATATGAACTAGGACCGATCTGAAAATTCCAAGTGAGCCGTCTCAGATCGCCAGGTTTACCAACACAGACTGAAAATATAGAAAGTGAACAACCGAACCTATCAGTTGAAGCACGTTTTACCCGGGGTGTATACAAGTTGGAAATTTTCCGTTGCATTCCAAGTGAACAATGTCGCCCGATAGAGGTAGATTTCGATATCATCAATGTCGCTTCATTCGCCATTTTTGCACTCGCGTTAAAGCTGGTTACAACACACGCCTTGAATAATGACGATTATATTTTGTTTCCCCGTGACAACCAAAAGAATAACGAGGAGCATCACAGACCCGCTGGTTCAAATAGATCTGAAATCTCAGACTGGTTGAGAAATCGGGCCGAGTCGGCCAGCTTTTCAGATCGATTCCACTATCCCGTTGGGTTTACCATACCGAGCTAATCCGGTCAGATCGATCTAAGATCAATTGGTAAACGTAAGGTATGACTTCGTTTAGCACTTGAGTCGAACATCATATGCTTAATTGCCACACTGTACTGAAGAGTAATCCACAGATTTTGTGATGACACTTTTCCATAGCTATGCTGGGGTGATAAGGTTATAGGAGATGATCTCAGATGGATACATCTAACACAAAGGTAGACAAAAATATACACTGAATGGCTACATCTCTTAGATGATTCACATTTTAGGCTCAAAACGTAAATTCTAAGCGCATGTCTACAGTGGGAAAGTGAAAATATAAGATAATACTCTAGCATATTGAGAATCAAAAATAAACTTTTTTCAATACTTAGTAGAAATTATAATCAAGATAAATCGTTTTTCATGCTCACCAGTAAGGTTTTGTAGACTATACCGGCTCTCCCAGAGGTCGAAATATTTGTTAAATAAGGTTTTTTTATTGATTAAACAAAGATATAAGGTTAAAATTTATCAAAACCACTCATTACATTAGGTATTTCATGCACAGATACATTTTTTACTATTTAAATCACACACATTCGTAAAAATGGAAGTTACAAGCAATTAATAAGAGTGGAATAATCAAATAGACTCAATGACAGAGGTGATAGTCTAATGAGAATATGGTGCATATCGAGAGAGTGAGGGTAAAACTCATATTGCACATGCTCTGGAGAAAATGCAAGAACATGACATAATATTGCCAGGACTGAATTAGACAGAAGTCAAAGATTCTTCAAAGACAGGACGGATTGGAAGTGAAATCAAGAAAGCCAGCTTCCAACCTTTTTAATTACTAACATGAATTTTTTGGCTGGGCCTGTGCTGAAAGTGCATGTGTATAATTTTCTGACAAGTTGCTTACATTCATGGCGAATACCTAAATGATTAAAATGTCAAAACCTAGCTCGGAAACTTTTCTTTTTTTTAAGGCTCTACAGTATTCACTGAGCTATACTCTGAATAAATTGGCGAGAAGAATAAGTTCGCAAGCATGCAGTTGCCAGGAAATTAATGTATTCACCAAGAATTCAATTATTCGATTCTAGTGACTACTTACCTATAATTTAATGCAGACGGCTCATGTTCCACATCTCGTAACTGGTTCGAATGGCATAATAGCAGCGAATAGGGTGGAACTGGAGGACACAATACGTTGAGAGCGCTCGTAGGACGTGAGTAGAATTCAAGAGATAATTTAGACGGAGTACGGTAAGCGCAAATGTTTTCGCGCAAAAAAATGAATACGCACGTATCCGTTCGTCCCTGAGCAGACGCATAAACCTAAAGAGCATTTTTTTTCTTGGACCAAGGACTCATTCGCCGATTGAATCCTGAATGAAAGTTTTACACCCACCTCAACGCCGTGGCCCGGAGTGCGAGGACCGCTGGAGTACAAGTACTCAATTTGTCGTCCCAAGTTTGAAGTACGGCCATAAACCGAACGACGCGCGTAAGACGTCGTCCTAGGCCGGGTTACTGCCTCCGTGTACACAGCTCGGCGCCATCTTCCCGTTAAGTTCCGTCGAGTCGCTGGAAGTGTTTTTTTTCTACAGCCTCAGAAAGAAATAGCGTAAGATTCTCCAGAGGCCCGCGAAGTGCCGCCAAGCCTTCGCCTGCGCGTAAGTGATGATAGGAAAAAAGATTGTTTTTAAATTTTTTTTCCTCTATCCAACGGGCAGCCTCCCGATTCGTAAGTGGACGATCTGCTTCTTGAAGTGGCGGTGAAAGACAATGAACCGTTGAATCTACGTCCGCAGAGAGAGAGTGGAGCCTCCGAGGATGGCTCTGGCACTTGTGGGGTCGAGTGAGAACCCTGAGTGTTGTGGAATGCGTATCCCCCGGGGGATGCAGGAGATCTACAGAGTTCCCCCTTCTTATTTTCCCCCAAGTCCTCGTCTTTAACTGGATTCCTATTTTAGGATTTGCCGGCAGGGGAGATTTAAAAAGAGAGTGAGGGATTCCCATTTCCAGTTGTGTACAAACACTCTTCGGAGAGACTCACTACCTACGCTGCGTATAGTCTACAAAAAAACCGTGTTCCGGCAAAGAAGAGATCAGAAACAAAGGGAAAGGCAGAGTGTTTACGACCAAGACGTGCTCCTTCTTCCATTCGTGAAATATTATAAATAATTCACTGCGCGCGCTTAAAATTTCACGTTTCGAAACTCTCTGTATGGTTTTTATAAAATTTGAAATGTGTTTAGTGTTCTTACATCGCTTCCATAAGACGTTTACTCCGCGATTTTGTACTATCGTATATTTTTTCCAAGAGTTGTAAGAACGTAGAAGTAATCACAAGGCCACGGGTCGATTTTCAATAGATAAATATCAATAAGTCTTTCTCCTCAAACATTTTTCGAATACAGTCGTCAAAGGTGTGGTGCTTGTTGGTGAAAGTAAATTTCTTCGCTGTAGTTCATGTTGGTGATAAGTTACCCCCTGCCAAACACCATTATGGTGGCTTGCAGGGTAATAAGTAGATGTCGAAAAGAAGGAAAAAAAATCGCTTGCTTGCCAAACGAAAAATATGTGCATCGCCACTTTCCTTCTGTACTTCAAATTCAATAACAATACTGAGAAAATAAAAACTCGAGAGTATAATATCAAGAATTGACCGTATCTTAATTTATTTCGAAAATATCTAAATTTATCAGCGTGAACGTTCAATTAAATAATAACTTTCCTATAATTATTCATTATCCATTATATGATAAGCATTCACTGTAGGGTAAAAAATTCACTCAGGTTCTGTGGCTCATTGGCTAATTCAAGTGGTCATGTTTGAGTATGTGTATTGTCTTATTTGTATTATATTGGATTTCATGCGTATTGAATTTAACCAGAGAAATATTACTGTCTCCATCACATTTAAGACCATATGAGATACTGGAAATTAAGAATAAATATGGCACCTAAGGGAAATTAAACATTGGTTGTACTGGATTTCAGACCAAGAATAAATATGAACACTCTTTCAGGAACAATAATACTACAACAAATGATGTGCAAAACTACAGCGAAACATTTGTTGCGAACGACATGATCATAGAAGTGAAGGTAATTTTTTTCCTAGGATGGAAAATATTTCCTATTCAGGCTAATATCGACCATTATAGCAGATAAAAATATGAGACGCCTTTTAACGGCAAAATCCAGTGGTAAAAGAGCTAGGTGTAAATGTGTCAAAATTTAATGTGTTTTGACAAACAGTAACCTAGCATCATAATTAAGTCATCAAACGCAAAATTCCTTGATTTAACCCATTCACGATTCAGTCATCCAAAAAGAGCACAAGCTTTAAAGCCTAATAAATAATCGCTACCTCTCATGATTGGTAAAATCTGTCCTCTGCTTGGAATTCAAAACATATATTTTCTTTAAAAGAATACCACACAAAAGACCATAAATTAATTACAAGCATGCCATGTACTCCATAAAGAAATATAGCTACTCCCCGTCAATTTAATGATTAAATACATACTTATTTAACTAATTCAACTACTAAGTAATTAACACGCTCTATATGAAACATTCGAACGCTTAAATTGTCAAGTAAAACCATTCCTGAAGCACTTGTTTGTACCTAAGGTTCCGACCTTATAGAGTGAGTAAATGAAACTTGGTCAGTTACCGTTCGGTGGAAGTTCGCCAGTTTTTCCGTAATTTAAACTTGGATTCTGGAATCATTGGAAATGTACCAGGTGTAGTCGACTGCGGCAAAATGAAGAACGTAATAAAACTTGATTATCACTCGGTGATCCACTGGGGAGAAATGTTTCCGATTGAACTTGGAGTAGAAAATTTATCGGCGAAAAGAGGGAAGCTGGTCAGCGCTGAGAGTAATTGAAAATAAAAATTCTGCCGAAGGGAGATAGAATTTTGGAGTGACAGCCTTCGTAGTCGATTATCTATGAACTACCAACATGAGAATACGTAGCTATACGCATCCATTACACAGAAATAACGTGAATGCTCCAGACAAGTGATGAAAAAAATGAATGAAGTCTAAAGCAAGGATTAAATGAGTGTTGACCGTTTTGCTACTTCAAAGAAAATTGCGATTGATTTAGCTACCAATGAGTTAATATTTTTCGTGGAGATAAGCAAAAACTATCATAATTTATTTGTCCGGTATGAAACATATAATAAATTTAAGGACAAAATAATTCAAATCTTTACGTAATATTTGGTATCCCGTTGATGTCAAATATTAGAAAAAGTGACCGTTGGTCGCTATCAACAGTCACTTTTTCTTGCATTGGTCAGGTTTTCATGCATTTTACTTGCATTCAATGGCATTAATAACTCTATTTTTATGATAACATAGCGAATAGAGAACAAGCAAAATAAGTCGATTGCTTTAAATGCCCATGAACAAATATAGATTGCGTTACTCAGCCGTTGTGTTAAAAGTAACCAAAAGAGAGCTTATGTGCTGTCAAACTTAACTATTAACGGTTCCCATACGGCCTGAGAAGTGAAATTATCCGGAATACTGGCTCATAAAACAAGGATTTCTGGCTAATATTTTTAAACCCACCATATGGAGTTACTCCATGTAGCATTATATGGAGTAGCAAGTGTGCTAACTTTATTTCATATTTTAATATGCAAATTATAAGTAAAAAAACTCTAGATCATTGGAGTTTCAACTTAAAATAGACTACTGAGGCCAACTAATATAGTTGATGACAGTGAATGAGGCATTCGGAATCGAAAATATGGCGCATTCCATGAGAATTCTGATTGACGAGAGTCTATAGATACATTCTGGTCACTCTGAAATCGCAGCAGTATAGGCGAAACCGCATTTTCTACTTCAATTTTAATTCCAATTCAAAATATAAAGTATTTGAATTAGATTTATAAAGCAAGAGGTCGATAGCAGAATACTGTATTCAATTTTAATTTCATAAAATCGTAAAATGGTGATTCTATTGAAAAAAAATCGCTTCAGGGGCTTCTCTCGCTTGATAAAATTTCACTTCTCCATTAATTTGAAATACATCACAAGCATGCAATAAAATAATTTTCTTCCATGAGGTTACCCTTTCATGTGAAATTACACTTACAAAATGTACACGTAGGGAATTGATTCGGTGTTAAAAATATAGCAAATTTGACCGGCACGCTAATAAGTGGTATCAATTGACGGAATTAAGCGGTGTTGCCTTCGCCAATGAAGAAGGCACGCTGTGAATTGAACTACCAGACGCGCTGATGTCACCCTCCGACGATGTCAAATCCAATACTCGAGAACAGAAGCCTCATAAAATAACCGGGTAAAAGAACGTGTTGGAATTCAAAACGTGTACTCAAGCTAGTTTAGTAATTAGTAAAACTACAATCCCATTCATAAAAAATGTTTTGAGAAAAATTCTAAACAATATGAAAAGCTTAAGCAGCACGAGTGCGAGGCCATAAGAGGAAATGGCCATGGTAAAGAGAATTGCGCGAAACACACTACCAAAATCATAATACAAGAAAATGTTTCTCGTCCCAAAGCCATTATCGTACTTCTAGTCATGGAATCATGTATAGTCTTGTAGTTCACGACTTATATTACGCCAAAGGACAAATTTTTGACTAATACAAAGTAATGTTCTCACGAAATACGGAGGTAAATGGTGGAAGCAGTGCAAGTTGAACAAAAAAGTCAAGGTGATGACATCTCAATTATTTTATTCGGGTCAAAGCCCTTAAGCAAGAAATAAATTTTAAAAAGTGAAGGGAACTAAAGAAGCCATCATAGAGAATATTTTAATCCGTTAAAATCATCTTCTTAGGCGCCATGAAAATTTCAATACGAAAATAAATGTTTCACATATTAGTTATGTCCACTTAGAGGATTTACGCTAAACTGAGGAGAAAAAAGGATAGTAATGAAGGGAAGTTTGACGATGTTATGTGATTATGATGTAAAAGTTAAATCGAAAGTCTACTTATAACCAAAATAACACAGGTAAAGGATATTCGATCACTCTAAATGCATTGGCCACCTTTGTAGTCAGACAAGGTATTTCCACGTATCGATTCCTAAACAAAACGCCCTTGGGGAAAGAAAAGACCCCTTAGAGATGATAACTGGTAATGATTAGCTTCGGCCATGACCGTAAAATGATTTTATCGCCTGAAGAATAACCATAGGCAATAGATACTAATTTCAGATCGTCCAATGGACAGACATATTTGCCAACTCCGATATTATTCTTTCAGGATAATGCCCTAACTTCTGAAACACTGAGATGCATTTCATTTAGTCTCATCTAAACATAAAAATATCCATATATCGCATTATTTATAATCCTTTCTTGGTAGCTTGCTAACGCGATACCTCTGATATGATAAGTTGTGATTAAGATTAATAATCCGGAGAAAAATTTGATTCTCAGTTCATAAAGGTTACGCAGTTGATAGCAATAATTATGCATCAATCATACAGATGGCGATGATGTCGAAATTGTAAATGATCGAATAAGTCACGAGGTTCGAGATGACGGTTCAGTTTCGAGGAACTTTCGATTCCAATAAATTTCTGTAGACTGTGCAGATAAATTCAGCTCACAGTTAATACAAAAATCGAATTTATGAAACATAAATCATTTGTATCGAAATCTTCCGTTTCCTGAAAATACAATGTGTCACAATGATGAAAAAAATTAAATAATAGAGAATAGCAAGACATTGACGCATTAAATTTTACTCACTAGATAGTGAAAGCCATTTTTTATGCGATAAAAATCCCTAGATCGCTCTAGAGCAATCTTGAATGTAAAGCCGTAGCTAGGATGTAATTTCAACTGAAATATTTTCCCGCACGAGAGGCAACAGTGCGAACTTTATATGAAAATGTTTCGTATCCGAGGTTTTCACATCTTCCGATTAATATTTGACCCAGGAAAGTTGCTTAGAAATAATCAATTGAAGCGCTCGTTAAGTCCAACGATACATCAGTAAAATCAGCGGCCATGTTAATTGAGGATCCATTTTTCTTCCGCGTCCTTCAGAAAAAATAAACATGTCCGCAAGCACTGATTTCGAAACCAGAGGCACTTGGCGTTTGTTCGAAATTCATTAATGTCACTTTCATGGGGAGAACTTTTTTTACGTCGACTGATCGAGATGGAATAGCATTATTAATGTTAAATCCGAGAAGATAATGGCGGCAACAATGGCCGCCGACGAGGAAGACCAACAAGCGTCCCGTGTCGCGTTTGTCTATCGCCGGGTGGCGCGCGTGTTGTCGTCAAGAAGCAACAGGCAATGCCCAACAACAACCACTACCTCCGTCTCAACATGTCGATGAACTGGAAAACAAAGCAGTCATTATACCAAATCAACCCATCATCTCCTCCCCAAAATTACATGCTTGCATAAAAGTTTTGGTTAGTTTCACGAAGGACACGAGGGTGGGGCGATTCAATCCCATGATTCAATGGCGCTTCCGGCCATCTTCCGCCTTCAGCTACGTCCTCTTTCCCTCCCCCTCCTCCCCCGACCAGCCAAACAAAAAATCATTTTCCGCTACCCCCACCCCACAAAAGACCGCGAAGCCGACGCCTTGAGTGAAAACGGTCATCAAATCCTGCCTCCTCACCTTCTCCGGTCCCGGTATCAACCGCATCGACATCAGCCGTCGAACCCGTTGACACCTCTAGGATCTTCATGAGGAGACAAAGGGCGAAGACCAACATGGCGGCGGGGCGCACCGATGCCGCCTCTGCGCCCCGCCGGAATAAGACCTCACCGGACACGGTGATAGCCACTGGTGCACCTCACTCAACGAATGTCGCACACCGAAAACGACAGTCCGCGCGGTTTTACCCGCGCCGCGACGATACTCTCGACAGTTTATACGACCCTCGCGCACGAAGGAACCAACAGTTCAGAAGTCTTCTACGGAAAAATATAAGTCCTTCCGTTTCGTCGGCCGCAGAGACCGCGATGACTGTTGCAGTAGTACACGTGACGTCTCTCGGAACGAAGGGTCCAAACTGCGGGTAGAGGGAGATTGGCTCCCTAACGAACCCCTTCGTTTGGCGGGTTGTGGTGGGGGAGAAGAGGGCAATAGCTAGGAAGAGAGGAGGAGGAAGGAGCGGAGGAGGATGAGGAGGGAGGAGGCCAGAGAGATGTAAATAGAAACAAGGGGGATGGATGTCGAGGGGCGGTGACGGGATGCGGTGGAGGCTTAGTTCGGCGGAGGGAGGAGTGTGGGGTCCGAATGTCGGCGTTGCCGGTGGGGAGGATGGGGGGGGGATATATGGGAGGCTGGGTGGAGAGTGTCGGCTTGTGCGTTGAGTCAGTGTGACTGGCGGGAGACCATTTGAGTTGTCGTGGGGGAGGAAGAGGAGGAGGAAGATTGAGGCGCGGAAGAGAGCGCTCTGCGAGTCGTTGGCGGGAAGAAGACGAAGGAAGAGGAGCAGAGGAAGAGCGGCAGCAGCTGGTTTTGAAAATCCGAAAGGGGAGCTGCTGCTTCTTTACCGTCCGGCGTTGCCACGACGAAAACAACGCACGCGAGCGCGGAAATAGCTCCTCATTAAATGCGCTGGAGCCTCCAGTCCACGAGGACTGGACGCCGATCACTACTTGAGTACAACAAGTCCCTTGAGTCTTAAGGTCTTCAGCTGATAAAGCTCTACTGCACCGTATTCTCTTAGGCCTTAATCAAACAATGATACAACATCTGCCCTCACAGGTCCAGCTGGGACCACAAGTCTAAGAACACTGGACGACGAACTGATAAAACTACGAGTATATGATACCTTTTAAGGTCTCAATCCAAACACAGGGTTAACACGCATCCTCAAAATTGGGAATCCACTGGAACCCGCAGTTCCTGGACGCCAAACACCGATCTTGCACAACAATAGTCACGGGGGTCTTATGGTCTCCAACTCAGAAAGCTATATCGCACCGCAATATCTGAGGCCTTAATCAAAACTTCGACGCATCATCCATCCTCACAGAATGTATCCTAAGGAGATTCAAATCCAGGAAGACTCGACGTCGAAAACCGCTCGTGGACTATTGCAGACTTCGATTGCAGGTACTCTTGCTGATGAAGTTAGTTCGCACCGTTTAACCAAACATCTTAGTCCTCGGACGAACACGAAATACACGCCCACAGGCAGGATTCAAATCCAAGACATTAAGTCCGTCGTTAGCTAAGGCAGTTGACTAACGGATAATAGTAAGGAGTGAGCAACACCAACGGAGCGACCACTTGCTGCCTATGCCTTGCTGCCTATCTTCACTGGGAAAGGCGTGCGTCACGAAATTGCAGATAGCCGGATTTCTCCGGAAAAACCATTAGCTGGCGCGGAAGTACACACCCTCAATGGATATGCTCACCAATTTAAAATGAAGCAGTCTTTGGATACAATTCCTCCAACTGTCCACAATATTCCCAATCTGCGACCTTAGTACCGAGACAACCAGTAACCATGCCCGACGCGGGATTCAAACTCGCGACCTTATGGTCACAGGGTAGGCGATGACTACACCGCAGACAACACATAAGACTGCTACCGTGGAGCAAGTGGCGCCCACTAGGGCAACCGCAATAAAACTCATTTCCGTCGACAAAACCGAGACGACCTTGCTTCCTTTCCGGGGAGAGTCATGTGTAAGGAAATTGCAGATAACGCTTCTCTGAAAAACCTCACAATGCTCCGGAAACATGCGGTGTACACACTATCGGCTGGTTTGACCACACATATTTATAACTAGTGAGATTGCAGGGTTGGGTGGCAAACGGCTATAGTTATACTAGGAATATACTTGAATTTCTCAATCCTACATAAGACAAGAGAGAGTTTGCGACGCTCATATTCAGGGTAGGATTCGAGCCCGCAACCTATAAGAAGCTGCGCTCCACCTATCTGGTTACCTAGGGTGGCGCTAAGATATCGTAACAAGAATAATTAAACATAGATACATTTTCGTCTCACACCATAGGAACATCAGATGAATGAGATAATAAGCCCTGGAAGCTAACATGGAGAATTGGTAATACACGTGCCATTTTCCTTGTTAAATGGCTGAAATTTTTCGCCAAAAATCTCGGAAAAGCGTGCGGTTAGGGGCTGATACTTAGGTATCTTCGGAAGAGTGAAATATTCTTCTTTAAAAAGAGACAAAATTCATTGATTTCCAGGTGAAATGATATTTCGCTCAAACTACATTAAGGCGTTTCTACCATAAACTGACTGAAATTTCTTTTTACTGCTAATCTCAATCACTCAAAACGTGTCCTTTGTTTGATATGAAAGACAAAATCAGACCTTTTCGCGCAGTTTAATTTTCAAATCGCATTAAGAATATACTCTGTTAAATGCGAGAATGAATGAAACATCAAGTAAAAAATACTTTTACTTACATTATAAATAGTAGATTCTCGAAAAACTCTCCACAAAATAGCAGGAAGTCCCATAAAACTAATCGAAAATGAATCGTGGGCAACATACTGTCTTCATATGTTTGTGAGTAATAAGTACATTAATTCGTTCAATTGAGGTCAAAACGCAGTAATTTAATGGAAATATTGCTGCAGTCGGCAGACACGACTCGAAAAATGTATTCCAAAAAATATGCGTTCGCCGAAAAATCTGCATAGTTTGTTTCTTTTTGTTGGCTAAGGCATTTCATCAGTGACAGCAGAATATTTTCAACGAAACAAACAAAAATGTGGAATTAAGTATTAGTTTTGAAGTGCAGTGTTAGCGATTCATCTGCAGCTACATACTACCCTGCAAGCCACCGCATGGGCGTGTGGCAGAGGGTGTCTGGGCATCAGCCGTATAAAAATGTAAAGGATATGGTTTTGGCAGGTGAAATGGTGACGTGCATAATGGGAGTGTATTGAATGGAGTTCAATTTTTATTGTGGTCGCTTATTGTGCATGGAAAGAACGAGTTTTTGTACGTATCTGTTCGGCGATGTATCTCTCTTATTTTATCGTTTCTATCAGACTTAGGGATGTAGTGAAGCGTCATAATAATATTCTCTGTGTCGCTCTGAAATTAACCAGTTCTGAATTCCGCAAGCAAACATAGCCTAGTGTGTAGCCTCCGAGACTCTAGCGGATCTCACCTTAACCCCTCTAAAAGTTGAAATACACTATATGTTCGCTCGTAGCAGTTTTTAATGAAGCGCACAATTTTCCTTTGTATTTTATTTTTTTGTTAAATCTTTCTGCCCAGGGTTCCAAATGATAGAGGTGTATTCGAGATGTGGCCTAACTAGTGCGAAGTAGTATCTTTCTTTTACTTTTTCATCCGAGACCCTGTCTATTATAAGCTTGACAAATCCTAGTTTCTTTAAAGCTGTGCCGCACATGTTTTGTACGCGTGCTCCTCGCGATATATCAGAAGTTAAGATAATTCCAGGATATTTCACTGTATTTGAATATTTTATATTTACGATTGATCCTCTTCATCACATCCTGCCTCACGTTTTAGTGGTACCTCGCTGGCTTCCAGTACAATTTAAAAGGGAACTTATTGACGGAGATGGGATTAGATCCCTCGTACATTTACCGTTCTTTTCACCACGAAATCATTGAAAATGGTTTAAACCATTCACAGGCAGCATTAAATGATGATTCAATACCTATGATTCAGAGAGAGGATCATAAAGTTACCAAACACCAAAATTACAAATGGATATAGAAAAATGTAGCTCAATTAATTCGTTTAATAATGCAATTAAAAATTGATTATCTCAATTAAGAGATGTATTTACTCGGCATAATGTTTAAAAATAATGGTTCAGATGAAAAAGTGTAATCAAGGTAACATTTTGGTTAATAATATTGTTTATAAAGCTATTTTTGTACAAATTTGTCATAATTATAGTAAAAGTAATAATTATAAGTTTAAAAACGCTGCAGAAAGCGGCGTGAGTTATGTAAAGAAGCCTGAACACATTTTTATTTTTACTCTTCATTTTCCGTAATACCTTGTTTTTGTATGTTAAAAATTTTCTATCGTACATTGACCCCACAGCTGGAAAACGTGGTCAGTAAATTTCCAAGCCTATTTTATGTTGTAGCCATATTTATCGCTAGAAATAAATCCATTGATTTATGCGTATCCCTATCGCTTCAACATTACCCTCGGAAATCTGGTCGTAAGTCCAGAGGTAACAATGAGATTCCGACCCTTCTTCCTCCCGTCGGTAAGTGGACGTCCCTCCACTTAGGCTCCTGTCGTCTCTGGGTAACACCGACTGCTTAGAGGCCTGTCAATGAACAAACTTGACCGCCAAATTGACACTAACTTGAACACAGCGCGAAAAACGAATTCACCGTCATTATTGGTAGCATCCAATCCTCATTTTAGTGAAGACGTAGATAGAAAAAATAATTGGCGAAATACTCCATCGTGCATTTTATGACTGGTGTGGAATGCAGGGCGATTTTGAATGTCCAATAATAGTGGGAGGAATCGGTCTTGTCGGCTGTCAGTTGGTTAAGATTCATATGCATTACGGGAAGAAAGGGGTTATTGGAGTTCACGCGTGACTAAGCCTCGTTTATGTCAAAGAAAATTTAAGTTTTTTTTTATAATTCCTCGCACGGAAAAGTTAATTTGACGCTAACTGTGCTTGTGCGAAATATTTATTCATCAATGGTGCAAAGAACTGAAATAAATTAAGCCGGACGAAGCCCTCCAGCAGAGGGAAAAATATGAATAGACGACTCATAGAGTACTCAACCTATCTTGTTTCAATTCGTCTAAATGCGTTGTATAAGGCGGTTAAGGCATGTTCTGCGTGTGCAACGTTTTACCTATATGTAAACGTTTGGAGACCCGCCCTAAAAATGCTGAATGAGATATGATCCAACCCCTCACGCCACGCTTTCAATGCTGAGTTGAAGACTCAGTAAAACCCAGCTGATGACATTACACATTGCAATATGAAATGCTGCGACGGTCATTGATCCCGGGAAAATAATCCTTCCCGAGAAGGAGAGAGATTTATGCAGCTTAACAGATCAGCCCCTTTTTTATAACTTATTTGGTGCTGATTACTCCATATTATACTATCTACTATGACCACAGTACCTACTATTCTCTTTCATCAATTTATTATCTATGATCCATATTATCTAATATTTATGCGTTCGGCCAGGTTGAATCTCTACACATTACGAAATCCTTAACAACAATCACCTCAATACATAAGTTTTTGTACCAAGAGATGCCATTACGTAGGTAGATACCAAGTAAGTCGAGTACGATCGTGCTGAAGCTGATCACGCATGAAGGGGAGACTTTATACCGCAAGAGATTTTCAGCCACAAATAATTAACGGAAACAGAAACCTTCAATCATCCTATTATTTCCTCTGAAAATTTTCATTTCAGATATTCAATTCTATAAATGACCACTACCAGACCATTACGTTAGACTATCAGACTGTCTCATTCACCAAAGTAGTCTATGCCCGCAATGTATCTTTAATAGAAGGGAAAATGAGATAAGTAACATGAGATGAGTTTTAGGATCATTGGATTGACGAGATACCGGCTGAATATAGATTTATATGATCAAGATTAACAAGCACTCTATATTCAAGAAGTAGCCCAAAGCGCGTAATTTGAGGAGATAGATGAAACGCGATGGTAAAGATTTCATTGAATAAGAACGACTATGGTGTTGGATTTTGGAATTACGTATTCGCATCCTGGAAATATCTAAAGAAATGAGCTTTAGATACACACAGGAAGTTCACTTAAGAGCTGAATACCATTCTGAGAGGTGACTCGGGAAAGCAAATGTAAAAATGTATTTAGAAAGCTATGGGTGGCCACGGAAATAAACCGTTTCCAAACCTAAATGAGGCGATACCATACCCAGAAGAGCACTTTCTCCACAACTTCTTTAGTAAGCGCTCCCATATGATTCAGAAATGAATTGCCTAACCCCATTACACTTGTCATAGAATTTATTTTTGGAATATATATAGAATTTATATTAGACCATGTTTATAAAAGTTTATGTGCTAGAACACGCGCCAAGACCATGACAGAAAGGTGATTTTCAAGTATTAAGAGTAAGATTCTTATAAATGATAAGTCGAAAAAGATCTAATGTCAAGTAATATACGCAAACATCGAACAGTATAGAGATATCACTATAACTGGTACTGTGCTGCCCCACAGTGCTGCCAAGTTCCCTATTCCGAGAACACCAGAAATGGTCGTGCCGACGTATTGTACTTGGAGGCCCAAGAAGCATGATATTGTATCATAATACCCAGTTTTACTCTATATTTCGTGCATCCAAATGCAAGTCTAATTTAGGAGTATGTCAATGCAATTGACATGAAGCACGCAAACTCTGAGCTTCTATTTAAAAGCTTCCAGGGGACGGAGGGAAATGCATTTTCGCACGGAAGCATTCTCATGGCAAATGAGAAATAGTTTTTTTCCACGACTCCACATTCCTTCGCCATATGAATTACCACGCAATTTCACGAGTGTTGAAAAGGATTGCGCCCTGAATGAAAACTATTGCACGTCCTTCGATGGCTATTGACTATATCCATGAACATGCATGATATATAACGTGAACAACAATGACAGAGTAGAAGTAAACAATAGTAGTAAACAACAAAAGACTTAGATTCAAAAATTGTTTTTCTTTGATAAATTTGGAACCGTGGCTTAATGATTTCGTTCTCAATTTTATAATATATTTATTTAGCTCTATATTTATGGTTACTGGCATGCAAATGTTCTATTGAGTGCATTTGCATCTGAACCGTCGAATTACCTCACTAGTACCAGAGTGGTGACGCCATAATCAACGAAGTCCTTCGGTTTGTGGACGTGCGGAATTCTGGGCAATACTTTTTTGCGCGGAGTCAACAATCTGTAAGTATATTCATGTCCATGAGTTGAGGCATGATTTTCATCATGTCCACGAAATTGACAAATCTTCCGTCCTGGTAGAATAATCTACAGTACCACTTAAACCTTTTAAGTAAATTCGAAACCGATTTGTTCACAGATGACGTTAGAATATATTGAGAACCCCTGCGTATACTAGGTTTGATCATATGTATTAACAAGATTAGAGAGATAGATTGTCGTACCGATAGATTAAAAATGTCATTTTTCCCGCGTACCATAAGAGAGAACGCGTACCATAAGAGAGGCAGCGTAGCAAAGGGATAGGTAGGTGAAATATAGTTAGAGTAGTCTGTAGTGCATGATGCATGTAATAGCAACCAATAATCCCTTTCTTATTATGTAGATACTAACCATCTAGCTGCATATGACCCTATTATCTAGCATGCCTTCATTAAATATCCTAGTTGCATGTCAATAGTGCATGTTTGGTGATCTTCACCCCCTGCCACACACCCTCGTGGTGGCTCGCAGGGTATTACGTAGACGTAGACGTACCAGAAAGCCCTTCCTCATGTACTCATGAAATCAGCATCTTTTTCAATTCTCGTGAGTAATTTTATCCAATCAAAGGGCTGTAATAATGGAATGACCTCCTTACATTAGCGTGCGATCGGCTGGAAAAGAGGCACGTACTGAGTTGAGGAATTTAAAGCCACTTCTCAAGCATTGATTATAATTGCCAGATGAAATATGCAAATGGCAGCCTGAGATATAGCTCAAAACTGGGACAAGTTCATCTATCAAACTGTTGTGACCCGTAGCTACTGAAAGAGTACGCAAAGAAAATAAAGAAAATCAATTTATGGAGGATGATCCGCTTTATTCCGGGAAGCTCATGACGAGAGCAAGCAAACATGAGGTCGGAGTCTCTATTCATCTAGCTCTAGTCATGAAATAAGTGACGAGGAACTCTCCCCAGTGCACAGAAATCAGCATTCATTCTAAGTGAAATAATTGGCGTAAATGAAGGAACCATACTAATGCCAATCACAATTATTATGGCAAAAGTTTCAAATAAATTAGAATGGTGATTAAACGCATTCTTCGGCTTCTAAGCGAGGAGACTTTTCACATAAACGGCATAAAATGACGCCGCAAAAGACGAATAGTTCATAATTTACGACGGAATAGTGCGCCGTATCCTTAAGCATTAGTTGATGTAGAATCGTGATTCCGCGTATCCCTCAGCTTTCAAACGCGGAAAGTTTTCACAGCAACGGCATAAAATATTGGAAGAAATATCATGAATCCTACATAAGGCCTTCCGGTGAGGGTGGGTTCAAATGGAAGACAGAATATTTGCGCCACTCTCTTACAGCCATAGGCCTTTCGCTCCTGAATGGTCTGGGCGAGATTTTTCTCTGGTCATGATAAATAACATATTTGTAGTTTATTTTAAGGTTTGAGCAATAGAAAAAAGCATAATGTAGCCCCAATAATTCCAATGAGGCATATTTTTTTCTTTTACGACTCGACTTATCGGTAATTTACTAAATATATATACTTAAACCTTTGATTTGAAGATTCAGTTCGCTGAATACGTCGTCACGACGGAAAGTTTGTTTTGTTTCGAAAAAAGTATTGCGGTGTCCGATGATTTTGTGGAAATAATTGAGAAAAAAGAATGCGAGTAACACACTTTTTCACGTACGACTTTATTTGCGACTCAGATATTGCTCATTAATTTTTTTTTATAATTTCGCCCGGGAGCGCACAGCCGAACCACATCATGGGGAAAACGTCTCATATATTTCGCCAAATATCTCGTTAATGAGAGCGGAGAGTGATTGACAATTTGGAATAATTAGGAACGCTAAATCTTGTACAAGGATGAAAAATTGATTGAATTTAATCTGAATTGATATATCGCTCAAACTACCTACCTTAAGCAATTTGTTCTTCACCTCGGCGTACCTCCTGCTTATCTTCATCCCATCTTTGACGCCGATTCTCCCTCTCTTTTCCCCCCACAAACCCCCAAAAAATCAGGGTTTTTACATTACGCGAAGAGATACTCCATACTACAATCTTCCCGAGATTCGTTTACCTTTAACTCCATTCACGATTTTTCCTCAAAGTTCCGATCGTATATTGTATAATATTAGTCAGTTCCTCCTTTACAAACAGATTTTTCCATTTGAACTTTTTCATTGATATTCCACTTTCCTCCAACTGATGATGTGATTGCTGGAAAAAGATGAGAATCCATTATTTCGCATCCGACATTGCTATGCAAAGTAGAGTGATGGAGTACTTCTGTCGGAAGCTCAAAAGAATGTTCTAGATTTATGAGCTTTAAATTAATGTAGAGGGTTCACATCACAGACTCAATGATAAATAAAGCAGTGAATTCACGTTTGAATAAAAAATCAAAACTTAAGATAAAATAGAAACAATTTAACATAAAAAAGAATTAAAGACAAGGTGAAGGTAAGATATATATCAGGTTTATTTATCATTACAGGTTTAGAATGTGAATGGCCCAGTCATAAAAAAAGTCAATGTTTACACTGAAAACGACTCTCAGATTTCAACCATTAAGGCGATGACCCATCGTCAAATATTGGGCACAATATCCTCCCTTTAAAAGAGCTTAGGTTTGCTGATAGGAAATCTTGCAGTGGATACAATGCCGCTGATCAATAAGCCTCGTGCAGAGGGCTGCAAATTCTAACAGACAATTTCATGTTGAATATTAAAAAGGATAAAAAAATATGTCAAAGTAAACGTCCGATGAAAGTGCCCACGAGGCTAAATTATATTCTAGACATTCTCATAAGTAGCATTGACTGCATGTTATGTGGTTGGCGCCTGCTTCCCCGCACGGTTCATCCGCTGTATTCATTCCAATTTAAATCAAGGATTCCTAGTATTCTGCTAGTGATAAAATTAATTTTTTTAGATTCGGAGAATGCATTCGGCGGAGTGCTTGCCAGAGAAATATTTAGGCGAATAATGGAAAATTTGGAACTCAGAGGGTTTCTTTTAAACTTGGTAATTGGCTTCAGGGCCCAGGAAATCACTGAACTGCACAGTAATAAAGCCGTATGATAAAACTGAGGACCAATGGTATCACATTGCTGCTAATTGTGTGCATGATCTTTATTCAACATGGGTCACAGATGACATGGTTACTGCGGTAGGTTACCTCATCTCGATTGGGACATTGCAAGTCTCAGATGGAAAAATTCATCAGTCGAGGGAATGCGGATATTAGAGTAGCTTCTCCGCAATCTTCTTTTTACATCTGCATATTTCCTCCTGAGGTCTATTTCCTCTTTTATTTTTTCCTCCAGTCACGCCAGCGGTGAAAGTTTCATGACAACCGACTCGAGAAGTTTGGACAATAAAGTACGAACCGAATAACTTCAGGCACATTACAATCCGTACTCAAGGACAAAGAAATGTCACACATAACTGACCTACTCCAATATGAACACTCGAGTGCCTTCACACGACAATGCCAAACAATGCACCAAAGGTCACAGCACAGAGAAATCATCACAAAGGGAAATAATGCTAGGGTCATCGGAAGCGAGCTTCTGCTGCGACATTCGTCGGACAGAATTGAAAGCGTCACTGAAAATGAATGAATAAAACACTCGGTTATGATTCCACACGTTATTTGAAGCAACACGACCTAAGTTTCAGCATATCATGCCATCATCAAACATGCTGAAAATAGGTCTTTTTGCTAAAAATAAAGTGTAGAATCATAACCAGGTGTTTTTTCATTCATTATGAAGTTCCACCGTATAACGCCAGATACAATGTCATATATTCAAAGCGTCACTGAGAAGTTTACTGCATGCAAATGTGGCTATTTTTTGTCAACTACAAAAAAATTAGTAATGCTGAAGGTTCGCTGAAAGATTCATTCCAAGAGAAAATATTTCAATGCAATCGGAATTTTTATACTGATGAAAGAAAAAACCTCATACATGTGCATCACGAAATTTCAAATTTAACAATGAAAAACTCAGCACTTAAGGTATCCACCTTAAGATTTATTCAAACTGGTGGAGAAGCATAAGTTTCACCCCCCCGATCAAATGATATTTTGGGCAAAAGAGTCACGTAAGGCAGGTAGACGCTCGATTTCCCGAAAATGTCTCTCTAGCAGGCTAGTTGGGCAAGCAATGGGTGAACGCCACTGATAAATGGGCGAGGGAACGGTAGGGATAAGGAGCTGGAAAAGGAGGGTCGGGGAAGGTGACCTTTGGAATCGAGAGCCCTCGCCTAACTCAGGAAATTCAAAACCTTATCTTGAAGCGAAGAGAATGCATGGATTCTAAACAAACCGACTGAATTGGGAGAGGTAGCATCAGTCTTGAGTACTATGTCCACTATCAGTCATGATTACATCACGACGCCAATCCTATGGCCGTTAACTAAAGACTGGGATTAGATAACACGCAATGAAACTGTCTATATACCCAAGTATAGATAAAAAGGTCCCACCGTGACTGTTCAAAACAAATAAATACTAAATTCCACATTTTATCATTCTGTTAAATAATGCTGCTTTATCTGACTAATTGGCGAATAAATCACAAAATTCAAGCACGAATAATGCAGATTTGTCAACGAAAATATTTTCAATAAAGAGTTTTTAATTCCTATGGTCCGATCAAATCATAAATTTCTTTGAATTTGCGAATTTTGAATTCAATTATTGTAATTAGTTATTTGCAATCGATTAAAACAATAAGATAGATTCAACTCTCAGGGAGTTTTCGCTTATTATGAGTCATTTTTCGAGAAAATGGTATTTATATTACGTAGAAAAAAAGTTTTCCCTCATTTTAATCATATTCTCGTTTTGCATACCTCACTATTCCAAGTTAACTTTGAGAATGAAATCATAGGTAGAAGTATGGTTTGGCTGTCCACGTAAAAGACAGGACACAATATTCTATATATTCCAAAAATTAAACGTCATTTGAGCCTTTTATGGTGGCGCCACAATAACTCCCCGTTAGAAAACATCGTTGGATTTCCTCATAATTTAGGTTTTGAAAATAAAGACCGCTGTGGACTTGAAATTTATGAGAGCGCGCATGATAGGAAGGCAATGATCCGCGACATTTGGAGGGTCAAGTCTACCATCTTTGGTTTCGTGCTATTTCCCTTTAGGAAGTCATTGTTCTCATACCTGTTGGCGCGTCAGGAAAGTGAAAGAATGGCACTAAGAAGGCACAGAACGGAGTTGGATTTGGTGGATATCCCACTAGCAAAAATCATCGCACCGTCATATTATACCAGGTTAACTACATCTACATCTACGTAATACCCTGCGAGCCACCACGAGGGTGTGTGGCAGGGGGTGAAGATCACCAAACATGCACTATTGACATGCAACTAGGATATGTAAGGGAGACATGCTAGATAACAGGGTCACATGCAGCTAGATAGTTAGTATCTACATGATAAGAAAGGGATTTTTGGTTGTTATTACATGCATCATGCACTTCAGACTACTCTAACTATATTTCACCTACCCATCCCTTTGCTACGATGTCTATTGTTCTCTCTTTTGGTACGCGGGAAAAATGACATTTTAAATCTATCGGTAAAAATAAAAAACTCGGGAACTCAAAATTCACCCACGTTTTAAGATTAACCTTAAAAGTTGAACACTCTTTGTCTTTCATGGACATTCCGCATTTGAAAGGATTGAACGATAAGAATAGGAAAATCCGATTTTCTAGGAGGCGGCATAGTTCTAGTTCCTTGAACATGGAAGGTAAACTGTCACTCGAAAAATAAGAGGGTTTTTTCTTTGTACATCTTCCTGAAGTGTTGATTTTTTTGCTAATTTTGAACCAGCAGTCAAGTGCACGAATGAAATTCAATGACACAAAGCAATGACTCAAACAATGCGCATAAAATTTGGTATCTTATTATCATTGTGAAAATTAAGTTCACGGAAATCAGAGTGGCCAAAAAAATAAAATCTTGACTATCCGAAGGCTTTAAATACCTTTATTTTAGCCTTGAATGATTAAAGGTAAATTGGCGTGAGGGGGAGATAAAGCTTGAGTTCGCGCGAAAATAGAAATACAAGGAATGAATAAATGAAATGATATTAGTACAACAAATTATACCATTTTTTTGCATTTGAAAGTACTATTTTGACTAACCAGGAGGCTTCTTAAAATTTACAAATGAAATAGTGAGATACATTTTATATACGTGGACCCTAAGATTGAATAATAAATACAGCCGAATTTTCCATTCCACCAATATATCAGTACGAAGACCCCTTTCAGATACAGTTGAAAGAAAATAATGCTCATATTTATACCTTGAATGAAGCTAACTGATAAGTTCCAATTTTCTAACCTTAGGATGTTCCATTTTAAGCAGCAAGCACAACATACATTTCATAATGAAGAAAAACACTTTGTAATCTTCCATAGATTTCACACATCCACAGATCTGTGGAACACAGATGACTTAAGTGTCTCTGTTCTTTATGAATATCAACAATCTCCATCAAGTCCAGCTAGATACGGTTACATATACTACTTACTTGCTGAATCTAACAGCATCATGCACTCATATCAATTGAAAAGAGCGTGCTGTAGGGTTGATGGGTCATGTACAAATTTTGTCATAAATAACATCCACCAATTATTATCTACATTACGGTTACATTACTATTGAAATGAAAGCTCTTCTTGCCCAGGTAGATCACATTCTCAAAAAATTTATCCAGCAAACCCGAATGGCCGCGAGGAAATGTGTTGCTGCAGAAGGGGAATACACGTCTGTATGGCTATTAACTGTAAAATTATGTTAAGAGAGATCATCAGCTCACTCTAAAATCGCTTCGTAGTCTCCCAATCTCTTTCAACTTATCTTCTGAAGACCCATCCGGATTTTGTAACTTATACTAGCTAAAGAGTCAGTTTCAGAAACCAGTCACTGGAGAGGATTTCAAAAGTACAAGTAGCTCACTTCCCCGGGGATCCGAGAGGCATTTCAAAACGAAGAGAGCACTGCCAAAGAACATTTAAAAAATCATTGCTCCTCATGCATGATTCCATCTCGGCCCTCGTGGAATAAGGAAACGTGTAGCCTGGAGGCTTTTGAGATTTGGGGAGTGGAGGAGAGTGGGATGGGTAGCGAAGAAGACAAAAGAAGAAATTTTATAGATGAGAGGAATGGATGTCGAAGGCGGATACTTGGGAGAGGCAGGAAAACAGATGGAGGGAATATTGACGGGGAAATGCGCAAAGAAGAGGGTAATAGAAGAGAGGATGATGAGAGTACTGAAGATAAAAGGATTTTTTAAAAATTTATGTGAACGAAAGTTTGACGATATCTCCAAAACTGGGCAAATAGAGTGGGGACTAACCAAAACCCTACCACCCATTTGGTTTAATATCAAATGATGATCATATTCACATTTAGTTCAGGTTAGCCTAAGTTGTACTACTTCGTCCGCTGAAACATGAAAAGCATGCTCGAAATATAGACACTGCCAAAGAAAGGTAATTAAATTCATTATTTTAAAAATCAATTCAACATTGAGTGATAGTGGAGAACAATCAGAGTACTTCATACTGTTTAGTCATATCTTAGAGCCTCAACGATAAAACCTTCCATCAAGCACTGGTCATGGTACGTAGTCAATTACTATCTTCAATGCATTGAAAGGAACATTATGACTAAAATAGAAACTAGACCAAAATACGAAACTGATGGGCAAGTATAGGTACATGCCTACATCGGATTGTGACAAAGATAAAAAGAAGATGAAGACGATAGAATGGAAGAAGCGGTAACAATTTTCAACAGAGGAGAAAATTGTATCGATAGGAATAGCACTGAAGAAACCACCATCAGCATTGAACGACTGAACATAATACCACACTTCCGAAGGCATCGTTGCCTTCGGTTAGGATATGACGTAAGGATGTATTTGGGAAGAGGAAAGCCATGGACCATCGTTCCACTATGGCGCATATAGAGAGGCTAATAACCGCAATTGGGGATGATTGTGGTAGAATACGACATTTGCAAAATGCTCATGCCAACATTTTTCTGAAAGAGCATCCTCATCTCCTCCAAGCATATTTCCTTGGATAATCAAGTGGTAATGGGCTACGAGGATTCAAAGAACCAGCAAAATGAAAAAGAAACGATTTTAACACTCATCAAAAGAAAACAGTTTCTTTGGTCCTATGCAAACTCAATGGAATCATCTGAAGTGGATCCATCAGAGAATTTTTCAATGATTACTACCCCCATAGAATGAATATAACAACCGTAAATACGCAAGTGAGCTAAGAATTTATCCTTCAAGCGGTAATAGCTCTTGATTTCATTAGGTTACGAACGCGAAGAATAATTCACGAAACGAACTGCGCATTGTTAAGGATATTCTATTGACTCTCACAAGAAAAATGGGATGGCATCAACAAATATCATTGCATTTAAACGTTCCTCGTTTAATACGGCTGATTTTATAGCCTATAATTCGAAAATGCCTCCACGTTCCCCAAAGCCCTCCTCATGGCCCAAGGCGTTGGAAATAGAGCCTAATGCATAGTGCTCGACTCCTTTGACAGCCTTGTTTGGCATATCCATCAACCCAGTTTGCCTCCCGTTTCTCTCTCTCTCTCTCTTTCCCAGATGCTTATAAAACGGGTCGCTTTGAAATGGGTGCATTTTTTTTAAAGCAGACGGGAAGGATAATGCTATGGCCGACGAATGAAATGAAATGTTTGACGATAGAGAGAAGAAAAAATTAAGCAATTTGCATTCGCTTTAGAAATTTGGAATGCTGTGAGTTTTAAGCCTTGCCGCGCGGGATGGAAACGATAAGTCCGACAGGACGAAACCCGGGCGAGAAAATAAGCATGAATCTAGTAGTCAAGAAGAGATGACGGGAAGTTAATGAGAAATGCCAGGAGGCAGAAAAAATGGGAAGAAAAGAGGAGGATTACGACCGGGAGACGAGAAAGAGGGACGCTGCAGCATTTCGTTCGATAAAAAGGACACACAGTCGACGGCTCAAAGACTAAGGTGAATAGGAGAAGAAAAAAACACGAGGTCCCAGGATTTCCTAGTTGGAGAGATAGTGGGAGGGCTGGAATTGGTATTGTGGCTGAAAGCGGGAGGGAGGGGGAGGATCACGAAAATTGAAGATGATCCGAGAGGGAAGGATTTAATCAGGGACGATGCGTTAGAATGAGCCTTCCGCAAAAAAAAGCAGCAAAAGAAAGAGCAAAAAAGAAGGGAGTAAAGAGAAGGAAAGCCTTTCTCGAAGGTCCGGCCTTCCATTTCGAGTTCGTCGGTTGGGATCCCCGTCAAGGGGGGAGGGCCTGGGAGCGAGCTGGGCTGGACATCCTCCGTCATGGAAAATGGAAGAGGGACGGCATTTCCTCGTTCATTTTCAATCGAGTTTCGGCCTCTTGTCTACATCAGTTATTTGTACGATTTGCGATGAATCGATTGCTAACTTTTTGTCGATAAAAGGTGCGAAACGATGTTGAGATGCTAACTCAAGCGATCAGGAATGACGGAGCTTCATCGCATTCAATTAATATCGCAGAATTTGCATCTATATGGAATCGATCTGTTTGTATGGAAAAAATATCGATCGAATAAATATGAAGGACATAATGCGTAAATATCAGTCTTTGGTAGAACTGAAGTTTTAGCTAACCGAGTACTTAAGATTGCACCTTGGGGATAAATACCGCTCAAGATTTCCGCAAATGGAGCCAAAACCTAATATTTATATTATTTAGAGTTCCACTGATCAGGGAGGCTTTGATGGAACATATATTATCTATCATAGCTTATTAAATTGTAATGAATTGCATTTCTCTTTCGTTCAGTACACTTCGAACTTATACTTACACTCTTTTTCTTCGTCTTCCCATTTTCGTTGGTAAAACAAATGTTACATATGTTCTTAATTAAATGATTTTTAAAATGATTAAACCCAATATGAACATCCGAAGAACATATTGGAGACTATCAGTATGTTTTTCGACTATATTCCAATAAATAAAATTGCGTCCAATTGACTCATGCAATTAGAGGAAAAGTATCCTGAAATTTGTATACGTACGTAGATACAATGAGAGCACGAAGCATCAATAATCGAGATCTGTGTAATTGAATCATGCATCGCGATGTTGCAGTGTGAATGAAATGTATGCAAATCTGCGTCAAATTTTCTTTAGCCAAGCATAAAAATCACTAACTTCACCGAACTGTTAAAACGTCGATCAAACTCCAAATTTTCTAGCATCACGGTGTTTCAAAATCCACCATAACCGTCCGAATGTAATTAAAAGTCGGGGTAGTCATCCTTTTCATCACGTTTTGGGTTGCTTCACCAGCTAGTTCACGAGTACATTTGGGAGGGGGATTAAAAATTGACTGCCTCTCCTGTCAGCGTCAGTCGGAGTGCCAAAAACACGCATCTCTCACCGCGGCCCGCGAGCCACAGCCCCGCCGTCACTGTTCTAAATTAGAGAAGCGGAAGAATGCGGGCACTACCGGTGGCCGCGCGTGGATCTGAAATTCTGTCCGGAGTGGGAACCGACGCTAAACGCCGTGACTCAACCCACCCGTCGTTGACAGTCCCGACTCGAGCGGTGGGCCTTTCCTCCCTTCACCCGCCCTCAGAAATAGAGATAAGGCGGAGCGGGGGTTGGACGGCTTGCCTGCAACGCTGTCGTGCGTCAAAAGAGCTGCCACAGCCGCCTCCGCGGTTGACGGTCGTCACGCTGCACCGCCACGGTCACATAGCCGCAAACAGCCGCCGGAGGCTTAAAATGGTCTGAATCAACAGCAAACGAATCCCTATTAAAACCTTGTGGAACCTATCAGTAACGGGACATAAATAAATTGTTAGCTTCAACCCTTCATTAACTCATAAAAATGATTTCGGCTGCACGGTACAATGTTCGGTTTCAGCTACAATGAGGTATGTACTCTGAACGATTGGCTTCAACGTCAAATAAAAATATAACAATTCAATACATATACAACATAATTACGGGAGTTTTTCATTTAAGATTTTAAAGGAAATAACGGAAATGGGAAATAATTCACTTTAGCGCATGACAACGACGATGAATGAAACGATCTGCGCAGGCAAAACATTCGGCAACCTGATAGCGGTTACTCTGCAACTAAGCGAAGCACTCTGAAGGTTAACAACAGCTATGGTTGTATTTCATGTGGATCACTATCGAACTCGTTCAGAAACGAATAAAAAACGGTTAACTTTTAAATGCAGATTAATTAAAAACGTCACATCACCCATGCTTAATGTCTAAGCTGAAAATAAAGGCATAAACTAGAATTGAGGATGCGATTTTTGAAATCTCTTATTTCTAAGCACATATAAACTCTGCTCCCGGTCTGTTTTGAAGTGCGCTGCCTAGTTGGCAGGATCGGCAATGAATGTACAGTAAGTACGCAGTTGAGTTGAGTAATGAACAGTGCAGTTGAACGAATGGAGAGCGTCCTCAAGTATATTGTATAATAAGCGCAATAAACATCTAAAAATGGTGAAAGTTACACAGTTTATATTTGCTTATAAAAATTCAGATTATGTATATATTTTAAAAATTTGTAAAATAATTTCGCTTTCCATATATTAGGATAGTGTGAATGGAGACAAGGGTAACGAAGAACTGAAAATGTGATCAATATCCGAAAAATTATTAGTATCGATTCTGAAACGTCAGGTAAGACACCCCGAGATCGGGGAATGTACGGGCAGGAATGACTCCAAAGACCTTCCGTTTACTTGGTACATTACTAACGATGATGATTCAAAAAGTTATCCAGAAGTGGTTAGTATGGATAGGAAATAATTCGGGGGAGCATATAATAGATATATGTAGCAGTTCACGTATCTAGGAGGCAAAGTAACAGTTATTTTTAAAGGAAATTTGAAGTACTCTTCTTGCCTTACTATGAGTATGACCTTACTCAGGGAGGTATTTCAGAAAAGAAAGAGTTAGGTTGGTAGCCTCTAAAGAGAAGCATTAGGTACACATATTATTAAAAATTTCGCAATGGAGTGTTGTTCTCTCATAGCTCGTAAACACCGTCACATCGAAAAGAGAATGCGCGATGACATGAATCCTTAAGGGTCATTCCACGTCAGATCAGCAGTGAGTTGACCCTTGGTGTCAACAATTCGAACCAAAATTTTTGCGTGGGTTCCATCTGGCGTTAAATGAAAAAAATTTTGAAGTGTTTTTGGAAAAAAAATTTTGGCAGATCTAGAGACGATCAAAGTTTCGACAATTTTGCGCTTAGACCTTTTTTCTTTTTGCCATATCTCCTAAACTAAAATAGCTAGAGAAACGGTTGACATCTTATTTTGTTTGAAAAAGAATGTACAGCAATAACGTGTTATCATTTTTGTAAATAAACTAAATTTTATTCAAATTGTTTAAATTTTAAATGTTTACATTTTAATAACAAAATTAAACCATTTTTTATTTGAATTTTTTCTATTTTGACACGTTAGTCTTTTTTCTTACCTCAAAAATAAATTTGGTTGTGGGTAGTTAATAAACAACGGAGATATTTAACTTCAAAGATTGGACTACACCCTCGTTCGCCACGAGGGTCGGCGTTAACATGATGTGCCGCTGTACTTTGTGAATTTATATCTTGGTCCGTGTAAAAGCTAGTGCAATATTTTATACATAACTTTTAAGATTATTTTATTTTAATTCCATCAATATTTTTTATTATATAACATAACCAAAAATGGAGACACGTTACTGCAATAATCGACACCGCACTCCCTAAACTTAGCAGTTTGGTCAACTTCATGAACTTTGTAACTCAGCCTAGGAAAATCTGCGAAATCTACTGCATTGACTTCTCACCAAAGGTTGCGAGAGTATATAAAGATACAAAATGGTATGCGAAATTTTTTAAAACGCATATTTTGTTGTTAATGAATGAAAATGTTTAAACATTATCCAGTCCTACAATTTGCACAGAATCGAAAAATTAAAGCCAAGGAAATACTTTAATTAAAACTTAATTTATTTGTAATTTTTATATGATCCGAAAATACATGATTTATGCGTAGTATAAATCGTATTGGATAATTCTGAAAGTATGCAGGAGTGAACGATTGCTGCGTTGTCACTTCTTGCGCGCGCAACTTAAAACGGATATTTGGATGAGCGGGGTGTACTGCAACTGAATCATTTTTCATCGAGCTTTTGAAACTGGTGGCATGTTCAATAAATCCCTTTCTCTAGTCAATCGATCATAAAGACGTACGTATGAAGTTAATTCATTTATTATTCTTGGAAAAAGGCCCTCCATTTATCAGTTTAAGAGTTTCACTCGCCAATTTTTTTCATTTAACGCCAGATGGAACCTACACAAAAATTTTGGTTCGAATCGGTGACACCAAGGGTCAACTCACTGCTGATCTGACGTGGACTGACCCTTAAGAAATGTGGTTGCAGAGATGAATGGAGAGGGCAAGCTAGGTAGCAAGCAAGACGAACGGGGAAGTGTCAGATATGGTAGGTGAGGAAAGGAGATTGGTGGAGGGATACGGATAGGGCCTCTAAAGTGGTTGGAGGACGTATTGAGAGGTGATATTGAAAAAGCTGAAGTTGGAAGGTAGAGCGGAGAATTTTTAGTAATCGCGGCCCAGGAGGGTAATAAATGGCAATTTTGGATAGAGTATGGTGAGGCAGAAGGGATGAGGCAATAAAGAGAGACTCAAACTATTGTGGTATAAATGATCGCAGGCATAAAAATAAGGAAATTGACTGTAGAACCAATAGATTTAAAATGTGATTTTTTCCTCGTACAATAAGGGACCATTATAGTTGCGATAGATCATTTCTGGGGAACTATGACCCTCACTAGGTAAAGTAGATTTTAAGCTTGTGCTAAATGTCTAAACATGATTACTAGCCACTTAACTCCCATGAAATATCCGGCAAGATATAGCCCCTGCATGACTTAGTACCTAGTGTTACTATTCTTAAGTCTCATGAATGGTACTAACAGTAATCGTATCTAACCAGTAGTTGAAAATAGTATACAGCATGATGGCATGTTCCTTTACGTATCCATCTTAGTTTATAGTCTAACCGCGTATTTTCATCCTGACTGATTTTGGCCTGCGCCTGGCATCCGGGCGAGCGTGCGCGGTTCTGATTTCAATGCATGCCTGGAGTGGAATCACCTCGTGCCACACACCCTAGTGGTTGCCTGCACGGTATTTTGCAGATGTAGATGTAAGGAAAATAGATACCTATTAAATGGGAAGGAAGGTGGCAAGAGCGATTTATGTTTACGTAAAGAAAAAGTTACCGATTAGGTTTTTTAACGATTAATTACTATTTAACACAAAGGCTATAGGCAAATTTAAGATATTTCGTAATATTTCGATTACATATGAAAAGACTTTATTCTAAACGCGCAATAACACATTTCATATTATTATAATGGTGGCTAACAAATACAAGGTGTCACGCCGAGTCGAAAATTCGAAAAACATAAAAAAACACCCAATTTTCGAATGCATCGCTAGAGAACTCAAGTCATCATCATTGGTCGTTCAATCCTAATATGGGTTGACTGCAGCCCTCCACCCTTCCCTATCTAATGCCCTATCTAGTTCCCCACCTCTTCGTATCTCTTCCTTTGCACTTTCCTCTTTATTTGGTCCATGAACTTATTCCCGGGTCTTCCTCTGGGGATTTTTCCCTCTATTTTTTCTTCAATTATGTTCTTCACAAACCCATTAAGTCTCAGGTGTGTCCAATCCATCTAGTTCTTCTTTTCTCTACAGTGTTCCATATGGTTCTTTACTCTTCTACTCTTATGTACACTTAATCTTTTCTTATTTTGTCCGTCCATTTGATCTTCAGCATCCTCCTCCAGCACCAGGTTTCGAAGGAACTCAAGCCATTACATTCTTTAATTGAGGCAATAACGTGCAATACAATTCTTGTATTTCTTTCATTACTGATTGCATGGTGAGTTCCAGTGCATTATGAATGTACTAAATCATTATCTCATTGACCTACAATTAATGTCAAGATGTCCCAAAAATGGTTTGCTACAGTCCAAAAGCTAACGAATAATTGGTAGCGTAACACAAGATGATAATGTGTGCGTATAACTGATGTTTATTTTTGGGTTTCTTCCCGTCAATTAGGCGAAGGCAATTTGGACAGAAAGGAAGACGAAAGAGGTGTTAAAATACGGTCGGAGAGAAAATAAAGTCGGTGGGAGAGAAATCTAGAGGAGACAGAAAAAGAGGGCAGAGGACGCGTTGAAAGGTAAGAGGATCTTGAGAGCTGCGTTGTAGGGGAGAATGTTGAATTAGAGGGGAAGAGGGAGAAAAAAGAATGAAGGTTTTGGGGTGGCTTGAGGCGGGAGAGAGGGCATGAAGAGAACAGGGAGAGAATACAAGACCAACGGAACGTTTTGGCACAAAAATAGCTTCCGATGGACAGCTGATTAGGAGGGGGAGGGAACCAGGGACAACGCTCACGAATCTGCTAACAACACAAGCGATTTGAGACCGCTTGACCACTCTGTGTAGACTGCAAAGACTATCTCTCATCATACAAAACTTTCTTTGATGTATGTTTCTCATGAACTCGAAGCTTAGAACTTATGTTTACATTTATCGTAAATATGTTTCTTGGCACCCGAAATGAGACAGGAATAGAGTTAAGAGCAAAAATTTGACATTTCACCAGAAGCGCAGCAAGTGCACTATGTCCAAGTTTCCATAAGCGCATGAATATAGGATTAAAGCCGTGATACACTAATCTAGCAAAGACAAATTGTTGCTTACCCCAATATAAGACCCCAGGAGACTTTTACTGCATCCTATCTTCTTGATTTCCCCCAACGGAGTATAAAATTAAACTCTAACTGCGATGGATTTGAAGGAATATAGTCATTGCCTAAACTAAGCCAGAAATTTAGTCCGTCAATGCTATACACCACATCTCTCCTTCCAGGTTCAGGTCGTTGTTCTAGGGGGGAAATGGCTTTGTTTCGGCACAATGTACCACTTACTCTGCATGTAAATGGTACGTAGTGACAAGTCCCTGTTCAGTTTTTGTTAATTAAAAAAGTGTGAAAACAACTGAGTCTATTCTTACTTAACTTGTTACAATGCACTGATTCTAAGTATATATGAACTTAATAATCTTTTAGTTCGCCTCTGTCAGCAATTTATTATATTTATAGATTCATTAATACATCTACGAAATACCGTGCAAGCCACCACTAGGGTGTGTGGCACGGGGTGATTCCACACCAGGCATGCAGCACACATCCCAGTTGAAAACAGAACCGCGCACGTTCCCCCGAATGCCAGGCGTAGGCCAAAAGCAGTCAGGACAACGGTACGCAGTCAGACCAGAAACCAGGAGAGTGATACGTAGAAGAACATGCTACCATTTAGTAAACTATTAAAGATACAAGTACTGGTTGGTATTATTAATGTGACAAATAAATAGCGCTTCAAAATACTAAAACATACAAGTGTATATCATGCCGGAGATTGCATGCGAGGTTAGCATCTAAAATTCATGTTAAGATATATAGCACTACTGAAAAAATCTATTTAACCTAGTCAGTATCCTAGAACTGATCTATCGCAACTATTATGGTCCTTTATTGTACGTGGAAAAAAATGACATTCTAAATCTATCGGTATTGCAGTCTATTTCCTTAATCTTATTGCTGTGATCGTTCCTACCACAATATTTTGGCTCTAGTAAAATATTTTGAACGTCTGGCCAAAAATAGTCTACATTCAATTTTTTGTAAAAGATTTAACCTACATTTATCCCTTCAATCGGATAAAATTTCCCTCCCTAATTCCCTCAACAATTTAGTAACAATACTATGTTCATCAGAACAATTTATAACAAATCTAGCTGCCCTCCGCTGTATTCGATTTATAGATTATTTATAGTTTTATTTTATAGATGTATTTGGATGGTAGATATAAAATACCTTACGATTCTCATGTTTCCTATTTTACTAGGAATTACAGGGGGTTGCCCCCTACACTGTAACCCATCTCAATCTGCCCCTGCCTTCATCACCCGCTGAAATATTTAGTCACTCATTTTACAGTTAACAAAAATATTGACGTGGAAACTTCCTCGCCAGTTTCCTCCTCACTCTGCAAGTAGGGGAGGAGTTTATTTATCTTGCTCAGGATCACTGACGAGCATAAACTCCATGTTGTATGTCCTGAGTCCCTAAGCTGCTACACCGGAACATAAACAGAGTGTCTAGTTGGAGAACACCTCCACGAATGTGTCAACGATCGTCGCAGGGGAATCATTGCTCAGAGACAGACGTGTCTGGGGAAGCCCACCTTAATACAAAAGTCGTAGACCCGAGTATGACGGTCTACGAGAAGAGTATTGTCTGCTGTGTGAATCACGGCGCTTTTTGTCCACGGGGGACCCTTGACGGCAAGCCAAAAAGTGGTAACGGCCACCAGCGACGACGGGGCAAAAAAGCAAGCAAAGGTGCCAATGTAATAGTGCTCGTAAACAGAACATAGGGAAAATTCCTGACGTAAATTCTCTTTTTTCTCGCACTGACGGGAAAACTACAAATTCAATGAAATAAATTAGGACACAGATTTCAGCCCGGCGCTCACTAACAAACACAGTAAACACGCATCAATCTCAAAATCCTCGCGTTGCGGCCGTTGTTGACAGTTATGTGAGAACGTATTATCCACACACCATGACACACAATGAATCCGGCACGCAGGATCTCATGTAAAGGAAAACAAAGAGGTAAATATATATATTCGTGCATAGATTTTGGGAGGGTGTAATATGAAAACTAAGGAACTCTGAAGCAATTTTGTTCAGTGAAAATATTAACTATAATATATCCTTACGAATTCTCAACGTCCACATATTGAAGTGAATTAAATCATTGCCTATATTTAACGATTACCTTGGTTTACTGGAAACAGTGATATCCATATTGTTTAATACGAACAGAAATATGAAAGGACTTCGTTTTGGCTACGAAACTCTGCAGCCAATCTGATACACGCATTAACGTCAATAAATACCGACATTCTCCACAAATATAAAAAATTTCCAGCAGAAGCGAAATAATTAAGCTCATATATACTAAGAATCAGTGCATTACAACAAATTTAACAAGAGGAGACTTAGTTATTTTCACACTTTTTAATTAACAACAACTGAGCAGAGTATCGGCACTAAGTACCATTTACATGCGACGTAAGTGGTACATGGTGCCGAAACAATGATCAGCGGTTAGAATATAAAAATATTGGAAATAACCGAGTCATCATACCATTGCCAAATTCCAGGACTGCCTTCATTATTTAGTTTCTTACGAAACATTTTGATCGTAAATAAGGGAAAACGGAGAAATATAGCGACATTGGCGCTGAAAAATTCTATGAAAATTGAAAAATGTAAATACCAGTTAGCGTACACCATACGAACCAAGTTTTCATGATGGCGTCTGACAAATCATTACGTAGCACAGAATAGATTGATTTCTTTTCCGAGGGGTCTGAAGAGCTGTAGATTAGTTACACTTACTTTACTCATAGCTATAGTAAAATAATACTTGTCACTTCACTTTTACGCTTTTGCGAAAACCATATCCAGCCTATAGAAGATGATTTTCACATTGAAAGGTGGCTTCAAAACGCTAAGTTCCCCTAAAAAAGATATTCCGATAATACTTCTAGTTAACTAATGCCAAGGTCTAAAAAATCTCGATTTGTTTCTAGTAACCAGGTCTTACAGGCACCTTTGTATTTAATAGGTACAAGGATTGGAAAATCCTGCCGTTCGATCATATTCGAATAATTTAAATGGATATTTCTTTCGTACGAACTGGTTTCTATTGTAGCTTAAGAAACTGGATCTGTTTCACAAAGTTATTCTGCGCTGTCCCAACCTTGCGAACTTATTTCCCCTCCCCCACATTCTTGCGTTGCATAATGCACGCCATATGGTTCCACAAATGCTTATTTTATTTCTCATCTTGGGAGTTCCTTCGACTGGATTTTCCCATAAATTTCACGGTCCACTCCTCCCCCTGACAACATTCACTCGTCTGTCGATGGTACCGGAAGGGACGGCGATTAAATGCGTTCACACATAATTACCGCGGAAAAAAGTGGTTTCGTTCCGGTTTGTCAGGTCGCTGATTAGAGCAAATGAAGATCTTTCGAGTTCTCTTTCGTATAGATTCGTCTGGAGCAGATGTTTCACAGGAATTCCAGTTTACTTCATCGGGTCAAAAGTCATTCCTAGTCATTTCTGACCTAAAGAAGAAAGCTGGAATGCCTGCGAAATGTCGTCAACAGATGATTCCATGATCACCAATGCGAATGAGAAGCCAAAAGACCAATTCTTCTAAACCACTACGCGGAAGTCTTCACTCTGACACTGCGTGAATCACTTGGTAACGCCTCAGATCTAAGCAGATTGGCTTGATTTTCGCTCCTGATAAACCACATTCCTCTTCATTCTTCCAGCAGTACCATCAGCCTGAGGGTAGCCATAATTTATACTTAATTTGAAAGTGCTATTAGGTGACAAGTCTTCAAAAAGGTGCCACGATTAAAACATGTTTCAGTAGTGCACATGAAACCCAAAGGGAATAAAAACAGAAAACCTCCAAAAGCCGTAAACAATTGGCACCCTTCGTCAATAAACACCAAAATTTGCTGTCTTGGTATGCTGGGAAAACCACAGCAGAGACCAACCACAGCCTCTCAACCAAGAATACCCTCCTGTGTTGGTTTACGGGAAAGTTACTTCCTCGCCAGGGACCAAACACAGACGCACACACACAACCAAATACGATCCTTTGCAAGGGCTAATGGGACCCCGCTAAGGATGTTTGGGTTTTGACCTGGGATCCTTCACGGGGCTAATGAGACCCCGCTAAGGATGCCTGGTATATACACAAGCACACACACAAGCACACAAAATCACTCACTCACACACGCAAATGGGCCCAACTTCTGGGAGAATCAGCTCAAAAAGAGCGTGGTCAAATCGACAAAACAGGACGAGGGTGGGGGTCGAATACGCGTATTTCGGCTACAAAGTAGCCCTCTTCAGCGAACCGAAGGTAACGCGTCACTTCAACGTAGGGTTGAAGTGAGGAAGGATCAAGACATCCTAGTTGTTAATAAAGGTGAACTGAGGAGGAGGGGGGGAGAGAGACAACCAATAAAGAGCAAGAGAACTAATGAAATTGGGGAAAACGTTATGAGATTTACAATTATTTAGAAAGCGGATGTCCTCACCAATCTTAGCTATTTTAGTTTTAAGCTGGTGGAATTTATTAAGCTCAAATGACTGGAAAGCCAACATATGGAAAGCCAACATATGGAAAGTCATCACAAAGATGGGGTGAGCTTCTTACGGCTAGGCAATGAATTACAAACAGAAAACCTCCAAAAGCCGTAAACAATTGGCACCCTTCGTCAATAAACACCAAAATTTGCTGTCTTGTTTGCGGTTTTCCCAGCATACCAAGACAGCAAATTTTGGTGTTTATTGACGAAGGGTGCCAATTGTTTACGGCTTTTGGAGGTTTTCTGTTTTTATTTCATTGCCTAGCCGTAAGAAGCTCACCCCATCTTTGTGATGCTTTCCAAACCCAAAGGGGTAGACTTTTTTCTCGATAAAACTAAAGGTGATGTACGCAAAAGCAGAAAAAACACAGGTATGTATGTTGATTGCAAAGCTTTAAAACCTGCGTTCTTTAATTGCTTGCTTTATTTACGGCGACTGCTTTTGTGCGAGAAATATTTCGGCAGGAAGATAGAAACTGGTTTACGAGGACAGGGCTCGCGAAAAATTTTGCATTGACCGACACATCTATCTATCTCATCCAAAAAGCAGCCACCGATTGGGCGTATGGCAAGGAGTGACGGGACGATATCCCTGCTCTATAAGCGCTTTAAAAAACGTTACACGGATCAGGAGGGTAAAATTAAGTGACAAACGTTGTGTTAAATTTGTTCAAATTCGAAATTCCCAGGTGAATTTAAGCTTGTTAAGACCAAAACATCGAGTCCATGCGGGTAATTACAAGTAATGAGATTTTGAGGCAGGATTCACCCAATTGCTCGTAAGTGGTCCGATTTAAACGTAATGATTACGATTAATTTAATGGCTTCCTCGGCGTTCAAAGAAAACGTGGGTTTCAAATCGTAAAACCTACCGCATTTTTTTTTTCTGGATGGCGTTTGAATAAAACCGGAGCATACTCATCAAAAACGTTGTCAGTTCAGTAACGAATACATAGATATCTCTTAAAAACTCGACTCAAAAATGATCAAAATATATAACACAATTCAATCGATCCATATTCACTATTGAAATGGTTTAACAATACCCATTAGAACTGTTCCACTGTCATTATTTTGTCCAAAGTCATCGTCTATAACTTCTCATGATACCCTGATTCATCTCCGTCGTCCTCTCTCGCAGCTCATGATCCCTGCTCGTAGACTTGCGGACCACTCGTCACCGCAACTCATCTAACAACAGATCATTTACGGTAATGCCATCCCGCGCATGAAACTCGCTCCCACCACGCAAAAAACCTTGAAGTCATCAAACATGACAGGTAGAGCTTCTTATGACGCTAATTCATAATACAAACTCATATTTCAAGATCGAAGAGAAGAGAACAATATCCCGTTTAGCAAAGGGTAAGTCGTGCAAAGCTGTGAATAAGAAACGCTAGGCCGACCGTGGTCTGAAATCTGATTTAGCTAAGGTTCTCTTAGTTAATTAAACATTTAATTGAATTCGTTTATGAAAATGGTCATAAAAGGGCATTGAGCTTGAGATAAATAGGGAAAGAATATTCAAATGCCATACTTTCTGATTAGGCCATACGACATTGAAATATCTCATTTCCTCATCACTTATTTGAGGCAAGAAAAAAAACCGGAATAAGGTTGCTCTGCATATCTTAGAAGTGACATGAGTCCACTCCCTCCAATCACGGAAAAGAGTGACCCCTGTGTAGAAGGTTGGGATAAAGAAACAACCTGGATGACTATGTTGGTTCTATGAACAGATCTTAACGTTGATTATGTTCCGGATTATCTGCTACGTGATCCTTCAATCAGCACTATAACTAGATGTAATCACAACATCGGCATCAGTACTGCCTAATTAATTCTGGATTATGTCGCATATAAGGTTAAGGCATATAAGGTATGATAATTGTATAAGTGTTACGAGGTTAATAGAAGAACTAGGATGGGAATTACTATCAGAACGCAGGTTAAAATTTAGGTTAAACCTTTTAAGTAAATTCGAAACAGAGTTGTTCACAGATGACGTTAGATATATATTGAGAACCCCTGCGTATTATGCTAGGTTTGATCATATCAACAAAATTAGAGAGATAGATTGTCGTACCGATAGATTTAAAATGTCATTTTTCCCTCTTACTATAAGAGAGAACAATAGGCAGCGTAGCAAAGGGATAGATAGGTGAAATATAGTTAGAGTAGTCTGTAGTGCATGATGCATGTAATGACAACCAATAATCCATTTCATATTATGTAGATACTAACCATCTAGCTGCATGTGACCATATTATCTAGCATGTCTCCATTTAATATCCTAGTTGCATGTCAATAGTGCATGTTTAGTGATCGTCACCCCCTGCCACACACCCTCGTGGTGGCTCGCAGGGTATCACGTAGATGTAGATGTAGATGTAAGGTTCCTTTCTTCATTCCTAACAACCAATGAGACGTTAACGCCAAAAGTCACATCCATTAGAGCCGAACTTACATAACCATTGAGCATATTTTTGTTTCCAAGCCCACAAAATACCTTTAAGTTTCAAATTATACAATACCTTGATTTTAAAGGGTTGCAGCCTATTGTTTGACGCTACCAATTCGAATGAATGAATATCAATCTCAGTGAATAAATTTTAAATACGATAACGCGCGTTGACTGAAATAATTTTCCATGGAAGTGATGTAAAAAATTGAGATAAACGGTAATTCTACTAGCTAATTTTGGCTTTAAATATCATATTCCTATTGGAACGAAAAACCTAAACAATGTCGCAGGTAAAAATTGCATTCTATGTAAATCTTGAATGTATCAAAAGGTACGACTAAATTTTATGATCAACTGATGCTGAAGTGGCCCAATAACTTCTGACACCGTTTTAGAATACCTAAATTCTACTCATAATTCATATAGTTTCATAGAGCAGTGAAACTAAAATAAATGAGCAATACTAAAACACGAGCAGGTATTAGAGAGGTTTCAGACGATATTTCCAAAGAATGCGGATTTTTGAAGACATATTATTGAGGCCACCCCCAAAACCTTGTTGAGCATGCCACCAAGTCCTCAAAGATAGAAATAATTTTTAATATTGCTCTTTTCAGGTATTTCCGTCGCGTGTTTGGTTTTTTTGACAACAGTGGTTCGAGCCAGGACATCAAATTGCCTTTGACCAAGTGAGAGTACTCTCAAGGGAAAATCGTTATTTTCCCAGGCTGATCAGGGAAGTGGTAGAGCTGGTTAAATATCCATCGAATTTCAATCGGGGGGATGGATACCCACTTGCCTCAACCTGGGAGAGAGTGGTGAAACCACAACGAGGAGCGGGCAATCAAGACACCCTATGGTCCTAGATGTACTAGCAACGCAATACATAACAACGGAAAATAAATAATAACAATTACAAAAATGTCCAACGGACCTGAAGACGCCCCCAGGAAGAGGGGAGAAACTGTTGTCAAAAAAATCAAACACGCGACGGAAATACCTGAAAAGAGCAATATTAATAATTATAAGAGTCGCGGAAGCCTTCAAAGAAATAGAAATAATTTATCATAAAACCAAAAAAAACCATGGAACGCGCTTTGTATAAGTTTATTAACCACAAATCAGTATGCTTCGATAAGTTTTTTGAATAAGAGGAAATTACTATAACATTAATGTATGAAGGATAATATACAACCAATGCACAATTTTCACAGCAAAAAGTTAATGTGATACTACATAGAAGATTACTCAGTTTTGATTTAATACGAATTTTCTCCAAAAGGGAGCTGAACACATTAATTGAATAACGATGTATTTCCAGTCTGATTTCTTCAATTTTGTTGTAGCGTGATGGCGCCTCTCTTTTACGTTTGAGAAATCATTACTTAGCATTACTTAGTAATAGCTACAACCAGTCAAGCTGCATGGCGCCAATATTGCAGGCATTTGAATTCAATTCCAGCATAAATGCACGAAATAGACATTAAAATATTTCCGTCAATTTCCATTTAGCCAACTCTGCGCAGGAAGTAGTGAAATAAATCACTTGATAATGTTCCAAGGAGATCCATTAGTCTTCACAGCGATTCCAGCAACCCAGAGCCATTGCCAAGGGTAAAATACCAAGCGGTAGAGAGAGTTGGTCTGAGAGAGTGAGTTTATGAAACCACAATAGGGACTAATGAATCTCCGGGTGAAACATTAACTGCACTTGTTTTATGGTAAAGATTTTCCCATTCGTAATAGCGAATAGTATCAAAATAAATGGCTCAGATTAGTTCTAAAACACAGGATTAAGAACCCCAATGAATGATTTTTTAAAAAGTCAAAAAGCACAAATTTTTATGGAATAAGTCATAAGAAGCCTCAGCTTGCCCCCTTTTTTTTAAAAAATATTTAATTTCAAAGGAAGAGAGAATACGGTAAGCGCCTTAGTGGACGCAATTCCAACGACGATCCATGGTGGTTGAGGTGCGGTGACAAGCAACGCAGCACAGGACCTCCAGAAGTGCAAAGATAGTTTGAGATCCGAGGGGTGACACACCTCCTTCATTATCTTTCACTTAACAAGATATATACCTCGGCGAAAATCTGTGTTCCAGGGGAAAATTTGAACATAAGCTCTTTACTAGACACTGAAGTTGCTTCGTGTATCGCCGCCAATGAAGTTTTATGGCTCCGCTGCTCTCCAAGGACCGTTTTCTGGAACACAGTAACCGAGTGATCCTACAAGCAGCATTCTAATGTTCACACACGTACGGTTTAAATAAGAAAAACGCTCAAAGAATCATGAGGTGGAAAAAAACGCTGCAATTTCACAGTAAACGTGGGCAACAATCAATCATAGATTGCGTTCAATGTGGAAATGAAGTATTATTGTCCCTTCAAGATGAAACACTTTCATGAAAACAGACCTGGAAAATTTTCTTAGCGAAAGTCTAAATGCTGGGATTCATTCAATGCATAATTATAGTTGAATTGCGCAACTACATCAACTAGCGAAATGGTCTTTGGTCACAACAACAGTGAACCACGGTACGTGTACCAACTTGTAACACCTGGGAAACTCATATTTTATGCCACTCGACCCCTTGGGATGACCACTACTCTACACAGCAAGGATTTGGATTACATTTTCGCATCTATCATTTTCTCATTTATTGCAACTCAAGCATTAGTTCAACTGGCACTTCAATGATTAATAAAGAGATACGCGTCTTATTGTCAGTGAAACGCTCAGTATTACGGTTATTCGTTGCTAAGGGAAAAAAACTTAACTGAGTCTCTTTCACTGATAATTCAAAGCCATTCCGAAATTAACTGTGATATAATTTAACAGCAACCGAGAAATTTTTAGAGCCCCCTTACAATTTAAATCCCCATTAATATTCTTTCAAATTAATCATTTCTTTATCACCTTACTCAGGTGATAAGTTAGAGAGCCGAATGGCTATCATAAGGACTGGCGATAGTAACATTGATGATTCACACAACGTCATATTTCTTCCATGACTTCCCATTAACTAACCGTTCACTGTCACGCATTAAACTTTCAAGCTTGGGATGCGAAAGATTAATGCTGAACTGGAGTGAAAGTAAAAAAAAGATTAAAAACAAACATTTTGCACTAGAATTATTGCTTACCGAGCTTGTGACAACGGTACGGCGGGAAACAATAGCATTGCAATGTGAGGGAAAGTCCAATAAAGATAAATGCAGGTATGCATTAAAGTGGTAAGTGAGGACTCAGGAATGACGAGAATTTCAGGTTTTTTTCCCTGGATCACGAGGTTTTTTTCATCTTAAAAGAAAGATGAAGAGGCATATTCCACAAGCGAGTTTCACTGTATCGTGCATGTTTTTGCAAAATGGTGACTGGAAAAATTGTACTGCCTTGCGAGGTAAATATTACAAATTCGTAAATCGACGTGAATTATTTTTTTTAAAAATTGAAGCCATAAAACGATCCAGCACAGAGCGCTCGGCGGAGTTCACTGCCTTCCTGCGGCATTTGTGTGTGCGAGCTATAGCGTGTCGACGCCGCAGTATCATTGGACGACCCGGCTCGTGTTGCCGCCGTTTTCTTTTGCGCCTTGCGGTGAAAACGAAGTTTACGGCGAACGCCTGTGCGACACCGCGCGTGTAAAAGTCGTCGACCTGGCGACGAACTGGGATATCAAGTGAAACATTTAAAGTGTTTTCGAGGAGGAAGGGTAAGAAAGAAGATGGGGATAACATGCCAATGAAACACTTGAAAAGTGGGATATTGAGGAACAGGAATATACTTTTCCAGCCATTTGGACGGGTGCTAGATAGCAAATGGGCAGACGAGAGTAATAAACTGAAGAGCAGAAGAACCTAGAGAAGACTAGAGATGGGAGAAGTAATCATAATATGTCTGTTTCAGGGTTGAATAATTGTTTTTAATTTAATGTTCGGTTCGAACTAGAATTTAAAAAATCGTAACCATGCATTCAAGTTCATATCATTGCAGTTATTTGAATTTTATCGCAACAAACTGTTCTCTCGTTACTTTTTCAATTAACTTCCTCTACTGACAGTGATGGGCTAGGAAGTGGTTTAGCGATTATAAACTTGCCAAAACATCTTGTAGAATAAAATTTATATGAAATTACTAGATATGTGTGCAATATACGAACTCGACTCGAGACGGATCGAAAACGAAACATTGGAACATACCGAAATGGGAGTCGGGGAATATACAACCGCATTACGAAGAACCTTTAGACGCAATTGGCGTTCTTTTCGCGAGACATCAGAAGTGATGCAATTAGTCTCGCCACTTACTGCACGTTGCACAAAAAAAGAAACGTGAGTAAATTATTGAAATGAGAGACGGTCAACATCTGATCGTAGCAGCGTTTCAATTTGGATAGTTTCTGTATTTCGAATCGAATTCGTCATTACAGAACTAACGTTCGATTCCATTTTTACTTGATAAATACATAAGAATGTTGAGGCAATTAGAATGGGGAAATCCACGTTTTGCTCATCTCTCAGGGAGTAAACATAGAGATACAAACAAAATACAAGAGATCGTGGTTTAACATTAAGACGCAGTAGATTCATAAGGAACAAAAAGGCATTCTCCAAGAGATTAAGCGGGATAACTAACAAAAAAAAGTGTAACGGTATGTAAGATTAATAAATTTTTCAATGTGAATGAAAAATAGCACTGAATGAGGAAGGATGATATGCTGTCATCAACTAATCTTCGATCTGAAGAGCTATAAAATTTCGGCAAGCAAAAGAAAGACAATAAAACGTTTGCAGTTTATTATCAAGACCAAAATCAGAGCGACACGACTAAAGACTCACGTGGGTGGGAGTTACCGTGGCGAAAGGAAAAGGCGAACACCGCAAACCGCTGCTTCATTCATCCTTCTGAAAGGCCCTCGCTCGGTAATGTCTCTCGTTCGTTGAGATTTTTCCCGATGGCTGGTTAAGAACGGTCTCACATAGTCGTACACACATTAAACGTCCAAAACTGAATTTTCCCAAACCTTGACCAAGGACTACGTCATGGCATTCCGATATCCCGAAATCGACGAGTGTTTCCCACCCCATCTATCGGCCGGGCCGGCTTGGCGTGCATTGCACGCCGCCCGACCCTGGGCTTCATTGATTTCGAACCGCGTTGTGAGCTGTGAACGTGTGGGTCCCGTCGCGTCTTTCCTCCCCTCCGCTCGGTGCCGGGTTTCGGTTGTCTTTGAGTCGCATGGGAAGAGAGCACTGGGTCGTTAAAGACTCTGCCACACATATACCCTCGCGTGGAATACGTCAAGTGACCTTTCGACGAAAAGAAAATGTTCCCCGAGAGAACGTTCTTGAGCGGACAAAATGGCGTGCAACGAGTCCCACGAGAGACGCGTAGAACGATTTATAAAAAAAAAGCGCCTGAGCACGCTGAACTTCCATATCCATATCCATGAGCGTTTCTGGTTGGTTTAAATTTAATATCCACTAAATTTAAGAAGCAAATATCAAATACATGTCCCCTCAATTAATGCTAAAGCAATGGTTATAATGTAAACAGACGGCGATTACGATTCACAGCAACCGTTGCACTGGAACGCCTAAAAATTAAACATATTGAAGGACACTCGGTAATATCTTTTGGAACAATTTTACGATCACAATAAATGCACCATAAACGAGTCCTTCAATTTTTATTCTACCACCCCAGGTTTCGGAATAATTGTGTCATTTTCAAGGAAAAAAAGGGGGAGCGTTTAACAGGTGAGTTCAGATTCCATTTAAATTTCCCTCCGAATATTTTCTGATATTAGTATCATTCAAAACTCACGCCAGTAACGTCTTCTATATAATCGAGACGAGGAATGCAACGGTTTTGGTAGGAAAACATTATCCACTTAGAGGAATAAAATAACAAAAAAACAACAGGATTAGAGAGACTATTTAACTGTTCCAGAAGGCCAATCGAGATACAGACGAAAAACCCTCTATTGATCAATAATCCAATTTATGAAAAATATGCTCTCCAACGAATAACGTTCTGGTTCCGGCTAAAATAATCATTTCTTCTTCTCCGCCTTCCAGAGGCTCACGAATGATTATTTCAATAATTAAAAGCGATGACGACTGACCACAATTGCTAAAATGAAAAATGGACCACCTAATAATATGCCCCATCGACGCAAGGAATGGAGAATTTACATGATGTGAATTCTAGCAATGTTCCCATTGCAAGGCTTCACATAATTTAAGGCGCTCCTTGAAACATGAATTAAATTCCGAGCCAAAAAGCCGAAGAAAAATGTAACATGAATAGGGAGGACGAAAGGAGGAAAGAAAGCGATAATTATGTCAAGGGAACTTCTGCTGCAGAAGAGAATGTTCGAAATACAAAACCCACTCCCACCGCTTCGTATTTCCTCACTGAATGTTTGTTTATCCTCTCGGAGTAGTTAATAGGAATAATTTGTATCCCAATAGTTTAAATATAAAACGAATGTAAAAAGTTTGCACAATTATTTGCAACGTACTAGAGGTATGACTAAAATAAATCGTCGTAATACAAAAAACTTTTATGTTTAATTAAATGTCTTTGCTATGAAGAGATAAAGATGTTTATGACTACTTATACTGAAAATTACCCATCAAAATCATCTTTCAAAACAGATATTACGTTAAAACAATCAATTAGTTATTGAGCTCTGGCCCCTTAAAAAGTCGACGATCTGATTCGTCAAAATCATTTGATCAGCTTAAGGAACTTGCTTGACTGAATAGAGCAGGCATCCAGAAAAGTAACGAAATTAAATATGGAATGACAGTTAACAAAAACGTAGGGCTGAAAACGGGAAAAAGCACCGAAGATTAGAAAATATATTTATACTATGTGGATTCTTCGTGAGACAACAATGTATATCATTACTTACATTCAATATTCTCTCATTATGCATCTTAATGGGGCTAAATAATTACGCGAATTTTGAAATATAGCACTGAATAACATAGTAAAGAGGGAAAAATGTACAATCTAACTAAAACAATCAGAAATCTCTATGCAAGTAGTTTGAAATGAAAACAGAATCTGAGAAGATAGTATATATAAGAAAATAATAGTTCCATTTATTTGTAAAACTTTTTTAGGAGCAATTGGGGACGGAAAGAAATCGATTTCTCGACCTTGAGAGCTCGTGTCTCTTGGCGCGAAGCCATATTGCGTGCGTGAGTTAACTCTTCAGCCCTCGGCACGAAATGCCCCGAAATATACGTATTTTCACGTTCCTAATCTTAATCTGGCCGCCTAATGACAAGGGATGTTGGATTCTATCGAGCACATACAACCACTAAACTACGTCCTCGTTCTCGAAGATGGTTTCAGATCGCATATGGTACGATATAGTACGTCATGTTGTGCGATGTGCACACTAAACGTAATCTTTCCGTACGAAATCCCAGAAGTATCAGAAATTCACTGAAGTTTCCAGAGAATCGTTGACGGGCTCATTAGAATGCACAAGTTTAAATTGTAGAGTTACATGTTTCCAATCGCCTCCATTTTAGTACTTCCAAACTGCGATGTACCGTCGAGCAAATAGTACGCTGCATGCACGAATGATGAATTCTTCACTCTACGATGGAACTCATTCGAGTAGAAATTTAATATTCACCTCAGGCTCAGCAGACTATTCAGACAACACAATTACTATCAGATATCTAAAAAAACCTCCATGCATAAGGCTCAAAATAGGCTGTCATTCAAGCATACATAGCAAACTTTTAAGGTTTTATTCTATAAATACCACTGTGATTTCTGAATACACAATTTAGCTGTGATACATTACCCTCAACATCATCGCATGCACACGGTGAAATCGAAGGGTTCCTACAAAAAATACATTAGCCGAAACAGCTACAGCAGTAAAATCTTTCGGTAACACTTACATTTAAAATTAAAGAAAGGTAACCGGTAAATTATAAAGAAGACTGATGGTGGGAAACGTAATGACAAAATCCTATTGCATATTGTGATAGATTATCACCAGTTAGGAACCCCGAAAAAAGATTCGATCGTGAATGATTACTGTGAGTGACACAGCTTTGAATAGTGCGAAAGATATGAAAGACGTGCATTAAAATGGTTTCTCAGCTGTAGGTATCTGGTCGAAGTCAAAGAGTATAAAATGGAATAGTTGCTCGCATGAGGACTGGGTGAACGTCCTTTCCTGAAGTCTTGTCTGAACCCAGGGACCTTTAAACTTGCGGATGTGCCGGATATCGACCAGCCAGGCTTTCCAGCATATCCACTCGAGAGAGAAAAATATCAATGAACACTGCATTAAAAACTATTTACCCTAAACAGAGGGTAAAATACTTCTCCGCTACCGCTTTCAACATTTAATTCGGTTGACATTATATTCCTCAATTCCCTTCCAGAGACTTCTTAGTTTACTCACTAAAAATTCTATGATATTCAATTTTAAACGTCATAGCAGAAACTCAAAAATGTGAAAAAATGGGAATTCACGCCTTTACTACACAATAGCCTTAGAATTCATTCCTATCCTAGCCCAGTATAAACTCAGGTGACCATTTTCAGGAAATGGCCAGAGTGAAATGATGGCCGTCAACTCGACAATGCAATCAAATGAAATAGAAAATGATTTTCTTCCCAGATAAAAACTCAATGGCTGACAAAAAATGGCGGCTTTAAATTATCCCGGAAGTTTATTGTGAATTAAAACACTGTTCCCAGGTCAATATCAAACATGGAGAAATTAAATACTCGTACAAATAATGCGCTCATCAACTTTTCCGAATATGTATGCATAATATTAGGTTAGTAAGGACCTTAGAGCAATACTTAGGAAAAACATCTGAGAACGATCATTTAACTCAAATTGAATTTTACTAAAGTTATATTTGTGCACTTGCTATCACAATTCATCAGAATTTTCACAATGTTTGTCGAAAACAAAACAAAACTGCTATCGAAACGATGGATTCGATGGCAGTTTTGTTTTGCTGCGACGTAAAATATGATTTCACTTTCTCAAAAATGCGATAAGACTGGCATTCTTAACGACAGCGATTTGAATCACAGATCTGAAAGTCAATTAGAAACCACACATAAACGACGTATCTCCAACGTAGTCAGCACAGATAAACTGATTTAACTCGATAAGTTTTCTCGAGAAGATGGCTGGCCGTACGGTTTGCATGCACCTTGCCTGGTCCCACGAAATCAGACATCTCCAATATTTTCACCATTCCCGATAAGATCAACAAAAATGTTTGACGTATAAATTATTCACACGATGTAACGTGGTATCAGCGAAGGAGGGCTATCACTGAAAATATCTTGATCTGTGTAAAGTCCTAATCATGACTTTGAATTTTAATATCGAACACACGAACACTTTGTGAGCAACACAGAATCATTTTCGAAAACCGCTCTTCAACACAAAAAATTTTTGAAGGAAACATCTGCCTCTATGAAGTTGCTTATAGCCCAAATTAATCCTAGGCTATTGTGTACGTCAGCTCTCTTGACATATCAAGACTCATGGGGCATTTTTTGCACTGTGGACACAACGCGACCCTCTGATTTTAATCTCAAGAGGGTTAGCAAACGCAGGGACAAAAGGGGTAGGTTTATCCCCTCAATCCTGACGAAGGGAAAGAGAGTATAGGTGTGGTTGATGACGAACAGAGTCAATATACCTCGAAAACTTGACTCGCCCTCTTGGTGAAAAACATGAAAAAATCTGAGAGCGATTCTGACGAGAGCGTACTTTATTAACATAAGATAACCGTGGACATTTTCACGATGTAGATTCCCTTAATAATGCAGGGACGGAAGGGTAAGGTTTATCACCATTAACCAGACGAGGGGTGGGGTGTATTGGTTTGATGGAGGGCGAACAGCGTCAATATGTGTCGGAAATGTGACTCAAACTCTTGGCGCAGAGCATATATTTTTTATATCGAATGAAATCTGATGCAAACAAAAGATAACCAATAAAAAAATCACTATGGAGAGTCTCTCCTGATAATTCCTGGACGAAATAGTGGTTCACGCTTCCCTCACCCATCCCACGAGTGTCGAGTAAACAGCTGCCGCATTTCTCCCTCAAAGAGAGCTTCGGGTAGGATTTCGGAGAGTTTTAGTGCACTAATAATGCACCGGAGGGGGACAATTTTTAGCTCCGCTCCTCTCTCCCTAGTGCCAGGGTTTTAAAGTGGCAGCCAGCTCCGACGACGGCCGAACAAACGGAAATAAATGAAACAATTCGTCAGGCGTCCCCCCGGACTTAAAAGGGCTGGCGCACGCACTCGAAAACTCGGAAGGGCTCGTTGAGTCTCAGACGCATCGCATGCGTATCAACCCTCTCTCGTCTCCAAGGCTGAGCGACGCTTCTGCTGGCGTCGAGAAGTCTCAGGGGCGAGAGACGGGAGAGCGGAGCGAGACTTTAAGAAAATCGTTATAAGCGGCGACACGCTTTCACGACGACAAAGGGGGATGAAAACAACAATTACAAAGGGAGGAGGGGTGGACGCCGCAAGGGTCCAGTCACGGGAGCACCGAACCCTCCCCCCCCTCTTCCTTTTTAGGTAGGCATACGTTCCCCTTCTAGGTAGGCACACGTTCCGCGTCGTCGGTTTCTCAATGGGGAAGGGGCAGCGATAATAATTTTCCAGCAGATTAATTGATCGGCTTAGCTGAAGAGGGGGGAAGAAGGCAGCATGAGGGCACGGGAGCTGATAATAATCTAGGACCATCATCTTGAATAGTAGTCGCAGTTATTTCGTCAGGCGACCGACAGCTAGGGCTCATTTGAGCCATGGTGAAAGCAGGGCAGTTTTATAAGGGTGGGAGTTCGAAGGAATACGGAGGACGGTTGGAGATAGACCCGACGTCGGTATCAACCACTCCAAACGAAAGGCGCCATAGGGTCTACAGTTATCCACCCAATCCGAAGGACGGAGTGGTGCGACGCAGGGCGTCAGCTTCTGGATTGTGAGGGGAAAATTGTATTTGAAGAGGAAAGTTAATACCTTAGGGTGTTCAAATCTCGTCTATTATTTATAATGAACGCATGAAAGAGGAATGCTCTAATATAAGAGTCACACTTGGAACAATTTTGATCTTGAAGACGAGATGAGATGGAGAAGTTAAGGTAGCATCTCTCCAAAATCTAACCTATCAAATTTTAGACGGCCGAATGATTTTGAGTTCTAAATTACTACTCATTCCCAATACATTAGCCCAATAGGGGAGGCATCTCTTCCCCCAAATGACTACATTTCCCAATGATTGGTACTTATGGCGTTTACAATATAATACCCAAGAGGGGAGCAGGGATTACCATAAAAATATCTCCACTGCGCTTGGATTTGAATTCTTATCCACGCCGTGGGAGACTCATTCCCTAGCCGCAACAACACTAATCTGATTCCCTAGGCGCACAATTGGTTGTGAATGGAGAATGTAAGGGTGCCCACGGGGGTGGGGGGTGGAGGGGTTTCACGGAAATGCAGGCACTAGGGGTGAGAGGGAGAGGCACTCGATTAAAGGCCAGATCGGGTTCATCAGGTTTCCCCATCTCTGGCAAATAGTTCGACCCGCATCGTCGACACCAACCCCTCCCCTCCGAGAACAAACCCTCTCCCGCTGTGAAAAGGGAACCACTCGCATGGATGAGGGGAAGGATGAATGAAAGGGTGAGGGTTGGACGGATGGCGGCGAATATTTGCGGGTGGGTGGAAATTTGGAAGACTGGCCGCGTGGAAGACTTCGGGGGAAGGAGGGACCCAGGAAATGGTGATGCATGCGCCTCGCTATGAGTGACAGGGGGCTCGTCCTAACGATCCACTGCCTGGCAGCAGAGAAGCAAAGGGGGAGAGGTGGAGAGAAAAAGAAAGAGAAGGGAAGAAGATGATGCACGAGGAGCCAGAGAAGGAGGATGAGGAGGCTGTGGGTTGGTGGGGAGAGGGAGAAAGGAGGAAAAATGACATTTGCAGTGCAAGACTCCTCGTCACTTCAGTGAAGAAGAAAAAGAGTTAAGTCTCCGCCAGGGTTGGGGGATGGAGGGGGAGGTTGTGGGGGGGGACTGAGGAGAGCTTGAAAGAGGACGTTTCGGGAGGCAGAAAGGAAAGGAACCTTAAAAAAAACATGCACTCAAACAACAGAGAGAGAGGGAGAAAGAGATGCCCAAAAAAGGAAGAAACGAGAGAAGTAAAAAATAGGCGAAAAAGAAAATCCCAATCAATAAAACGGACACGGGTTAAAATTGCAAGGAAATGTGAGCATGCGTGAGAAAGTGACGTCACGTTTTTGACCCATACGGCAGTGGATTGTGGGAAGGAGGAGGGAGGGAGGAAGGGGGGAGGGGATGAGGGGAGGGAGGGGAAGGAGGTAGCAGGGAGGGAGGGAGAGAGCGACGCCGGTTATCGACTGAAGTGAATCGGGAGGAAGGTGAGGAGGGGGGAGAGGAGGAAGAGGACAGGTAGGCGGCTGTAAGGGCGGGGAGGAGGGCAAGGGAAGACCTCCACCATCAGAGGGGCGCGGGGGCGGCGAGCGGGGGGCAGAGGGGGGCCTAGGAGGAAGGCATGGCGGGGGAGGAGGAGGCGTGTTTCCCTCCGACACTTTCCGGAGAATACGAGGCGACGACCGAAGAGAGGGGAGAAAGTAATCGATTTTCCCAGAGGGAGGAGGAGGGTGGGTTGGAGACGCAAAGAAACAATCGAGGCGATCATTGCGTGCGCTGTTACGTGATTCCCCTTTCAGTGTGTGATGTGGGGTGTGCGGCGGAAGGGATAAAAAAAAGGCTCACGCTATAGAATGTCCATTCGCGGAAAAATAGATGCCCTCAATATGTATACCTATGGGGTTATACCCCTAACTCTCTAGCTCCACGGGGAGGGAGGGATGGGAGGGGTATTGGCATGCATGCTCGCATGGCGACAGGAGAGCGACGAATAGAAGCAGAGTTTAGAGACAAGACAGTCGAAATCATCTCCGTTGTTATTGCGAACATTACGCAGGTTTAAGTGAGTGATATCACCCATAAAAAAGCTTGTATTTTAGATGGTTAGCGCACACGCGTACCCTTTTATCCACGCACACCCTGTATACACCCACACCCTTCACAATGTTCTTGATGCATACCCTTCAGGGAACAACAATATATTCACAGCCAAAATTTTTCGTCATGATATTGGCGATACGCACCAAAAATCGCTTAAGCTTCACTAAAATCCTCCACTACGAAGAGTGATAGCGGGAATCAACATGATTTCACCCAGGATAAACGTCTGACGTTTTTAAATGGCTCGGTGCAAGCACACACTGGTAAACCAACCCCGAAAAATACGGGAGAGAAGGAAAGCACATCGAATTTGGCACAGAGAAAAAAGGCTTTTCCACCCACTGCTTAAAAAAAAGTCTTCCCCTGAGAAACGAAAAAAAAACAACCACCCACAGCCGAGTCCGGACATCGACACCAGTATAACTTACCTCGTTCTCTCAAAAACCGTGCCGACGCAAATCCAAATCACTCCTCCGTGCGTGGGTGGGGGCGTTGAGAGGGAGGGGGGCGTCGGTCGGAACGTCGCGACGGCGAGGATGGTTGTTGTTGTATTTTTTTCTCTCTCTCTCTCTCGCTGAGATGAATAATGTATGTCACCGAGGCACGAGTCACTGAGAACGGGCGTTCCCTCGAGAAGGGAAACACGGCGTGTGCGCTGGTCTCGAGGATCGAACGGATTGCACGGCGAGAGACGTCACACGACGGCGTCGACGAGGAACGACGTCGTCGTCGTGGTGTCCGCTGATGCACAACTCTCTCTCCCTCGCTCTTTGCCTCACTCTTTGCCCTCCCGGTCGGCTCTTCTTTTCGCAAAGGGAAATGGAGAGGAGAGATGAGAAGAACGAGATGAGGGCAGGCACGACGGAGGCACGTCTTGCGGGGGGTCGTCGGTTGAGGACTGTGCACGGAAGACGGGCGCGCGTCTGAGGGCGAAGGGGGCGAGGCGGAGCGGGGAGGGCGTGGCGGAGAGAAGGGCGGGGAAGGGAAGGGCGCGGAAGGAGAGAAATCGAGGGGAGAGAGGGGTGGAGCGCGTGTATGTGATGGTGGTGGTGGAAAACCGCGCAGGCGCCTTGACGCGAACACAATGCAAAACGGAACGAGGGGAAGAGTGCGGAGGAGGTGAGAGGAACGGAGAGGTGGAAGAATGGAAACGAAGGGAGGGACGACAGAGGGAGAGAGACGAGAGGCCTACGTGGGTGTCCTTGTCCCCGGCAGTCCGCCCCCTCGTTCCCCGAAAAATTTATACGCGCCACAACGCTTGTAATTGGGTGCCATAAAAATTTTCTCCCCATCGCCATAAACGGCCGGTCGAAAATCTTTGCGGGACGAAGCCCTTCACCCTCGTGGACGTTTAATTAAAACCGAAGCGCCAATTTGAATTGTTTATTATTATTATTCGAAACCGAAACGTGTCGTTCGAGCGGGGGGGGGGGGGAAGGGCATTACTTAGCGGTCCTCTAGGGGGGGAGAGGGAGGGAAGCGTGTTGTCGGCAGCTTCCTAGAATGTGGGTGCTGCGCGTTCCACCCATTAGATTCTATTTGTCGCGCGCGCAGCGATTGGAAAATAGCTCTCACGGGAAACGGGAGTTGTTGCCGTGATTTTCGCTCAAAGATGTGCTTTGTTTCTGTTTTGGATTTGCCCGGCAGACGATTTACTTGAGAAACAAAAGAGAGGGTCTTTCCACACATCGTGGGTTCACTTAGTGGAATATTTCCACATTATAAGACATCAGGCTTTTGCTGGATTTACCTTTATAAAGCCTAAAATTGGTTTCAATGACTAAATTCAATTGTAAAGAGTGCAATTACAACATCAGTTTACGGGCAAAATTATAATTAAGGGTAAAGTTAGAACATCATAGTAATATTTTCATACATGGATATAATATATATTTACCCTAGCAAAAAAAATTAATGACTGTAAATAGAGAAAAATTGTGAAAAATATTGATAGGGGTCATTAATAGTGATAGACGACTTATTCCGAATAAAAGATCAACGAGAAAAACTGTTGAATCTTGTTTTTCACATAAACAATAAGGCTAAATTTTCTAATGTAGAATACCGACGCTGTCATTCCAACCTCAGGAGTTAAGAGAAAGAATAAGTGCAAATCTAGGCTTGACAGACCAATTGATAATGTTTCCATATCGAAAAAACAAATACAGAAATCTTTACGCATTCTGGGTTTCTTTTTAACGGAAATCCGCCTAATCGTAAATTTTTAATGAGTTGCTTCCACTTTCATGAACACGAAATGATCCTCCACCCTAGGAAAAGTGATACACATTTAATGCTATCAACAGAGGTTTAATGAGAAAGATTCTGATTTCCGTTTCAAAATACATGGTTCATGATATCTTTTAGTTGATTCAGGCGTTTTTATTTTCTTATTTTTAAGGCGGATGAGTTCGTAAATGTGAGGAGTACGACAATAAGGTGACATTTTAATCCTTTGCGAAAATCAGCGAAATGAAAGTGTATGTCCACATGTAGCCGGGCGTGTTCCACATCCCCGACCTGCCACCCGAGAGCATATAGCACAATGGAGAAAGTAGTGCGGATTCTCACTCTTGAGCTTGGCAAGGTGCACGTACTGCACAGCGAATACGGACCCGGCGCCCGCCTACTCTCCTCGGCGCCCGGAAGACCTTCCCGGGGCTACAGCGGGAGAGCGTGGATGTCGAAAATATTAACTTTTTTTCGGTTCCATGTTCCGCCGGCAGGAACATGGGTTCGAAAAATACGCCGACGTCATATATATTCCCCTACAATGGTGTAGCGAACACAATACGCTGATGTCGTTATGTGGACGACATTCCGACCGACCCTTGTTATCGTCCAACCTGATCTTCTCTCCTCCGTAATATAAAAACGCCCTGCGGTGTTGTTCCGTTTCAATTAAAGAGAAGATCCCAGTGTAAAAACATAGTAATTTTTCCATTAGAGTTCTTTTAAAAGGGGTATTCTCGTGACGTATAGTACAGTTATTTTTTTATGCGGATTCTTTCAAAACCTTTGATATATGATCTCTAAAATATCCGATGGTAAACTATACCCTCATTTTGACATGAGAGGGCGCGTTTGTAGGAATATAGCCATTTTTCCATCAAGGTTATTTGAAAAGGAGTTTTGTAGTGGCGTATGGTTCAGTTATTTTTGTGTGCGAGGAGTAACTATTTATTTATAAATTATGGTTTTTATAATACCGAAGGCATGGTAAATTATAACTTTGTTTTGACATTATAGGGCGATTTTGTGTGATATATCGGTTAAGTATTAAGCAACATGGAAAGAAATTTAGCATAGCAAATTAGGTGATATTTTGTATTCAACCAAAATAAATTCAACGTAGGTGTAATTCAAATCAAACGATGATGCACAGTTCTGGTGAGTGGAATATATGAACCACATTGGATAAATTCCACTTACTCCGGCATTTTTCAATGATACTCAAAATATATCGTACTGTCTACCATTTTCACGGTAGACAATACGATATCTTTTGAGTATCACATTGGATAAACTTGATCGCGTCAGTCGTCATGAAGTAGAGGTGTTTATATTAGCATTCATGATGAAGTGAAAACTACACATCTACAACATAGTGTATAGAGGTAAAAAGTTTTCATTTCATTACGCAAACTATTGCTCAGGAGATTTTGTTTTGAGGTTACCATTATTGCAACTGTTCGTAGAACAATTGAGCCCATTTAAATTAAGTTGTTCCGAAGTTTTTCTTTGATTTTGAAGCAAAAACTACCCGACACACTGTTTTCCATCTTTTAGCTGTGAATAACACTCCATCCCTTATCCACTACCTTGTAATATTATTAATGATTGTATTGAGAACGCACAGTGTAATTGATTCGCTCACGACAACAAATGGCAGTAGGAATTCGGACTGATGAAAACAAATCCAACAATTCGAGTACCTTACTGTCCTCGCACGATGTGCTATTATTCGCAGTTAACTGCGCTCGAGCTTTGACGAGTGGCAGTTGGAAACACGGTGAGAAAAGCCACTTCTCAAAGGCAGAGACGGCTCTCAAAATAAGCTCCGCGCATCTACCTGCTGACTAAGAGGCTATTAGTGATGAGCAAGGAATCCAAGGCGGAAATATTTGCCTCCTTTTTTTCCTCTTAGCTCTGACAGACGAACACCAGAGAGCATCGTAAATAACTATGTATTTTGTTGGTTCCTGTTGTGTCGGTGAAAAAAAGCCGTGATATTCAAGTCGGTTGTACACTAGGGCATCAGCTGCGGACAAAACTCTCTACCTAAAGGCTAATGTAATATCTATAATAATAATACTTTCCTCACGACGTAAGTATAACACATATTTGGAGACGGGAGGGCATTACCACATCCTTCTCTTCATCTGAAATGCACTCATGACTTTCAATTGGTGGGAAAATACAATCATTTCAATTATGTACTTGATCAAAAATATTCCGGCTATTTGAACCTTTCATCCTTAATCTCATTGACTTAATTGGCAAAAAAGTTGCTAAATTTTCATCCTAGTAGATTAAAGGATGAATAAGTTAATCAAACCCCAAGCATTCCTACGATCATTTTCATTCAACCGCGTCACCCATGATTAATTATAAAAAAATATGAAGAACTCATCGAATATGTAAGTTATGTGACTAAAATAATGCTCTACCAATCTTCGTCAGAGATATGATTACTTCATGAAATAGTTCATTGAGCACTTCAGATTAATCAATTTTGAGGAAATTATGTGGTCAAGAATAGATACGGAAGTTTGCTGACGCCTAACTTGCAGACGGAAATAGGTATTTCACGCCAAAAAAATTATTTTGTTGGTAATGAATCTATTGCTACCTCACAGATAGGAAAAGGAACAACAAAAACATTGGAAATTCCCGAAAGATTCCATCAATAAGACGATTACACTTTTTAAAGGCTAAAGGAACAAATGCAATATTCATCATGCATATAATTAGTAACAATTTCATTATTGACACATATTTCACCAACTGGAGCTATAAAACGTCTCGGTGTAAAAGAGGGAGCATTTTATAGAAGATCAAATTTTCCACTCAACCATCTCATGCAAATTAACAAAATGCTAAACTTTTTACAAAAATCGGGATGTGGTAATGGTTAAAAAACAGTTCAGCCATTATTGCGTCCGATACAATTATGCTTCCAAATGTAGAATATGATGGTCACTTACAGTTTAAAGCGCGCTATCATTCGAGGAATGACGCACCAAGTCAACGGACCCCGGCTTGTACTCAGAGAAGACCGCCTGCAGTCAAGAGTGTCATTACGACATTAACTAGAGACGCACGGATGATTCTGCATGTCAAATGACTAAGCGGTGCACGCCAATTAATCAAACTTTGGGCAATCTCGAGACACTGTAGTTAATGAACTCGCTTTGCTTCGGGAGACACCATGGCCAGCTGATTCGGGTAAGGTTGAAAATTATACGTAACCTTGAAGCAGGGTGTTCACTTGCTGTTACCTAAACACACGTGGTTAATAAAAACTCTGGCGATCGTCTGATACTTCTGTGAGTGGGGCTTAAAGGACGAAACCAAAAGATAGAATCTGCGCAAACGTTCAACTTTATAATTATGGAACATGGTCGAAATTAAACCGCGGGGAGAGCATTAAGATTCAAGCGTGACGCCTCCTTTGCATGAGAAAAGGGGCGATTAACAGCCTAGTCTTTGTCGTCTCGGTCGGAATGGGGCGACGGGAAAAGTGTGTTGTGCCAAGAATTTTCGAAATGTAACGCCGTATCTTCCTCGAAAACCAACGGGGAAAGCTAAGAGATAGACACACAAAGACTTCGCCACAGTTACTTTCTCCACGCGATCCTCTGTCATTTCACACGACTAAGACTCCATTCTCCATGTGCTGTATGAAATGCAGACGCCACAACTTCTTAGAAGGCCTGCCGAATATTTTACTAGAGAAGAACCGAGATTACTTGCTCTGATTACTGTGGGCAGGCGGGTCATCTTATATCACTCAGTACCTATAAGCATCACCCCAGATATTAGTAGAAGAAATAATACAGAAACTGTTATTCGTAAATTTTCGCAGCTCATGATTTAATCTTGTGAAATCTTTTGGTATCTGCGATGATTTGTTTTAAGAGCAACAGTTTCACCGTGCTATTCTGCCGGCTTCGTCAGGCTTATTGTTTCTTTGCCGTTGGTGGTTGGGCATTTATAGGTCCGAACAACAATGGTCTTCTTTAAAATTGAAGAAGTGGAAGAGACCTTTGGAAAAGAAAAAACAGTCAAGTTGAGCCTTTAAAAAATTAACAGCCGAATTTTTAAATTTTAAAGAAGACCATTGTTGTTCGGACCTATAAATGCCCAACCACCAACGGCAAAGAAACAATAAGCCTGACGAAGCCGGCAGAATAGCACGGCGAAACTGTTGCTCTTAAAACAAATCATCGCAGATACCAAAAAATTTCACAAGATTAAATACAGAAAGCTGTCCACTGAAGTCACTTACAAAAAGAAGCAATACAGTACCGCCTTTCCGAGTATTTATTAGGAAAAAAGGTACAACAAACATTTAATTGACAGGTAACTTACGAAAGAGTACCATTAAAAATTATTTGGGAAAACCCATATTTCAAAATATGACATCAAATTTGAGCTGCAGGCATTAGAGAAGGTGGCAAGAATGTGATTTGAAAATATCGGTGAAAGTCTCTCCCTGGGTTTTGCATGATTGAATATCCCGGAAGTGCGTCAAGAACACAAATCAATAGATTCTTGTTCTGAGAAAATTGGTATCATTAGATCCCTTTTCCCATTTTGATGCAGATTGAAATCGAAGAAGGTAAAAAAGATGAATTACACGGTAAATAACTACTCACATTTCTTCCGATGAATGCCACCTGCGGTAAAAATATTTCATTTTTCATCAAATGCCGCCATTGGCAGAATGCATCACGACGGGTAATTCTTGAAATCTGACAATCTCCTAAGTGAACTTTACATTTCATCGGCTGCCGCATTATTTCTCCAGATTCAGAATTCCGTCGCTCTCATTTCCTCTTCTTCACAATGGATCAATGTTGAAAGTCCTAGTTCTGTGCTCCATCACTGAGCACATTTTGTCCACATTCAAAATTTAGCAATTTTCATTTTTACAATTATTTGCTATCAAATTCTCACTCTTGTTTTCCCAATAGCTAATCATACGTTTTCTCCCATTACGGTCCTTCAATTACTTCAATCTAATCATTGCTTCCCTTTCACGATTCTATTCAATCTAGTACTACCCTTTGTGGGCCATATATCGAAGGCGAATGAATAAAGAAAAAGCATACCACCATTTCACAAATAAAATTAAAATATTTCAAGATACATGGGGAGACGTTGCATATTCTTATAATAGAAGAAGGGAATTGCTAAGAGGAAAACTGGAAATACCAGAGGACACCTGACATCGAAAACCCTCGGTCCGGGCAGGCGAGTGGGTGGCTCTTCGGGGGCGGGGCTAGGAGTCGAGAGATTGCAGTATTCAGCCCCTTTTGGATCGACACTCTTGACTCCGGCCACCCCACGAGACCGCCTCGGATCGAGACGGAGGATGAAACAAACATGAAAAAATGCGGACTGTAAAATAAATAGTTATGATGCCAAATATTTAAAAAAATATGAAAAATGATGAATGATAAATAAATGAGGAGATGATGAGATAATAAAAAGCTGTTCTTACAGTACCCTAAAATAATAATAACAAACATCGTAGTTCTACAATCAACTGAGTGCCCCTTTTTTCCTGAGCATTATTTTTTCAACTGGTGGGAACACGTGGCATCACATATCTAAACATTGACAATGAGCTGGTGGTTAGGCGTGGTTCTCCGCGTCACCATTGTGTCCATTCGGCCGGGCTCGGTGGCGACGGAATGAAGTCCTCGCCTGCTACTCCGCGGGTCGTGGGTTCGATTCCTTGAATACCTCCACTCATGACATGGGTGTTTGTGTTTCGTCTGTTGTTATTGTTATTCACTATATATTGGCCAAATGGGCTGTATTCGGGGTAGTGAAGATAAAATAAAAATAAATCACAAAACTAATATCCTTATCACATATCACTGCCGTCACCATTAGCCATGAGAGTTCAATTGGATTTCAGAAGGAAAACTAGAAGGATCATATTTATCTGACTCAAGAAGAATTCATATTAAGTACAAATATATAATACAGATTTCTCGGATCCTGTAACTAGCAGGGGAATAATCGTTACGGAGTCGCCTGCAATTGCTCGCCAGTGCGAAATGCCAAGGAGCAAAAAACATCCACCTTGACTGGGACTCGAAACCAGTATCCTTCGATATATATATTGCGATTTGTGATGAATTTAAACAGCTTGTCCCTTTAAAACAGAAGAAGGACGCCTCAGCAGCTTCACTGGCTATAGCGCTGGCGCAATATCGAGGTGGTCTGGGATCGGGTCCCGGTCAATGCGAATAGTTTTCCTCTGTGGAATTTTACGCATATTTTAATAGTCCAATTGCAGCAAAAAGTACAATGGCATTAAATACCTTCGGAGTAATAAACGTCGCGCAATATCTACTACCATTTCCACACAATTTTCCATCGCTTTCCTTTCCACACTTACAAAACTGCTTCATGACATCCAACAATAATCATTATCTCACCCGATTTTTCCAAGAATTCTTGCTCACGTCTCTTCCATTTTCGCCCAATGATAACGTATGGTACGTCCTCTATCTGCTCCATACTGTTCTCCTCATGCTTCAACTTTCTTCACTTTTCACACCACCTTTAGACTGTGGCTTCAACTTCCCTCTCCTGCCACACCTTTGGCTGATTTATGGGGATCATGATATCCAATGGATAGCGGGGTCCTCGCCAGGGAGGGACCGCCGACGGCGATTTTGCCAAGACACAGGGGGCTTCACGGCGACTTTTTTCCCCAAAGATAAGGTAATTTAGACGGAAACAATCTCACTTACATACCCACCTGTAAAAATGTAGAGAATGGTCACTTAACAAAAAAGAGAAAGATAGGAAATGAGATAAAAGTTGGAGGAGAGAGATAGGAGGCACACCATTTCGCAAGGGGCGTCGGAAACCCTAGTTATACCTCTAATGACACCCCTTTAACCCGCAGAAAGAACGTTTGGAAATATTTCCTGAGAGAAAAATGAGCAAAAATGAGAAATTATTACTTTTGAAATTTACTTAATCCTATGAAGAGAGAAATGCATATTTTTGAGTAATTTTCGCAGATGATGATATTTACTTGGACCTCGACAAGGATTTATCCTTTATATATCTACTGGAGGACTAGATTCGTTATTACTGTCCCACGCCGTATCGTCATACCATCTAAGTAGCTTATTTTCACTGACCTCCGTATGCCATTATTCTATTTTCCATATTGTCTTTAGGATAACCTCTGAGGTTTTATACATTAAATAATTGGTTGCGTCGAGCACGACCCCAGCGCAAAGTGCATGAGCGGCACGCTTGCCTTTTCTCTAATTAATATATAAGGCTTTCCGGTAATATGCTTGAAAATTGACATATTGTATTAAAAATCAATGGTTATTATTACATAAAAGTTCTACAAAAGAGAACCAATCGATGAAGTGAGAAAGAGTTTTCAACCCGAAAATCGTTTCGATCGCTGAGGGTAGAGCTCACCATTTCACATAATTCACGCAAGCATACCGTAAGGAAGGGTAGCAAGCCGGCTGGGCACTTCGCCAGTCGGATCCCCCATATTTCCACCGCGGATACAGAGATTAATATCCCATGGCAAAACAAATGATTCTGACCCGGTGCGCTCTCAAGGAATCATCCACATCAATATGCCACCTTTCGAGCGGCCGCAAGGAAATGTGACAGAGCGTGTTTGGACGCCAGCTGCGGAAAATGGATGAAATAGGAAAAGGATTTTGGGGAAAGGAATGGAATAGAAGAATAGTGAGACGTGCTTTGGAGGATAGGAGCAGCGGTTCCCAGCCTGGGTTACGCGAGTTGGTGGTTTACGGGCAAGCCAGAAAAGCGGAATTGTGGCAACCATATCCCTCACTGTAAGGGCACGAGTATGTTGTGGTAGGTGTTCGCTAAATGGAACTCAGCCTGATGTGTTGCAGCAAAGTACCTCACTTTCATGTATCCCTGTTCACAAGAACAACCAAGTCATGAGCCTTAAATGGCTTGAAGTTCTCTCCTTGTAAGACTCAAATTATTTCTCATTAGGTTGATGTGACTTCTCATAGCAAATCTAATAAGTTGTCGAAGAAAATGCGCGTATTACGCGCATTACTAATGCGAGACTAATGCAGATTTACGAACGAGGAGGTTTTACGCGCATTTTATGCGCATTCAACACACATCGGCGCTGCTTGGGTCGGAATTGAATTTCTGATACCTGGTTATATTGAGCATATAGAGAAAATCCACCTTTTCTCTCCTTTTCAGACATTTTGTGTTTCCAGGGAAACAAACTCTGGCCAAACTCTTCGGGAGATGGAGTAAATCACTAAGAAAGAGAAAAACTGTGAAGCTCTCACTTTTCACCACATTGACGTGCTCGCTTCTTCCAAAGTAAACGCGCTTACAACATGGCCGGAAGCGCATTTCGGGATTACAGGTTGAAACGCCATATGTCCTCTCTGTATACTCTGTGGTAAGGGGTCAAACTGAAGGAGAAACGAGTGGTTCCTTCTACAGTTGGTTACGGTTTTTACGGTTCCTTCTTTGCATCACCGTTACCCAAAACGCAATCCGCTTCAAAAGGATAATGCTCAAAGTCACTATCCTAATAACGCACTCCATCAATATTAAGATTAGTGATTTAAAGCACCTGACAAAATTTGGCGAATGACGATTCCATTTTCGCTCTCATGAGCACATTTGAAAATATCGATAACGCTAGCGCACGCAATATGAAGAACTATAATTGCATCCCAGAAGACAAACAAGGGGTGTAAACGTCGGAAAAAGTTAGTAATTATAGAAAGTAGTGTACCGCAGTGCTTCTAAAATTGTGATGAATTGTGCATAAGTGCGAGTACTAACATCTATCTGTTATGCATCGCACCTCTCTTATTTTGACGATGCCGGTAAATGTCATTGATATTTTAATAGCCCACCTGCTGGGCTTGCACAAACTTTCCTCTTTTGGGGCATCTACTCAATATCCCTCAGATAAATTTCTCACCATTTGGTCTCTATTAAGCTCTCACACCGCACCTCAAATGTCTTCAATTTCCATGCATCATATCTCCGCTTATCCGACCCATAAAGCTTCGCTCCAAATTAGGGTTTTCATCAATATTTTTTTTACACTTCTCCGGAGACACTTTTCATGAATTTTTTCCCTTCGAAAATGCTTCCAGCACCAGAGAATTCCTACGGCTGATGTCCCTACGCCTAAAATCGATGCGATAAAGGGCTAAAATACCACAGTCCGTGTCAATCCCAAACGAGGACGTTATTAATATCTCCAGCCAACTCGCTCTTGTGGATAACTTCCAGATACTTAGCGATATTAAGTACTTACTTAACTCGATGAGCGAGGTGGGGATCATTAATTTTCCATGTGCCGCTCGTCATAATATTTGGCACTTAGAATATCTCACGTATGAGTATTATCCGAAAGTAATCGGATATTTTTCCCGAATTTGAACCCAAAACCTTCAGCCAGTAACCCAACCGTCCCCCCACGGAGTTACCACAGCGTCCAACGGCTGAATATCCGTTTATTATTAGAAGTTTTCCAAGAAGATCTACAGTCCTGGATAACCATATATCCAGGCTCGGAATGGGATCAAGTAGGAGTTGTGGTTAGATTAACTACAGGTGCCCAACCCTTCTTATATTTATACTGGTTTCCCGACAATCGTGGAGATTTATTTGAGACATTTAGATCCATACTCAGTAGGTGGGCATAATAGACTCGGAGGCTACATTCTGGTCTTAGACTACTTGAAATTTTCAGATCATGCAAGTTAAGGATAACACGGAGGGTATTATTTTTACTTCGTGCTACGTCTGTAGAACCGATACAGGTGACACAATAAGACAGACGGACAGTCTACCTGATAGGTACAACAATTCCTTCGTTTCAAGAGCCATTGGTGACTAAATCAGAAACGAAGCGTGGCATTAATGCTTCCCATTACCTTGAGATTCACTTTCGTCCTCTCTCTCTCTTCCTATCCCTTTTCCATATTCCGTCCCCTTTCCATGGCTGCTGTCCAAAAACCCCCTGCCACACGCCTGAGCGGCGGCTCGCTGGGGTGGGATGAATGTAGAGCCATGCGCTATGCGGATAGTATTTCAAGTGGGGCACTCCGTCCGTCTGATGGGACAACATAATGGGACCCCGGGGCCACATTCGTAATAAAGTACTTCATATTTCTCTCCACCCTTCCTTCATTTTTCATTTAACCTTGCGAGACTATCCTCGAGGCGAAAATCAACAAAACTACCCTTGTCCTCCCCAGATATACAACGAGCCAAACAAGCCCACAAGTATTCTGAAATATCAATAAAGGAAATTAACCAAGTGATAAAGATAAAGTTTGTGACTCCCGCAATTTATTTAAAAGTTACCGACTGGTTTCAGCTGACAACCCATCTTCAGGACATGAAGATGGCTTGACAGCTCAGGGCTTGAAGACGGTTTGACAGCCGAAACCGGTCGGTAACTTCGACGTTATGTTAAACTTTGTACCTTTCAAACTAATTTATTGGCACAGTCCTGACCGGTTTCAACACTTGTGTGTCATTTTCAAAGGTATTATACTTTTAAAAGTAATGTGTCAATAAATTTATGTGAAGGATACGAAGTTTATTTTATTCCATTCGACCATATGAACCCCTGGCCTAGTACACGATTGCTTTAAGCGTCAACTTCATATGCAGTTCAGTGCACCTAATAGCATACGAGCACCTGCGATTGCTATGGCGCAAAAGCGATGATATTGATTATGAGAAGCGTCATTTACAGTCACCAACGTTCAACTTCAAACATTTTCGTCTGAATATTTCGGCCCAATGGCTGCAAGACAATATGACGGATGGTGACGGTAACATCCACCGTATCGCTATTTTCACCAGCGTAATTGTACAGTGGCCGTTTTCATAATATCGGAAATTACAGTAACAAAAGACAATTAAATTGTTCAAGTAAAATTTAAGCGGAGGAAATGTCAAAAGTGAGTGCACGATATGGCTGGGTGAACCAATTAGAAGGAACTACCCTCAAAAGAAGATGACTTTATCAACACCAATCGTAGATCACATTGAAGATATGTTTGAAGAAACCTGCTCTTAACTACTTTTGGAATATGTCACGAAGCAACCACGATGTTACTTTTAAGACGCAACCCGAAAGTATACGAGTGCGAAAAGTGCAAAAATTAGAAAATCCCTCACCTAGGCCGGCACTCTAACCCGAATCTCTCGCTATCATCATTAGTACATTAGCTAGTTAAGCTGCCGAGATTTTTCGTAGGTGAGATGCTTCCCGACTGCCGGGGACGCCTTCCCAAGTGGCGGTAAAATTGCTCGCCCAACGCCACCGTCCACGACTTTAATGCTAAGAAAAATATAGAGTTTAATAGGAGGCTTTAGTAACAGATAGTAATTAAGCTTTCTAAGAGATATAGGAGTAGCTATACTGCGAACTGGCTGCGGTATTATTATCAAGATTTCACCCCCAAGTAAAAATTCCACAAAGGCGGATTCGTACGCTTCGTTTGCAGCTAGAATTTCGCAGACGATCGTGAACCCAGCATTGCAGCTGAAATACAGTTTGTAATTTTTAACGACCATGAGTCCTACAAAAAATTCCACGTCCATTCTCGTGACGGCTGCGTCTGCGGAGAGAAGGAAAGCCCGGACGAGGTCATTGGATGATTTTAACGCAGCGGAGTGCCTAAATGACGACGAAAATGAGCGGCGCATGGGGAAAAAAAGGGCGTGGGAGTCGTCAGCTAGTCGGATGGAGAGCTGCTGCCTATTAGTGGAGTAATTAGAGCACGAGGTTCTTACCGCACTCGCCACTCTTCTCCACCCGACCTTCGCCCGCGAGGCTCTCCGTCGCTGCGGCCGCCTCCCAGCCCCAGTCGAAGGACTGACTACATGGTCCGTCCCTCTCTCATTGTCGGATCCCACGTTCGTTAGGTGCTTCAGACGATCGCCGACGACGGATATCCCACCTTATATCCTTTTGTTTGCGGCCACCGCTCCGCCATCGCGAGCTTAAAAAATAGTAATGAGAAAAGAGAGTGGGAAAAAAGAACGTCGGGAGTTGACACGGGTTGGATGAGTGTTCCGAGCATCACAATGGCACACGCGCGAGCCAAGCACGAGGTAGACGAAGAAGAGGAAGGCTCAGTGGGACGATCGATGTATTTAGTACGACGGCCTCCTCCTCCTACGTTCCTCTTTATACCACATGTAATTCGTGCGACATCTGCATCTTCAGAGACCGCCGCCGAGTCCAAATGTGTACATTACATCGTTCTACGAAGGCGGAAATTGTGTAAGAAAAGAGAAATTTTCCCATCCGTCGAACGAGATTAACCGCGGACAAAATTTGAATTCGGGAATTTTAAATGCGAAATCAAATACCATCATGGTACGGAACGACTGCGGGCCATAAATGAAGTGTTTACATTACTCGGTTACTTATTGACTTACACCGAGCTTCCACGCGATACTGTCCTCTTTCATTATTGGTCGTTCAATCTTAAGATTGGTTAACTGCACCCCTCCCTATTTAGTGTTAGTTCTCTTACCTCCTGGTATCTTTCCTGATTTACTACCTTCTTTATTTAGTCCATGAACTTATTCCTGGGTCTTCCTCTGGGGACTATTCCTCCATTTTACCTTCAATTTTGTTCTTCAAAAATCCATTGTCTCTCAGGGTGAGTACAATCCATCTAGTTCATTTTTTCTGTATGGTGTTCCATATGGTCCTTTCCTCTTCTGCTCTTCTGTACACTTCATCATTTCTTATTTTGTTCACCCATTTAATCTTCAGCATCCTCCTCCAGCACTATGTTTCGAAGTCCTCTTCAAGCCATCGAAATGAGCTGTTTTTAGAAGTAAAATATAACTGTCAATCCTTATGACATTATGGTATTGTTTGTAGGCCAGCTGAACCAGAATGGTATATAAAAATTAATTTAAAATGACTGCGTTGGTGGGTGGGAGGGTTTTTGGAAAGTATAGCCAGAGGGTAATATTAACACTCGTTGTATGGAGGAGACTTTAGGATAAACAAACTGTTTCCACACCTTCCACTCCGAGTCGACATCTTTTTAACGTCTGAGGTAGCCGAAGTTGATGGGATAACATGATTAATTTTCAACCACGTTCACTTTCCACTAGAACTAGCCTATAAAACTTTCGTCCTTAAACCTATTTACAGGAATTTTTCAAATCCCAAAGGAAGGCCATTATAAAATAGTAGAATCTAAGATACCTAGTCAAATCATGTGCAGGAAATCATGATCACAAGTGTTAGATCAAAAGATGAGGAATGAACGTTCAACATAAGAAAAAACTGCGCTTTGTAAAAAATTCCTCATTCATGAATTAGACATGAATCTTACCCTACTATAATGAAACATTTACACACATCCTAGTGATTACCTTTCCATGGTTACCGAATGCTATTTGAATGGAAAGGAAAACAGCCTGATACTGCGACTGGAAGACTATAGGCGACAGACCACTGCCATAAGGTATGTATAGGCAAGCATGAGCTTTAAGATGGAGGATTGTCTTTTCTTTTCTCAAATGCAATCGGCGATAGCAGTTTGAATTTCATTTCATTTTCAAAACTTGATAGCAGTTGAATTTCAAAATTTCCTATGCCGCGGTTGACATATACTATTTAATGGCACATAAAAATGATGTGCGCATCTCAATACTAAGACTCTCCACTGTATTTTATGGCGAACAATTTGCCCGTGCTACTCTTCTACCGGACGGAAGTGACGCGCGTGACGAAACAGGCTGAGGGTCGCATCGAATTGTCTTCGGATCTCAACGGCGCGCGTCGTTCATACGGCTACGGCTATTTGAAAAAGATTTCAATCACTATAGAGAATCGTCGTCCTGGCATTGCAATTGATCGATCTGAGGAGGAACTGCCAAATGACGCACGTTGCCCAATGCATCATTGGTTTAGACTTGATAAGACCGCCAACACCAGCTGCACCCTCAAGCCACTGATTATGAATACATATTTGCCTTACAACCTTATTACCAGCGAGGATGGAGTCTCAACGAACATAGCAGCTGCATTATATGAATAATTCAAATTCACAGTAATTGCGATACACGAATATTTTATTTCGTGAGTACATGAGGTGCACTTCTTCGATAAATCTTCTCTCTTCGGTGAACCTCTCCGCAAAGTGTACAGAGAGAGTCATCGAAACGTTGCGCCTGATGTTGATATCGGCCATATGTGGAAAATGATGGAATAACAACTGACATCTTACCTATCAACTCGCAAAAATACTTGATGTGTGCATCATACTCTTGCTCTCAGGAAATACATATAGTATTTATTCAAAGCGCGAGCTTTCGCCGACTCTTCTGTCGTTTTCGTCAGGCAATAATGTATTTCTTAGTTTTCTGGACTATGTATTCCCTCTATGCATGCATAAATGCCACCAAATTAAGGAATCCACTACTGCCTGACGAAGCCTCCGAAAGGTCGGTGATGGGTCGCGCCTTAATGCATATCATCATTGTTTACCAAAAGCAAGCAATTGATGTACAAAATGCAACACACAGAAATTACGATTACGATCAATACATGCTACGGTTAAACTTTAAATTCAGAGGTAAATGATATCGGATATACTAACATCTAAAAATCTATTCTAACGATCTAAAAACCTCAAACTTTGAAAACTCGAATCATATCCTGACCTCGGGCGGTTCAGCTCTTCAGAAACTTAACAGTCAAGCCCAAAAAGAAACGATTAGCCATCATCTACACTGATGACAAGAAAGTTGATTCATGGCAACTAATTTCGCTCATAATTCCTCCCAACCTCATTCATTCAATTAGGACAAATATTAGCGATGAAAAATCGCGGTTTTTATAGACACAGGGAAAGAAAGATTTCAATTATTTTTTACTCAACAAAACAAATAAAATTAGGAGTAGGGAGGGTTTATTTACAAGCAAAATATGATCTTTCATATGATAGCTTGGGCACTGGAGACAGAGAGTGGTTAGGAAAGGAAGAGGGGTTGCATGTTTTGGGTGGGCGAAACTTGCCGTGGGTTGACTTGTCAAGGATCTTAAGCTTTCGACTTCCGGGGACCTTTGACGTCCCGAACGTGACTTGGAAGGACAGGACGTGGAGGTGAGGAGGGTTGGGGGAGGGGAAGGAAGGGCAAGAAACCCTCTCGGCATAAGATTATGATAATGACTCCGAGAGACCGCCAGCACTTGCATTGAAAACCCCACTCCACCCTCGAGTAGTGGCATACAGTATAAACAATGATACGGAGTCTGGGGACGCAATTTGCCTACATATATCAACAGTAGGAAGGAAAATAGTATATGAAGACAGGTATATTTTTTTGGTTATAAGGTAACTGTGATTGTGGTAAGTAAAATTGATGGACTCTACGGTTAATTAGAGAAAATGTCAAGCATTTTCCCAGAAAAGTGAAAGTCGAGAGAATCCCAAGCTTGTATTGTTTAGTGAAGAACACTGAAATATGTAACAATGGGTAGAGAATGGGTGATAACTACAAGAAATAATTCAGGTAAAAAAAATTAAAACCAAACTCTAGTATTTAACTCCCCTTTCTACAACAACTTTCACGGTGGTAAATAATTCAAGATAATAGCATATAATTTACGTTTATAAAAGTTCATTTACATTTCTTTCGGAAATGTTTCACACATTTCAATCAGCCAGCAGCTTTGATTCAATACCTCCATTAACTGAAAATAGGCCCAAACAATCCATTTTCAAGAGATCTACGTAATGACATCCGACAGTTACCATAATCGTCGTCCAAAGTAAAATATCTTTTCGACAGAATCCTGGTGGGAAATGAAATTTAGATAACACGATTCGTTAGATGGTCTCAGAAGACTGCTCAACATTATCCCATATGCCTTCCTAATGTCGCAGTGCCTTTCAGATGCAATAGCATTCACTGTCACTGCCTGGTGAGAAGAACATACCCTCAATAAGGTCTTACAATAAGTTTAATAACTCAAATAATCGAAAACGGGACTAAAAATAATACACTGAGAGTACAAAAGAAATACAAATAACACCTCGATATTATGCTTAATATTCTCTATAAAAAACGAAAAATTTTCACCCTGAAACGTTTTAATAACATCGACTGTACAAGGCTTTGTTGCTTTTATTTCCTTGTAATTAAAGAGTCGTATATCTAGCATTGTCTAGCATCCTTTTTGTCACGCTAATGACATTTCGGTCGTAGTAGGACAACATCAGCTCTGCTGAATTCGATTGCGTCAGACTAAATTTTGTGAAGTCTCATCCCTCTCCTTAAGGTAAATATTTTGTTTAATTTCACAAAGAGTTTAATAAAACGACAGGTTTCACCCAACAGAGGGCATAATTAGGACCAAAGTTTTTATGTTTGGCATATCAGTTTGGCATATCAGCACATCGATGTAAGTTTTTCACACCGCTTTTTAGAGAGGGTGTTTTCCTCCAGATATACTCCATCAAGAACATAAACCAGATAATCCAGAATGTTCTCGCGCAAATAAGTACATCTTGAAACATCATTCAGCGCTACAGTTCTACTCATAAAACATTTCCTAATTCTTCGCAATTGTTTAAATAAACCATAGGATGCATGACGTGTTATCCATAAAATCTATTTAGGAGACACCTTGGAACACCATTTAGCGCTACAGTTCTATTAAAAAATATTTCCTAATTCTTCGCAATTGTTTAAACAAGCCGTACGGTTCATGACGTTTCATCTGTAAAATCAATTTAGGAGACGTTTTAATTACCACGTGCATGAATCCAATTTCCAATGTTACCTTTCCTCGATAGACGGTTTCCGCGGCTGCAAGGCGAAAGAATGAGAGTCAATGAAATGAGAGACGAAGAGGCAAATTTTAGAAACCCAATAACTGGTTATGAGGAAATCGAGTGAACACGCAGAGCGGGCTGGTTTCCACCACTCCAATTACAAACGCTGTCGTCCACAACCCGGCAAACTAAAAATATTGCCACTGCGGTATTATACGTGTATAATGATCTTTAAAAAAAATGTATTTGTAGTGAGGAGCCGGAATATGATTGGCCAGTTGCCCAGACAATATAACTAGTTCGTGACAGAGCTGAACCTCATTTTATCCGTTTTCAACAGTGTCTCGTTTGTCTCGAGCACAAGTGATTTAACCTACTTCTCATAATTGTGAAAGTGGAAACATAGGATTTATTTCCTGGTAAAAAGAAAAAAATATGTCTCTAGGAAATAGGAACATTGAGACATAAATTACTGTTTGGCATGGCATTTCAATTAAAGGACTTAAAACGAAATGTTTATTTCTGTTCTTGAATAAACCATACCCGATAATGTTATCTAAGATCCTGAGTAAAAGAAACTCTACAATTGTTCACAAAATATTCATAACTGAGACGAATCAAAAGCCTTGATGTGAGCGAAAACTTCGAATAATACACAAGTAAACACAGATAATTAATCCAGCTATTGAAAAGAGTATCCTTGTCCGGCCTGACTGCTCTTTTGTATCTCAAGGTGTATGTTCAGCAAACGGTAATACGCTAATTATATCTCCAAACACCCGAACACCACATTTTTATTTTCTCTCGTCACGTCCTCAGTTTTCTCGATGTGCTATTGTGAGATCAAAGATTTGAATGAGCCTCAAGATATTATTTTATTTTAATCTTCATCTCTAGTTTGAGCGTGTTTGCTTACGGAAACACGTTCCCATTATAAGACAAGCATCACCCCTCTGTTGTTGCAATACTTTCAAGTTTCATTCACGGCATGCAGCACATTCTAACATGTATCGCTTCCAAACTTAAACCTGATTCAAGAATGGAATTAATTTCACATGCCCTCCTTGCATCGATTTATGTACGGACGGCTCAGTGTTAAATTGGGCCAAGTCCAATTTTTACATAAGTAAAGAACCAAGTCCAAACTTCGAACATCGGTCTCTAAATTGCAGCGTTTCCCGTAAGCACTGAGCATAGTTGATTAACGTGAGGACTATCATAATCATTGGTCGTCCAATCCTAAGATTGACTGACTGCAGCCCTCCACCCTTCCCTGTCTGATGCTAGTTCCCTTACTTCCTGGTATCTCTTCGTATGTACTTTCCTCTTTATTTGGTCCATGAACTTATTCCTGGGTCTTCCTCTGGGGACTTTTCCCTATATTTTACTTTCAATTATGTTCATCACAAACCCATTGTGTCTCAGGGTGTGTCCTATCCAACTGGTTCTTTTTTCCTCTATTGTGCTCCATATGGTCCCTTCTTCTTCTACTTTTCTGTGCACTTCATCATTTCTTACTTTATCCATCCATTTATCTTCAGCATCCTCCTCCAGCACCAGGTTTCGTAGGCTCCAGCACCAGCTTTCGAAGGCTAGTCTTTTCTGGTGAGATTTTCCAATGATCCATATTTCCGATTCATAGAGTGCCGCGTTCCATACGAATGTTTTCACACACTGTTTCCAGGTTTGTAGTCCTATCTCCTTTGAGCACAGCAGTTATCTTTTTCCCATGAACACCTTCTTCGCTAGTGAGGAATATATGGAACTTTAACCGTATTTTCCTCAAAACTCACTTTGATGGGCTCGGCCCACTATAATACTGAGTTCTCCAAATGAGAACTATAATAACAACAGGTGCTTCATCCGTTTTACTATGTTCTTTTAATCGCAAATTATGAAATCGCAAATTAAGCGCACACCCACCTCCCAGTCGATTCTTACAACTAGACTGAATATTATTCCCGTACTTATCTTCGAGAATTAACAAAGGGGCTATTTGCTCAGGAGTATCCAAATTCCTTCATCCTTTTCCTTTTCTTAAATAATATGATTATACGCCCAAGAGGCCAGGTTTATCAGATACATATTTTCATATTAACGTGATCTCAAACTATGGATTCCTTCGCTGAAAAGCCCAGATTCTTTGGACCAGTTCGGATGGTATCTACTCGATAATTGGGATTTCTTAAAGTGAATTCTTCATCACCACGCTAAGTAAATCTGACAGCACTCATTTTATTCCTATCATTCACGGCATCTCGTATGAAAATTTCTCCTCAAATTTCTTTTTCACTGACCTATAATCTACGAGAAAGCAATTGAAGAATAATCTTAAAAAAACACTAAGTTTTACTGATTCTCAGAGTTTCTTCATCCATTTATTATAACGCTTCAATCCTTCGACTATTTAAATGTATAGTCATTTTACAACAATGATTTACTTTATTGTTACACAAGTGCTTAAATTCAAATCTCACTGACGCCAGTACAGTAATTCATCGGTCATTTTCAGTGACGTAATAGTCAATAGTTTCATTTGCATCCCCATTATTTTCTTCCCCTATTTTATTCATATTTATACGTTTAATTTTACGTTACTTAAATTTTTAAGTTTTCTCTTCACTGCCGAGGAGGGTGGTATATTCGGCTCCACGGGCTACAATTCTTCCAGCTGCTGTATTAGCTATACCTTGTTTTCAACGAGTTGTTGAGCTGTCTTCTTTTTCCTTCCTTCAAGCGGCTTTTACAAGTAGACACTGTCAACGTACATACAAATGGAGGCAAACAAGATGCCCAAAAACATATGGGAAGATGCAACAACTCAATGCTTGGAACTAAGAAGAGGCTGAAACCATAGGAATGTTGCAAGTCAAGGCAACAGCCCAGAGAGCCGATGCTAATCAGAAGGATGACCATTAAATGAAACAAATATGGATGGGTACTGAATCATAGTAAAAGAAAAGGTCATTTGGGAATATAAGTGGAAGACAATCTTAGAGATTGGACACACACTGAGAGACAATGGATGAGTCAGCAGCATAATAGAGGGGAAAATTGAAGGTAAGGTCTTCTGAAGGATGTGACAGGGAGCAAACGCTCAATTATGTCAGGGAGAGAGGTTCACGCTGACTTCTCTTCTCAGAGAGTTGTAAAAGAATTAGAATTGGGTTGAGAGGAATGGAGAATGATGGCTATTACCCTTAGGATTAAAATGCTACATAGAATCGATTTCTACCCCCTGAGAATTATTTCGATAACTCACTAGGTTGTTGTATCTCTTCTTTACAAATCCCACTGATTCGATTCCTCTGCATACCTACCTATAAAATAGAGCATAGCATTACTATTTCGTCACCTTTGTCGTTCCTTTTCCCGACAAATGGCTTGGAGGAAGGTTTGCGTGATACAGTAAATTGACGGTGTACAGAACTCCTACCCTTGCCATTTCTTTAACACGCAACCACTATTTTTTCCATTGCGTTGCTTACATCTGTTTCTTGAATTTTCCCGCGCATGATATCTCGTTCCTTATCTTTATAAAGTGCACTCGATTTTTATATTTTAAACTGGCTTCAAGATGTTAATAAACACATCTGTCGCCTTGCTGGTATTATATTCGAAGGCCATAAACCTCTTTACTACTATGTCTGAGTTTCGTCGACATATTCGCCAGTACATATTCTCACTGGACTACAGGAAGTACCTAATCTAAAATACTGCTCTCTTTCACAATGTTACTGCCATGTCCAAAATTTCACTTGTAATAATATCGGTGTTGTGGGAATGATCGCTCTACACCATTTCATAGGTCACCTTACCCGGATAGTGACACGCCCAATATTTCGTAAGCTTCGCTGTCTTACATGCTCTTTATTTTGCCGATACTCTGGAAAATAATGACTGCGGAGAATGTTAGTTTTTATGTTCCCCGAAACCATCGATCCATTTATAGGTAGGTATCAATATTCCTGTAATTGGAAATTAATGATGATAGCGCCGTCAGCTTTGTCGGTTTCACGGAACGCAACATTGAAATTCTTAATGTACGAGGCATGTTTTCACCAGAGGAAGATAATTTCCCTGTTGCTCGCAGAAATTTCTTTATCTTTCAGATACGGGGAAAATCCATTAGACTTATCGACCAGGAAGTTTAACTGTGGGTTGTGACGCAAATTCCAAAATAAGAAGAATTATTGGATTAGGAAGCAAGCAACCACTTTCGATTAAAAAACAAAATATTTTCCTATGAAATTAGAAGAGAGGCTTGGTGAGGTTAAAGCACTGCCGTTCAGGTGACAGAGCGTCTTATTTAAATTCATCTTTGCCCTATGAGAAACTCTTCCCCACATCGGCTTTGTGATTCTCCGGACATGATAAGCGCCAACCGGGATCAGGACTTCCGTGCAATTATAAGAGCGACCGACCCTTAAACGAGCGACGGGCGGTTGGGTCTGGGAGGTAACGTTCTCGGATGACCGAGGTCGACCTGCGTCAAATATTGACCGTTTCAACTCTTCTTCTGAAGCGTTTGCACAAGGGAAGGAATGCTATTCGTCCCGGATATCAATCCGAGCACTAAAGTCTCCTAATGACATCAGAACGCCACCCGTACATTCTGGCGGTTAAGTAGTTTCACGCACGGCTAAAAATCGACAGATTACATATTTTTGCCAAAACTCATTCAACAAGAACTGTTTCTGCCACTCAGTGAAAATGAGGGATACACTTCGAGTTTAAGACACGGAGGAATGATTAGGGGAATTTCCGGATGAGTTAAAAGCAATTAAGTGACTGGAAACGCCGAGGCTAATTGTCCAGGGTGAGTCATTCAAATTCACGTTACAAGAAAACAAAAGGGAAGGATTTAATAGTTTCAGGCTTGACTGCGAGGAAATCCATTTAAGGAAAAGTAAAAACAAGTATGTATTTTCCACCAGAATTCGCCGAGGCACGATTTATTTCGGTTATCAAAGAGAGAGCCTCGCGTCCCTCCTTCACCCTTGAAAACTATTTTAAAGTGATAACAATAAAATATAAGACATAAAAATGGGAAATTGCCCCCAAAAAATCTACTTTATTTTAATTATAACCTACCAGAAAATTATTAGAATGGTGCAGTGAGTAGAGCACTGGCATTCCATCTCGAGGGACCTGCTTTAAATCCTAGCAGTAGCGGAGATTTTTTTAGATAAATTCCTATACCTTCAAGGGTTTCAACGCTTTCTTCCCTTGTTAAGTAGACATAATCTGACAAATTTAATACCTTTAATCTTTAAACTTTAAATTACCGACCTTAATGACTAAGCTGACCATAGTTTGCGATTTTGCTGAAATGAGAAAATCAGATGGACTTCTCCGAGATTGTATCCATCATGAAAATGAACGAATCAATAGAGAAAATTTTGAGCAAATGGCTTCTCTAGCAATTTTCCGAAACTTGGAATGGGAATAATGAACCGAAGACTCGACTGGGAAGTGGAAGTGCACTTATACTGACATTTATTGCAATTTAAAGAGCGTAGTGGAAGCGGTGATGTTATTATTGCCATAAAATTTATTAGAAAATCAATAATCTAATATATGAGAATAAGCATAAAGAACTTAGCAAATTACATTCTATTAGGGCACAAGGATAAAAATTAATAGCAATGTGCCTTGGGATGTGCAACATATTGTGTAGGAAATTTGAGCACATTGGAACAACGGGAAAGTGATGCATACTTTGAACTGAAAACGAATTTCCATTATCAAACGCCGTGTAATTAGAGACCTCTGCACAACTATCGTCTTAAGCTGACTGTATTCAGGTCGATAATTGTCTTTCTGCGTGTTTTGGTCCATTCTATCCACCCGTCAAAAGGTCTCCTCCGTCCAAACACAAAACACCCATCAATGGCTAACCCGCATACCGGGCTAACTAATGGGTTTCAGATGGACCGGACCCCGTCCCCCGAACAACGTGAACGCGGTCAACTTTAATCAAACTAAAACTTCCCGTGGTTTCCCGGACAGAGTAAAGGATGGGGAGAGGAGGTCGCCCGGCATGTGGATGATCGACGACGGGCTGTGTGTGTGTGAGGGAGAGAGGGAGTCATGAATCACCGACCGCGAAACAGTAGGTTATGTAGGCGGGCGCTCACTGGTTGGACGCCCACTTTGGGCATGACCTTCGCTTTTAAAAGGCCACATGTAAAGATGCTGTAATTCGCCCGTTTTAGGTTTTCGTCACTGCTTTCACGATCAAAAATAAAATAAGAAGTATTAAAATGCTCCAGCCGCGGAGTCGGCTCTGCCGAATTCGCTCCACCCTTCGAGCAGGACAAGATGGATGCCCACTCACAGCAACCATTGTTCAAGAGTTATTGTGCAGAGCCAATTTTAAGATGCACACGTATTATGATATACAAAAAAAGCACTCAAGATGGATAAAATTAACATGAATGCATGGTCGCTAACAAAGCAGTGTAAAGAGATAAAGACTAACCATATCCGCGCCTGTCTCAGAAAAAAGCGGAAACGTCAGCGTTATAAATACTTCATTTTAATTAACATAATGAATCACTTGACTTCGTAGAAGCTTAAGAGTACATAGGATGGAATTTAAAACTTTTCCGGCACATTTTATCTTGGAATAGAGACAACGGAGTGATGGATGCTCTATCAGTAAATTTTAAGATGTAAAGGAAGTCTCAGTATATTAGCGCCATCATTGATTCATATTAGAATTTACGTATCGGAAATCAATCATCCGTTTGATTTGTCTAAAAGTAGAGACCGATCAGTTTAACTGCTAAAAATGTAAAAATCTACTGATGGTAAAGGGGTATCCGTTGTGTATAAAGCAACCCCAATATAAAACTGTCTATGGAAGGCGATGTCAAACAGACAATGGAATTACAATGAATAAACACTTGAAAAAATCGTACAAAAGGGTAAACACGTTTATCATCACGTCAATGCCTGTTAGAATAATAACCGGAAGTAAATATTTTGTTCACATAGCAGAGCCTCATGCATTGTTGTATGAATCATTACAAAATGTTCACAACGATAATGAAATGCATTCGCATATCTCACCTATTACTATTCTGACTGCTGCTCTGTCAAGCAGCGCCCACTGCTTCTTAGGGAAAGATCGATGCTTTACGCACGGTTGGAGCCTGATTTTGTAAGCGCGTCGCACAGCCATCCCCGCCTTGACGTGGTACAGAGCCTTGATTCCGGAAAAGACTTACGGTACTTTGTCGCGTTCCTAAGGGAGCGCGCCTGGGCCAGAGTGCCGCTTTTCCGGTGACAAAAGGGGCACTGGCTCTTAGCTCACGGGTTGTAGAGAGTCACTCACTTTGTAGTTTTGACTGATCAGCCCATGAGTAAGCAAATACCCAGGTTTCATGCTAGCGTGCTCGGCTGTTGTATTTTGCAGTCGGGTGCCGGCGGTACTCCGCGGCACCCTCCCTTCCTTCACCCTCCCTCTAGTGGGATAAACAGGTTGAATTTCACTAGGAACTGGCCCACTGGAATCCCCAGGTGAAGTATACGCTTTTTTTCATTTTCATTTCATTTCTGACTGCTATCGTGGCATGTATTTGCTTCCAATGACAGCTAACTGAGGGTTGGTTTTGATAACAAATGGCAGTTATCATTTTAAAACAGAGGAAGCAAGAAGAAAAGAAGAAAATTACAAAATAGAATAAATAACGGAAACAAGAAAGCATTTTCGGGAAAAGGGACACCAGAGGGTTCAGAATAGTGGAGAATTAGAATATATGATCCATAAAGAGGAGAACTTCGGAAACGATTGGTGAAAATTAACTGGCCAACGATTGGGAAAAACGAAGAGATTAATTCATATATGAGCTGATGATGAGAAATAATTGCCGAATCCAATGAAGCAAATAAAAACTGCAGATAAGAAAATGTATCATTAGGACTAAAATAAATGGAAAACAGTGGGAAGGTTAACATAGGTGGCGCAAAACATAAATATTAGAGTAAATGTTTTTAAAGAGAGGATAAGAGAACAATTTCTGAAGACGGCCTAAAAGCATAGCTGAAGAATACTGAGGCAGATTATGCAGATTCAGCTGATTAATAGAAGATCAATTCACTCTCGCTGAAAAATAAAGGAATAAAGAATTAATCAAGCGCTATTAGCGCTTCCCACGAAAATGTTCATGTTAATTGATTTCTTAAAATTAATTCAAAAGTTCCGCTGACACAAAAAGAGCGAATGTTGCACGATGACTAGTGTGTCATCCTGTAATATACACCTCAGGAAATGTGCTACAACCAATTTATTACAAAAAATGTAATAAACTGGTTGTAAAAATGTAACTACGATCATTATTTTAGTATTATTTGGAGCACAACAGTTAAATTCTTAATGATTGCTCACATATTTTAAAATATTTATAAAATACCTCCGGAGAATTTCATGAAAAAGCCATAACAGCTAGAGAGAACGGAATTCAAACCGTATGAATGCGTCCTGAAAAACGTGATCAATGGCCCCGTCCAATTTAAGCTGGCATTACGCTCTCTCTCTCTTAAAAGACTACACGAACTTATAAAAAATGACTGACAACCTTTACTATGAGTCATTCCATTTGTTCTGAAAAGAGGATTTGCCAAATGCTTCCCTTTGGCGCGTGTTTCTATGGCAGTCGGAAACTTGGACCATTAAGAATGATGAAAGACAGTCCTTAACTTGGATGGCGGCTGGGGTGGAAAACAGAAAGATTTAAATGGACTGATACAAGTGAGGAATAGTCAAGAGCTGAAAAGATCGTGAGACGAGGAATTTTTGATCAAAACAACAGCACATTTGACAGGAAGCTAGTTCCGTCATGTATTTGTTCACATCATTTAGATCCAAGTGAGTAACTTTACAGAATCTACTCGTTTCAAATTACGTTAGCCCCTGGGAACGATTACGGGAAAAAATATTATGGGAAGAATTACCGAGAAAAATCAGGTAGGTAATGTATCAGGTAAGTTTTAAAGGACATCAAAATGAAGACATAAATAGGAAAGATGCGGCTGATAGAAGAGTGGAGTGGAGATCTACAACAAACCGATCTTCAGGTTGATGTCTACCGATGATAACTCATGGCGTAGGCATCTAGCTAAAATTTTACGGGCTATGAATACGGTACGGTACGTACGGTATAGGGTACGGACAAAAATAAATCTGGGCAAACCCCCGAACGGCATCCAGCTCTGTGAAATATTTGAAGATCACTTTCCACGACGCCAATAACTGAGACACAATATCATTCCAACTGTAAGTAGTATGCGAAGAATAATGCACCTGTAACACACGATAAGCCGTCACTCTAGGCACGAACGATATGCCAACCACTTAAATGTCCATCGTTCATTAATAATAATATACGTTGTCTAGCATTATTAATGCTGATTAACGGTATTTAACGACCCGGAGGGTTGAAGGAATTCAGTGCTATTTTCGTACTTGGCGACCATTCGCAAAAAGATTTCACTTGGGCACCATCAATAAGTTCGTTGGGTCACGCTAAATTTGACATTTTTTTTCAACTCGACAGCGTCAGACGCCTCCACTGAATGCCAGATAATAGCAGCTAGTTTCAATCGAGCTGGAGACCCACTCCCGGCAGCGGTCGTAGTTCTATTGTGTGCTAAATACGTCAAAGTCATTCGTTCTCACAAATTAAGCCATTGTGAACCAAAGCACGGAAAACTTAAGGCCAGAATAGCAGTCACTTGCATTCAGATGCCCTCGTGGAGCATATACTACTGCTACATGATCACTTGTAGAGTGATTTGTAGCTCCATGGCAAAGGAACTGGATATCATGAGGTAACAAAATAATGAGCTTACACAATATTGTCATTATGTATTTACCGTTATGTAACCACAGGCGGAAGTAAAATCAATGACTCAGATAGAAAGACAACCAAAAGAATTGCGGGTGATTAACGAACTTCACTTGTACTCGCATGTTTTGAAGAAGAAATTGGCGCGATTACGGCAGGAAAGCAACTCCTCGTGAGTTACGACAGCCATTTAAATTCACGTCATTTCACCTCATCATTGAGAAAACTGTATCATAGCCAAGAATTCACAATTCAAGAAATGTATTCTAAAGCAAAATGCAATCAAGATTTTATTTTTGGGCAGAAGGCCCCTAAAATAACAGTTCTCTAAATGAAAGAATGTAACTTATTTACACCAATATTTACAGGAAGAGCACATATAACCATGGCCATTTTAAGTTCTTGGAGACTTAACGAAGAAAACCAACATGATATAGGGTCTCAACTTGTAGCAGAAGCGGCATTACAAATCGATTCATATTCTAAAGCAACGGGAAATCTGCACAATTAATTTGCAAAGTAAACTTTTTGCACCTGAAAAATGAAAGAACAGAATCTTTTAGAATCAGCATAGTGCACATATCAATCGGAAACTATTGTCTTACTCCAGATTCGCATCCGTTCCCCAAACATTTCCAGCACAGACCGTTATTCAAATTCCACTGCTACCTTTGGCCGATTAATAGGTTAGATAACCCCACTCATCGAACTAACCTTTCACGGTTGATAATTCACAATTCATGTTTAACACCAGATACAGACACGAAATAAATTACCATCCTCGCCAAAAAGCACTTCTGAGACGCATTTCTAATCAGCTATCTATCATTATAATAAACCTTTCTGACAAAATCTAAGAACCAAATTACACAGCTGATGAATGGATAATGCAGAGTATCACGCACTAACTGCGACGAAACGTCGCAATGAGATATTTTACCGAATGGGAATAAATACTTGTTTTTTTCATGGGGGCCACCAGATTTATAAGCTCAATATTAAGGTACACATTCCAAGTATTCCAGGAGAACTACGTTTTTAAGGAGGTAGCCATTCTTTGCGGGTTTGAAAGCTGAGATACCGAAATTCTTTCACATTTAATGCTAACCATTTGTTTATTTTCCTTCCCGAAACAGGCAGCGTGCTTCATTTCAAATCAATAAAAACTGTATTGCGATATTATGATAAAAACATAAGTAGAGGAGACCGGGGCTATTTGGGTACAGGGGAATGTTCGTTTTTGAGGATAACTTGACAACTGGCAGCGAGGGCGTTGAAACCTTATGTGCCTGGCGCCCACCACCTTCTCAACTCAAAAGACTTGCAGTCATCCTCTTGTCTCCGTTTGGAAAAAGGCGAGCAATACGTGTTTTTCCAGCCGGATGGAAATATTCTTATAACTTATTTCCTTGTTTACCCATAGTTAACTAACTTAACTAAGATATTCAATGAAGAACAATCTTGAAGAGTAATCATTTGCCTACAAGTTGATATGTTCAAATTCATCGTGAACTTAAAATTGACCACTTTCGGTCAGGTTAGATGAAAAATATGGTGACGGGGCTAGCTACTTCGTTAGGAACCCCGTCGTAGGCCTCACTATGATCTCATTCTTATTCCTTCCAACAAATAAAATATTACCTTGCAATTTAGCTTAAGAGGGGTTTTTAATTACATTGATTTAATTGAGTAAATTTGATTTGAATCATAAAATGCAGAAAAAATACTCAGGAATGCTTCTTCTAAGGTAACAAATTCTTCCGCCGTTGAGCATTACCAGTGATGACGATGATGACCACTTTTGAGTGCTTTCATAACATGTTAGGCTAATAAGCGACTTCATGCCATGGCAAAAGTTCTCTGTATTGGTCATAAGAGCTTCTAAGTACGTGTACGAACTTGCACCGCATACGGGGCATTTGGGGATATTATAGGTAAATAGTGTTTCTGTACGCTAGCGCAGATGTTTCATTGAAAACTGTTACAGTTAAAAATACAATTTTCAAAAGATAAAAGTGTACTCAACTAACCCCGGTCCCCCCAACTACGCAATCTTCTATTTGGATAAGTTGAAAGTCGTTTTAGCAACACTCTACATTGGGTAACTACTCAAGCTGTAGCGCATAAGGGACTGTTCCATCATAAAATTTAGAGGAGCAATTCTTAGACAAGAGTACCTGAATGTCTTTGATGCAACCACAAGATAATTAAGAAATTAGGGTATTTTATGAAATAAGTAGGTTCAAAGAACAAGAAATCAAATATACAAACAAGTACCAAAATCCAACATTAAAAGTGAAACAGAATGATGTCTTCAAAAATTTGTACGGGACGAAGTTCGTGGTTTTATAGAATATTCCAACCCACTAGAAATTCAGCAAATAATCAAAGATAAATATATAGCCTGTGCATACATACATTGATAAAATTATCGTGACGACCATTTAAATACGCTGCCAGTCTCCGCTGCACATTTCGCTTCCCTCTGCTACCAGTGCAATTTTCCACTCCTCTATTATACTTTCCCTGATTTCCCGCTCGGTGCATTATCCAGACTTTTCATTTCAAGTCCCACACTTACCAATGATATGCTAATTGTGTGTTTAAAATAGTCGCTTGTCATGCCCCGTCTGTCCCTTCTCACGGCAGATTAGATCGCACCAAGAAAATTAGAGAGATATATTGTAGACCAGATAGGTTTAAAATGTCGTTTTTTCCGTGTACCATTCGGGACCATAACAGCTGTGATCGTCGTCATGAATAGTACAAATAGTGACATTAGCTAGATTGTAGATCTTTTTCTTTATATTTTCTACGTTCTTACTGATACATGATGTAAATATTGATGTACTTATTTATGCATGATATTTTGAATCTGTAGTAGTAGTCTTTGATTCCCTTGCACGCTGGAACGATTGACAATGGAATGTTTCTTGGTTTGTATATTTTTAAATTGGCGCGTTGCATGTGTGGTACGCTGGTTTCAATGTAGTTTCTGTGTTCTGCCGTATAATTCACGCATGCCTGGTGTGGAAGCACCCCCTGCCACACACCCTTTGGGTGGCTTGAAGGGTATGACGTAGATGTAGATGTATAAATAAATCATTGCCAAAGGTACTAATTTCTCAAATATGAGTTTTTCAAAGAGATAGCAATTAAAATTAATGGTTGAATGCGTAACTTTGAGGAAAATTGTCACAAACATGACGAAAAAAATCTTTCATTATAACAAACCTTGAAACTTAAAATTATGGAATATACTAAGATATTTTTTTCGTCTTGTCTGGGATAGCAACTACTTGGAGAATTACCAGCCTTTATGGAGAGTGGCAATAATTCTGTTCGAACCACCTCAACTTGCCGTGCATGAGTCAGTACACAAAGAATGACCATGGGACAGCAAAATCTGGGTTTTACCACACCTAACCCTAGGCATCAATTATGTTCCGCGCTCAATTTCCATTAGTCGAAATACAATACACAAACCAGTGCATTGAAATACGCACGCTTATGCCTGAGTGTGACGATATACCGAAGCTGTGCGTCATCGTCCCGTCAATCCTTAAAGGTAAACGATCTAACCGAGTGTGACAAGGGCGCACACTGTGGACAGAATCATGGGAACAAATGTATTCTTTGGAGCGCCTTCGAGTCCCCAGGACTCATTACCACGAGTAATTTCAGTCGCTTGCCCTAGGCATAACTGCCAGCATGAATACGTCTTAATTGCATTTTAAGTGCCTCGTGCCTATTTTCCCTGGTTAATTACACACCACATGAGGTCTAAACGATGTTTTGAAGTAACAGTCAGAGCAAGTCAAGCTTTCACGCTCATGACTCATTGGGAAAAGATGCAAAACTAGACCTATACTAACGTGATTATTTTTTCGGACCTTAATACATCTCAACACACTTCCATAACTCACTCAAGTACGAATTCCTCCGCAGTATGATCTCGTTTTCCATTTGCTCTCTCTCTCTCGAAGACCAACGTTCTCTGATACCAAACGAAAAAATAGCCTGTGGTGGATTCGACGCTAGCGCGATAACGTAAAACTCAAGTCGACATTCGCCGGAAACAGAGAGAATTGAGGCATTTCAATCGCGTCATCATTGATCGTTCAATTCTAAGATTGGTTGATTGCAGTCCTCCTCCCTTCCTTATCTAATGCTAGTTCCCTTACCTCCTGGTATCTCTTCGTATGTACTTTCCACTTCATTTGGTCCATGAACTTATTCCTGGGTCTTCCTCTGGGGACTTTTCCCTCTATTTTACCTTCAACTATGTTCGTCACAAACCCATTGTGTCTCAGGGTGTGTCCAATTCATCTGATTCTTCTTTTCTCTACGGTGCTCCTTATGTTTCTTTATTCTTCTACTCTTATGTACACTTAATCAATCATAATCAAGGGTTCTAGGCACATGCGATGAGAGAGTACGAGAAAGAAGCTATTTTACACTTGTCAGGCCTCATTTAGAATATGCCGCTAGTATATGGGATCCGTACGAGGAAGGTATGATTAAAGAATTAGAGCGCGTGCAAAGGAGATCTGCTAGGTTTGTTAAAGGCCGTTATAATAATTGTATAAGTGTTATGAATTTAATAGAAGAACTATGATGGGAATTACTATCAGAACGCAGGTTAAAATTTAGGTTAAACCTTTTAAGTAAATTCGAAACCGATTTGTTCACAGATGACGTTAGATATATATTAAGAACCCCTGCGTATTATGCTAGGTTTGATCATATTTACAAGATTAGAAAGATAGATTGTCGTACCGATAGATTTAAAATGTCATTTTTCCCTCGTACTATAAGAGAGAACAATAGGCAGCGTAGCAAAGGGATAGGTAGATGAAATATAGTTAGTCTGTAGTGCATGATGCATGTAATAACAACCAATAATCCGTTCCTTATTATGTAGATACTAACCATCTAGCTCCATGTGACCCTATTATCTAGCATATCTCCCTTAAATATCCTACTTGCATATCAATAGTGCATGTTTGGTGATCTTCACCCCCTGCCACACACCCTCGTGGTGGCTCGCAGGGTATCACGTAGATGTAATGGTCATTTCTTCTCTCTACTCTTCTGTGCACTTCATCATTTATTATTTTGTCCGTCCGTTTTATCTTCAGCACGCTGCTCCAGCACCAGGTTTCGAAGGCTTCTAGCCTTTTCTGGTCAGCTTTTCCAATGGTCCATGCTTCCGATTCATTGAGTGCTACGCTCCATACGAATGTTTTTACATACTGTTTCCTAGTTTGCAGTCCAATCTTGTTTGAGCACAGCTTTACTCACGTGCAGGCTTATATTCAGATTAAGACTACTCAAGCGTTTATAAAGCTCAAAAAAAACCTGGAGAATCAGGGTTGGGTTCCATTTACTGTACACCGGAGTTTCTCGAAGAAAATACGGGGGCCAAAGAAGATGCGACTGGTACATTGCACTGTATTCTTAGTAGAAAATCATCAAAATAATGTAGTCACAAGAAGCATACGCAAATTGATGGAGAAATTGATACATCAGTTCATCATCGCAATTAAATTCGCAAGCATCAGCGAAATATGCATAAACATGAATATGAACGTATTGGCATATCGAGACTTAGGGCACATTAAATAAATTACAGCCAATGGAAATGCAGGAATTTGATCCACAATTGGTTCCTCATTAGCTATAATGCCCAACTATTCTAGTTTTTTTACTGTTACACCAACGACATTCTGTAGGCTACAATCCGATGGAACCAGGATAGATTTGGTGGTTATAATATTCTAGAAATATTTTAGGTTTATACGTATGTGGAACGTAAATACTTGGTTCATTAGAGCACAAACCTTGCAGCACTTAAATCACATTTCGTGCAATGATTGGTTTTGGAAAATCGACGTCTTCTTTCGTTTTCTGACGCTGTTTTAGTGATCAGGAACGGCTGATGCGAAATCTCATTTTACGGAAAATGTCAAAATCGACGCTATCCATCTGAATAGCAAAAAAACTTTATCGAAATGTCGAGATCCATTTTCTTCGAAGCCTGGCAATAGTGGACACGATTTTCTGTTCTCCTCCACTGCGCCGGGGAAAGTGGGATTGGGGGGGGGGGGAGAGGAAGAGGGAGGGAGGAAGGTTTGGATGCGATAACCATCTCGAGGAAACGACAACTGATTCTATTGACCCGCCCCATAACTTTAATCGCCCACTTCACCGATCACACACTTCCACAGACTGAACATGCAGACGTGATTGATTTTACATTGAGTTTTGAGGCCTCACTGAGTAAAAAAATCCGTCCATTTTTTTCACCATTTGCCGACTTAACTGGATTTCACGGACGGATATTGTGGTTTCCGAATAGAGTACCTAGCTGATTTCGACGATTGCAGAACCAATACCCAAGAAATAAACAGAATACGATCGCTAGCCGTAGCTTTGATATTTCCATAACAACAGGAAACTTAACTTGTCCATAAATCTATCGACAATGAGACATCGCTAGAATGACGTAGTAGTTAAATCGATCGAGATACCTGGCCCAATATTTCCACGCTTCATCTACTTTATTATAGATAAATGATACTGCCGCCGATAGCAAACGGTTTAAAATATTTATTAGAATAAGAACAGCATACCATATATTTTTCAAAGTTAATATTTAATCTTATAATGCTTTTATAATTTGTACTTTGCTAATCAGATTAAGTAGTCGAGGAGGTAAAGGCCTCAACTTTTATAACACCCGTAAAACTGCCTTATTCACCATTCTAAATACTTCAAAATAATGCTTTGATGGTGGTCTGGTCACTTCAGCTACAAGTCTCTCGTGCTATCAGACGAATTTCTAAACAACTAAATCTCGTTTAAGTATGAATTAGGTTAATGACTGAAATAATGAAGAAAATAAGATAGGCAGAAAGTAAGAAAAATGAATTTGACAATATGTGCACGGATATGGAATCAAATGTCGTCCAAACAAGAAGACTTTTGCAAGCTGGAGGAATATGATAAGCATTTGAGATGAAATTAAAAGAGTTATCAGGAATGACAGGCTGGAGGATGAATGAATGATTTGATATACAGTACCCGATTAAACATAGATTACATGAGCAGTTTACGATCCCATTAAACATTAATTTAAGTAGTCGAGTACAAAAGATAAAAAAGCACCTGACACACCGAATATCCAGACAGATTGGATGAAGTCAACGCTCCATCTTTCGCGAGAGAATATCCATGTTCACTGATTATGAAAAATTAAAGAAATACCCCCAAACATCATCCATTCCCACACATCCTCATATTTCTTCCACGAAACTCTCTGCCATGACAGTGGTTTATAAACAAACCTCTTTGGCCAAAGTTTGTCACTGATGTCCCCAAACCGGGACGAAGAATGTCACCCGCTCAAAAACTAATCGTGAAAAATGCTTTTAAAAAAACCCTCCGATGATATCGAAACGAATTTCCCCGTCCTCGCAGGAGACAAAGAGGAGAGAGAGGAGGCGAGTAGGACATCGACTTCAAAAACCCATCGGAGGCGAGGCAGCGCCAGCTCAGGCGACGGCGGCAGGGATTGGAGAGGGAAAGAGAGAGAGGAAGGGATTATATGGGGGTGGAGTGCGGGCACGGGGAGCGTAGGGAGGGGGGTGTAGGGGCAGGGTGGGGGATGGAGGCAAGAGGAAGGAGGCCGGGGGGCGGGAGAGGAGTTGCTATGTGTGACGACACGCGTTTGAAACGAGACGGGCACACTTTCTCATGGTCGAGCAGATGACGTGAGCGAGGGTCAGAGGGACGCATTAAAACCGGGGCGCTTGTATATAAAAGGGGTGAGTGAGGCTAATATATTTGCGTAGGCAGACGCGGTGAGGACAGATGAAGCCCGGCGGGAGAATGAATGCGACAGCGTGGAATTGATCATCAGGCGACGACAGCCCGCCGAAAAAAAAACATTCCGAAGGACATCATACATATATTACATTATATGTGCTCGTTTTTACCACTGTCATATCCGAGGGGGCGTGCCCCGTTGGAATCATTTGACATACCCAGGCAGATTGATCACATGAGCTCGCGGCTAAGACATGTGGATAGAATTGGCATGGGTCTCAGTTGGGAATATCTTCCCTCTCCGATGGACTGTGTTCGATTTCTGAAGGTTGCCCCCTCACGTTCCCTTTGAGGTGGCCTGCAGGGTGTCATGTAGATGTTGATGTAATTGTTTCAGCGGTATTCCGTCACCCATTTGTCTTCTCGTGTAGCCGAATGACCAAAATCGCACTCCGAAGGGGCTATTGATTGAACAATATCGAGATTTGAAAGTCGCCACCCTTCCAGTTTTGAATTTGAAAAACTTGTTTACGCGCAATGTTAAGGCGGGTTAACCCATAGAAGTCACTTTCATGACAGTAGCCTTGGAAGTCGCTTGTAAGCAACACTTCAATGTGTAAACACGCGCATCCATGGCAGCAGTAGTTGATAGTGGTGGTTGCTACTTGCAAGGAAAATAGACTGGTTTCTATTTTGCCTGCAAGTAGCATATCGATTCTGCGATATAATCGCATCGCACCCGGTGGAATCTTGGTCACATGACAGCAATCTGACATTAAAAACATAAACAACGAATAACTTAGTAGGAAGAGGACTGATTATTGTTCACGTAAATATTTATTTGTGCTTGAAAATATATTAAATGCTCAAGAACCCCTTAGGTAAGCTTTGACTGAATTATCTCTTGTTATATAATTATTACTATTGTCACAATGGACACTCTTGACTCGACGTAATAATGCATCATTATTGTAATTCATGCAAAGTTTTTAAACCCACGAATGCCCATGGGACTCAAACAGCGATATGAAAACCCCATTATTGCCAAACTTGGGCGATTTTCGCAATTACCATATTCATTTTTTACTCCCGTCATCCATGTTTGGAAAAAGCCGGAAGTTATGTGTAAGCAGAGCGATTCCCAGAGAGTGGCGATACGATTCGAGATATCGCTACTCTCGCCACTTCCATAGAAGTCAACTTCCATGCGAAAACCCGCATCAAGTATTGTTCGCAATTGTGACTTAGAAATTTCGTCATCGTCGAGGGCCGGGAATATATATTCCTTCCCGCATGAGGTCGAATGGCGAGGCCAAATTTTGAATCCTTTCCTTCCTCCTACTACTTACTTCACTTCCCTCCCTTTCCCACGGCTGGCGTGACATCCCCCTTGGCTGCTCCAAGGGCGGCATATTGATGCGAATGAAAACGTGAGGGCATGCTGGGTCAGAAACGTCTGATTGGTTGAGGGAAATTTATCTCCGCATTCAATGTAAAACTAAGGGGGTCAGACTGGCGAAGTGCCCAGCCTACTGGATTTACTCCCGGAGGGAATTGGGTTCGATTTCCAAGGATGTTTAAGCGTTGAATCATTCCGAATTGGGCTACTTGTGATGAATTATTGGTTAGTCTCGGACCCTCAGACAGGAAAATAAGCTCCGTATATCCTGGGTTATTGATGAGACATTTGAATAGATGAGCATAAGAATACGATTTTCCGACGCATTATTCAAGACCACCACATAAACAATAAAACAACTCCATTTTCACCACACATTTTTCTTGGCAACTATGTTCAATGTTAGTGAACATAAATCCCCGCCACACACCTATTTAAAGAGAAACTACGATACAAAATTAGTCCAATTCCACAGGGTTTGGCATTTTTTCAGTATTTCACGGGGCCAATATCTTCCCCTGCTTGTGCTTATATCCTTTAATGGCCGGTTACAAGAACGTTTAGTAATGGAATCAATAGTTATGAGGTCCATGAAGTTATGGATTTCATAATAATATTTGGCTTGCAGGAACACATCTATCAGTATCATAACGTATCAACCAATAGTTAATGGCTTCGAATGCTTGATCTCATCTTCCGTCGCTGGATGAAAGTTATAGTGATTTATCCTACGTACAATAACTAATGCACATAATAATCATTCAATAAGAGTGAACAAACAGGTCTATCGTATCAAAACAACTATTTTATCACGTAATTAAAAATCCAAGCGGATCATCGCATGTCCACCATCTTGGCTACTTATGGATTACTTACTCTCTCCATTCCATAAGTTATGAAACCATTTGTTAAACCAATAATCGAATTTATCGAATTTTTCTGCAACGTTTAGTATGGTTGCCATGGCTTATGGGTTTCATAACTCTATGGAAGACATACGTGTCGTTCCTGCAACTGGCCATAAATTGAGTAAAGTAACTCGTTGAATACATAAAGTAAAAAGGACGAAGAAAATTACAAGATAATGGCTTATTTCAGTTGAAGCCATTTGGCATTTGTTTTTCATCCAAAGGCATAGTGATAACAATGTTGATACAGGGTTAAAACAGTCTAAATTTGTGAAACAATATCATGTAGCGATGATAAAATGTACCACTTAAAAGCACGAGATTATATTCCTCACATGTTTTCCTCGTCCTACACATCTAGCGCAACGTCTCGAGATACTCTTGAGAGGCTAGAAGTCGAGAACTCACGCTAGTGAGCCATATAACTACGTGAAGAAATCCCTCAAAAACAGTCACTCGTCCGAGAACTCATTGAGAAAGTCTCCTCCGGATCCACTCGTCTCCTCTATTTCACTGGTTGCGTTCCACCGATCGGTTTGCGTCTTCACCACTATGGAACTTCGGATCCGACCAACAAACACTCAACGGGTTTCCTCAGCCGGGAAATCTTTTTCCGCCGCATTCCTTCGCTCCGCAGCCGATACAGGTCAATTTCAATCCTCATGTATGTACGCCTCCTCATGTACACGCAGGAAGTGTTGACGCGTCCCCAGCGCTTCGGCCGTATTTTTTATCCTGCGGTCTCTCCGCAAGCGAGCGAAGAAAAAAAATGACGCGCGCTCATTCTCTTATTTCATTTCCTTCACTTCATCTCCTCCCTCCCACCATGCACACAAACACACATTCAGTTCACGACCATCTCTTTCGCAAACCCTTTATTCTCTTTTTTTTGTTGCACAATTCAAGAGGAGCGCGCGCACTGCGCATCGTTTTGTCCCTCGATGCAAGCGAGATTTCCCCCTGAGGGTTTTTATTCTCAACGCTGAGATGAGGGAGAAAAATGTTACATTTCTGTGCCTTCGTTCTGCCGCTTAAACGACTGAGAGGATATATTCTTTTGCAAACATATTGTTTCCTGTTAGTACCGACTGTCACTGCTGGTGCTTTCACCGAAATAAAAGTTCAGAGGTTTTTGTACTTACAATAATGAAAAGCAAGGTTTGTCACTTTTGCAAGATGCACGTTTAAAATGCGAGTTTAAAACATGTTTTATGCAATTCAATAAAGCATTTTTAAAATGGCTTACTGATGAAAACTTTATCTGAGTTTGTGTATTTCTATTATAATAATATGGACAATTTTAGAAACGGTTTCTTCAGCGCGAATGGTAACACTATTTGGTCAAAGAACATTTCACAAAGTACACCCCATCCTTAAATAACGTGTATAAAATCTGATATTTTAAAACATAACTAATAAACCACAACAACTGCCGTTTTCAACCTTTTTAGGCTTCCGTGTTCTTTAGTAGCCTATTTCCCCACGGATTATCCCTTGCTACCCCATCAATTTGACTCCTTGAAACACGAGAATATGCTCGCCAATCTTCCGCCATTATTCAGATGTTCCCGCGCACTTCTAAACCACCAAGCGAAGGCCGCTCTAATGCACGCGTGCCATAGGTTAGAAACCGCTGGTCTATAAAATACCTAATAGCTAAAAAAATACTAAACAGTCAAAACCTGTTCATATTCCCCGTGCACGAACACACTGATCGCGGTTGATTTCGTGAAATTTCACTATGAAACGTACAGCCGATCGATTGCGAAGTTATTTTCAGATGAACTCGATAGGAGATTAGAGGAATAACTTTTTGGTGTTGTACCAATATCTATAATCTTGTCCAAATGACTAGCGGAGAAGTTTATCATATTTTTAGTTCCCTCGTTTCGTGATCGCAAAAATGCAGAGGACAGAATTAAGACCACAGAATCGGTTTTTTCTAATCTCATTTAACAGCGAGCACTCGAACTACATGAGGGAGGAATTCAACGCTATAATTCGATAATTCTGGAGCATCACAAGAATTGGCTTACACTACATGTAACGATAAGTACTTTTCCTAACGAAGAGAAATACACTGCACGACTTCATATGGTATAAGTAAGAATTATGTATTCAGTTAATAACTTTATAACTGGACTCGATCTACAGGACGCCAACTTGGTATGGTGAATAAAATGCTTCCCGAAACCTGACTTCGACTTTGATCGCACGTATTAAAAAGGAAGCAGAGCACACATGAAGACTTTAATAATTATTTAAAGGGTATTTACTCGATATATTGAGCTCAATAGCTCAAATATTTTAATTCGAGAACAATACATTCGGCAAATAATGTTATTAGTGGTGTTAAATTAGTGGTAAATACATACATAATCGAATATTAATATCTAACTCTTTCCCCCTCTCTCTCATTATTGTAGGCAATTAAAACTGTTACAAATGTTTAAATTTTTTATTTTCACAAAAATATAAGCGATGAAAATTGCTCACGCATGAAATAAAGTCGCATTTTTAACTTGTTCAATAATAAATAAAATTCGATTCCATACAGGTAGAAGAGTCATCATACATCACGAAAAAATATCTCCCCATGTTTCCCGGCTCTCGTTACAACCATATCATCTCACTAATAGATCAGAAGCAAACAAAGTCCAGCACTGAAAGTACTTTTTTAAGTATATAGTGCAACCTCTGGCTTCAAAACATGTTCTTGCTTCACACCGATTATCATTCTCTTCAGTTCATCATACCACATACCGTAATTTTTTTCGCCTGAATTGACGTTGATCATCCATTTCCAGCAAAATTAACTCTTAACATTAGCCATGAGAACAATAAAATCGAGGTTATGCAGAAAGTCAGACATAGACCTACCATTAGGTCAAACCATTGAGGTTGATGGAGAGTGCATTTGCTAAGACGGCCAATGCTAGAAGCAGTAACGTGGGCGTGCCCTGTCCGCATCTTTGCTAACCCCGATTTTCCTTTAGAACTTACGGCCTAATTTTGTAGTTCTACGATAGTTTCCGTCGATAACTGACAAGAAATCAGCATGTATTTACTTTGATATAGATTCTCCATACATATATTTTCGTTTATTTAAATTGATAATAACCGGTATTCCCAGTCAAAGCTATGGTAAAATCGGGTATCCCATAGTACTAAATTACCAATGTCCGTTTCAAGAGTTACTTGCCTTGAATCTCAAACAAATGGTGAATATTCTTGTTTTACATCCGCTAATTCGTTGGGAGCAAGTGAGAATGAAGCAACCGTTAGCATATCTGTAGAAGGAAAAATTGTCGAGCAAGTTAAATCATTTCAGTACTTGGAAAGTTTAGTGACTGAGAATGGGAGCTGTACCCAGGAAGTAAGACAGAGGATAGCTATGGGGAAAAAAGCATTTGAGAAGGTGAAAGAACTTCTGACAGCATTTAGCATTCCAGTACAACTGAGAAAGATATTTGCTAAATGTTTTGTATGAAGTGTGGTGACTTACAGGAGCGAAATATGGACAGTCAAAAAGAAAGATGAAAAGTTCTTAGAAAGTTTCGAAATGTGGTTGTGGAGAAAATACTCAAGGTGAAGTGGACGCATAGAATGAGAGATGAGGAAGTACCTACAAATGAAAATAGGAGAAGGAAAACTGCTGAGGCAACGCAAAAAGAGGAAGACAGCTTGGATGGGACATATATTACGCTAAAATAGTCTTTTTAGAAGAATTATTGAAGGAAAAAGGAAGGAAAGCGAGGAAGGGGAAGAAGAAGAATGGGAATGCTCGATGACATAAAAAATGGCTGAAGTTACAGGCGAATGAAAGAAGATGCTCAGGACCGACCGCAACGGAGGGCATCCAGTTGAAAACTGTCAGAAGGCAGATTCCACTAAGAAGAAGAAGAATTCTACCATTCCGTCGTGCTATCCACAGGAAAGTAAGGCGATAGTAGGGTTAAACAATACTAGCAGGCAGCTAGCCTGCTCACTCCGTGAGCAGGGGTGTGTACCCGCAGGGGGTAATGACGTAATGCTCTCTCCATTTACCTCAACGGGTCAAACAAGCAGCATTTTGACAGCGCTGTCACAAAGGCAAAAATTGGCAGAAAATAAACTAATTGAACGAAGTACAAAGGTTATTTTCCTAGACAAAGAGCCAAAAATTAATTGTGGGAAGAAAAAAGAAGCCGCAAACTTGCCCTAATTACTCCAAGTGGAAAGCGCTACCTAGCCGAGAAGTGATTCGAAAACATGATCTGCGGGCTGCATGGCCAAAGCTTAGCCGATTTACTTACGTCACACTATATGGAAAAATAAACTAAGCAGATACATAGATGAATAGAAATTTTATCAATGTTCATGCTCAAAATTTCTCACATTTGAAAGCAATTAAAAATGCGGGGAAAAGAATGGTTGGACGTGGAGTTTGAAAATAAATATTTTTTTCAAGATAACAAGATCGCATTGTATGATAACTCAGTAATTACTCGCGAATATTTCCAGCCAAGGGAGTCTGGCAGTTGATATGCGCGCGGCTGCAATCGATTTGACACATACTCGCGCAAAAAATATAGGCTTAAAACAGAAGAAAGCAAGCACACACACCATTAGAAATTTTTTCTCCATTTATCACGGCGAAGGTCACAGAGCGACTTCCACAGACAGCGTTCATGATTCTGGGTCGTTTCGCGTCTCACTCAGACAGATTGTTGAGAAGAGAACACCACAAGGTCAAGATTCCATCTCAGAGGAAAATCCAGTATCGTCGTGACCCACTTGGATTTTTTTTAAAAGATCAAGTTAATTATGGAACAAAATTGTTTTGGGAGAAAATTTCTAAGTAACTCTAGGGTGAAACTGGTGAAAATGCATACGCCATATTTGTTTTGGCGCGAGTAGTAGCAGTAACAGATATAAAGGAGGGTGACAGAAGACGGGAGGTCATTAGCGCCCTCGAGATAAGTGGGTAGAGTGGTGAGCGTTTTACATCTGCATTCTACCCTTCGAGCCTCCGCAGACGTGGGTGGCAGGAGGTGTTTTCGGAACAAGCCGTGGAATAGGGGGGAGAAAAGGGAAAAAGAGAGAAAAGAGGACAGGGGTGAATTATATGTTAACGATGCGTCTTATGATAGTTTACGCTGTTTTTATATGATCAATAATGGCACGAGAAAAGGAAGAATTTTCGTACAGGTCTGTTAGTTAGACAGTGTATCTGTTTTATTACTCCTATCATTTCTAGAAATATAGCGCGAGGATAAAATAATACTATCCGTGTTGTACTCAAACTCACCTGATAGGAGTTTTTCAAGTAATCTAAGCCTATCGTGTAGCCCCGGAGACCCTGATGGTTACCAACCTAATTCTGCCATCAACTGTGAGACATTTTATCTTACGCTAGTAGCGGTTTTTAACAAAGTAGGAAGTAACAAAGTAGGGAAGAGTGGAGAAAAACCCGGCGTCGGTACTAGCATGCTCTGGACGGGTCTTTAAAGAGTTGCAATTTCGCGACCCATCCGACGGAAGGGGTCAAGTACTTGCAATTACTCTACTTACGGTTTTAAAATAAGGATCGGGATCCCAATAAGTGTCTCCGCCACAATAAGGATTCATGCCAGCATTATCAGCCAACACTGCAGGCGTCAATTTGCGGAATAATTTCATGTCCACCATAAAGAGCATAGTCGTAGAAATTTGTAATAGCAGCAATGTATCTTTTTAAAAGGCGATCTTCTATACGGAACATTCATGCGTGATTTGAGGTGCATAGTATTTTGAGTTATTGAAACGCTTCTCCAGACATGCAATGCAAGCTCTAAAATAAAGCACAGACGGCACGTGCAAAGAGCTTCGAGCCACATAGGTAATGATGAAAATTACGATTATTTCCTCATTTAATAAGATATATTTCTCCACCCCCCCTCACTCTGCGCATTGCGTGACTTCCTTTGCGTTGTCAAAAAAACTCGGTAGAATAAATCAAATTCTCAATTACTGACCCTTGTTAACTAAATCGCCATGTAAAAATTCTCTCTACTCTATGCCTTAGTACCATTTTGATGGAAAAATAAAGTTTAAACAATATACAGGGTGATTCAAAAGTCTTGTTATGATTAAGGAAAATCAGAATTTTTTATTATTCAACATAGATACATGAAACAAAGATGAAAACGTTGACTATTTGTAAATTTTTATACATAGTACCATTTGTACCGTAAAATTGCTGTAAAAGGGTGACTTCCCGTATATGCATAAATATGTAAAAGATTTGTAGCTAATGGCATTCTACTCCTAATTTTAGCCTTCGTCATCATTTTGGATTCATTCTGTCCGTGACCATGAGCGCAAGCATCCCGCTGAACACGTGAGAGAGCTTCGTACTTGCATCCTGCACATATAGGGTAAATGGGGTGAATAGGGCCACAAAAAGGAAAATCGTCGATTTCCTCGTTTGTGTAAACAGTTACCTACATTCTGAAAGCATTATCAGCAAATGACGCAGAAGTAGGTTTTCCAAGTGTCAGTTGAGTATAACTGGTTCAATGCTTCACCCTCGACCAGCGGCTTGGAACTGAACTCCTGCGCGTGCTGGTCCTTTTCACCCGACTAAGTAATATGATTTTGTATCATGTTTGGTAACTCCGATATTCATACAAGGCTCAACAAAGTAACCTAATGTAGCAGCTATGGTATTAGATTTCCTTTCAGGAAAGAAAAACTTGAAATCTGAGTAAGCGCTACAATGTCACCTTACTTTGAACCTATACGAGGTTTTCTAAATATCCAATTTCACACCTCTCTCGTATGGTAGGCTTCCATTCGACAGAGTATCATATGCTTAAATTCAGTCGTCGAGTTCTCGTTTTCACTCTACTAGAAGGACAAGATTACAAAGAAGCAATGCCTGAAACGTAGTCAGTCTCAAGTGATACCGTTTCGGGTCTGAGCGCACTTTTTGAAAAGCGTTCCTATTCACCCGCTGGTCCGATTCACCCCCCTTTACCCTACGCAACTTGCCACGTTTATTTAGCATATCTTGTTTTCCCCCTTTAAACGCCGCGGACGCAAAATAAAATAAAAACGACCCGCAAACTTATCAACCCGTAATTATTACCTACACTTCACTACGTACTTCATGGAGTCCACTTCGAGGTAAAGAGGTGGACATTATGACTTTTTACAGACAGACAAATACCGTTCATGCTTACATAATATCAGCAGATTAAAAATAACTATTTAAATAATTTTTTTAAACAACCACGTTTTTAAAACAGACTAAGAAGAATAAAATAATTTCTCCTAGCCCCATACAGATTCCTAACTCCATACGGGTTGTCCTGAACATTTGTGATGGTGAATTTTAATAGCCATGAAAGTACTTGTAAGATTTAAAACTAAAAACGTGGGGCATATGCAATAGATAACTGATGCATGAAATCTTCACCTAAGTCACAAATAATTTTATTGTACAGCAAATGATATGAACTGTTGTTTGAGTTTTCTCTTCGACATCATATCTCTAAACTTCTTACTATTATCTATTGTATGCGCATCACGTTTTTCGTTTTAAATCTTACAAGTATTGTCATAGCTATTAAAATTCACAATCACAAATTTTCAGGTCAATCCGTATGGGATTAGGAATATGTATGGGGTTATTAATCTGTCTGGGGCAGGGAGAAATTATTTTATACTTATTACTCTGTTTTAAAAAAATGCGGTTGTTTGCAAAAAATTATTTAAATAATTATTTTCTGCGTGATCATATTTGAAATCGAAAATTGTTATACCATCTACAAATGAAATTGTACAGTTCAGAGGATATTACAAATGAATTTGTCAATAGTATCGAAATCGATGACACAGGCTTTTCCATTTTGTGCTCCGCTTTCTCCCCTGGTGCTAACTTTTTGTGTTCCCCTTTATCCACTGGCACTCTAACTTTTACTTTTACTTTAGTGTTATTATTATAACTTAGTATAATATTATGTACGTATTATTATTGCATATCATAACATTGCCATTCAGTTCTGAGCCATGTTTAAAGTGTCTAGCTCATCGAGAAGTAAGTTTAAAGTCGGTTGCAAAATTTGTACCGAACAGACAGAAAGACAAGAAAGCGAGTTAAAAAATACGGTAAAAAAGACTGATAAACTGGGAAAGTCGACTAGTCTGATCAGGTATTGGAAATGCCACGAACATTTGAATTACTCGAATGACTGATATCCAATAGCTGACTGAGGGCTTCCAATAAAATGCCCCCTACGGATAGATTGGATACCCGATAGCCGTTGCTATTGGAGTTATGCACCGCAATCGCGCCGAAAGAACACACAACGTATGCTCTGCTCACCGCGAGAAAGTATTCGGGGTAAAGAAGAGGAACGGCAAATCCAGTACTCTCTCAACCCACACCAACGGAAGCACAAAAGAATTTTAAGGAAAAAGCCACGTGAAGCGTTAAGGTTTAAGCGGTATAGGCGAGGTTTTTTTTTCCTTCCGTAAGATAATTCTCGCCCGTGAGTTAAACAGTTTTGGCATTCATCTCTCGGAGGCCAAATTCATGTAGTTATGATAAAAACTTAATGAAACAGCGCGGGAAAATTTCGTTAGCCCTCGCTTCCACACACGAGTTCTCTTTTTGAGCAACGGAATTCCACCCGTTACGCCTCGACGAGACAACACCGGCGGAACCCACAAAAGAGAGGATCCAACCGTATCAGTTTTGCGGGCTAAAATAGGATTTCCGAAATTGTTTTGAGCGCGCGAGGCTTGCCCCTGACGGTTCGCTTTGCTTCCATTCACAAACAGAGAGGGAAAAGCTGGAGAACGACGTACAGCATTAATAGGTGTTAAAAATATTACGGCATTAATTTCGTACACGGTCCGCAGCCGAGATGAAAATGTCATCTGCGGTCGACACAAAATTCCTATTTCCGAATTTTCACGCGGCTGAGAGAAATATACGATTGTATTGTTGCAATGTTTATAGAAATGTGTGCAGTGATGAATAGCTTATAAATACAAACGAAAATATACTTCTTAGGTTTTCGTAGGTATCCATAATCTAAGAAATATTATCCGGACTTTGTTTTTATGAATTTCGACATTTCTCGTCCTCTCCTTAGCGCCTCATCAGGAAAAAGGAACATTAAAAGAGGGGCTTCCCTTATGAACATATTTCCATCATAGCGAGCTGTTAGTCGAGACGAACTGCTGCATAACACAGAGCAGCCGAATAATACCCTTCAGAAAATAAACATATAATTGACACAACCTGAGCTCGGTAACATGCTAGAGAAGGAATTTTACCAAAGTATTCGCACCGAAGAAACGAGCTTGACAGTCCTAAAAAAAGCGAACTGATAGAAGGTGATCACGAACTTCCACAGTCGCATGTAAGAGGAGAAGCAACAAAATGTTACACAACTGATGTGTAATAAAACAGAAATGTTTTCGCGGCACTTCTTCAATAATATCACACAATTTACAGTAGCAAATTTTAATTCAATGAAACACAATCTTGAGAAAATTAACATGATTTTTCAAATTTAAATATTTATCCTTCGTTCAAATATTTTACCCTAGGGCAGACTGCGTACGACAAAAATACCAATATTATTCTTCGCACAATTAGCGGGATGCAAATTAAAGAATCAGCGGTATTTCTAAAAATAAAAAGCATTTTTTCAAACTGAAGCATAGTAACAGCCTTCTGATTTCGCCTTAAACGATAAAAATCATAAGGGGCTACGGTCGGCATGTTCGAAAATTTTCCCGTAAAGTAGACAATTTTGAAAGAATACTATAGACCACTCCTTTTACGGAAATTGACTTCAAACCTTCACATAAACATGTACAGTAATTACGATTCCTTAATTCTAATTTAATTTTCCAGCAACCAATACCACGGACGTGAAAGAAAAATTAGTCCTTTCAATGTATCAGCTGGGACCGATACGATGAATGTTTGGTCAATTCTGCTCCGATTATCTGTGCTGAATGCATCATCCATACGGATTGGTTCCTTTCTTCGACGTGCTACCTTAAAATAACGAGTGAACACTTAGAAAACACGGCAGAAAGTGCGAGACGAAGTGGCGCCCATCTGATCACGGATGGGGTGACGCCGATAGTTAGAACGACAATGACAACAAAGCCGATCTAAGTTGAAAATGCGGAAAACGAATTTTTTAACGTACATTAACTCTATTACACTGAAGTAAAGCTAACCTGGCTCTTTAAAATACTCCTCAGCCATTTCTTAAGCTCTTCAGGTGCTCTAAAGAGTAATGCTGATTATCCATTCCACATCTGAGAAAAGATGACCGGAGACTTTAACCGTGTTCACTCAAAAAAATTTTATTGGAGCAAAAGATAAACGTATCTTTATAAGCCGAAATAAATGACGGGGAGTTACACACACGCTCGAGGTGGATTTATATTACGCTGCCTCTAATGGAGCACACCTAAAGAGTTTTATTACATCATATCGGATCTTTACTGACAAGTAAATAAAGCATTAGCAGATAACAGATTATCATACCGGAAACCGGCGATAACTTTGGCGGGAGTGCAAGCCAAAGGGCTCCATCAAACGACACCCGAAGATTCAAGTTAAATCCGAAACAACCAGCAAAATTTTCTTCCCACTAGTTGAGGATAGGCCGACAGGATTCTTTTCAACCACATACGGCAGAATATCGTCTGCCATGCCTAGTACTTGATATTAACCATTTCAATCACACACAGCCTACAGAAAAAGAACTACATAGCAATATACCTACCACATATTTTTCTTACTCCTTCGTCCGATTTCAACACATTCGGTCACTGCCTAAGGAATTAGTAATCCTATTTAACTCATGATAATCACTGAATTAAAGCGAAAAATGCTACGTCGTAGTTTGATATCTGATACTTCCGCATACCACAAAATGATTCGATGATCACAAAATTTACACACCATTCTTCTTTAGTCATGGAAGATGTGTCGCGGAACGTCCCAAGATCGATGGAACGTTTAACGATTGCGGCGATGCAAAGTAGGGCGAGGTAGGACTCCAGGCGACTCCAGTCGGAAATGCATTCTCCAAATTACTAGTCTCTCCAAATATATGACTGACAACTTTAGCGCGTTAGTTTGAAGAAACACCCCCAGACGCCAAAATATACCCTAATAAAACCTTAAATAATAATTACATGAACAATTTAACCTCTGTAAACACAACTTAAATATCAAGAAAATTATACCCATCGACAATGATTACCAGCACCGGGATCAACTCAGAGGGTGCAACTCACCTATCATAAGGCATCTGATATTCGGAGTCAGAACCACTTCCCTTCCCTTGGCCTCCAGTGCGGGTGTCGGAGAAGATTAGATTCAATCTGAAGCATGATTTGGAATCGGGAGTTCTCAAGTTCGCAGCGGAGCTCATAAGAGGGTGGTTCAGTGGGTAGCTGGATGGAGGATGGAATTGCAGGGAGAATTGGGGGGCAGTGGTTGAAGTTTAGACGGTGCTATGATTGCTAAAGCAACCCAGACTGAGCATGTAAACTTTAACCAAATTAAATGACATTACAATTAACCCTCTTAGTGCTGACCCCTGCCAGCGGTTCTAGTGAGAAATGCGGAGGGTAACTAGAATGAAATGTATCACTCTAGGAAAATAAATATTATAAAGTATTGTTTAAAATATCCATATGCAGTTTTTCTTATTGCGTATGCATTGAATTAGGCAATAATAAAAAAACGCTTATACTTCGTACAAAAAATAATTGTCATTATATTTGTGTGCAAAAGTTAAACAATATTTTGCCTATGAGCCGATATATCGGCCCGCCGCACTTTACGCCTAAGATGCCAAAGCCGAAATATCGGCCCGCCGCACTAAAAGGGTCAATAACTGGGAAACTATAAAATATTTGTATTGTGAAATATATTATATCAGCGAAAAAAAATGTGCATTTCCCAGACTCCCTTGGGACTTGGCGGGGCTTTTTTTTCAGTGTCCATTGGGCAATCGCGTCGTCCAGCAGGCATAATTCTCTAATTATATAAGAAAGTCTCAGAGAAAATCTAGCCTTTGTAAGCCTCAACGCTGATCGTTGCCACCACCCGCATGGTTTTAACAAACGACTTACCTCCATATCTAAATACATAAGCCAACATTTCTTAATTTTTTAATCATCCTTCGCCAAGGACGAAATTCCTCAAGTGGGCTAATGAAGATGACTACTAACGCCAAGTGGATCGCACAGTTTTAATAATAAATATTTCGCTTCCCCAGCCTTTTTCGTCTCCTGAGACACCGATAGATTAAGGTAGTTTGAGCGAAACATCATTTCACCAAGAAATCAATGAATTTGGTCTCTTTAATGAGAAATATCTCACCCGTCCAAAGACACCAAAAATGAGCCCTTTACCGAACTACTTTCCGAGATTTTCGACGAAAAATACCAGCTCTTTTAATACCATGGGAAATGGTACGGGTATGCACTCCAAAGAAAGCTTATTTAAAAATGAGGAATTTCTAACATCTACATCATGTCAAAAAATTAGCAGTGAGTAGTTTGCACGTTTATCAACAAATTCTGAAAGTAAATCATATTGCCAACGCAGTCATTTTTTCAGGATCAAAAAAACCTTCCGTTGAGAAGGAGTTAAAAAGTACCACACGAAAAAATGAGTCAAAGACTTATATAGATATTTTATTTAATTACTGAGAATTTCAGTCACATGAAAGTCTATTATTGCACCATTATTATTCCAAAATATTTAATTCGTGCTTCCGACAGCTGCTAAATTAATATGTATCACTCGAGTATGGTCTCCATTATGACTTGGAAACTACTTCACTCAAACTATCTTAAGTCGATTCATTAACCTTGTTGGTGACTCTAGAAGGACTCTTGAGGGAAATACCTCTTTCACAGAAGACTTGTGGGCATCCCTCTGATTAACACTCCTTAATTTGAAATAGAAGAGGAGCCTTTCAAACTCGGCTGGGAAAGGGACAACTGTTTTTTGGCAGTGAAAGAATAATAGAACATCCATGACATCAGTACACCGAAGGCACTGCATTTAATCAACAATAAACAAGACTTGGAGTGGAAACCTAACACTACTTTCCGAGAAAGTACTTTCAGGTTTTCAATGATATTTCTACCTTCTGAGAGCCCTTGGCTAGCTAATTTTATGCAGAAGTGTGTTAGAAGGCCAAATACATAAGCATAGACAACGACTGAACTGAAATGGATTCACTCAGTTCAGACCCACATCTAGTATTAGCTACCCTCATGGAGTATTAATCAACTCAAGACTCACAACTGCGTTCATTTAAATCAACCATTACAATTTCTTGTTGCATACAAAATTGCACGATAATACTGATGTAAACATTGAAAAAGAAGTTTTACGTACAGAACCAAAATAGTGAAAGGAATAAATGGCATGCAGCATGACGTCCAAAACCAATCCCTTTAAATATGATCAATATTTGACTGAAATATTATGCCTCATATCCATGCCAGATATCCCTCAATGGGTAACAGATAAGTAGGCTCAACCTCCAGAGTTTGCCAAGAACCATTTCAGAATCAACCACACAGGCAAAAAATCTTGAAAATAAATGCATTAGGTAAAAACAACATAACCTACCTAAAACTATGCATTGCATAGCAATAATGCTGCATGTTTTAACTTGCTATCATAATGGTCATCTGTGATTTGGGTATTTGACCATTAAGCTTGGAGATTGGTTTGAAAGATAAAGAGGCCGAGGGTCGCACATGAGGGAGGGGTGAAGCACTTGCCCAGCAAGCAAGGAAACAAATATATATGGTTCACATTAATCAGAAAGGGAAGAGTTTGGCTGTTTGGTTGGTTACTTGATAAATTTGGTGAACAAATTTTTAAAAACTTGGAAATTGGAGATGAAGATAAAGCCTATATATGCCCATTTTGCCTCTTCATGTCTTTTTTCTCTTTCTTTTGCAAGTTTAATGGCTTTAAAAGGTGAGAATCATTCGCCATTACCAAACTTTTATTTTTGCATCTACAAAATTTAAGATAGTTCTTAAAGTCGATCATTGTAATTTCACTCAAATATTCATGTATGAGTAGATCGGGTTGGTGTGGTGGCTAGAATACTGGCTAACTATACAGATGGCCAGGGTTCAAATCCCTGTAAAGGAGGATGTTTTTCAGAGGAAACCCAATCCCTACTTGAGTGCCTTGTGGAAGGCACTTCAACTGCAGTACTCTGTCTGCCAGATGCGACGATTAACCAGGGTCCCCTTGGCTCCTTTCATTAAGAGCAGGCTAATGCCGAGGCTGGATTTCTATCTACTCTTCCTCCCTTACCTCTCCCCTATGGTGCAAATCATCTCAGCTATTGGTTGCCTCCCCAAATATCCATCTTCTATGATGTAAAATTTAGAAGAGTATTGAAATACTAGCTATCATAAACAAAGAGCTGCAGCAAAATGAAAACTTCAAGGCAGCCTATATTTCCTACAGCACTTAGTCTTCAGAGCACTCAGTGTCCCCTGTGGACTAATACAGAGCTCTTGTTGCTACAAATATTCCATGTAGGATACTTGAAAACCCAAATTCCAAAAATTTTTGAAAGAAATACTCATACACAACACAGAATACCAGATCAGTATAATCTGTGGAGGAGCTACAATGATCCTCAGCATTTTCCTGTTAAATCTTGCACCACACAATGTAGTTAAGGTTGACTTTATTTGCATTAATTATCTCATAAATAAGAAAGATTCTTGAGATTCCTACCAGAGACAGTAAAGGTAAGGTTTCGCTGATTCTTCCTGCTGGCTGGTTGGTGATGAGGCCTCAGAGAGTAATGTTAGAATGTTAGTAAATATAATAATGTAGATTGAGAGATGTGTCCAGAGGAAGTGATGCCACCTCACGTGCTGCTGAACAGAGAAACTGTGGAGGATGAATGCATCCTTGTCCATTTCAAACTCCATCCCTACATCCTTCCTGTATTTCAGTACAGAGTATATAGTACAGAACTGTCATCACTACGTTTATTATTGATCTCAAATTGATCTAACCTGATCAGCTCGGTATGGTAAATGAAACGGGCTAGTGATATCGATCTGAGAAGAGGGCTGACTCAGCCAGTTTTGAGATTTCAGATCGATCTGAACCAGGGTGTCTGTGGTGCTCCTCATTTTTCTTTTGGTTGTCATTGGGAAACAAAATATAATTGCTATTATTCAAGGTGTGTGTTGTAACAGGAGTGAAGTAATGACAAATGATATGACATTGATGATATTGTAGCACATTGCAATTCTGCCTTCATTGGGCAATTTTGTTCACTCAGTATGTGACTGAAAATTTCTAACCCTGCACTCACTTGAACACTGGGTCAATCGTGTTTCAACTGATTGGTTCAATTGTTCATTATCATTATTTTCAGTCAGTGTTGGTAAAAAAGGTGATCCGAGTTGGCTCGCATGGAATTTTCAGATCGGTCCAAGTTCAGATCAATCTGAGAACAATTGGTAGACATAGTCAGTGTCTCTGTATAAAACAACCAACAATTTGTGACTTTATTGGTAACATATGGTGATGGTTACCATCAGGGAGTCAACACACAATATTTCCCCGAGAGGGGGAAGGGAGGGAGGCTCAAGCTATCATCTTCATATGTGACATGGTGATACGCTACCAAATTTGTAGAAACAGTCTGCTAGTAAATATCACCATTTTCTAGAGTTGTAGCAGGCATTGGATGCGGGACACAACCTTTACCTATGTGGATTTCCATTAACTTTATCAAGACTTTAAGTGGCTCATGGGAAGTACATACTGTCAAATGCCTTCCAATAGGCATTGATAAGTTGTGCTCATTCAGAAAGGCATCCTGACAACACCACCTATCAATCAGTACGCTGTCCTTTCATCCTGTACATCACGAGGGCAAAGCCAATGTTCAAACAGTTACCCAGAGGAATCCCAATTGGGAAGAAATTTGGAAGGTTGCATACAATTGATCAGGATACTTCCCAGGCTCCACCAATAAGGATGACTCCAGAACAACTGTCATCCTTAGAGCATTGCACCTATACCTCGTTCTCAGAGATGGGCCATTCTGAAAATTACTGTGGTATTTAACACAATTTACCACAGCTCCTGAAAATTACCATAATTTTTGGTAATACATATTCACTTCTGTCTCAGATATTTTTCATACCGACACATTACAAACATTATTTTAAGCAAAGTCGATAAACATTTAATACAATCTTAATTATTAATAAAGGCACTTCCAACTCATTTGTGGAATATTTTTACTTATGAAATATTTGTAGGGATATCATTTTTAATGGTTTGAATGAAAATTTCTAATGCCAAAATTTCCAAAAAAATTTCCAAAAAATAACGCCGAATTGCATGTGGGCAACCACATTTGTTTTTCAACTTTCTTCATTTGTAATGCATTAACATAACAATAACAATGGATTAAAATCTATTAACCACTTGCTATTGCTATTGCCTTCCAATTAGATACTCTAATAGCTATGAGTTGCAGAAAATTAAAAACTACTGGAAAACTACCGTAATGTACAAAAATTAATGTAATTTACCTCAAATGAAAATTATGGTAGTTTACCTATATCTACTCATTCTTGCAAAAGAAATAAAACCTGCATGAAATGAAATATTTATCTATTGTTTCCTTTGACGCATTTTCCCTCACACATTCTGCAACAATGGCATATGCTTAGGGCACAACTTTAAAAAAGCACTAAATTTAAGAAACTTGGAATATTTTGTAAATTTTTCATGTGCCAATTCTAAAACAAATTTTAATTATGAAAATAGGAAATTTAATTCAATTCATTAGACACTTCTCAAAAGTTTATATGACATAGACTAATTTAATTTTGCAAAAGAAATATGACCTGCCAGTTACAAAAAGGAACATGTTTTTCTCTTGGAAGTTGATGTGAATTATCTGGAGATGAACCAAAGACTTGGGCAACCCAATAGTTGCCAATTTTCTACTGAGTGGAAACATTTCATAAGGAGCAAAGTTTGAAAGTTGTTCCATGTTAGCTTCTACAAAAAAAAATGCATTGAGGTAAATCATTGTTTCAGATAAGGGCTCATCTTTTCATGCAAAGGTGAATAATATATAATTTACGATTTTGTTGGAGGTATATCTTCTCCCCATTCCATCAATGTTTTATGAAGAGTACTTGTGTCTCTAGCCCAAACTTTGATATCAGATGATTTATCAAAATAAATCTCCATATAGTGAGCCCATTTTTAGTTCCTAATTTGAAAATTTGAGTGTTTATCCACTATCCAGGCTACCCATTTTTTATTTTCATGGTTTAAATGTTCTCACCATAGTGATCACTGAAAAATACCATGTCAATAGGTTAACTCATAGTTGACAAAGGAAGCACAGGGTCATTTCCGCACAGCCCACAATCCTACCTACTCGACACACAGGTGTTTAAAGATGGGCATATCTGGCACATATTACAAGGAAGTTGGTATTGCGTACCATGTTTTTCTCAACATAATCATTGCAATCATTATCCAATTTAAACTAGTAAAGGAATTATCTTCAGCCTCGCCAAAGCTGAAATACTCTACACCACTTCCAATTTTATTTAAAAAAAGGCATAGTATTGGTCAGATTTGAGAACTGAGCCATCTGTGGCTTAAGAGACTTATGACCCAAATTTCAGCTTGATATCTGTTTTTACAGCTGTAATTGTGCGAAGAGACAGACAGACAGACAGATGCACACAGCTAGATTGACTCGTGAGGTGATACTGATCATTTCTGTAATTACTTTTCCATACCTGCCACACCTCCTTTAATGCATTACATTTCTGCTGTGACAAAAATCAATATACCCTACCCATATAGTGGTGCAGGGTGTAATAAAATACCAATTTTTAATTCAGCAGAAATACTTTTTTTACAGATCTCAGTGTAACGACCTTGGATAAGAATCAGTAGCAGTATGATGAAGCAAAAAAATGGCTAGAAATATATTCCATACAAGCCCTGCAAATATTTAACAGCTATCAAACCTCTATGGCAGAGTTGCCATGACATTATGATCAGTTTACATCGAAGAGTTCTCTTTCCTCCCACAGGAAAAGGGGACTCATGACCTTATGACCAAGTGTGACCTGGGTGATGCACTGAGCCCCATTTCCATTAATTTTAGTTAACCCACACATACCGAGTTTGACAACCCTAGTTAGATTAAAGGATCTGCAGATTGACATAACTGAAGTGGTAGGATTTTCAGATTACCTTCTGCATTCCTTTATCTTCTGCAAACCATGTAAAATTGCCATCGTAGAAGATGAACCAAAGAGGAAGACAACCCAGCAATTTCACCACTTCAGATACATAAATCATTCATCACTTGCCTCCTCATACATGAAATGTAAGTTTTATAAACATTATAAATAGTGGACACCGCAAGCTTAACTCAGTTGTCAAGTCCTAAGGGCACTTAAAGGGAAATCATGGCAACACAAAATATAAGAGAGAATAGTACATACCAGTTTTATGCCTTGTGGGTAAAATTTTATTAAATTAGTAACAAATAGCAAAAAATAGACTTAGTAAAAATCTGAACACCAATGTTCAGATTTACAAATGACTTGATGAATTAAATGTTATAATTTAAAACAAATGAAAGAATAAAGCTTTTTATCATGACAGTCCCCTTCTCAATAAATGCAGTGTTAAATGTTAATTTTCCTTTGCGTGAGTTACGGGGACTTTGGACCAGCAGCAGCAGAGCGTGGAATGGGCAGACCTAAGTGTTTGCAGAAAGCATTACGAGATTCTCGGACCGCAGACATGTCAGGCGATGCCCAGTCCGTCTCCGCAAGGAGTGACAGTGCTTCATCCACGGAAGCACCAAAAGTCTCCTCACCGGCCACCAAAAGTGCCTCGTACAGCAGAGCAGCAGTGGCTGTTCTTGCTCGAGATGCACCGCAGCCGAGAAGAATGGCAAGCAGTGAGAGGCACCTTTGAGGGTGAAATGACAATGAGGCATTGACCATCAGCATTCCTCACATTTGAGGAAAATTTGCATGCACTTGAGTCAAAGTTTTCAAGTTGGAATTAAGATCTGATTTATTTATTGAATTAAAAATGTTGCAAAAATAGGGAGAAAATGTAATTAGCAGAAAAAAGCAACTCTGGTTACCAGACATACTAATGTCAACAAATAATTTCCTAACTATGGTAACTAATCCTAAAGATTTGTTTAGTTCAGTAGGTAAAACAGCAGCTGAAATGTTGATGAAATTTCTGATAAGAACTTGGAGACTTCTAAAATCTTATATGACTAACATTGAGAAACAAGGATGGGTGAATCACTAACAACTATGTTAAATGTTAGAGCATAGATTTCCACAGCATCGATATGTTATTGTCTGCATGGCTTTCAGCTTTCTACCATGTTTTTTGCTTGCCTAGACATCAACTTAGCCTGAAAAACTGCTGTCAAATTAAAACAACAAACGTGCAGAAAACCTGGATGTCATGCAGATGCCAACAACTGTTTATTCTTTCTCTTGCTGATGAACGTCATTACCATTAAATGACTTTGAATTGTACACTTCTGAAGCTTACAAATTGCAATTAAGTATACCAAATTAAAGAAAAATAAAGCACTCCAAGTAAAAATTTAAAAATTTAACTATAGTATTCACTGGTTAATTGATTCACCAATCCTTAAGATTTCCAAGGTAATATCAAGTACATAAAAATAATTTAATAATGACAAATTCCATCACACATTTTTTGTGTAACTAATTTGTTGTTCGCCAAACTTCTGCATTTTTTTTCCCTCATTTTCTAACTGGTACTATTTATGCACAAAAATATATAAATAATTAAATAAACAAACATTTACATAAGAACAACTAACACCAAATCAGCAGGTTAGTAAAATTGTAAGGCATCAGAACCTACATAAGTCATCTATGCTGCTATTGGTCCTCCATAACAACTCTACTGCTGAAATTCCAAATGTTTTTATTGATTTCCAATATAAGCCTTAGACTTTATCATAGCTGCCAGCACAATGTGAAGGGTTATTTTTCAAAATGTCTTTTGGCAACAAAAATCTAATGAATCTTAGATGGTCAAAGCCATCACCATGACTTAGTTCCCATGGAATTGCCCTGTATAACAGTAGTTGTACAGTTTCAAATTGCTGAACAGAAGCTTGGGGAACATATTACTTACAATAGCATTATTCCTTATTCAGTTTAATGCTTCTAAATGCACTTTTTCACTGAGCACTCAAACTATTGTGACATTATAACATAACACATTAATATAACAACAACATAATACAACAACAATATAATATAAATATAACAAAATAACATAACACATTAATCTTGGACAGTGTGTGTATCTTTCATTAAAACTTACAATTACCATGATTAAGAGAAATTACTTTAACAAAATAAAAAAATTAACGCTACCAAAAAAATCCCAATTTTCCTTTCACATGAACCATACTCACCCAGACTTAAATCAAAAACACGAATGCACTTCTTGCTCACATGACAGATAATCAGTCACAAATAACATAAGATGAATCTCATGGATACATACCCCTTTGAAACAGCAGGGGGAATTCCAGCCTGAAGCAGTTGGCAAAGTACACCAGCAGCAGCCATTCGCTTGTACACAGTAGGAGTATTCAACATTTCCTTGCGTACAATACGCAGAATTTGAGATGGGAGACATGATGACCGACTCTGCTCATCTGCCTCATCCACAGGTGCCAAAAGGATAGGGCTGATTGCTCCAGAACCAATAATCTGCTCAAAGCTACGGAGTATTGGGAGAGAGAGTCGTTGAGAATTGCTGTGGTCATCTGCTACTTTGACCAGGTCATCACAGATATTTTGCAGGGTGGACTGGGGCAATGTCTGCAGGTGGCTGGCCAATGATTCAATTGATTTCTTAGCCTGTAATAGCCAACAAAGAGAAATGGTGTATTAATATTCACATATGAGGAATTAAAAAACCAAAACAACCAATTTTTTTCACAATTCAAAAACTGATCCCCATAAAACTGAGTTACCAATTTCATCGGACTGAGGATTGTGCTAGTAATTACAAATTTGCTGATTAACTTGTTCACACAATGAAATATGCTTCCTCAAAGGGGGTAGTTAGGAAATCGTCAAGGAGAAAAACATAAAAAAAGAAAATTGTCCAAATACAAAAATTCTTAAGAGAAGCGATTACATATTAGCTCATGGAAAGACAGCCGTCACGAAAAAAATCTGAAGAAATCAATCAACAATGACCCAGAACAATTGCTTGATTAGCATTCTCCAAAAAAGTGGAAAAGCCACTGTAGAAGACTGCATTTAAACAATAATCAGGGTTCTGCACCTAAGGTAAATGGGAATCTTTCAAATAAATTGCCTAATGACCAAGGCATAGTAACCCAGGTTGATTCTATCATTATTTCCATCCTATTGGTGAAAGCTAAAATCATTTCTGGGAGAAATGAGAATTGTTATCTCACACCAGAACTGAGGCTAAGACTGATGCTGACAGGAAGCCACTCCATACCACTTAGACACTTTTTAGCATTCCTCCTATAGCATGCCAAAACTTAACTTCAACATTCCTTAGGAATGTTTTTGATCAAACAGCTTTTGTTTTGGGATTCCCACTTATTTTGACCAGGTTACATGATCTAACAAGGATTTTAATATGTGTTTCCTGCTAATATTGCTTAATAAGTTCAGCAATACACAGTAGAAATAAACAAATTTTGATTTTCACAAAAAACAACAGGTCTCACAGAAAAAATCTATACCAACTATTAAAAAATCAGATAGAAAATAAAGGTTATTGCTATAAATATGCAATGTTCATAACATTCTGCTGGATTCACATGAATATTATCACTTTTTCATTAAAAACTAATCATAAAGTACTTTAATTATCATCAGAGAGTTATTACAATAACAGACTCTGGTATTGTAGTATTGGTAATAGATTAGGGATGTACATGTCAATGTTAGCCTACCAAAAAAAATACAAAAATATAATTGTTGTGTAGTAATGTGAATGAAAGGCGAAATTTCCAATAATGCCTAGATGATAATGTTAAGCCCAAAGTATTCAAAGAAAAAATAGGGTTCTTTTCATTTTACAGTATTAAGAATACATCTCTTCCATATCAGACCACTGTTGATTCTTAAGAACAGCCATAAGGTCTGGGTCTGCCATCAGACCAGAATTGTAAAATGCCTGAGGTGAAAATTGAGCTAGCAACATTTAAACCAACAGGTTAACATTATCATCAACAGAAACCTGACATTTGATTAGGTTAGAACATGGAGAAGGAGTATGTTTCAATCAAAATCACTAATCAAAGGTGAAGATTCAAATGAAAATATGTATATACATTTGCTGTAAAAAATTACAACTCAACAATGGGTTTCAAAATAGAGGGATGATTGTTCATTTTACTACCTCACACCACATTATCACTAAGTAGTCACACTATAATGTGCAATATACAAAAGTAAACTCACCAAGCTTTCTGTGAGACTTCCAGTACTGCAGATTAGCCCAAGGAGAAGTCGATATGTGTAACGTGGCAGTGATACAAGGGTTACAAGGCGAGAAAAGGTCTCTGTTTCTGTGTAGTGGGTGAGTCCACATGGATCTTCTTTCGGAATGGCATCAAGTAATTCTGTGCGATGAGGGACATTGGGCACAGGCGGACCCCTTTAGATAAAAGAAATGTGACATTTTCATAAAGTTATTCATACGTAGAGTTCAAATGAGTACACACGTTACAGTTTCAGGCTTCACTTTGTGGAACAGCAACACATGAAAAGAGAACTCGCTTTGTACTTTCCACACAATTTTATTCTCTTTTCAACAAAGTTATGTCATTGTCAGGGTGATACCTTGACAATGATATAACTTTGTCAAACTCGCTTTGTACTTTCCACCCAATTTTATTCTCTCTGACCACGGTTTCGACAAAGCTATGTCATTATCAAGGTGATACCTTAACAATCACCTTGGTATCACCTTGATAATACACATAACTTTGTCGAAACCATGGTCAGAGAGAATAAAATTGTGTGGAAAGTACAAAGCGAGTTCTCTTTGCATTCAAATGAGTATTAAAAAAGCAGTGAGATGTGGCTGTAGTGTACAGATAAATTATAATTTTTTAATAAAAAAAGCTTAAATCTTAATTGACAATTAGAAACACATACAAGTATGAGTATAAACCTAAAAATTTTCACTCTAAATTTAGGAGGTAATTAAATATATGCATGGAAAAATTATTTCATATGGGCATTTGAAATAAAATAAATGGGGCTATTGATTATCATGAACACACATTCATATAGAGTAGAGTTTCAATCACAGGGTCATTCCAACTAAGTATTTTTCACTAAATATTAATCGAGCTAAAACAAATTAATTATGACTGTCAGACTATTTTGGCCATTAATTGATCATTTGATATGGTTACATTATGGAAACATGAACTGAAAAACCCTGTGAATCAGTAGAAAATGATGCATGTATCTTCGTGATAAAGGACTGATATAATTGTCAATTCAGGAAGATAAATACATAATTGGTTCCCCTTGAGTAAGGGTGTCAATAACTACAAAGTGGCATAGATGCCTTCCAACAGTTTAAGTGAGTCTTCTGATCTAAGCCATAACTGCTCATCCCACAAATAAATCACTTTTACTCACATGTTGAGGAGAGCTCCCAGTGCCTTGATAGCACAGTTCTCCAACCTTCCTATTGGCTCCACACATTGTTGGAGTAGCCGTGAGAACATTTCTCCCACTAATTCCTCAGTAAGAATGCTGGGTCTCGATGATACCACAACTTGAGTCAAGACCTAAATTAGTCCACAGAAGATGATTATAAGGATATATAAATACAAAAGAAAAGCACACATCTAATTACCATATATCAGAATAGAGCAACAATTTACATTCTCTATGCGTAGGACTCTCATACAGATGCTTCATCATAGAGAGAATTTTCCTTATTCACAAATTCTTTTCTATCATAAAATTAACTTATCTTGTGGAAAACTGCCATTTCAGGTCTTCATTACATTTAAATTCCAACACATCATGCCTGATACTGTTCTTTATGTATTTTTTTCAGGTTTGAGTCATGCGAGTCATGATGCTGGCAAATAATTGTGGTAAACATGTTTTGGTTGGACTGGTTACCCAATGGCACATAAGTTCATGGATCAAATTAAGAGGAAAGTAAATAGGAATAGATACTGGGAGTTAAGGGAACTAGCATTAGATAGGGAAGGGTGAAGGGCTGCAGTCAACCAATCTGAGGATTGAACAACCAATGATGAGATAACTGTGCGGTTCATTCTATATTCATTGCATTTTTAAGAGAGGTTAAATCTGTGATTTGCTCCTCATAACTGCACGTCTATTCTTCAACCACTCAATCAGCCTGTTTGTCCAAGGAACTGTAAATTGCAGAGTGATTAAGTGATCCCTTCCAATATTGCCATATAGCAGTGAAACCTTAGTACACTATGATAAGCAAAAGAGTAGGCTAAATGCAGTGGAGATGGAGTGTCAGGGTAGTGTTGGTGACATAAAGCAGAACGATGGATGGGGTTAGGAATGGGTGGTTCATGAAAGAACATGGGTTGGATGCTCCAGTGATGGATAAATGCACATGGAAAAGGTAAGTTTCGCTGGTTTGGCTACATTGAAAGAATAAACAAGACTGGGATAACGAAACAGGTACATATTTGATAGCAGAGAGAATGGTTTGAGAGGGAGAGGTAGAAAGAAAGAGTATTGGGTGAAAGTGGTGGAAGAAACTCTAATGAGTATGAATATTAGGTGCCTTTAGAAGAGAAGATCATGCATGATGCAATAAATGAGTATCCATCAACCAAAAGAGGTATAATAGGACAGGGCATGGAGGAAATAATTGGACAAAAAATAAAGGGCCAGTTTTCTAGGCCTTAAAACGATAACTAGGTGCCATGACTTAGCCCACTTTAAAAGGGAATGGTGTGATGGGTATGAACGAATGTCCACAATACATCACAGTGCAAATGAGGACAGTACTGAGTGGCACAGTAATACTGTAGCACAATGAAAGCATGCAGGAGAAGGGGAGGATTTCACTTTGATTTGAGTGATTATCCTGTCAGTGATGATGACATCCATGCCTGCAAACTGATTGATTAAATCCATAGAATTAAAAAAAGTTAAGAATTATCAGTGGTGTAAATTTAGAAATATATGTACATAGACTACCACAAAAATAATGCTGTGGCTTTTGGAGTCTTCTAACATGTAATTGATCAAGAAGTATAATCTCAATACATATCATGTCTCTTATTAAGATAGACGTAGTTCAGGAACATGAAAAATTAAACAACTGGAAAGACAAAGCAACAACAGGAAAGACTTGTTCTCCACTAGCATTTCCATAAGTAGCAGAAATAATGGAAACTGTGCCATTATTGGTCACCAGTCACGAAGTTCATGTAAGGATGATGAATGCTATTATAAAACAAGGATTCAATCAACAAAGAAATAGGGCTCAAAGTGAAGAAAATAAACTTGATGTATTCTTCTGTCCCTTACAATTATTTTAGTGGACTTATGTCTTTTTGTTTTGAATAGCCACTGGCAATCATTTCTGTCTGAATCTGCATCCACTTGAAAGAGGTGTGATGTACGTGCTAATCAAGTATCACCTGCTTGTTGAAATTGAGTATTTTGATTTTCAGATTTTGGCATTTCTTTTGTGACTCCAGTGCAACTAAACATTGATGAATAATATTCTGAAATTCTCAATAGTTTATGATTTGGAGTGAGGAGCAGCACACAGTCGTCAGTAAAAGGCATACCTATTCTTTTGCTTGTCTCTAAAATTAACTCTCTTGGGACAACATTGTTACCAACTCCTTGTTATGAGTTATCTCCAATTTTGGATGGAGGGTAATGAAACTTTGCAGATTGTAGCCATTGCAGTATGATAAATCAAGTCAATAACGATGAATGTCATCTACACAGTTCATTGCATAGCAATGACTAAAATCATTGTTGATGATTTTGATTGAACAACCCTCCGCACAAGCCTACTTTCCTTGGAGGGTCTACATATCATATTTTGTATGTTACCACATTTGGAAATTGGAGTTCATTAAAAACACACAACCAGAGTACACTGAATGACTTCAATAGACTTTATATCTTTACTCAAATGAAGTACAGGGGATAGCAAGAAAAAGCAGATTATTAACTCATCTCATACTGGTTTTCATAAATAATATAAATCTAAAATTTTTATTCTGCTATTAAAATCACATTTCAGAGCAACTGTTGTAATAAAATCATACAATGTGAAATACTGACTACCGTAATTTTCCGATTATAATACGCAACCACCATTAGACTTAACTAATTCTCACATTTCACACCCACTTTATGGCGTGTGCAATGTAAGAATTTACTTATCACCATGTATAACAGACAGTCGGCTTTTAGAGAACAGCATTCTATGCCATTTTCCACCACATCCTTCAGCACCTGAAAGATCACTGCACAAGCAGTAATGATGCCTATGGATGGCTTTTGCCCTTGCTCTTACATACCCCTTTGGTTTCTTCAATTAATGTGAGGATCTATCTGTAACAGGTTCTTCCCCTCCAAAACTTCCACGCGTGTCTACGGAAATATTTGTCCATAAATCATAGAATCGCTACACTGCTGCTAAAAAGTACCCACATCAGTATTCAATTCGCCTCTCTTTATGTCCATTCGTGTTGGATTCCGTCCGATCTACTAGCGGAAGATACGTTACTCTGTAATTTGAAGATGTTACATATATGTGTAACATTTAAAAGGAAACTCTCCCTATGAATGTTATATGGCCACAGAATATGCTCGTGCACGCAAATAAAAAGGCTGGATGGATGAAAATTCAACCAAAGATTGGCTGCAAAATGTGTGGTGCAGAGATGCGGTTTGTAGATTTCATATGATGGTTCGAGATGCATTTAGATGCCATCGAATGCCATGCATCAAGACTATATTGTACGGGAATGGCACATTTCTCGTCATTATTCCTGGAGGGATGATAAGCCAGTTGCAGGTGATGGATGTCAGTTGCAAACTCCTGTTTAACACACAGATGCATATAAAATGAAATGAGTGGCTTTATTCCGGACCACATTCTTTGACAACTTCAGGAAAGTCAAAGACACCAGAGTTATCACTAATTAGTCAGTGGATTAAAGTCCAGGGATGCCATCGATTCATCTGTGATTAAGAGAGGTTTTAAAAAATGCTGCCTCACGAATGCAATAGATGGGTCTGACAACGATTTGTTTATGGATGAAGAATGCATAGTGGACGATGAGGTGGACAAATACGATGTCCTTGGCGACGCAATATATGCTGCCAGTGAGCGTGATGTCAGTGCTTCGCATGAACTGTTCGAATCAAGCGAGGATAGTTTTGAATTCGAAGGATTCAGTGCTAACAGTGTTAAAGACATGAGGGACTATGTGTAAATTTTCGTTTTAACAAATAAATTAAATTGATTCATTGCATTTTTAATTAAAAGTTGTAAAATTGAATACCTATAAGTACGTTGAGATCAATTCAAATGTGACTGATGGCCCGAATAAAGACACTATAAGTTTGTAACCATGTATAATATGCACCCTAGATTTTGACGAATTTTCACAGGAAAAAATGCATACTTACTACAAATGGAAAATTATGGTAAGTACTTTTTTCCAAATGTATTACTTACACCACTGGTTCCTTTGCCAAGAATTAATAGAAAATCTATCGAAATGACCCAGAACTTGGTCTCATTTTATTAGAATGCATAAGCATAAAGTAAAAGCAGAATTAGTGATTGAGAGATGCTACCGATTGGATATAAATTTTCAATCTTGGTGGGAGAATCACAGATCAATTTCCACCATCAGTTTTATTTTCCATGATTTCCATGGATTTGAAGCAAAGCGCCATCAGGACAGAAGGCAATGACAAATTAAATGAAAAGTGGAACTTGCGGCTAGATTATTCCCAGTAGCTTCCATAAGAGTGAATTTCAATTATTTTTAAATAGGTTTTGAAGAGTTTCTTAGGTAATATCAAAGACAGAAATATCATAGCTTAAAGAAGAATTTCAGTTGATCCAAGTTTGTACTCAACAGCACCACTGGTATTGTCTGCTTCTATATTTCAGCTTCTACTAAGGGGCTAATCATACATTATATGAGGTGAATTTCGTCAGTTTTTCCGACTCCCCTTCACCCCCTTCCATGTAAAACATAAGATTTCATGAAGCCTTCATTTTCCAATCAGCTCTGATCACTCTGGTTAGGTCACACCTCGAATAGACCATAAGCATTTGGGATCCTGACAGAAAGATAAAACCTACAAATAAAATGCAAAGGAAAGCGGGATGCACCATTAAAAACAGCTATGAGTGAACATCTAGTGTTTCACAGTTTTTAGAGGGATGAACCAGGGAGTCCCTGGAGATTGAAAAGGCTACGCACTAAGTTTGATTGAGAAATTCAGAACAGGTGTGTTACAGAGCAACAAAGAGAATATTATTTTGTAGCCATACTACATCTCTAGGTCTGACAGAAGTGATAAAATAAAGCCAATACATTGCCAAACAGTTAGATACAAAAATTCGTTCTTTCCACAGACAACAAGTAATCATAATAGAAACCAAGCTCCACTGAATACACTCCCATAATACATCACCATTTCATCTCCTAAAAACCTTATCCCTTACACAGCTGGTGTCCTGGCACCCCCTGCCACACATGGCAGCTCACAGGGGAGTATATAGATGAAGACTGGTAACCCATTGGAATATCAAGAATTTAACTAAGATTTTTATGTAAGCTATGAAGGTACGTTTGAAAGAAAATTTAAATTGATGATGAGTAATAAAGACATGCGTCAAGGGGGGGAAATAAAATGCTTTTCGTAGTAATTAGAACAAATATCTTTAATCAGATTTCCCTTTTAAAAGCATTGCAAATATGATCTTATGAGAAATACCAAATATTGAATAAGGTTATCTTCACCTCCCAGTTCCCCCTACCCAACAAAACATCTCAATTATTCATGAATGGTCCCCAATCTTTTCTCTGATGGTACTAAGAATCACTTACTCTGACAGTAGGAGTCAAATGCCAATGGCAAAGTGACAAAAAGTAATGGATACATCTGCTGTCTTTCTATAGTTACCAGAAAAGTAAAAAAATAGAAACTAATGAGCATTATTTGTGTTAACTTCTATGAAACATGGATTCAAAGGACTGATAAAAGAGCTTGAAATGCACCAAGGGTGACGCTCAGAGCTGTGAAGGTAAAAAAATTATAAATAAAACCACTCACCACAAGGCCATCCATTGATGCTTCTCTCACCCAAGCTCCTATATCACCAGTACCATCTGATGAATAGTCTTCCATTCCTTTGAGAAGGCAATTGTACATAAGAATAGCATGCTCCTCTTTCAGCATCTCCTCATCTGTAAGCACAAATTGGAAAATGGCAAACATTTATAAAAGATGACATTTTTGGCAAAGGAAATTGATTGTTAATTGTTTGACAGCAATGGTTGCATGACAAGTATTTCTTGGGCATATCCTCAAATAACATGCAATGCTTAGTCACTCACATATTATTTATTGGGAAACTGCTGGCAGAAAAGTACATTACCAGTAATTACCCCCATTGGAGGAGGGAAAAAATGATCAAGTAATGATTAACACTAGAGCTAGCTGGGTATGGTGAGACCCAGAGAACATTTCTTTTTTTGAGGCAAGGTGATAGTGTCTCCTCACTTTTTATGACTAATTTTTGATCATTATTTAAAAGTAAATTTATGTTGGGGCTTCAACCCCCCTAGAGAAAAATATGGGTTTACATGCCAATGTGTCTGGCCAGTAGAGGAAATTCTTTTTTTATGATGACATCAGAATGTTAAATATTACTACAGGACTAGTTATAACGCCATACCCTCAACTCTTTTCACAAGAGAAAGAATATTAGTCACCAGGCCTGGGTGCTTGCTTTAATATATCTGTAGTGCCACCTAAGAGATAGGTTAGAGGAGTGTTTTTTCAGTGTTGAAATGTATCTCAAATACAATGTCAAGCTGTCAAAATGGTCCCAATGAAGTCGTCGTTGCAATCTGATAGCTTTTTGGGTGTTACTCAGAATGGCAGTGACAAAAGTGGTGCCCAAGTACAAGTAGTGCCCAGACACAAGTAGTGCCCTATTGCTTTGTCTCATTCAACTTTGCAAAGTCAGCTATGCTGCACTTTATAGCTCTGAAGGAAAAGATGTGAGAATTTCATCCCAAGATGCAATTCATGATGAGGGAGGTAGATCAGATTCAGGATCAACCTGATCAGAGAAAGATGAAATGCCCTTGCACAACAAAATAGGTAAGTATTGGCAAAAATATTGCCACATGTTATTTAGGTATGAAAACAGTAAATTTTTAGTCTGCTCATTTCCAGTTTGGATCAAAGCTCAGGATGCCTTGGAAGGAAGAGGTCATGGTAGTTCCCACCGGAATGCCAAAGGCGGCTTTCAATATGTAGTTGCAGACTATCCATGACCAGCTAGACATCAGGCATGACCACTAAGTTGGTGCAGCTTACAGGCAGCATATGAGTTATGGGCACCAAGCGGGAGGTTAACTAGCAGGTTGACAATGAATACAAGGAGATCCATTCAGGCAATATTTTGTTTGGACTTGGCTGAACACCAAAAACTTTCAGCCGACTTATTCATTGTAGATATCAGTATCCTATAGCAGTCTATTGGCAATCAGGTGATACAGAAGGGCATATCCAAAGCAGAAATACCCACCAGATGACTAATAAAAAGAGGCACAAACCCAGCTCTTCCACAAACTCATTCATGTGGTGTGCAAGAGGGAAGGTTAGTTATTCCTTCCCATCTTTTGTCACTAAAAGACAGATTTTCCATTTTATAGGGAATAGAAAATTTATGAGAAGGTAAATATGGGCTCTCTACACCATAAGAGAGGCAGATGTTGCGTGGCTACGGCTGAACACTCTGGCCATGAAAAGGAATGGTTTTTGTGAATGTAACCCTGATTGAAGAGTAAAACATTGAGGTTCAACAATGGAAGGGCTCATCCTTTAAATTTGTCACACAGGGCTTCCCCAGATACATTCTTTTTACAGGAATGCAAGTAATAGTGGATGAAAAACACCAATGTATCATTGAATGGAACATGTGATTCACATGTTTGTTACAAAAATGTTTTACAATACTGATAGCATAATTATATTTGTACCTAATCAAAATTATAAGTAAAAATAAACAATTTCAAGAAATTTCAAAGGAATAGAATGAAAAATACATATCATTAATAAAAATTTGCTTGAATTCTAAAAATGAATTAAATGACTCCATTCTTCTGTTAATTAATTTTTGACAGCATATAAAACTTCAGGTGTGCTCTTGATTACTTCTAGACCTGATAAAGTCTAGTATGATGTTGAAAAAGTGACGAAACCATCAGAAGCTTGGTATCACCAGTGAAATCCTGGAAGATAAGACACAAAGGCCATTTGAGGGGTAGCCAGATTTGGGGAGGTTTTAGTGTTTAATAAGCAGAAGTAACAGTGAGAGCCACAGATAATCTGGACTAAAGTATCTTCAAAAATGATTAAAGAGGGCTTTTCAATTTGAGAAGTCTTTTGAAGATGAACTGTGCATTAGAATGCGCACAGTACAGGCAGAAAATCACTGTAACTGTCTTGATATGGTGCAGGCAACCATAAAGACAGGTGCTCACCATGAAAATATAATAAATACATTGATCCTATAAGATATGCCACAGTGAGAATTGATTCCAAATTACTTGTAAGTTGAGACACAAATGAGAGAGAATTGGTTTTAAAAAAAGGGGTGGGCACAGGGTAAAGTAGAAAAAAAAATCCCTGGATAGGAATACTCATTTCAAGTCAGTTGTGTTATTTAGTCAAATCAGTAAGATATATCTTTGGCTAAGATGCTAACATCCATAGTAATACAAAAATGCTCTTATTAAAGAATTGGCAGTTTAACTATTTGTTGTCATTTCCTTACATTGACAATTTACCTTCACGGACATTACCCAGTACATCCATCTTCTTTGAAACAGTGTGATAAGACTTGAACTTATTCTTGGATGACGTTTCATTTTGTAACACTTTTCATAAATTATATTCTCAATTAAAAAGCAACTTAAGAAATAAAATAGGATTTATTTCCATTAATACATTTCACACCATGGTTTTCCCTTACCAGAAAATTAATCACTCTCCTTTAGAACTATCATTTAGCTATTTGCCTTTCATCAATCCCATTAACACACCCACACTAATGAGGAATGTTATTTTCAAACTAGTTTATTGGCAGAACTTCCACCTCACTTCTTTCTACAGACTAACTCACCTCTTACCCTGTCCTTCCTATACTACTTAAAACTCTCAGGCACATCATACCTATTGCAATGAGCTTATCAAAAGTTCTGACAAAATTTCTTCTTTAATTAAACTATAATCTACTTTAAGAAGACCTCAGGGGTCCAAGGGACTAAGCGTCATCATTTCGAAACCTACTAAAAGAGATAAGACACAGCTGTTTTTACAGAACTCAGAGAGGTAAAAAATTAACAGAAACTACCAAGCATTATGTGTATACACTTCAATGAAATATGACTTAAAAGGATTGATAGTAGACCTTAAAATGTAGATAGAACAATGCCTTCTTTCCAGTACAAGCCATTTTTAGAGCACTAGATGGGAAATAAAAATAGATTTCCATATTTTCCAAATCTAATAAATTCCCTATGGGACATCACAGGATTCCAGACTTCTGTAGTAATTAGTCACCCTGATTAACCACTTGACTGGTGAACGAATTTTTCAAAAAGTGCATTTCATTTGGAGAAAAAAATTTTTTTAGCATCAATAAAATTTTTTAGCCACAGTAAAGGGAATACATTTATTATCATATTTTGTTTTTATCTTTTAATTTTACACATTAATTTTTCATAAAATATCAACAATTTATATAAGAAATATTTTTTTCTAAAATTCAGTTTTTGGGTGATAATCTTTGAAACATGGTCAGGCAGAAAGCCACCTCACAATTTGGGCAGCAGAATCACGTTTCCTTCTGCAGGTGTGTTCGAGTCTAAAGTGTCTCTCAGTCAGCCTAGTAAGGTAAGGAGTATGAGGAGCTATTTTCCCTACCAGAGGTTGACTGTACTTTGAGGTGAAATTTTCTGCCCAAGTGATTATGAATGTTACACATTTCCACTGGCCGGTTCTTTTTTGTAAGTTTCACTAAGTATAGCGTCCCTCCAGAGTAAATTTTACAAATCCACTGAACCTGTTTTGCACTCAATTTAAAAAAAAATAATTTGATCTCAAACCAGCTGCATTTGGAAGAAAGAAATTGCTTTCATGATAGGTGGGACACCTATCAATGAAAGCAAAAAGCAATTCCAGTGGAAGGGACTTCCACTGGAGTAGAGACTCATCAACCACTATTGCTGCTTCAGGGATGTGGAGGGCAGAGAACCATTCTTTCATGTGCTCCTAGACTGGTAAGATTTTGATAAGTTTTTTGTTGTGGCAGTCATGACTTCATCTTTCATTTTCCACAAAATCACAAAATTGAGAAATTTCAGTGGCAGATTAAATCTTCTCCCCGTAAAAACTTTTCAAAAGTATGGAGAGAAGATGCTCTACTGTTTTGAAAAGCGGCTGTGATAGTCAGGTTTCTGTACAATTCCCATCATGATAGAAACGCCACTGTTTTATTTCTTGACTCACTCCACCCAAGAACCCTTGAGCGCAGTTTTTGATCTAGATTCCTGTCCAGAAACTGCTTTTTGTGGAGGTATTTCAGCTCGGATATCAAGTCTCACAGTTCATCATCCACAAAGTTTTGGAATATCTTTAAAATATCCCCCTTATTCTCCAACTGTATCATTATGCCACTGATGCCTTCAAAATCGAATCGAATATGCATAGCTTTGAGCGAGCTCCATGACAGAGGGTTGGATGGTGTTCACTCCACTTCCTCTTCATCTGATTCCTCAGTTACTGCTGATTCAGAGGAACTTATGCCGGTATGCATAAAAATGTTGTCGCTCTCCTCACTGCTCCACTTTCGTAGCTTTCCTTCAAAAGCTCACGAACGGCGTTGGAATAGTGTGCCTTACTCTTTTACAACTTTGCCATTACTGATGGAATACTCCAAATCGATTCGAGATTGTGCTTTCCCCAGGAATGGAAAGATCCAATATACGTTCGCACCTATCTCTACAGATTCGTGCACTTTCATATTACCATCTACCCACAAAAATCTGGCGATTCACACATACCATACACACAAAATTTGCACGATTTCCACTCACCAAACCGATAGAATGGTTACCATTTCCCTGTGGGAGTTCTGGAATTAGGCGATTTCATGTGGGACAGTCACAATAGTCTCCCACGACTGACGTGCCATCCAGGAAATTTTCTCGCCCGGCAACAACCGGCTCTCTCTCGAGCAATCGGCCTTGTTGCTCTATATCTCATACCCATCGCTGCTACACAGCAGCTCTTTCTTAAAGCAAGGCTCTTCAGGGAATCTTTATCCCCTTTTTATCACCCCTTCACTGCCCTTCTCTGTTTCAAATATGGTGGGAGCTGGGGATCGCAAAGCAGGGACCAATTCCTTACAGGGAGTAAACAACTGCATGGAAGTAGATAGACGTCTAATTCACACGATTGAAGTAGAAAATTATGTAAGCAGAGTAGGGGCACTTTCAGGCTAGACTCCATGCATTAGGAAATTCCAATGAAATTTCCAACCATGGTTAGGTCCGTAGATATGGTTTCTGAACTCGTATTTTCCCGAAAAGGTAAAAGAGGTGATTCAAAAAAGTGAATTAAGATGCAATTATGAGCACCAAATCAATTTCCTGCACACATGACATTGAACGCGAAGTATGTCTGCTTTGGTTTTAGAATATGTCAGTAAACTGCTAACTCAAGCTGTGAAATGACATGGTATTACAAAATACCTGTGGAAACCACATTATAATCTCTCTAATAATAACCACTTTACAATATCTCTAATAAGATAATAAAATAAAATAAAATATAATATAATATAATATAATATAATATAATATAATATAATATAATATAATATAATATAATATAATATAATATAATATAATATAATATAATATAATATAATATAATATAATATAATATAATATAATATAATATAATATAATATAATATAATATAATATAATATAATATAATATAATATAATATAATATAATATAATATAATATAATATAATATAATATAATATAATATAATAAATATAATAATTACCACTTGCTTCGTTCAAAACTGCTACGAGCGTACATATAGTGTCTCACAACTTTTAGACGGATTAAGGTGGGAGCCCCTAGAGACTCAAGAGGCTACACACTAGGCTTAGGTTGTTTGATAAATTCAGTACTGATGTTGTTCAGAGCGACATAGAGAATATTATCATGACTCCTCACTACATCTCTAGGTGTGACAGATGCGATAAAATAAGAGAGATACACTGCCGAACAGATAGGTACAAATACTTGGTCTTGCCGCGAACAATAAGTGACCACAATAAACATCGAACTCCACTAAATACACTCCTACAATGCATAATACCATTCCACCTCCAAAAACTTACACCTTTACACTCCTGGTGACCTAAGAACCTGCCACACGCCCATGTGGTGGCACACAGGGTATTACGTAGATGTAGATAATAAATAAATGAGGAGTAAATGCTCAGAGAGAAAGGAATCACAATGACTGCCTTTGATTCTAAAATGGTAAAAATGTTATTACTAAAGTAACGAAATACGTCAAAAAAAGTAGAGGTTATGCAACCCCACACATTATACATATATACATGTACAGGTTATGTACACATGAGGGCTCCATCGAGAGTGCGTATTACTGACGAAATATTCTCTGAAGTTGCCATCTGCTGGCCAGAGAGCGTACTTGAAGGACGAAGGAAGATACATAAGAAACTCCCAGCGAGATATCTCGTCATGCCCAAATGGGAGAATGCAAATTTGAACGTGGCGAGATATCTCATCATCCCCACATGAAATGCCACTTCTGCATGACGAGATATCTCGTCATCCCCAGTCAAGTGGTTAATTCTAGTATCACAATATCCTTTTCTTTTCAAACAAGGAAAAGCTGATAGAGTTTTAACTAATTAAAAACAACTTGATGTCTCTAGCACATACCATAGCCATGGAAACTAATGTAGGACTGGATAAGAATATTTAAGCAAAAGGTAAAGCAAGAAAACAGTAAGATGAATTGGCAATGAATATTGTAAAGCTTACCTGAGTCTCCTGAAGGTGACATTTTCAAGGTAGAGGCCAATGAGGAAAGGGATTTGAGAGCTGCCTTACGACAATCAGCCCAAGCAACTGTCTCAGGAGGACTATAACAACTGGCACAAGCAGCCAATGCAGAGACAACTTGAGGCACAAGTCCATGGAAAACGAATGCAGGCATTGCTCCTGGAACGAAAAACACATGATTTTGGAATAATGATAATAGATCAAAAAATGGAAGAGACAAGATGGGGAAATATGGGAAATAAGGCCACCACCAAACAAAGTCCAAAAAGGGAAAGTTTTAAAATCTTCAAATGTTACATTTTCTAATATAATGTATTCTTGATATAAATGGAAAATTTTATGCACTTGGACAAAGCGAAAAAAGATTGTACTGCAAGTGTAATAAAAACTGATCACTTTAAATGATTATTCTCCTAAAGCAATGCTTTCATTATAATCAGGAAATGGTAACTAATAACCATTCACCAAAAATCCCTCACCTCAATCCTATGAATGCCCCTTCATATCATTCCATTCTCAATATTACCCAGCTCCACAATGCTGGACTTATTAATATTTATTAAAGTTGATCAATTTTAATAATAGTAACACGCACTTAAGCCATACATAATAATTCTGAGAAGCAATTAAGTACACCAGAGGATTATGACAACAGTTTTAAAAAAATCACATGCTTACGATCTATTTCTACAGTGACATACAACAATTTCTCCACAGTTACCAACTTCTTCGGGAAATTTTGAGATTTCATCGAAAGCAAAAACAGCCCTGCCCAACTAGATTGGGAACAAACTAAACTTTGAGCACACAGAATGGCTGAGTAAAACAATTTTGTGGAACAAATAGTGTAGGTTGTAAGTAACAATTTAACATTAGAAAGCTGTCAAGAAACTTTGCCCAAGAGTAAACTTTGGGAAGAAACGCTCTTAGAATTTCTACAACGCATGGATGCATATGATTGGAAATTAAGCTAATTAGAGTTGGAAAAAGTGCAATCTTACCGACAGCCAATGATGATCCCACCCTGTCAATGCGACTTCCACCTAATCCCTTGATTAAGCGTAGGACAAGAGATGTGCACTGCTCCTTTTCATCTTTGACATACTCAGTCAAAAATGCTGCAAGTGTAGGAGCTGCTCTTTCACGCACTGATGCCTCTTTGTGCACAAGGCATTCTTCCAATGATTCACTCCACTCAGCTAATTATAAAGACAAGAGAAAGGATTTATAATGAGGTTAACAAATACATATGGAAGCAACATATTTTAAAATATTTGGAAACTGCTTTTACGCATCAAAATTAAAATAAAGATTACCCAGAATGAATAGGAACGACTTTCCGAAATTTAAATTAGTTGCATTATTGTAAAAAAATTATCAGGCAGCAATAATCTAAGAATATCATTTGAGACACCCAAGGGAAAATTTTACCACCAGCTACCTAATTTCTAGATGCATGAGACCATTCTATCACATCTAGTCACTAGATTATTTACTGGACAACGATATTACTATGCCCACTGCCTACATCATCACCATCACAGTCATACAAAACACGCTCATTTCTTGACCCATAAGAGTACTATAATTATTTGGTTAAGTTTTTGTAAAAAAAAATTTACCCTTGGCCCATAAAATGTAGGCCAATTCTTATAATACATTTTCTAGTCAAAAAAGTGTTTTGTATAGGTCAGGAAATATGATACATCACATAAATTTTTCCATGAAAATATACAATTACAAAACTTTTCAATGGAAATGCCCATGATAAAACAATTTGTTGATGTAGCTGATACACCACATGAACTCCACAAATTGAAGGTATCACCCAAAAACTTGATAGTACATACATAGAATAGATCCTTGCTTAACAATACCCCTGAGGTGTACAGAGAGGCATATGGCATGCATCATGTGTGATTATCATATTTACTTGTGTAAGCCGTGCACCTTTTTTCCAGAAATGCCAGTGAAAAAATGGGGGTGCGCGGCTTACACGAATCCTCCAGATTTTCATGTAAGCCGTGCACCATTTTACCTAAAATCCTGTCGTTAGTTTCTCCAAAGTCGTTAGTTTTTCCAAAGTAAATATATCTATGTGAATTGGTAAGTATGGTGCGGTAGTAAACCCATAAAGTATTTTGATGTAATTAGAAATAAAAATCATTGTTTATCAAAGTCTGAGCGTACAATGATACTTGAATAAAGGCTATATCAGAAACACCATGTGACAAAGCACTTTCCGTGCATAGATCGTACGTAAGATAACATATTTTAGGACTGATATGTATTCAAATCTGTATCTACATTGTATCCTGTAAGCTGCCACAAGGGGGTGTGGTGCCTATAAGTCTTTTCAAAGTGGTAATCGGAGTTTGTTTCAGTATCACGTATCTGTAGCAACACTTCTCACCTTTGTGTACACATTAAAGCTACATTGTAAAAACACGACAAAGTATTTGTTACGTAGTGGCAAGACTCATATGCTCAGAGATTGTACCTTCTTACTATCTGTGCTTTTCTGCCCATGCTATCCGCTCCATGCGAGAGAGGAGTAAACGAGTTCGAGTCATTTGGCATTTTAAAATAATTTGCAGTTACCACCCTAAAAATGAATTCTGAAGTGGAATTGCGATCGTATCCTGTGAGTACAAAACTACATATTATAAGCAATGCTGGAAAAATAGGAAATCGAGTTGCAGGAAGGAAATATGGTGTATCTGAATCGTGCATCAGAGACTGGAGGAAGATGAAGGAAAAACTGCAATCTGCAAAAAAAAGTATGAGAGCTTTTAGGGGTGAAAGTGCAAAATACCCTGAACTCGAAAAGTGACTGGCTTCATACATCTTTGATCCACGACAGTATGTGTATGCAGTAGACCTGTGCGCCACTGCCGCCGATGGATTATGTGCGGCCGGTCTTCCGTGCCACAGGTGGTCATTTACCGACCATTGCCCCTGATGCATCGGAACTATACTTATATTCACTTATTACTGCGGGCTCCTCATAATAATGCGAAACTTTATAATTAATGAAAAAAGAGAGAGAATATTTGATGTGCTGTTGAATATAGTCTTTCAATTAAATCTGTGCAATAAGAATTAACAAAGTTACCATTTTTTTTTGAGCCAGCAATCACAAGTCCACGCATCCTCAGCATGGATTTTACTCTGGTCAAGCCTTTAGTGCCTCATGAGTGCGTTATCCTCAGTTTCCCACTTGATGCCGTCCTAATCAACATTGTCAAATAGGAGATTCAAATAATGATACAGGCCACATAATCGAACAAGGTGGCGGATCTCCTAAGTGCTCCATTTCTTTATACTATGTGTAATTAGAATGTGTGATATCCAGATTTCCCTTCCTCACTCACCTACATAAGAAACTTTTCATTAGTCTTTCCGTCTATTGCCCTTTTTCTGTTCTCCCTTCATAGTTACATCTCAAAGACTTCTATTTCTTCCTATTTCTCTTCCGAGGTTCCTAGTCTTCCAGCCAGTCAATGCAATGTAACTGTGTCTGACAACAGGAGTTCAGCCATTTGGTTTAAATACATGCTGTGGAGGCCCGAATAAGAAATATTATTCAATAAGAAAACACTGGTCGTGTATTTAAAAAATTATCCTTTTGCACTTTGATCATAGGTAAACGAATTTCAAGGATCAACAATGCAATCAGTGTATATAGGAGGATGGCGAGTGCATTCGCCACTTTGCATGGAGATGGGAGAAGGAATCGGCGTCATGAAATTGCATACGAGGTTTTTATTTCCATCGGCATAGATGATTTGTAATCTTCCATGAATGCCATTTACATAATGCAAATCAGATCTGAATCGATTCCGATTCCTCACGTAAACAAGCACTAAAATAATATGAAGAAAAACCTGAATCACCTAAATTTGGTTAACTTAAAAGCCTGGTTAATGCATAGTTGTATCGATGTGCCGTTACTTTACTTTTCATCTTAGACCTTGGATCTCTTCTCCTGCTGACCTTGAACCAAGAAAAATATGTCCTCTTTCTTTTACCGCTCTTAAACTTCAAGTCCTTCAATATTCACTAAAATATGATCATCAATTCACTTAACAAATTATGTGAAACGCATTTTTGCAGTTTTGTATTCCGATTAATAACAGCAGCCCGTTCTTCAGAATTTTTTAACTGTAGCATCCACTCCTACCTCTCCCCACCCCCCAACGACTGGGATTTCCCGGCTTGGGTTTGGTGGGTAAGTCTTAATGGGTAATAAATGGGGAGCCTTATCAATTTTCCTCTGCGGATGAAGCAAGTGCTGAAGTGCAGGTAATGCAACTTTATTAAAAAGATAATAAGCGTCATTGGAGGGACGGTTACAAAATAAACGTCTCTGCGGCAACCTGAGAGGGAGAAAAGTTGTCTCGGTCCCGATGCAAAGAGACTGTGGGTACGATTTTTGTTTGAAAGATTGGAGGGGTGGAGGTCTCTTTAGAAACACAAAGGAAGAAGGAAGAGGCCCTGACCATTAAAACTGACAAGTTTATCCGATATACGGCACCCAAGGAGAAGAACAAATGTGCCCATCAGATTTCATGCATGGCACTCAAGCAATGATGTCCCTTGTTCTTTGTCTTTTGTTTTAAAGCAGTTTTTCCTCTCATTTTCGTCGAGTGCTGAAAGTACACTTTTCTAGGCTCTAATAGCTTCTCTAGGGCTGGAGAACCTCCTTCCACGCATGCAAGTTTTGACTGTAGGGAACAGGAAATAATCACTTGGTGCCAGGTCAGGACTATAAGGTGGGTGAGTCATTAGTTTAACCTTTATGGACTCCAGGAACTGAATTGTAAGATTGGCCATGTGCACAGACACATTGTCATGCTGCAGGACGATTCCCCGCAGTCCTGTCTTCAGCCTCCGTTCTTAAAGCCTTCCGAAAACTTTTAGTTGACATACTGTTGTGTACCATAGAGCAGTAACAGTTTTTTGATCTTCCGGGGGAAGAGTTGCGACATGACCACTTTTGGAGAAGAAAGTTACAACCATTTTCTTTCCGACGCTTAGAGGCCGCTTAACTTTTGCTGGTGGATGTTCCTGGAGAAAAACCCATTCAGTCGATTGGCGCTTATTTTCAGGTTCGAACAGAGTCCTTGTTTCGTCATCAGTCTCTGTCAAATCTTTTCAACATTTCTTCGCACCATTCAACACAAAAGTGCTTTTGTGCCTCTGCCAAAGTGTGAGGCACCCATCGAGATGAAACTTTCCTGACTCCAAGATTTTCATGCAGGATTTTGGAAACTGCCGGCGATGCAACCTGAAGTGACGCTTCAATGTTCTTAAATGACACACGATTGTTTTTGTGCACCAGTTTTCCTACAGAGGCGATGTTTTCTTTAGCCACTGTAGTCGCCGGACCCCCGCTCCTCTCCTCATCTTTCAACGAAGTTCAACCTCATTTAAATTCTTGAAACCACCGAAAAATTGTCGCACGGGAAGGAGCAAGGTCCCTGAAGGACCGTTACAAACCATCAAGGCTTTCAGATTCGTTTAAACAACTTTTAAAGTCATATGAATCATTGTGTGAAAACACTCTCTTGCCAGCTCCATTCTCACAACACCTGAATGCCACGCAAACAGAAACAAAGGAAGACCTCTTAGCAACAGTGATAAGCCGAGCAAGTTGCAACTTGCACGCATTACTCGGAAAGGATACCGCTTTCTTCACCCACAACTAGCAACCCGCAACACAGTCAGTCTCAAAACTGGCATAGCGACTCTCATATCATAAATCTATCATTGCTCCCACTCACTTTCACTGAAACTATTCGGGAGAAGGAACAGTTCCGGAATGTCATATTTGGTTAAATTTCTGCTTTCATTCCGAAATGAAACTAAAACCAAGTCAGACTTAAGGTTTCAATCTGAAACGAAGTTACATTGAAAAAGAAAGCTTATAGTTTTGTTCCGGTACGAAACTACTAATTGTTTCCTATTTCATTTTGCAGCCCTGTATTTTTCATCGGAGTGCCTTTCGATTAAACAACGTGGTGACGATATTATGGGTGGCCAGAAAAGGGGTTGGTGCGTGTTAGATACTCCCATACTTTTCGAATAATCATTGAAGTATAGAAGATGGAGGGCAGGATGATATAACTTATTTTGACATTTGTGGTACTGCATTTTCAATTGAAACATTAATGAACCACCTCATTCGAGTTCAACTTTTCTGTTCTAATTTAAGAGTCAAGCCTTTGTTCTTTCAAAATTTGATCAAGAGATTCGCGATCAACTGAATCAAAGGCTTTTTTGAAGTCAACAAAGGTGCAGATAATATTCTTGCTGTGCATCTTTTGGTGCCGAATTGTTAGTTTTAGATTTAGAACATGTTCCGGGAGTGATCTACCTGGCCTGAAGCCTTCTTGATATTCGCCAATTTTGGATTAAAGCTGTTACTGAAGAAGAAAACATTGTGAGAGAATTTTATATGTGACAGGAAGGAGTGGAATACCTCTGTAGTTGTTTACATCTGTTCTATCTCCTTGTTTTAATAAAATGGATGATTGAAGACATTTTCTCTGTCATTAGGGATTTGTTCAGTTTGCCAAATTTTTGCATATTGTGTTATTTCTGCTATGGTTTTTGGTCCAGCTGCTATCACCAGTTCTGCTATGATTCCACCTTCACCTGATGCTTTAATGTTTTTGAGCTTTTTAATTAGCCTTGTGGTTCCTTCTTTATCTGGTGCTTGTGAATTTGGGTTGTTTTCATTGGAATATTTCCTTGGGTCTGGGCAGTTCGGAAGTATTTCGAAATAATTAGCAAATTCTCAGCCATTGTCTTGATTGTTAAGTTTCAGTTTCCCATTTTCTTTTCTAAAGCGATGGTTATGGGGTTGGTACCCCAATAGTTTCTATTTAAATGTTTTGTAAAAGTTTGCGCCGCCGGCCGCTGACTCATTTTCAGCCGGCATTTGCCACCAATAGTTTATCCATCGGTGCACAGGTCTAGTATGCAGTGTCAACAGAAATGTGTCAGGTGAAAACAAGAGAAATAGCGAGAGAAATAGGTGTTGCTCCAGAAGACTTTAAGTCGAGCAGAGGATGGTTACAACGATTTTTGATCAGAAACAGACTATGAATTAGGAGAAGGACGACGATTTCCCAGCGCTTACCTGATGCACATGAAGATAAGCTGGAGAGCTTTCAAAGGTATGTAATTCTGCTGAGGAAAAAACATCGCTATTAATTGGGACAAATTGGAAATACAGACCAAACACCAGTGTACTTCGAGATGCCATCAGAAACAACTGTGAATGACACCAGGGTTGAAATTCGCTATGAAAAAATCATTTGACTTGACCGGGATTCGAACCCGGATCTCCCGATTGCCGGTCAGGTGTGTTAGCCAGTGACACCACCAAGCCATCTTCCTTCAAGGCAAATTTCGAGGGGGGTTTAAGCGAACAAGATGTTCAGGCCTCAAGTCTACATTGTAGCTTACACAGCCACTGTCGTGGTGGATAAAACCAACATTGTCGTTATTAAAACGACGAAATTAAGCACGACTTCGTCTCATGTGCTACAATGTAGACTTGAGGCCTGAATATCTAGTTCGCATAAACCCCCCTCGAAATTCGCCATGAAGGAAGATGGCTTGGTGGTGTAACTGGCTAACACACCAGACCGGCAATTGGGAGATCCGGGTTCGAATCCCGGTCAAGTCAAATGATTTTTTCATAGCGAATTTCAACCCTGGTGTATATGCACCCGTGCGAGTAACTTCGTACCACATCATTTGTCAAAACTGTGAATGAATTGGCCAGAAGTCTGTGCAAGTACGAAGTGGTGGTTATGAAAAACAGCATTGTACAGTGATGTTGACAGTATTGGCAGATGGGAAAAAACTCCCACATGTAATTTTTAAACGAAAAACTCTACCCAAGAAAGTGATATTTCCAGCCAGTATAATAGTTAGAGGGCAAGAAAATGGTTGGATGGACAGTAACATGGTCTTAGATTGGATTAAATGTGTGGAAATCCCGTCCTGGTGCCTTACTACGACATGTTATTACTCGACAGTTTTCGTGGGCATCTTAAAGAACCTGTAAAACAAAGGCTGCAAGAAGGAAAGACCGACCAGGTGACAATTCCAGGTGGCATGACGTCTATGTTGCAGCCATTAGACATTTGCATAAATAGACAATTCAAAGCGAACATGAAGAGCCTGTACACAGAGTGGATGGCAAGCACTATACATGAAGAAACTCCCACGGGAAAAATAAAAAAAACAGAGTTGACGCAGATTTGTCAATGGATTTTGGCATCATGGAAGATGATTCCAGAGGATTTAGTCGTAAAAAGATTTAAGAAATGTTGCATTTCAAATGACATAGATGGCAACGAAGACAGTGAGGTGTGGGACAATGAACGTGAGGACTTGATTTTCTCAGATCTCAGTAGCAGTGACGAAAACTAAAAATGAGAACTATTATGATATAAATATTCATTAGTGATTCACGGTTCTATTTCCACGAGTGTGTTTTTCTTTAGTTCTATAAGAATAATAACTGCTATTACATTAAGTTTAGTTTTTCTATATGTTTCCAAGACGTTCTGGTGTTGTTAAATCGTCCCAGCCCACAGCTACTGTGCAGAAAGCAGACGAGTCCACCGCTATCATATATCTATCAGGTACGAACGGCATTATGCTTTTATCTGTTGATTTGCCAACGGATTTCCGTAATCGAATGATCACGGGTTGAAATTGTGTATAGTTCTGCATAAATTTTAGTTGGATATTTCACTTCAAACAGATGCCATTTTTATAGCTGAATGATGTGATTGTTTACAACTGTGATTACTGTGTGATGTTAGGAGAAAAAGATGCACAATAAAACGGGCTGTGCATCATGACGATTAAAACATAACGCAATAAATTCATGAGAAAGATGTACATCAACACTTAAATTAGGCACAGAATTTCTATTAAAAAACGTGCATTCATGTTATGACAAAATGATGCAGGCTCAAGGGCATAAAATTGATTTTTTCATAAAAATAATTTTTTTCCTCACGAGCCTGCCCAAAAATGGAGGTGTGCGGGATACACGAGGACGCAGCTTACACAAGTAAATATGGTAAATATGGGGTTATGAGAGAGCATTTCAAGTATGTACATGATATAAAATTACTTCCTGAACCAGATGTTTTGGTTGACATGGTGAACTAACCACTAAAATTAAATGCCTGGAAACTGTCTATAATTTCTGTCATTATAAAAGTTAGCTAACACTGGTGAGGGACATGAAATAAGTGTGCAAGAGGAAATTTTTTCCAGAATATTGCTTAATTTCAATCATAAGAGCCTGAGTGGATAGGTTGATAGAGGTATTTGTAAAAGACTTGAACCCTTACATAAAAATATATTTATGGAGAAAAATTCTCACTTGCCATCAATGAAAGCAAATACCACATAAACTGGTATTAGTTACGATGGCAAAATATCATTTGAAACTTCACCATTAAAATACTGCACGACATACTTTATAACAGAATTCATCTACATTCATTCCATTTGCAAAGGCTGCCATTCATCAGTATTAAAAAAATTCAATTGAATTAAATCATAACAAACTAATGATATATTTAGAGCCATTATTCACTTGCACCTGGTATGGCCACACATAGGGCAAAGGGTAAGAGCCAAAGAAAAGTTAGTCCACATGACGGCGTTGCATAAAAAAATGCCATAAGAAACAAAAATGGGAAACCACTCAGTTATATGTACCAGAACAAGGTAATGTTAATAATAAGCATCTAAAATGAAAAATTTTTAAAAGGCTCTCAAAAGGAAAAAGTTGTATAAAGATATATACATTACTTGATTTATGAGATACATGAAACCAATTCCTAACCCCTTCACAATGAAATGCTTCTGTTCAGACCAGACTAGAATAAAACAACAATTCTCAGGGATACTTCCTACGTATTTCCTGTATTCTTCACAGTGAAAATAAAAAAGGCAGATCTGACTTGAACTAATACTGATCATTGCCACTAAGTTGCATCTGACCTGTTATGATCAAGACGCATGACTTTAAGCTTGCAGCATGTTAAGAGACCCAGTGAATGGATTATGGAGTATTTCATAGATATGTAACATCAATTATTTAAAATTTGGGAACATAAGTGGATGAATTTCATGAACTATGCAAAGAACAGTCTTAAAAATCACCTTACAATTTTAAAACATCTGCTTTTCTCAATAAAGTGCCTCTTATATCATAATCTTTTATTCTATAATGGTATCATGAGATACTTAATGTCTCTATATAGCTGTTTACTTGGCAACTACTGTCTACATGTTGCATTCAAGGTACTTCTAACTTTAAGTATATTTTTTATCTTTTACATCTTGTACACTTCTATACTTATAATTCGTGAACCTATTATTGGTGAAACTATGCAAAACTAACTTAAGAATTACTATGCTTATTATAAAGTGAGGAGCATTACATACTGATACAGACACTAACAGAGGTTGGTATATAGAAGAGAGAAAAGCTAAAAAAAAAACAAACAGCCAACTACTGTACATGCCATTAAATTCACACACAAGGAGACCTTATTTTCTTTCTCGGTGCCTATGATTGCTAAATAAACTTGCTTATCAAAACACAATTATGCCTTCATTCATGAAAATATTCCGTAACGCTAACAATATTTAAGTTCCATTCATTTTACTATTCATAGAGCTGTTTAAGAAGCACATCTATTAATGCTGAAAAAGCTTAATTAATGGCTCTTGTGAAGGTCATTATTTTTCAAACACTTAGTACCTAAATGCATAAACAGTAAAGCATTACCTATGACTGGTAATGAGTGGAGGGGAAAGTGTGCCAAAGATGAATACTCAATAAGCTTCAAAACAGCACACCACATCAGCTCTCCACCTATCCCACGGAAATGCCCAGCATTCTTCGACTTCATCACAACTTCCTGCACTCCCTCTAGAACTCCAGCACCTGAGAATGGGAGAATCAATTTCAGGTGATGGTTAGCACAAGTCAATTACAAACATTACTATTAATGGCTTCATATCATTTGAGTTTTGACAATTAGTATTCATAATTGAAATACAATACTTATCACTTTTCTAGAGTATAATAATAAAGTACTATTGTACAGTTATTTGAGTGTACTTCCATAATTTCCACATTTTCTTAAAACTAAAGACAGTATGAAGTTTTATTTCAATAATGACTACCAATGCAATAATATTAAGGCATAATTTCTTTTAAGTTGTTCATGCACCTCACACAGTGCAGTACAAAAATCACAAGAAATGTTCAAAAGTATCATTGTGATACAGATAAGAGAGCCTATAAAGGATAGAACTCTGCTATATCTTTATCTAATAGGAGAACTTTAAATGGTCACACCTGATATGTAATAATAATATGTATGTTGTGAATAATATATGGAAAACATGCTAGCTACACAGCAGATTAGCTTGTGGTAAAATACTAATTAAACAGGTATCCTTCCTTGTCACCTTCATGATGCAAGGAATAACATTTGAAATAATACAATTGAAAAAATCATAAAATTTTACTTCTGCAGTAAAAATTTCATCAAATCAAAAGAGTGTAAAATATACATGCTATTAACCCTTTCAACGCTAAGGCCTAAATTGTGATTTCTTCCTGGTGACGAAGCTCAGTTTCTTGCATATTTACATTCAGCACGATGAAATAAGACACATGTCACAAAAATTTTTAATTTTTGAGGCCTATTTTTTGTAATAATAACTGTTTAAACTTTGGACGTTCTAGAACGTCCTGCGCCAAGGACAAGATTGTTGTACAGGTTGCATACATTATCAGGAATTCCCCATCGATGATTTTACGTATCATAAATTAACAACAAACCTTAATTGTCATTATGCTCATAATTTCACAAGTTTATTCCATTTATAAACCCTTCTTACACTTTTCACTCATTTAATCCTTTTGGTTATAAAATCTTGCGCTGATATCAATAAAATTTTATAGAATGATATTTATTTTCAAAACTTCAAAAGAAAATTCCTCATTAGGAGGAACAACTGCCTTTTCGCTCAGTATTTTGATCTTGAAAATACCAAGTACAAAATTTTAGTTAAGGAAATGGATTGCTAGCACCTTTAATTGAGAATTACTGAAGTCAGCCATTGGCTGTGTTCATAAAAGTAAAAGTAAAGTCATTTTTAAAGCTGAAAATCACCGATAAAAATCATAATCATAAAAATGCATCTGCATACAAATTTGTTTTCAAAACTACACTCAATATTTACAAAATTTCAGCATTTGATGTTCCTGTGATAATTTATGAAGCAAAGGAAAACGCATAATGGCGGGTTTCTCTCACCAGCTGTGCAATTTGTGGGACTGTCCGTCCTAATACCTCGCTTGGCACTTTCGATCTTGCATTGTCTATTTCATATTGATGCAGATAATGTCACCAAATTTCCAGTGTTCTACAATTGACAAAGGTATTCCAATGTATCTACACCATAGAAAAATTGTTTTCAAGGAAATAAACCATCATATCCATGGATCTATCGATTTAGGGGTGGTTGGCTACGTATTTTAGGGTAGAAAGGCAAAGTAGACAAAAGGAGATGGAAGGGGGACAAAGAAGTTGAGTTCGAAGAGCTAAAGGATGCCGGCAGTTGTGTGAGACTCCCCATGGGGCGAGGGATGGGAGGAAGGGCTCAGAGCATTGACCATGCACTGGTCACAGAGAGTTGGCCGATGGTGAAGGTGTATGGTGGGTCTCCGTAAAGAGAGGAGAGAGAGAAGGGATTAGCTCAGGAGAGGCCTTCGAGCAGGTTTTGCAATGACTGAATCATGAATGACACTATAGTAGGGCTGGCCTGAAGAAAGGCTGGGTGAGGATGAACAGCAAGCATCGGCGGGCGTCTAGCACGGAGACAGAGGGTGGGGATCCCTTTGTGAGGGGTTAGCGAGGGTAACAAGGAGGAAAAAGCATGGCAGAACAATGTCACAGTCAGGGGTTAAAGGCATCTAGCTTGGAAGAGAGCTGAGACAACAGAGTGGTGAATGGCTTTGAACAAAATAATCATGGCATAGAGTCATTCATTCATAGATTTGTATTCAGACTGATTCATGAACTGTCCTTATAGGCTGTTGTATGGTATCAACTGTACAATTGAGGAGAGAAATGTCGAACAGAGAAATTCATTCATGAGCATAAAAGGGAAGTTGAAGTTACCCATCAACGTGAGCCCCGATTTTTTGATAAACAAATGTCAATGAACACTATGGAACTAGCTGAGGGATGACACATTTTTCAAGATACCTACAATGGCAGTTCTACAATAAAATGAAAATTTAAAAAGATACAACAGAGTAAATGGAGTTGACTATATTCACTTTCTCAGGGAAGGGTTTGCCCTGTATTTTATATTAGGGTAATTTAAAATGAAAGGATTATAGTACCTGGTGCATTAGTTATGTTGTTTAACATGGACTTTTTCATTTCACCATTATGGTTAATACTTTAGCATTTTAATTTCAATATACAACAGCTAATTCAGCATGTAGGACATTAGCATTTAGCATTTATAGGGGTTGTAAAATTGGAGGTGCACCACTAAGAACTAAATCGAAGGATCAATATTTTAGAAGAATAATGAAATCCCCAATAAATGTACTACGAAATAGTTAAAGCTTGACCCTCTTTATCAAAAACGTTTGTATACACTGACAAATGGATCACCAATATGCTACGAAATCACAGTGAAAAAAGCTTTACAATTGCAAAGACGAAGAAAATACAATACGTGGAAGACATAAGGGTAAAAATTTAATAAAATTTTACACAGATATATCCACATTATAAACACAAAATGAAATTGCCACCTGGTAAGCTAAAAAAATTATAACTGGCACTAGAAAACTGACATTGCAATACATTGGACACTAGGGAGCAAATGACAATCAACCGTCAAAAGAAAGATTTTTTTACATTTTATTATTTGCTATTATTAATAATACATTATACATCATTAATTATATTGTTATTGTTGGTTTTTCTTCATTACTTTATAGATTCCATTATTTAGGAAAATCTGTGTGAATAGACTGAATAAAAATTGTGGATGCAGAAAAATACATATATGAGCAGATGCTATAGCACCCTCTACCATACACCTTAACAGTGGCTCTGAGTGTTGCAGAAACGGAATATTCAAGTATTGTAGAATGCTATAGATTTAGCTGCAGATTCAAAAATCTTGATTAATTTTATAGATTGATTTATATGCACCAACAATATAAGTTACATCGAACTATGTCACCTATGGGCAACATTACAGCTACAATATATACACTCGCAATGGGGTTCGAACCCATGGTGTTAGTTCAAGGCCAATATTTTATTAATTTGAATCCCACAATTGTCAAATTGATATTGTTGAATCAAATCTAATGAATAAAAACAAAAGAAAAATGATAACAACAACAAAGATACACTTCTAATCAAACGATTCAACCCATAAAAATTGAACAAGTTTAAAATATTGCCATTATGTAACTAAACAATGCATTCCAGAACGCAGCACACCGTAGAAAAGGTTGAAGCCTAAGCTATGACACCAGCAAAATGCAATCACCCTACGAGTGACTCGAGTCTGCTGGCCAGCTGTAAAGAATGGCTAGAATGTGAACATTCTAGAACAATTGTGTCACCTGATAGCACCCACAGGACGTTGCGCCCGTTGCCTCCTTGCGCGTTGAACGTGTTAAAGTCAAAACATAACAGATTTAAATACAACACATTGTGGCGGCACATTGATTTTTGCCCTTTGATTTTTAACAATCTTTTTTTTTCATTTAACTGTTAATTGATTTTTATGTTGCGTAAAACGTGGATGATAAATAACAAGGAGCCTCAAAAACCAACTTGGATTGTTGGTTGTTGAGAAAAAAATAAATACACCGCCATGTTCACGTCAACATGAGTTTTCTTGTGAGTGGACTTCCCGACGCCACAACATATTAGGTCTACAAACGATGCTCCTGATGAACTCTGAGTAGTTAAGAAAAGGGGTTTTGAGCATTAAAGATGTGAAGCATCACAAATACTGAAAACTTAATAAACCTGATGGGTCGGTAATTAAATGATGATTAAAAAGATCTAACAACTAATTTTAAGTCCTACAATTCCTAATAACACTTGAATCAAATGCCAAAGGAACACAATTTCAAAGTTTTGAAAGTAAACTCAAGAAAGTATCTTAAAAAGTATCTAAAAGGAGTATCTAAGACTCATTTAAGGCTTAGCACTAGCATTAGATAGGGAGGGATGGATGAAAGCAGTAAACCTATTTAAGGAATGAATGACTACCGATGACAATATTACTTACCCAATGCAATTGTATCTTCACTAGATGAACAGTCACTAAGGGCAAGCACCACTTCTGCCATGGATAATACTGCACCATGTCGCCAATCCAAGTGGCTTGATGAGAAACGCTTTATAATTTTTGGAAGCACATCGGATGAAATGTAACGTGGATCTCTTTTTGTTAAAACACCAAGTGCCTGAAAATAGGATGAAGAATAGATGATGATACAGCAGCACAATAAGGAATTATGGCTGATTTAATCAATCTAATCAAAATTAAATTTTACAGGGATAATGAAAGGCCATTTATAACACAACAGCCACCAAAGAGCAGTTTTAAATCAAAAATGTTGATGCGCATAATTTTAGACAACATAAAACAGACATGTGAAGCACTGCTTTTCGGGGTTCTCCTGCAGTGACATCTTGAAGACAACAACATTTTACTTTTGATGATTTCCAACAATAATGTTTTAGGGGGGGACAAGAGCAAAATTCAATCCTTATGAAAAGACTGATTTTTCCACCTTGCTAAACTGGTAGCTGGTAAATAGTTCATGAAGTTGTTAATGGTCTTTGACTTTGGAGGTATGGAAGTACTGGATGCTGCTTTTGTTGTCTAATTAGTAAATCTGCTTCTCTCCAATCAAGGTTTCTGAAGCCCCAGTGAATTCAATGGTTATCTTGTCTATCTTAAGCCAGCTTTATTGTTCATACCATCACCTAACTCTGTCATAAAAAATAATGGTATCTATGATACTGAACAAGCAATGGCCGAGGATTCACCTGGAACTTCTGAGAAAATATCCCAGATAATTACAAATCAAAACTTTCTCACCAGATATGGCCATGAAAACAAAGTATCCAACCTCTAAATCAGAGCTAAAGATTCCCTTCCACCCCAAATGTACAAAGGGATGTCTGAGATTCACTGGAGATGAGGCAACACCTAGATTAGACAAACCAAGCAAGCAGTCCAACGTATAATTAAAGAGCAATGAAGAACCATAATGATGAAACAGGAGCAACTATCAATCAGCACGTGGCTTAGGATCAAGGACCATCAGTCAATTTTGAAGACACCAAAGTACTGGTAAGAGGAAAGTGTTTTTCAGAAGAATTATTTGAGATGCAGGGGAATAATGAAACAAAACAAGTCATCAACATCAACAGGGATGACAGCCACACTCTTGCCAGCATGGGGAAAAGTTTTCCAGTCAGCAACAAGCCTGGGTTTGGTGGGAAACTTGGAACAATCAATGAACAATAAATGTGCAGCCACACGAGCAGCCGGGTACATTATTTAGCTATTTTGAGAGCATCTTCACTTCAGTTCAGCCTGAGGGCACTTGCCACCATCAGCAAAATGCCTCCATCTCCCAGATGTCACAGTGGGAGAAACCCAAAGAGCAGCATGCCTTATCAGGCAAAGGCCACAAAAAATATGCAAAACATTTAGCAGACATTTTATACCCACTCTAGGTTACCAATCCAATTAGATTTTATAACAATTATATAAGTAAATTCCACAACTCAGCAATGGAATGGTATTGGCTCCCATTCTCCGCTCAATTCAAATTCTTCCTCAATAATACATAGGAAACTAGCTTACCTTAGCAGCAAGTTCTCTCACAGATGCATCCCAGTGATTTATCTTTCTGTCAACTAAGTGGTTTATTAATGGCCGTCTGTACTCATCAAACCCCGCAACAAAGTAGCTTAAAAGAGAAGAGATCAGCACAAAGTGTAGAGTGATATGCTCTCATGAGAAGCAAATACCTTGAAAATGCTTCATATTAAGCCTACACTTATTATACAACTTACTAAACTTATGAGAGCAAAGAAAAAAAGTACATAGTTTAAAGCGTCCAAAAACAAAGTATATCATATGTATAGTCTTTTCAAATGCATAATGGCACAGTTAACCTCAATACAGCATATAAAGTCATAAATTGTGGAGGCAAAGCTCATTTTCGGCAGTGTAGGAAATGGTACTTAATCATACCTGATTTTCAAAAATGAGTTACTTCGACTTCCTAGAGCAAAATAATCAGCAACAGTCACTATTTCAATGCCATGAGGAAAAGTTCCCTGTCTGCCAACATTCTCTTGGAAAGCTGCAGACGCAGCTCTTCTGCAATTTATCTGTAGAAATGAGTAAATAGATAGTAATTACTGGATGCAATTCATGAATATGTATAAATGTATTAAGAAAAAGGTATCTATATTAATTACCTCACGGTCAAACACAGCAACACACAGCAATGCCGATGCAATTGTCTGCACATGAGGGCGTAAAACATGAGCCTCAAAAGCACGTGCTAAAGACCAGACAACATAACAGGCTGCGTCTCGCACTGAACCACCAACAGCAAAATTGTGAGCTCGAACATCATCATAATCTAAACCTCTTAACACAGCAGCTACAACATCAGGCAGGCGAGAAGGAAGAAGTAATCCACGTCGACCTACAGGAAGTCGATAAAAGAAGCAACTTTCAAAAACTTTCAAGCTAAGTTTTTATTGGCCAACACCAACATAGGAATCAATTGCACTTCCTCTCCAATACTACATACAATTGGCACTCAACTGAACAATGTAGTTATTTTCTTATATACTAGACTTTGAATCCTTTAAACCAAATTTTCACATGGAAGTCAGCTTAATGGAAAATGTTAATGTTTAGTATTTGGCAATTCCAAAATCAAAGAAATATTCTGGACTAAGGATGAATTCTCCGAACAGCATTGCAGGAAAAAAGGAAAAAAACAGTCAAATGGTAAAATTAGAGAAGATAAAACAGAAAAGATTACGAAAAAGACATTAAATGAAGAGCATGATAAAGATATCAATTAGATGAATAATGGCATTTCCCAGTCCATGAGATACACAGATATTCTTTTAGTAGAACAAAGAAAAAAATTATCATCAACATCTATTAACATTAACAATTAAAATTAGGGAAATGGAATCTTAATTACTGAAAGTCACTACTGTATTAAAGTATTCATGGTAGAACCCCTTTAACAAATGAATGATGGAGAGAGCACATTTAGCTCACCACCATAATAAGTCAGAGGTGGAATAACAGTGATAAGCATCTCTGATAGTTTCAGATAGATAGATAATGCAGAATCACATGCATTAAAATGTAGCTTTACCATCGGCCAATTAAGGGCAAAACACACATTTTCAAGCAAAGAGGGGCATATGATGAGCTGGGATACCCAGTAAGCCATTCAAATTAAACCAGTGGTAATTGACAGAAAAATAAGTTTTTCTTTCCAAACTGGAGAGATATAAAGCTGGAAATAAATCCAATACAAAATTAATAATAGCTCTGAGAGAGTTACCTTTCTTTACAGAGGAGGAGGAAGGAAATAAATCTAAAAATAAATTACCCAGTTCAGCCAAAGCGAGGGATGCTCCATGCCATGCACCATCAGGCTCTCCAGGAGAGAACAATTCCAAGACAGTTGCAAGTATTTCATCAGCCATATCCAAGGAAAGTCTTGCAGAGAGACGGCCCAAGCCTTTGGCAGCTGAGTAGCGGACACGTGAGTCAGAATCTCTAAGACCACCAATTAATTCCTCAACTACATCCTCTATCTCTGAAGGCACCTTGAAACAGGAAATACAAAAAAATTACTCTCAATCTGAGGAAAAAGGGTCATCTAACTGAGAGGCAGAACCTCATCAATCAAATAATGTAACAAATGACCATATGCTTTCCAGGTGCATGCAGTTAATAAAGGCTGTTCAGACAGTCCATCAAGTTAATCCCTCCATTACTGCCGACATTTTCATGAACGAGATAAGTGAAGTCTTTGTTAATTGATGTAATTCTTATTAATGAAATGCGAGAATCTCCTCGTGAAACTATATCCACTTCCTGTTTGATTTGGCTTTTTTTCTGGGCTCCACAATTGAAAATGAAGAACAAAAAAGTATCGGAAATCAAAAACTTTTAAGTAATGGTCCACTAATATTTTTATTGTTTACGACCCGGGTTTCATCACGTAACGACATGAAGATCAAATCAAATGGAAATCAAAAACTTTTAAGTAATGGTCCACTAATATTTTTATTGTTTACGACCCGGGTTTCGTCACGTAATGACATTAAATGTCTTTACGTGACGAAACCCGGGTCGTAAACAATAAAAATATTAGTGGACCATTACTTAAAAAGTTTTTGATTTCCGATATGGAGAGGTTCCACAAAGTGAAGCCTGAATTTATTAGTTAAACAAAAAAGTATATGGTGCATTTATTGATTTAGAGGCAGCATCTGACAGGATTTATAGAAATGACTTGTTGAATGTATAGAGTGACAATGGGACGAATGAGCTGTCATTGAATGTTGTGAAGGAAGTAGTGATTATATACTAAATAATAGTTATGCAAGCAAAAGAGTGAATGAGACCTTCAGAGACTAGTTTGAAGTATAAGTAAGGACGCATAGCGCTTTAGGGGCTGGTGAATGTTTTCATGGATATCTGAGAGAGGGATGTATATTTTGATAGTACTGATCACATTAGTACAAAAAGGAGCCTATGCTGAGTTTTTCCCTAAATGTTTATGAGTTGCCAGACTCCAAGTAAAAGTTCTAGCAAGAAAAGAACATACCTCAACATCATCATCTTGATCACAGTCTTCGGATGACGGGGACTGATGCTCACCCCCACCCATAGTCCGGTCCAAGTTGGCAGCCAAGGACCGGTTGCCTCGCTGATACCTCCATGTTGCAACACGAGGTTTCAGGAATGTTAAGCCTACAGAAACAATTGACCATAACAATGTAAAGGTAGGTGTATACAACAAGACTTTTCTCCATTAAAATGAAAAAATACTGATATCAGATAGTAGAGAGAAGAGTACATATGTATTTGATAATCAGACTCAGTGTTAAAATGAGGATCATATTGGCCATTGAGTTTACTTTAATTCAATTAGAACTAATATCAATAAAATATGTAGCATATGTTTCACCATCATACATTCATCCCAGTTTTCTTAAACTTGCTTTTCCTTAAAACCTTGCCAATAAATGAATTCATCAAAAATCCTACGTCACAAAAACAGAAGGCAACCACTCATATCACATTCTTGGATGACCAAAACAACGATCTACATATTCAAAAACTGCCCATCTGATGAAGGCTATGTGGCATAGTTGTTATTTGCTTCATTTATGATGCTTTGATCAAGGCTCAGTGGTATTGTGTTTTATTTAATTTATTTGACGGATACATTGATGAATCCATCTTTAGAGCTAAAAGTGCACACAAGAGCAGAGAAACTATTAAAAAAAGAGGATGAATAGTTTTTTCCTTTGGGAAATGCTGTCAAGGAACTATAGAAGACACCCATTCAATTCCTATGGTATCAGTGATCACATTTGGAGTTACCTATAGGCAGTAATTATATTAACCAGATGACCAAAAGGGAAGCTACCACCGAGTGTAGCATATTCAAGTTGAGCACAGAAGGACTGCTGGATGTAATCCAGAAGAGGATCCAAAAGTCTGAGCACTAGGTAAGCAAAGGGGACCATGGGCAATAGGCAATGACACAGTTGACCAGGGGGGCTGCAGGAACATTGCAATTAAAGTCATTGCAACTGGAATATTGCAGCGTCAGCTGCTCTCTGTTGGGAGCTTAAGTTTGGTAATACAATGGGTGAAAGTGAAATGGGATTTCTTGAATGGTTCACAAAGCTAGTCGACCATAACAGTTTCGATTCGGGGTTTTGTATAAGGGTTATTCCTGAACTACAAATGAGATGGGCAAGAACTTTCTGGACTTCACGTCATTTATAGCTGAACTTCAGTTGGATTTTACCCCCCCCCACCTAAATTATCAGTTTTGTTTAAAAATTCTCACTCAACCAAATGCAATAACCCTCAGAAAAAATTTGTCAACTTGGAGAAAAAGTGAACACTATGATAGCTGATTCTTGCAGGATCAAGGATTACTAATTATCCCAAGTAGTAAATTTACTCCCGATGTTTAAAGGCAACCCACATCTTTGCAGCGAACATTCGGTGATTTTTTCGAATGGAGTTGTCCTACTGAAGCAAGAAATGATCTGGCTGCATCTCATACCTCTCATGAACATGCCCGTGCGATGGTCGACGGCGAATCTGACTAACCGCAGCAACACACCGAAAGTTGCCGATCGGATCCTGGGGAAGGTTCGAAATATATTCGTTCGAAAGATTAAGTGTTTCAAATTCGATTGGACGGGTGGGTCTGCTCAGTGGTATGGGAGTGGAGGGATGGGTCAAGTGTGAGTTAAATGTCGCTCGAACCGGGGAAACGAAGGACCCGCGATGCGCTGAGGCCACGAAGCCGTAACGGGCGCATTGTGGCTAGCACGGTAGCCCAAGGCGGCCGAAGATATAGGGAAGTCGAACGATACCTTCGGAAACGAAAAGTATTTTCACATTGCCCTTTTATACAAGAGACTTTCTGTTCTTGTGAAGCAGTGTCGTTGCTCATTCGTCTCGATGTTAGTCCCAGAAAGTTTAAGTGCCAAAGGTTCCAGTCGGAAGATTGATATGTAGATATTTAAAAAATAGATAATTTTACAAGGAAACAAATATGTTTGGATCTGAAAGACCCACCAATGCTGGCTATTCTGCGAATATATTTCGCGTCGCCATCGGGGACGAAGATAGATTTTGTAGAGTGCACTCATTGGAATTCCTGCCGATGATAGTAGGCCCATTAGGAGGCGAAGATGCTGGGAGACAAGGACCAGAAATCAAGCTCCAAAACAATATTAAACCATTTGGCAGAAGAGAGGCAGAGAAGGTTAAGGGATGCTTTTGCAGAATTTGGTGACGTAATTACAGAGAGATCGGGGACTACCACCTTAATGAAGGACGATCTGCCACCATCTGTTTCCGTCCCAATAAGATCCCCGCCCTTTCAGTGCACTCCAGTTCAACTGAGGCAAACGAAGGAACATATCAAAGACCGTATGGAGTAAGTGGTGATATGAGAATACAGCTCGCCTCCTGCGAGTCCCGATTGACTACCGGCGGCTATATGTACGCTAGTCTTCGACGCGTTTCCCTCAACTACAGTCGAAAATGCCTCTTGGCATTTTAAGAATGCCTATACTTCGCCGTTCCGGATCTCAATTCCGATTATCATCAGACTCCTTGGACAGTAAAAAGCTACAATGCCACTGGATTTTTTGAGCCATTCGACCTCTATGAATATCAAAAACTACAATTTGGCATATGTGCTAGAGGCCAAAACCTATCCGGTTCATCGAACAAGTATTGTGCGGCATAAAACTGGAGTTTGAGAGCATTAACTTGCACGATTTAATCATATTAAGTGAACTCTTCGTTCTCCACTTTAAACATATAACGGAAGCTTTCCATAGCTTTAGAAAGTCCAAACTGACAGTCAATCCGGTTTCACTAACAACGGTGATCCCTTCAAAAAATAGGTTTTAAGGACATATTAGAGTAAAATCGACCAGGAAAGGGTAGAAGAAAAGATATTCCACAATTTAAACTTTAAAGGCAGCGCGAATGATTTTGCGGTTGCGCAGCTTACATTACAGGTTAATTGCTACAGATTCCGAAATCGCGGCCCTGGCTAACGAGTAACGCCATTTTAAATGGACTAACACAACAGAAGGCCGTTCGCAAACGAAATTAAAGAATTTCCTCGCCCCTGAGAGGCAAATCCCTGATTTTTCACAAGAGTTTACACAGCCCACCGACGCCACGGATCCTTAGCCTTTGCTAGTCGTACATGAACCAACTGAAAAAAGGTACTCTGTTATGAACCAGAGTTTGGCAGTCGTATTCGGCGGGGATAAATTCGAAAAAATATATGCTAAGACAAAAGTTCGATTCGTAATCTGACAATGGGGCTCCAATTTTCTGGTAGTCAAGGCAGCTGGGAAAAATTGGGGAACGATAACTTAGACTGTCATCTTTTATATTCGAGGTCAACCATAATCGGGGAAGCGAGAACGTAGTACCCGACTGCCAATCGAGAATATTTGACGAAGGTACAGGATTACGAACATTACGAAGATAAAGGGCATACTCATCAAGGATACGAAGACGGGGTCAACGACTGTATTTTACAGACTTCCCCGTTTTTGTTCTTATCACTCAAATCAACAACGAAAGATTCCGGAGTGCTGCAAAATAAAGAGGAAAGTACAAAGAAGAGGAGGAAAATGAAACCTAATCATAACTCGTGACATACTGGAGTACTGCTCGCCGCGGGGTAGGCATAGCATGGACGGGGGTCTAATTGTGACGTCGCATTTCCATGATTCTAGGATGGGCGCACATTAGGGATTCCATCAGACGAAAAACAGAATCGAGAGCGAAATTTTCTGGCCTGACATGAGCAACGACATATTAAGTTACGCGAGGGATTGCGAATTAAGCCGGAGGATGAAATCTGCGCGAAATACTAGAGCGATTGTGCCCGAACAAGCATGGGAGCTAATACACTCACATTTCGTCGGGCCCCTAATTCAACTTGCCTGGGAAATATATACTGATTGTAATCATTGCTGGTTTTACGAGAAACGTCATAACATTATCGATTAGGAATACGACCCCTGGAAGCACAGTGTCTGACTGACCAAGAAATCTGACCAAGAAAGATTTTAACTGCTAAAATTCTTGCATCCGATTACGCCCCAACGTTCATGTCGGGGAAATTCTAAGAAATGTATCTCACTTTCAGGATAAGACTTATAACTACATACATCACCATACTATCCTACGGCCACTTTGGTGGAAGGGTTTAATAGGAATCTAAAGTGAGCCCTAGCGATGTACTACCACGATTCTCATTATATTCTACTTATAGATGGGATGAAGGATGCCTACTGCTAATGAGTACCTTTAACGCTACCATCCACAAATATATGGGTCCCTTACTAGGAGGTACATTTTTATTGGCTGGAGTTAAACCATTCTTTAGGAATGAAATGGAATGTTGACCTAGGGTTTTGGGAAGAGACCATACAAAAGGGCCAACTGGAAAGGGGGGCAGAAGCAATAGTAAGGTTGAGGAAGGCAAATAGGGCCGTGGTGGCCAAAAACAATTGGCCTTTGGCCTGGCAACCTCGTGAGGTATGGCAAAACTTAGGATTAAGGCTGCCCAAGGAACTCTACCTCCGATAGAATAATAATAATATCGGGAAGCTTCAACTAAACTTCATTTAATTACATATCTCTTTGTGCTTCTGACATTAAGCAGGGGAGGAAGCTCCCAGCACCAGACTTGCAAAGAGTCAAAGGGAAATGAGTGGCCAGAGTGTAGCATCCAAAAAGTTCAGTCGTCCTCAAGCCTCAGTCGTGTTTACTTTGTGCTACTACGAGCTGTTTTGCCAAAAGATACCACTGCCCTATCCTCCACCATTCCAAAGCCACTCAAGTCTTTCACTCTCAACTTCTACCTCTAATCTCTATTAGTGCATGTGGCTACATCTCTTACAGCTCTCACTCCAATGTTGCTTCCTCCCCATCCCTAGGGGACGGAGGAATTCAGCATCGCATGATACCACCCAAGTCTCAGGACGTATTTCAGTGACCTACTTCCGAGAACCAATGTAATTGCCTGTACCTTTTATGCTGGTGGGAGCATTGTGATTGTTCTACTTCATTAGCAAATAGTTTGAAGATGAGTATTTGTGATATGGCTTCATTTCCATTATCGCAAAGTCTGCTCAAATCAAGTGTACTCATGAGTTTCTATTACACCTTATCCTGGTATAAATCACACCTATGGTACATAACATTAAATAATCTCAGCAGAGAGATGTAAGTTTCACACTGGCTCAGCAAACTTACTTGGAATTGCACTAGTTGAAAGTGATTCCTCGATATAATAATGAATAATTATGAACAATGTGATATGATTAATGAACAAATTTATTTAATTGGTTACTCACATGCTAAATGGATGACTGAGAAGATAAAGAACAGAGTAGTAGCCATCAGCTGCACAACTTTTGAATGGTTTCACTTCCAGAAATCAGTAACACCACTCAAAGAGCATGTCACTTTTACAAGGTGTTTCAAAAGTAGCATCCAAAATTCGAGTAAATACCCTGATCAAACATTACACACCTAACACTACATGGATGAAATATCCTTGCTTAGCCACAGTTGTGACATGTTCTAAAACACACCATTTTTAAAGGAAAGTTTCCAATGACTTTTACTTAAATTTTCAGGATTTTATCACACTAGAATCAACCTGTAGGTTGAACTGCCAAATATTAATTGAAACAATATACAACAGCATAGTACCTCCATCACGGGGAAACATATCTACATAATCTGAACATTCATCAATGATAGGTGCTCAGAATATTCTAGATAATACAATGAAGATTAGGATTATATCAGAATCGTAAACACTTCTGCGCGCGCGATGCTGCGGTGATAAACCTGAATTTAGAGTTATATCAAATATGCAGTTTGGAAAATTCACACAACAAGAGCGGCTACAAAAATGCCTTCCATTTGTCTGAAGAGCAAGTGTACAGATGACTTCTTGCCCTTGTATCAAGCGGTGTAATGGATATAAGCAGTCACACACACTGATGAATTAGAATTTACGCACAAATACTTGAGAATAAAATGTGACAAAACTGACCAGCAGTGTGCCGTAACCGTTAACAGGGAAAGCTACACATGGTGCAGGTACTGCAAAGGCTGGTAGCCTTACATACTTTATTAATCCTAACTCAAAACAGTCACAGAGTAGCTGTGGAAGGCCGAAGCCACAATAGGCAGTGGAAGCTGAATAAGGTTGGCCCATCAAGATGCAGACTTAGCAATACGAACTGGACTATCAGTACGTGGAATATGAGAGCAGTATATGGAAAGGAGCATGAGTTGTTGACTGAAATGAAAGCGAGATGAATGGATGTTTAGTGTGTGTGTGAAACTAAGCGCAAGGGTCAGAATGTTGTTACCATAGATGGCCATGGTCTGGCACTGTGGTAAAGACTGACGATAATGTACACGGCAGTCAAGGTGTAAGACTCATTCTTAATGAGAGAGCTAAGTTACTAGTAAGGAAGTACAAGTTAGTATCCCCCAGATTGCTCTGGATTCGCATGAAAGTAGGTATTAGGAGAGTTGTGATTGTGGCGTGCTATTCACCAGTGGATGGAGAGTGACAGTGTGAAAGATGAGTTTTGGGAAAAAATGAGAGAGGTTTTGAATGAATGTGACCCAGTTAGAGAATAATTGTACTAGGTGTCATGAATGGCTGGGTTGGTGTGAGGCGGGATGCATCTGAGAGAGTGGTTGGGCCTTTTGGTGACGCCCGAGTGAATGATAATTTACACCGCAGTAAGATTTTGAGATTTTTGCGGTGCGCCGCGGTCTGCGCTCCGCAGCAGGAAAGGGGGCAGGGGAGGGAGTTTGGCAATGAACCACGCAGGACGGGTAGCCCTTGCTGTCCAAGTCCCTCCTTATCTTTATGGCCCAAACTCCTTCCTAGAGGACAATTGGCATTCCTCCTTTCCTACCCAAATGAGTCCCTACCTCGCTCGTTACCAGCCGCATTCCTTCACCATGAGCTTCTAACCTTTCTTCCTATTATCCTCTCAATGCTCTCATAACCAGTAGTTGTCATATGCTCACTCTTAGCACCATATCGAGATCTGATATAACCAATGTGGGTAAATATCAACGGATTTCCTTGGTGTTTGGTATCAAATTTTACAGAAAACAATGGACAAACTTCATATAATACTTGTTCTGTAGATTTTTGCCGATAAAAAACTTTAGTAAAATTAACTGATGTTCCACTAATGTGCCCCTCAGTGGGTGGGGCCCTTTCCATGGAAATGGTCAGGAGAGTCAAAGGTCTTCTACCTGGTGTACAAGGTCTGGCCTCCGAATATTTCCCGCATGCAGTGGAAGACTTACGATCTAGCAGCTGCAGCTGAAGGGTCAATACAGCATTTACATTGTATTATTTGCTTTCTCGTTTAGACTAACACACTCTGTAAAGCGTCACACTTGGCAGTCTGCTCCACGCCTACAATTGAGTTGTTTCTGAACCTCACTGTGTTGCTAGTGCTTCGGCACTTTTCATGTGAGCCGTTTGCATAAATTTACTGCTGAAAGTTTTAATTTTTTATTTGTGTTATTTCACATTAATTGTTCTTCGGACCATGGTCCATACGAATAAGCAAGTGAGAACTTTACAAGATCACCTGAAAATAATAGAAGAAATAGAGAAGAATTCAGGGCAGAAACGGGTGGACATAGCGAAATGCCTGGGGATGTCTGCACGTACGTTGAATTCAATTTTTGCCATGAAGGACGACATCAGGGAACAAATAAAAAAATGTGGCAACACATCTAAGATGCGAAAAACTGGCAAAGAGGCCACGTTTGCAGAGTTAGAGACAGTTCTCTTCAATTGGTACCAGCAGGCATGGGCGTCCAACATCGCCATTGGTGGGGTTACCCTTAGGGAAAAGGCAAAAATGATTGCCACTCAGTTGAACATTGACAATTTTAGTGCATCCAATGGCTGGCTGGATATGTCGATTTAAAAATCGACAAGGACTGGTTGATAAGAAGCTCTCAGGAGAGAGTGCCGATGTAAGTGCAGAAACTACAGATGCGTGGCTGGAAAGTCTGCCATTGCTTTTAGAGGACTACAAATCACGCGAAGTATACAATGCCGATGAGACCACCCTATTCTTCAATGTTCTTCCCGACAGAACCTTGGCGTATAAAGGTGAACGCTGTCATGGGGTAAACATTCCAAAGACCGACTGACTGTATTACTTTGTGTAAATAGTGATGGAAGTGACAAACAAGTACCAATTGTGATTGGGAAATCACCAAAACTGAGGTGCTTCAAAAAATTTAAAAAAATTGTCCACAAAATATCATGCAAACGCTAAAGCTTGGATGACAACGGATATTTTTTGTTCGTTTCATGCCTTAGACGCCCAAATGGACGGCCAAAACAGAAAAATTATCCTCTTTATTGATAACTGTGTGGCGCACCCCAAAGACACATGCTTTCTGAGGAATGTTCAAGTGATTACATTTCCAGCAAACGCTACAAGCACACTCCAACCACTTAACATAGGTTTAATTCACATTTTAAAAGCGCATTATAGAAGATGCCACATTATAGAGATGCACTAAGTATTAATAAATTTAAAACATTAAGTATTATTAAATTTAAAAATTCTCCCGCTTTTAAGAGAAATTCCTTTAAGATTTTCCTCTGCTGTGAAAATTTACCATAAAATTCTCGCATCATCATCTTGCTTGGGCTCCTGGGAAATCTTTTCCTGCATTGTTCGTTTTCCTGCATCCATCATTTTTTTGCCCATCCCTTTGAAAAGTGATAGATTGAGGTTCTACTGTATACACGGATGATGCTGTTTTGATCTCAGAGAGCCAACAGGGATTACAGAAGCTCCTAGATAAGTTTTGTCAACAGACAGAATGGTATTGAGGGTAAATGCATTCAAGACTAAAGTAGTAGTTTTTGATAAAGAGAATGGGGAGAATAACTGTGCGATGAGGGTAAAAGGTGAAGTAACTAAACAAGTGGATGATTTTGTGTACTTAGGTAAGATGTTTGCAAAATATGGACAGATAGATGAGGAGATAAAGAGACGTGCAAATGCTGGAAGGTAAGTAGTAGGTAGCATGTGGAGCATATCAAGGAATGAGTGCTTGTCTAAGGAAGCGAAAATTGCCGTGTACAAAAGTGTACTTCTTCCCACTTTGCTAAATGGTAGTGAAACATGGGTCTGTCAGCATAGACATAAGAGTAGACTTAACGCCAAGGGTATGAGTTATCTGAGGAGTGTATACAGCAAAAGTAGGATGGATAGGGTCAGGAATGAGTGGGTAATAAATGAATGTGGGTTAGATGCTCCAGTAATGGACATATGTATATGAAAGGAGTGTGCTTTGTTGGTTTGGCTATGTTGAGAGAATGGATGAGAGACAAATAACAAAACATATATATAAGGGTGAAATGAATGGTGCGAGAGGAAGAGGTAGTCTAAGAAAGTTATGGCTGAATGTGGTTGAGGAAATTTTTAGGATAAGGAATATTAGGAGTCTTAAAAAAGGGAGGGCATGTATGAAGCAGTGAATGGGGGAAAATGAGGCAAAAGAGGTTTGCAAGGATAGCTCAGTATGGAGGAAATTATTGAAGCAGAGTTAGGTGTACACATATGTATTTATGAGTGAAACTTTGTGACTGTGCCTACCCCGGAAGGGAACAGCGTGATTGGTATGTATGTAATACTTGAGAGCAAATATTTGATGTATGTGCCCTAATTGTTCTTCCAAATCAAAAATAACAGAATACGGATATTATGCTCATGTTCAGGATTACAAATGAAAATATAGGATTCACTCACATGGACAGCAAATTTGTTATCCAAAGAGAAGTTAATCATAAGGAATACTAAGTCATTGGACAACATGTAAAAACATTGCTGCAATGTGTAGTTTTCTCCATGGGAAAAACTAAGCCAGCCTACCATGGGGGTCATCCATTAGTCTCCCATCTGGGATGCCAGAATACACTCCACCAAGTTGAGGACTTGGGACTCATTCTCTCTGGGCACTTTATCTTCTCCTTGAGACACTCACTACAGACAACAGATGGGAGAAAACATCAGTGTCCCACAAATCTCTTTTCTCCTGTTTTCAGGAGAAAACTAAGTTCTGGACCAGGGCCCCTGACCAGCACAATATTCTTTTTCCAATGAATATGACCAATTTCTAGAGTAAATAGGGTTGATACACAGATGACACAATTTAAAAGAGGATTCAGAAGACTAGGTAATGATGCTGAATTTACAACATTGACCACAGCCGAGTATGGAACATACCCTACATTTGATACAAGTTAAACTCTTAACTTTTACAAGGTTTTAATTACCATGATAGCCTAAATAGTTTCAGAAATGCATGATATCCTTTAAAATACCCATTGCGAAAATGATAACCCTCATTCAATCATAAAATTACATAAAAATCTGATAAAACCTCAAATGCTTTCCAGGACAATAAGATTCCCACTAGCTTAATTTAACAAAAAATATTTTGGAAGGGTAATCTGCCATGACATTGTCATCCATGTCGTTTCAAGCATAAGTAGAAGTAACATTTAACTGAATGATGTAAAAAAAAGATAGCTATAATGACAATGGTTCTCATGATGTCCATGCCATATATATCTGCTGATACTCCACAACATGGCTAGCCCAAATGCATCATGTTACCAAAAACTTGTAAAATGATTCATAAGGGACTTGAATTACAGCTAAAATGACAGTAAAAGGAAGAATAAGATACTTTTCTGTAATTCATACTTACCAATTCTTTGCACAACCTTAATGGAAAATTTCCGAGCCATGGACTCCCCACTAGAACGAAAACCACTGTCTACGACCCACTGCAGGAGTTTTGGGGCACATGGCAATAATTCTTCTCTACCCCCATGCTTCAAGAGTGATGCAACTGGTTCTAGGCCACGCCATGACAAGCTCATATCATTTCGTTTCTAGGAAAACAACCAACCCATAAAGTTGTTAGTAATCAGGCCTGTGCACATTGATTCCTGAATTAAAATGACACACTAAAGGAAGAGTGTATACCCTTAAAAAGGTAAACAATATGGTTCATATAGAGAACCATGCAATTCACAGAAGATACTTCTTAAGAATTTTGTTTCAATGCATTAGGAACTCATTCACTTTTATTTCACTGCATTAGGAATCCATACTCTCAGATGTTTGACATGTTACATATGGTCCTATGCATGGCATCTTAAAATTAGCAGGACACCATAAATAATACTAAGCTAAGGAGAATGCACGATGCCAAGTGAAAAATCAAAATGAGTGATCATAGTTGATATCTACAAGGCTGACAGTAATTATTTAAAAAAATACTGAGAAAAACACTGATCAGCCAAATGCAATGCATCTAAAATATAGTTATAAACCCCATACTGTTTCAAAATTTATTTTTAAAGGCATTTACAATTAAAAGCTAAATATTGTGAAGGTGCACGTTGATTTTCTTATTGCTTAATGACACTAATGACTTTAGCAAGATCACAAAACAAGTCAAACATTTTGACAAATGATACGCTAAGTACCCACTAGGAATACATTCACGGCGTTAGAGACAATATTAAGACACTTATCGCAAAAAATGTACAGTGAATGACATTAATGTAAATAAAACTCACTTCACAACACCAACCAAAAAAATCGCCCAGGTGTTCTTGCTTGACGTCTGCACGAATGAAAAATCGAGATGCTAGAAATATCGCAGCACTTTTACAAGAATCTCTAGCCATTATGTACCTTTTGCATGCATCAAGAATTCTGGAAAGAAAGTTTTCAAATAAGTGCAACTATTCAGCAAGGAAATAATTAACCTAAATGAGAGGAAGAAAGCATCACCTTTCGATAATAGTTTTTCGCTCAACTTCCTCGCTTTGTGCGAAGCCGTCAATCCTAGACATATGGAATGGAATCATCACAATTATTGACAGCCAAAGGAGCAGCACGTAACGAGTGTACCACGTTTCCAAGTGACAAGGGTCTTGAATTTCAAGGAGTTTCAATACTCTCTCAAGATCAGCCACCTAAAATTATCCAGACAAAAGCAAGGAAACAATGAATTCATGAAAGTTTTCAGTTTCGGTCTTAGTTTTTCCAGTCTTACCTGATGAGGTAGGTGCCTAACGACAACTTTATGACCCCTGACTTTGGTAATAAAGTAAATATACTTGAAACTTTCGTTCATCAGTGCATCACAGTCTTCGCAACTCTTAACCATATCAATTAACTTGTTTAGCATTTCATCGAGATGAGGATCAAGTAGGTGTGGCTGTTCCTGGTATTCATCCATTATTTTGGAAAACCTTTCAAACGCAACTTCGGACGATGCCGGATTTTTGCAGTTCACTTTGACATCATCTATTAACTTCATTACTTCGACAACTTCCGTAAACATATCATGAACACACCCTATCCCCACATCTTCTCCCCCTTCACTCTCTTTTATTTCCACCATTTTAACACTGATGGAGATCAAAGTAAGTGAGCCTCGCCTTAACCTTACGAAAAGTTCATTACTTCATTCACGTCGCAAAACATATCATTTTTATAGATAACTAGCACCACACAAGCATTATTTACGTTTCACTCTTCGGCACATTGTTTTGCATCCCACACAAGTCAAATTTGGCTACTGGAATGACATCTATGGTGAATCCTGAACTTAACTCGCAAACAACACAATAATGGTTTAAAATGGCGGGGTACGAATTCGTTAGAGGCCTAGACCTCCTTTGTATTCTGGTAGCATGAGTGGTAAAGAGACCTCAAGCCTCATTAACAGTAGCATAAGGGATTTTTACATTTTGAGAAAATATTTTTGCAAAATGACGAAAGGGTAAAGCGTTTAGTGTTGTCGTAAGTATTATGAAGTAGTTACAATGAACATCGCCATGTCGGTTTTGTAGAGATTTTTCATTAGTTATCCCAGGAGTTAATTCCGACCTTGATTGAAGCACTAGGTGACAGCATATTGAATTCGCTATGCATGAGTGTTTCTAGCAGAGCGATTCAATAAGATATTTTACAATAATGGATCGCAAGGCATCAAATATTTGAAATTTATTCGATCAAAGGCCAAAATAGAAGTTGAGGAATGCCAACTTATAGGCCAACTTATATCATTTATATAAACATGGAAGTCGAGATACTGATTTATGAAATTAGCGCAAATTTGGTAAGTATGCGCTCTTTTAATATTCGATATCTTTTGAATAAATGATCATAACTGGTTGTTTCAAAGTTTTCATTCATTCAGTATCATTTTCTTCATCATTAAATAAACTTTTAACGACAAATTTCTTCTAATATACAATTTTATAGTCTAATTTTTGTCATTAACCTTATTGCCCCAATACTTAAAAATGAAAAAGAAGAAAATGTACACATTATAGTTATACGATATTCCCTCTTGGTATTTTAGAATAAACTAGCCAAAGAAAGTGAATTTTGAGCGCTCGAAGAATTCCTGCACACTGCTGCCCCTTTTTGACTCAGTTCATACGCACACTCTCACCTACCGATCGGTTACTGCTACAAAGATAATGATATTGTCAAAATACCCGTGGCTAATTAAGCACATGCATTGTAATATAGCGTATTGGCACAACATTTGTGGAACCTATGGATTTCCATATTTGAAAATAAACATTGGTACAATTTCCACTCATTTATTTTCGTCACCAACCATGATTTCAGAACATTATGCCACCGTGTATCATCGTGACACCAGTCTGATAATGGCACAATGTGCTGAAACCATGGTCGGCGACGAAAATAAAAGTATAGAAATTGTACCAGTGTTTATTTTCAAATATGGAAATGTACTATAGTTAAATTACATCATTTTAAACGGCACGATTTGCTGTAACAGCTGCTGTAGAACTATTTAGTTACTCCTTCCTCTTTATATACTAGTATTTAAAATATGCATATTTCATATTCAAAAGCACGCTGAAATTATGGGGTGGGTTATTTATGTGATTTCCAAGGATGCCTACCTGCTCATCAATGCAAAAATTGTGGAGCGTGTGCAAGGTTACTTTCTACATTTTTCACCGGTGTGGCTCCAATATCGGGGAAATTTTCCGGAATGTAGCTTCCTTCGAATAGCCCATTTCAGCGCTAATACGACGATCATTCTGTATCATTTAACTGTCAAAAATAGGCTAAAAATTTGGCAAACACGAAACTTAAATTATAAAACCACTATCAGTACTTGAAGTTCAACAGTTCGATTAGGATCTGGCGAAGCACATGAGAATAAAAGAGAACACGTCTTTAGACAAAGCGGAGTTATTACGATAAGGATGCTAGTTTGAGAATATGCTATCCTCAAAGCAGAGAATATATCAGTAATAGTAGTGTGAATGGTACATGTAAGATTTTTAGAGGAATGATTTTAGCTTTAAGTAGGTATACATGAAAAACCGGCGGTGGGAAAAATGAAGGACGATGTATAATGGAAATTAGGTGTGAAAATTACAGTGAGTGGAAAGAACGAGACGTATATGATGTGAATTGCAGCCACATCTGAGGGAAAGCTTAAGAAGACAAGTGACTAATACATAGGGGAATAGGGTGGATGCAAAATCGTCGTGAAAGAGGACAAGGGGAAAATGCCAGTGGACGAGGCTGTTAAAATACAGAATTATATGGAATGGCTGGAACGACTTGTTCGGCAAGGATGAAAAAGGTAAAGCAAGGCGAGGGCAGGGAAATGAATATAATAAAGAAAAAAATGGCAATATAGCACGGGATCAAATGCTATGAACGGCTTGTGGGGGAATTTGAAGATGTATACACCGACGGTTTAGGCAACAAGGGTGAGCCTGGCGAATTAGTACGCGAAAATAACAGGTATAAGTGGAGCTAAGTGAGGTTTGTAGTGGTAACGGCGGTGAGAAGATCGAAAACTGAGAAGGTTGCGCACGTAGATGGGCAAGCCAGAGAAATGTTGAATTATAGGTGTTCATCACTCATTAGTCGTTTGGTATACTCAAGGCATTGGAAGAATGCGATAATATTTCCAATACACAAAGGGAAGAATGGGAATAACTTATGTAAACATTGTAGAGCAATTAATTTGAGTATTATGGTAAAAGTGAGCAGTATGCCATAATTTTAAAGATGCGAGAGATAGCAAATGACAAAATCTTGGATGTGTTTTGTAGATGTATGCCTATGAGAGGATGATGTACCGATTAGCTATTTGCACTTCTGCCAGCGCCAGAAGAATGTATGGGTGTTTAGAAGGAAGTATGCAATGCATCTGTGGACTTGGAGAAGGCATATGAATGGGTAATTAGAAATGAGTCGTAGAAGTTTTTGAAGGACTTCAGGATGAATGAGAATTATTAAATATTATGAAGGTGATAGATGTAAGAGAAATGCGAGAAAGAGTGGGGTCTAGAGTGACTAGTGCGAGGCAAAATAGGGCATAAAGTGTTATGTAACCGGGGATTTGTTCGGTTTTTATTGGTAATAACGTTCGGTTTTTATTGGTGATTATTTATTGGTTTATTACGTTGGTTTAATGGTTGGAGATGTAAATGAGCGAGTTTTGCTTCACGAAGAAGATGTTTCGGATCTGTCTGGCAGCTCACAGGAATTACAGGGGTTCCTTCATACTTTTTATGAAGCTACAGGGAGTATAGATTTATGGAAAAATGTGTCAAAATCCAAATGAGTAGTTTTTGACTGGGAGAGTGTAACGAATTTGTGACGGGATAAATGATATAGTAATAATTTTTAAATTGGAGAGTTTTGAGTACCTTGGCCATATTTTCTCGCTTAAAATTAGGCTTAAAAATTTGGTCATTTTATTGTTGAAATAAGTCGATTTTTGGTATAGATAATGTTATAAAAATAAAAAGGCATGTTAGGTATAACATACTCTTAGTGAATTAAAGAATGAAAGCATTTGATCAAGACCTTTTGCAAAAGAACGGTTCGGGTGATATGGCAGTTTTGGAGTGTGAACTCACAAGGACAATAATTAACAAAACGTCTAAAAACACATAAAAAAAACTTGGTAAGTAGTCGCTATGCAAAGAGTATTAAATTCGTTATGAGTTACAGGTTACAGGAATCTGTAGTGATTGTGTAAAACGCCTCTGAGCAGGAGATGACAGTGTCGCCTGGGAGGTCGCTTTTTTGTGATAGAAGGAAGGGTAGCGAGGTGGATAGGAAGGGATAAAGAGGCGCATGAATGTTTGAGGGGAAGTCGTAGGTAGAAGGTTGAGCGTGTCTGGGGATGAGAGTTTGTTTAGGTAAGCGAAAATCGCTGAGTAAAAAAATGCTCTACTTCCAACCTATTTGAATGGTAGAGAAACCAGGAAGTGCCGGGATAATGCAGCGGGAATGGGGTTCATGAGAACGGATTGCGGTTAAAATAAGAGGGATACGGTAAGGCATGAGCGATTTCACGAACGATTGAGAGCTGGATGCTCCAGTTATGGACATGCATGAAAGTAGTGAGCTTCGTTTTTGGGCCATAATGAGAAAATGGATGAGAAACGAAAAGAGTAACAGTCATATACCAGTCTGTAATAATAGAATAGGGAAAATTGTTTGAGGAAGGGGTAGAACGAGAAAGTCAAGGATGTATTCGGTGGAGGAGACTCTTGAGAATGAGTATCAGGAGTCTTGAGATTAGGGAAGCGTGCATGAAACAATCCATGAATGTAACAGATGCCAGAGAGGGCGTAACTTATAGAGGGCCAGTCAGATAGGCGTTAAAGCGATAGCGAGGCTCTTTGACCGTCTACGTCGGACGAGAATGGCGTGATGAGTATGTCTGAAGAAATAATTTATTGAGGTAACCACTAGAAATCTCAGTTAAACTATTGCATTTGCGATGTAATAATTCTGGCACTCATTCAGCGCTTCTCAAGAGGTAATAATCCTGTCAGTGACAAGAACAAACGTGTTTGCTTGTTAATGTCTGTTGTTTTGAAGCAAAAAATAATAATTCGATAAATGAAACATAAACACCCCCGGCCTTCCAATCACAGTCTTGGCATGACTAACTAGTTTTATACGTACGGTCTCTTCCTAGAACGAATACCGACGTAAAACAAAAATACGATGGATGGTTGTACAAATACAACTTAATTTTCGAATTCCCAAACTGAGAAGAAATATGAGGATAAAAAAAGTGTCGTCTGCGTTGAATTGGATGCCGATTAACTGCACCACGATCATTTTCGCAAAAGCAACGATCGCAATTGAGTAGCACTGTAAATTAAATTATAGAGGCGGAAATTAATGCAACAACTATACTCTCCAATATTGATCGCAGAAATCTACATCAAAAGGAGCCACTTCAAGACGAGCCAATTTATTTGGCTGAAAAAATTAAGGAAATATTTTCTCTTGCTCCAAATATCTGGAAACAACAGTTACATAAAAGCAATTATGTAATCAGACAGGTTACATAATTCTCCTAAGCGACCCGATAGGCGGCAGTCTAGGTATGAGAGAAGCGTCTCTTCGATTAAAACCAGATTAGCCAGTTCCGGGGACGAAACTGAGGTCATCTCAGCTGTTTTTAAAATCAAATGGTGCTTAATTTGGAAAGATCAAAATAGAAAAAGATATTTTAAAATTCTTTAGTTAGTATTTTTTCTTTCTGTAACCTACATTTGTTATGATAATGAAGAAAAAATCCCCAATCTATTATAAATTTTTATCCACAAGGAGTTAAATTTATAAATGATGACAATACGACTCACCCATGGACAACAAAGCGTAAGATAACGCATACAATTCATTATCTTTCACATTGTCGATTGAAAATTAGACTCAATCTTTTACATAAATTCAAAACCAATTTATTTTCTGACGAAGTCATCAACATCTTACGAATTCCAACATATTACGGTAGATCAGATCATGACAGTGAGGCGAGGGATATGGATTGTAGAACAGAAAGGATAGAAATGTCATTTTTCCCGCGATCGATAAGAGACCATAATGGCTGCGTTAAGACTTTGAAGTAGGTTAGTTGACAGATAGTAAAGCTGATAAATTGATGTGCTCCCTAATGCATATTTCTAAATCTGCCGAGTAGTGCTAACTCCACGTTTTGCATGTTCCCTGTATGGCTCTTGTGTCACGTTTATATGGTTACACTATATATATTATTTTAATAGTTTCTGTAGCATTTTTAGTATGGCCGTGATGTGTTGCATGTTGGTGAAAGTTAATTTCTACTCTGTAGTGCATATTGGTGAAAAGTCATCCCTTGCCAAACACCCATGAGGTGGTTTGCAGGGTAATAAGTAGAAGTATTCTGAGAAAGGTTGGTGGTACTTTGGAGAGCTTCGAAAAATCTTAATCACAAAAGTTTATTTTTTAGTCAACATCCATATGGAACCCCTCTAGTCCCAACGAATGCATGTGGCAGTATGGTAGCCTAAAAATAGGCAATGTTTTCAAAATTTTCACGCCGCCCCCCAATTCGATGAAAAATGACTAGAAAACTATTTTTGCAAAATGTCAGTTCAATACGATCAGTAGAATCCGTGCCCCACGCATTTTAAGTTTTGGCATTAACGCCCTTAAAATCCCTTAGGGTAGGTGACAAAGACGAGAAAATTATTTTTCTCTTCCTCGTAGGCACGCGTTATGGGTTTGGAATCAGTTGTCTACTTACAAAGATAGTTTTTTATGTTTACTTGACTGAAAAATAAAAACATTGTCCATTATGGATGCATACTTTTTTGTGTTTTGGCATTAACAAGGTCGAGTTCCTCCTTTTCAAACTGGTTTTGTATAAACTTCGGTTCACTTCTGCTGTTTTGGCGAAACCTTGGCCCCATTACTAAAAAGAAATGTCTTCTTATTACTCCTACCCTGGTATGGAGTGAATGATATAAATGCAATAGTTTTATTCCATGAAAAAGACCTTCTTTGACTAGTAGCAGTCATAGCTGAACAACACGCACAGCCATAAGTGATTCCGCAATGAGTGTGGAAAAGCCTCCGGTCGCATTTTCTCTACGTGTTCCGATTCCACCTATTGGCTCTCATTCAGAACAGATTTTGGGAAATAAACTTCCATTGAAAAGGCAAGTGCTTAAAAACGGAACCGAAAAAAAGTGAACCGAATTTTATACAAAATGAGTGTGAAAAGGAGAAACTCAACCTTGTAAATGCCAAAAATAAAAAAGTAAGCATCCACAATGGGCAATGTTTTTACTTTTCAGTCAAGTGAACATAACAAACTATCTAAGTAAATATACCACCGCGTTAAAATGCGTGGGGCATGGCTTCTGCCGGTCGTATTGAGCTGATAATTTTCAAAAATAGCTTTCTAGACATTTGTCATCGAATTGGAGGGTGGCGTGAAAAATTTGAAACCACTGCCTATTTTTGGACCACCCTAATGTGACAGGGAGTTTAACAGTCATTTTTTGTGCATTTAGCGTCAGTATTAAAAAAAATATTGAAATGGACAATCGACACATTCCATTTCCCGGCCGATGCATGAGAATTTATCAAGAATATATTACAATTTTAAACTGGAAAAGTAACATTTCACCACGATGAGGAGGGGTTCGGAGGTATGGTCTTTCCACCAAACCCAATCTCAGAATCTTGATAATTTATAAAGGGAGAAACTGGTTATTGGAGCAGTACAAATTATGAACGAAATCAGGAAAGGCTTAGGTTGGAATGAATCATTTCCGTTGAAATTCATTCTAATTCATAGCCATTAAATTACTGATTGTCTCATTTAATATTGACAGGGCACTTTCTACAGTAGGAGATAGGAATTTCACAGAATGTCTCCAGCAGTAAACTCTCGTACAGATATAACAATGGGCGGCTGAAAGTCAAAGTGAACCCACGCGATACCGATAAAATCCGAAGGGGAGCGGATGATGCTAGTCGAGTGCAGGTGGCATCATGCTTGTTTGTCGGGGAAGGTGAACGCGTACACCCGGAAGAAGTTCTGACCCAGTGGCATTGAAGGACAGGCTACTCGCCAACCGGGCTGGATTTCGACGCATGTAATTGACTAAGGAATCGCGACGCCACTCCAAAGAATTCAATCATTTCTCCAGTTATGTTTCTATCTCCCTCCTGAATATTCCCCTCATATCTAACCCCTTCTTAAACGCCAAGAGAAGTACACACGACTTTTATACGCATACCATTAAGCCATTCTACCATTTAGCTATTCTAGTTTCAATGAGAGTAAATCGCTATTTGCATACTACACCGCAAGAGTAAAGGGGTACTGTGACATCAGGCAAGATATAGGAATAATTACATTAACATTTACATATTATCCCTACATGCCACCTCAAGGGTATTTGGCAGGAGCTGAGTTATTGCCAACATGCAAAATAATGTATAAACCAGTAGCTTTCACTGACATGCACCACACCATAGGTATGCCGCTAATGCTGCGCATACTATTTTTATTCTACATCTGAATATTACCCTGCAAGTCACCTCAAGGGTGTTTGGCAGGGGGTGACTTTTCAACAACATACTCTAAAGTGTAGAAATTAACTTTCACCAATATGCACCACACTATGGGTAGGCTACAAATGCTGCAAAAACTATCAAATTAAGCTATAATGTAAGTTGATAAATGCGATACAAGAGACATGCAGGGAACATGAAAAACATAGTGTTAGTACCACTTGGAAGATTTATAAACATGGATTAAGGAGCATATTAATCAGCTACACTGTCAAATAATCTACTTCAAAGTCTTAACGCAGCCATTATCGTCTCTTATCGATCGCGGGAATAACATTTTAAACCTGACTGATCTTAAATATATTCCCCTATTTAAATCTCATTTTCTGATCTACCGTAGTATGCTGGAGTCCGTAAGATATTAATACTTTTGTCGGAAAATAAATTGGTTTTGAAATTACATAAAAGATTGATAAAGAAGAGTTGTTGTCAATCAACGGCCTGAAAGCGATTCCCATCCCAGTTGTTGCAAGTGGCCAGGAAAACAAACAAGACCACCATACCGGCCTCTCACGTATCTTGCAGATTTTCACTGCAAGCGTTCCATCTCTGTTTTTAAGCCTACCCTATTCTTCAGTAATTAACTCAGATCAGAGATGCTCAGATCTGTTGCAACTCAGTTCCTTGGAGTTGCAAAAGATCTCGCAGCTCAGGAGAACCCACTCATTTTTTACCGCAGTGAGAATTTTCTATTTACAAAAACGTCTGGTACAATAGATAGTATCTAAAGGCATCCCATATTTTAATTGGGTAATTTTGATTGCTATCAGGAGCATTTTCGGATTTGGTGGTCGGAGGGTCGAGAGGAGTGAGACATTTTCGAGCGGAATGGGAGATGTTTTGAAATATGTAACATTTCCACGGATGTGTTTCTATGGACACATAATACGTTATCAACTATCGACGACATTGCATGGTACCAACATAAATAGTATCGTATGAGGTATCTCTTTTAATCTTGACCGGTATTGAAGTCGAATGATTTGTATTCACATTTTTATTTCTGCTCAACTTTTAATACTTATCATGGAATCTCGAACCCATGATGGAACACATGCTATTTGACCAACCATGTCCCACTTGAGTGGCACCGTTGATATCAATCACCAACGCGTCCTTACATTCGATGATCTGTTTCACCCAAATCAAATAAATTCCTGAATTAGAAGGAGTCTCTTGAATTAGGAGGAAGTTTTTTCATGTCAAATATATTTTTCTTGAAACTTGTGCATCGACAACAAATGTTTAAGTTGAATAGTTTAATATCACCTGCCCTCACTGAATTACTCAACGTCAATTTACGCCTATAGAGGACACGAACAAGCCATTGCCTACATCTATTTCATACCTACGACCCACCTTCATCCTGTAATTACAAATAAATACGACGCCTCAGCAGAAAGTTAACAACTTTTCATGATTAATTATTAATATTTTGATTATTTTTGCCATAGTAAGCAATCCTTAGTTGTTCCTTTGGGAACACATTCCCCATTCTCTGGGATATTTCACCATTTTTGGGTAATTTGCACCACTTTACACTTTTGTCTCTCTCCTCAGTGGAGTAATGTCTCTTGGATGGACTCCGTTATATTATAAATCTTTTTCACTAAGGTGCTATTTATTAACTAAACGCTGTTACCCTTGTTCGTAGCAATTACTTTTATGATTTCGAGCTCGAGTTTGTAATTCTCTCCATTGAGGGAATGGGAAAAATAAGGGAAACCGAACAAATTGGATGAAATGATTTATCAGGGCAAAAATAGATGTTAATTCTCAATACGACACAAAAACACCACCAATTATCAAATTATATCCTTTAACTCCCGCCATCACCGATCATAGTAACTGTCCACATATAATTTTATGTTATAAATAGCCTGCTCGATATACCTCTCACCAGATGAAATTACAACCACGAACAAGACATCATTAAATTATTTGCTACATGTTTAATTAAGGAGGGGTTTCAGAAAAGGACATAACAAGATGAAAAATTTTTGAAGCTCACTCCCCACTCCAGGGGGAAGCCTCCCATTGGAGACTTGCCTCCCCGCCTCAACCGCGGGCTTTCCCTACCATCTCCCCAACCCCTCTACTCATTCCTCGAAAAATGCCCTCTCTTTCCTCTCACCTTTACCCTCCCCCTCCTTCGGCGTGAAAACCACTCAATCCCCTTTACACTTCTTGTGTCACACCGGGGCACGTAAGCAATCTAAAGTGACAAAAGAATTACCTGATGATGATGACGCCGTTGCGTTGAAACATGTCGCACCATAAATATATCTGGATGGAAAAATACATTTTGTCATTAATGCAGATTAATAAAATGATATAGTAGCAGGTGAGTAGAAGAATTTTTGTAACTATCAATTGCGTACGATATCTTACTTATCGTTCTTTTCCATCTACATCTACTCATTACCCTGTTAGCCGCCACAAGGGTGTTTGTCCGGGGGTGACTTATCACCAACATGAACTAGTTTCAATAAATTAACTCTCATTAACATGAACGAGTTTGAATAAATTAGCTTTCACCAATATGCACCGTAGGTACTATGACTATGCAAAAAATGCTACATTAACTACTAAAAGAAAATCTAACCAAGTATACGTGACACAAGAGTCATGCAGGGAAGATGAAACAAATGCACATTATCAAATGCTGTGGAACACATAATCAAATACTTTTTCAAATTCAAGAAAAGTCGCGTCTACTGGAGAGTCATTTTCACCGAAGACAAAAATAATGTGGGCAAAGAGTGCTGATTGAGTTTCGCAAGATCCTCCTCTCCTGAATCCATGTTCTGCTATCATAGGCAATTTATGCATATCGAGTTGTTTAATGACTCAGCTTACAGTTATATATACGGTATTTCGTAGATGTATATGTTCAAGGACTTTGCATGAAATAGATGTTAGGAATATCGGTCTGTAATTAGATGGTTGTTCTTTATCTCAACGTTTAAACATAGGCGTTACATTAGCAATTTTCCCGTCTTTGGGTACTACATATTCCTTGATAGATTTTCCAAATATTATCTGCAAGAAGGGGGCTATTTCCGAAGCTTTTATTGCGAGGATGAAAAAAGTAAAGCTGGAAAAAGAGAACGCCGCAGAATTGGCCGATGATTTAAAGGAGTGTTATGCCATACATGGAATTAAGATGAAAATGGACAAGACGCAGGCCGATATATTCAGTAAAACGATCACAATGCCGAAAAGCTGCGCACGGATTAAAATATAACCTACAATGCGTAGCTGAATAGCTACCTTCCTGGAAGTCCCACTTGACAGGAGATTAAGATTTGCAGCCGATGTGGACAGGTTGTCTGATAAAGTGATGCTAGCCAATGCGAACCTGGCCTGGAATAAAAAGAAATACTACAACAGAAGAAAAAAGACGACTCTTATATAATCTATAATACGACCCATAATAAGATGCGCAGTGCTGGTGTGGATGTGGGATCCAGCACTGAACTTGATAAAATTTACGATAAATATAAGAGAGCTAAGATAACCGTTAAAGCGGCCTAAGGAAAAGATTTAATGGATATCAAGAGTAAAATATTAGGTGAAATTTTGGTAGATAACCCAGAGGCATTTTGTTCATGCGTGAGGGAAGTTCAAGGAAATAAATCTACAATATCATCACTAAAAACGGTCAAGTAGAGAGAGCTAGCGATATATTAGTAAAAGTAAATATCCTTAACCTTTTATACAAACATCCAATGCAGTCTATAAATATTTCTTGTCGCGGCATAGAAAGTCACCTGAAATCCATACACTCCAAGAAAACACCTGGTCCCACTGAAATTCCAGCCCGAGTGTATAAAGAATTAGCGTCAAAAATAGCACCCTACTTGAAAATAATATATGAAAAATCTCTAGCAGAACATCGTGTCCCTTACGATTGGAAAATCGCGAACGCTACTCCTACATTTAAGAACGGCGATAAGGAAGATCCTAGAAACTATAGACCAATCTCCCTCACGTCCATCTCGTACAATTTATTATAACATAAATTCGGCAGTTCACTTATCAAGTACTTAGATAGGCAACGCTTGTTAATTCAAAACCAGCATGGATTCCGATAATGCAGGTCCTGCGAAACCAAGCAAGCCATTTTTCTTCACGATATACTTACCCCTGGATAAAGCCTCACTCAGTAAACGCGATATTTTTAGAATTCAAAGAAACTTTCGATAAAGTTGCGCATTCGAAATTATTTGTTTAGCTACAAGCCTATGGAATATATCACGATTTATATGATGGATTGAAAATTCTTAAATAACCGCGAACATAGGGTAGTTCTAGATGACGTTAGTTCAGATACAGTAAAAGTCACATCCGGTGTGCCCGAGGGAAGTGTCATTGGTCACTTTTCTTTTTGTATGCTAATTGTATCACCACTGTCGTTACGAGCAAAATTCGCCTTTTCGCAGTATTGTACAGAGATATTAACACAGAATCTGAATGAATCGCATTTATGAAAGAATAAGATGCTATAAATGAACGGTGCGACGTTTGGTGGTTAGAACGAAATTTTTTAAAGTGCATTGTTATGAATTTTTGGAGGAAGAGTAGCTTTACCAACGAGACGTACACAATTAATCAAGCCGGGCTAATAAATGTGGAGTAAGTTCGGTACTTAGGTGTGACCCTAACACAGGGCTTGTCTGACAGGACTTGTGGGGGAAGCATATACGTAAAATTTAGATAGGGAAATCGTAAATTGGATTTATTAAAAGCATACTAGGAAAATGTGATGAGAAAGTAAAGGAGCGATGTTATTTTTCTCTCGCGAGGCCTCACTTGGAGTACGCCGCTGGTCAATGGCACCCTTACGAAGTTGTACTCATTTCAGATATAGATCGAACACAGCTAAGGGCAGCTAGATTTGTTAAATATTGTTATGATAAACATAGTAGTGTTACAAAATTGTTGAGGGAACCTCTATCCGATCGAAGGGAGAAATATAGGTTAAATATTCTACGAGAGTTTGATGCAGACTATTTTCCGGACGTTCAAAATATTTTGCTAGAGCCAAACTATTACTGTGGAAACGATCACAGGAATAAGATAAAGGAACTAGACTACAGAACCAATAGCTTTACAATGTCATTTTACCACGTACAATAAGGGACCATAATAGTCACGATAGATCAGTTTTAGTAAACTTTGACTCTGACTTGGTCTTTGCATTCGTGCTAAATATCGAAACACCATAATTAGCTACTAAAATCACATGCAATTTCCGGCATGATATAGCTCTTGCTTGATTTAATACCTTGTAGACTTTTTTACTGTCGCAGTAATAATAGCCAGTAGTCGTATCTTAAGTAGTGCACTGCATGGTAGCATGTTCGTCCATTTGGTACTCTCCTAGTTTCTAGTCAAACCGCATATAGTCATCCTCACTGCTTTTGGCCTGTGCCTGGCATTCCGGGCAACCTGCGCGGTTCGGATATCTGCTGGGATGAGGGCTTCATGCCTGGTGTGGAATCACCCCGTGTTACACACTTGCGATGTCTAGCACGGTATTTCGTAGATGTAGGAGGATGTAGATTAAACGGGCTGTTGAGATAATCTCAAAAACTGACAGAAGGACAAAAAGATATGCTGTCACATAGTGATAACCTACATCTATGCTGTCATATACGGATAACCTAACCTCTGGCGTACACAGCTATTAATAAAAAAAACCTATGATTACCACGCACCGCATTACCGCACGCGGAACAAAATAATGTGTATTTCAAAATAATGACAGGTAGGAAATGCCTCGAATGGTGGATAGATAAAAGAGAAGAAGGTTCATAGAGGCAAGGACTAATACGAGAAGCATTAACAAAGAGTTCGGACAAAGTTAATTTATTAAACTTCCACTCCAAAAGCGTCTTCATAAGCTATTCACAGAATATATCCGTGACGGATAACGTTCGTAATCGGCAAACGATGCCGCCTTTCTACACTTGTGCTCACGGAATAGAAAATTTGTTGAAATTGCTCAGTCCAAATAAGTCTCCTGGTCCTGAAGCAATTCCCTCCCGCTTTTACAGAGAACTAGCTTCAGAATTAGAACCCTACTTGCAGGTAACAATATCACGCAAATCATGGAAGACGTACATGTATATCTCCATATTACCCTCGGGGCCACCTCAAAGGTGTTTGGCTGTGGGTAACTTCTTACTAACATGCACTATTCGTATGCTACAAATGCTACAGAAACTCTTTAATCTAAATGTAAACGTGATATATGAGTCATGCAGGATACATGAAAACATGGTGTAAGCACCACTCAGAAAAGTAATAAATATGTATTAGGGAGCGCATCAATTAATCAGCTACACTATCTGTCAATTAACCTAATTCAAATTCTTAACACAGCAATTATGGCTTCTTATCGATCGAGGTAAAGACGACATTTGGAGCCTGTCTGCTCTACGATCTATTTCCCTTGTTTTATTCTCATGATCCCATCTACTGTAGAGTCTACACCTACTCATTACTCTACAAACCACCACAAGGGTGTTTGGCAGGTGAAGTAAGATATTATTAACTTCGTCGGTAAATAAATTAGTTTTTAATTCGTATAAAATATTGAGTCTAATTTTAAATCGACTGTCTGAAAGCGTTTCCCATTCAATTTGGGCAAGAGGTCAGTAACACTAACGAGACTATCATAACACCCTTTCTTGAACCTAGTTGATCTTCTCTGCACGCGCTCCAACTCAGTTTTTAAACTACGTTTTTTAAACTATTGTACCTCATGAGTATCCAAAACATAGGCAGCGTATTCCAAGAGGGGTCTAAAAAGGGAGAAGTAGCTGATTTCTATGACTTCATCGTCGCACGTTCCAAGTAACCTTTTAACAAATCCCAACTTACGATTGGCTTGACCAGTTATTTCCCGAATATGTTCGCCCTACGAGAGATAATTTGTCATAATACGTAGTACCAAAAGACAGGACAATTACCGAAGTCACGCCCATATCTATAAAAGGTGATAAAGAACAACTTTTGATTTACCGACCGATATGCCTAACATTTATCTGTTTGAGACAAGTTAAAAATGTTGTTTTTCCTGCAATCGATACGAGACTATTATGGCTGCTAATGAAACTTTGAAGTAGATTTGTCAAATGGTCGTGCAGCTGATTAGTTGATTCGCTTTCTAATGCATATTTCTTCATCAGCCACGTCTTGCATGATCCCATGATGACTCTCGGCCCTCGTTTAGTAGTTGCAACATACATTAATACAAATCAATGTGGCATTGGTAACATATTTATAGTGAAGTGTAGGTTGGTGAAAGTTAGTGATGCATACATTACAGTGCATGCTGGTGATAACTCACACTCTGCCGCACACCCTTGAGGTGGTCTGGTATGTGGACTTGGATTCGCGCAATTGTGATCCCAGTCTCACATTCAGGCATCCCCAATTAAATTAATCAGATTAGAGTGCCAGATGGATGAAACAGAGCGAAAGATTTCTGCGGCTCAGAGCAATGAAAGGGAAAATTTCGAATCATTTGAGGATTCGCTGGTCACCTCTTTCTGCACTATAGTTCCTCGGATCTTATCTCAACCATCCCATGTATCGTACAAGTTTTCATGGCCTTGAACTCTGAGTTGGAAGAGATGGAGAGAATGGGTGGAGGAAATAGTCTCCCTCAAGCCCTCAAGGATAATCATCCCGCCAAGAGAATGCTTTTGCTGAACAGACTGTCATCATTATATTTACCCGATAAGTCTCCTTATTCTGACTCTTTACGCTTCCAGCATTAGTGACAAAACTCAGAGAAAAATTAATTTGCAAAGCGAATACAAGAGTAGATTTTGTCTCGGAGCGGGGAAAATATTTTTTACTACTTAGATTCACACCGCGCCTCATACGCTGTAGGTAATTATCACGGTACTTTGTAGGAGTTAAAAATTCAAGAAAATCGCATTTTTTATGACAATCCCCTTTTGCAGGGACTTAACGCGTCTCACAAAGCGAACCTCTCCGGACGAAAAAAACAATGCAAAGCAGACCGAGTTGTATTTTTCGTGATTATACTTCTGAAACAGAGAGTATGGTTCTGGCCCAATACTTTATGCGGCAATCATTTAATAGAGGCAAAATGGAGAACTCAGGCAAATAGAGAAAATTAGCATTTTCCTCAAACCATTCACCACCAGAAAATAGAATAACAGCTAGTTTTGTGACTTCAAGTACAAAACGAGTTACACGAGCATTTACTTGCGTTAATGTTTTATAAATTCAAGTTAGCATGCTAAGCTGTAGTTTGGACATGGTGACGTATTGAACGGACGAGAATGAACATTTGAACCTATTAGCCAAAGAGTCCAGTTTCCTTATGACCTTCCCTTGTTCGAAACTACCGGTGAGAATAGGAAGTCCCTATTTTGCTGCTGTCAGAAGTAAGGTCGTATCGCAGGTACCTTTCAAATAGTTTTTGTCTCACTTTTTTCGAAAAGAGAGGTACTTACATCCATTTAAAATTTATCGCCTAATTACAGTCGCCTATTCGTCACATTTGTGAAAGGACCAAGTTGAAAAGGACATAGATAGACTTGGGGATACACTTCAAAGAGCAGAATATAGAACAGAATGGAGAGGCATTGTTGATGAGGCCAAAAACCTGCTGAGGTTTCAATGGCCAAGGAGGTAAGGTAAGGTATTTGCCACAGAGGTTTTTGAATCCGGCGGCAATTCTTCGAGCTTGGCTGTTTTCATAAGAGACGTGAGTTGAGATCTGCCACGAATCTCTCATATCTCACGATAACTTGGATTTTTCTGCTGATAATCGCGATTCGATTGTTGAAAAATATGTGAATTGTCTAAAGTTGCTACAAAGGAAGCGCTTCGAAATACATTATTCAATTTTGAAAGAGAAAAGGCGGGTTAACACAGTCACTTTCATGACAGTAGCCTCGGAAGACACTTGTAAGCGATACTTCGATGTATACGCACGCACTTCCATGGAAGTAGTAGTCGATAGTGGTGGTAATCGACCGCGGTTGCTACTTGCAAGGAAAATAGACTGGTTTCTATTTTGCCTGCAAGTAACATATCGATTACGCGATATAATCGCATTGCATCCGGTGGAGTCTCGGTCACATGACAGCAAACGGAGATTTGACTGCGTACCGTTGCCCTGACTGCTTTTGGCCTGCGCCTGGCATTGGGAGGAACGTGCGCGGTTCTGATTTGAACTGGGCTGAGTGCTGAATGCCTGGTGTGGAATTATCCCGTGTCTTACACCCTATTGGTAGCTTGCACGGTATTTCGTAGACGTAGGTGAAAAAACGTAAACAACGAATAACTTTGTAGGAGGAGGACTCATTGTTGCTTATGTAAATATTTATTTGTACTTGAAAATATTTTAAATACTAAAGAACCCCTTGGGTAAGCTTTATGACTCATATCTTATTTGATAATTATAATCATTCTCTTAATTATCATACTCGATACGATTTTATAATGCACATCAATGCAAATTATACAAATTTATTAAATCCACGAATGCCTGAGGGGCTCAAACAGTTGTATACAAACGTCATTATTGTCAAATTTAGGTGATTTTCGTAACTACCTTATTCATTGTTTACTTCCTTTATCCATTTGTTTCGAAAAAGCCGGAAGTTATGTGTAGGCAGAACGATGCGCTGCAAGTGGCGATACGATTCGAGATATCGCTACACTCGCTACTTCCATAGAAGTCAACTTCCAAGAGTAAACCCGCCTTAACACTTGTAGAGCAGCAACCGGATAGCCCAAAAGAATTTTGATCATGTGTAAGAGAGGTTCAAGGCAGAATATCTACTGTTAATCCACTGAGAAATGATAATTGAGAAGTACTAAGAGACCGCTCGGTCGAAGTTAAATTTATTAAACTACTACTTCCAAAGCGTGTTCACCAAGTCTTCAATGAATATATCCGCGACAATAGGTGATCGTTGCAAATGAAGCGTGCTATTGACGTTTGTGCTCGATGAATAGTAAATTTGTCAAAATCTCTCAGTCAAATATGTCACCAGGTCTTGAAGAAATCTCCTCCCACGTGTATATAGAAATAGCTTCATAAGTAGTTCCCTACTTGCAGACGATATTTACTACATCCATCAAGAAACACGTAGTGCCCATGGGCTGGAAGATAACTAATGTACTCCCTCATTAAAGAGTGGTGATATTGAACAGCTATCGAACATTATTGACCATTACCCCAAAAATCTACCACATGTTCCTTGAACATATAGTGGTATGCTCGGTTATGGGAGACTTCCATATGAGAAAACTTACAAAAAAAACACGGCACAGATTCAGAAAGGTAAGATCTTGCGAAAATCAATATGCACTGAAAAACAAGTAAATAAATAAAACTCGGTCTTTTTTCACTTGGTGGCATTCCATGGCTAGCAAATTTTATGCATGAAACTTTAACAATACCACGAATATATAAAATTGTTAATCAGCAAATGCTAAGATGTGATGATTCAATATATTAGATTTTATCGATCGAAAACCCGAACCATGTTACAACGTATGCCTGATCCCATGAAATCGAGTGATCGCTGAAAGGCTCCGAACTATTTTCGTCCTTATCATCTCTTCCGGACATTTAGATTAATGCGAATTAAATTAGTGGAGCTTTCTAGTGCCTGCAATAAATATAATTTCACAATTCCTAAACACCAAGTTTGAACAAAAATGTTCATTAATTGATTACTACTTCCTGAAATGTTCTAGGTTTTCATTACTATGGTATATTTTCTTCTTAAATCTACTGATATAACTACTCCTTGTTTTTTTTAATAATCAGTACCTCGAACCTAAGTAAAAAATACCTTCATTCATTTTTTGAATCATATCTTTTCGCGAGGCTGTCATATCTGTTCACAAGCTCCCATCTACATGTATTAAATACCACCAAGTATTGCACCATTCGTTTATAGTATCTAGGATATATCCAGGAGGCAATTGGAATAGAAAAAAAAGAAAATTTCAATAGAGATGACGGGCACAGACTCTATAACATCTGGAAAAGGCTCCTGAATAGAAACGCGCCAGAATTAGGGTCCTCGACGCTGATTGGTCACGCTACGAGGAATGCCATGCTGGGGACGGTGTATATACATGCCAATTTCCATCAGTCGACATTCGGATCTGATCTGAAGATGGTCACTAAATATCATCACCAAGATAACGCAACGCAGCGAAGCCTGGAAACCAAGGAAATACTTGTTGATTTTGTGTCTTGCACTAGATTGACGTGAGAGAGATAGGCCTATAGTTACTAGGCTCTTCATTATCACAACTCTAAATGATATGTGTAACGTTCACAATCTTCCAACGTAAGGGATACGTTTTTCTGCAGGAGATTTTTTAATATCGATAATAAAATTGGGTGCTATTTCTGGCGCACATTCTCTTTAAACTCGGGCGTGAATTTCCTCTAATTCTACATATTACCCTGCAAGCCACCACCAGGATGATTGGATTTGATCGGGACAAGGTGATTTCTTGGAGTTAATAGATTTCAGAAGACTTTACATGCCGCTACAAGAAATATTGATGGACTGAACTGGAATTTTATAGTGGCTAGGCAATGTAGGGGATGTTGTATAGACGCTTTGAAAAAGTACATTAGGGAAATTCGTTTTTCTGATCCGTCGCAAAATATTTCTCTAAGACCGTTTTTAGTGAAGTTACCTTAGATAAATTCTCTTGAATCTCTCTCACGTAAGTTCAAAATGCCTTCGGGTTATCGTACAAAAACTTACATAATATTTTACTTTTGAATTCCGTCAATGCTTACCGAATGGCCGTCTTTGCTGTTGGTTTAACTTTCTCGTATTTTTCGAAAATTTTCTTTTGCTCCTCTCCGAGGAGATCCTGATTTGTGTTATTCATTTTTTCATGCAAATTCCGTCTTGAAAACTTATCGGATAAAAATGATCACCATATCATCGGTTAATAATGATCACCGTATGTTTACAAAGAGCCTTCTCTGGCGGAGAGAATATCCTTGAGGGGTTGGGGGAGGCTGTTGGCTCTGTCCTTTCACTCCATCCCTTCCACCCCCAAGTTCAAGGCCATGAAAACTCTTACGATATTTGGGTGGTCAAGATGAGTTTCGAGGAACGATCGTGTGGAATGAGTCGACCTGAGAATCAGCAGAAATTTTTCAGTACAGTAAATTTTTCCCTTCCATTGCTCTGAGCCGGAGAAATCTTTCGCTCCATTTCATCCATCTGGCACTCCCAGCGGAGCATTTTAATTGGAACAACCTAGATGTGAGATCATGGTCATAAGCGAACGACTCTACAGCTCCAGAATTCCCTTCAAGCCTCCCCAAAGGTGTGTCAGGGCGTGAGTTATCAGCATCTGCAATATAATCTATGAGCCAATAAGTCCCACCAACATACACTACACTCGAAATATTTCACAAATGCTACGTATAGCATCTGACTTAATTTATGTTGCAACTAAGTGAACGAGATACGTGGATCAAGATGGAATCATGCGAAATGTGATGTTATTAAAACGTTCGGATCAAAACACCTCCATAAGGGAGCGAATCAACCAATCAGCCACTCGAACTTTAGATTAAACTACTTCATCTTCACCTACAAAACAACCTGCGAACCACGTAAGGGTGCTTGGCAGGGAATGATTTGTCACCATCGTGCACTATACTGTAGAAGTTTCTTTTACTGGCACTGCGCAATAAATGTGCTAATATATTTCAAAAACTGTTTAATTAATGCATAAATCAACTAGGCAACGAGATACCAGAGTCAAGCTGACATCATGCGAGAGCTGGTGTTAATATTACGCGGTTGATTAAGAAATTGGCATTAGGCAGCGAATCAACTAATCAGCTACACGACCTAATGACTAACCAACTGCAAAGTCTCGTCAGAGCCAATATGTTCTCACATCGACCACAGGAAAAACAACATTTAAAACTTATCCGCTCGGTAGTCTATTTTTCTTATTCTATTCTCATGTTCTGATCTACCGTACTAAGTTGAAGTTCGAAAGATATAAAATACCTCGTCATAAAATGAATTGGTTGTGCTTTTACAAAAATATTAAGAGTTTGGTGAGGTAGCAGAAAGTGCGCTCCAACGATTTGCATACGATGCTCCAGAGTACAGCGAAATCCGTAGCAATAATAAAGGAAGCTTTGACAAAGTACCTCAAGGCAAGCGTGGTGCGATGTGTGGCTGTTTGGATATATTTGAAAAGTGTTTTGCGATTTAACTTCTGGAAAAGAATAAAACTCGCCTCAATACAGCTATTTCATACAACATGTCCAATAAGAGACTGCGGAATCTATAATAAAATATCTCGGAGTAAAACCTAACTAATGGTATCTCGTAGAGCACATATGTTCGGGAAATAACTGGTCAAGCTAATCGTAAATTGGGATTTGTTAAAAGAATACTCGGAAAATGCAATGATAAAGTTACCGAACTATTCATAAATCGCATCAGTAATACCAACCAGTAGTTGTATTTGACATACTGCACGTATACTGCATGGTAGTATGTTAGTCACTTTGAGGTGGCTTGCAGGGTGATATGTTGATGCAGATGTGTTACATAATCTTATAGTGTCTGGTCTAAGTTCCTCGTTATGGTCTATGTTTGTCTACATAGAATTTGCCTATTATCCCAGGAAAATGTCACTGATCCCATATTATTCCTTTTGTATATTTATAATATCAGCATGGATTTCGAAAATGCAGGTCCTGTAAAACCCAGCTAGCCATCTTTCTTCACGATGTCTTTCCCCTGGAGATAGTCTCACCCGGGTAGACGCGATATTTTCAGATTTCAAAAAAACTTTCTACGAAGTACCGTATTCAAAATTACTTGTTAAGCTAAAAGCCTATGAAATACATTCGATATACTGCATAAGCGCGTTTAAGAGGCGCACCCGTGTAAGAGGCGCACCCCTCTTTTTAAGCGTCGAAGTTGAAGAAAAAATTTTGGGGCTTTTTTCCTCTTATCGCGAGGTTTTGCGGACCTAACTTCGAGCTTTCGGCCATTATCAAAGCCTTCCAGACAGTCACACCTTATTTTTAACGCCGTTTTCCCCCACCATTTTTCTTATGCACAAGTCGCAGTCGCTGTGAGTAAGGGTCTTTTAACTGTATTTAACTTTTACATATTATATTTTGCTGTAAGCGATGACGAGCGAGAATTCGTGTAAGAGGCGCACCCTCATTTTCGGCTGCGATTTCAGGGAAAAAAGGTGGGCCTCTTACACGAGTTTATACTGTAATATGCTGGATCGCAGATTTCGTAAGTAACCGCGAACAGAGGGTAGTTCTAGATGGCGTTAGTTCAGATACGGTTAAAGTCACACCCGGTGTACCCCAGGGAAGTTTCATTGGTCCCTTATAATTCCTTTTGTATATTAATAGTAGCACCATCATCGTTTCGAGCAAAATGCGCCTTTTCGCGGACGACGCAGTTTTGTACAGGGATAGTAACAGCGAGTCTAACAGAATTGCGTTGAAGAAAGACCTAGATGCTATAAACGAATGATGCGATACTTGGCAGTTAGAATTAAATTTAAAAAGTTTGTTGTTATGTATTTTTGGAGAAATAAATGCTTAACCAACGTTATTTACACAATTAATCAAGCCGAACTAATAAATGTAGAGTCAGTTAAGTACTTAGGTGTGACCCTTACTCAAAACTTGTCCTGGGGCACGTATCGGAAATTTGCAGACAGGGAAATCGTAAATTAGGATTTATTAAAAGAATACTAGGAAAATGTGACGAGAAAGTAAAGGAGTGATGTTATTTTTTTCTCGTGAGACCTCACTTGGAGTATGCAATTAGTATATGGGACCATTAATACTAGGACTAGTTTCAGATATAGATCGAATACAGCGGATGGCAGCTAGATATGTTAAAAATCGTTACGATATACATAGCAGTGTGAATCAGTTGTTGAGGGAAGAAGGGTGGGAAACTCAATCCGATCGAGGGAAAATATATAGATTAAATCACGAAAGTTTGATGTAGACTTTTTTCTGGATGTTCAACATATTTTCCAAGAGCCAAACTATTATGGTGGAAATGATCAAAAGCATAAAATCAAGGAAATAGACTGTAAAACCAATAAATTAAAAATACCATTTTTTCCATGTGGAATAAGGTATTATATGAGCTGTGATAGATCAGTCCAGGAAAATTTGATTCTCACTTAGTAAAGTAGGTTTTGCACTTATGCTAAATGTCTGAACATCGTTAATAACTACTGACCCTGGGTGAAATATCCAGAAAGATATAGCTCCGGCATGATTTAGTACCTTGTTTTACTATTCATCAGTCGCATTAATAATACTAACCGGTAGTTGTATCATAAATAGTATACTGAATGGTAGCATGTTCGTTTCCGTAGCACTCTCCTAGTTTGTGGTTTGACCGTGCATTGTTTTCCTGACCGCTTTTGGTCTGCACCTGATATCCGAGGGAACGTGCGCGGTTCTGATTTCAGTTGGGATGAGTGCTTCATGCCTGGAGTGGAATTACTCCTTACCACACCTTGTGGTGGTTTTAACGGTATTACAAAGTCGCAGATGTATATAGATTTTTTTAACTATGCAATGTCGTCGATAGTTGAAGATATATTTTGTGTATGCGTTCGTTTACGTCGATGTAGACGTTTCCATGCACTGACTGTATGCGTAGCCACCATTAGGGTCACAACGAAGAAATTATCATTCCTAAGGTATAATAGAGAATAAATTTTGAACGAGAGCAGGGGAATTAATTGCATCCATGGCGTGGAATCATACCGTACCGAACATCCTGGGAGTTGCTAGCACGTCACTTCCTCGGCGTAAGAAATCCAAAACAAATCCGCGTTCCATGACTAACCTTTTTCGTTGGGACTTAAAGCGTCAATACTTGTGAAACCGCATGAACTGCATGTGACAGTAATTTAATTGTAACAAAATAGAGAATTCAGGTAAATAAAATATCAGCTTTTCCCTCAAACAATTTACAGCAAAAAAAACAAGAATAGCAGCCAGTATTGCGTCTTCAAATACGTATGAATTATGCGTGGATGAATTTGTTTTAATTTTTTATGAATTATATATAGCCTGCTTAGCCGTATTATGAAATGGTGAGGAGTTTAGCGTACGGAAATGAATATTTGTACGTATTAGCCAGAGTCCATTTCCCTTATTATCATCCATTGGTCGAAACTACCGGTGAAGTGGGGGATTCTCTATTATGTCGGTGTTAAAAGGTCGTATGGTAGGTACCTAATAAATTAATAAATAATTTTTGTCTCTTGCTTTTGTATCTTGCTTTGAAAAACTTATGTACTTCAATATTTACTCAATCATCTAATTACAACTGGCTACTCAATAATAAGTTATATTCATCCGGCGGGACTTCGTCCAACTTCGCCTTTATCACAAGACACATGAGTGTGATCCACGATGGAAAAATCATCTAGCTTTACAAGAGATGTGACCCATATCTCAGGATAACCAACCAGGTAAGTTGAACAGTAACGCAATGAAAAATTCTAGGTTGAAAATGAATTATGGGGAGGATTGTGTGACCAAAGTTTTATCCCATCTCGTTCGAGCTGTAACACAGACGCGTAACTGGAAGATGGTGCTCAATAAGCCGAGAGGGCAGGGCCGCCCACAGCTTTCCACTGAGCCGCCACTTTCTATGGCGCAAGTTGCGCTATAGAAAAAAAGTTTGGGGGGGAATAAAAAAATTTGGGGGGGATTTTGAAAATGCATAAAGAAATTCACTATATGTAAATATTTTTACCCGTTTACAGCGATTTATATACGTATCGAAAGGTTATAATGATAAATTAATGTTAAGTGTAGTAAAGTAAAACATCGTGCAGTTATAGAGAATCATTCAGCCAGCCGAAAGCTTCTTTTATTTCGGTAGCGTCCCTCTATACTCCGGCTGCCGCACCGCGCCATCGTCAAGGCCACCATAAGATCCCCGATCACAACCCAGTAACATAACTGACTCAGCATCCCTCCAGTCTTATTCCCGACCCCTCCTCCCAACATTTGCCGATGGGTCACATCACAATTCACAGTACAGTCAAAAGGCTTAGACTGTCAGATCGTGCATACACTGCACGTTACCTTTCACGGTGATTTTTTACCCCACTTTTCCTTAGTCGACAACCGTAGCATTTGTCTCAACCCCTCGTACCCTCCTCCCATTCGATAACTAACTTGGTCTCTACAATGAAAATTTCAATTCAAATACCAATATTTTCTTATTTTTTAGAAGTTTATTTTTACGGATGGGTTGAAATTAGGCAAACTAGCAGAGCTAGATATAATAGAATAACGCTATTTTCAGTTTTTTAATTGTATAAGTATATTAGTTTATCATAAATATTTAGTAATATTGACGTCCAGCACTCCCCGCCCCCACCCCTTTCCCTTCACGAGCGCACCCTCGTTCCGAGGAGGACGAAGGAAAAGGTTACAAAATATTTGTACACACATTCTAAATAAGATCAGAAGTGAAATAAGCGAAAATAAGATCAGAAGTGTACTTTCAAATCCTTGATTCCCTAAGTCTTCAGCCGCGGGAACAGTTTCCAGAAAGTTCTCTGAATATTGTAAAACAAATCGCTTACTTTCCCACGAAGTTTTACTTAATGTTGTTAAAAATATGGATAGTACCCTAAGGCCGATTTTCGTCAGTGACTTGTGTAAGAATTACGGAATCGATGGTGAAGAACTTTGTGAAGAAGTTAATTTATTTAGTCAACTGTACAAAATTAGCTACCCGAGCATTTATCAGATGTGCTGAGCTTGAATGACGAGAGTCTAATCGAAAATAATGACGAAAGTGACACCCAAGTTTCTTGTGACGACAAGCCTGATGGTCCAAGAACAGATCATATATATTATTTCTCAAAGGTGATTTTGTGTCGCAACGCCATAAGTCCCATACTTCTTCATCAAAATTAATGATTCAAACATCGTTTTAAAGCTTATGTTCTCCGCCATTGGTAAAAAATAGACAAATGGTTTAAAATTAAAGTTTTTCTTCAAAAATTTAAAATTAAAGTTTTTGTTAAAAAATTTAAAATTAGAGCTTTTGTAAAAAAAAATGATACAGTGCCATCTGTTGACCATATAATCAACTAATAAGTTGGCTATGACTACGTGCTTAAAAAACTGTAGGAGGCGCCATCTATTAACTCACCATTTAGTTAGATTGTTTACAGTCTAAATGCAATCAGTGTGACCGTTTACCGTTTAAGTTTACATTATCTATCTTTAACACAAACATAAGTAACATATATTTGTCCATGGGAAGGAACAGGTAGAAGAACAGGAAGAAAGAAGGAAGAAACAGGAAGAAGCTGCATACTGCGCGAAATATTCCACAGGTAGAAGAACAGGAAGAAAGAAGGAAGAAACAGGAAGAAGCTGCATACTGTGCGAAATATTCGACAGGTAGAAGATCAGGAAGAAAGAAGGAAGAAACAGGAAGAAGCTGCATACTGTGCGAAATATTCGCACGTCTAGTCCTAATATAGCAGAACAAAGATTTCTGGATCAATGGGTCAAGAAAGGTTCCAGCTTTCACTAGGCCCCCTGGTGAAAGTTGGAACCATCACGGTACCCATGAAGGCGATATCACGTCATCAGCACCAGCGTAAACACAACCATGACGTGATATCACGTCATGCCGCACTCCAAGGGTTAAGAATTGTAAAAAAATAGGCTGAGAAGCAGCATAGGAGGTGTCTGGCTCTCCGACATGCTTGTTCTTTCTTCCGAAAAAGACATTTTAAAATCGTATATATTATTTCTCAAAGGTGTTTTTTTGTCGCAACACCATAACTCCCATAATTCTTCATCAAAATCAATGATTCAGACATCGTTTTAAAGCTTACATTCCCGGCAATTGATGAAAAATAGACAAATGGTTTTAAATTAAATTTTTTGCTAAAAATGTTTAAAAAATGATCAAAAATTAACAGTGCCATCTGTTGACAATAATCAACTAATATTTTGGCTATGGTTATGTGCTTAAAACACAAGGTCGTTCGATATCTCGATTCTTCGCCTCTCGAGTCGAATATATCTAACGTGTGTCGAATATATCTAACGTGTTGCACCATCGATATGTCGAGACCATATCGATGGTGCAACATATCGAATAAATTGACCCTGCTTAAACTGTAGTAGGCGCCATCTATTAACACATCGTTTAGTTAGATTGTTTACATTCTACATGCAAGCGGTGTGACCGTTTACGTTATGTATCTTTAACACATACATATGTAACAAAATTGTCCATGGGAAGAAACAGGTAGAAGAATAGGAGGAAAGAAGGAAGAAGCTGCATACAGTACGAAATATTCGACAGTTAGAAGAACAGGAAGGAAGAAGCTTCATACTGTGCGAAATATTCGCACGGGTCAGCTAGTCCATTCATAACAGTGAAGTTATAGAAAAATTTGCTTTGTCAAGTGAGCAGAGAAAAAAACTACTACTGTTTAAGGACATCAAGGGTAGGGTAGTCAAAATATTACCCCACCACCAGCAGTACTGATTTTATCAGTAACTATTATTTTATTTTTATTATTTGAGTTTTTTACCAGCATAATTTGTAAATACGAGCTATGAATCATGATGTGAATGGGTTCCATTTAATTAAAGACAGATCTTAATTGAAAATAATTAGTTTATTTAGATGTCCTTATGTTTTGCACATTTCACTGGTCCAGCTCTCGCGAAAGCTTATGGCGTTCGGATGCGCAGAAGATGTCGTGGAGGGGTAAAGTTTGGTGGAAGGGGTAGGGAAAAGGGACTTAGGGGAAAGCGAACACAAGGCATTTGTGCCATGCATGAGTGCATTTCAAAAAATAGAATTTGCATGACGTGGACAACACAAATGCCGCGAATCCGAACGCCATAAGCTTTCGCGAGAGCTGTACATATGCAATTCAATTCTATTCAAAATATAGCTGTAAGGTGTGGTATAAAGTATCATAATAGTGTCTTTGCAGTAATTTGACCACCTATTTTGTTAGATACAGGATCCAGCTGTGTAGTTTTAGGAGCGCAATATTCAATATATTTCCCATATTTTTTCTTAATTCGAAATATGAAAGAAGCCTTCAGTTATTTTAATAAAATATTAAAACTAAACGATTCTCATTTTTACAATTTATTCCTTTTTTAAGCATGCTATCGTAAAAAATAAACTCTCACATCCTTATGGTTAATTTTTAGCAATGTATTAAGTATAAATTAGTTTCCCTATATAAACACAATAGTTTGCTTAAGATTTTATTTTTATTTTTTAAGAGTTAGTTTTTCAGGGTTTGGTCAAAAGTCATTGTAGCCAAATCCTCAAAACTAACTCTAAAAATATGGATATCACAGTGGTCGACAACGTGTATGATTTACGATTTTATTGTAAGAAAAGTGTTTAAAACGATTTCGTGAAGCTAATAATAAAAAAATTTCCCGAATCCTCCGTCCCCTTCGGCATTATTCCAAACTACCTTGGACAGGCTATCAAATTACAACTTAGTAAGAAGCTATATACCGGCGGGTGAGGGTGGGAGGGGGGTTATTGTTGGTTTTTGGGGGGGAAGGGCACCCCTGTGAGAGGGAGAGTGACACTTTGAGAAGGAGAGTATCTTTCAAAGTCACTTTTGAGCGAAAAACGTATTAAACCATCACTCATTGGCGAAATTCATAAGCTGATAATTTTTTGCGGTTACTCAAAAGGACGTGAGACTCCTTTGCAGCGCGATGAAATTCGCCACGATAAAGTCAACTGAGGCAGGTAATGGCCAAGGTTAATTATGACAAACCCACGGTGAATTTTAGCAAATTGGTGTTATATCCTTCAATTTATTGCACTGTTTCTATTCGTTCATTTTGAAAATAAAGTACTGCTAAATCTGAATCCAAAACTTAAGAAAACGCTTCCCATGTTTTTGAAGAGACCACTTTTTTCTATATAATTCAACGCAGCACTTACAACGACCGCAAATCATTGAATTTACCATCGCCTTCCTCCGCCACTATTTCCAACTCCTCCACCACCAACCACCCTCTTGAGTTCCAAAAAGAGATACCGATCACTAACGCCCATCCTCCCGCCTCCTCCACGTCTTCGCACATCTAGTTGGTCCGACTTGCCCCTCATTCCGATCCCGTCCCATCCTTCCCCACCTCTCCACACCCCTTCCCTCCAAACTTCTTGCCATCCTGCCATGTTACATGCCCACCGTGCATTCCAGAAAAAAATACAGGGGCCGACGCTTAACTTTGCCGCTAAGTGCTAAAACCGGTCGTGCAACCTTTAATTGCACGGAAAGCAACAAAGCGGAATCCGCTAGGAGTGTCTCGCCAGTCAAAATTTTAAGAACCCGGGTGGATACCTCGAAGATGCCAAGCAGACGTAAAGTGACATGGCAAGCTTTTTATTTTCACAACCATCCTTTAATGACCCTCATAGCCCACACTTTTACATTGCATCTTAAGTAGTGTGCTGCATGGTAGCATGTTCTTCTACGAATCACTCTCCTGGTTTTTGGTCTTACTGCGTACCGTTGTCCTGACTGTTTTTGGCCTGCGCCTGGCATTCGGGGGAACGTGCGCTGTTCTCCTTTGAACTGGGATGAAAGCTGCATGCCTGGTGTGGAATCACCCCGTGCCACGCACCCTAGTGGTGGCTTGCACGGTATTTCGTAGATGTAGATTTTGTAACACAGCTTGTCCACGTGACACTCTCCTAGTTTCTGGTTTGGCCGCCCAATGTTCTCCTGACTCCTATCTGATCTACGCCTGGCGGGCGAGGGAGCAACCGTGGTTCTGATTCTGATTTAACTTGGGATGAGTGCTACATACCTGGTGTTGAATCACTTCGTATCACACACTGTAGTGGTGGCTTGCACGGTACTTCTTAGATGTAGATAACGTCCAGGCCAAAACGATTCCTTTGTATGAAATTAATTTGTTCCCTGATCCGTAAACTTGCTTCCTCTTTAACTTATTGAACCATATTTCAAAGTTCTCTGAGATAAATCATTCAGGTAACTCAACGTCAGCTTTAAGTTTTATTAATTTAGGTGTTGGCGGGAGTTTCAGTCTATTATGAGTAAACAGAGTATGGAAATATATTTCTTTGACAATTCAGGTACAAGAGAGCTGGAAATTTTGATGGAGCATTCATTAAAGGAGCTGGTAATCTAAAATTTTAACGGAGTAAAAAAAATGTAATAAATGTGTGCACATCCCCCTGCCAAACACCCTCTAGGTGGCTTTCAGGGTAATATATAGGGTGGGAATTATTTTTAGGAAGTGAGAAAAGTTATATTTTTCCACCTCTAAAAATAATAGCTGAGTAGTGTTCGTATACGTGTCCAAGTTTCGTCACTCTTAGCCCTCGGTAGCCCGTGTTCCAAGGGCTCGAAATACCTCAAAAATAAAAATGCGTTCTTCAGGAGGGAAAACCTTTCTTTCTGAGGAATCTGCAACAGTGTAACCCTTAAAAACCCTAATTCCGTCGGTTTTCATGAATCTTTTTGCGTTACTGAGATATTGTCCTGCGCAGTTCGAGCCAACCCCAAAGTGTGCCACCCAGCACCGCTGCACCACTGCGGAATGACCCGCACCATTCCCTTCGCCTCCGAGACCCTACCCCTCTTTCCCTTCATCGGCGTATGGCGCGTCGCCCCTCCTACTCTGTACAGAGGGACGAGAGTGTACACATTGCCTCCTTAACTCTTATATGAGGGGTCATAATCGGAGAAATTTAGATTAATGTTCACAGTTAGACAAAGGAGATACTTTGTACATTATCACTCATCATTTAATTTTACATTTCTCTCACAATTCTACTCACCATTCAATTTTAAATTCAAGAGAGTAATTATGGATACATGATCGTGTTACAACTGAATTGAACCTTTCTTATGAGCAAAACTCGGTGAAAATTTTTTCAATGCCTTTTGACTTCCTTCCAACATTAAGTACCAATTTCGGGATTAAGGGTAAAGTGGTATGGGAGGCATAGTAAAAAAGACAAAAATGTCGAGGCCTGCGGGAGACATCAGCGATGGATTGTGTACGTTTTTGCGAGACCGCTGAAGTGGAGTAGGTTCGGCATTTATAACTCCAGACTACAAATAACCTTAAAATAACTTAAGTGTACCACTTGCATTAGGGTACGATTGTTAAGTTCTTCAAAGCGACCTGACGCTTGTGAAATGAATTGGTGTCCCAACAAAGGGCATTACAGACAGAAAAAAGAAAGAAAGAGACCGAAAAGATACCAGTGTAAACGCAGATATAAAATACTACCGATACTTAGCTCCAAAAATAGTTAAATTGATTGAGTCGGGATCTTTTCTTTCTTGGTACCCTATGATCGTATTTTGCAAGATCCATTCATGACTCTTGTATCTCTTGTGAGTAGTTGCATTACACACTAATTCAATAGTTTCTGTTGCATTGGTAGCATACGTACAATGTAGTGCATACTGTTGAAAGTTACTCGTGCACTATAGTGCACGCTGGTGGGAAACCACCCCCTACCAAACACCGTTTAGGTGGCCTGAAGGGTAATATGTAGATGATGCAGCTGTTTGAGTGAGGAGCTGTTTGTTTAAATTCACAGTTGTTTGAACCTCTGAAATCTTCCCTCAGTATACATTTCTCTCGCCCAGCCCCACAAGAACACACATTCCACCCTTGTATGAACATGTAATCTTTGCCACGACATTGTTTCTTCTTTGCTCTCTCTTCTCAGTGTTTTTTTCACAAATTCTCAATTAGACTCTCTTACAGAGCCTTTGGGCAATTTTACCCAGGTATTGCTAATAAGAGACATTTAAAGCACATTTTTGTTGGCTGTACACCGAGAAACAAGGTGGTAATATACGTTGAAGTTACTCCTTGAGCAGTCACCCCATAACTCAAATGAAATTAGCATTTTCACGGGTAATCACGAAAGTCTATGGCATAAATGGTTGATGAGGATATTTATGGGCTCACTAGATTTTAAGAGGTGGAAAACATTATTTTTCTCGATTCTGAAAACACGTGTCGCTCATGCTTAGAAAATAGACTTGTTGATTATTTGCATGCAGGTATCAATTAGATCCTGCGATTAAATCGCAAACCATGTGATTAATTCATGATCAAATGAATGAGAGCGGGTTTAAAAATTAAAACAACATACTAGTATGATGGTAAAAGGCACAGCGATGTATGTTTACACTTCATTTGTTGCACTGTATATGTTATGGGGAAAACGAAAATTATGGGTAAGCAGAACCCTATAAAAATAAATTCACATTTAAATATAACTAACTTTACACTTCTATGGTTGTAAACTTCCATAAACAAAGCAGTTTTGTTGCTCTTGAATCTGAAAACGATCAATGTGCCAAATATGTGTGAACTTGTGCAAAGCATCTTCTTTGTACAGTTTTGAACATCCGACTAAAAGTCAAAATTTCTCAGATAATAACACCTCATATAAGAGGCTATGCGCATGGCCACGGAGGGGAAGGGAATGGTGCGGGGTAAATACTTCGAAAATAAATATGCGTTCTTCTGGAGGGAAAAACTTTCTTCCTAAGAAACCTGCAACAGAGTAATCCTTACGAACCCAAATTTCATGAATCTTTCTGCGTTTCTGACATATTCCAGCGCAGTTCGCAGAAGCAGAGAACTACGCAGAATGAATTTGCATAAATCTATAGTTGAGAAAGGAAAATCCGAACCAAGTAATTGTTCAAATATACATGTTACCCTCAATGGTGTTTAGCAAGGGACGATATATCACCAACGAGCACCATGGCCTAAAAGTAACTTCCCCAAACCACCAATTTGCACAAACACTAGGGGTATGCTTCCAATGCTACAAAAACTATTGAAGTAATGTAAGGCATATCTGCATCAACGAGATACAAGAGTCATGCAAGGATCATGCGAAACACTAGTAATTTGTAGCAGATTATGAATCATGCATTAGGGAGCAAATTGACTAGTCAGCTACGCTACCTGCCGACTAATCAAATTCAAAGTCTCATTGGAGACCATTATGGTCTCTAATGGATCGCGGGAAATATTTTAAATCTGTCCATTCTGCAGTCTAATTCCATTATTGTATTTTCATTATCTCATCTACCGTAGTATGTTGGAGTACGTAAAATATTAATCACTTCGTCAGAGAGGTAATTGGTTTTGAATTTACATAAAAAATGTAGTCTAATTTTTAATCGACGATCTGAAAGTGATTCTCATCCAAGATTTGGCAAGAGGTCAGTAACACTAACGAGACAATCATAACAGCCTTTCACAAATCTTGTCGATCTTTTCTGTACCTATAGAGTAGTGCACGTTGGTGAAAGCTACTTTTACAATGTGGTGGATGTTGGTGATCACCCATCTCTTTCCAAGCACCAGTGAGGTGAATTGCAGTGCAATATGTGGATATATCCGGAGTACCACCACAGGGAAAGAGGAAGTTTGCACCAGGCACGAACAAAATTAGCATCTTTGAAGGTGTATCGGCCGTCGGTGTCATACGCACAAACATTAATGTGAGCATCTACATACTTATATAAGTGCTATAATAAAAACTTCCGATAAATTAATCTTGGCAAGTAAAATATGCATACGATACCTAAGTGTTAGTAATTCTAAGCATAGGAAAAAGATTTTGACTGAAAAAACGGTCAAGAAATTTCTCTATTTAATCTTGATGGCAGATATTTTGGTCTTTTCTTGCCGACAAAAAAAAACTTTTACTTGTACCTCCGCCACTCATTCCTAATTAAATATAAATATTCCTTTAGAAAGTCGGGTTTGCATAATGTTTTTGACTTCGTCAGAAATAAGATGGGCTTCGAATTGCTCAAATTTTTATTACCTACTATACGTATTTTACCGTCTTCCTCCTCCTGTCTCCGGGGATGACAGTCGATTATTCCCATTGCTTCGTAATTTATTCCCGACATAAAAGCATTATTATAATTCCCCTGCTTGAATGAGATTTCTTTTGCTGCAGGTAACTTCACATTTAGTTTCATCCTTTCTGTCACATCACATTAGCTTTTCGAGAGTACCAGTAAATTATGAAGCGTCGCAGTCATCAATATCGCATTTTCAGCGTGAAAAACAACTCGTACATTTACATCTCCGACCACTAAATAAACTTGATCAGAACATGGTTTTCTCATTCACATGTGCGAGGCAGCATTAACGTCTCGTTTTCTGTTCTGCCTCTATTGAAACCAGTCTCCCAAGGTCTCATTCGATCACACACGAGCATCGCTTTCATTGCAAAAAGATTATTTCCACGAGCAACTATCACTGATCTTTGACGTAATGAATATATTTTTTCTTTTAAATAGTACCTCATTACAAGTTTTGAATTTCCTGTGCGAGTGAAATTCAGAAAATAAATTAAATGAGCCCTCGATTTCATTCTTTATTCCAACCTCGACATGTTTATCTAAATCTAAATATATTGCCTTGCAAGCTATCTCAAGGATCTGTGGTAGTAGATGAAATTTTACAAAAAATATGCACTATTATATATGCTATACAAGCACTAGACACTAGGTACGAGTATCATGGGTTAACCAGATGCATGAGTGCAGAGAGGTATGAAAAATTCTAAAGTAAAGGGGGCACGCGGGACTGGAGGTAAGAATTTCAGAGCGTCATAATAGCTTTAAGTTTGGATTGATACAAACCATTTAGTTAAATTATTCCATCAAGTGTTGTTATCCTCTCTTTAAAACACCCTGTGGCAAAGTCGGTGTAAATTAAGGAGAAAGTTATACACGTGGCCCAAAATTTGATCATCAACGAAAGAAAAAGTGTATAAGTTGGACGCAGAAGAGGCGTGGAATAGAATATTAACAACCCGATGTCGATGAACATCTCCATGAGTAACCATCTATTCCTGAGCCTATAGTTGTCATTTGAGAGTTGCCAGAAATGTTTTTGAATTTTAATTGCGTGGACTGGTCGCATTACGGTTAGCTTTCGACTTTCGTCTGGAGTACTTACTGCATTATTGCTGTGCCAGTAAAAAATATGTTGTTTTTTCAATGCAAAAAAAATTTTGGCGCGACACTACAGGAAAAAGTACTTGTTTAGTACGATTCCTGGCCGTAGAATGGCAATTTTATAAGCAGTGATGGCATTAGGGGATGACGTTTAATCCATCATCGACCACTAATTGGCTGGAAAATTTTCGGAAAATTAGGACGAAAGTCATTTTTTTCCTTAGCTGACTTGGTAATTATCCTCTTCCCTATAGATTTTAAATACCCAGCAGGATATATCAATTTTCAAGACGATTTCGTTCATACTATTTCACCTCTTCAAAGAGCTTTTTAAGTTGCTATCCAATTCTTACATCCTGGAGAAAAGCTCCTTTCCCTTCTTTTCTAGATCCTTAGGACGTACCACTTCTTTCCATGGAGTTACTAGCATATCTTCGAGAGTTTGGTCCATCTCTCTTTGGAGGGGTAAGCACACAACAACATAACCATGGAAGTGCAACAAAGGCTGAAGAGAAATATATCCAGGGATAAATAGGTCGGTTCCACAGGATAAGTAAACTAACACAAGGGAAAGTGTTGCAGGCTTTACTTTGTGAAAGTTATCCATATAGGACAAAATAAAATGAGTTTGTTAACTCCACATGAGGTTTGTAACCACGACCCTGGTATCGAAAATTCGTGTCATCATAAGGTGAAGATGACTTGAAGATGACACGAAGTGTCGAAACTCGGGTCGTGCTAACAAACCTCAGGTGGAGTTAACGAAGTAATTTTATTTGGTCCATGAGTAAACTAAGATTGATAAATTATTCACGAATTTTATTTCTTTCTCGTTCTATCTCAGGATTTTCCGTAAGCGTGTAGAGCCCCTATGGATCAGAACTAATCTCAGAAATAGAACATGTGCATCGGAGAGGAGGTAGACTGGTGAAAATTCACTACCATAAACTATGTAGTATGCCAAATTTAGTACACGAATTAGGATGAGAATATCTTGCAGTTCGAATGGGAAAATATACGTTTGCTCATTTACGTAAGTTCCTCGCCGACTATTTCTCGGTATGTGCCAAGTAAATTTAACTAGCTCAAATTCTTACGGTAGAAACAATCACAGGTAAAAGATGTAGATCCTGGAGCGAAGAGATTTAATATTTCATTTTTCCATGGACTATGAGGGACCATAGCAGTAGCAATGGACAAAACCAATGGAATTACAGCTCTTTTTTAGTATACTGAGCCAAGTTTTAGCGTTCAATAATTTCTGTTATCGTCAGTATGTTTTCATTTATGCGTGAATTAGTATCCCATACTTATTATCATAAGTATTGCGGACGTTATTTGCTGGTCTGTTTAGGAAATTTTTTGAAAATGCGCTGAATAAGTGGGCAAAAGATAATTTTAGGTGGGGTGAAAGATTTTTTAACAGTAAATTAAAAAATTTCCGTTATTTGTCACTCATTATCACCACTCACATACTTGAAAAGGGGTAAAAAAATTGATTACTCAGGTCTGAAAATTTTAAGGTTTCGAATGCTTTTTTGATGCGAAGAGCCATTTCCGAAGTAATTTTGTGCGCTAAATCCGTATCTACTCATAAAAATAAAAATTGCCTATCACGTCAGGATTTTGAGATATTCTAACCTTACATGGTCAAAATAGGAATTTTTAAGGACTTTCTGAGCTTGAAAAGAAAAGCAGTAAGTTTTCTAAGTGTCGTAGTTGTATTCTATGCATTTTATAATGCAGGGTTCAAATCCGTTTGCAGAATTACACTATCACCTTAAGTTTCAGAGATATTCAAGCTCAAAAAGACCTAAAAATTTCCATTTTGACCCAATAAGGTATCAAAATCCTGACGTGATAAGCGATATTTGTGAGTACATTTGGATTCAGCGCACAAAATTAGGTCGGAAATGGTCCATAGCATCAAAAAAGCATACCCTTGTTGGTCTGTGTTATTCTCCTAAATTTTTAGAACATATATCTGGACATCGTGAAAACTTAGGTACGCGCAGGTGGAAATCGCAACCCCAAATTTTCGTTGATTTGACTCAATTTATTAAAGGAGAAAACTTTTCATTTTCCACCACCGGCTGTCAGAGGTAAGGAAAGGGAGCTTAAGAATGATATCTAAAGCAATTAAATAGCATGGCCTAAATGGCAAATGCCCTGACTTTCTCCCAATAAACACAATGAATATCTTGTAACACGAATACCATGTTAACTAGCGAAATAATGATGTGGAGCATTGGCCACAGCGACAAAGAAATAGTAAATTACTTGTTCATCTAATAGCAAGCGGTTCTGAGACACAGATTCATGAGTTCGTTTCATCACAGTGTCATTATAAAGCTCCATCTTTCTCCACCTGCCACTCACAATTTCCTCAGGTAAAAATCACAAATGACAAGCCCCTATTATTGGATCAATAAGCATCTACGGACTAGTTGCCCATCGGCGGATTTCTCAGATTTCTGAATGAATGCTTGAGAATGCTTTGCGGTAAACCGCAGCATATGTATCTCGTGAAGAATATCATCCATGACAGCCGAGGATATTTGCATTTAAAAAACGGCTTGTCATTAGAAAAAATATTTTACTGCGTCAATCCTGCACTCCCTATCCCTCGTTCCCCATTAATTGACTTGCGTCAGCAGAAGCAATAGTTAATTTGGCCACTCAAATCATATTCCGTGCCTGGATTAAATAAATCCCACTTATTCTTACTTCTCCCATGTCTTTTTCACTCAAGTCCACCAAGTTATTCCACCAGGTTTCTTCTCTCCCGTGCCCCCCCTTCGGATCCCCTCGCGCCCCTTCTTTCTCTGCCGAAGACACGACCGAGTGAAAAAAAATTCTTCAGCCTTTGTAACACTTTCCTCTCCCTCACTCTACGGTCCCCAAGCGCCCTCTCCCTCCATCCCTCTCTCTCTCTCCCTGCCTACCTTCTCCCGAAACCTCCCCTCCTCGCCATTCTACGCAAAATACAACATTCTTGTCCGATATCGCCTTGAAAACGGACTCCCGTCCGAAAGGTTGGCAGGGTAAGTGCTCGTCTCTTGTTTTGTGTGTATGTCGGCTCCATCCCTGCCAACTTCTTACGTACATCGCCGAATGGCAGTCTCCTACATCTAACCTGAGATGACCGACCACTTCCTCCGTCATATGTATAAAACGCTTGACTCTTTATATTTAACTCTTCTTAATATCCTTATCCTAAGTTCCCGTCATCAGCTCCCTCTTATTGGAGCATGTTTCTTTCGCTAGGGAAATTCTACTCCTTAAATGTAGTGGATGTGTAAATCTAGTATAACGCGAAATCCCTAGAACTTCTCCAATTAAAATTCCCGCATACGAATTTGAGGAGATTTGTAATTTTAAATTGGTTTTAACCTTTAACAAAAATTATATTGATCCTTAGCAGATACGCGTTCGAAGAAAATTAAAATCAGTCAGCTTATGTTTAGAGAGGTAATTGACGATTTCACAAGCAATACCTTACCATGCACTTACCGTACCGTGGTAAGACTATTTACTCAGAAAAGATCTAGGGATAAAGTCACCTTACGATAGAGATTAATTAGGACTACAGTGACCATCAGTCAGTACTGCATTAAAGATCTTTGGCTTAGTCACCGTTTTACATAGCCGCTATATTTTCCATCTAAAACACTTGTTCAGAAATAATTATTTTCAGGTATACTATCCAAAAGGCTTTCGAGAGGAGATTGCTGTTTTTGTTTCCCTGAGACAATGTAGCAACTGCTATCATTTATCTTTCAATGAAGAGCTAAAGCCTTGAATTGATGATATTATCAAGAGAAATAATTCAGCGCTACCTTGGGTGGAAGCGCTCCTCTTTCTCAAGACCTGAGCTAACGAATCTTTCTTCTCATAACTTTTGGAATATCAATGATTGAGATATTTCTCAATTTGTAATCTTAAAAAAAAATAATCTTGAAAATAAGAGAATTAGGTGTTTTCAGACCAATTTCCACCGCTAAGTATAGAATTACTCGTTAATTAAAAATTTACACCCACAGAAGACAAGTGAGTATGCAAAGTAGATCAATTGGAGAGCGATCATGGAAGCAGAGACCAGAAGGGGGGCGACTCGGTATGAAGGCATTCATTTACTTTTTGCTCTCCCTAATGGCTTAATACATGGACGCGTTTAAATGAACTATTACCTACCTTTCCAACCCTTTATTCAGGACCGTTCAAATGCAATATACTGTGAAAAACGAAGGTATATTGTTGAACTGATAAAATTGATATATTTGTACGTACCTTCAAGTTTTTGTATCGGCCTCCTATCCATCACGGTTTCCAAGTCTAATGTGCTTTGAAATTAAGAATTAGCATAAAAAATGAACATCAGTTCAAATTTATTATTGGGCTTATATTTCTTCACAAAAATCTCTTTTAACTTATATTCGCATGACATCGAGGTGCACGACTTCATGAAGCCTTAGGTGGTTATCGCCGGCGCAGAGCAGGATGTCTAAGAGACGAGAACAAACAAGGGGAGTCTCGTAGGCACTAATTTGTGCGAAATCATTATCCCATGTTATTTCATTTGTTCGAAAGACTGCATAGTTTCTTCACTGAATCTTTCGCTGCTCGTGTAGATGCATAAGAATATTTGGGTGTACGACGCGTGCAGTTTCGTGTCAGTCCGACGTTATGTGACCCTTACTTTGCTTGCTTGCGTGACCTTAATGGCACTTTTGAATACCTTAAAGCAAGAAATTTCCCCCGCAAAAGAAGGAATCAGAGATTTTCAAGGCCTCTGGACAATGCAAACTACGCCGTATTTCTTCATCGAAGCTTCCGCTCTTCTTGATGAGATTTGAGAACATTCGGAGTTTTGCCGCGAGTTTATCGATGTCAGCCCTTCGTTTCGTGAACCTTGCTGGACATCCATATGTAAATGATAGTCCGCTAGCCAACTCACGTGTTAGTGGAGGGGAAATATTAATCATCAACAAGCACTTCACTTCACACAATTAAAAATAAATAAACTAAGGCCATTGATGCCCTGACACTAACCTGCTAAAACTTGTCAATTGGGTAACTTTCACCAATATCAGTCAGGAGGTGAAATTTCTCCAACATTCGCTACACTATAGGTATGCTACGATTCTAAGAGAAATTATTGGTATTAATGGATTTTTCAACCAGACAAATGTATGGAGATGCAAGAGTTATGCAGGAAATAAGCAAATATGCAGTGAGTACTAGGCTGCAATTAACAAACAAACAGAGATCAAAACACAAGTACTCTGCTCCATTATAGATCGGCAAATCTTGAACTCCATAGATACCGAGAAAACTGGTAGAGAGAGTATTATTGAGAGCTACTATCTGGTCTTGCATCGTCCGCTGGAAAAAAGACATTTTCAACCAGAATGTTTCCCTCGAGTTTTTCATAGGAAATTATTCTCATTCCAAGGATCTTTTAATTTCCCTCAGAGAATTGACCAACATGCATTGCCAAACATCTGGCCGGCATCGAACAACGCGCGGAAATCACCCAAATATTCTTCGACGTTACAGTCATTTATTTATCGGTTAACATCGGGCGAGAATGGCATTCTTTCATTTGCTGAGCCCGGTCCATCAATCAAATCATGGCCATCCTGGACGACGAAACGAGGAGCGGCTTACGCAAGGGAGGATGAAACAGAAGGGAGCGGTTTAGTCTCGGCAACTTGCCAACTCACATATCATACCCGTCGGCGATGATAAAAAAACATAATACTTTTCCCATCCTTGAGTGAAAGAGACCGTAAGAAAATAGGAACAGCAAGAAAGTCGGATCGGAATGGTCCTTGCGTGCGCTGGACATGAAGGCTCGACTTATAAAAAGAGACTACCCCGCCCCCCACGTGGATATCTTATTCGGGAGGGCACGTGTCGACCGAAGGATGTCCACACCTAATGACGTCTCCGAATAAGAGACGCTGTAAACGGATTTTAAAGTATCGATGGGCACGAATTGACCGCAAATCTGACGACAATCTCATCAAATAAGGCTGTCATTCCACTCAGACATGCTGTAACATTGGTTAAAGTAATTATGGGTGGTTTGTCATTATAGGGGGAGACCGAAGCCGTTCGAGCCCATCATCTACATCATTCAGTTACGGAGATGAAGGGCTGTAGAGAGATGGAGATTTTACCTTGCAAGCGACGTCGGAGGTGAACAGCACTAGATGTTGTACTGTCCACTATTTTTAATATTGAAAACTTTACAACACGTGTTGCGGCACTTTATTGGCCAACATTAGGTACAGTGTGAAAATTCCAGATACGCCATGGGTATTTATACATGATTCTTAGTGGGAAGGAGGGGGGAGGGAAGGAAGAGGAGGTTTAGTGGTTGGGATTGTGTTAGTTGACTTCAACCTCAGAGGTGTATGGCAGAAGGCGATTCAACACCAACATGCCCTATAGTGTAAAAGAAACTTTCGCCAACTTGCACCGCACTATAGGTATGCTATCAATGCTACAGAGACGAATTTTATTAATATATATTGCAACTACATAAACAAGACACAAGAGTCATAGAGGGATCATACGAAACGTGATGTTAATACTACGTGGCAGATTACGAAAAAAGTATTATGGCGCAAATCAACTAATCTGCAACATACTCGGTCGAACAACCTACTACTAAGTCTCATTTGCAGCCATTAAGATCTGCTATCTATCGTGAGAAAAACACATTTAAACCTGTCTGTTCTGCAGTCTATTTCCATAATTTTATTCTCATGGTCTGATCTAACGTAGTATGATGGATATCGTAAGATGTTCATAACTTCATCACAAAATAGATAGTTTTTGAAAAATTAGTTGGTATTACCCTTGAGGATAGGAGGGTTGGCACATGAATTATTCTTAACGAAAATGACACAAACAAGCACGGAATACCGTCAAAGTCCTGTCCACTCGAAATTTCGTCCCGCTCAATTGGAAAATGGTAAAAAGACAATGAAATATGGTTAGTTGCCATACACTAGGCCTTACGGGACAGATTTACAATTCACAAACCATAACACCATCGTAATTTCAGGATAGAAATAATTTTGTAAGCTTAGTCTGCAGTAACATGTTTTGAAGTATGCTCCATAAAAGTGCCTAATAAGAAAACAGACTAAACGCAAGAGAATGTATCATATTCGGAAAACAAGCTGACTTCAAAGGTGATAGATCAAATGCTGACAAGAAAATTGTAATTGAACAAAGAATTGAAAAATGCCAAGAATTTTAAAAATAAACATTTTAAATAAGGTCACACAAAATCTTCAAACAGAGATCTACGGAGATTTTTAAAACAGTTATGATTTACATCACGTTAACTGTATTAAAAGAAATGGGCAACCAATAACAAAATCATCATAGGCGTCAAAGAAAATGAAACAGTTCAGTTAATCTGCGACTCAGACGGGGATTTAGTCTGATGCCCACACTCTAAATTTTTACATTGATGACTAAACATGCGAATTGTGATGAATAAGGGAGAGACAATAAAATTTCCATCTACAGCTATAAATCATACGGTTAGGTACATGTCGGTACATGAACTATTCTTAACGAAAATTACACAAGGAGGCACAGAAGTCTAACTGCAGTCCGCTAAAAATAGGTTGTTCATCGAGAACATAGTAGAACCTGGTGCTGGAGGAGGATGCTGAAGATAAAATGGACGGACAAAATAATAAATGATGAAGTGTGCAAAGGAGTAGTAGAAGAAAGCACCATATGGAACACCGTTCAGGAGAGAGAACCCGACTGATTGGACACACCTTGAGACACAATGTGTTTGTGGAGAACATAATTGAAGGTAAAATAGAGAGAAAAGTCCCCTGAGGAAGACCCTGGAATAAGTTTGACCAAATAAAGACATATAAAGATAGTACATAGTGCATAAAGATAGTACATTTGAAGAGATACCAGGAGGTAAGGGGACCAGCATTAGATAGGAAAGGGTGGAGGGCTGCAGTCAAGCCATCTTAGGATTGAACGGATAATGAATGAATGAGCTTTATCAACGGTAACACATAGTAAAATTTTAAACTTAGGTAAGAGAAGGCACTTCAACATAATGTTGTAAAACATAGGTTGCTCATTGCGGAAAATACACGGCAGCGGGAACAGGACAATTATGAGGGCACATGACCAAAGATTACGCCCATCTGAAATGAGGAAGACCCGCTGGCTCCACACGAATGGCCAGGGAAAGGAATAAGAACGCGAGGCAAGAACTCTGCGTAAATGGTACGATCACAACAATTAGAATTGCAGAAGTAGATGGAGAAAATGGATAGAGGGATAATGCCAAAAAATATGGAAATATGAGGACTGAGAGGCAGAAAATCTCAGAGATGTTCACGCAATAGAAGGAAAAAACTAAGACTGAAGAAAAGTTTCTGCAGGCTCAATGCCTAACACTTGCAGAAGGAAGAAGAAGAAATGAACACGGGAATAATGTTCCATCAAACTGTAGCAAAGTAAGTGATAGTTTATACAGGAGGCTCGACCGTAAAATGACCATAACATAATTTTTTCAATATTCTGTCGACAAATTATGCTGGCCTTCCGCGAATACGGCGGTGAAATATAATGAAATTGCCATGAGAAAAAGTCGGCTTGGACCGGGAAGTGAACCACGGACCATGGTTTTCTGGGCCAATGCGCAGACCACTAAGCTACCTAGGCTTCCTAGGCGGATTTTTTTCTAATGGTAATATTCTGTCTACTTGTGGAAAACGTCCTCTATCTCAAATGAACAGCAATGTGCTTTCGACGTATTTTTAATTTCTAAAGCCAGTTTTACAAAAGGCACGAACATGCTCAATTTTAAACTACATTTTTTCCTCAATTTGGCGTGCAATAACAATTAGAGATAAAACGGTGGCTATTTTTCCATCTGATGTATTCTTGCAATTAGCCGCTTTGCACGATACAATTTGAAATGCACGGTCGTACGCACATCAGCTTGTGCTATTACGTGCCCCGTGTAAAAGGGGCTTAATAGAACTTGAAACTACGTGGTTTTCAAAGAAAAAAAGGGAGATGCGCGATTGGAAAAATAGCAATTTGCTTGTTTGTGAGTTTATCGCCATTTATTGCGACATTTAAAGTCAAATTACAGAAATTCCGAAGAAATGGCGCAGCACTCGGCTTCCATGGTTGAAAAAAGGGCTCACTCAAAATATGTTTGCAGAATACTTATGATATTATTATTATGCGTAGCTTATAGTTCTTCTTCTTCTTAGTCAGTCCTGTCAGTTTAGTCAGTCCCAGTCTTTTGGGAGTCGAGGTTTTGCAAAGAGCGCGCCATTCAGTTCTGTTTAAAGCCATCACTCTGGATGGCGCTGGCACGCATTGCTCCTCTGCTTTCAACATTAGCCCTCACATTATCTCGTCACTTCATTCTGGGTCTTTCTCTGCTTCCCTCAGGTCTTGTTTCCCAGGCTCTTTTAAGGTATAGTTGTTTACCAATTTGACACTCCTGACCAAACCATCTAAATTGCGAGTCTCCGATTTAGTAGGTTAGGGGCGATCCTTTGAGGTCCTTGCGTATGGTGATGTTTCCAATTCTCTTTGTTTTGTTCTCAAGGTGTCTATGAAACATCATCTCCATGGCTTGTGGTTCACTTCTGTGTTTTCATTCAAATTCCATGATATACAGCTATAAGTATGTGATTGTTGGAGCGATTATCGATCGTATACTGCCAGATTAGTACCCTCCATTACTTTTCTTTGATTTGAAAACCATTGATTGAGGACTCTATATAGTTTTCTTGCTGTCAGAATACGCGAGACAATCTGTGTCCAAATTCCCGCCTTCCCTTACCAGCCCTTGCAAAGCACCGTATAGGTAGTTGCAGGGTTGCTTACAGGGTTGCTTGCAGGGTAATATGTTGATATAGATACCCCTAAACATTTTAAGGCTGTGACTTGCTCAATTAATACAGTACTAACGAGCTGTTTCATCTGTTTGTTAATTATCATTGTTTTTGTTTTTGAGGGATTGATCATCATGTTCTATCTGTATAACTCTAAGCTTGATTTAGGTTTTCATTGGCGACGTGATCATCACCAAAAGCAGGGTTTATAAACCAAGTAAACAAAAAGATGAAGCTTTGTAGTTGTTTCAACCAACATTTTCATGGTGAAACTTCCTTCAAGACTTTTTATAAGTCGACACGTTCAACTTTTATCTTTCCATATCATTAAACGCAGCATTGCATTGCAGCAATGGGTATAAAATGGTCCTGTTATCGGAATGTTTTGGTTCACGACAACCAGGCAGTCGGAGCAGAACTGAAAGAGGAATCAGTAGTACGAAAGGGTAGTCACCAGCAATATTCGGCTCGTACCTTTCGGCGTCAACTTCAAATCCCCGCGTAATTAGGTCGTCAATAATTTTTGTCACTCCTTCCGTTTGACAGCGGTTGACAACATCGAAGACTTAACCAGCTTAAAGATAATGAAAAATGCAAAAAGTGAAGCCACCGTCTGCGTCGGGGTAAGTATTTAGGAGCAGAGATAATATATGCCATATGAAATGAAAATATATTCAATGAGGTAAGACCGGTCGCTCACGAGGAAATAACTTTTATTCCCCAGCGCTCGTTACGTCGAGAGTTATTGCGATCATTCTTCGCACTAAACGTTCGCAGGAGTACCGTCATTATCACTGACTCATTTTAATTGAGACCTGTCCCTCAAAGCTACGTGTTCATTTAAAAGACCTCTGACCTCAGTCTCAATGAATATTAAAACCTTTCTAATCCTCGCGTGATTTATTGGAGATCCGTCAAAAAGTGCCGAGTCCTTCTTTTATCATCTTCAGACAACTCATGCACACTACAAGTAGTTAATACGTGAACGTCAGCGTATATATGGAGTTTTTCGGAAATATCAGAAGTTCGGTTTTTGCAGGATAGGTTTATGATCACCATAATGACCAATGTAGTTTCGGTGTTCTGCCATATGATTAATGCATGCCTGGTGTAGAAGCACCCCTTGACATACACCATTTGGGTGGCTTGCAGGGTATGACGTAGATGTAGATGAATAATGTTAATTTTCCATACCTTTTTTAGCCTTTTGCTTCATATATCTCAGAATAAATAAGAGAAACGAAAAGGGTGGTTTCCTGAGAAAAGGTTTAAAGAACTTCATGTCTTCAGCTCAATGACTCTTCATTAATGAAGGAATCATAGAGAAGGCTTTGAAAAAATATATAAAGACGAGATTGGGGAAAATCGAATATTGATAGAAAAACGGTCTTCGCTGGATAAATATGTAATTATTTGTGATTTGAAGGGGTCAAAGAATGGGCTGAGAGAGCTGGCTAGCGAGAAATTTATTGATATAGTTGAGGAGTGAAGGACGCAGAGTGGCAAGGATGCGGAGAGGGCAGGAAGGTGAATGGAGGGCGTACTGAGAGGTTAAGGCAAGGTGAAAAGGGTGAGAGACGTTGATGCAGGGTAAAGGATGCAGGATGCAGGGGGTGTGTATGGGATCCATACGAAGCGGGGTTGATATCAGAGTTAGATCGCGTGCAGCGAAGAGGAGCTAGGTTTGTGAAACGATCTACGATAAGTTGGCTAGTGTGTCTGGACTGTTAGAAGAATTAGGATGGGAATCGCTATCACAGCGTAGATTAAATTATAGACTTAACCTCCCAACTAAATTTCAGGAAAATAATTTCTGTGACGACGTAAAAAACAAACTATTAACCCCCTCGTACTACGGCAGATTAGATCGCGCCAATAAAATTAGAGAGATAGATTGTAGAACCGATAGGTATAAAATGTCATTTTTTCCGCGTACCATTCGGGACCATAACAGCTGTGGTCGTCGTCATGAATAGTTCGAATTGTGACAATACGCAGAATGTAAATCTTGCTCTTTATATTCTCTACGTTCTGATTGATGCATGATGTAAATATTGATGTTCTTATTTATACATGATATTTTGAATATGTAGTAGTATTCTTTGTATCCCTTGCATGTTGGAACGATTGACGATAGAATGTTTCCTGGTTATTAGATTTTTAATTGGCGCTTTGCATGTGTGGGACGCGAGTTTCAATGTAATTTCGGTGTTCTACCGTATCATTCATGCATGCCTGGTGTGAAAGCACCCCCTGGCACACACCCTTTGGGTGGCTTGCAGGGTATGACGTAGATGTAGATGTAAACCCAGTTTAGGAAGGAAATGAAAAGGAATTTTTGAAGAAATAAGAGTCAACAAACTGCATGAGGTACACTGATCTGATGGGGACAAGTGGAGTTGGGCGCATAAATTTTCATAGATTACCCAAGTTAAAGTACCCCATTGATACTGTAACTTTATTTTTATAGGCGTCAAATATTTATTGCACCAAACTTTCATTAAAACTTAGTGACTTGAAAAAAAATGTAATGCGTTAAAAATTATAGTCAAACACAAAGCGGGCCCTGATAAATTATTTAGTTAATATCAGCTTAAACGGTGACTTACAAATAGGTTTTTAGTCGGACTAAATAACGTAAACATGGTATATTTATACGCCACGTGTAATTTGGCTGTTTTCTGACTGTCAGGTTCATTCAATAACGTTGAGAAAGAGCTTTTAAGAACTTTTTTTTCGAAGTTTCCGTCGAACATGGAATGGCTCACTAGGAATCCCATTATTGTCCAAGATGCATTTGTCTGAAAGTTCTACTGGTTTAGTTTGATTCATTTTCATTATTAAATCAAAAGGAAAGTTAGCAACTATTCAGACATCTACCAATCATTTTAAAATATCCAAGGATGACGGTTATATTTCACTGGGTTAAGCAAGTTTCAGCAGAGGCCCGTGTCTCGTTCCTCACGTGTGCACAGGTGATAAAAGACTCCCGCGAGGTTCACGCGACGTTGAGGTGTCAACCGGAGACCTTATATATTTTCCCTGATGAAAGGAGGAAGGGAACATTCACAATCTCCGACTCGACGAAGCGCGCTTCCCAGGCTGGGTTTCAATGACGCTCGAAGAAACGACGTGAAATTTCTTTTCGATGAACTACCCGCGGAACTCGGTAGAGTTCACTCAACAGTTTTGGCCATTCCCCGGAATGTCTCTATTACGACCTCCGAGGCTCATTCTGTCAGGTGGTACGAACCATAATGGCCGTATTCATAGTTAACTAAGTCTACGACTGGATTAAGTAAGGCCGACGATTTCGTTGAACCCGTATTCATAGTGTCCTTTAAGCGCTGACCGACCTTATTCCCAGTAAATTTAGTCCGGAGGAAGTTAAACCAATGGAATCACGATTTAACCCAGGTTTATGCTCCCCGCGTAGCCATTTCCTCTTCAGCAGATGTGTTGCCGTAATTATCGAAGGTGTCGTGTGGTTTTTCGCGAATAATTTCTTCGTTGGAGCTATTTATAGGAGTAATATTAGTATATAGTTTACCGTTAGAAATATTTTTGGCTTTCTAGTTTAGGCTAATAATTAGTTTGGTGAATAGCTTTACAGCCAGCACAGTAATAGTAGTTTCGTCTTCAGGGTACGTAGTTCATTAAATTTATTTTTTGTTCACTTTTTGGGGATAGCGGGTTAATAAGTCAGGTTTATACTTAATTGAGAATAGTTTTTTATTAGGCATAATTATTTGCATTGACTGATTTTTTTACTTTGATTAGTTTTGTCCTCTTTGTTTACATTCCGTGCGGTGAGTTTTGTTTAACACCGGTAATATTTTGTTTTTACTTCATTCATAGTAACATCCGTTAACATTTTAAGTTATTAATTCTCAGGGTTCATTTCAATTAATGAATACTTTACAGGGAATAAGTTAATTTAGTAATGATTTAACTGTGTAGCTAGTTTCGTGGGTAGGTTTAAGCTCTACAATCATTAGATAGCATGTGGTATTTGTTCTGTTTTTCATCAATATTATATTTATCGGTTCACGGGTCGGTAGATTTTACGGTTAAGAATGGCTGGTTAGGATCGTGGAGAATTCCTGGATGAATTAGAGGTGACGAATGACGATGTGAGAGAAGTCAGGAGAGGGAAGGTGTATTTGTCCAGGCCGGATCCCTTGGCCAAATATATACAGATAGGGAATTTAGAAAGAAATATCGCCTCACTAATGCAGGAGTGGAGATGATTGTAAACGATCTATTCCGGGGAGCAGCTGGTAACGGTGGGGAATCTGACTGCCCAATGCTCCAAGTGTTGACTTTTATGCAAGTTTTTGCCAAAGAGCCATACCAAGAGAACATGGGTGAGCTCCATGGCATAAACCAGGCTTCTACAAGCCGCAGTTTGACGTAGACCTCGCTGGCACTGGCTCACTTGAAACTTTAAGTAGTAACCTTCCCTAATTCCAATCACCATTAAAAAGGAGAAATGGCTGATTTATACAGAATTAAAAGGCTTCCTTAGGTCATTGGGTGCATAGATTGCACTCATGTCAGCATTAACAGTGCAGAATGAGATGCCCAAGCATATATAAACAGAAATAATTTCTTAAGTCTTAATGTGTACATAATAAAATTTCAATTCTCGTGTATAGTAAACAAAAAATGTAATAGGCTCGTAAGAGCTCTTGTTGTTGATATTGAAAATTAAAATTGTCTTTCATGTAGGTTGTAGCACGTGCTGATTTAAGGATATTGTCGCAAGGTGTAGGGGTAGTGCTCATGACTCCCGAACATTCAATGGAACCATTTGAAAAGAGAAATTCGATGAGGGATTTTACAGTCGAGCCCCTCTTGTGGTCAGTGGCCACGCCTGCCAACCATATACGCGAACTCCTCTCAGGTAATGTAATTAATTGAAAAATGCTTATTTTTGAGGTGTGACTTATTATCTGCATGCCATTCATTGGACGTTTTGGTATTATAAGGTGAGGAGGAAACCTCACATTAAAGGTGAATAGCTTTATAGCCTTGAGGTGGAGGTGGAGGAAATTTTAAGGTGAGGAACATCACTTCTATTCTTAATTTATCATTACAGACACCAGCAGACGATGTTTTCAATGCAGCTCACATTCAGACGAGGAATTTCGTGAAGAGGCTGTTTGCGGTCTGGAAAAATGACCTTCCGAGCCCTTTACCGACGGCTTACAGTCAACCTTGGCACTAAAAAAGATATGATAGTGGCTATAGCAGTTCCTTATAACCTGATATTAGACTACAGGATGGAAGGTAAGAGGTTGTTGGGAATAGCTTAATGCCCTTGCTTCCTTCTAATGTAATTTTTACATGTTGGAACTGGTTTGTACCCTGAACAGTAATACTCATATCTGAGATCTTAATGATTGGAAATCCATGACCTGACTAAAATTCATTTCTAAATAAGGTATATATTTTTGCGAAATAAACCAATTCATACCATACGGCGTCATTCTCGAGACGAAAAGAAGTGGAGTGTTACACCTGTCAATGGCGCTTGACTGGCACTGGACGTCTCATAGACGACAATGCAACTAAGTGCATGTAAAATAAAAGGGGGCAAGATTTTATTATTGCAAAATGTTAGAGAGTCATCATCCTTCATGACATGTAGGATGAGGCAACGGTTCCCGGTAGTGCTTTATATGTCGCTAACTTGAAAAAAGAGACCTCGTGAATTTTTGTATACTCCTATTATATTTGTCATAAAAATGGTTAATTGAAATGAAAATTTAGTAGAATTAATGATACTGATTATTTTTTATAGTTTTCAATGATGAAATAAAACATGTTTTCTGCATGAGCTCCTCTTAGATCAAATCATTAGCATTTACAGGCATGTACAAAAATAGAGAGAAAAAAAGAAGCTTAGGTGAAACCATTTTCAAGCCCAATAAAATGGGATGGAAATTGAGCTAATGCAATGCAGAACAGATAGGTTTAAAATGAATTTTCCCCGCTAAGGATGAAAGGCAATAACAGATTCCAACGATGAATTAAAATATCTTGCAGACATGAAAGGTATCTAGTCAGTTTATTGAATTCCTAATGCTTCTATCCTAATATATATCTTAGTACAGGTAGCACACATGCACGCTTCCAGTGTACCACTTACATTTATCTGCATTTCTTATGTTGTACATTTCCTTGTCACACAATCATGAGGTGGCTTGCAGGATACATACATGTAGACATTCCCCGATCTCTATCACATTGAATATTGCCTTGTCTAAAGAAATCCCCTAGCGGGTAATTATCTTCCGTTCGTCGCCTTTTCACTTAAGCGTCCTTCTTGGCATCGACCTTCCACCTGGCCGCTCCATATCTGCCCGATTCTCTCTCTCGGCCTATCTACATCTTCATCTACGAAATAATAGGCAATCCACCACTAGGGTTGGCACGGGGTGATTCCAAACCAGGCATGAAGCACCCATCCCAACGAAAATCAGAACCACGCACATTTTCCCGGATGCCAGGCGCAGGCCAAAAGCAATCAGGATAACAATTCGCGGTGAGACCAGAAACTAGGAGAGTGCTACGTTGACGAACATGCTATACTAGTTATGGTAACGAACACGCTACCATGCAGTACACTACTTAAGATACAACTTCTGGTTAGTGTTATTAATATGGAAGAGATATAGTACTACAAGGTACTAAATCATGCAAGAGCTATATCATCCCGGAAATATCATGTGGGGTAAGTTGTTGATAATGGTGTTTAGATATTGATCACAAGCGCAAAACCTACTGTACCTCTTGAGAGTCAACGTATCATAGAACTGATTCATAGCTATTATTATGTCCCTCGTTGTACGAGGAAAAAATTACATTTTAAATATGTCGGTTCTGCAGTCTATTTCCTCAATCTTATTCCTGTGATCTTTTCGACCATAATATTTTGGCTTTAGCAAAATATTTTTAACATCCGGATAAAAGTATACATTCAATACACACAATTCTGTTAGTCTCGGTGTTAATACTCCTGTACAATACTGCGTTGTCCGCGAAGAAGCGGAGTTTGCTCGTATCTACGGCGGAGATATCATTAATACACGAAGGGAATAAGAACCTTCCCTGGGGTACACCCGATGTTATTTTCACTATATCTGAACTAACGCCATCTAGAACTACCCAATGTTCGCGGTTGTCTAAGAAATCTTTAATCCAACATATAATATCGTGATGTATTCCATACGCTTTTACATTAACAAACAAATATGAATGCGGTACTTTGTGGAAGGTTTTTTTGAAATCTAAAAATATCGTGCCTACCTGGGAGAGCCTTTCTCCAGAGGAATCAACGTCGAGAAGAAAGATGGCTAGCTGCGTTTCGCAGGACCTGTCTTTTCGGAATCTATGCTGGTTTTGAATTAACAAGTTTTGACTATATAAATACCCCATAATTGCACTGATGATTACTTATTCCAATATTTTGGAGGAGATACACGTGAGGAAAAAGGGTCTATAGTTACTAAGATCTTCCTTATTACCGCTCTTAAAGATAAGTTCGCGACTTTTCAATCGTAAGGTATACGACGTTCTGCAAGAAATTTTTCATATATTTTTTTCGATTACGGTGCTTTTTATGACGATAGGTAAGTCTTTATAAACTCGAGCAGGAATTTGATCGGGACCAGGTGACTCTTGGAGGTAAATGATTTCTGGTGACTTTCTATGTCGCGACAAAATTATGAATAGACTGCATTGGATATTTATAAAGACAAGGCAGAGTAGCGGTGTTTTTCTGAGGTCATGTCCAATCGACGCTTTGATTAAGTGTTAATTATATCCACTTTTACTTATTTATTGCCGACACTTTCTTTCTAGGCTGTTTTTTAGTTACGTTACGTTAGATGTTAAAATTATTTTTGATGAGCACTTAAATGGAACACCACACACTTTCTCCGTCATTGTCTGGAAATATTTCGGCTCCGCTTATGATCTTGTATTTTACAGCTATGATCATACCTTCTCCTGTTCTTGCTATCCGGTCTTTTCTATACATTGCAAATGATTTTGGTAAGATTTCGGTATCCGCAAATTCACTCGACAACCAGCTTCCCGTTCCTATCACCACATCGGCGTCCGTGATTAAACGAGATGGTAAAAATCATCGCCTTTTTTATACTATGGCAATTGACGACCACTAAGGAAATCGATTCCCTTGGATACGACAAACAGTTCCCTTATTTAGGATAGCTTAAGAAATAGATGGCAGCAGTTATTGATGAACCTGAGCCGCTTCTATTTCGTTCGGATATATTCGGTTCGGCCGCTTCTGTTTCGTTCGGATTCTAAGCTATTCTGGTTTACAAAAGATCTCCCATTATTACCATTATTTACGGCGACTCCTTTATTTAATAACCCACTATAGGATGATATTAGGTCACACTCTCCACCCTAAATAAAGCCTTCAGTGCTCAAATATGCTACTCAGAGCCTATGCCTCGGCCGTGTAATAGACACCTAAACGGTTTAGAGCAGTGGTTCCCAAAGTGGGCGCCACCGCCCACTTTGGGAACCACTTTGCTTTCATCTAAGGGAGCGGCAGAAGGGCGGTGGAGACTGGGCCCTAACCGAATATCCGTGTCCGAGGATGAGTAAACTATCTCTCTGTTAGATTGGAAATTAACAATAATTTTATTACAATTTTTTTAGCTTTATTTTTATAAACATCTTGCTTTTTCAAGTAGCCTAGGACTATAAAGTGTATGGTTGGGGGCACTGGGTAAAGGTTTGTAGAAGAAAGGGGGCGGTGGCTCGAAAAATTTTGGAAAACGCTGGTTTAGAGGGTTCTGAAATGATCAAATTTCCGGCCGAAGTTTGTTATACAACAGGATGAATAATGAATTAAATTCTGTTTTTCGCCTGTGATTGGCTGGAGTGTTTTTGAAAATTGGCAAAGAGCCAAGCATTTTACACGAAACGGTTCAAAGAAAAATCAAATTAAAATATCTGCCACTAAATAGTCACTTCCACCAGAGTCGGACAGCAGAAGTTGGGCGAAAAATCATGCTCCTATTATAGGAACTAGCCCTTTTTAATTCAGGGATAAAGACCGGTTCCACTATGCTTTTATTGCCCATTGATTGACGTTTCTGAAATTGTTTCCTCCCGTCGACCATTATCGCCTTGTGCTTCTTTAACAAACATTTGAACTGTTTTATACTGCGGCTTTTTCTTCTGTACGATTCCGATGATCTAATGAAGGAATGAGAGGTAATCAAACGTTATTAGTCCTTTGAGTAGCGGGGTCGATCAGTATAATCGTACGAGTGACTTTCGATGAGACATTCCGACACTTAGTAACGGAATTTTCGGGCTACGTAGCAAGCCTCAAAAATCACAGCTGATTTATGGACCTGTTTTCACATCCTTATTCATGAACCTACTAAAAAACGGGAAATGGCCAGTAGAAAGCCGGTATTGGATCATTTTGGCCACCGCTGTACCATCAGAAAACTTCAGAGCAATCTATAATTTTAATGCCGTCAAAATAACTGCGTGTTTGAAATTGACAGGTTATCCCTCCATACGGCTAGGTTATAGTGATGGATGAAGTATCAAGCTCATAGACTTCTCTGAAACCGCAAGGGATATGTTCCGAATGGAACACATTTGAACTTCGAAGAAATCTCAGCAAATGGGACGAAGCACGATTTCTAAACTGATTAGTTACGGGAGGATCTGAGTAACTCGCTCACTGATGTCGCATTTCAAGGAACGCCTTTATTGCTCTGTTAGACATGAAATATCTAAATTCGATTACATTTTGAACGACTACCATGGATAGATTCCACAGCATTACATAGTCTCATTATTACTTTGGGATGATGAGGTTTCCGAAAATCCACCTGTATTAGTATAAGACCTACCGACATTTCTTAATCACTACCTATATTAATAAATGATATATCACTGCCTATATTAGTAAATGATACACCCAATAACGTAAGGAGTAGCCCGGGAAAAGATCCTTGGACGGCATGTTTTCCATTATTCGTTCAAGACCTTGTGAGCTTAACTTCTTTCTTCCAAAGCTGGTACTTAATGCAAGTCTATAATGCCTATGACTGTATTGATCTTCGAGATTCCTTCAGTTGGACCTAAGAAAAAAGTAATGGTTCAAAACTAAAGAAGAACCCTCTCCATAAAAATTCCTCCTTAGCTTCAACCATGCCGTCCACTTCACGACATTGTATATACTTAATCCTCTAAAGATCTAGGCACGTTACAGACTTGACACAAAATTAGATCGATCACATCAAGGCTATTAAAAGTAAACCTATTTCCTTTAGGCCTAATTTACCAATTTACTGAAATCGAAGACTAATGATTAAAGATTACCATTAATAATCACAGATTACCAAATTATCTCTCGTGGGGCGAGCATGAACGGTAAACAGCTAATCAAGCACATCGTAAATTAGGGTTTGTTACCTGCGTTAAACATTTACACTTTATTTTTCTCTTCTACATCTACAAAATATTCCGTAAGCCAATATAAGTGTTTGGCAGGGTGTGCGTTATCACCATAATGCACTATAATGTACAAATAACATGCACTAACATGCACTACAATAAACAAATAACTTTCACCAATATATACCACATTATCGAAATGCTTCCATTGCTGCAGTAACTATTCGTTTTAATATGTATTGCTGCTTTGTAAATAAGATACAAGGGTAATGCTAGAATCATTCAAAACGTGAGCGATTAAGAAACAGGCATTGGAGAACCAAGCTACAGAGTAGCAACACTACCTGTCAAACTAAACTGCTTCAAAGTCTCATTGCCAGCCATTGTGGTCTATTATCGCTCGATGGAAAAGTGAAAGTCTAAACCTGTCTCTTCTGCAGTCTATTTCTCTCATATTATTCTCATGAGCCGTTCTTCCGTAATACGTTCGAGTTCGTAAGATGTTTATAATTTCGTCAGAAAATAAATTGGTTCTAAATTTACATAAAATATTGAGAACAATTTTTTAATCGACGGCGTGAAAGCTATTACCATTCCAGTTGCCGCAAGGGGTAAGTAACACTCACGAGGCTATCATACCCTTTCACGGACCGTGTTGATCTCCCATGCTTGCGTTCTCTTTTTTAAGTCCACCCCGTAATGATCCCAAATACTGGCAGCGTATTCAGAGGAGGGTCTAGCAAGGGAGAAGCAGCTGATTTCTCCGATATTGTCGCACTCCATAAGTACTCTTATGACAAACCAAATGCACTATTAGCTTGACCATTTATTTCCCGAATATGTACTCCCCACAAGAGATCATTTGTTATTTCAACTACGAGGTATTTAAGAGATTACATATACATTCTCTAATTTGGTATGCACTATATAATATCGGTAAAAAGGAGAGTTTTTCGTTTTCTAGAAGTCCATTGCAACACTTTTGTTTCAAATTAATTCTACCTGCCACGCATCGCACCAAGCTTAAATTGCCTTGAGGTCCTACGTTAGCACTTCCTTATCATTACTAGGGATTTCCCTGTACACTACAGCATCGTCTTCAAATAGTCGGAGTTTACCGGAGTCTACCACATCACCAATATGATTAATTTACAGGAGGAACAGAAGTGGACCTATGACACTCCCCCGTGGAACACCAGAAGTTACTTTAACCTCATTGGAGATGTCGCCGTATAATACTTCCCCCTAAACGCGATCGCTTAGGAATTCTGTAACCCAGGAAATTTCATCGTCGTCTAAGCTGTAAGATTTTAGTTTTATTTACAACTAGCGGAAGGTACCCGTTGAAATTCAACGGGTGTGAAAAACATTGAACTAATTTTATAAGAAAACCACAAAGCCCAAAGAATACTGTCCACATGGTCATTTGAGGAGTTCTTAACGTATCTTGTACGTTGTGTTCGTTTTAGTAGACATGCTGACCAGGTGCACGTAGAAATGAGACTGTTGGCCCTCTTTCATGCACGGGAAACCCAAAAATGGGCCACGCAGACTCATTACTACTTAAATAACACCCAGGTTGATAGATGTTCACCTCGTCCCTCCGGTTCTCTGGAGCCGTCTTCTCAGTGAATTAACAGCTTCATCGCTTCCCTTGTGTACATACATATATTTGTATTCAATGGCATAGTTGAGTAGCGCTATTCAACTTTGATAAGTACCTTGATTATCGTAATCAGGATTGGAGAGTAGGGTACAATCCGCGGTACAATAAATTTCTTCCTTATTAAAAATAATGGCTAGGTTAGACTGGGGTACTGGTAAAGAGGAAATACCAAAAATACATCATAGTTCCCAGGGGTTTCTCAACCATTTTTATAATTAATTATGAAAATGTATTAGTTCTCTGGTTAAACCTAATCTTATCCCCCTGTTAGTTAAACCCTCCAGTTAAACCCCCCTGCCAACGATCCTTCAGGTGGCCCACAGGGTTATTGGTAGATGTTATATAAGACAGGCAGTTGCCACGCCCGCATCGCGCCACGCACACGTCAAGCCCCCACCCCTACGCTCCAGCGAAATATCAACCAAGACTGAGTTTTCCCCATAAAATAATTCGCAGTTTAAATGTAACCTGACAGAATATATCAAACTGATAACCATTTACTTACAACGTTCGACTTTCTACCTTTTTGACAAGCATCATTTGTTGTTGCGAACCAGTTTTTTATGCTGCTAACCTGTTCCCTAAATAGAGAAGCGGTGTCCTTGGAAAAAAAGAGATCCGGAGAAAATTCCTTCTGGAATTATGTAAGAGTTCATTAAAACTGGTCACTGTTTCAAAAAATGAGAACCTTTATTCCACAAAGTCACTTTTTAACAGCTAAATTTCATTTTTGCATTCGTATGAACATAAAGCGGACTGGAATAATGCACGATGAGAACTTATGAGCATTCTCAGAAACGTGACTATGAGGAGGAACCGCAAAATCAGTGTGAGAATATTTATGCTTTCTTCATGGTTAACTACTATAAAGTACGTGCTAGAAAACTCTAACAATCACCGTTAGATTGCCCGGTACCCTTAGTAATTCAAACGACATGTATTTTGTTGCATACATGTGATGGCCTCTCTATATTTTAAATATTGCCAAATGTCCAACCATTTTTACTTGCTGATTATTATTTAAGCAAAAACACTGATTTTGGGAATACGCAAGGTTATAACTTTAATGCCGTAAACATATAAGTGCATAAATTATCCGTAACTGAGAGTTCTTCGCCTAACTCATTCGTAAAATAGCATGAGAAGTTTGCTGAAAAAGTAATAATGAGAAAATCAACGTAAATATGAATGATGTAATCTTCAGTTGAACGTATGATATTAAAGTAATGAGGTTACAAACTAGTTTTACTTTAGCCGGGGCACAGTTTGTAGCTTGGTCGACAAAATATAGATAATAAAGAGTACACAGAGTTTAGGGTCAAGGAAAAGCTTAATAGATGACAATAAATTAGAAATGCTTAGGGTAGAGAGTAGGACAGTGAGTAGATCAAATAGTGGGCTATTAAATAATGGGATCGCCGTAAATAATAGTAGCAATGAGAGATCTGTTAGAAATCAGAATAGCTTAGTATCCGAGCGAAATAGAAGCGGCTCAGGCTCGTCAATAATTGTTTCCATTAAGTATTAAAATACTCTCAACAAGGACACTGTGAGTTAAACCCAAAGGATTCAATTTTCATAATGGTAGTCAATTGCCGTAGTGTAACATACGAAGTCCCCGAGTTTCACCATTTCATCTTAAGCACGGACACTGATGTAGTGATAGGAACAGAAAGCTGGTAATCGAGTGAAAGTTCGGATAGCGAGATCATTCCAAAATCATAAGCAATGTATAGAAATGACCGATTAGCGAGAGCAGGAGGAGGTGTGTTTATAGTTGTAAAAGATGAGATCGTATGAAGGGCCGAAATATTTGCAGAAAATTATATAGAAAGTGTGGTGTTCCATCAAGTGCTCGTCGAAAAGAATTTTTATATGCGCATTTTACAGGCCATCCAATTCAAGTTTAAACACAGTTTTGCAGTTAGAAAACAGGTGAAGTATTTCATTAATCCAAACAACTAATGTAGTATTAATATCGGTGGTGATTTCAACATTTCCTCAATAGACTGGAAGACGTATATTTTCAAAACTGGCGGAAAAGATAAGGAGTTGTGCGACACTCTTCTCTATACTCTTACATCAAACTCTTTGGATCAATTAGTAACAACACCAACGAGAGGAAAGAACGTTTTAGATCTTTTGGCAACAAATGTACCTGAAAGCGTCCTTAATATTAAAACAGTGAACGAAATTAGTCACCACAAAGCAGTTAGTGCTTAATTTCATATAAATACTGGCAAAAGGGTAGCCACAAAAAGAAAAGTGTACTTATACCACAGAGAGGATTTCGATTGCTTAAAACAGGAACTGTCGACCTCGTATAATAAGTTTAGTGATCTAAGCCAAAACCATACTACAAAGGACATATGGAATACTTTTAGTAACATCACGCGACTGGCCATTAATAATGCAATACCAAGTAAAAGGAAAAAAAGTCAACACGGAACCCAGGAGGTATAATGCAGACATCCGGAAATCTCTCAAGCGACAACGAAACTTACACACGAAAATGAAGAACGCCCATCAGGATCTACCCGACGAGGAACTTAAGAAAATTTATGATAAATATAAGAGATGTAAGTATATCCGCCGCGATGATTGTGGGTTCGGGGGGAAATGAATCAGGGAGCAAGTCGGTAGCTTGTTTGACACAGACTTTATTCCACCTTCTGCATCTACACCGCACCAAGGTCCCCGCGAAACTCCTCGAGGCGCGCTACTCCCACACCCGCGCTCCCTCAGAGGGCATCACCACGGGACCACACCCCTTCCAACTCATTGGCCGCCAAGTGCTGACGCCATTCATCTTACCCATTTGCGACAATCTTAATATTCTTCTCTTCCTCGGTCCTTTATGGGAGATGAGATAGTGCATGTCCTAATTTGCTCCTCTCTTCCTGTTTGGGCAATGGGAGGCGAGATAGTGCACAATCTGAATGGCTCCTCACTTCCTTTGTCCAGAAAGTGCACTGCTCAGCATCGTTCCCATGCCCGGATGGTCTCTCGTCTCTCGTGCCTTCCTTATCATACTAACAATATACTTACAGAGAGTTAAAATTACAGCAAAAGCGGCCTTAAGAAAAGCACTAATGGAATTCAAGCGTAGAATATTAGGTGAATTTTTGGAAGATAACCCTGAGGTATTTTGGTCTTACGTGAGAGAAGTTCAAGGGAAATCTACAGTAACGTCACTGAGAAACGGTAAAGGAGAAAAAGTTAGCGATATATTACAAAAGCAAATATCCTTAATATATTTTTCAAAGTGTCTACACTTCATGCCCTCAGAATAACGCCGCTACATTGCCTTGCTTATAAAAAAATCCAATCTGTCTTCAGTTTTTAAAAGTCTTTTTGCCTTTATATCAAACTCAGTGCCAGGAAACTGTGGAAATCTCATCCTAATCCTTACTCCGCACTTACAACACACATTACTTCTGCTTTTGAACGTAACTCCCAACTTGATGTATGCTACATTGACTTCTCAAAGGCCTTCGATTCCGTTAACCACAACCTGCCTATTTACAACCCGTGTCTCTTATGTGTCCCTACGCCGGCACTCCAGCTTCCTCCTACGGCGTGATTATAAGATCTACATTCAAGGAATAACTGATGAGATTCGTGATAACTCGAAAAGTTTTTGGTCTCTAATCAACTCAAAAAAGAAGTCCTACCGAATCCCACTATCCGTTTCTTTAAACAAAATTTCTTACGTTAATGTACTCCGTCCCTCTGCATTTAACGCCTACTTTTGTTCAAACTTCAATACCATCCCGATATCTACTTCTCTTCCTCAACTTCAACCGGTCTGTTCTCATTCCATTTCTCAAATTTCAGCTACCCTTAATGAAGTTTTAAACTATTTGACCTCCCTACCCACAGTTAAGTCTACTGGCTCCGACAATATTGGCTCCCTAGTTCTTCATCGTACAGCTAACTCACTTTACTTGCCGATCGCGAGGCTTTTCGATAGATTTTTCCTTTCCGGCTCTTTCCCCTCCCAGTGGGAAAGTGCTGATGTTACACCCGTGTTAAAATCGGGGCATAAAGATAAGATTGATAACTATCGTCCGATATCAATTTTACCCGTCTTGTCGATCATTTTTGAACGCTTTATTCACAGTCGCTTGTTACACCACACCCTCGCCTACATTTCAACCTGCCAGCATAGTTTTCTCCCCGGGGGTTCATGCCTAACTAATCTTAGTATCCTGCATCAACACATTACTTCTGCTTTTGAACGTAACTCCCAACTTGATGTATGCTACATTGACTTCTCAAAGGCCTTCGATTCCGTTAACCACAACCTGCCTATTTACAAACCCAAGCACCGTTACAATGCTGACAGTGCTCTATTATCTGTAATTGCCGATTTCCTGAACTCGCGTTTACAACGTGTACAGATGGGTCATCATCCGGGTATCTACCCGTCTCACCTGGGGTACCACAAGGCAGTGTTCTTGGCCCCTTGCTGTTTGCCCTCTACGTGGATCATCGATATTATATTAATATTGATTATAATATATTAATATTGATTAATATTGATTGTGCCAGCTCCAATGACTACAATATTTTATTTTACGCCGATGTTCGTAAAATTTTTAAGTGTGTTGACGATGCTACCCATTTGCGATGCCTTCAAACGTCACTAACTGCGATTAGTCTTTAGTGTGACAAATGGCAGTTACGTGTGAACCCCTCCAAATCTGCTCTTCTGACTTTTTCACTAAAAACAAACCATAATTTTTGTATAATACACGTTAACATGATTAATAAAATATATTTAAATTTCAGATTTTGGCCACACGTTCCATCAGTCGCAGATCTACGAATTTTCCATGCATTTTGATTTTCACTGACATGGCTTCATTCAAGTACAAAGGAAAATTTAAATTTCAGATTTTGGCCACACGTTCCATCAGTCACAGATCTACGAATTTTCCATGCATTTTGATTTTCACTGACAGGGCTTCATTCAAATACAAAGCAAAATTTACTCTCGAAATTGAATATGGAGGGAATTAATTACCTAATCACGACCATAGGCAATGCAGAAACGAAAACATGCGTCATGCGTGATACATCAACTGCTTTGCAGAATACGAGCGGAAAACAGTAATTAGTTGTACAGTGACAGGAATACAAGGAAAGCGGATCCAGAACAAAATTGCCAATTACCCCAAGCGGGGTGATTGGCAATGTTTGCAATAATATGGATAAATAATTGAAACGTAGCGGCGTACAGAATCTGTCATATTCAAACTCTGGGGGCGAGTTACTAAAAGAGCCGTTAATGGTAAAATCTAGTTCTTCGAGTGCCATGAAAGCCACTAATAAGTTGTATTTGATAGAATTGATCTATTGCAACATATGATCGCGTATTGTACACACGTGGGAGTAATAACATTACAAATCTATCGATTCTGCAGGTTGTTTCCTTTATCTAAAGCCTATAATCGTTTTTCCCGTTAGAGGTTGGCTCTAGGAAAATATGTTGAACATCCGGCAAAACATAGCCGGCTTCAAACTTGTGAAATATATTTGACTTATTTTTTCTCTTCGATTAGTCAGAGATTCTAACCCTAATTCCTTTAACAATGCGGCAACATTGCTAAATTAATCTTAACAACTTTTTAAAAAATCCTGCTACTCTCCGCTTTATTACATCTATTTCTGAAACCAGTACTGCTTCGTAAGGGTATCCAATATGCTATCGACATACACCAAGCGAGGTCTCACCAGAGGAAAATGACATCGCACCTTAACTTCCTCCAAAAATCTTCTTCCTCCTAAAGTCCAAATTTGTAAAAAAATCCAAATTTACGATCGGCAGCGAAGTACAATTATAACAAAAACAATGCGCTCACTTCATTGAGAGGAAAATTTCCCCCGAGAGATATCAATAAATATTGTACATTTTACTCCGCGAGCAGCCGCAGGGGCATTTTTACCAGTTGTATTGAGGAACCATCGATTTTTGGATTGAAAACCTTGTTGTTGCATTTTGGTAAACAAGCCAGTGATGCGGAGACAATGGGAAAAAATGATAATTTATAACGAGTCAAAGAGCAGTAAAGAGATTTGAAACTCCTGATCAATTGTTCTTCCCCTTCCTTTCATAAATATTCCGCAATTAAATTCATGAAAAAGGGCCGTACTCAATGCCCATGACTCTGCTCTGTCCTAACTTACTCTATTATGCCTCGGTCAGCCTGCTATCGTACGTACCAAGGTAGCAACCATGCACCCACCTACACAACTATCGTAAACTGTTACCCTCACCCCTCTCACCAGGGCATCGTGGAGAAACAAGTGAAGAGCAAGCGAACGGAATGATAAATACCTTATTCCTGTGGCGTTTTTAGGCATCCAAATTGTTTTTTCCAAGTGATGTATTTCCGAGCCTATTGGTTTAAGTGACATCATCTGCTTAATTTGACGATCAACTTTTTTTGTAGTCGTTGAGCGGCTGAGAAAACAAGAGGAGTAGCGGGATGGATGAGGGTAAAGAAGCAGTGGGTTACGGAAGAAATGATTAGGAAAATGGACGAGAGAAGGAATTGGAAAAATGTCAACACCGACCAGGGTAGGGCGAAATACGAGGAGCTAAATAATCAACTACGGCGAATTGGTAAATGAAAATTGGTGGAGAAGGCAATGCGAGGAAATGGAGAAACTGCAAAAGGAAGGGGAAGTGGGTGCGTTATACACTAGGGTAAAATTGCTATCGGGAGGTAAGAGAGGAAAAACGGTACCAAAGATTAAGAACAAGAGAGGTAGAATGTTAACCGAGCAGGAAGATATCCTAGAAAGATGACGAGAATACGTGGAGGAGCTATATGACAGCGATAGTAGACCAACTAGTTTAGATGTAGAGGATGAGGAAAACCTAGATGAAGATAACCTTGGGCCAAAAATTCTCGGCAGTGAAATAGAGAAAGCTTTGAAAGAGATGAAGGCAAGAAAAGCTGTAGGAGTAGATAACATGCGTTTAACAAGGTATTTCTTTTCTAGAAGTATGCAAAATATTAAGTTAATCGCATTTATGTAACTTATGGGGTAACCACCTCAGTTTTGTTTTTTCTTATTATTTGTGATTTAGCCTGAGTCAACTGTATTCTCTCCGACCCATTTTTCCTCAATTCGACACACGCGTGTGCATTCCCTTATAAAGATTCACCTCTATCCCGCGCCACCTTTCTCCACATGGCACAATCCCATGCGTTTCCTCGCTCCTCATCTCATCTCCACGTGGCAGGCCCCTTTCCCAAGGCCAACGAGGCTCGAAAATCAAGAATATGACCAACACGTGCTCCAACTTGAAGTAATTCTCCTCCTATCCGCCCCAATGTCCAAATGACCAACCGCTCTACCAACCCCTCTTGTCTCCCAAGAGACTCGCCGCGATTCCACCATTGAAAGAAGGGGCAGGAGTTATTTTTTTGTAATCACGTAATTAAAAAAAACATTTTCCCCGAACTAGTATTTCAATCCTGATTCCCCGACGACAATTCATTTGTTTAGCGTGATGTGGTGAACATTTAACGTACATAAATGACGACACGTACATAAATGTTTGGAGTGTGGCCCTATATGGGAGCGAAACATGGGTAATAAGAGAACAAGAGAGAAGGCGGCTAGAAGCCCTGGAGATGTGGCTCTACAGAAGGATGTTGAAGCTCAGCTGGAAAGATAGAGTCACGAATGAAGAGGTACTGAAAAGAGTTCAAGAAACCAGATCCCTGTGGAGGCATATCCAAACAAGAAGAGACAAACTCCTAGGGCACATTCTAAGACACGACAACATCGTTTTAACAATAGCAGAAGGAGCTATAGACGGAAGGAATCGCCGGGGACGACCAAGGATGTCATTCATGCAGCAGATGTGAATGATATGGGTTGCACCACATACACAGAAATGAAGAGAAAAGCAGACAGAAGAGAGGAATGGCGTACTGCTGCAAACCAACCCCAGGGTTGAACACTGAAGAGAGAGAAATGACGACATAACTTATACCCCTCGGATGGAAAACTTTTTTTTTCCTCCCGACCTTCATTTCGGGATGATGTGGTTGACACACCGGATCTTAGATCGGTATAAAAGGGAGTTCACCGGTGGAGAGTTGTTAACAACTCAGTCACTCACTTTTTCACTCGCCTCTTACCGAGTGCTTAAGCAATAAAGCTACCCAGGCACCCTTCAAATCGGAGAACTTCATGCATGTCTCACGCGCTGCGGAAAAATTCCATGAAATTTAGAGTGCATTGGAACGCTCAGATCTCATGATTAGTGAGCGCATTCGAAGCAATGTCAAGGGATATGAATTCGAAACGCAGTCGAGGCGGGTGTTTTCACGCAGTGACTTGCTCACATTTCTGTCCACTTCAGCGGGTGACTCGCTCAAATCTTCTATCGCGACTATTTTCCTGCAATGCTTGTAAAATTAAGAAATTGTCCTCCATCAAAACTCCTGACTCCTATTAAGGTAGTATGAGCTAGATAAGTCCCTAGTCATAATAGAGAATCCAAATGATACTTGCTGTTTGTCCCCTCCCCAAAAAATGCAATCCAATCCAAATTATACGTTTAAATTTCACCAGCTGTAGGACACATGAATTATATATTGGATTATTAATGTTGCAATAATATAGGTTTATATGACAGAAATCGTAAGTAATAAAATGAAAATATCTTTTTTAAATTCTTTAACTTCACTTATTATTTTCGCGTGGTATTAGGCGTTATAAATTCCTCATTTTTTAAATAAGCTCCCTTTGAATATAAACCACTGTTTCTGGCGTCACTTGGTGAAACTCCTTCATAATGAATTCAATTCATTAGGCTCTCTTTGGAGTGTATACACGGACTATTTCCTGTCTAAAAGGCCTGGTATTTTTATGGAAAATATCTCGAAAAGTAATGTGGTAAAGGTTTGAATTTTTTGTGTCATTTGAAGGGTAAGATTCTTTTCTTTAAAATGAGACCAAATTCATTGATTTCAAGGTGAAATTAGATTTCGCTCAAACTACCGCTAAAGCTTTGTCCTCGACTTATCTTGAAGGTTTCCGCGACGGTTTCCTTGTCGCTGCAACTTCTTCTGCGATTCCCTAGGCACGGTTGCTTTTTTCAGACGTTTCGCATATCGTGGAGGCGTTTTCAGGACGAAGATGATCGTCCCCGAGGAGTCGTGTTCGACCTGAGGAAACGGTGTTAGAAAAAAACATGCAACGGGAATCCGTTCTTCAACTATTCGCATGATTTTTTATGCCTAACGACGGGAGGATTTGGACGAGAAAGCGTACCGTTAAAGATAAATATCTTATCAGCGAAAATTATTGAGCATGGCAGTGTTATTTTAATATTCTCCCGGAGAAATTGTAACCATTGATTGCTACTACACTAAATCAATATTCTCCTTCACTTGGAAAACACAGCAAAAGTACACGCGATACAGTGAATGTCAGTACCCTTCATAGAAGCAAACGCGATCATATCCGAGGGTAGAAATCAGTCGTCCGTGAAAACTGGAATGGAAATTGACCTTAATACCAGGCTTCTATTAGAGACTGTATTATAGCCGAGGTCTATGTAAGAGTCCGAAGTTGAAGTCATTTTGAGGTACTGTTTAAAAAATTTCTTAATCACTCTCGCAAACATTTTGTATTCCTCTGCGAATCGTGCAGTCACCTTTTGTTCACTTTGAATGGCAAATAATTCCAGTCCATAGGTTTTTTATTATTTTATCATTAAAGGGGAAAATATTCTCATCATAAAAGCATATATACTTGTTTCATCTGAAGTAGAGCATGAATCATCACTTTGATCATCGCAACTCCTCCGGTATTAAATATTCCTTTCAATTTCTTTTTCAACCTCAAGCCTTTTCAATTAGTCAATATTCGCACTTTTTTCCTTCTCCTAAACTTCTAAGATCACCTTTTTTGCCTGCGTCGTTAGAATAATTTTAGTACGGGGTACCTACGGTCTTTCAATCGATTCAAGTTGATTCTCTCCAACCTCATATTCCTTGGATGAGGAGCTCTGTGGTTTCCAACTGGGTGATGGTGGTTTGTGGCACCGACGTTTCGACTGCATCGTCAAGCATCATCCTCAGAGTCAATGACCCTGAAAACGTGGGTGCCGCAAACCACCGCCGCTTAGTTGGAAACCCGAGAGCTGTACATCCTAAGCATTCACCAGGGAAGCCTGATTTCTTACCTCAGATTCATTGTGAATAAATTATTCAGAAAATGAGCCATTTTACGACCGAGTTAGGTGGAGAAACGTGGCCCGCACATGCTATTTACTTTCCCTGAAGTTGACTATAGAAATATAAACTGTGAAAACAATGATCTCCTACAAATTCTACAGGTACTTGACGGAAATTCGTACTTCTATTGATGCTTGCGTCAAATTCGCAGTCTAACTTTTGTACTGCACCTCCTATTAAGTTGCCAAGTTTTGACAGCCTTCTAGGACTCTCTCAACACTTTTCATTTCACTATTTCATTTCTCTAGCTTAAAGATAACTAGGTAAGAACACAGAAATAAAATTAACTCATATGCATTTACCCATGTTCGTTAGAAGAAAATGGACATAGTAGCAAAGACAGAATTTCGCTCGTCAAGAGAAGCATATAGTGAAAGAATAGAGCTAATGACGGGCGATGGAGGCAATGGACGGGAGAAAGAAATGGACGATAAAGGCAAGGATGTAAATTAGAGCCTGGTGAGAATTTATTAAGTAGAAACGAGGAGAGAGAAGGAGATCATAGGAATGAGGGCTCAAAGGAAAATGAGAATAGGCTGCAGACGTTCGAGATGTGGATGTGAAGGAGGATGGAGAAGGTGCAGTGGACGGAAAGAAAGACAAACGAGGGAGTGCTTAGTATGAATTTTAAAAGAAAAATAACTCGCCGGATACCGTTGAATATAGTGCTTAGTATAGCTGGTGAGGGGAGGGAACTCCATGAGGAGATTAGGAGGTGACAAAGCAGGTGGTTGACGGAACTGATTAGGGGGAAAGGTTGCAGAAGGCTATGGTAGACGATAGTACGTTTGGTTAGCGTGGAAGAAGAAAGAAATAGAATAGGTTTTATGGACGGGATGAAGAAAGTCCGGACGTATGCTCAGATTAAGAAATAAATTGTTTTGGTAGGCTGGTAAAATTCCAGAAGATTTTTATTCACTTTCATTTGAACCAACCCTAACCGTTAGACTACCTTAATGATAATAATAAACTATGTTTGATGTGACTCCAACGTGAAACAGCGATGTTAGTCTTATGGTTTTCGAGAACAGAACCCGCGACAATAATGAGGTGGCCTAAAAAAACTATTTGACGTGGCGTTAAGACAAATCTGTTCAATTGCACTGGCGGTAGATTAGTACAACGAATTATTTTTTACACTATTTCTCAGTAAAAATTATTGTGTTCTCCACGAAACCGTTCGAAAAGTGTTCTTAAAATAACATACCGTAACTGATGACCAGATATCGTTTCTCCGCTGCTGGAGGAAATTTTCTTGCATGCTACGCACGAACCGAATGCTCAAACGTACGTATTCGGAGATACGACTTTCTAGCAGTATGAGCCACGAAAGTTTTTTTATGGAGTTACGCGATCACCATACTGAATGGTCACAAAATGAGATGTAGGGAGACCCATTAAACGGGGAAGGACTTGAGGCGGCTTCAGTGCTCTAGAATCTGATAGACAAACCAACAGGAAATCATATCCTATGCGCACATTCAATCGACCGCAGCATGCTGAAGTTGGCGATGATTTTTTATGGTGCCAGAAAACATTCAGCTAAGATAATATTTACATCTCTTATCGCGTCGTGCAGAACAGTACATACCGCTCAACTTTAATAACTTTTCAGACCTTTGGATACGAAACGATCATGAGACTAAAAATGGAAGTGTTTCTCCAAGAGACCTCAGCTGCATCTCTAGGTTGCAGTTCGCTAAGGTTATTAATATCTAATGGTAATTTTCAAATGCATCATGCCCAAACAGATTGAATTATCGAATCTAGTTTGTAATCATCCACTGTATGAGACTTTTAAGTTGAATCACGATCCTTACTCCGGTGCTATGAGAATGTAATTATTCAAGTAAATCACTCCACGCGTCACGCGTCATATTTGACGCAATACTGTTGACATCTTGACTTCTATCGGTAAAAATAACACTGTAACTGCAGCTGAATTTCTCTCCACCCACCTCTCATCCCCAAATATTCCCTCCCTAACCAATCCACATACCCATTCTGTAGAATAATATGAGATAAGCTGTCGGAGACCTCCGAATGCAATGAAACATTCCAGGATCAGTCTGAACGTCATAGTTCTCCCGGAACATTTGGTGCGTGCACTGAGAAAATTTAGCCCTCCGTACACCGGTGGCGTTTTGAGTAGTCTCACTTGTCACTGACGGTTAAAAAAAGGACTCAAAATTAGGATCTGTATTTCATCAATTGATAGAGGCTGTTGTCAATGAAGCACGGAATGAGGAGTAGATTTCTACATCAACATATAACCCTGCGAGCCACCGTATGGGCATGTGGCACGGGGAGTTAGGACACCAGCCGTGTAAAGATGGAAGGGATAAGGACGTTAATAAAGGGATAAGATATTGTGACGGGTATTTTAGGAGTGTATTTAGTGGATCTCAGTTTTTATTGTGGTGGGTTATTGTGCGCGGAAAGAACGAGTTTTTGTACCCATCTGTTCGGCAGTTTATCTCTCTTATTTTATCGCTTCTGTCAGACAAAGAGATGTAGTGAGGTGTTATAATAATATTCTCTGCGTCGCTCTGAAACACATCAGTTCTGAATTTCTCGAGCAAGGTAAGCCTCGCGTGTAGCCTCCGATTATCTAGGGGCTCCCACCTTTCCAAAAAATAGACCGCAGTAGTTCGCAATACACTCACATGTTCCCAATCCTCAAGTTCCAGTATCAGCCACGGTACAAGAGTAATATTAATGGGAGACGCGCGACGGGGAGAGCGGGATTGTTGTCCTATACCAATCAAAAACATTTGAGCGGCTCAAGGAAATTTTTTGAGACCGGTCAATGATGCAAAGACCTCAATAACCTTCAACTTTATGCCACGTTGCTGAGTTGGGAGGGTGCGGGTTGCCTCCAGCTATGGAGGTGGACGGTGGAGGGTATAGTGAGATGGAGAGAGGAAGGGAATGGGAGGGAAAAGGATGAAAGGATAAACACGTGCAGGAATGGGGCGCGTGGAAAGAGGCACGAGCAGAGGGAAGATGGAAAAGCGAGCGAGCGAGGCCATCGTCCATCGTAGCATAAGGCTCCCACGAATCTGATGACGCGACGTTTAATTTATTGGGTAATGAATCCCTTCCACAATCGGCAGCCACTGTCGTCAATGACAAACATCACCATGCAAATAAACAACTCCTGGCTCGGAGCCACCATTTTATAAGACTGATCGCAGAACTTGAATTGATCTCACGAGAATGCTATAATGCTTAATGTCATTTTTATTAGTGAAAAGTGATTTTTGTTACGATAAACATTGCAGAGTTATTATATTGTTAAGGGAATTAGGATGGGAACCTCTATCTAATCGAAGGGGAAAATATAGGTTACATCTTTTACGAAAGTTTGATGTAGACTATTTTTTGCCGGACGTTCAACATATTTTGCTAGAGCCAAACTATTATGATGGAAACGAAAACAGGCATAAGAATAAGGAAATAGACTGCAGAACCGATAGATTTAACATGTCATTTTTTCCATGAACAATAAGGGACCTTAATAGTTGCGATAGATCAGTTCCCGGATACTGACTAGGTTAATTAGGTTTTTGTCATTAGTGCTAAATATCTTAAAATGATTATTAGCTACTAACCTCGCACGTAATCCCCGGCATGATATATCTTGCATGATTTAGAACCTTGTAGTGCTATTCATCTGGCGCATTAATAATACAACCAGTAGATGTATCTTGAATAGTGTACTGCATGGTAGCATGTTCTAGTACGCATCACTCTCATAGTTTCTGGTCTGACGGCGCACTGTTGCTCTGACTGCTTTTGGCCTGCGCCTGGCAATCGGAGGAACGTGCGCGTTTCTGATTTGAACTGGGATGAGTACTGCATGCCTGGGGTGGAATCACCCCGTGCCACACCCCCTAATGGTAGCTTGCTCGCTATTTCATAGATGTATTTTACGAACTCTAACTTACTACGGCAGATTAGACCATGAGAATAAAATTAGGGAAAGAGCCTACCGAATTAAGAGATGTTTTATATTCTATTTTTCCCACCATTGATAAGAGGCCATTACTGCAAATGAGACTAGGCGAGTCGACAGGTTGAATAGCTGATTTACTCCCTGACACTAGTTTCTTAATCTTCCACGCAGTAATACCATCACATTTCGTATGATCCATGCGTGACTCTTGTATATTGCTTACGTAGTTGCAATTTATATCACTACAAATAGTTTCTGTGGTATTGGTAGCATACCTATCGTGTTGTGAATGTCGGTGAAAGTTACTTGTATATTATGGTACATGTTGGTGCTAACTCATCCCATACCATATATCTTTGAGGGAACTTGCAGGGTAATATGTGGATGTATAGTCATCAAAAGCATGTATATTCTGTCAGTGATAAAATTTGGAAAAGCCAGGATATATTTGCAGGACTATCTTACGACGCATCTATGCATAAAATTGTTTGCTCTCATGCACATACAGTTTATCTTAGACTTCTGCAGCGTGGAAGAAGTAGAAATTATATTTAAAGATAGTGACAAGAAGATTGCTCATTAGTAGAGATTCTATGATAGGTATAAGAATAAAAAGAAGGGAGGACAAAAAGCAGTGCACATGAAACAGTTAAAAACTCTGAAGTTTATTTAGATGAAAACAGATTTTTTAAAAATTCCAGGAAAAAATAACTAATCAAAATTCATAACATACATTAAAGAGTATAGGTAAATGATAGGGAGAGCGCAAATGATTGCAGCGGCTAGGAATGTCTTTCTTCAGAAGGTAAATTGATGATGGGGATTCTCATAAAACTTAAAAATATATGATACGAGATGGTGCGAGAGGTAGAGGTAGGCCGAGAAAGTTGTGGTTGAGGAAATTCTTAGGAGGAGGAATATTAGGAGTCTTAAAAACAGGAGGGCGTGTATGAGGCAGTGTATGGGGGTAAATGAGGCAAAAGAGGTTTGCAAGGATAGGTCAGTATGGAGGAAATTATTGAAGCAGAGTTAGGTGTACAATTATGTATTTATGAGTGAGACTTTGTGACTGTGCCTATCCCGGAAGGGAACAGCGTGATATTATGTATGCATGTCTAAAAATATACATTTATACCGCATCGTTTAGTGTCAAAGCTTGATCCTTGAGAAAAGTCAGCCTTGTCGGCCCCGGTAGCGGCGGGGTTAAGTCCTCGCTTGCCAGTCCGAGGGTCGCGGGTTCGAGTCCCGCCTGGGTGGTGTTTCACCACTCAGGACATGGGTGTTGTAGTTCGTGTGTTGTTGATATTAATCACCCGATGTAAAAGGCCTTTGTTGTCTGTTTTCGGGATAGTGAGAATAAATAAATAAATATATAAAAGACGAAGGACAAAGAATTTTTATGATTGGGAAAGGATGTTTACAAAGCAAGGTGACCGAAAACTGAAGTCATTCGAGCGAAAAGGTGAAAGGAAAATACCAAGAGTGCATGAGTTGCATAGCTATCACAATGTAGCCATACCTAAACTAAAACAGAAATTTTAAACGGGGTTAATCATTCCTAGAGCCCAAAATATATAGTGCGTTACCTGAATTTATTGCTAATACAAAAAAATGAATGTAAATATTGTAGAAGTGTAAGAAATGGTTATTTGCTATTGATGATTTATCAACTTTATTTTTACTATGAGTGAAATGGTATAGCTCACAGCAGTGTTAATTATCTTTGTTTGGTATGTTTTTTTACCATTGATACGAAAATTTATACTAGGCTGAATTCTCTATGCTTCTTCGTTTACCAGCAGTTTTATAACTATACCAGCACAAATACAATGCGTTTTACTTATGTTACTTTACTTATGTTGTAACATTATTTTTGTTAACTAAGAACGAGTCGGTAACCCCTAAACGGAGTTTCTCCAAAGGGGTGCCTATATTCCCTATATTTAGGATAAATGTCACTGTAAAATATATATGATGTTGTGGAATAAACTTTATTATTATTATTATTTAGTTTGGGTGTATCGGCTTCTAAAGAAAGGATTAATTGCTGAATGGAGGAAAAGAGGAGAGAAACCCGTGGCCGGCAATATTGGCCTAAACTTCAATGAATGGTCCAGTCTTCCATTTCACTCAAGGGATGCTTTAATAACTACGCCTGAAGTGCTTCTGCTTGGCATCCAAGTGAGGAACGAGACTCTACTTTAAATTCTACAACATCACGGGAACTGTTGGAAATAGTAATCTAGATTCAAACCTGTCTGCATAGTGTGTTTCACTTGTTTGTGAATTGTGTTTTTCTTTTGTCATTGTAAAACTCACTTCCGGTTTTTCCAATGACGAATTTGCATCTAAATCGCGACTCGTGTTGTTTTATTTAAATCAACCAAAATCATAACAGGTTATGGGCCCAGGTGCTACGTATATTACTTCATTGTGCGTGAGGGTTGTTATTTGTTGAAATAATATAATATTTCAAGAGTCGTTTTAGTAACGAGCGATTTATTGATGTAGACATCGCTAAACCGACCTCATTGTGTCATGCACGTTGTTATTTCTTAGTTCCTGATATTTTTCTGCTGGAAGTGTCTAAGAAGAAGTGTGATATGGCTGTTGGCGGCGTGTTTAAAGGTTCAGGTGGTAATGTGATTTCCGGTATCACAAAGAAATTGACTGATATGACTGATTACCAGGATTGCAAACTCCAAGTCAGCAATTACTTGGAATACCAGGAGTTATGGGAATGCGTTGAGCCTGATGGTGGTGATGTATCTACGATCAGCCCGAAGAAAGACCGGCAGGCAAAAGCGGCGATTTGTCTTTTGGTGGAACCAAGCTGCTCACGTGAGAAATGCGAAAACAGCAAAAGAAGCTTGGGAAAAACTGTCGAGCCTACGAGGATAAGGGATGGGGCAGAAGAATTAGCCTGCAAAGGGCGCTGTGGCAATGTAGGCTGGAAAACTTCAAGCATGTGGAGGAATATATAGCTAAGGTGATGTCATTATCGCAGCAGATAGCGGACATCGATGCGAAAGTGACTGATGATTGGCTGGCTGCCATATTATTGAGTGGCCTAACCGCCTAATGGCTCTGGACAATTCTGGTATCGAAATTACCTCGGAACTCGTCAAGAGGTAATTATTGCAAGAGTGGAGCAGGAAAGGGTCAACTAATTGTGAGTTAGACGAAACTGCGCTCTACTCCGTCCACAAAGGAAGGAAAAAGAAACCGTTTGTGCTCAAGTGCTTCAAATGACATCAACCGGGGCACAAATCTTCGGAATGTCCCAAGAAATCGTCCCAGCCTGATCAGAGCCCGGTGAGAGATAAGAAAGGTGGTTGCCTACTGACAGCGTTGTCTGTAAGCGTTAGTCCTGGAGAGTGGTACGTGAACTGTGGTCCAACAGCACATGTGTCTCCGAGAAAGGACTGGCTGAATGATTTTTGGGTGGATTCCAATGGATTGGAAGCGAAAGGTGCAAATAATGAGGTGGTACACAGTGGTGGTAGTGGAACAGTTAGGGTGGAACTTTGCTCTGGATCTGATGTGAAAGAGATATCAGATGTCGTTTTCGTCCCAGGCTTAAAAACGAACCTGTTGTCTGTGAGTAGAATGGTGGATAATGGGTTTACTGTTGTGTTCCCTGAAGGCAAGTGTTTAATCCTTCGGAAAACTGCTTGCATCCAAGGTGAAGTGGTAGCTTCGGCGATAGATATCGGCGGCCTCTATAGATTGGATGTGAAGTCAGTTGGTAAGGTAGAGCCGCAGAGAGAAAGCGTGAAGCCAGTGGACTTGATGAAAGGGGCCAACCTTGCTAGCAGTATGGGCTCACAGGAATTGTGGCATAAAAGGCTTGGCCACATCAATTGGAAGAGCATGAATCTCCTAAGAAAAGGTCTGGCGGATGGGGTGGATTTCACTGACGGTGGAAAAGACAGTCCTTGTGTTTCATGCATAAAGGGGAAAATGTCTAAAGCTCCATTCAAGAGAAAGGGACCTCGAGGGATTAGGAAACTGGACTTTGTGCAATCCAATTTGTGTGGACCAATGCAAGTCAATTTCTATGGTGGTGCAAGGTACTTCATGACCTTGACTGATGACTAATCTCGAAAGTGCTTTATGTACTTTTTGAAGGAGAAGAGTGAAGCATTCCTCAAGTTTTGTCACTTCAAGGCTGCAGTGGAGAATGAAACTGGGGAGAGGATAGTTCATCTGCGCACAGACAATGGAACTGAGTACTGCAATGTTGAATTCCAGAGGTATTTGCTGAAGTGTGGGATAAAACACCAAAGAACTGTGCCACGTACACCGGAACAAAATGGTGTTGTTGAGAGGGCTAATCGGTCTATCATGGAAATGGCTCGTACTCTCCTCGAAGATGCTGGTTTGAAGAGGTGTCATTGGGCGGAGGCTGTAAGTACTGCCATATACTTAAGAAACCGATCACCAACAATGGCAGTTCCTGAAAATACTCCAGAGGAAGTGCGAACAGGGATGAAGGTGGATCCCAGCCATTTAAAGGTGTTTGGATGAGCTGCTTTTGTCCAAATACCAAAGCAAAAACGAAAAAAATTAGACGCCATGGCCCAAGAAATGATTTTTGTTGGATACTGTACAGAAGGAAAAGGCTACTGCCTTGTGGATCCTGCCAACCCTCGTAGGCTTACTTGTACTCGTGATGTCATTTTTATTGAGAATAGATTCCCAGGAAACAGTGACAGGGATGAAGCAGAGTTGAATCAATGGCTACCGTATGCAGGGAACATCCCATTGAATGCAGCTGGAGCTGGTGGTGAGGGAGATCTATCAAAAGAGAAATCCATGGAAGAAGCTGAGATGCCTCATACTAAAATACCAACCCCTGATGGCAGCAGCATCCAGGAAAGTGTGTTGGAGGAGATTTCTTCCGATGATGGTCAACTGCCTGTAAGGAGGTATCCAATGCGTGAGAGAGTACAAAAGGATTTCAGTGAGTATCACTTATTTCATGTTGCCTGTGATCCTTATGTACCTGAAACTGTATCTGAAGCATTGTCATCCTGTGACAGTAGTAAGTGGAAGGACGCAATGCTTGATGAACTTCTTTCCCTAAAAGTTAATAATACATGGGTATTAATTGCTTTGCCATCAGGGAAAAAGGCTATTCTATGTACATGGGTTTTTGCCAAAAAGACTGATTGTGATGGAAATGTAACCAAGTTCAAGGCAAGGTTAGTGGCTAAAGGTTGCAGTCAAAGATATGGTGTAGACTACAGTGAAACGTTTTCCCCTGTGATAAGACATTCAGCAATAAGGGTATTGTTTGCATTGGCAGTTAAATACCACTGGGAAATAGACCATTGGGTGTAATGACCGCTTTTCTAAATGGAAAATTGACTGAAGATATTTATATGGTCCAACTTGAAGGGTTTGTTGAGAAGGGTGCAGAAGGGCGGGTTTGCAAACTGCAAAGAGCCTTGTATGGACTCAAACAAGCATCAAGAGCATGGTATGAGGAAATACATAGTGTTGACTGAAATGGGTTTCATGCGCTCTAAAATTGAGCCCTGTGTTTATTTTAAAGTGAAAGGGAATTTTGTATGTGTTAGCCCTGTATGTTGATGATATGTTTTTGTTCTCTAATGATGATTTAGAAAAACAGAAATTGAAAAAAGGTGTAATGAATAGATTCCATATGAAAGATCTGGGAAGGGCCAGTCATATACTTGGTATGAGGGTTAGAAGAGAAGGAAATGTTATTTTTGTTGATCATGAACACTACATAGAGAGTTTTCTGAGTACGTTTTCAATGAATGATTGTTTACCTGTGTCAACCCCGATGGAATTTGGTAAGAAATTATAAAAATGTAATGATGATTTGCCATATCAAAATTTAATTGGTTGCTTGATGTATTTATCAGTTACATGCAGACCTGATATTGCTCATGCTACAAGTGTACTTAGTCAATATAACAATTGTTATGGAAAGGAACATCGGATAAGTGCAAAAAGGGTTCAGCGATACCTGAAAGGTACTAAAGACTTATGTCGTACTTTTGAAAGTGCTGATGAGAGCCTTGTGGGATATTGTGATTGGGGGAGTGATGTGGTTGATAGAAAATCTTTTACAGGCTTTGTGTACAAGTTTGCAGGATGTGTTGTGTCTTGATCTGAGAGCAGGAAACAGCAGTGTGTTGCTCTTTCGAGCTAAGTACATGGCTATGACTCAAGCATCAAAGGAGGGCAGTTACTTGAGAAATTTAATTTGTGAATAGCTTGGTGAAAAATTAAGTGTATTGTTGTGCAGTGACAATCAGTCTGCTCAATTCATTGCCAACCATGCTATGAATCATCCTCGGACCAAACATATCGACATAAGGCACCATTTTGTACGTGATGCAGTGCAACGTAAAGAGATAACTCTGGAATATGTGCCAACTGTGGAGGTGGTGACAGATTGTCTGACAAAACCACTAAGTAATTTAAAATTCACTAAATGTTTAGTAGGCTTGTGTCAATCTAAAAAGGCTTGAAATGTCTTTATTTTCTTTTTGCCTTTGCAAGTTTATCTGGATTAAGTTGGTGTGTTGGAAATAGTAATCTAAATTTAAACCTGTCTACATAGTGTGTTTCACTTGTTTGTGAATTGTGTTTTTCTTTTGTCTTTGTAAAACTCACTTCCGGTTTTTCCAATGAAAGATTTGCATCTAAAGCGCGACTCGTGTTATTTTATTTAAATCAACCAAAATCTTAACAGGAACAGACCCGACCAGAGAGGTTACTTAATTACGTATTTCTGTTTCTGTTGAGCTGAATTGAAAATTGCTACGGGAAATATTTCCCCTGCCTTGGACTGGGACGAGTGCTGTATTCCTTGCGTGGATTCACCCCCTGCCACACATCCAAATGGTGGCTTACACATAATTGTGAAAGCTGCTCTAGAGATCTGTATTAAATAAAATTGCAGTCAAGATTTACTCCGTCTCCTTGCTAGGCTCGCGGCTGCCAAGTTTAAAGAAAGTTATGTAGTCAAAGCCTCCATGCAAGTCTATATTAAACCTGTGGTTTAGGCTTAAAATATTATTTAAGTTTAGGAAAATAAAATACAAAAAAATCTCCTTTTATAAATTGCGCTATATTAAACATCAAACTTTACTTATAAGAGTGTATTTTTTTGTATTTTAATCGAATAAATCTTGTTCGATTTTCTCAAACTCGTTTCACGAAACTTTTAAAAAATTATAAAAATGTTTTACGGATACAGTACCGTGATAAAATGGCGTGCTTTTTATTACAATTTGCAATGGGTGTACAACTACAAATGGAAGTGCCCAATTTCGTACTTTATATATCATACGTAAATGTAACGCTCTGCCGAAACATTTACAGAATAATGGGCATTACTATACCAAAGTGAATCTTAAATGACAACTCAATATTTGTGGACAATGTCAGAAATGATCACCTCAGTCAATTATTCTATAAAGTGGCGATCACAAATAGAAAAAAATGGCGAGATAATTGCCAACACGAGTAGAAAGAATTCCCATCCAACCGGTTTTGTCCTCGGCCGGGTAATTTATTTTTTGACATAATCGATGAGATCATTTATATCGCACATTGAGGAGAACGAGTTAGGTTGAAGTCGGTTAGAAAGAAAATTTTAGCGATTAAAATTACAATTTAGATTAAAAATAAACATGACCAAAATATCAAATAATTTCGGAGAAAACTGAATTAGGTAGATATTATTGGTTTCATTAAGCTCTTTATAAAGTAATAAAGTAGTTTTTCCCGACTTTTTAACGCTCGATAAAAATTAGAGAAACTTGAGCTTAAAATGTTTCATACGCCGAAGACAAAGGAAGAATTGAATGTATAGCTCTCGGGTTTCCATCCGGGTAATGGTGGAGTTTTGGCACCAGATGATTTTACTTTACTAACCGGGTGATGGCGCCAAAAAACCACCATCACCCGGTGGGAAACCCGAGACCTATACATTCTAAACATACTCACGGAAAGCCTTAAGTCTTACAAAGGAAGCATATTCTCTGTAAAGAGAGGAATATCATCCAAACATTCCGCAGCCTGTTGAATCTAAATGGGTGTAATACGTACATTTCCAACAAATTTGACTTACGACAGTTCTGAGGGAGACTCGCGCAAAACCGCGCATCGTTCTCCTGACCTGCTGACTGCTTTTTTTCTGCAGCTAGCGGCAGCGGGAATGTACAAGGTTCTACTGTGACCTGGGATGAGTGCTGAACGCCTGGTATGGTATCACCTGGTGCTACACACCTCTAGAGCAGCTTTCACGGTACTTCGTCGATGTAGAAGTAAAGCGTGCTGGTCCCTTAAAAAATTATCATTACTGTGGGCTTGATTTAAAAATTCACGAAACATAATCCCTCGAGAACTAAAATAATGTCAAAGATTTCTTATACCACAGCAAACAGAGGGTAATTCTGGATGGTGATAATTCAGATATAGTGTCAGAAACATCAGGTGTACCCAAGGGAAGAGTTATTGGTCCCTTATAATTCCCTCGGTATATTAATAACATCACACCGATGTTACGAGCAAAATTCGCCTCTTCGCAGACGACGCGGTATTGTAAAGGTGTATAAAACATGAGTTTCACAGCATTGGGCTGAAAAAACCAAGATGCTATAAAAAATGGTGCAATTCCTGGCAATTAGGATCAAATATTAAAATAAGCGTCGTTATGAATTTTTGGAAAAAAGAAGAACTCGCTCGACAAAACGTACACAATTAATCAAAAAAAATTAGCTAATGTACATCCAGTTAAATTCTTGGGAGTGACACCTACTCAGGACATATCCCCGGGTAGCACATGTGGGATTTTTGCGGACAGGAAAATCGTAAATTTGGTATTATGAAATGAAACCTGGGAAAATATATGTAGAAAGTAAAGGAGCGATGTTATAATTCACGCGTGAGACTTCACTTGGAGTACGCCGTTAGTATGTGGGACCCTTGCGAAGTTGGTCTAGTTCTTGATATAGATCGAATACAGCGGAGAGCAGCTTGATTTGTTAAAAATTGTAACGATAAACACATCAGTGATACTGAATTGTTGAGGAAATTAGGGTGGGAACCTCTTGCCGATCGAGGTGAAATATATAGAATAAATATTATACGAAAGTTTGATGTAGAGGATTTTTTGCCGGATGTTCAGCATATTTTATTAATGCCAAACTATTATAGCTACAAATGATCACAGGCATAAAATAATATAAAAAATAAAATAAGCTTAAAAGGCATAAAAAAAGAAAATAGTCTGTTGGACCTATATAAAATGTCACATTTTTCCGCGTATAATAAGAGACTATAATTGTTGCGATAGATCGATTCCAGAATACTTTGACCCTGACAAGGTAAAATAGGGTTTTGCACTAGTGCTAAATATCTAAACATCATTATTAGCCACTACCCAGCATTAAATTTCCGATATGATATAGCTCATGTATGATTTAGAACTTTGTAGTGCTATTTATCTGTCACATTAATAATACTAAGTAGTAGTTGTATCAGAAATAGTGTACTGCATGGTAGCATGCTTGTCTACGGGGCACTCGCCTAGTTTCTGTACTCACCACGCACTGTTTTCTTGACTTCCCTTTGTCCTGGGCCTAGCGGCAGGGGTATTTAGCGCGGTTCTGATTTCAGCTGAGTTTAGAGGTGCATACGTGGTGTGCAATCATTCCGTTCTGCACACCCTTGAGGTGGTTTCCACGGTACTTCGTAGATGATGATGAAAAATTAAATGCCTAATTAGCGACAAGTTAAACACTAAAAAACTCCTCTTAAGGAGTAATAATTTCTTAAAACATTGGACCCACAATATTTCAGGGAATCAGCTTGACGTGGAAGCTGGAGTGGCAACTTCTTCTCCTTCATTCCAGACGTTATATAACGAGAATTTTTTTTACCCGGCTTCCCAACTTGGGAGCTTCGAGGAGAGCATTTTTAGTCCGTCGAATGGAATGCTTAACTTACGACTCCATACAGCCTTGTTAAGAGTAGGATGAATGTGACGACGGGTTTCTCGACCATTCAGTAAGTTGTTCTGCTAATGCCAGCGTACCAAACAATATTAAATGGCACACATTGATTAAGCTGCGGACCGAATACCAAATATACCAACCAACTGGCAAAGACCCGATGACTAATGCAACAAAAGTTATTTTTCGAGCGCAGTTTATTTCCCATACGTGACCAAAACATTCCAGCATTTAGAGATACTGACGCGTACTGATTTAACATACTCCTTTCCCACGGACAGAATATAATTATTACGACCATCAATTCAATATTAACATACCTCAAATTACCATAACTTCATCATGTGGCAGTAAATATTACATCATCTGTATCTACATATTATTTTGCAAGCCACATCAATTGTGTGATTTCCAGGAGCCAATAAACTGTGTGATTTCCAGGATAAACTGATGTCTGTTGACTTCTATGTCTAAATAAACAAATTATACAGGTCGCCTCAATACATATTTTACAATTCAAAAACTATATTAACATATATTTCCATGACTTTCGGGTTCGTTTTAGATGAGAAATTGAAGTAGAAAACGTCACGTATGGTATCACCCTGTTACAAGCCTATATGACCCGATCAGCAGTGATATAGCAAACATGCACCAAAAGTCGATTTCTTGCCAAACAGCCAGAAGACCAGTCGTAACTTCTGAAAATACGACGTGAAGTCGATCTCACAGTCACGCTGTTACGACGCACACGTACTTGAGCGAGAGAGAGACGACAATATGTGGCAACTATGAGGCACAAATGACAATAAACTCCCTATCGCCGGTTTTTCCAAGTATCGCTTATTACGTCAGATGCATAACATTCAGGGAGAGATGATAAATATACTAGATAATGGCAGTCAGCAAATAGACCAATTGTTAAGCTTTTTAAAAATATATAACACCTTAAAATGCTTTAAATTATTAATTGTATAATAATTAGTAAGCCTCTCAATGATCACAAAGGTATGACTAGTGGGTGAAGTGACGAACTGATACAATAACTGTCACCTATGGTGGTGCTAAATAACCCTGGCCGTCGATGCATCCAATTAATTAAATACAACCATTCGATTACTCAGAAATTTCTCCACTGATATTATTGTATCATAATGGCAATAAATGCAGCACAACCAGTCTAAATGAGTACAATGTATTTTTAAAATCATTGGCGCCCAGCGACACTCTCTTGAGCTGTATTGCAGGGTAATATGTAGATGTGCCGAGCATCGAACTGTTGACACATATTCGCAGGTATTCGCTCGTTTCCTTGACAAATAAGATATCAGTGCATTCACTTGTGAGGCTGGTGATCGGCCTCCGCATCACTCGCGTGGATCCTCGACGCACGCTCTCTCTCTCTCCCCCCTCACTCATTCCTCAAGTTGAGCCTCAAACAGCCTCCGCGCTCCCAACCTCAGCCTCCCGACGCTGCAACCGCCGCGCGGGCGCGCGCACACACACACACACACAGGTGGGCAAAGCTTACGTAAGCTAAGGTCAAACTACCTACCCACCCCACCCGCGTTTCCCATCCACCCCTCCTCTCCCCCAGGGCTTCGAGACTTACATAACAGCCGGTCAACTCCCATCCCAGACACCTCCTCCCCCTTTCTTACATACTCGGTTCCTTTCTCTCTCTTGCCTCGCTTCGCTCCCCCTCTTCGTCCTCTCCTGGTGGGCGGTCAAGCCTCTTCCTCCTCCACTCCAGCCCTCTTCTTGTCTCCCTTCACTCCCCCTCTCCCGCCATATTAAACCGAAACCCTCGGCTGCAGAGCGCGACACCGTTCCTCAGCAGAGGGCACGATCTTCCGTCTTCCCCGGCTCCAGGAAGATATCTCCCGCAGGAAGGAGATGGGGAGGCGCTAGGAAAACCGCCCTGGCTCAAGCTCGCCCCGACCGAGGCGAACTTTTTCAAGGTTCCGCCGACCTTGACATTCGATTCGTTGGCCATGAAAAATGCTACGGTTAAAAAAACCGCAGGAGGGGATCGATAGTGACAATAACCGGGGGCACGATAAAAAGAATGTTTTCGTCACGGTCAATTTCAGGCACGTAACCACTGACGAGCTTCTATTGACGGAATCTGATATTAACCCTCAAAACATGAATGGCTACCGATGAAAACAATCAATTAACTGTTAACACCCCGGCCAGGTTATATAAACTCGAGTAAGCACTAACCGCATGACGACTTGGTCTTTACAAGAACTTACTGTTAGCTTTTTTATATTAAACCTGACGGTCGGTCAGCTGACGCGAGTGCTATGGAGAGGAAAACATATTTAGATCCGTTTTCATACCTATAAAATATTCAAATGCAGATTTCAGAATTAGAAATAGTTATATTTCAGCTTGCAAGACAACTTGACTACTCAAAAAAGGAAACGACAGGCAACTTATATCATTCATGTCATAAAGAATAAATGGGTATCTTGATGAGGGAAGAATAATTAACGAAGCATCAGACAGACAAAGTACCTCCCAAGAAATCTTTACATGGAACCCAACTCCCACGTGCCAATTTCACTGATAATGTTTGTAAATTCCAAGATCCGATCCCGGATCATTGGGGTAGGAGGCTAGGATACAAGTCACCGATCGAATCCAATATTTTAGACACCGTGATCAGATGACATCTTCAGTTCAATCAAAAGCATTAGTGAACTTTAAGTTGAAGGATCCCTGATGACGGAGAACTGATCGTTCATCGAAAACTCAGCCAATAGCCCCTTACCCGGCGGAAACCCCTAGAAAACTTCCTTCAGAAGATACGCCTGGCAAACATTAGATCATTTATCCTGAAAACTCCGATAAAGAACCTGTGACAATAAAGATTGATGAGGAAAATTAAGAGAGAGGTGGTGAAATGCAGGTCATACCATCGTTCAAGTCACCGAGCTCGAGGACAATCTAAAAGGTGAAGGTAGAGCCTGCCTTGTAACCCGCGTTTCTTGAAATACGCCCATTGAGGGTAGAAACTTCATTCCCAGCCAGATGTTCATTTATCCTAATAACACGCAACTTTAATTTGAACTGAATATTTCCACCCTCACTTCTTAATGTTTAGCTACATATTACTCTGCAAGGTATCTTAAGGTTGTTAGGCAGAGGGTGAGTTATTACCATAATACACTATAATGTACAAGTAACTTTCACTAACATGCAACACACTATAGGTATGCTACCAATGCTACAGAAACTATTGAATTAATATACATTGCAACTACGTAAAGGAGGTACAAGAGTCATGCAGGGATGGTGCGAAAATGCGATGAGTGCAATAGGAGGCAGATTAAGAAAACAAGTAATCACTCAAACACTGAGCAGAAATCAAATATCAAATATGTTAAAGAAGGCAGCCACAATTGCTTTCTATCTAACTGGTCGCAGGCAAACACCAATTCGATTCATGATCAGTTCTAAAAGAACTACAGGAAGAGAAATGGGGTACAGAAATCGCAATAGTAGAATATACCGTGGGAGAAACGATTGCATCGACGATGCACAACAGCTTGGGAGAGACGATCGACGAGACTCCGGGAAATAAATAAATGGCACGGTAACAATTCAAAATCTAATGCTAATTCCACGTTTTTGCTTCCGTGGTTTCGAGGGTGGAACTACCGACACCGTGACCATGGCACAAATCCTCCCGTATGAGTTTCAGCAATGCGAAGTTGTTACCGAGGTGTCGCCTCGGCGTCGGAAGTTCATATCTATATGCCCGAGGTACCACTGAAAAACGTCACGAAATTCGTATCGCAACTCCTCCGAGCCAATGACAGAAGATCAGCGGTCAATTGTTTTTGGAGTGGGAAAATGGAACGGGATGGAGGTGAATATCTGTTATTGCTATTAATTAATGCCGTTATAAAAGATTGTTAGCTGAAATTATATCATTACCTGCATTACGATAACAAAGATAGGTACTGCATATCCTTCATTATAGATCATAGGAATTTTTTTATGTTATGAATCATCGATTTTTTAAAGCTAATCATCAAAAATCTTTCTAACTTGACTCCATCGCTTAGGTGTAACAGAAACAATTATTTTATTAACGTGTTTCATAAAGTTGAAAGACTAGGTCTATTAAAATTGCAATGCCTGAAAAACTGTATCGGCAAAAATCACTACACCTTATTACATTAAATATTTTTTGCCATGTATATTTTAAAACTATTGTACTCTAGACATTACGGAATAAATGGAGACGGTAGTAATGAGTAATTACAATAACTGTCAATCCGTTGAATTATGATTTAAATGGAAGAGCACATTTTGAATCTGTAATACTTCTATAACAATAATAATGAACTTTCATTTATTATGCCTTAATAAAATATATTAATCAATAAACATAGAGTGACTTACCACGCTGACAAGACTGGAAGTTATGCTTATGATTTTTACTCTTATGATTAATAAAATATTGAGCACAATAGTCTATTGCAGTAAAATGTATTTTCTACGAAAATTAACGATAACATTATTGTTTGAAGAGAATTTATGTTTACATTACGAAAATGTTATCGTCCCATATTGTAATTTGGTCGCATTTCTGTAGTGTTCTGCATCGAATTCCACTTAATATGACAGTCGGTAACATGTTCCCATGTGACACCAAATTACACCAAGTCTGCAGATTAATGTAAAAACCAGTGAATCTATATCATTTTCCAGCAAATATGTAATTAAGTAGCCTTATATTCACATTAGAATCGAAAAAATTTCTGGGCCAAAAATTAGATTCGTGACCTATAACGGAATATCAATCAGATTCATGTAATTCTGGCTTAGGAATATTTCTATTGCATTAGTTCATATCCGGATATTATATTTACTTTGTATCCAGGTCCATTGGCCTGATTTGAAAGCAGCTTATTCATTGCTATAAATAAGCATGTACTAATGCTCTAGCTAATATTGAAAGATATATTTAAGGCTCCTAAAAATGGCTAACGAAGATAATATCAATAAATAAACTTGTGTATGTAAACTACTCTCTAAATGCTTCAAAATCTACTATTTTAAAAACTTTTTTTTTCGGGAAAGGACTCCCGGAGCCACCGATGGCCTGCGGAGTATTCCATGACCTCCAGATACCCCAGTAATCCCTACTCCACCCTCCAAACTCAAAACGCTCGAATTACGCCTCTGTTAATATATTATTTGTGCTGTAATGCATTATATTACCCCCACAAAATCCACCTTCGTCAAATAAGTTAAGCTCTTCACAAGAGTCTTCTTCTTCGTACCCTTGACGCCTACAATCATCTCTCTCCTGTCAGTTAACTATTCATGTTCGAAGGAAAATCAAATATCCGCCCTGTCCCCGGTTATTTTTGAAGGGTTGGAAGGATAAGAAGAAGAAATTCAAAGTACATACATCGTTCTACAGCAAAAATTTACACCTTTGTCTACCATTATCTGCCAACAGAAGACCCACAATCGGAGCTCTTTCTTCCCGGGAAAGAATCATGGGATTTCAAAATCTAAGTATATTTGGTTAGTGATACACTTTTCCATTAGTGAAGTCTCTTTCCGGACAAAGAATTGAATTCCAAGATGGATTTCTGCATAAATTTTCCCTGAAGTTGAAGTAGAAAATCGAGTAAATACATCTACATATTACCTTGCTAACCACCTCAAGGGTGTTTGATATGGGGTGATTTATCACCTACATGCACTCAACCATCAGTTTGCTTCCAATGTAAGGGGAACTGTAGGTAGAAGTGCTACCAAGAAATAAGTCGCAACCTAAGAATACTGTAGCTCCCGTTGTGTAAATTGTGTAAATACGAGATTGGGCGTTTTATGCTGTTTCCGATTCATACTCGACTTCAAAATAAAATCACTCTGGAGAGCCTCGAACCGATGCCACCAATACATTTAAATAATAGAGTCATCGCCGTTTCCCACACGTCCACGGTTACTGTAAATAAGATCGACATAATGGAAACTATATTCGGCGAGCCATAATTATATAATAGCAATGTTCTCACTAACCAGGCCTTAAGCAATGCGATGCGAATGTCATAGCAATGCGATGACATTCGTATTACAGCTAATAATTACTATTTCACAGAATGTTTACGCTCGTAATATCAATGACAGTTTCAATGAAGCTCATGTATATCGTCGTGTTTTAACACAAATTATAGACTTATATATAATTTTATTTTCAATATACGGCATATTCAGGTAGGGAATTCTCTATTGAAACGTTCTTCGGAATTTTACTATAAGGAAAAACGGATTCGCGAAAAAGCAAGGGGCCGCGGACTTGGCAACAATGCTGTCTGAAAAAAACATGCTTTGAAAGGGTCAAATATTAAATTTACAATGCTATATCAATGCATATCGCCCTTGGTCAGCGATGATAAAAAGTAAGAATTGAAGTATTTAGGCCAAAGCCAATGGCAAGGGCGCGAGTGATGTGCTTGGTTGAAAATAAATCAGGTTGGAATTACGGTCAAGGAAATATGACGGAACTTCGACGATAATAAATCAAATCACAAATACAGCAAAAACGAGAAAAACGGCCCCTTCAAAGCATTATGACAGCTATAAATATGAACAATAAATTTGTGATCGCATATGCTCTAATACAGGATCCAGATTCAAGCACAAACACTGATTTGCAGTTAGAAAGACAGGTTAAGCATTTCATGCATCAAGATAACGAATGCCGGTGGTGTTTTTTTTGCTCCCTCTATAGACCAAAGATATATAACTCCAGAAAAGGTGGAAAAGATTAGGAACTGTGCGACACTATTTTCCATACATTAATATCACTCTTCGCATCAATTAATAACAGCAGCGCCGAGAGGAAAGAACGTTCTAGATCTTTTAGCGACTAACATACCTGAAAGGTTCCCTAAAGTTGTAAGAGTGAGCGGAATTGGTGACAAAAGACGGTAAATGCCTGTTTCATTTAATACCGACAAAAAGTTAGCCACAAATATAAATGTACATATACCTACCCATATGGCGGATTTTGAAGGTTTAAAACATTAATTATCGATCTCTTATAAAATGTTTTATGATGTCATCCAAAACAGTACCACTGAAGACATATGGAATACTTGTTTTGGTATGACACGAATGGCCTTAAATACCGCAATGCCAAGAAAACTGAAAAAAGATCAATACGGAACCTCGGTGGTATAATACGGACGTCCGCAAATCTCTCAAGCGACAACGAATCTTGCACGCAAAAATGATGAGCCCCCATTAAATCCTACACTATCTGCACTAAAACCTATCCTATACTAAAAATTGTGATAAATAAAACAGAGCTAAAACAACGGCAAAGGCGGTCATAAGAGAAGCATGAATGGAATTCAAGAGAAAAATATTAGGCAAATTTTTGGATGAAAACCCAAAAGCATTTTGGTTTTACGTGAAAGAGGCTCAAGGAAATAAATCTACGGTAACGTCACTAAAAACTGCCTAGAAGAAAGTGCTAGCGCCAAATTAGTAAAAGCGAATATGATTAACAGCTTTTTCAAAGCGTCAATACGACATACCCTCAGAAAAACACCGCTAGACTTTTTTATAGGTTTGCTATAATGTATATTAGTATATATGTATATTTTTAGCTTATGCAAAAGTCCAATGCAGTCTTTAAATATTTCTCGTCAAAGAAAATCCCTTGAAATCCAACAACTCCAAAGACGTTGAAAGGCGGAAGCCGTCATAAAGCTCGAAACGAAGTCTATCATCGACGCCAGCAACAAATGTGTTAAGTGCTGAATGAATGCTGAAACTAACTTGGATTGCGCATCACAATGGGATTTGATTTACCTTTCACTGCTATAAAATTTTCTCTTCTTATTCTGGTAACAATTTTTGATTTCCAATTTCTTTGACGACAATTTTCTTTTTATGTCGAGTTTAACCATTTTTAACTGTCTTCATTACAGCTTTTGCATCCATATCTTTACCAAACAATGACTGATATTCGGCAAAGAACTTAACAAAACATTCATCTTTAAGTTTCTTAATTTTTAGAATTTGAGATTGTTCAAGAATCCTAGGTCCCCGACTCATTAGCCAAAACCAATTGTTAATTCAACGTTTTGCACGCTTCACGGTTTGTTATCACTTAATGAAAACCAGAAAATAACAATATATGAACCAACAAACACAGAAAAAGTCAATCACAAACATCCTACCCCACACTTCAGCACAAATTATCGGGTAAATTCTTTATAGGTTGCAGTGGGTCTTGCACACTCAAATTCATTTATTTCCAGGCATACAAGTTGTTCATTTAATAGTTAGTTGAAATTAACTTGCCAGTGAAAGCAGATAATTATACATACTAATTATACATATCTTTATACTTCCAACTTTTGCGAAAGGCACTTGCTTTTACTTTTACCTTTAATTTGTGAATAAATAAACATATCGCCCATTGCCTGGTACGATGGATTGCTCTGAAAAATGGACGACTGGAAATGCAGTGGATTTTAAAATGGACAAAATCTATCTTTACCAACATAAACATCATACTAACATGGGGTAAGGATTTTTGTAAAAAAAATAGACTACTCCTGACAGGAGTACCACCAGAATCGGTAATGCGACCACTCTTCCTTACAACTACATCTACGTCATACCCTGCAAGCCACCCAATGGGTGTGTGGCAGGGGGTGCTTCCATACCAGTATGCAGGAATTATACGGTAGAACACCGAAACTACATTGAAACCAGCGTACCACACATGCAACGCGCCAATTAAAAATCTACTAACCAAGAAACATTCTATCGTCAATTGTTCCAACATGCAAAAGATACAAAGACTGCTACTACAGATTCAAAATATCATGCATAAATAACAACATCAATATCTACATAATGCATAGCTTCCTATATGCTTGACCGCATATTTCCCGAATATGTTTTCCCCGAGATATGTCGTGAGTAATTGTGACCACTAAGTACTTAACAGACTCGGCGTTAATTATTTCCGTATTATTAATTCTATAAGTTCTAATTGGTTTATTCTTCTTTTTCCAAAAGCTGACAGTTACGCACATTGTTATGTTTAGCTCCATCTACCACTTTTCGCACCCAGCATGAATAGCCAGTAGGTGAATTGTTAACGAGTCGCTATCTTCGGAATTGGTAATATCCCTATACACAACCGCGTCGTCTGCGAAGAGTCTAATCTTACTTTTAACGACGTTGCTAATATCATTTATGTTTAAGAGAAACAAAAGTGGACCAATGACACTTCCCTGAGGAAACCCGATGTGACGCTGTGTTTCACATGATACCATCTATGATAATCCTTTGCGCCCGCCAATGTAAGAACTGATTAATCCAACTAATAATGTTTTTATCTATCCCATATGCTTATGGTTTATGCTTAATTGCATATGCATTATGCTTAATGTGAGGTACTTTATCGGAAGCTCTCTTGAAATCGTGGAATATCGCGTCAACTTGAACATTATTTTCACCCGAGAGTAAGATGTCATGAACGAAGAGAGCCAATTGGGTTTCGCAAGATCTACCCTTTCGAAATCCGTGTTGGTTATTTATTAATAAATCCTCCCTATATAAATGACTCATAATGGAGCTTATGATTATATGTTCAAATACCTCACACGAAATTCATGTGAGAGAAACAGGCCTGTAGTTACTAGGTCTTCCCTGTCGCCACTTTTGGATATAGGTGTGATATTTGCTGCTCTCCAGTCCTTAGGCACTACGTGATCTACTAATGATTAGGTAAATATAAAGTCTACGTATATCGCGCTAGCTATAGGCGCTATATCTGATGCCAATGTTTTATATACACGAGCAGGAATTTGATCTGGAATGGGGGATTTGTTGGGGTTGGTATTTTTTAGCTGACGTTCTATGCCGCGACAATTTATAATAATTTCAGGCATACATTTTTGGGAAAGAACTGGCTGCGAATCGAAAAGATGTGGTGAGCAAGTAGTGAAAATGTTTTGTAAGAATGAGTTCAACGAATGGGCTTCATGAAGACTGCTGGTTAGCTTTTCCCCTTAGGTATTCTTAAGCGTGTATACCGCTGATTTATTTCCTTGAGTGTCCCTAACATACGACCAAAATGCCTTTAGATTATCGTTCAAGTGTTCTCACAGTATTTTACTTTTGAAATCAGCTAACGCCCTTCGGCACGCTTTTTTTGCTAAGAGTTTAGATATTTTGTAATTTTCAGTGACTGTGTATAGTTTTTCGGAGGATTCGTTAATTTTTGCCGTTTTTAACCTAGCATGACATGTTCTCTGGCGCTTTAATCTACATCTACATCTTCTTAATACCCCGCGAGCCGCCGCTTGGGCGTTTGGCAGGGGGTGTTAGATCACCAGCCGTGTAAAGGTGTACTTTTTTGGAAATGAAATGGTGACATGTATTATAGGAGTGTATTTAGCGGAGCTCAATTTTTTGGTCGCTTATTGTTCGCGGAAAGAACGAGTTTTCGTACCTATATCTAGGGCAGAGTATATCTCTTATTTTATCGCATCCATCAGACATAGAGATGTAGTGAGGAGTCATGATAATATTCTCTATGTCGCTCTGAAAAATACCAGTTCTAAATTTCTCAAGCAACCTAAGCCTGGCGTGTAGCCCCCGAGTCTCTAGGGGCTCCCACCTTAACGCCTCTAAAAGTTGCGAGACACTACATGTACGCTCGTAGCAGTTTTTAACGAAGCGCGCTGTTTTCCTTGGTATTTTATAAATTTTTTTGGATAGATCTATTTGACCAGGGTCCCAAATGCTCGCGGCGTATTCAAGGAGTGGCCTAACCAGAGCAAAGTAGCATCTCTCTTTGACTTTTTCATCCGAGGACCTACCTATTCTACGTTTAGCAAAACCTAGTTTCTTTAATTCTGCGCCACATATGTTCTGTATGTGTAATCCCCACGATATATTAAGGTAATTCCAAGATATTTGACTATATCTGAAGATTTTATGTTTGCTCTACCCACAGTATAGTTATGGGATTTTTGTGATGACTTTCGCAAGAAGTGAACTGTGGTGCATTTGCTGATATTTAATTCTGACCCCCACTCCTGGCACCACGAATGAACGTTGTTAAAGTCCGATGACAGAGCTTCAAAGTCCAAGTCTTCGCTCATTTCACGGTAGACAACTGTATCGTCTGCAAATAATCTTAATTTACTGCTAACTCTAGAACTTAGGTCATTAACATAGATAATGAATAAAAGAGGGTCGATCCCACTTCCCTGAGGAACACCGGATGTGACTTCGACCGTATCAGAGATAAAACCATCAATAACTACTTTTGGTTTTCGATCACTGAGGAAGTCACTTATCCAATTCACTATCTTTCTATTAACTCCGCATGCTTGCAATTTATATTTGAGTTTTTGTCAGGAAATTTGTCGAAAGCCTTCTTTAAATCAGGTATATCGGGTCGACTTGCTTAATCGATTCACCTGATTTTAGGATATCATGAAGGAAGAGCGCAAGCTGTGTTTCGCAGGGCCTGCCCTTACGGAAGTCGTGCTGACTGCTATGTAAGAAGTTAAGATTATCCAGAAATATCATAATATTACTAACGACAATGTGTTCGAGAATCGTGCATAAAAGTGATGTTAGCGATATAGGCCGGTAATTTCCTGGGTGACTTTTATTTCCTTTTTTGAATATCGGAGTGACGTAGGCTATTTTCCAGTCTTGGGGCACCTTTCCTTCGGATAATGATTTGTTAAATATCGTTTCTAAGAATGGTGCAATCTGTGGCGCTAACTCCTTGAGCACGCGTGTAGGTATTCCTTCTGGACCTGGGGGCTTGTTACTTTTAATGAAACGCAGTTGCTTAATTATTCCATCACGTTGAATTGTTATGTCAGCCACCGGCTCGTTAAAGTCAGGAATGTCTAAATTGTGAATTGTGTCATCCTTAGTGAATACACTTTCAAAGTAGTTGTTTAATAAATTGGCTTTGTTGATACTGCTGGTGACCATTTGGCCGTTTGTATCCCGTAAAGACTCTACTGTCGAATATTCGCCCTGAAGCTCTCGCGCAAGACCAGAATGACTTGGGGTTTTCATCTAGTAAATCACCTAGGATTATTTTCTTGAGGTTTTGTAAACTAGTGCGCAGGATTTATTCCGTTTTTGAGCGTTGGGCAACGTCACTTTCTCTCGCAGCAAGTTTCATCGTTTTGTTACTTAAGTTAATAGAATTTTTATGTAGATTGTGTAGTTGCCTTTGTCTCCTGAGTTCCCGCCTTATTTCGTGGTTATACCAACGAGGTTCTTTACTCTCCCGTTTGAATTTGTATGGAATATATTCATCGATTCCTTTACGTAGTATTTCCTAAAAATATCTCCATGATACTTCTGTGCTCTCGTTCTTCATTGTGGCTACGAATTTTGTGAATGAAGCTTCTAACGTCTCTCCAAATTTTACGTAATAGCATTTTTTTTAAAAGTAGACTTTACGTTTGGGTTTTACAGTGGAATCTACTGTCGTTTCCAAAGTCGAAAAAATTACTTTGTGATCACTTACGCCTTCGAGAATAACGACGTGTTTAATCATTGTAGGGTGATTAACAGCTAAAAGGTATAATATTTTATTACGTCTCGTTGATTCGTTTACTATTTGAGAGTGTGTGAAATTATACTAAGAAAGGCCTCGCTTACATCACGCTTCCTCGAACTTGTTTCAACGCTATTGGTTTTCCAATTTATAGTCGGGAGGTTGAAATCCCCACCGATAATTTTCACACTTTTGTTATCTTTCGAGGTAAATGTAGTTAATTGAGTTTCTAACTTGTACAAAACGTCCATTTTGGAATCTGGTGGCTTGTAAAATGAGCATATATGCATATTCCTTTTGTTTTGTTGCTTAATGGTACACCAAACGCTCTCTATTCCTATTTTAATGTTTTCCAAACCTCCACGTTATACCATTTAGGCTCTGCATTGGCTCTTTTCCATTTATTTGGTATGCATTTGCTGACTATTGATCGTGTAACATCGAGGAAAGTATTCCACAAAACCTCAGTATTACTGTTGATGCTTATTTCTTGAAAATATATAAATGAATTTTGCACTCTCTCTCTCTCTCTCTCTCGATGAACTCTCGTTTCATACCTTCGTAGTCAGCCTTATCAAACAAGTAGATTTTTCTTTGGGGATTTATTTTCTTGATCATGCTCACGAAAAATTACCTTTCTTGTGGTCGCTTATTCCCTTATCAGTACCTATGTTTACAACCATTATTGGAATATCTGTCGCTAAAAGATCAAGTGTATTTTTCCCTCTAGTTGGAGCAGTGACTAATTGATGCAGTGAGTGAGATATGAATGTATACAGTAGTGACTCACAAAGGTCTTTGTCTTTTCCCCCAATGATAAAACTATGTGTCCTATTCTATGGACGGAATATTGCAATCTCCACCGATTATAATATTACAGTCGTTTTTTTCAGTGGTTAACTTACTGAGTTGACTTTTGAGTCCTAATATTGAGCTTACATGGGTATCTGGTGGTCTGTAATATGCGCACACATAGATTGTTTTTGCTTTAGGATTTTGAATGGAGCACCATACGCTTTCTACCTGATCGTCGGAAAATGAAAATAATCTAAAACCTAAAGCCTGGGTTTCCCTAAGAAAAAGAATCGGATCACACTGACAGCAACCTATGAGGGTGAGGATTTTTCAAGAAGTAAGAAAGTAAACCTGGAATAGAACGCGCAAAAGAATTGCTCGATGGCACAACGGAATGGTATGCGAAATGGAGAATGAAGATGAATCTAAAATGAGAATGAAGATAAGTCGGAGGCCATTACATTCAGTAAAAGGATCATAACGTCGTGCAGCTGCGTACGGATTAAAATACAACCTGTCCCGCGAAGCTGTGAAGCCACGTACCTGGGAGTCAAACTTGACAGGAGATCACAGCCGATGCGGACAGGGTGCCTTCTAATGCGATGGGAGCCAAGGCGATCCTATGTCCGAGATTAAGAAGTTATGTGACACCAAAAGAAATAAAGAAGACTGTGTTAAAATCTACCATACGATCTATAATAACGTACGCAGCGCCGTCATGGCTCGGAGAAGGAGCGAAACCGGCCGTGGAAAGAATCTCAGAAATCGACTGGCGGGCAAAAAGAACTAGTAATCATGGACGTAGACTGGAGGAAAGAGGGGAAGGGGGCCAGCCACCCCCTTGGATGAGACATTTCATACCTAATCTGCTATGCGGATAGAGACAGGATGATGTTCTACCACTCCCCCTAACATAAATTAACAGCTGCGACCGAAAGAAATTTCCTATGGTAAACATAAAAGACCGCACATGGTAATAAAGCCACGTGTCCGATAAAACAATGAGAGGCGAGGAATGCCTTAAATGGGGGGATAAAGAAAAAAGAAGCAGTTTCATAGAGCCAAGGTCTAATCCAAATATACGTTCTCTGAAATACGCTGCTACGCAGCAACATACATGGCTGAATGCACGACCGAATTAAAAGCTTTCCAAGTACTCTCAGGTCTAACTTTATGCTTGATTCACGTAAGTTGGGATAGGAATTTTTTAGATGACACTCGAACGCATCGAAATAATTTTTTTCGTGCTGAGTTTACTTATTTGTTTAAATTTTTTATGTTCTTAGCTACTCTAAGGTCACTAATTCCCTCAACAGTGTCAAAATTTATATCATGATGTTGTATATTTGTTGACAATTAATCAAGAATAATGTCCTCTCTATTGGGTGTAGTTACCATGGGATGTAAGGCGTTTGATGAGAACGTGTACATCAGAGACTGACAGAGGTCTTTCGCCCTTCCCCCGGTAATCAAACTTTTGGTCTTCCAACCTAAATGGGGGCATTGAACTCTCCACTTATTATAAAATTTATTTCGGGATTCCTGAACGTGATGTTATTCATCTGTGTTTCTAGTTCTAAAATTCAAGCAAAGTTACTGTAAGGTGGCCTCTAGTAAGAACATACAAAATTGTTTGTAATTTAAGGCATCTAATTGATTGAGCACCATGCAGATTATAGGCTGATCTCTGGTACAATTTTCGCTTAACTAACGATTGTATCTTCATAGCAACAAATACAACACCTCCGGCTCGATTGGATCTCGGTTTTTTAATTGCGGCAATTAACTAATGCAACGATTCTTGCTTCAAATCCTACTTATTGCTCATTCTTCTTCCTGCTCTCGGACGGAATATGCTCGGACGTTAATATACCAAGTATATGCTTTAATATACCAAAGAAATAAACGTGGACCTAAGACACTCCCCTATGGGAAACCCGACGTGACTTTATCCTCATTGAAGATGGCACTGAATAATATAACCCGTTGTAAGCGATCGTTTAGGAAATTTCTGATGGAGGAAATAGCGTTGTCGTCTAATACGTAAGCTTTTAGTTTTATAAATAACTTTCGAAGGGAAAATTTATCAAAGGCTTTTTTTACGTCAAGAAAAATGCGTCTACTGCAATATTATGTTACCAAAGACTTAAATATCGCAGGCTAACAGTGCTTATTGAGTTTCGCCAGAACTTCCCTTTCTGAATCCGTGTTGTGTTTTAATTAGCAAGATTTCCATATCAAGGAGGAGAGAATCTCAGAAATTGACTGTCGGGAAAAAAGAACTGCTAATCATGGGCGTAGACAGGGGAAACAGGAGGGGGAGCTGCCCTCTGGACGAGACATTTCATACCAAATCTGTTATATGGAGACAGACTAACAGAGCTTATAATTATGTGTTCTAGGGCTTTGCACGATATAGATATAAGGGATACATGTCGGCAATGCGGATTTTGACAATTTACAGTTGACAACTATGGAAATGAAAGGGTTATGCAGTACTAGGAAGAGGTTTAGAAGGAAAAAGGGCAATTTTTATATTGAATACTGCTTATGGGATAAAAGTGTATGAAAAGCAATCAAATGAAGAATATACAATGCAATTATAAGAAGCATCATCGCATATGGGAAAGCGATATGGTAGACGAAGGAGAAAAAAAACAAATGCGTCATGTTACAGAGATGGATTACTGATGACGATCTTCGGGGAGATCAAGACGGTATAGAATCACGAATGTGTTACGGTTACGTTCGCGCGATTTAAAGGGACAATTAAAATGATTTAAAAGCTACCTCAGTAGCATTTAGAAAACTTTTAAAGAGCTTGATTCAATCAATGCTAATTTTTCTCCATTAAATGAGAGAGGATTTAAGTGATAAAATTTCATTACATTATTTTGAATGATACCTTACCAGTAAAGAAATACGTTTATGGCCCTCAAATATTTAGCACTTCTTAAGAGGGGACTCCTTGGTTTAATAAGTTAACCCACCTCTGATGCATGAGAACATGCAGTGAAGAACTTTCTCGTCAAAGCTCTCATCATGTACGGTATTTTTAGATATAAGTCAGTAAAACAATCTCCATAACTTCTAAAAATATTTATAACTCCTTATGGAGCAGAATTTAGAAATGTTCTCATGGAGGCAAAGTTGGGTAAGATAGGGATTTCCAGAAAATTTCTAATACAATACGTATAGCCAAGGTAGCAAAATAGAATGAGGAGACAGATAAGGAGGCTTCCGTGTTTTCTTGTAAATTAGATTTTTTCGGGTTCTTCTCGAATTGCAGCATTTTAATGGACGACCGTTTCGTCTACATTCCAGTCGGCATTATCAGGTCCTAATGTTCAGAAGAATTGTCAGCCACTTAATATAGGACTCTCGTCCGTTAAATGTCCGTAGGGTACTAGTTTGGAGTGCTCTAATTGGCTGTGGAGTCGCGTGATCTTGGACCGTTGAAAACTCGTTTAAAATAAGAGGAGAGCGGATAGCCCTGTTGAAGTTATTCGGATTCTTAGCGATTTCGATCGCCTCCTGTATCAGCCAAGGGAAGTACTTATTTCCCTCGGCGATAATTTTACTTTCTTCCAAATTTATTACGTGGTTGGGTGCTGACCAAACGTGCAACAGCAGAATGGCGATATTTCTCCTTTTTCGTCGCCCTCTGATGTTTTTTTAACGTAAATTTCAGGGATCTCGAAGTTTGGTCGATATACGATTTTCTGCAACTGTATTTCACCTCTAATTTAATGAGAACACAATCTGATACTCGGGGGTTTAGAATTCAAATAAGTGGTCTAACATAACAGTCAAAAGAAACATTTTGGATATTTACAGAATAAAACTACATCTTTGCTATACCATCCATGCCACTGCAAGGGTGTGCGGCAGTGAGATGAAGAGTATCAGCAAAATCACACGTTTTTGTTGATGCCCACACTCAGATACATTTATGTATCTGCGGATAAATAAATTGGACAATGTGATTGCAAATAAATTGTGACTACCCATCTGTGATTCCTACTCTTTGCTCTGCTACGTTACTGATGAAGTGAGGGAGGAAAATCATGTTCTCGGAGCCATTCGTAAAGTCAGGTCACAGAATCCTTTCTATGCGTAATAGATAATTTTTATTACATCGACATATTACCCTGCAAGCAACCTCAAGGGTGTGTATGTCAGGAGGGGGCAAAGTAGAATTTTTGTTCATTTATCTGTAATGTTCATTCAAATCATTCTATTCAAATGATTGACTGCCTTTGTAAATCTTGTCATAAGCAATCCAAATGGATGATAAATTGACGACTTCAAGAAAATAAACGCATTTGCATAGAAATGAATGATACAACTGACGAAATGAGCGTGAACTTACGATTCTGCATATGACATTCTGATATTCAAATATGACTGCGTAATAGTTCACCATTACCAACTACTATCTAGTCGCGTGAACGAAACATACGCATCTTTTAATCGTTCAAGCACACGCGTGTTCAAATGATTTCAAATGGTCAAAGGTACATCGAAAGAAGAAACTTTTTGGAATAATATACTCTAAGTTTTAAGAGACATAAATGAAAGAAATGGGAATTTTTTCCTGGGTTCATTGTAGTTGATTCACAAGAAATGTGTGCACCCCGTTATTAAACCTCTTAATAGTTATTAATTAGATTATAATCTCCTTCCGCTAAGTCCGTTTCAAATTATCACGTCAGTCGATTATAAATTTGTGAGAAGGAACGTGTTTGAGTATTGACATGTGCATCCACATAATTCTTCATCCCCGGCTGTTAACATGAGAGCAATCAAAACATTAATTTTAATTCCCGCAGGACATAACTTTTTTTTTAGATGAATCAGTATAAAATGCGCATTCATACTGTTTATGGGTAGAGAGGACTGTACACGGTTGATTAATGAGGCCAATGGCCTCCTGCTGTATCCGGCCTCGTTAAAATTGGACGCAGGTGCTACGCTAAAAAGAAATGAAAATTGGATCTAAGGGAACAAGACAGTGAGGAAAATACAATCAATGCATATCCAGTAGAGCTCTCGAGTTTTTCTTCGAGCTGTTACATCTTCACTACACAGTGAAATGAAAGCTGTAACTTAGTAATTCCACATAGACTTTATAAACGACCTAGGTTTTGACTTATGAAATCATTATTAGGTGGTGAATCACCTGATGTTGACTTCATAAATCGAAATCTAGGTCGTTAAGAAAATATATGTGGAATTACTAAGTAGCAACTATCATCTCACAATGTAAAGCAAGTTCCACAAAGTTTCGCCGGACACAACCAGTTTACCTCGAGGCTTTTTTTCCACTATTATGAAATGGTTCCAACACAATTATATAACAGCCGGAAACCATCGGATTTGCTCATTCGATCCTGTTTCTAGTGGATGTCCGCTCTCTTAGGATAGCTCAAAAACCTCGAAGTGACAGCAATACGAGGAAGGATTAGTCTCATAAATTGATCGAGTACAGAGTAGAGCAGCAATATTTGTAAAAAGTTGTTACGATGAATTTGGAATTTATATAGAATTATTAAAGGAATAACGTGGGAACCTTCAACTGATCGAAAGGCAAAATATAGGTTTTCTCTTTTGCGCACGTTTGAAGAAGATTATATCTGCCGAACGTTCACCATATTTTGCTGGAACTAAACTATTTGGGTGTAAAAGACCACTAGCATAAGACAAACTGCTGTACCCTGCTGCAATGCACTGGAAAATATACATTGTTAAACCGATAGATACAAAATGTCATTTTGTCCGCGTACAATTAAGGACCATAATAGTTGCTATAGTTATTTGAAACTACAGCCCTACTACTAATGAGACTAGTTCTACTTCGTAAGAGTCCCATATGCTAGCAGGATACTCCAAGTAAGTTCTATTGAGAGAAATGTAGCATCGCTCCTTAATTTCCTCGAATCCCTTTTCCTAGAATTCTTTTAATAAATCCCAATTCACGATTGGCCTGACCACAAATTTTTCGTATGTGCCCCTCCCAGGACAAGTTCTGAGTAAGGGTCACACATAAGTGCATATCATATAAGGTAAGCATGTATGTACAATTTTCAGACAGGGAAATCGTAAATTAGGATTTATAAAAAGAATATGTACTCGGGAAAAGTGACGAGAAAGTAAAGGAGCGATGTTATTTTTCTCTCATGAGACCTCACTTGGAGCATGCCACTAGTATATGGGACTCTTTCGAAGTTAATTAGTTTCAGATATAATTCGAATACAGCAGTTAGATTTGTAAAAAAAATTGTTAAGAAAAACATAATAGTGTTACTTAATTATTGAGGGAATTAGGGTGGGAACCTGTATCTAATCGAAGGACAAAATATTGATTAAATATTTTCCGAAAGTTTGATATCGACTATTTTTTGCCGGACGTTCAACATATTTTGCTAGAGCTAAACTATTATGGTAGAAACGATCACAGGAATAAGATTAAGGAAATAGACTACAGAACCGATAAATTTAAAATGTCATTATTTCCACGTACAATAAAGGACCATAAAAGTTGGAATAGGTCAGTTATATACTTACTAGGATATTAGGATTTTAAACAAGTTTTAAATATCCTAAAATCATTATTAGTTACTAACCTCGCATGAAAATTCCGGCATCAAATAGCTCTTGTATGATTTAATACCTTGTATAACTATTTATGTTTCGCAGAAATTATAACCAGAAGTCGTATCTTAAGTAGAACTGCATGGTAGCATGTTCGTCCACCAACACTCTCCTAGTTTCTGGTCTGACCGTGTATTGTCTTCCTGACTGCCTTTGGCCAGTTATTCCAGGGAACGTGCGCGGTTCGGATTTCAGCTCGAATGAGGGCTTCATGCCTGGTGAGGAAGCACCCCGTGCCACACACCCCGGTGGTGGCTTGCAAGGTATTTCGTAGATGCAGATGTAAATCTGTTTCAGCATTTGATGATTGGGTCTGGTTAGTTGTGTACGTTTTGTTCGGCAAGTTATTGTTTTTTTTTAATTCATAACTACGTACTTTTTTGAATTTAACTATAATTGCCAAGTATTGTACTATTTGTTTATAGCATCTAGGTCTCTTTTCATCGCAATTCTGTCAGACTCGTTTCTAACACCTCTGTACAATACTGCATCGTCTTCGCAGAGGCGAATGTTCCTTGTAATGACGATGGCGATTTCAATAATGTGCAATAATCAGCATTAATTTAAATAAAAGCATTGATTTCAGACAAATTTTAAGGGGGCTAGGTGAAGATGTTTGAAATATAAAACAGCTTTGCAAATTTAAAAAAAAAACTACGTCATTCGCGCGTTCATATTTAGGACTATTTCAAGTTTATTTTTAATATTATGGCTCTTTTATACAGATTTAATCATTATGTATATACACCATTGTTTATTCACGCATGGATTTTGAAAGGACGACGAGTTATAAAAATATTGAATGATAACATGAATATTACTCCACAGAAGTCTACCATCGAACCATATTTTCTACCATAAATGTATTTCGCGATCTTTATAGTTCAAAAATAACTGTTGAAGATTATGCTGGAATATTTTGTTGCCCTCGTTTCTTATCAATGCCACCATTAGTTATATTTCATTCAAATCAATGAGTCCAGCACATACTCATAAAATTAGGGCAATAAAAGGCGAGCACGGTCATTTCCTTCGGAATCAAGAGCGCACAGAACGAAAAATTATCATTTTGTGAGCACACCAATCAACCTCACGCTTTAGAGCACGAACCAACCGTGAATGTCTCGTAAAGTGACACATCTGAATACAGAGAGCATTAAAGCATGTATCCATTTCATTACAACTTTTGCTTACTCTCTACTCATTGCCACTTCAGAATACAATGTAGCCAACAGGAGACTGTTGAATCTCCTATCTATCGGAATAAAAGTTTCACATGATAACTCACGTATTGGGGAAATAACTAGTCACGACACGTGGGGTTCAGGTATTGGGGAAATACCTAGTCACGACAATCGTAAATTAGGATTTTTTAAAGGATGATGTCACCTCCTGGTGCATACCAGGGGAAAATGTGGCACAGGTGACGAAGGCGATGAAATCGGCGGTCGATAGCTCAAACTGCACCAAGTTGCACGGCTTACATTTAGCACCTTGGAACCTAGGACAGGCTGGGGCTCGACGGTTTGGAGACGAATGGAAGATATAAACTGGAGACTGAGTGAAGTCTGAGGGAGCGAGGGAACTGGGTTCTTGGACCTTAGGCTGGGCTGACTCGATTTTCATGTATAAAGAATAGTGCCGCACAACTTCATATCTTTGCCGCCATTTTTTAAGATATATCTCTTCCAGTCTACCGAGAGAACGTTGAATTCACCACCAGAAGTAATATTACATTCGTTATTTATATGTATGAAATGCTTCAGCTGTCTTTCTAACTGCAGGACTGTGTTTACCCTTGAATCAGGTGGTCTGTAATATGCGCATATAAAAATTCTTTTTCTCGAGCACCTATTGGAACACCACCCACTTTCTACCTCATTATCTTGTGATGTTATGGGTATCGTACCCAATGACTTCCCGAATGCCAGTCGTTTGCTATAGGCTGGAAGGTTTTGGGTTGGCAGCCCTTGGAGTGGTTCGATTGGTTGGCGGCTCTGCGTACGTAATGAAGCCAGAAACAGGGAGAGCGCTTCGTAGAATACATCGACATATACGAAATACCGTGCAAGCCTAAGATGCTAATATGCTGTAATCTGGTTAAGGTACAATTATTGATTAGCATTCTTCTTCTTCTTCTCAACCATAAGGTTGGTGGGCATTCAAATTCCTTCTTTCCAAAGCCAGTCTCTTTATACCACTGTATCTTCTCCCCGCTATAATCTCTTCAAGGTATTCTTTTCTTGGTCTACCTCTTCCAGCACGGCCCTCTACCACTCCTTCCATTAAAATAGTCATCCACTCTGAGTGACGTAGAAGGTGTCCAATCATTGCGTTTCTTTTTTTTACAAATAGAATTAACAAACGTTTGTCCTTCCCCAATCCTTTGTAATACTTCCAGGTTGGTAACCCACTCTGTCCAAGATATTTTTAAGTCTTTTCCAGCACCACATTTCAAAGGACTCCAGCTTTTTCCTCTCCTCTTTCCTCATGGTCCAAGTTTCTGAGCCATAGGTGCACACACTCCAAACATATTCGCTCAAAGTGCTATGTCGTCCGAAAATCTGATGGTTGTGTAGAGGTTACCATTCACTTTTTTTCTGTAAATTCCTTCATTGCCTGTTCCATGTATAGATTGAACATAATTGGGGATAGACTGCATCCCTGCCTAACACCTCGAGAGATCTTTGCTTTTGTTCCGTCTGCACTAAGGATTGCTTCTTGGTTTTGGTAATTTGGAGAATTATCCTCCTATCCCTATAGTCTATTTTAGCGTCTTAAAGGACTTTAAACAAGGTATTCCAACTGATGCAGTCGAAGGCTTTTTCAATGTCAATAAAGGCTATGACTACCTTTTTATTAAGTCTTATCATTTTTTCCGTTATTAGTCTTAACGCTAAAATATCCTCTCGTGTGCCCCGGTTTCTTCGGAAACCAAATTGATCATATGCTAATTTCCACAGAGAAAAAAAATCATCCGCCTTGACTGGGACTTGCGGGTGACTCCGTAATACTGGAACTCCGTGGCTAGTTCTGGATAGCTTGAAATTTGTCAAATTGATCATCTTGTAGATTTTCTTCAATTTTATTTTCGATCCGGTAATATATTATTCTCGTTAGTATCTTTGAGGCATGAGACACCAGGCTTAAGGTCCTATAATCCTCACATTTTTGTGCTGAGCTCTTCTTAGGGATGGTTATCATGCCTATTTTTCTGGAGTCATCTGGCACAATTCCTCTATTGTACATTTCCTTGATCATTTCAAAGAGGCAATCTTTTGCCTTGCTACCAATAGATTTTAAGATTTCTCCCGGAATTTTATCTATACCCTGAGCTTTATGATCTTTCAGCGCTTTTAGTGCCCTGTCAAATTCTTCTCTTAGTATTGGTAGTCCAATCCTATCCTCTTCTATGCTTTCTACGTTTTCTAAGATGTTTTTATCCAACTCTTCTCCTCTATATAGCTCTTCGATGTATTCCTGCCAGTGGTTGATTATCCCTATTTCATCTGTTATCACTTTTCCCTCATTATCTCTCATTGCTGATAGGGTCTTAGTTATTCTGTTGAACTCTGATCTTATATCTTCAAATGCTTTTTCTGAATTCCCCTTAGCCATATTTTCATTTATTTATTTACATTTGTTTTCCAGCCAAATCTCTCTTGCCTTTTTGGCATCTCTATTTATTTTATTTCTATATTTTCTGTGCCCGGATTGGTCTCCTAGGATTTTACACCTCCTCCTTTCGTCCATCATTGAGAGAATATTATTGTTATTCAAGGTTTGTATGGAGTCTTTTCTCATTTGCCGATGCAGTTTTTTGAGGCTTTTAGAACTTCATTCTTAAATAACCCCATTTTTCTGATACACTATTTGCATTTCTTCTTTACTGCATTTTTAAATTCGCTAAGTAGCTCTTGGGTCTGATTATTCTCTCTGATTTTTGTGAAATTCCATCTATTATTCCTTGGAATGACTTTTTTTCTCTTTAGAATAAGTTTACTAATCATTAGAACAGGGTTATGGTCAGAGTCTATATCTGCACCTGGGCAAATTTTAGCTGTTTTTACCTGGTTCTTAAAACTGTTCCTTACTAAAATATAATCTATTTGATATCGTTCTTTATCTCCAGGCATTGACCAAGTATATCTTCCTCTTTTGGGCTGCTGAAAAAGTGTGTTGGTGATGACAAGGTTGTGCACTTCGCAGAACTCAAGAAGTCTAGATCCTCTCTTATTCTTCTTTCCAAGCCCATACTTCTCAGCTAGATCTTGTTCCCCATCTTCTCCTACAACAGCATTACAGTCTCCTAAGATCACAAGGTTACCTCGTTGATCTACTTTCATTATTATGATTAGCATTATCAAAGTATTAATTGATAATATAGTCCTAATAATGCGATAAAAAATCGTGCTATTGTCGCCGTCAAAATAGTATAGACCTGGACTTTGACATGTTCCACGTGAACACTGAACACGAGTGATATGTCATATTATACATATTTGGAAAGAACATTTATTTATCTTTCAAATTAAATATATTTTGGAGTGATCACATTCGCCGGCTACATGTTAGTCGTAAGAAAACAAATAAAAACACGGTAAAATCCCCAAACTTCACGACTTGGTTATGTTTACAACATTTTGGTACAACAATGGTACATTTAAGAAGAGTAAAACGTTTATCAAAAGTAGAGTATGTATTCATGAACCCGTCAACATCTTTTTAACATCTGTCAATTGTTGCTCAACTGGTAACATGACTAAATGAGAAATCGATATGAGTCAACATTTTTGTGGGAGAGAATTGTAATTTAAATACTACTTCTTTAGTAATATTTAGATAAAATAAGCGCGAGCGATTCTTTCTAAAAGCAATGGAACGGGAGATATGAAGGGAACACTTCTGATGACGTCACGCCGGCAGCCAGGGGCTCTCCCGAAGCAGTTCGCAAAGCAAACCTAACAATGCCTAAACCCATTGCAACGCTTTGCTGCCCGTTCCAAATCGTAATTTTCAATTAAAAACGGCGGTTGCGCATTTAAGAGAGGAAAATGTAAGTTTGTACGAATATTATGAGAGCGCTATCATTAAAATTATTTTGAATGACAACGCGACGTGTGATCGTATCACCAGCCGCCTAATAGATGTTCTTTCGACGAAGGTAAAATTCACGTGGGTACTCTGCTCAAATTCATTTCTGTCGCCCAATGAATATTTCACGTAAAATTGCAGGTCTTTCCGTCGAAATATACTCCATTAATTTGGCGATTGAATTACTCTTTATTAAGTCTAAGGAGCATCTAATTGAAAATGTTTTTTTTGTAATCTGACTTCGAATAAATTTAAGCTTCAATTCTATAATCTTCAGTAACTTACAACACTTCAAACAATCATCGCACTCTCCTAATCTCTTGAGATTTTTTTTCCAAAAAGACATGATAACATAACCTGGTATAAGCAAATATCCACAAAAGTAAACGATGATATTTTTAAGGAAGACAACTAATCTGCTTTGCTTTGCTTGTTGATATGTAATGTAAATGAGTATAATGAAGTTTCTTTACTCGCCGTCCTCAAATTAAATACTGCCGTCATTGCTGCTCTCATCTAGATTGGTAGTTAGGGGTGCCACGTGAACTTCAATGAACTGGTGCTTTTTCCAGTAATTTTTTTCTATTTCGACGACGTGCAGGACAGCTTTCCGCCAGAGATCAACGGCAACGTTGCGGAGCTTTTCTTCGCATAGGTTCTCTACATACATGGCTTTAAATGTCTCGTTTCCTGTCACAATTTGCTTTTTGACCCATGCAAAAATTAACTCATATTCAACTCGCCATGTCCAGAACCTGGAGTCCAGAGAAGGTCGATATGCCTTCCAGGTTCTCTAATCAGTTTGTTTAGTCTATATTCAAATAGTCTTGAGTTTTTTTCTAGTAAGTGCAATTAGTTCCGATTTCGCCAAATATTCAATACTATTGTGATGGTCGTCGTCGACAATTATTGGCTCAATTTTATTTTGAATTAGTCATTGGATTATAGCACTCTTGGCCCAGTTCATGCTTGGATTTTTATGTCTCAGGGCTCTGCATCGTATTGTACGTAGTTCCAACTATAACCACTCCGCATTTTCGGGCAAGTACTTCAGTACCCAACAAAACCATTCCTCGAAATGGAGAGCATTCATTTCATCATGGCGATCAGCTAATCCTTTCCACCATTCGAAAACTAACTGAGTTTCAATCGGCTTCAAAAATCCCTCTTCACCTCTGATCTCTAGAATTATAATTCTCTTTTCTGGCCCTAATGGACCTTTCATCCCACCTTTCCAACCTTTTACTTCTTGAACTGATCTGTCTCAGTCCACAGTTGTTTTTTTAATAATCACTTATTCACTCTTGCCATTCAAAATTTAGCTAGTGGTGAGCCCCACGCCACACTTCATCGGTATAAAATATCCTGTAGCCTCTTTCTCATAATCATTTTGTGGACCTTAAGAATAATTGACACTGGTCGAATACTTTTGGATTTTCAAATAGAACCGATTTAGAATTGAATTTACGGAATCGAAACCCTATCGCCTTCATTATTCGTGACATTGGGGATTCACTCACACCTGGAAAGCCGTCATGCAGTTCAGTTAGGATTTTGGCTATAATGCTATATATTCTTCGCAAGTAAAACGTTTGCACTTTCCTTCTCACAACATCTTGAAAAAAGTCATTCATCACAATAAGGGACTCGGCACTTAATTGGTTAACTTTTAGCTCCATATCTACGGATTCTGATTTCTATGATTATATTTTTAACAGTGCTTTCAGACACACCACAACACTCAGCCGTATTTTTAATTATTTGGCTAGTTGGAAATACATATTCACCATTATCCACTTTATGAAAGCATTCGCCAAGCTGTTTTTCACGGATAAAAACTGGTGTTCATAATAAAATTTCAAGTGTGCATTACTGTGTCCTTTCAAACTCTGAACCAAAGGATCGCTACTCATGAAGCAGGAAACGCCTGAACGCGCTCCACTCTCCGTTTTCCCCGACCCATCCGCGAGCAAAGGCTTTTGTCTCCTCGGGGGTGTGAACAATTGGCTTAAATTTTGTTTCTAAAAATATAAGCAAGTGACTCTGATGATAATCTTTGCTTGCACTTCCGCTGCTGTAATAAATATAATGGGCAGATTAAAATGGAATCCGACGCATTAGGAGCCTCCCTGTCACAGCAAATTACAGTTCTTCACCAAAGGGATTTTCTATGAAAATTTCTTTTAAAAAATGGTGGTAGTGTGTTTTCTCATATACTCAGCAGAGAATTGAATATTCATTTTCCCCTTAGACAAAGCTGCTTTTATTTGTATTCTACAATTGCCGAAAGGCCTCAATTGGGCCGTGGTTCAAATCGTACGCGGAGTTGCGGAGCGTTGAAATGGGTTTAGGTATTGCTAGGTTTGCTCACTGCTTCGGAAGAGCCCCCGAACCGATACATACTGCCGGCGCACAGTTGAATATTCGACCCCAAATGCTGGACAAAAGTAAAAAAATCAAAATACCTGGCAAGTTATTTAACTATGAAGATAATGTATCCCATAAATACTATTACAACCACCTCGGTCAATTCCAAGACAGCCGGAAGTCATTCGAAACTCTGCTATGTAATGATAGATTAGTAAAATTTGCACAATTGCAAGTTGTTTCATTGATTTTTTAAGACTAAAATGCACTGAATAGTTGCTATATTAGGTGTTTTGACTAAAATATGTGTGTTTTCTACTTTCGCATTCGTTTAAATGAAATTATGCCGTATGATACAGGACATTTGTGTATGGATACTTGAAATTAAATTTAAAAATTCTAAAAATAATTATAAAGCACTGTTTTTAAAAGTGTGTCGGGTCTTGTCGGGCAAAGGATTCTTGTTTCATATTAATCAATAGTAACATTGTACGTTGAAACAAAAAAATTGGTCATTTTTGCCTTGCTCCGAAAAAATCAATTTTACATCATGAACGACCGCCTTAAGTAAACGTCGAAAAGGACACGTTTTGCACTACCATTTTCGACCTTCCTGTACTGATTTAACTAAAACTAATAATTAAATCATTTCATATATATATTTCCGGGGATGTTTTTTTTTTGATGGTGCCAATAACAATCAACAATAAAATATTCACAACAAAAATTTTTAAGTTTAAAAATTCTACTTTTTTGATAATTTAGTATTTTCGAGTTTTGCATGTAGAAGCAGCTTCATTAGACTTACCTCGATGCTATAATCTTATTAACCGATTTAAATTCTTCATGCAATGATTTAACTATTAGTAGCAACGGTTATGTAGTCGTTTCAGCTGAAAGATGGGCATAAAAGATGGCCAGTATGCATCAGTTTCATGCATGGAATACTCGCAAGCAATAAAAAGTGCTAAGGGTCAGTCTAATGAATCAACAGCCAAGGAATCCACTGAAATCCATTATGTATTTTTTTGGTTAATGTCATACATAATTGGATTCAAAGGTTTGGCATCGTTGAAACAATAATAGACTTGGATTAAAAATGGATATTCTTTGGTTATGTTGGAACTATGGCTAAAAGCTTTCGTTCTATTTTTTCTTTAATGTTTATTTTGCTCTATATTCATGGTTACCGGCATGAAAATGGTAATAATTTATGTTCAATTTACTGCGTTTGCATTTGAACCACCGCATTACCTCACTTGTACCAAAGTGGCAGCGCGACAATCGATATTCATTGGTTAATGTAATAGTGGAAATAGAAGCTTCACGACGTTGCCATGGTATCTCTCACAGTAGTTGTTTATTCACTGTTCTGGTTATATTTATATAGCTATTATTAGTAGCTGACGTGAGAAACCTTTTATTACCTGTGTTGCCAACCCGCATTCATCCTGAAGAAACTCAGCTGAGAGACGAGGAAGGAGATGAACATGGTAGTACTAATTAACTACCATGGAGATGAAGAAGATAAATCTAAATCAGTGCAAGTGATAGGGAGAACAGTGAAGAAGAATAGATAATCGATTTCTAGGACAGGGCCACGATTTTTTGTTTTACAAACATGTCAAAGTCCAGGTCTATACTATTTTGACGGTGACTATAGTGATAAGATAACCTAGTAACTATCAACCGATCTCCCTCACACCTATCTCGTGCGACATATTTGAGTATATAATCGTCAGTTCAATTATGGGGCATTGTGATGGTCGAAACTTGTTCATTCAAAACAAGTATGGATTCCGAAAAGGAAGGTCTTGCGTGACCAAGCTAGCCGTCTGTTCTCACGATGTTCTTTCCTCGGGAGAAATGTTCATCAAGGGAGACGCGATTTTTTTTGGCTTTCAAAAAATACTTCGACAAATATCAGCATTCTAAATTACTAGTTCATTTGGAAGCCTATAGAATACATTACGATATCATACGTTGCATAAAAGATTTCTTAGACAACAGCTAACAGAAGGTAGTTCTAGATGGCGTTAGTTCAGATGTAGTGAAAGTAACATCAGGTTAACCCCAAGGAAGTGTCATTGGTCCATTGTTATTTATTTGGCATATTAAAGACATCAACTGTGTTTTTATTCGCAAAAGTAGTCGGAAGAGGCGGTGTTGTACAGGAATATTAACACTTAGTCTGATAGAATACCGTTGTAAAAAGCCCTAAATGTTATAAATGAATGGTGGAATACTTGGCGGCGAGAATTTAATGTTAATGTGTATGTTATTTTAAATTTTTGGAAAAAGAATAGCTCGTCTAACAAAGCGTACAAAATTAATCATGCCTAATTATCAAAAGCAGAATCGGTTAAGTACTTCGGAAAGACCCTCACTCAGGACTTGTCCTGGGGGGAGCACATAAGGGAAATTTGCGGACAGTTCAATGGTAAATTGGATTTGGAAAAAGAATGCTGGACACTAATGAAGTCTTCACGGGTTTTCCACCAGCTTTGGTAGCTGGTGAAAAAGCCGTGGGTACTTCATTAGTATCATACGCTGGGAAAGAACCTAATCATATTTTAGAATGCTTCACAAGAGGGCGAGAAAGTAAATGGGCGATATTATTCTTCCCCGTAAGACCCTACTCGAAGCAAGACGCAAGCAAATGGGACACTTACATCTACATCTACTTATTACCCTGCAAGTCATCACAAGGGTATTTGGCAGGGAGTGACTTATCATCAGCATGAAATATAGTGAAGAAATTAACTTTCACCATCATGCACCACATCATGAGTATGCTACAAATGCTACAGAAACTACTAAAATAATCTACAATGCAGCCATGAAAACGTGACACAAAAGTCATCCAGGGAACATGCAAAACATGGTGTTAGCACTAGTCGAAAGATTTAGAAACATGCATTAGAGCGCATATGAATAAATCAGCTACACTACCTACCAACTAACGTCATTCAAAGTTTCATTGCCGCCATTATGATCTCTTATCGATCGCGGGAAAAACGACATTTTATACCTTTCTGTTCTACAATCTATTTCCTGTATTTTATTCTCATGATCTGTTCTACCGTAGTATGTCGGAGTTCGTAAGATATTGATGACTTCTTCTGAAAATAAATCGGTGTTCAATTTACTTAAAAGATTGTCTAATTTTCTATCGACGGTCTGAAAGCGATTCCCATCCCAGTTTTTGTCACCCCATTATATTGAACTGGCTCTATATTTGGCGTAGAGTAGTGAATGTTAGTGATATTTCACCCCCTGCAACAAACCCTAGAGGAGTCTCGCAGGGTATTGAGTAAATTTACGAGGGTAAGTCAATAAATAAGTCGCAAATGTCAGCATTTCGTCATCAAAATCAGTCGTAAACATTTCATTGGGAACGCTTGGAACATCCACCGTACAGTCCCGACTTAGCCCCCCAGTGGTTTTCATCTGTTTGGGCCCCTAAAAAATCATTTGGGTGGCCGTCATTTTGATACAGATGATGCTGTAATCTATGAGGTTACACGTTGGCTGCGACAGCAACCAAAGGACTTCTTTGCTGCTGGCTTTCAAGGACTTGTAAAGAGATGGGATAAGTGCCTGAATGTACAGGGTGAATACGTGGAAAAGTGAAATAAATGTCAGAAAGTTACTTTAATTATTTTTGCCTCAATTCAGTTTTGCGACTTATTTATTGACTCACCCTCGTATATTTTACCTCGATAGAAATCTCAAGCATATGTGGGGATTAGTAATCACCAAAATACGTTATACTATACCCTAATTAAGTTAATGTGACTGTGACTCATTTTTCACCTGCAAAAACCGGCCAATAATAACCTGGAGGTGAAATTTTACCAAATAGCAATGCATTAATGTTTCTTACCAATGTTAGAGATATGATATATATTAATGTTTTGCAACCACATAAACGCACATAGGTACAAGGTTTATACAGGAAACATGAAAGACGTGCAGTTACATCTACATCGATGAAATACTGTGCAAGCCACCACTAGGGTGTTTGGCACGGGGTGATTACACACCAGGCATGCAGCACTCATCCCAGCATAAATCAGAACCGCGCACGTTCCCCCGGATGTCAGACGCAGGCCAAAAGCAATAAGGACAACAGTGCGCAGGCAGGCCAGAACCCAGGAGAGTGATACGTCGAAGAACATGCCACCATGCTGTACACTACTCAAGATACAACTACTGGTTAGTATTATTAATGCGACAGACAAATGGTACTACCAGGTTATAAAAAATGCAAGAGTATATCATGCCGGAAATTGCATGCGAGGCTAGTGGCTAATAATTATGTTAAGATATTTTGCACTACTGAAAAAAACCTATTTAACCTAGTTAGTATCCTAGAACGGACATCTCGCAACTATTATGGTCTCTTATTGTACGTGGAAAAAATGACATCTTAAATCTATCAGTGTGGAGGTAAATTTCCTTAATCTTATGCCTGTTACGCAGCAAATTATAATAGAAAAATTAGGGAGTCAATCAATTAATAGGATACTCTATCTCGAAAATCCAATCAGTATTCCAATTGATTAATCACATGGTGTCTTACCTATCGCGGGAAAAATGGTATTTTAAACCTGCCTGTTCTGCGATTAATTTCTCAAAATTGATTCTCACGATCTTATCTACCACAGATCTATCGTCGGAGTTCTACGATGTTATCAACATGGTCAGCTAATAAATTGGCCAGAAACTTAAAACGATGATGTTGATTTAATTAACTCTATATTTAACCGAGAAAATACAATTAGGATGGCTATTCTCAAGTATAAAACACACTCAAAATATGAAGTCAGGAGTGGACTCGGGAAGACTCCTCGTATATCGTGCCTAACCCGTTAATGGAAACGGGGGAGGGGGGAAACCCAGGATTGGAAATTCAGGGAAGATTCTCCCTTATGCCTAGGGAGAAGTTAGACTTGGGTCATGATAATGAACGGAATGGGGGAGGTGTGAATGCAGGGGAGGAGGGGACGCGAGGAGAGGTGAACCGGGGGAGAGGTGTGACTCTCAGGAGGGAGGAGGACGACTTCTGTCCGCGGGGAGGGGGAGGAGCAGGAACCGGAGTCACTAAGGGGGAGGCGGGGCGAAGAGTGAGAGGGGGGGTGGTGGAAGGTGGGCGGGGGTTGGAGGGAGAGGATAAGATACGAGTGAGAGAGAGAGGGGGAGGAGAGAAACGAAAAGGAGTCACTCGCCGAGTCCTTCCCCGAGTCCTCCGCAGTGTCTCCCGGCGCGTCCAACAGCGAGGAGCAGAGGGCGCCACCGAGGTGGACGAATAGGAGTGGTGTAGCACGAAATACTCTCTCCCATTCCATTCTCGCGAACAGACATTCACATGGAAGACGTCGCCAACTACAGCGCGGAGTCGCTCGGAGCGATGGAGTCCGAGACGCAGACGGAGTTTGCGTCCTCGACGTCGTGGTGGCCTTCCTCCAAACCCATCCGGCGGCTTCTATACGCCTTCACGCTGCCCTCCGAGGCGAGCTACCAGCTTCCCGAGCACGTGCCGGAGATATTCCGCGAGGTAAGTCCAAAAGTGAATGCGGAGCGGGAGCTATCATTCAGCGCGCGTGCTATATGATAGCGCCCGCGCTGAATGAACTATAGCTCGGCTGATGTCCGACCGGGGGGATCCTGCCGGCGATCGCGGCCGGGGTTACCGCCGTGCCAAGCCGGTCTCGTCGAACGTCGTGCCTCGAGTGCGGTGGCGTCCGCGAGAGAGCATCGTTCGCCCTCCGCGCCGCTATCACTTCCCCGACTTGCTCCCCTCTTTTTCCCCGCACACCCTTCGATTCACGCTCCTTCCCGCCGCTATCTCTTGTGATTCCCACACTCTCCTCCCTCCCTCAATCATACGCCTCACTCTATCCCTCCCATCCTCATGCGGAGGAGAGGGAATAACCATGTTATTTCGTCAGGGAATTTTCGTCACCGCGAACAGCTCGTCTGGGTCGTATATTTTTACCCCGGCCACTCGTGCCTTCCCTGCTTGAGAGCACTACGAAAAGAAACCCCTCGCTGTCGCGAGAGCACGTGGACTTTTGTGTTTTTCCTTAGTCAAATTTCCCTCCCTCCCTCTTCGCCTTCCCTCAGCATCATTAATTACCCTCCTCGGCAAAGAGGTCGCCGGAGGGAAAACAAGACAACCGGCGACGTTCGTCCCTCTCCTCCCCCTTCTCTCTCTCGACGCGATAGTGTAGACGACCGCTATTCAAGGCGTTCGCGAACGCGAGCGTGTGTTTGAGGGATAGCCCCGAGTGATATCTTATAGGTCCGCGCACGCATGAATCCTGAGCACAAGTTTGAATAAGTAAGAAGGAGAGATTTGAGCAAAAAAATAATAGCGCTCGCCGAGCATGATACAGCGAGATCCCAGTGAGTGCGTTTTACCTTGCGATTATTTCTGGGTGTCACTGGAGGTGTGTCGCGCCTCCCAGAGTCCAGTCTTCCACCTCCTCGGCAGTTCTCATTCTTTTTTTTAATGTTCGCGATCTCTCTTTCGCGACGGCCGTTTTCAATGGACGTTCCGCGATCGAAGGTCGCCGGGAGCTTGATATATTGTTTTCCTTTTTCTCTACAATAGTTCCCGATAAAATGTGAGCGGCGCTTGATGAATGAGATGGAAACCACTGACGAGCGACCGACACGCGACTGTATTTGAGCCGGTGTTCATGTCTCTGTGGACACGAAACGAGAATTCGACTAAGTGATTGGTGTCCTTTATTCAGCGTGATAGTGAACTTGCGCCAAATAAAAAAAGTCTGAAATGAAATTTGTGCTTAATGTTGCGGTGAATCAAGAACTGAGATCGTGCCTGGTTAGGTGTGACGATAGGGCAATGTGTGTTTCCAATTTATCAGGTGTCTTCTATTTATCTCCTAAAACACACTGCGTTTGTATTTAATAATTTATTCTTACTGGTCATGTTCGATGTTAAAAGAAGTTTTATTCACTTATGGCATAGTAGATTTTTATGCGGAGTGAATTTTTGGGTAAAATAATATTGGGTAAAACTGGGTAAAGTATATTTTAATACCAACTTAATTCCAGTTTGACAACTTAATTCCAGTTTACATTTATTAGCAATTACCAAATGATGATGATTAATCACTCCAGCAGCATCAACCCGAAACACGGAGAGGAAATCAGAGAGAGCTGTGTTCAGTTTTTTTCGAGCCACACTTTAATAGTAGTTATTGAGGAACGGAAATGAGATACATACCTAAGATGCAAGGTACTTTCGTCACGAACCGATTATTGAGCGTTTGGAGTCTTTAAATGATAAAACTACATTTATTTTTTGAGCTTTATTAGGCCACGGTGTCTCGGGAGGATGTATTTTTCCGCAAGATGCCCGAGAGGGGAGGAGGGGGTGCCAAGGAAGCCGAGTGAAAGTCAATTTTTTAAAGGGCGCTGTGCCAGAGAGCGTTGGATTCACGGGAAGCCGTTTGTGACAGCACTCGAGGCTTTGCAACGACCCCGATCCGGCGTTCAGTTCCTTGTTAACGAGAAGTTAACGCAAAGAAACGCTTTCTTATCATCCCTTTGGCTTCAGTCCACCTTAAGACTCGAACAAAACCGTGGGGAAAAGGGGAATTCAAGTATGTTCGATTCGATCGACAAAGGTCGACACGTAAGCGAGTAAATCAAGGATACGCGTAGCTAAATAAGGACATATATTTTGATATGAATTTGACATATAAGTTTTCTTAAATTTCTCCCAACGGTTTCCGAAATTTGTTCCGAATTGCCGGCTGGGCAATGTTGATTATAATATTGGCATTATATTCCTTCTCCATTGACAAATCGGTCTATGAAGGACTTACGGATGGCACTATCTCCTCAACGAGGTATGAAATTGGGCGAAATTTTTGTAATGCTCCGAAATCGATCAAATCACACGCGGGGGGCACGAGAAGGGACTTTGGTATCAAGCCTTCATAGATACATAATGTGAAGGTTCATTTTTTTAAGGGAGGGGTAGAGGGAGACTTATATTGGATTTCGAAGAGCAGGATTAAGGGCATCTACAAAGGCAATATTTCATTGCCTAAGCCAGTATCTATTCTCTTACTTGAAATCTTAGCTTCAAATATGCACTCGATACACACTGTTCAATGGCGAGCACTTGTGCACAATCTCACCCACACCGTTTTCTAAAAGAATAAAAGTCGTGTATGAGCCAAAATGGGTTCAATGTCAGGGATAGGGGATGGCTTATGAGTAAGCGAAATTCACAATGAAAAAATCATTCGCCTAGACTGACCCTCGCAAATAGGTTCCCCGATTTTGCACTGAGTGCTTGAACAACAGGCGCTTTTAAGGTTGTTGGGGCGCGAATCGTGAGTCGTTGAATGCACATTTTAATAATTTTTTACGGAAGTCGAAAGTGAACTCTAGGACTTCACTTCAGTACACCAATTTATACGTAGGAAATAATTTACTGCCGTGCAAGCCACCAAAAGGGTGTTTGGCAGGGGGAAATGAATAATGTTGCAAGTTGTAATATAAATGATGAAAGGATTATTCTTAAATTTTCGCCCCGAGTAAGACATTATTATGACTTGTGTTTGCGGCGCGGAATTCGAAACATAAGCGCAAACCATATGTAAATACGTGTTTTGTACTCGGAATGATACCTTGATATTTATTAGGAACCGTTACAACAATATATTTGAAATATTTTCGCGATTAGGGGAAAATCTGAACGTATGTCGTCGGATTATTTCTAAGGATATATCAAGTGCCATAAGCCTACGAGTTTAAATAGCATTAAATTGCCAATAAACCAAATCAGTTATAAGCAATCTTTCGACTTCATCTATACGTATTACTTATGAGTGTTCGAATGAAAAGTTTCGCTCCAATCAGCACAAAAACAAAAATTGCTCCTACCGCCTTTACATCGCGGAAGGTTAATATGGGCTTTGTGTTCCTACGATAAACATTAACTGACTTGAATAGTACTTTGGTCTCTTGATACGCAAAGATTCATACTACGGTAGATCTGATTATGAGAATAAAATAATAGGAAATAATTTATAGAGCAGACAGGTATAAAATGTCGATTTTTTTCCCGCGATAGATAAGAGACCATAATGGCTGCGTTGAAACTTAGAAGTAGGTTTGCTGACAGGTAGTGTAGCTGATGAATTTATGTACTTCCTAATGTATGTTCCTAAATCTGCCGAGTAGTGCTAACATGCATGTTTTGCATGTTCCCTGCGTGACTCTTGTATCACGCTTGCATAGTTGTATTTTAGATTCATTTAGCAGTTCCTGTAGCATTGCAAATGCTCGGTAAATGTTGTTTAACGTTAATTTATGCGCTGTAATGCATGTTGGTGATAAGTCACCCTCTGCCAATTACCCATGAGATGGCTTGCAGGGTAATATGTAGATATAGATACTTTCTAAATCTATCATCGAGAAATTTACCATGATAAGCGCGTTTTACTTTCGTCTCTTGAGCAGTCTTAGTCGAGAACTTCCTCAGGTTTTTCTTTTAATTCGCAGAAATTCGTGAGAAATTTAATATTGAGCTACTTAATTGTCCATTAGCTATTTGTTATATTGCGTTTGACAGTTGATTATGCCTAGTGTAGATACACTACCGCTATCCGCCATCGGGATGGTTGGTGGAAGTTGAGTGATAGGTTTCTGAAATGATGACTATATGAAATTATTCCGAATCACTAATTGACTCCTGTGGAATTAACGTAAATTTATATCACTGAATCCATAGAAATCAATTTTAAATTCTGGTGTCGTTTATTTGAAACTGAATGAGTCCTCTTCTGGAAGTTCAGCTCAAAAAGGAGGCCTTTGACCCCTCAAGGATTAAATTTTACGCAAGAGGACAACTAAATATTAAAACTCGCTGTTATCTGTAACTGGAGCATCTTTAATTTTCCACAAAAAAAACTCAGCAGTTCAAGGTCACCAAGCGATAGAAGAGAGTAAGCAATGGGACCCAATAACAGAATTGGTAAAGACAATTGATAGCACCAAACTCTCTATTAGCATTTTATATAGGTATCAAGCACAGTCTTAGGCCTTAAACGGCGTAATTCCTTCCATGAACGTCAAGAATAAATAACTTGACAATTCCGCAACGAATACTTTTATTCTACGTTCCAATCCGTTTCCGGGTAGCATAATTAAGAAATTATATCAATTAAGAGGGTGGTACGAAGGCTTCCGCGGTGCTCCGATGATATAGGCTGCATTTTGGCGTTGATGTCACAAAAAAAACGCGGTGATAACCTCAAAATCCAGCCTATATCAGAATTAAGGAGCTTGCGAGGACCGCCGGGAGATGGCAGTTAGTGGCAAAGCCGGCCGCTTAGAAAGTGAATTGAGGCTAAATAGCTAAGTTCATTTTTCCTTGCCTAATGTAAAGTACGAATTACACCATGAACCAAGAATAGCATTTCAGTGAGGAACGCATCAACTTAGCCCGGTTTGCAACTGACGGTTTGCGCGCTGCGATTTTGTGTCCACTCACCCTCCGGCACACACCCTCGAGACTCGCAGGTTGTGTAGATGTGGATAAGGATTCTGGGAATGGGGAAAATGTTTTACCCCGAGCATGCAGTTGAAATGGCATCGGAAACAAGGGGTTCGGAAATATAAAATTCGCAGTGAATGCCGAAGCATGTCTACCGAAAAAAAAACATATTCCAGCCACCCAAGGTGACCAGTAATAGGTCTCTTGGTATCGCATGTAGTATTGGTTGAAAACTACTTTTGCAGTCCTACGCCAAGGTTTTTATATGAATCATGGAGCAGGACCTGTTCCTTGGTTCAGCTTCAAGCTGTATTTTGGAAATGAAAACGATGGCACTAAGTAGAGGCGATGAGTGAACGGAAATCGTTGAGAAGGATATTGACAAAAATGCTTCCTGATCGTTAGTTAATCGTCAGGCAATCTTAGTGCTGGAATTGGAATTAGCATTTTCCAAAACGGATTTCCAAAACGGATTGGAAAGAAGAATGTAATAATATTGGCACAAGATATTATCTCAGAGTATTCATTGACCAGTCTCACATTTCTCGTCATCTGTGAATTGATATTTCCGGTTTCTCCCCAACTGTCCCCCAGTGCGTCTTCTCCCCAATGTTTCCCTCGACCCTCTGCAGGATCAGAAGCCGCAGTAATGCTGCAGTGGGTTGGCACGTATCGTGCATCTCACACGAAGGATTCACTTCCCTTCCTCATTACGCTGCGCTAATCCTCTGCTCGCCGTTGGACTCGCAGCGGTCTTTTAACTTACATTCAGATTACTACACCCTCACCCTCCTCGAAGGAATGATGAATGTATACGTGCCATTAATGGGATTGAAATGGGTCTAGTTCAAAGTATGTCTTATATTTTTAAAATTTTACTCTTTCGCCGTCGTTTATGGCATGGGATATTTTATCTGCGAGTTTTTCGGTGATATCACTATGCTCTATCTTGATCTCCCATCCTGAGCACCCCTTCCATATTTAACCCTTCATGCCACCTTAAGGGTGCTTGACAGGAAGTGATCTGTCACAAACGTGCACTATATTATGGGTATGCCACCAATTCTACATAAAATATTGAATCAATTTATAATGAAACTGCCTAAACAAGATGCAAGAGTCGCGCAGGAATCATGCATAACGTGGTGTTAGTATTATGTCGCAGATTTAAAAACAACTTGGGGAGTAAATCAACTATTCAGCTACACTACCTATCGACTAACCCTATTCGAAATCTCATTGGCAGCCATTACAGACTCTTCTCACGGGAAAACAACAATTCAAACTTGTCTGTTCAACAGTATATTTACATCATTTTACAATAATGATCTTATCTGCCGCGGTATGATGAATATCGTAAGGTGTTATTTAACTTCGTCAGATGATAAATTGATTATATATATATGCCTGTCTTTAGAGCGCTTGCTTGCGCTTTACGGCGTCCAATTTCCAGGCCTCTCTGTTTTCCCAATCTCCTTCTTGCAGGTTTCTCTCCGCCATGGCTTTGGCTATTCCGCTTCTCCATGAGTTAGGTGGTCTTCCTCTGTTTCTCCTTTCATACGGTTTCCACTCCATGATGGTGCGAGACAGCCTTTCTTTGAGCATCCTCTGAACATGTCCGTACCACAGCAGTTGTTTTGACTTGATTTCGTCCAGAATGGTTGTTGTCATTTTCATAATTTCTCGAATTCTCTCATTTCTTACTCTATCAAGCCTGGATTTTCCGGCTGCCCTTCTGGGGAAGTCCATTTCTGTAGCTACAAGTTTCTTTTCGTCACTCACATTCATTTGCCACATTTCACTTCCATATGTAAGTATGCTTTTAAATAAGGTGTTGTATATGCATCTTTTATTTATATTTGATATATCTTTGCTCCATAGTATTGAATTTAACATATTAATGGTTGCTCTACCTTTATTAATCCTATCTTTAATCGTTTCTGCGCTCCTTCCACTGCTGTGTATTTTTATGCCTAAATATTCATATGAATCACACGCCCCGACTATTTCATTGCTATCCTCAAGCACAATGTCTTCATTTTTTCCTCCAATACACATATACTTACTTTTGTGCATGCTGTTATCCAATCCCCATGCACTATACGCTTCTTTTACCTTTCTAAACATAAAGTTAATATTGATTGTGACTTTAAATAAACGACTAAGTCCAAATTTTTATGGGCACTATGAAAGCGATTTCCATTCCATTTGTTGAAAGAGGGGAGTAACACTAACGAAACTGTCAAAATGGCCTTTCGCGTATCTAGCTCATCTACTCTGCACGTATTCTAACTCTGTTCTTAAGCCTACCTCATAAGGATCCCAAATACAGTCAGCGTATTATAAGTGTGATATAACACGGGAGGAGTAGCTGATTTCTCTCGTTACACTAGCCCAGAACTTATTTAACCAATCCCAGTTTACGATTAGCTTGGCCAGTTATTTCCTGAATATATTTGCTTCTCACGAGATCATTAAACTCCGAGGTATTTAACGGAGTCTAAAGTCTAGAATTGGGTATGCTGTGAGTGATAGCTTAAATGAGGCGAATTTATTTTTCTGAAGTTCATTGCAACACATTTTTTTCAAAAATTAATTATGGCTGCCCCTTCGGTCAAATAAAATGCACGATAGGCAAAGGTTTTTGTCATTTATTTCGTCATAGTGGTCAGGAAATTTTAGCGGGGGAGGAGCGATATTGACTTTAAGATGGAGATTAAGGTGGAAGAGTTGATATGGGCATATGATAAGGAATTCATAGATGCTCCGAGGACATTATTTTTAAAAAACCTTTTGGTTTTGGAAGTAATTATTATTAATTATATGATACAAGCATTTTTTCTGAATGTATTGATGCATAATTGACATGTCTCACCTTAAAATTTACACGCGCGCGAGGGCGGGGAAGCCTAACGTCATCGGGAACTCCGAGGGTAACGTCACCGGGCGGTACCGCCCACAGCTATGTACTCGTGATATAGGGTTGTTTTTCATTTGACAAAAATATCGTCGCACCACGTCACTGTGATGACGTCAAGCCACCGCGATGCTGTTTTGGGACACGTGACACTAAAACACTTCTGGCGGGCAGTAATTGAAATATGCGATTGACACAAACATTTGGGATGGAGAGGAAATTTTATACCGTGCGCACAGCGCATTTGTGAGAAAAGCTTTTAGAAATATTCCCATAAACAACGGTATTTGCTCGGCCAACATAAGGCACCACAGGTGAAAGGACTTACACCATTAGGTATTATACAGTAAGCATGGTCATACCTTATCCTCTTTGGCAGAGTACCGTGGGTAATACATTTTAAAACCATATCTAAACCGGTATTGATGGGATTCAGCTCGTTGTGTCATCGAATTTCTGCTCCGCCCTGGTTCGTATCCTAGGATTCTTGCGTAATATACTCGAGGTCTTGAACAGGTGAGCTCATGTAATCTCGGGGTAGCGATTATATTTCCGCAGAAGGAAGTAGTGTTCTTTTTTCCCTAGTCTTGTTCGTACCAGGGCGTCAAGGAATGTCCGAGAAGGGCTTTCGAAAATCATGTCAAGACACTAGCGTAGAATGGAGCTAACAGTAACATACTCAGCCAGCAAGTCAATGTGTCGCGAATATTACGTCTTAAGCGCGAGAGTTAATACTCGAAGTTAACCAGGAGTCGACCCAGATGCCCTCAAACTGGCTACCCTTTGCACATCAACGTTGTACATACAGTCAGTGCACGTTTATTGTAATCTTAAAATACTGCCCAAGCTGCGTTTTGAAGCGGAAGGTCTTGGAGAAAAAAAATGGCGGCTTATCTCTCCCTTCGGTGTCTTCCCCATGAACCCGGTTGACTTTTGAGGAGGCTGACGTGATTGTGACAGCTTTTTTTTTAAGCTTACGAAGAGCACCCGGAGTGCGGGGAGCATCTGCGGGGAATTCGCGCGCGGGAAGCCCAGTGCGCCAATTCGATGGCCACAGTCACTCGAAGTCCACCCCTCCTGCGATGCCCATTAGTTTTATCTTTACTTCCCCTCGAGAAGATATAAACTGTAATTGATGAGCTACTTCCCCAAGCTGCGCCAAGAGGGACTCCCGCAGTAAAAACTTTAATGCATTCACATTTCCATTGGTATGTATAGCTGGGTTGAAGTGAACTTATGTAACCAAAGTGCTCAGATGAGAACGCGTGCGACATTAGGTAACAGTGAGATCTCATTACCTTCACCACAATAATGTGAGAAGTCATGCTTACTTGGGGAGTTTTCTTGTCCTTTGGCAGCAGGACGTGCTTTCCAAGGATGTAAGCCGACCGACACTACACACTACAATGATTTGATTCACGATAGTTATCCCGTCAAGTAAATCATTCTCCATGGAGTATTTTTTACTCTTTCAATGACATGTATCTTCATTTTGTAACGGTCAAGTACATTCCAAGCGCCGATTCAATTTCGTAGAGTACGTCACTGTAACGTAGTAGGTTATAAGAGGATGGCCTTTGTTTTTTCTATAAAGTGATGTAGGAGCCACGAAGATAACGCTGTCCCAGATACGCTATGCGTTGCCTTCACCACTCGTTCCCAATACAATTCGGTTCGGCATCCGTTCACATTGCTTCGGGGGAGTGCGCTAGCATTAGCTATTCTTAACAGGGTGATGGAGGTACCAGCGGAAAAGGCCGGATAAGGGTGGGCTGGGAGGTTGAAGATGTGCGTGGAGTTGTCCGAATAAAGTTAGCGGGGGAGAAGGATATGGGCATGGTAGGATGAGGTGTAGCTCGCTGAAATGAAGGGAGAGATTGTGAGGTGAAGGCGCGCGGGGGGATTGTAGAAGAGAAGGCAGGACAGGCGTTTCTTCATGCTTTCAAAGCAAACTTTTTGGTTCGAACTCAGGATTTGTTATTTAGTTTCTAACAATCTGTTATTATTGCTTGAACTGCAAGTTTGATCACTCTGGATTTGTACCGATTTTTAATTGATTTACGCAGGGATCTGCATTTTTTTCTAGTAAGAATGAGCTTAAGCGCTATGACTAGGAATTTTCCAAGACTCATTCAAGCGGGAATTTTCGCAGCATACTGCCAATAATATAATGCACAATAACATTTATTCTTCCTTTCAACAAGAACTAATTTTCTGTTACAAGAAAAGGAAGTCAGTTAGCCTATTAGACAATTGGTCTGTGTTTAGGTTGACCTTAGCAATAAATTTGCCGTAGAATGATCCATTTCATACAAAAATCATCGATTATTCAAACGAAAGTACAGTACGCGAAAATATAAACTTTGGGGTTAATGAATATAAAGACTAATTCACATATTGTCATACGTACATACGCATTTAGAATAACATTTCCATATTGTCAATAGCTGGTAACCATGGACAATCAGCCCTAGCTATTAATTGAGGCAAGTACTTTTATTTAATCATTTGGCAGATGTTATACTGCATAGGGCCCATATACAAAAAAAACCTCTTGTACACCGCTGAATTTGGACATAAGAACCCAGTTACATCACTGAATATTAAACATATTACAAGCAAAACCTTTTTTTGGCAATTAATTTTGGATTATAACCGCTACGTACATAAAACAATTTTAATACTTTGAAGCAATACATGTATCTCAGAGGGAATATCCTTAGCCCAATAAACAAAGGGAGTGTTCGTAGCGAATATTTTGTGGCATAAGTCTAATTATTCTTTTCTGCACAAAAATGACTGTTTTGATAGCACTGCAACAAGCCTTACCCCAGCATATAAGCCCATTATCCAATTTGGAGTGTACCAAGGCACGACGAATCAAACTACGGTCAGAAAGAGAACGTTTATCGCGTATGAAATAAAATTCTGTTAACTTTTCATTAGAACTGCAGACACAATTGACGTTTGTTTATCCTATTTTGGGCGACAATCTATAGTCACTCCCAAATATTTTGTTTCGTTTATTTTTTCAATGGCTGCGCAGTATTAAATTGATTACGCAAGGACCTGCATTTGTTTTTCTAGTAAGGCTGAGCTAAAGCGCTGTGGCTAAGAATTGGCCAACATTCATTAATGCGGGAACTGTTGCAACTTATTTCCAATAATATAATATGCATAATATTTATTCTTCCTTCCGGTAGTAATTAGCTGATAAATATCAATTGTTATCAGCTGAATGACCTTTGCTTAACTTCGAGCCGCGCGTTTGGCAAATTCTATTAGTAGTCAGGAGGATGCTGGAACTACCTCGCTGACTACTGCCCCCATTTTAAGGACATTCATTGCTTAGTATATAAAATATCTCAACTTATAAATTTTACTTTGGTAAATCTCGATTATAACAGGATTGATTAGGCTAATCTCGGTCAAGACAGTTCGGATTTTTCTTGGCATCCAATAAGCCAGGTTCCGTAGCCTACTGTGAACACATCACTTCATATCGGGTGACGAGTCTTGCTTTTTCTAATTTAACCCTTCCCCTGGTTCCTATCTTCAGCGTAATCGGTCAATTTTTTTCTTGTGTGACCTTAATTGCCGCTCTGTCAAATGGCCTCAGCATTCCTGGCTTATCTTTTAAGTGAATTCATTTAAGAGAAGCGTATCTCTCTAAGGAGAACCAAGCCTGCCATATTGACGACTTAGAATTACCCTAAACGGTAGCAAATATGTAAAATCTGTAACCCAAGCATGTAAAACTGAGGTAAGTTAGTTCATAGGCAAGTGTTTATTTTTTTAGATATGATACTGATATCGGGAGTAGGGAGTTGTACGTTGAAGGGGTGCTTTTTCCAAGTAATAACATGCATTCCCTACAGATTTCGCTGAGCGACCTGGGCCACGAAAAAAATCAACCGTAAAAACTTACATATTACTCACCCGTTATTGTTCCAAAAAGCTGTTGGTGAAGATAAGGCGTTGAGTGTGCTTCTTTCTTCTTCTTAGAAATGAAATTATCCTTCTGATTGCTTCGCGATATCTAGAGGATGGTAAAGAGGTCAGGGCAGGTCTAGTTGGTGCGCGCCAGGGCTAAATTTCTGTGCCTCGTGTTTATTGCCTCAGTGTTTTTTTTTGCCTTGCTAAATGCATGTGGCTGCGTGCTGCCTCCCCCAAGGCTTCTTCTCTTGCCTGCTCGTGGAAATTCCCCGTATACGATTAGGTATGAGGAACCAATATGCCGCGCGACAGATGTCACTTCCCGCCTTAGTTGTCTTGTTCGAAACAACAGGACTGATTGCTAACCATATGCGAGAATGAGACTGACTGGTTTTCCACAATGGAGATAATCGAATCTGCCCTCTGAGGAAATTTCTTATGTCCAAATTCGATTCTCCGTTGAGCGATTGTAAATTTCTTGCATGCTATTGTTCGATCGGCGTGCCTATCTATTCCATGCTCGATTAATGATACGAGAGGATTTTAATTGATTAGGAGCTTGAATATTAAATAAAACTGCATAAATCTCGTGTCCGAATCCTAAGTTTCGCTACCGACGTTATAGCTTAAATTTTTGTTGCAACTTCCATTACCACTAGTCCGAATAAGCGAGTTGACTCAGTTGATCTATAATTTTGCCAAATTAGTCCCAAGCGATAGGTTGATTATATGGTTTGAGGGGAACGCCGACATTAATTCACGAATGTCATCGTGTCGGGTTAGGTTCTAGGAGCCCCCAAATGGCGGGGTAAGCGGAGTGGAGAAAGGTATTCCTAATGAGTCTCATGTTACATACGAAAACTTGTACAAGCCGTAGGACGGGCTCCAGTTTCACAGGACATCTGTGCCAGATACTAAAATGGGAAAGTTGATTCCTGCCGAATAATTTTATAGATTGTGGCAGCATTCTTTATCGGAATTTTAGGTGCGGTCCTTAGAGAGCCGCGGGTTTTCTGCAACACTGAGCTTGAATCACGGCTTCTCTAAAGCACACATTCAAAGCTGGCCATCGTTTCTCCTCCCTATCAACATGTTTTTCCGGATACTTTCTGGGATTCGTCGAGAGGGCTCCCTTGACGGAGCTTTCCATGACATTCTTGCTATAATTTTGTCCCATGTTGCCTTCTCCGTTAGTAGGATATCAACGCGATGTTCATTTCCCGCCACGGTTTTGACGGTGCCGATAGATGGAAATGCTTGTATCGCATTAAGCCTTTTATCTCCTCCACTCCATTGGGATGTGGTCCCGTGGAAACAGTTTCCTCTCCGTACGTTTTCATCGAATCAAGGTTTCAGCACCCTTTACATCACTGGTTCATAAATTACGTCGTTTCGTGGCAATCCTTTCATCTTTCTTTTTTCCCATCATCGTGGTTCGTATTTTCACATGGGTTTCGCATCTCCAGCTTCTCTGTCCCACAGGTATTTTCCGGCTTAATGCTTTTTGTCATTTAATAACTTGCTCTCACTGCCTCTCTGTAACTATGAATCAGGTGCATTTAATTAGTTGTGGTATTTGGTGGTTGTTCACTCGGCACTGTTAACTGGCTGGCACTCGTGCGGATATCAGAACAATGCTATTGCTGTGGCTCAGATGCTAGAACGGGATTTGATCTGTGTTTAAGTTGCGTTGAGGGAGTTAATTCGACTAAATTCTCATACAAAGGGTCTAGCATTGTATTATGACACCTTTCATTCAAGTTTTTATTTAATTGTCGCGAATTGAGGCTCAAATCGACCGCAATTTGTTTACCGGCTCAAACGTTCAGGGTTCTATCACGAGTAGGCTCATTCCACGTAGCATTAATGCGGAACATTGGTAATGAAAATGGAGTGATGACCATGAGAGAAATCGAGAATTACCATATACGAGCTAGATATAGCTATCGATCTGTCAACAGCGTGGAACCAGTTTTTCATTCCACCGATAAGTGGGGCTAAGTTATGTGTGCATAAAAATAAATTCAATACATAACGTGGAGTTTTGCACTTCTAGACAAGTTACAGTCAAGGTTGACGTTCCCTAAGTATTTCTGGTGTTTTGCCGTTATGCTATCAAGGACTGCTGGCAATAGGGTCAGAATTGGATCCGAGGCAAATAGTGAAGCGACGGGGTGCTATTGGAGGTAAGGAGCAGCAAGCGTATTGGAAAAGAATTTCGACGTCAAGCTATTGTGCGAACCGTAATAAAACCTGGGCATGTTCACGTATCCAATTGTGCGGTTCCGTCAAGATATTTTATTTCCCGAGGTCTCGAGATTAAAACTCAATATAATAATTGCTGATTGAGTTTTCTTGACGTCTTGTAGTGATACAATTATCCATATTGACGTCCTACTGAGATCAAATTAATGCTGGGTATATACTCCTCCTCTCTTGCTCACCCGTAGGGGATGTAACATCTACTTGCACCTCGTGCAGTATTTTCCGTTTTAAATATTCTATCTTTTTCTTGTTTTATCCCACCGTTTTGGCTTCGCGCTGTTAAAATCATATCTGCTAGTTTTTTGCACGTCTTATGGTAGCTCGTATTGAATTGGAGTAGGCGCTTGAAGCTCTCATGGGGTTGACAAGAGTTTCTCCCTCATACCTCATATTTTGCAACCTCACTCACAGAAACCTGCACAAGGTAATATCGCTGAAGGAATCAGGCTTAATTTAAAATACCATGCGTGTGCAGCTCGTTTACAAGCTGCCCATTTATTACATGACTGTGTGATTACTTATCATTCGGTTCTTTCCCATCGACAGTTACAAACCATTGCAGCTGACATTACGTAACTGAAAAGTACATACAAACTATGGATAAGTTACCGATCGTTTACCATTCGCACATGGCTCCATTTATCTTAGCCTCTGGAATGCGCAGATGTGTTCCGATCCGCGCTAATTTCAACAACAGTGCCAACGCCCGTGAACACCAAGAGAACACCAAAATTGGTCGGCTCTCTTTCTCTCGATTTCTCCCCGAGTAATAAACCCCTTGCTTGCTCCATCCTTTCGTCAATCAACACGCGCTAACTGTGTTGAAGATTCACTTATCCCTGTCTGCCGACAATTTCCAGGCGCGGCGGACGGTGGATCGTAGAAGGATTGACAAGAGCCACCCTCACGGCCGGTGTTCTTCCTTTCCCTCCGCCTACTCCAACCTGTGCCTCTCTCTAATTTTAACTGCGGCATATTTTTAATGCGCGCGCGCGATAGAATTGTTCCGTGGCGATCGGCACGCGTCAGCCGCCCCGCCGCGACCACGAACACCGCGAATCATCCTACATTTTCGACGAGGAGACGCGAGGTAGGTCGCGTAATCTAGGACCGAAATAAGTTCGCCTCCAGCGTCGCTCGCGGTTTTCTTTTGGTTATTGTGGTTCGGTCGGGGGAGGGGATTCGGCATCCGGAGGGTAATTGACTCTTCGGTGAGAAATGCTATGCAACCTTTCACTCCCTTGGCCTCAGATAGGCCTTTTCATTAATTAATTCCATCTATTATCTCGAGCAGTTCACACTGATAGAGGTTTATTCATTTGATTTTTTTTATTTCAACCAGAGAGTGCCTCATTCACAGTACATAGTCATCAAAAGACACCACGTAAATACCCGAGAGCTGTAAAAAATACCTCATCCATTTCCCATCTGTTGCTTTAAAACCTCTGTTGACCCAGGGGCTGGATTCTCCTGTGTGACGAAGTGTCAGGCGTCAGCAAAGTTTCCTCAGCAGGCTAAATTTATTTATGAATTCTCATGAATAAGAGGTAATGAAGTCTATAAAAAATAAGTACGACGAGTTTATTTTAGCGACGGACTATATTATTGGTTGAGTACGATCCACGGACTATTATAGTGATAATAGGTACTTAATTTTCATGATATCGGCTTTATGATATGATCTCTCGCATGCGTATAACAGACGATGTTTCATTTCCCTGTAGGTTGTGCCAATTTACTCCTCTCCGTCTTGCGTCAAAAGCACCAGAGGTTTCGGTACATTGACTTGTGTGAAAACTTTCCTGTCTCAATCGCACCGCATCTATCGCGCGTTCCAGGAAAAGAGCGCTCTTGGAGGTTGATTCACCCAATGAAGACAAGCGAATTTGCTTGGAATTGTTTGGATTGATTCCAAGTTCAATTTCCTATATTTCATTTAATGTATAATTGCCCCATAACCTCTTAATACCTGATGTCCTGATTGATAAGTTGTGACTGCATTTGAGTCCTGAAAAAAGTTGCCAGACTTAGTGACAGAGTCTTTCAAATAGCATATTATTTTACTACTCTTGAGTCATGAAAATTATCTTTATATTATTTAGGCTATGACTAAACATTTTGAAAAATATTGTAATTTATTCATAAAAGTATGAGAAAATAATTAAAATTTAAAAAATAAGAGATCTATGTGTAACATGTTTTATGTACATAAAATACGTACTTATATAAGAACGCTCGGCCTTACTTACCAATAAAGTGTTAGTTCCTACCGGTCTCACGAGGATAAACATGTATGAGACGTTATGCTCTTTGCTCTAGCTTTGAAATCAAGGTTTTAAGAATGCCTCACGAAGCTGCTTGAAGCCTACGCTCACTCTCCAAACATTCAAGCAGCAAGTCAATCGGAGCCGATACTTGTATCTTCTGTACAAAGGCTGCAACCAAAGGCACGATGATAAAAAGGAATGTAATAATGTCTTCAGGATTCTCTGTCCCTCAAGATTTAATGGGGGATTTATTTCAATTTAGAATATGTTATTTTTCAGCGCGTTCTTATACCCCGATTATTTCTGTAGGGTTAAGTAGGGTTAAGTGGATTTAGGCATTTTCTGTTGGTCGAAAGTAAAAGAAAATACTGAATACGTAAGAATTAAATTGTAATTGGGCATTAAGTATCACATAAACAACGAAACCATTTTTGATGATTGATGGTTGAATGATAATTTCCTTGCTCTGCTTTTTGATGGAATAACCTGTTCTCCGGAATTGGCGAATCCGATCGACAATAGCACGTTTGGTATGTTCAAGTGGGTTGGAAGAGCTCGTAATAGCATAGTGTAATTTATTTCTACAGTTCTAATGAGTCTGCAATCCCCATCGACTGACTTAGCAAAGTTATTACTTTGCTGGATTAGCATGCCTTTCTCTCTCCCCTCGAATGTTACGTAAGCGTGTTTTCAAGGAGAATTTTTCGCGATGATCAGCTGTTGAAGGAACTTGCTGTGGCAGACGAGACACGATCTTGTAATCTAATATTAATTTCGAAGGATTCTACCAGCATAAGCTCAGAGCAAAGGTCTAATGGGGTGGGAGGGGGGGAAATAAATTTGTTTGAGAAAACAGGAAAAGAATCACTAGACCAAATCCAAAGGTACTACATCATGACTGCTTAGATTCCGAGTCAAGTCTTTTTGTTATGGATTTTTTCCCTTCGCAAATCTACGATTAAATTCCATATCCCACACTACAATTATTTTGTCATCCTGATCCGGGAGACGGAGCAAGTGGACTCGTGCCTCGAGCTGAAAAAGTAAGGTTCAGGTTCTCACTGAACACAATGGTGCGACGGTATGGCAGAGAATTTCTTCTTCAAAAGTACTAACAAAGCACGGGTAAGACAAAAAGACGCTGTAAATTCGCAAACTCTCGAATACACTTTAAATGTACCTATCTGATTTTCCGAACTGCGCAGCCCAGCATTTAGCCAACATAAACTTCATTAATCTATTGATAAAGTAATACGAAGGGTTATGTCCAAATTCATAGAGTGACAACAGAATTTTCCCGTAGATGTTAAATTTTCATGAAAGTAGAAGGTAAAATGATGAGAAAATATAACAGGGCTTCGTGGGACATTGTCATTCAGTCATGCACCGTCCATTTTTGGAAACAATGTTTTTTTTACACCAGTGAAAGAGTTTTTTCCCTGACGTTCAGCTTATTGGGAGCTTTCATTCATCAGTCATGAAACTCGCTACTTCGATACCAATTTATTTCCGTGGATCATTACGCGTTTCAACGCCATCTACTAATTGGCCCGGGGAACGAATTTTCGGTCGGAGCTTATAACGTAGTCTTGAGCGTCCGATGAACCTTTCTAGGTGTCCACGGTCCACGCGCATGGCATTGGGCTCAGCCTTTCCGAGAAAGAGAAATATTACCGAAGGAGGTCAACGAGGTTCTAACCCGTTCAACAAGCAAAAGCAAGGCCGGTCCAATTCATGTGATCCGCCGTGTGGTCGAGTCCACGGACCCACTCCGCAAATGCGTCCAGTCCAGATTCCACGTCCTGCGCATTTCATCGGAGATGCCGTTTCACCTCTCCATTTTCCCGGAATGACTGGATAAGACGCGAATGATATCGGTTACACCTCTTTCAGCTACAGTATATGGGAGCTATTTTTTGGACTAAAACCACGTCAGTTCTGTCTGTCTGGGAACACCGAATGTCAATTCATATTTTTTAACATTGGAAAAGTTTATCTTTTTCGGTGGCCATAGTTTTATGTCGCATCCTGTTTCTTCCGCTAAGACCTGCTGTTATTGGAAAAGGATGAATAGGTGGCCATGCCCTAAGTACTTTAATATCGTAATCTTCTACATGATACATCTAAATAATACTCTATGAGCCATCTCAAGGATGTATTTACCGAGATTTTTTTTACCACCCCGAATACAGCGCATTTGGCCAATTTATGTCGGGTTAATAACAACATTAACAGACGAACGCAAACACTCATACCTTGATTGGGGATAATTACACCCGAGACAGATACAAACGTAGTTCGTTAATCTGTAGTATTCTAGAGTTCGAAATCGTGGAAGATTGTTTTAGCAGTAGGTACACTAATTGGACACCTTCCAGACAGATTGCTCGGACTTCCGAGAAAAAATCATCAGCTTCGAGAATGGTTGACATCTTCGAATCTGAAAACTCTTAACGACCTTACGATTATGTGACCCTAAAGAACCTGTAGTTTTGACAGACTGGAATAAAGAGGTGATCAATAACCACAGTTAACTTCCGGTAAAGAGGGAGGTCAACGTTACATAACAACCCAAGGACGACAAGGACAAACCGAACTGCGAGGGAGTAAAAAAAATTGTATGCTTTTATCCGGATGTATCCGTTTCCTCTTTTATTCCTTGATTCCCGAAATTTTCTCTCCATCGCTGATGTCGTGTAGGACATTTAATTCACAGGGCGAAGAGGAGAGTCATAGACGCTACCATGGGTATGGCTGACGATAAGTCCAAATAATCTCGAAATCCACTTGAATCGAATTGCTCAGTTAGAGTAGATTTTAGCTCATCATGGCACCCCTTTTCATTATTACCATCTGTTACTGGATAAGCGGCGTCGGCATAAAGGGCGTATGGGTATTGTTGTCCCATATTTTGACGTTTAGGCACGAGAGAGCCTGCGAGTCAATTCCCGCCGACTGATATCTTGCTGGCCAGAGATTCACGATTGTCAATGATGGCAATTATCAGGGGGCGTTGCTGAGGTTTTTGTCTTTGGGCTTCAAATTTCCCTCAAAGGAGCTGTCCAGTTTAAGCTGCGTTTGTGATGGCTCATTTTCCACTTAGGATTTACCGTTCCTTAAAAACATCTTTTGATCAAAGAACATCGTCAACGTATTTCGACTATTGAAGGTAATATGCCAACTTTTTTCTTTAACAATCCATTATAACGACAACATATTCCACAAAGTTCTGCCTGAAACAACCAATTATATTAAACAACCCAGTTGGCTATTAATTTTTTATCGTCTAAAGGTGTTCAAGTCAAGGAAGCGGAGTTGGGTATTTGTACAACAGACGCTCAACCGTCAAACACTCCACAGATTCAATGAATTCCCAGCTGGTAGCCTGCCCCGTATGTTTTAAGTGCACGCGCCATCGAGTAGCATTACAGCCCGGTGAGCCATTTGCTTGCATATCAAGAAACCTACATTCTAAAATTCCACCATCGGCCGGTTTCTTTGATCCTGCACTAACTGGTCTCATCCAGTCTCCACAGCAAATTCGGGACGACATTACGTCGAAGTAAGCAAGCAATAATATACATTTGCCAATAAGGAAACCATCCCCTTGTATCTTAAGAAAGAGTCGTGGTCTTCCGGGGGCCGAGATGGGACATTGCGGTGAGTTGCGCGCAGGATAAATTTCGGGGCGTTGCCCGGAGATGCCGTGAAAGAAGGACTTTGCTTGCGTCAGCATGCGCGCTCGCTGGCCGGAGTGGCCGCCAGGTTACAACGGCAAAATTCGGATCGGTACTGATTTACATTTTTAAACGACAGTCATCTTATATCGCGGCTCAAATTCTGTTTGACAAATGAGATCGCGCCGAGTATTTCCGTTCAAAGAACAGTTTGGAGATCCCTTGGAACCTGAAGATGACGCCTATGTTTTAAAACTAGCCGTACCAATATTGAAAATTCGGTGGAAAAATACCGAAAAAATATCATTTTTGGATATGCATTTTTGGAAATCTTGATCTTACGCATTACTTTTTTCAATAGATATACTTAATGGCATTTCTCTCCGTTTTTTCTCCGCTATTACATGAGAGACAGCAATCAATTCAAGGGCGGAATCACAGCACAGCGTATCGCCTTCAATATAAGGCACTCGTATCGGGTTATTCGTTTCATCTTCGGTTGCTCCATGCATCTTCGCTCAGTTTGTGCAAAGTGGAATGACCTTATGCCATCCTTGTTCACCTTGTCCCATCGCCACCTTAATGACCAGCATGCCACGTGGATGCCGCGGGATATTGCCTGCATTTCGCTGCGTGTGAATGTACGGGATTAGGTACTTTCGTCGTTTGTCCTTGGCTCTTACTCCCGACGCTTTGCGAGCAGACTCCACATACCTCGCCGTCTGCCTGGCTCCAGATGATGATGATATGTTTGCACTCATTCATTCCGCAATCAGGACCGTGGAGATTCATAACAGCAAGATGAACGCCCGAGGGGATGAGTAACGTGTAAAAGGCGCACGAAAACATCTCGAGGATCGGAAATGCGAGCGGTTAATCGACGTGTGTTGTCTAAACTGCTTTTTTCACCATTAGCGCCGAACGCCCATTTGCGTGCAGGAACCCTGCCCTGAAGACGATGCTCTGATAAGGCATCGGGTTGTGGGCAGTTGAGTGCTGCTAACATTTCGAGGGATGAATCAACAAGGCAATTTTAGCCTTGAGCGTGATGGACGAATCGCATCTTTGGTGTATGGCTATAGAGAATTCAATCGGGGGGAGATATCGAGATGAATATGAGGAATTAACGGCAATCAGGCTCCAATTCAACTGACCAAGGATAACCTCAGGGATTCAGTGCAGGAATACGCAGATGCGTCAACTTTGTATTTATTATGCAAGGGATGATTCCAAATCAAACATTTATGCAATTCATATTTACATAGAGGTATAAATACATCCATGCACATGGTGGAAAACATGAGCGACATTTACAGTTGGAAAATAAATACGCAGTAGTGTTAGTAGTTAATTGACTACAGATATAGATATAGATAAAATAGAAAAAAAAGTAATCCACATTTCAATACGCATTAGTCGTTACCTCGTGGTATCCGTTACAATCGTAAATATATCATGTAAATGGCTTATACTATACGGAGCATCACCTCACTTAGTTTGAATAAGAACATTGGAGGACCTTTAAGTATGCCTCGTACGCTCTTAGCACAAGAGATCCATCAAGCACTAAATACGTACTTCTGGGTAAGAGTACTTACTCGCGAATATTTGAATTTTTCTAATAGTGTATGCATGGCGCTTATTTACAGACTATTACTAAGAGGCGTAAGGGAGGAGTTGATCACAGTTTTTAGAGAATACGCTGACGTGTGGTGGCATTAACGTTTCACGTATCTTCGCTTCAGGTGCGTGCAACTTAGTGTTATCCACGGGGCATGCTGAAACCACGGAAAACATTCACCATCAGCATAGATGTAAAGCGGAATTGTTCATTCCCGTATAAGAGTTCAAGTATTAGTTGGGTTTAAGTACACTTATGCCAACCGCGTACTTCTCAGGCAATGATAAAATACCGCGGCATTAATTATTTATTACTAACAGGTCATTAATTGCTTATGTGTCCGGCGAAATTTATGTGACGCAGGGAGTTCCATCCATCATATAAGAAAGCGATCGTTCCACATATCGCCTAGCCGAGACTCTTCGCGTCAAAAATCGCGATTTTTTTCTGCAAGAGGCCAAAGGCATTTACTTGGTTGCTTGATAAATAATGTCAATGGAGCTTCATTTCACGCACGTTTTCTCATTGTTTATCCAGCGCGTTATCCGCCATTTTCGGCCGGCTGATGAAAGGAAGATGCCAATTTACAATTAGTGGTGAGATCTCATCGAATTGAAGGCTATAGCTTACATGTTCCTCAAGGATTAAACGTGTACTGATTACCGCTTCGAAATATACCTTCAGTCATTCATACCCATCAATTTGTTAATGCACGAATATCAATCATCGGGGAGACCGTAAACGAAAAATGGACTCCTCAAAGGTTATACAAGCAAGCTACTCGTCTTGAAAATGCTGTTACCCAAAAACGATTCTTTACCATTGGAATGGGGCATGTGTGCTACATTCCAGCTGCCAGGTCAATCACCTTGTTCTCCTCACCAGCAACTTCGACTTCTATATAAAAATCAATATTTATTACTATCATCATCAACATCTATCTAAGCGAGGATTGGCCTTCTGCAGCTCTCAACTTCACTCTTACATCAAGGAAACACATCATTCCTATATAAATACTCAAGCGAACGTTCTTAACAATTTGTCAGTTGCATTTCATTTCCGGTCCTCCTCAATGACTTGTCTCATCTATTCCTCCTTCCAGGGTCGTTGCCAATAAGATATTGTGCCGAAAATTGTATCCACTGAAATTATGCCTCTTCTCCATACAATTATTAATTGATAATAATTACAAAATTGTCTCTCCTCTATGTTCTTCCGTGTATGTCGTTTCCCTCCAACTATTCGCAAGATGTCGCTGATTCTCTCTTCCAATTGTTAAATAAAAATGCGAAGCACAATCGGTGAATTTATGTAATCTACTCCTGATACCGATTGCCAAAATGAGAACAGCAAAGTCATGCCGATTTAAGAATGGGTTATGTAAGAAAAATGCCACAAGTGGCTGTCAATCGATGAGATTCCTTGATGGGTTATGAAACCTAGTTATAAAACTCTTGTTTACTGGGAGGAAGTGATGGACAATAAACCGATTAATTCTAGAATGAATAGCCCCATGCGTAATAAAATGACCGGGCAATAAAAAACTCCAATCCCTCAAAATCTTGAACTCTTTTCGAACCTTTAGATCGGCGATCTTTTCTTTCCTCAACCACAAAAGGGTGAGGATAGCAACTTGTGGATGAAAGATTGGCAAATGTCCTTAGCGTCGTATTGAAAATACATTGGCGGTTAAATCAATTATATACAAAACTATAAATGGCCTGTTTATTTCAATATAAATTATCTTTTGCCTTTTAAGATAATATTTCCGAGTACACACCCATTTTCTACCAGATTCATTAAAATTTCGTCGTCATTTCTCTCCATCGAGCTAGCAGACCTTCACCAGATTTCCACAGATCCAGAAGAGGAGACGAAGCAAATGTGGCTTAATTCGAGAGCATTTTATGTATATGAGAGGCATACCGGTACATTGTCCCTGGAACGGGAGGAAAATATCTAGGTGGTGGCATAACTTGATCACCAATGCGTACAAATATACTGGGAATTTCCTACATCAGATCGTCTTCAAAAGATAGCAGTACTGGCAGATTGAAGTATAGCGGGTAAATGTCCGTCCGTCACACACCTTTCAAACACTTATTCCCGGCAATTGGTAACATTAAGGATAATGGCTGTGACATAGTTTAGTTCTTAAAGAATCACAGTACAAAACAAAAGTTACAACAAAGGTGATAAGCCACAGATTTTTGAGATATTCACGTTAGAAAATGACCAATTTTCGTCATTTTTCCGACTTTTTCGACGCCATTTTCTCAGTTTCGCGAAAGCTCCGACAGAGGGATATTTCTAACTTCACCTCTACAATATACACTATATGTCTCTACATGCCTATACCTCCTATTTCCACCCTTCTAATCACCAACCGTCACGAGAGAGATTTTTTTTCTAGAAAATATACGTCTCTACATGCCTACACCTCCTATTTCACCCTTCTAATCACCAACCGTCTCGAGGGAGATTTTTTTCCAGAAAATATACGTCTCTACATGCCTACACCTCCTATTTCCACCCTTCTAATCACCAACAGTCTCGAGGGAGATTTTTTTTTTCTAGAAAATGTCTCAATAACATTGAACGGAAGATTTTAGTGGGTAAACGCAACTCAGCGACTGACGCGCCACGCTGCGGTCAAAAGTGGAAACATTTAAATGGCGGCCGGGAAAAACGTCACCTCAAGCTTTGAAAATTTCCTATTTATCGTACATTACTTATTACCCCAAAATAAAATTATCACTAGATACCGGCATCTTTCTAGTTTTTGTCACATAAATTTCGCGGCGATACACTATGTGGAAAGGGTCAACAAAAATTTTTGAAAGGTGTGTGACGGAAGCGGACATTTACCGTATAGCGCTCGACGGTTTGTGTCTCGCTTCATGATTTGTAAATCGTCTTTAATGACGGGAGAAAATGGGCTCTGATTTTAGCACAGTTCTAATGTGAACCATTTTGATTTTCATTTGCATTTCACTAATATAATTCAAAATTTGTTCCTTAAGTAGGCTACGAGTTACGTATTGCCGTAGTTCAAGGCCTTCAAAAAATTCTTTCTTTGAAGCAGGTAGTTTCATCGGCTTCTCATCGGAATCTTATGCATTCGTCCCAAATATAGACGCCATCCTTAAGACGTCGATCTGTTGTGTATTTTCCTCCGTTGAATTTGAAAACGGCTCTATTTTGTGCTTTTCATTGACTCTGGTACGAGGCTAGCCGAAGTCATCTCTGTCCCCACAACCTATTTGGCAAAAGAGATGTACTTTGTTTTATTCCACACTCTTCATTTTATTTTTTCGTTTATTTTTCAAACTTACAATGAAAGAGTGTGGAATAAAACAAAGTACATACCTTTTATTATAATTGAAATCATAAATTTCCACCAGGTGAAGCCGAAAACTATGTCTTATATTTGGCAAAACCGTTCGGCGTATGAAGTTTCTCTCAAATGTAGTTGGATGTTCCAAATCTTTTCGGTTATTTACACTTACGGATATCCTTCCAAATAATTGGTAGGTTTTCGTCCCGTCCCTACATTAACTTCCCATGCTCGGGGTTTTATTTCGACTTTTTAATGTTTTTTTTACTCCCTTTGCCTGCCATCATGCCTCTTTGCCCGCCCTCTAGCCTCTTGGCTTTCTTGAGGTCATCCTTCCTTCCTCTTCCGCTCTTACCAATAAAACCTCCCCTCCATCCTTCTCTTGAGCCCAACATGAATCTCCCTTGAAGTGAGGAATTCACTGCTACAGATGAACATCTTAACTGAATTTCACATTTTTCTGGGATTACGGACTTTGCAGTGAAATTCACTGACTGGCTCTGTTAAGGGTTAAATCCCATAAGGTATTCCAACACTTAAAGTACTTGCAGTTCCATAGCTAAATATGTTTGTCTCTCTTCTCTTCCTCTCTTCGATTCGTCCTCACTCTCCCAATAACTCTCTTCCCAATCGTCCGCAATCCACTATTTTGCCTTCTCTGGATCCCAAACAGTGATTTACTTTGCTTCCTCGTCAAATAAATCTAACTGGTCATAAGACTCAAAATAAACGTCATAACTTGTAGAACGTGCGAAGGACAAGCTATGCAGACCATTCAGTGTGGCATTGATTCGAAAACGAGATGATCTCATTAGTTTTCAATTTCTGTGTCTAGGCTAAGTCAAACCGTGCGTTCGAGAAAGCGACGCAACGTGCCAGCGAAGCTGAGCAAGAAGGCGTTATCAACTCCGGCCAAATGCGTCGCCAACACTGATACGATTCTCGAGGGACGTGACGAATAAAAGGAAACTTAAACTCGGGATCCACGTGGATATTTATAATTGGAAAATTAAGATCAAGTCTCAATCCCCCGAGAGATGAACCGCAAGAGTGGGAAAGGGTTCGTTACATAAGTAACCTAAGAAACCGTTCACCTGCTGGTCTCCGAAGGCAACGATGTACTTCAATTCCCATTCATTGTGCTTTCAACTGAGTAAATTGATACTCAGTCTTAATGCTTGGAACTAAAGCAGCGTAGAGGAAGGAGAGAGAGAGTCAATTTATTTCTCGACGGATTCTAGCAACACAGAATCGAATCCTAGTGCATCAAAGGCAGAACGTGTCTTCGGTATGAATCACGTGCAATAGTAAAGCATGTCTCTTGTGGAAAACTTTAAACCGAATAACAGTTATGTAATGCTATTAATATGTCACCGGCAATGTTTCTTCCGATAGCCACATGTCAAACTCCTCGGTCCGATTATCAACCAATCACAGTAATTCATGTCATATGCACGAAGAGAACTCTAATTGCTTCCAATTACAAAAGCATTGAATCATCCATCCGTGCTTTTTGCTACGACTTTTATTTAAGTGAAAGCATTATCTTAATGGCTTATTTTGTAACTTGACACCCACTTTACAGATGAGAATAAGAAGTGGCTATTAGATGCCAAGTTCGCTATTTGAGAGAGATAGCATAAGAGCAGCGGATGTTACATTCGAGGACTCTTTAAATTATCTTGAACGCCGTTTTAAATATTCAGATCGATCATATCGATTCATACTAGTCTTACATGTTCTATCAATTTTATTAGTTTACGATCGTTGGGGGGGCGCAAGGTGGCATGAATTATCCTTGGACAGCGTATGCCACTCCCCCCTCCGTCCCACTTATAATTCATTTGAAGCCTTCCCTGTCATAAAAAAGCACTACACATTGGAAATCATTCCTTAGTTTTCAACGCTTCGTAAATCCTGTCTTTCCTCGTGTCTTACATCCCAGACCCTTCTTTTTTCCCAACGCTCAGCATGTACACATCCTTCAGCAGTCATTTGATTCTCAACACGTCCATATCCACCTATTCTGCCTCTTCGAATTCACTCTGACAACTTACAACCCTTTTCCACTGCAATTGACATCCCCAAGATCTTTTCCTCCACCACTGTTGCCTTCTCTATTCAGTCACTGTTATTCGAGCATGACTCGCTTTGTTCGTCACTCTTTCTCTCACACACCGTGTTTCCGAGCCCTATATGCCTTCTAAAATCTTCTCTTACTATTTTTATGCTTTCTTTTCAACCAGCCCGAAACGCCCTACTTTTCCTTCTAGAAAAATTGTATAGCCACAACTACTCTTAAAGTGGTTGGACGATTCGTGGGTCATCGAGTGCACATTTTAATATCTTTTCGAGGACATTCAAAAATTCTTGGATCATACTTCACATATGTTCATATGTTACGCGGTTAAATAACCATGCATGCAGCATTATAAATGACTCAAGAACTGTGTTTTTAAATTTTCACCTTAACTAAAGCACAGTTATGACTCGGATTAACCTCCTCGGTCCTGGCGTATTGTATACAATACACAGACGTTTGAATTTTGTCCCGCTCAGTAACCCAAAATATTGGCAATGCTACTAGCTGATAAGTGGCGGCATCATTAAGAAGCTTGAGTGTCAGAGATATTGACTCTGCAAACATGGCTTACACCGCACAACGTAAGTATGAAGAATTTTCCAAAAATACTGCTGGATATGTCTCTGGACTAAGGAGGTTAACGGCGCGGAATCCAAAATTCACGCAAAAATTAGATGAAAATACCTGTTTTCTCTCGAAATGATGCCTTGATATTTACCAACCACCATTATAATTATGATTAATTTATCATTTCGCGTTTAGGAGACAATCAGAACATATAGAATCGAATTATTTCTCAACGTGCGTCAAGCACCATCAGACAAAGTGTTAAATGAGTATTGAATTGCCAAGGAACCAAATCGGTAACATGAATTTTTTCAGTTTCATCCGTTTCATCTATACATATTACCAGTAAGAAGAATTATCCAAAGTGTGACGCAAATATGCGCATAAACGAAAATTGCTCTAACCAACATAAGAGACTGAACGTTTAGGATATTAATATCGCTATGGAGGTGCTAAAATACGGGAATGTTACTATCAAGACTGAAATTGCAAGTCAGGTAGACTGCAATTGAAATAATGAAAGGGGTGTCTTAATTTGGCAAATTCCAGATTTCTTAATGCTTCGCGGTGTGATTTTGTTGTCTCAGGAACAAAACTTGGAGGGGCACTAATGGCTTCAGAGTTTTCACCTCGCCAATGCCGCCATTTAGCTCACACTGGGTCATTTCTTCAAATTGTTTTACTAAAACTACTGTCTGTGGGTAGAGACTACGATGGCATAACTTACTTGTCACTGTTGCAAGAGAGAGCATATCCCGAGTGATTTTCTAGGTCCACTATTGGCTTAAGATCGAATCGGTTGGCGAAACGTCGTTTTGAAGAGGAGAATCGATGGATGAGGCAAGATATGTACAGATTTGCTCGTTTGGATAAGATAACAAAATTATTAAAATAACAGAACTGCCTCTTCTCATCGAATTAGATATACATTTTCTATTAACAATGCTGCGTTTTCATTTTTGCAAGTTTCGTCAGCATCATCTTGAATGAAATTTGGAACCATGTTTTGGTTTCAATGCCATCACTAGGCAAACTACAGTTTTCATACGTAATGAAGTAGGTATAACAATTAAAACTTTGTAATTTTACACACTATTTTATTGTTTAAGGAGCCTGACCGGTTTTCATGTAAAAACACTATCTTCAGAGGCAGAATACCAAGTACAGAGATGGTGGCTTTAAATATAAACAGGGTACCATACGGGGAAGGAAATAAGGTTTTCCTTAAAGGGAAGGAAATAAGGTTTTCCTTATTTCCTTCCCCGTATGGTACCCTGTTTATATATAAAGCCACCACCTCTGTACTTTGCATTCTGTCTCTAAAGATAATGTTTTTACATTAAAACCGGTCAGGCTCCTTAAACAATAAAATAGTGTGTACAATTTCAAAGTTTTATTATTATACTATGTCTAAATTCCGCAAAGTCAATTCTTCGACTACTAGGTACATAAGTAATGAAGTATTAACGTCGTCCCTTTTATCTCGAATAATTGCATTCCATTTACATGAGAATAGAATAAAAGAGGAATAAAACTATGCGTTACTTTTTAACAGTTTTCCAAATCGGGGTTAATGAACGAGGGTTGAAATAAATTAAGATTAGTGATCGTAAAATTAGTATATATTGTCCTTTTATGATGTACTTTTTCCCCGTATCAAAATATAATTAAAATCTATAAAAACCACATCTGAATACACAAGTGTATCTGTATTTAAGCTTAAATTACCTAAACACCGATGATACAATGCCGAAATGCGGTTTGTTTGTTAAAAACCTGAAATGGCAATCCTACGCTTCACATAAACTCTTTCAATATGTAAATACTTCATTTAAAACCAAACAAATAAGGAATATTTTAGCTTTCATCGACACCATGACCGAAACAGACCGGTTTTGGCTCATCACTCTTGAGATAGGTAAGGAATTTTACATAGATTTAGCATCTTGACAGAAATTCGAGGAGCGGGACCGGTCGGTCAAAAATTAAACGGACGATGGATATTTAAAAAAAATACTTTCATATTTTAACGAGTGAAGAATTCCATGAATATCGACTCCTAGAAAGACAGGAAAGTTTATAACTTCTTTGGTTGCTTTAGCCTACAACTCTCAAATCTAATCTCCGCCTCGCATTAGGAGCGTAAGCGTCGACCTGCTTGTGAACGTCTTTCAAAGGGCGCCGGCCCATCCTGTGTCGACTTTCACCTCGAGGAATTTTGGGAGAATATAAAGGTGCGCTACGACTTAGCTCAAATCTCCTTATCACCAACTATCGAATGCTTTGCCTATCAGAGCTTCCATACCTATTGCCTTGCTATTAATTGACAGGTGTATGCATACATATTCACATGGAGTCGTTGTCCTAAATTTCATAGGATATCAGAACGAAAAAAGCCACCAATTTGTCCAATGTATTATTTCCACTGCATGGTGACGAGTAACGTGCAGGTAGGAATACAAAAACATTCGCCTTCCGTCAGTAAAAGCCCTTTCTTTAATTTCGATACTCTAAAGATATTCTCAGTTACATCTGCAACTCTTAAGAAAAGACTCGTAAAGTGGTACAAAGAATTATTACTTTATTAATGCGTAGATTATGAAAATACGTTCAAAGGGAGCATGCGCGTACTCGACCACCCGTTTGCCATTGATCAGAGAAGTAATGGAACACAGGCAGACCCTAATGAATATAAAGACGTCGCTTACTCTATTACTGGAAGAAACGTATTCAATATCGCTCCCTCTTTTCCTTCTTTGATGCGTAGCGGTGGGTACCAAATTGATGTGTGAACTTGTGCAGTGCTCACAGCTACATAGAGGTGAGCTATGATGGAGTGCATAATATTACCTTGTGGTGGTACCTATAACTGAGATGGTTCATGTTTAGGACGCCCACTTTTTATTTCTAACGTATGAAAATGAATAGGCAGGTAGAAGGTAATATCACAATTAGCAAAATTATGAGAAGACAAATAGTATACATTTAGAGATATGTCATTCGTCGCAGCATCAATATTCGCAGAGCAATGGCATAATCAATCTGGAATCATAATATTTTACAACGGGTTTTCAAGAATGAAAATTCTATTTTTTTCAAGCTGAATTAACAACCGTTTTTATCAATAAGTTGGGATTAAAACATTTATGTTTTTTGTCAAATGGATAAACGCAATGTTCATTGTTAATAAAACATAACGTTGGTGAATTCGAAAAAAAAACACACGATGCTTCCTCTAGATGTGGAGTGCACTGTTTTCGTACCTCAAGGAAATCGTTATAATTCATTAGATATCCACCCAGTAAATGCGCAATCTGTGAGTCGAGTGACAGAGTCAGTGTTGTACATGCTTCATGTCGTCCACCTCCCCCCGGAGAACACTGCATGTGGGACGATGGACGAGGGGTGAGTGATTCGTGGTGTGGGGTAGGAGGAGGAGGGACGATTAGGGGTTAAGGTGTGGAGGAACATATTCTCTCTCTCTCTCTCTAAGTTTGAATCGGGGACATGTCACTCGTCGATGGTGTACAAGGCGCAGACAGACGGGCGGAGAGGTTTAATTCCCCACCACCGCCTCCCACGGTGGCGTTCCAAGGTGAAGCCGGTGCATGGTGGCGAACCTGGGAGATCGACGTGCTCGACGCGGTTCATTCCCTTTTAAATCATGAGCACACGAGTTGAACTATTCAAGAAGCTCTGCCACATCGGTTTCATAATCCGATTTAAATCTGGAATAAAAAGAAAATGTTGCTACTTTTGTCTTTACCTTTCAACTAATTTTGACTTCATCTCGGGTAATATTTTGCAATGTTGGTGATAGTTTTTCATTCTCTCTATTGCACAGTTCGCAATAGGCAGACTAGAAGGCAGCGCACTTCAAAATATATCAGGAGCAGAGTTAATGGGTGCTAGACAAAAGTATAAAATAACTGACAATCACATATGCCACTGTTATTTTAGTGTCATATCAGAAAAGATCAAACAAAAAAATTGTAAATTTTTCTAATAACTCTGTGGTAAATAGCTAAAGTTCTTAAATGGGTATTTCTATCGAGTTCCATTTAAAAACACAAATAATTTGTAAGAGACTGAACAAACACTACTTCTTGGCAGTTGACCAAACATTTAGCGCGAGCACGTGGTCCCAGTTTTGCAACGAATTAAACAGCCAAAGACATTACAAAATAAGTACAATACCTATACAAGGGTGGATCAATTTGTAGCTTGCAACAATTTTTTCAACTTCAATTTGAAGTTTTGGGACGTGATACTTTCACAGAATATACTTTGAAGTTCGCCAGGTAGTTGGTTTTCGTAGTACCTAATAGCGGCAGAGAGAGGCTACTGACCAAATATGCCGTGTGTTATATTCGTTGACAGTTGTCGCTCGATTTCTGCGGGATTACGGTCTAAACCAGAGTGAAATTCATTGAGAGATGATGCGCGTGAATCTAGACGACTGCATGTATCGCAACAACATCGGTAATTGAAGCATAGGTATTCTTTCCTGAGGGCTCCGTGGTCCTCACGAATTTGTCTCGTACCGGGAATTCCGTCGCAAGCGAGCAGAGTGTCACGACTAGGGATGGGCTATTACGATATCGATCAATCGATCAATCGAATAATCGATTATTTTTTATAATTAATTGAAATTTTGGAATCGATTATTGCAGCTGCCGCTATCGAGTATATATACCCGATTAATTTGACCGATTATCAATTATTTCGGAATATTGTGTCTGGTAAACGGCTAGGGCGGCTAACGTTTGTCTTCAGTTCGAATGTTCGACTGTAGCCGAACTTTACGCGACGACGCCATAGAGGTACTAGAAAGTAGAATACGCGTGACGTCACTCTTCGCGGCACTACTTTTAGCCGGCCGCTCACGTCTCGTGTGTCAGATGTCGCTTTGCCAGGCATTGCCGTGTGTTATTTGCACTTGATATTTGCTAATAAAATTGGTTAAAATAAGGATTTATTTTTTTTTATCGGCACAGTGTGTTTATTGGTATACTCCCCATGCTATCGATAATGCTTTTATAAAGGTCGCTACAAAGAAATTCGCTGTCCACACTGTTGGTGGCTTTCCGCAAAACGTTAATTTGTACTGCGTTCTGTGCTTTACGATCGGCCCACATGGTGGAAAACCGACCAGTCTCGTCACATTGGGCACGGCAAGCTTAGCGGCCTTACCCTTCTCCCCGGCCCGCGGACTGTGTGGGAAGTGAACTGTATCACCATGTCGTTATCTAGTCCGGCGTGGAAGCATTTCATGCGGCTGAGCAATAAATAGGCCAAATGCAAGAAATTCTTTCGTAAGATTGCCATCTGTGGCAATACCAAAAATTTCTGGAGCCATCTCAAGAGACATGGCATCTTCAAAGAAGCAAGCAGCGGCAGCAACAATAGACCTGAAGAGAGTGAATCTCCAGGAGTAGACCTCTATATGATGTAGACCGCTGTAGCCAATGCCATGAGCACCGTTATCGCTGAGCTGGCTGAGATGTTTTGCGAGGAGGATCAGATGAACGCCCTACAGATGTTTTCACACGCTGAGCGTGATGCAGCAGTACTAGATGACCGCTGGAGCTTTCATTATACTGAAGCAGCATCACAGAGGTCCCTGTATACTGAAGATGTCGCCGGTGGGGCACCATATGATTTAAGACAATTCCTCAACCGACCCGTCGTCGACCGCCTTTTGAATCATTTTTCAGTGTGGGAGTCAATGAAAACTGAATACCCTCACTTATACCAGGTCGCTAGGAAGTACCTGCCAGGAGTATCAACATCACTTCCATCAGAGAGACTCTTTTCCGAGATGAGACTTATTCAATCTGATCGGAGAAGCCGTCTTACCAGTACCCACTTATCAAAATTGCAATCTTTAGCTGCAATTCCTGTAAACATTTGGAAATCGTCCAAAATTTAAATTGAATTAAGATATTTTTCCCACATCTGTTCCCTGACACGCATCCTGGAAGTTTAGCTAGATGTTATAATTTTAACCGTACAATTTAACCTTATAAAATTTAAAAGAAATTGTTTTACTTTATTTATGGAGGGACCATAAGCTCGCAAGCTATGTTTTGCATGCTGTTATGATCGAATCGATGTATCGATTAATAAAAGCAATTAATCGATTCACAAAATATCGATTATTTTTCGGTAATCGCCCATCCCTAGTCACGACCATTGACAAAGCGATTCGTTCTGACCGGCAAATGCAACATCGCGCATCGGCGAACATGCCCAACATTCCGCAAGTTACATTGTATGACTAGCTACACGATCGAATGAATTTTCGTTGAATGGGTGCTCAGTGGGATCCAAAGAACCTGACAGACCTCCGTATGGGGCAGGGAGGATTGACATACCTGGACCACGAAGCACGGAACGCTGCAGGGGAACAATCCTTCCTGAAAGATATAGTTACTAGTGATGCGACTGAACCTGATAGCCTCCGATCATCCCAAAGACGAAAGACGTGGCCCGAAGAAGAAGTTCAACGGATAACATTAACTTCAATGCCGAAGTTACATCGGTTGTGCGAAGTTGGCTCCACTCACCAAAACGGACTGCTCTGTCGAGGGTCTGTACTAGCTTGAGACACTAATGTAAGTGAGAAACATGTTGAGACACTTGGCGACTCTGTTAAAAACTGGCGTAAATATTTTCCTTCACTCAGAGTAAAGTAAAACATATTTTGCCATTACTGCTTGCGACTATCTACATTGTTCAGCGTTATTCACCGATTCACTCAGTTATTGATTAAATGGAATACTCCCAAATCAGTGGGAGATCAAAGCCTTTCTTAGAACAATTTGGAGAAAATTGAGTTTCCAAATAAACTTTTTTCCGAGATACTCCGTAGGAGGTGGTAGAGCTCAATATGCTAAAATTATTATGGGGTAGCGATACGTGTAAGAAGTCACTTTTCTCCCGTTTTAGCGGACATATTCTCCTCAAATGTCGATTCTCCTTTTAGGAGGCTAATTTTGTTTATAAATTATGTCAACGCCTCATTTTTCGGCAATGATTTCTTTGTGCTTTAATACTGGAATGATTTTTTCATGATTACTAGCGTGATTCAAATTTCATTTCACATATACACCTTATCGTTCACGATTACGATAGTTTATTTACATTGCTTTACCACAGCAGTGCAGTTGGTGACGTATTTAGTTTCTTTGCCGCTGGCGTGAGGCATTTTCATGGACGTGCCCTAAACTATTCCAGATTATGAGAGTGCCTATCCTAGATGTAGTTGCTTCGTGCGATCTTGACCCGGAGTGAACGGTGGTCTGAGCAATTCCTTCTCAGACTCAGGAAAATGAAATATCTGAAAGTAGTTAGTTGACTACACTCACCCTTTACTCGGTCTGTACGTGATGAACTCGGGAGATGGAGTGATCGAGGACGCAAAAGAGTGTCGCATTAGAATGGAAACTGATGCCGTAAAAATCGGACGTTCCATCGATTAAGGGCGAGGAAACCTACACCATTACGTTTTGATAGCGCTCAACAAAAAATGAAATCCAATCGCTGAGTGGAATTCAACTGAAATTCAACAATTCGCTTCCCTACGAGCAAAGTCCGAGCCTCTTAGGTGTGCTTATTTTTCGCAGCAGTTTATTTTTCGGTTTGAATAGGAAGTCATTCTGCGACGACTGACTTATCTAAGAACGCACGAAGTCCTTATTGCCCATGTTAATAAATTGAAGGTAAGCGACTCGCCACTTTTATCCCATAAATATGTGGCAGACGCCATATCAAGTGTATCAACAACAGCTCAGTCACTTGATAATCAAGTTTTAACGTCTGTCAATAAAGATAAGGGCGAATCTTTGTCAGGGTAAGGAGACCTTATAGATGATCGAACCCCATAAACAGTCGTCCAGCATCGAAATGAGGATTGCGCAATTAAAATGTATTTACGGTTGCGGACGAAAAAGATTCAACTGCACGACGTAAACTCTGGTCCATAGAATCCCAAGTGTTAACCCATAACAGGCTTTGGAAAATTTTCGGGATTTCAAGGGCATATAGGAGTATCTATGTTTGCAAAGAACAAAAGCGTATCTCAAAGTAGGTACGCTATTTTTTCATTTTTCACACTCACATTACGATTGAGTGCTGGTACCCAGGGGAGAGCAGCGCGGGGAGTTTCATGTGATGGTGGGCTTTAATGACTTCACCCAGTTCGGAACTCGGAACCACCCCGAATAAATGCTTATACCTACATTGAAAGTCTATCAGAGGAAACTTAAATAGAGAACGCGAATCAGAATATTTAATTATCATTATGGGAATAATAATCTTGTATCTTTTCCCATGCGTGAGCGAGCATCGGAGGTGCCAATCTAGATAAAAAGATTCTCATAATTTCCACTCTGTGAGGTGTCAGCGCAAGGATATGAAGTAAATTAATTGGAAATCGATAATAAATTCATGGAAGTGGAGTACTTTGATCCGAATCAGTTCTTTATTTCTGCCCTCTTGAAGAAGTAAATTGGTAGAGGAAAAGCTCTAGACAAAACAATTCATTTAAAATATAGAATAGTAGAATCAAGAAACTTTATTTATATTATCTATCCGATGCATTGTAGCCTTTACTCAATAGTTTACCCTTAATACCTCATCCCGCCATGAAATGAATGCAGATTATTTTTTCTTGGCCATGGTATATCCTCGCACAAATTTTCGGAGCTCCGGCCCTCGGATTAGTGTGAATTCAGGCAAACAAGATACGAACACAGTAACGATAATTTACAGCGCACACTCATTTCACAGTCTTTTTCAGACTTTCAGAAAACCCAAGGTCGACCTAATTTGAAATGTGAAACTTACCTCTTTGCACGATTTCTCATACTCCAGTTTTCTTAAAATCTTTGCATATAAACGGCCTTTATGAGAGGATCGTTTTTCTTTGATACCTTTCTGAACAGTTGAGGTGGTTTCACTTCGCGGTCAAATCGTGGTTAATCAAGCCTCCATCAGAATCCAATATAATGTTACGCATCAATGCCATGCCATTAGCCAATCTGGGGCTATCCTGCATCGGTTTTCGCCAGCTTTTTTTATTTGCTCGGACCAACCTTATTCAAAGATCAACTTTTCTCGGGAAAAGACTCATAATACGATATCATGGAATGAGTACCCATAGCAAAAGGACATTATATAGACATAGAAGAGAGTTCTTCAAGGGAGTGAGCTTTGTAATGCTTTTTGGTGTAGGGCGAGAACGAGAAAAGTGGGAAATAAATATGCCAAAGACGCCATGTTATGCAAATTAAGGGATCCCTAATGTTTAAAGGTAAAGGAAAATACGAAGATGGACTCACGCGGTTATCGTCGATTAGGTATGGAAGTTCAAGACGTTAAAATCATTTGTCATATTTGGGATGGGGGAGATCAATGGTATAGAGAGAGAACCATGATAATCATATAACCAGGTAAATTAGTAGTTTTCTTTTAAATGACGGAGAAAATAAACAAGCTGTAAACCGTAGGTAAAGTCATTGCATCTAAGGTGGTAATTCAACGATTCCAAAAATCTTACCTTAGTCGATGGAATGTTTAATTTTTACCTTAAATCGCTAAATTAGAGAGGGAAAAGTGAGGTTGTTTCACATCTAGGGGAATGTAATTAGGACAAAAAGATGATTGATGCTGAGCTAATAGGAAACGAATGGATTTTGAGAGTAATCGAGATTTGATTCCTGCGGAGGTTTAGGTTGCGTTCAAATAATTTTTCAGAGTATTATGGGGGGCTACCTGTAATTTCTTCACATTTGTCATGAACTTTTTTTTATACATTTAAACATTTCTAAAATGATGCCGTTAGCACGAGATTATGCATTATGGAAGCACATTAATACAATCGTTTATCAGACATTTTCTTTTCCAGTAGTTTTATTCGTATAGTAATTATTAATTCCATAGATTATTGTTTTGGCAAAACATTAAGCAAAAGTGATTTCTGAGTGTCATTGGGGAATAACTGAAAAACATTATAAACTAGCGTAAAATATTTTCTTTAAATGCCTTTAATGGTGTACACCGGCTGAACAAACCTGATAGTGTGATTTATTACCGGAATGAAGGACAAGAAAGAAGATGTATACACATCATTCATCAAAAAAGAAGATGCATATACAGTTCATGTTGCAGCCGTCACATTACTAATTCAATCGACTGGTAGACGATCAACTGAAGACAAATTTTCAAGATTAGTTTTAAAAAATAATCGCCATTATGATTCAGAGATGGATTTTCCATTTCGCCATTCTAATGGGATTACCATTCATGATCACTTATGCCTAAAAGAGATGGTTCATTTCTTTCCCCCGCATAATCCGAGACTAACCCCCTCAAGATCGTGGTACGGTAAAAAAGACAAGCTGATTAGAGGTCACCTCAAGCAAGGATGCTTCGACCATATATTCTTGCGGAAGAGTTGCAGTTGCGGAAAGAGGACTTGAATGATGTTCAATGCAATTAATCTTCTTCCGCGATCAGAGATAAATTGAGGAAGGACGGATTCTGAATGGAAGGGAGGGCTGTGACGATGAAGAGGATGTTTGTTCCTTGATTGATGGCGAGGTGATACATTGGATAGGAGATGCTTAGAGAAAGTGATGCCGGTATGTTAATCCTTAAAAATAAAAATTGGCAGGCAAGAACGTTTCCATAACTACTATAGCAAGTCAGACATGCGTCTGTAGTTGTAGAAGGCAAAATCGCTCCTCGACAAGGGATGTAAACTTCTTAAAGATCACAAAAAACATTGTCATTAACATCTTGAATTTTAATAAAGGGACGTAGTACGATATTACCTCGATTTGGGGCATTAAAATTATTTCATTCTTAAAGAGGGAGTTGAAATCGAAAAATCGTGGTAAAATATCAAGAAAGCACTTAGCATTAAGTAACTGTATTATCTTATAAATTTATAGGCAAGAATGAATACCAATCAACAAGCAATCGCCTTTGACGATTTGTTCTTCCTGATAGAGTATTCGCATCGGTGGGTGACAGTAACAACAGCTGAGACGGATCGTGTCCTCGAAAATAGACTGGGAGAGAGTTATACAGCAAGGGCGCGATTTTGCATGTGATTCGACACGAGAAAGTCATAGTTTCCCAACATAAGTATAAGCATACGTTCATAGGCATAAGCATACGTTCATACGAGGACATAAGCATAAGTTCATCAGTTAACGGTAACAAAGTGGTTGTAGAGATTTGTGACGTAAGACAAACAAGTAAGCTCTCAAACCATGTGCGACCACTTCGTCCCACTGAACGGGGCTATCAGTCTGGAAAATTAATGACATTATCTGAAGGCCGACGCTAATGGAAGGAGCTTCTTGGATTTCGGCGTCAGAATGGGTGCAAATCAAAGGCAAGAGAAAAGTTCACCTTAACACTTATTTTGCTATGTGGGGACTTTGATGAATTTATATCCAATAATAAAGTGCGCATGGCTGAATTGGAATTAAAATGACTTCGTTATCATTGAAATTTTAACTTGAGTTAGCTAAAACAAAATTTCAAACGACGATTCCAATTCAAATTCGCGATCCTATGGCAGTCTCCACAAAAAGACGCTAGGTGCGAAGTAAAAAATACATAATTTTTTTTATTATTTGCATTTGAATATGGCATTAAGTAATTTTATTTTATTGTTGATTCAAAGGCAAGAATAAATACCAATCAACAAGCAAAGCACATTACCATAAAATACTTGACACCACACTTATGTTAAGTCTTTCGCCGAAAAGCGTAGAGCTAACTACAATTCCCAGATACTTTTCGTAATAATCTCTAATAAGTCGCAGGCTTTGCTAAACATTGCATTGAGAGTGTGTCGCGGAATGGAAGGAGTTGGTTTAAGGCCGATGGAAACTCGGAGGCTGTAAAACTGCTCTATGATTACTTGGAAAAATCAGGGCCCGAGAGCTCAAGGGAGAGACAGAGGATATTGTTTAAACCCCCAAAGTCATCTATATAGTTGATAAGTACCACGAAATAAGAGAGAATCACAGCCGGAGTTTTAGATTCAAAAATTTATTTTTCCCACGTACAACTTTAAACGTAAGCAAAAATAGAACAAAAAATTAACACTAAGATACTCGGTTGCCAATCACTTCACTATTGTCTAATCCCCCTTCCAATTCCTTTTTCGTGGTTGGTTTCGCAACAACCCCAGCTAGGTAAGTGTTAATGAGGCTTTTTGGCCTTGCGAGTCACCAAGTAACTGTAATACAAAAGAAAAATATTCACGCCGAGTCTGTTAAGTACTTAGGGGGTCACAATTACTCACGACATATCTTGGGGAAAACATATTCGGGAAATATGCGGTCAAGCATACAGAAAGCTAGGCTTTATCAAGAGAGTACTCGGAAAATGTGATGAGAAAGTGAAAATAATTTTTTTGTTATTTTTCAATCGTTAGGCCTCATCTGGAATATGCTGTTAGTGTATGGGATCCATACGAAGCGGGGTTGATATCAGAGTTAGATCGCGTGCAGCGAAGAGGAGCTAGTTTTGTGAAACGATCTACGATAAGTTGGCTAGTGTGTCTGGACTGTTAGAAGAATTAGGATGGGAATCGCTATCACAGCGTAGATTAAATTATAGGCTTAAACTCCCAACTAAATTTCAGGAAAATCATTTCTCTGACGACGTAAAAAAACATACAATTAACCCCCTCGTACTACGGCAGATTAGATCGCGCCAATAAAATTAGAGAGCTATATTGTAGAACCGATAGGTATAAAATGTCATTTTTTCCGCGTACCATAACAGCTGTGATCGTCGTCATGAACAGTTCGAATTGTGACAATACGCAGAATGTAAATCTTTCTCTTTATATTATCTACGTTCTTATTTATGCATGATGTAAATATTGATATTCTTATTTATGCATGATATTTTTAATATGTAATAGTAGTCTATGTATCCCTTGCATGTTGGAACGATTGACGATAGAATGTTTCTTGGTTATTAGATTTTTAATTGGCGCTTTGCATGTGTGGTACGCGGGTTTCAATGTAATTTCGGTGTTCTACCGTATCATTCATGCATGTCTGGTGTGGAAGCACCCCCTGTCACACACCCTTTGGGTGGCTTGCATGGGATGACGTAGATGTAGATGAACCAAGGAAAACGTATACGATGATTCACAAAAATGATGGGATATTTAACCTCGGTGTAATTATGATGTCACATCGTGCCGTAACAAATAATATTGATAAATATTGATTAAGAGAATGAAATTTATGTGGAGTATAAAGAAGAATTGGAACGAACAACTTTGAGTGGAGGATAACCAAATATATAGAATCTTTCAAAGTGGATATTTCCTTAATTTTAAGAAAATTTATCTACATCTACTGCACGTATGCAGTGGGGTCCTCTCCGAATCAGAAGAGACTTTCGCTAACTCAATGCCAAATGGGCAGGCTCCGATCACGAAGTCCCCATTCTAGTTTCTATGACAACCTTGTAACACTTATTTATGTCACGTTACAGTTTTTGACAAACCTAGGAGACCTTATTTGATCTTTTAGGCGTTAATCAAACTGGAATAAGACCTCAATTTTTTCAGCGTTTTCCAGCAACTTGTCCTGCGGGGACAAGTTTTTTCCTCTATATTCATGTTTAGTAGGTTATCAAAAAACATTCCATTTTATATTCACTACGTGAATGATTTTATACTCATGTTTCTCAATTCTTTATCCACCACCAACCTAAAGTCTAATCTATTTAGTCTCACTTATGTTAATGCTATTAGCCTCACTTATGTGAAAGTCGCCGGAGTATGTTCTTTGATCGCAATTTCTTGACGCACTCAATCCTCTTTCGGGGAAGAATGGCGTGAAGAACGTTCAATGTTTGTCCATCTCAGAAGTGTAAATTTGTAAATATGAAGCCATTGCCCCCGAGACTCTATGGGCTACCAAAAACCCATACAGAGGGGGCACCCATTAGACCAATTGTTTCTCACCTCTCTGCACCCTCGCATAAAAGCGCTTCGAAATTAAACTCTCGGGGGCAATGGGTTCATATTTACAAATTTCCACTTCTGAGATGGACAAACAAGGGAAAAACACACAGATAAGGTACCTTTTAACTTCTTTTGAAAACATGCGGTCGGATCTTTTGGTAAGGCCACAAACTGATCGTCGCTTAAAAATGATAGTACTTTTTTAACATAATCACTCTTCGCTAAAACAACCATACGGTTCCCTTTGTCTTCCCTGGTCAGAATCAAGTTACCACCGTTGAGAGTATCCTTTATCTGACAGATGGTTTGGGTGACTGGAAGGCTCCGATGCCGACGATCCTGATCACTGGTTGCGATGGTCGAAGAGATGCGTTCAGCTACTAGACGTTTCCTACCCGTTGACTCCTTGCGGACATAACGAATGGCTACCATGAATTCTCCATCTTCCACAAACCCACATATACTGACGCAGTTATTTCAAATGATTCTTGCCATCACCATTCCCACAAGCATTCTAGCCATTATTCCATGATTCACCGCCTTGTTTCTATACCACTATCCGAGCCCAACTTCCAATCCGAGTTGAACATAATCAAATTGATCGCTTTCAATAATGGATATAAGACAGAATTAATTGACAAAATATTAAAACGTATAACTAAGAAAGAAACTATTAAATTAATCACTTCACTCAGTTTTTACAAACGTGACGAGCCACTCAAACGATGGTGTAAACTTCCCTTTCTGGGGAACATATCTTATAAATTAATTGACGCATTCCCAAAGAACAAGTTTAATGTTTCATTTTAAACCCCAAAAACTTTGGGCAAATTGTTTTTCAACTCAAAGGACGAAGTGACACCTGTGAACAAAAGTGGTGTATATAAGCTTAAATTTACTACTCCCAATTATGCTTCGATATACATTGGACAAAGTGGTCGAGCCATCTCAGTAAGGGCTCGAGAACATAGAGTGTGTCGGGTAAAAGGAGATATCTCATCAGCCTTGGCTAAACATTTAATCGAAGAGGACCATTTAAGTGACTTTTTGCCGGAAGTGCTACATGTTGAGAAGAAAGGAGCCAAATTGGAATACTTAGAACATTTCGAAATTTTGAGTGCTGCCAAAAACATAAATGAGAATCTCCTAAATGAATGTGTTTTTCCCTCCCACTCTCCCCTATTATCCCATACCTTTCCCCCCACCACCTCCCACTGACCGTGACGCACGTCTCTGACGTCAACCAACCACTTCTTCCCCCACCCCACCCTCCCCAGATCTATTTATTAACTCGCATACCATATATAATGTACCTTTGAAAATGATTGCAAGGCAGTCGAAACCTGGGTCGGGAATTAAAGTTTTAAGTGTGGAAAATACTAAGAGTTCTCTCTTTTTAGTCATGTCAGTAGTGTCATTCCACAAAGTTACGCCTTCAACCATTAAGTTTTTGAAGGTTAAAGTTGAATTTCTTTATCCGTAATTCCATTTCAAACAGCGCCGAAGCATTCAAGAAGATTGTTAACAAGGGTCAAGTAATTACGATAAATATGGCGTAGCCATTTTGCAGTAGTTTTGTAAATTTATGTTACAGCAAAATATTTTTTTCATCAACCAACTTTTCATTCAGAATCTTCTTCGATTTGGTTAATGCATTAACCTCGGTCCGTTTACGAGGGAATTCCATAATTCCGGCCATTCCAATCTGTACGTTCGTGAATCCGTCCAGCCGTTTTCCAGTTACGCCACAGAAGACTGTGAATCATGTGGCAATAAGGCCGCCGTGGTCTTATAGAAATTAGTTGTTGATGATACAATTAACTAAATTGAAGATAATCTTATGAGCCACTTAAACGAATTGATTGACTGAAACCCTTGATTACCTCAACTACGAAACTTAGATATTTTTATTTTCAGCCTTACCTGCAAGTAACCAAGTCTTTTTCTTCTTCTAACGTTGAAGATAAGTTATAACTGGTGGATTTGAGGAAGTTCGTCGGGATTATGGGTGAGAACTCGAAGGTACCATACAGTGTTACTCACCACTCCAGCTACATGTGACCAGGTGGCGTGACTAAATTATACAGTGCTCTTATAATTGAGGGGATTTAATTTTTTAGTTATATAATTTTAACAATAATAATAATAATTAATAAACCTCAAATTTCTAAGAAAAACTGTTTCTTTGAAATTTCAAATACTTTGTTCGGTTAATGTGTTTCATTGCTAAAAAATGAGCATATTTATCATTAATTTTCGCTGACTTCTTCTCATATCTACGAAGTACCACGCAAGCCAACACCTGGGCGCGTGGCACCACGTCGTTCCACGCCAGGAATGCAGCACTCGTCCCAGTTCAAGTCAGAATCTCACACGTTCCCATGGCCGCGCGGCACAGACCAAAACACGTGAGCGGTTTTAGACGCATGCAGATACTACCCACGCCGAAATTGTTTGTCACCAAATAACGAAGTTCAATTTACATACGAAGCGAAACAAATCACGTTCAATGATTGGGGAGTTTATTTGACCGATCAAAAGTACGAAAAGGAATGCTTACCAGTGACTACGAGTGCCTGGTAATATTGCATAGTAAGGAAGTTAGTCCTGGCCTGGCCTGGGCTAATTCGAAGTGTTTCTCGAGTAGTCTGGTAAACTATGCCATAAGCGGCGTACTCGCCCAGAATTGGTCCCAATGAGGAGAGTTTCCGACACAGAATGGTGCCGGTCGACATGTAAGGCATCCCACAGCTCGAATAGCGAATAAAATTGAGTCTCGATAAGTCATGGTGTCCCAATCGGGCAGGCTAATTCTGTTGCCCTCATCCCCATCACTATTCTCCCGTCCATACTTCTATCTGACTCCAGCCTCGGTAGAGAAATTTTCTCAGCCTTAGTTTGGGATAAACTACTTGACCACCCATCTTATTCGTTTCCAGCAAAATCCGCCGCTAGAGGTATCTGACTGCAAGTTCGTTTTAACGCTTCTTCTCAGCTTGACATGCGGTAAAAAAATGACCCTATTGGTACGTTTACATGACAGCAATCGCGTAGCGATTAAATACCCTTAGTTTTCCGCAGATAAAGAACATTTATAACGCTACGTGTGCGTTCACAAAATTATGATAACCAATCTCAGTGAATTACGCAGAGGTTTTTATACAAAATTAGCGATTCAGCAGTTCTACATTGCTACTTGAGCTGTATATTGTTTTTTTAATTTTCCTACCTACCATCGGCCCAAGCAATATCGGTTAGTGATTATCATTCATGAAAATGCACTAAAGCTTAAATCGACTTCGGTAAACGTCCGCTTTCGTCACACGAGCGAAAAATATTTGCGGAAAACCCAGGCAAAGGATGAAAATGATACCAACGGGGTAGTGTTAGGAGTGAGCATATACGAAATGTAAGGAGCACACCAATGCTATAGTAACAATTTTTCATAAACGCGCAAAGTTAGCACGGTAAGGGACGAGAATTTCATGACGAAGCCTTAGTTTTAAGTAGGTAAAAGAGTTGTATAGGTTGATGAGGCAAAAGTAGACTATTACAAACAGCTTCATGCAACGGCTAAACATGGGAATAGTGAGCCTTACTCGAGCAGAATTACGAGGAAGCTACTTTGAGTAACTTCAGTGTACTAATAACGCGATTAACATTTAGAGAAGATAAATAAATTTACATCGTGGCATCCTGCATAAATTAAATGTAACTAAATTACTAAGATTTCCAATGCAACGTTCTATAACTCTATTTAAGTAACATCGTTGATACATTTCTAATTAGACTTCACATTGATTCACAGAAAACAAATTCTAATTAAACAACACTTACATTAATAGGGCGAAGATACCAGCAGTCCAGGTTTTCCCAAGCTGACATAAGCCGATGACGAACTAACTAAATGAATTTTCCTTCATTATCACATAAATGTAGAATTTCGTCGGCTTTAAAACCTAGCCACCAATGCAGAAACTACAAGCATCCACTGAAGTTCTCTTTTTAGAATCGGTATTAGCAAATAATCTAATAAAATAAAACTTCAAGGGACTGAATCAACGAGCTGAATTTTCAAATAAAACCCGTTGCCATGGTAATCTACCAAAAACTCTTTGTTTGACAAACCATTTCCGATGCTGTTTTGACATCTAAGCGATCGTTCGTGTTGGTTGACGTTTTAGCCTCTCATCATAGTGCCCATCCTGTGTCGCCCCCACGGAGAAGTTAAATTAACTTCATAGCTGCCCTTCAGCACCCTACAGACTCTCAGCAATGGATTCAGGGGAGAGAGGGGGCGGTTGGAGTCGTGGCGATGGTGAGACATATCTTGTTACAGCATCTACTGCCTTCAAATCTAGGGTTTGCGATATTTAAACAGGATGTTCTCGCAAAATGAAAGGGATGCTTCTCGCGTGGAGTATCTAGCAGTTGAATTACAGGGTGGCGTGCTTTGACAGGTGCGAAAGTTTCATACAGTGCTGCATGCCACTTGCAGACAGGGGAAACGGTACTCGGGAGGAATATGACTTGGATAACAGCTGGTTGCTTCCATTCCACCACATAGACAATCGCGAAGTACGAAAACCATTAATTTAACCCGAATTGGTCATTTTTTTGATAAAAAAATACCGACAATATTCACCACCACCTATTTATCAGCCTATTTATTTTTCATTATGCTCCAAAACCTTTTTTACGCAGACGTATTTCAAATGGACACGAGAAGTGGGGGCTCAAGTCGTGGTGACGGTGAGACAGATCTTGTTACAGTGTCCACTGCTATCAAAGCTATGATTTGCGAAATTTAAACGTAGATGCGCTGAGAAAATGAAAGGGGATGCGAGAACCGAGAGAGATTCCGGTCGCTGCGTGACAACAGGGTGGTATTCATATATTTAACTTTTTTTCTCTCGCAATCTTCTGGAACAATCGTAGCACAACGCGGCGATGAAGCACAATTTATCCATATGGTACCGGAGAGAGTCATCGTCGTCCACGTCTGTTTTATGCGTGGATTCGAACGAGCGCGTCCCTGTTGGCCTTGAATTACGGGGAGAACGTTTTGTTGTCAGTGCATGCGTAAATGTTCACCATCTGCCGACAGCCTAGTAGCAGACAGCGATGGAATTGCCAAGGACGCTTCGATTGTAAATTGGCTTGGCAAGCGCTTTTGACGGCTCCCGAGGAATACCGAAATGACTCTTCGCCCACCCCGTACACTTCCGCGATTCTTTCCGGGCGAAAAAGCCAGAGGACATGTTTACTCAAAACAGTGGACCACGTCCACTCTAACCGAACGAAGCGACCATGTCCGAACGTTTTTATTGGAAGACCATTATATAATTTGAATACCAAAGAAGTGCGACCTACAAATGATGTTCCCCCAAGAAATATTAACGTATTTCTTTTCTTTACATTCGCGACCACTTCCTTGACTCCCAAGGACGATTGGAAGCTCCTTTGGACACGTATTCGCGAGAGAGCCGCAGGACCATAAAAGCAAATGAGTGAAGTTGAAGAAGGATTGCTTTTGAATCTACTCAGTTGATTAGTTTTCGTTTCCAATTTGTACCTCGTTTCTTCATTATTTTTCGCTAAGTTCACTTCATTGAGGAGGATGACGAAAAAAGTCACCAGACAATTCGAAGGAGGCTAAAGAAGTATCTAGTTGGAGAACATATTTATAAGAAATATATTATTGGACAGGACGCTGGGCTACATAATATTTGGTAAGATGGGAATTGGTTGGGAAAACAACCATAACTTTCACCGAATACAGAGAAGGCTGTGGGCATGAATAGTTCAAGAGGGGGTAACAAGGACTTTGGAAATGATTCGAGATAGGCGCGGCTTAATTTTTTTCCGACGATTTGCGGTTGGATAACGTGATAGGATATGCCCCGCAATCTATCAATCAGCGAGATACGAATCAACTTAGGAAATGTCGACAGGTTTGATATAAGTCACAATTGAATATAGTCTGCACATTGTATTAATGCACTGACTAGTGACGATTGTTGACATAACTTCATCAGGGCTAAAATACTCAGTACTCATAACTGGGGGTATTTTACTCTGATAACGATAAGTTAAACATCGGAGTCTGTCGGTGCAATAAAGCACCCTGTGGAACAACCAAGTGTAACTTCTTTCAAACACTACCAATGTTAAGAGTACCAATGACGCCTTTCGTGATGATACTTGGGACAAGATAGCTGCAGTATGCACACGTAGTCGGATGCATGCCAAGGTGTATTTAATGTGGCAGCATAATAGTGGATTGCACGCAGTATTTCAGAACACACAATATTCATTTAAAAAGAGGAGGAGGGTGTCGGCAGCCAGTTTAGTCACGCAACAATTTTGCAATCCAAAGAACGCGAATGTTTGTCTCGAGATGTTTCAAGATGAAAGGTCTCTGAATAATAGTAGGACAACAACTGAGATAAGCATCTTGGGCAGAAAAAAATCTACAAAAGGAGTCTTAAGCATAGCATTTTGAGGCCCGAGTGCCGGTTTTCTAAGTAGATTTAAGAGTCCTGGCGATTGGATGAAATTTATTATCAGCTATACTAGCATGCGCTGAGGAGAGCACATCAAGTACAGTACTCCGTAAACAAGTCGGGCTGGACCAGCCGTGGTGTTTCCCGTTCAGAGCAGGCTTAAGTCGACGCGCTGGGCTTTTCTTCTCTCGTCTATCCAAACTATCACCGAAATTCGAGAAATCCGCCCGTCTTTGAACGTCGCCGATTCGGAGCGTCGTGAAATCAAGCTCATAAAATGTTATTGCCTTGACTCTCGCAATATGAGGAGACGATTTGGGTACTGTGCGTCGTCTTTCTGTAGAGGACAAATTGCAGACGTCGTGACTCCGAGTAATCGTGACCTATCAATAAAAATACAGATAAACTTTCGCACAATCCCCACTAAAATTTCATTGGCCGACCGGTTTCGACGCTACCGTTACTGTAAAAACAAAGCACGACATTCGTGTCTTAACGATAATAGACACGTTATAACCGTTCAACCAATGCCGTGGACCATGACAAAGCATTTTACTAGTTACGGGGTAAACGCTGGGTGTGAACACAATGAGTTGATTGAAAAAGTCACGTGTACCAATGGCAAAGAACTTGCTCCCTCTCATCCCCTCCAATCAGTCGAGTAGTTTATAATGTGAAAAGGTGACACACAAAGAAAACACAACAGCATAAGTTGGCAAATGCAAATACGTGTTTTCTCATAGGTAACTCCAGCGGTGATTTTTTATTGCCCAAATTAATTTCTTATATTTTCTTTTTAAACCGTAGAGAGAAAACTGAGTCAGAGGGCGAACGGAGTCTGAATACTTAAGAGATGTCCATCGAAAATGTGACAACAAAATACCGTTGGAAATCAGTGATTCAATCAAACGATTGCGTTACATCTCCCTTTTTAAAAATAATGTTTTTAACTCGAGAATCGAATCAACTGATGCTTTCAAATGTCATTAAAACTCTTTAAAAACATGTAGGTACCTAATTAATGCTAGTTGAATTACTTGAGGCGAAGAATAATCACCATCTTCGTTTCATTTTATTTATTAAATCCTAACTCCCAACTTAGATTCCCGGGCGAGTAGATCCAGAGCTCTTGGCGCGGTATCTGGAGTACCGAATGGAATTTGAAACGAGAAAGGTGAGACGGTAATTACTTTCTCTACGTCCAGAGGTCCCTTGGAGTATTTCCTCTCCCTTAAAATAACAGCTCCGATACTTGGCTCGCATTCATTCCTTATCATAATATCTTGACTTCCATTTTTCCTTCCGAGATTGCGTACTCTCGACATTTCCTAGGGAGCATACGATTTGCCATTTTGCCACCCGCCCTTCCCCTAAGGTGCCTCTAATTAAAACGCTTTTACCTTCCGGGGCGCTAACCTGCTGAGCTAACGTTGTCACTGGTATTTACGCGATGGCGGAAAACAACACGACGTTAATTGTCTCACAGAAAGAGGTGGAGGGCACACTGATATCTTACGTCGGACTGTCACTGGTATCTTACGTCGGAATAAACATAGTCCCACTCACAAACTTAATAGGTTACTTTGAGGACAAAACCCCGAAAAAAAATTACCTAACTATTAAAAGTGATTGTAAAACTCGCATACCCACTGTATAAAGAATATATATCTTAAGGTGGTACAATTACTTGAAGAAAGTGATTGGGTGGCTACAAAATGGTATGGTATTCCCTGCACTGGAATCAAATTATGTTATTACGTTGCATTTCAAAACGATTCCGATGCAGTTTTGGATGGAGTGATTAACTAAAAATATCGCGATGATAATAAGATTCTGGCAATAATAGAGTGTTCCAACTTGGATTCGTCCCCCAACAGCTTGGAGCATTAAAAGATTTAGCATTCAAAACAGCAGTAAAAAATTTTTTTACAACTTTGATAATTCAAATGTGTCGCACAATGTACGTCAAATAAGGAGTACGTTCAATTCTTAAGTGTGGCGAAGTAAGTCAAAACAAATATGTATATCTGAAATGGTGGATTGCTGTATCAATTGCCATAATTCTTTTTCGAAGAACCACGGAAGTAGCCGCGCGTAACTTCAACGGAGTCACCCGCTCGCGATCACACAATTGTGTGAAATTCATTGTGAAAATCGTTCAGATTGAGATAATATTCACATTGGGAAAGGACGCGAAATCAAGGGATCTGGGTTCGATTCCCAGTCCAGGGGAATGATTATTTCTCCGTGAATTTCACACAATTTTTGCCATAATTCTGTTCAACAATTGATAAACCAGTTGATTACTTCAATTAGATTGAATTAGACGATGATGATTGGTTATCTAAGTTTTTACAGTGCTTTGGTTGAATGAATATTGTGGGCTTTAAATGAGTATTCGTAGGAATACATTAATAAGGATCTTGAATTGCAAAGCCAGCTGGATCTCCTTCATCCGCCCGGCCAACCTCAATTGTCCCCCACACTCTTTCTTCGCGCTGGGACTTTAGACGGCGGATTATGACCTAGGTCGCGGTTGGTGGTGTCTCGCGTACCAACATTCGCAAAGGCATTTATAGCCCATTTTAAAGTGTCCGTATTATTCGCAAGGCACGCGGGAAGCACACTTGGGGCCACACGCATGAGCTTTGGAACTCGCGAGGACTTCCGCAAGTTAACAGTATTTAGTTTTTTTCAAGACTCGTGCGGCCCTTGAGCCATGGCCATCGGCGGGCCAAGGTTAAAGGAAACCCTTTCTGATGGCAATGCCACCTCGTGGAAGCGTGTTCAAAGACATCGGAGTCGGAAGCGATTACACTCCCTCGATTCCTCGGACCTCGGATAGAAATGGATGCTTCATTACGTAAACGAAATATGTAGAAAAGTTTTGGTCGGATGGTGAATGATTGCTTTCTCACGTTCGGTATGTTATTTGATTAGCGGAAATTCATTTTTTTTATAAAATGGTTTCTATTAATGGTTTTATTCTCAATTCATCATCTACATTGGCTATGGGTGACCACGCTGCACCAGTATAGTAAAGAATGCCTTATGGTACGAAGACATTCAATTTGGATGAACCTACCCAATCGTTATTTCGAGCGTTTTATTCTCACCTTCATCCTCTACCAAGGAGGAGTTAAACGCTTTACATGAAAACATTTGTTTTTTTACATAAGGGCTATTTAGAGCGATTTATTTCCCACCGCATGCTCTATATTTATGATAATGCCCAAACTGAACCCATTGGCTCTACCCGGAATGACTGACAATGAAATGCAACGGCTTGAAACCAGATCTCACCAAGAAACAGACACATTCGAGGTTCGAGTTCGAGTCCCGGTATCGATGGAGATATCTTCATCTAATAACGATTTCAATATGGTAGCTATGTGGAGTGCAATACAAGTGTAACCCTCTATTCGGCAGAATGAACGCTAAACTGTGGCTCCCTTGGCGCCGATCGGCTGATGCAGACGCTGGATTTCTCTCCACCCTTCCTTCCGTTCCGTTACCCGTCTACCTAGTGGTAAGATAGCTCTCCATTGTCTTATTCAAATAACCATCCAAGCATACTGACAAACTAGAAGCGCCAGACGGACTTCCTCAGAACTGCCCTGACAATCTAAGCTAATTAAATTGCGAATAAAGCCGCAATAGTCATAAAAAGGGACGCCATGACACTGAAAAATCCAGCACTTTGAACTGGATGCTTTCTACAGAGAATGAGACTAGTGATTTAGCAAAGTAGAAATATAAAAGATATTTTTGTTTGGGGGGATTCTCTATCAGTCAACAAAAACTTGTTAATTGATTTAGTGTCGTATATTTCCAGAGTGACAAAATCGCTGAAATGAGTCGGCGCATTCTTCGTGACCTGCCTCCGAGGGCAAAGATTTTCACAATCGAGCACTCCAATAAAGATCGCTCCCACGAGAAGGGAAAACCAACTTCTGAAAGCGCGTCAACAGCTCTAGATTTTCAGTCATAAAAGTGATAAGAGATGGGGAATATGCGGCCTTGCGCGGGCAGATACCTCGCATCAGAAACCACGGTCTGGCGTTGGACCGAAATATGAAGGGAGATGCTTCGTCGATGCTTTGGAGTTAGAATTTCCTATGTCTTGGTTCCTCAGTACACACTATTTTATAATCTACTACAATCACATAGATATTTCTTTTTTCTCGAGTGTTCCACGTCGAAATTCCTCTAAAAAAACGATGAGGCCGTCCCAATGATGGGACACACAATTTCCGTCAATAAATGAGAAGAGGCTGACAAAGAAGTAGTCTTAAAAACAGAGACTCACTAAGCTTTACATTTGACCTCGAGTCAGTCAAAGTGCGCTAAAACAGCAAAGTTGTCATCGAATGTCGAAAGATAATTGTCAATCTTTTACTCATTCTTAAATGAGTTTGAAACGACGCAAATCGAGAGGTATTAATTAAAAAAATAAGTTGACTGCGGCGGGTTAGGGTGAATATGAATTCTTACTTCAGGGTACATATCAAATAATGAGTGATGCTTCTGCAAACCCCACCCGGATTTTCTGAATAATGGCCAGAATTTCCAGAAGGAATGGAACGTTTTCCCCTCTATTTAGAAGTCGAGACCTCCGTCTTCTGACAGGAAGATGCCAGTAGGATGGCTGGAGGAACTGAGTTCATCAAAGGTCAGATCATTACGCAAAGAATTACGGTAGCTGAGATTCATACCACCGTAAATCATAGTTCACTCATCGTTCCTTCCCTCTCTTAATACGTATTTCCTCCCCTCTTCACAGTTGGTGTTCCAACTCCTTCAGCGGTAACTCGCGGAGTTGTGAGAAAATGAAACCGACACAATTACCACAGGTTAATTTTCTAAGTATTCCAAACAGGGAACATAGGATACGAAAAGAAATGGGTCACATATATATCGATGCCCGTTCTTTGATTCTGGTTGATAGATTTTCATTCATCTCTCCCTGGCGTCAAATGAATTTTTTCCCTTTTTTTTGGAACCGGTACTTTTAGTTCTCGGAACTTCTGCCATTACTATATCAAATATTCATGAGAATACATGAAGTTATACATTAAAGTATATAATAATTGACGGTATCGCAAACTTTTACTTTTCTCATTTCCGCTAAGTGAATTTCCAGCATCTACGCCTGAGAAAATGACGTTCAAGTGATTTCACTTAAGGTGAGGCTCTCCAGCCAGAGGCAAAGGTCTATCACCATGGCCCAGGGTGCCATACGAAGCGGCCCCCAGCATTCCATGACTCACAGTTGCGTTTTATTCCCAACAACCATGCCGCGCGGTAAACGTAAGCCAAGAGAGAGATAAACCGTCTCGCTCCCGAGTTACTCCTCCTTCCTTCCCCTCTCTCCGTCCTTTACACAATTCTCGCCTCTCGGCATGCTCGAGGCCTCGGCCTACTGGCATGTTTTTCAGAAATAAACCTGCGTGAATTTTATTCCTCAGAAAGGATCCGACACGCTTACTTCAGCTGAGTGCGACCTCCACCAATAAGTACTCCAAATTTTATCTCGGACTCCTCGCGCAAATGGAAGCTGATCCAGAGAAAGGAGGCCAAGAAAGCCTCAAGCATTAATGTTATTTCCTTTTGATTATTTTTAGCTTTGATTTATCCCCGAATCGTCAGTAATTCGATCGGGTTTGTGTGCGGAGGCCGGAGCGAAGGGTCTTCCACCCGAGGGCTAGGGTCCGAATCTTACGCGCTGGTGGTGCTTTTAAACATGTAACATCCAGTAAATCGATATGGATGTCACATACGGTTGTTCGCGGTGCCACAAAATTACGCGTATCAAATTTTTCTTTACAACTCGGAGAGTATAAAAGATATCGGAACAGGCCGAAATCCATTCAAGAGGAGAGAATTGGAAATCATCTTGGAATTACGGACGGCATAAGTCAAGTATAGATAGATATTCAAGTATGGTTATTCAAGTATAGATATACTATCACGAGTCGCGGCCAACGAAAAATTAGTATAGCAAGACATCATATCCTGAGAATTGCTGGCAATTGAAATCTTTTGAAAGAATTTAGATCGTTGTATGACTATAAATAAACTGGATTCGTGAGGATGAATTGAGAAATTTACCTCGTAAAATACTGTAAATTTTATGCATTTCAGGGAAAAGGCCTGTGTCATCTAAATAAGAATGTAGATGCCTACAGAAATATGACACGGAAAGACAAGAATAACGAATTTCAAATATAAGAAACCCAGAATGTCTCATACGTAACTAATTTTGCGTAACTATCTCCTACTTTACAGAAAATATTTTTCGTGTATCTCACACAATTGATTTCCACCGGCATTCCCATCCTTACTCGGGAGTAATGTGGGAGTACTTAATGTGTGTCACTCCTTCCACTGGATAGGACATTAAAATCTGGCCCCGTTTGCGCCATGCGTTAAAATTACGCCAACACCGACCCTATATAGCCTTTTCAACCAACCCGCCGATCTCCGCCTCATGGGTCCTCAACTGTCTGTCGCTTCCCCCAATGACCAACAAAGAATGACGGATTTCCTTCTGCTTTATTACTTCATTTGGACGTCTTCAGACAAATAGCTCTAAAAGAACTGCGATAGTAATAATATGACTCATGGGAAACTACCAATAAAGCCGTCCAACACTTCCACTGGTTTCATCTGAAAAGCAGAAGTCCTTACGCCCTTAGGAGCGCTAATGTACCACTGGCACTAGTCTAAACCATTATTTCCTTCCGACAGCTTATGTGAAATTACCGCCGCTTAGTTGATGTCTCTGCCAATGCCCGTAAATAACCTGCAACAAAATGAACGACGCATTAGGCCTAAGACAAGTCTTGATGAATCACTCGAGTGAATCCAGAACATTTTACGCGTCAGGAAGACCTTTTCCAACAATTGACTGCGCACATAAGGATTGGACCTCCCTGATTGGATTTAAAAGATTTCTGCGTAAATCTTCTGCGAGCAATTAATCGTCGTCTGAGTCGTCCGGTGCTTTGCGGCCACACTCGTTTAAAACTAATTATTTCACCGATATCGCCGCTGCCGCCACTATATCACTGCTACGAATAGATATCTTTCGAGATATCTACTCACTCGACGCGCGTTAATGACAAAGCGAGGAGACTCGCATTCAGCAACGGAAGAGAATGCTATTTAAGACCCGTCTCACACGTCCAATTTGAAGGTTATGCACGCACAGATGACTCTCTCCTTCGGGTGCCTTGGACGCAAAATTGTGCGGTATGGGTGGAACGGCACGAAATCAACGGCTCGAAGTCAAAGAGCGTTCCATTGCATCGTTCAAATAATTACCTTCACAGGAAAAGTAGCGCATGCGGAAGCTGCACGCGGAAATTATTCCCACAGCTCATTATCACTAGAGTTCGTCCGTTCGACTGAGGTAGTATCGGATGAACATCTACGTAATGCTGCAGGCACATGCCTCTTTATTCCCTTTCTTAAGCTCGGCACATGTGCTATCTCTCTTCATACATAGAACAAAGAATTATATATTATTATTCAATAATATATGCTCCATTTTGCTAAAAAAATCCAGGGTAATGACCTGCCAGGAAGGAAACCATTATTTTCACTCGATCACCAAGGTCAAGTACTGCTGGCCCAGCCTCATATTCAGATCGGGTACGATGCTAGGTGATAAGGAGAAGTGAGATCTTGTTCGTCAGAGCATTACCCCTTTCTGTAAGTGATAGGCATTTAGAGGTTAATTATATTAGCCGTCGAAGCACGTTGCATTGAAGACGTACCACTACTCTCTCCGCTCATCCAGCATTCGCCCTGAGCAAACATATGGTCAAATCAAATCCGCTATTAGTTACAACGAGGTACGGCGCAATCCACACCACGTGAGTGGCTTCGGTTGATTCCACATCAGCCACGCTGATTGCCCAATTTCAAGCACGTACTCCGTACGCAACCGTGGCCTGTTATTAGGGACCATAACGGAATCTGAAGAACAAGGCACCACTCGCGCATGAAATGGGGATGGCCACGTTATTGAAAACGGTGACGATCAATTAATTAATGAGTAATAATAACTGGCAGATGATATTTATTCGTGTGGGATACTATTTCACACGGATGGAGGGGTTATTCGTTTTTGATTTTTACCGCGCGATGGCGCGTCATCATCGAATTGTGAATTTGCATTCGGCACAACGCTAACGATGAGGACCTTCATGGCTCCTGTGAGGTCGGCAATTGCACAGCGCATAAGCGCACCTTGCCTCGGCTTTCAAGGAGTACAACGGCCACCAATTTCTTGACCCCAAGTGTGCAGCCTTTGTCTGAGGGGAAGAGGGAGATCAAGTAATTTCCAGCCCAGCTTTCCTTTATGATTCCAACCACGTTACCACCGAATCACCTGTCGACCTCAGGACGAGACAATAGAATATTCCCACGCGAAGGTACGAGCTCTCCAACCCCCAAACACCTTTTGATTTGCAGTTCCAAGAGCCGAAGAAGGTGCATCTTATTACGAATAGGATACTTAAAAAGAACTCGCGGATAAATTTTGATGAGAGCTGCGTTGTGTGTATTGCGTTTGGGAGCGGAGGAATACACCATAAGAAATTGTGGGAGGAATCCACCAAAAGGAATGAAAAAATTACAGAAATACGCCCACAGTCGTGAAAGGCTTTCTCATGAATTTTCTTTCGCATGGAAAAGCGTAGGGCATGTAATAGAGTGCTGCACGTTAGGTCCCTTAGTATATTGCTCTCCTAAGATTTCTGCACAAGAAGCAGTTTCGGATGGTTACTTCTCTATCCTCCTCTGCACAGCTCTTCATCTGCACTCTTCTCTTAAAGTGGAACGAACCTCCATCAAAACAAGTCCAGAAATGAGATAAGTAGATGACTTGTCTGACTTTTGAACGGTATCCTAGTGAATATGCTTACCCTCGCGACATAACCAAGATTTTTTTTTTTTCTCGATCACTCATATGCACTCACGTCATATCGACCATCGCAATTGATTTTGTCCGATCAGGACACAGCTCACCTCGCAATATGCCCTTAGGTGTGTGTGTTATCCACTGGTCAGGGGGCTCAGTCCCATTGTTTGTCCCCAGATATTATCTCTTTTGACATTTTCTCATATTGATCATTTGGTTGGTTAAATAGGTAATTTATAATATGGCAAGAGTGTTCACTCATGCACACTTTAATCGGTAAGGTCTATATCATAATGAGATGAAATACTTGAATTGAGATACAAAATTTAAATGCTAGCATAAAAAATGTGTTAAATGAAGTACCTAGGTACCTTGTTCAAAAATGCATGAGTATATCAGAAAGCGATTCATATCAGGAACGTAATAATTCTTCACTGTCAAATATTTTTCCTCACCAACCTAAGAAAATGTGGTGTTTTTCACATTTTTGACATGAAAATTTTTTGTTACAGTCATGGCCCTACTTCGTAACCTTAATTCTACTGGAGCACATTGTGCTAAGGCTGCAAGGAAAGCCAAGACATCGTCTCAATGACACCATTACATCTCTCAGTCATGGCCTCATCCTGGAAACTGGAAGGTTAGTAGCCCCTGGATGTTAGAACCATAGATAAATTGGACTGCTTAAGCAGAGCGCATGACTAAAACAACCAGAGCAAGAATATGCACAGTATCATAAATGCTTAATTATCAAACAGAGAATTACTCTATTACATGCTTGAAAGTCCTCAAAATAAAACATTTTTGAGAGACGATGAGTTATCTCTTAATGAATAATTTTGTGATGAGTGTGGAAGTCTAATGAACGCAGGATCTTTTGAATAACCTTTTTAAAATCTCTTTCCAGACTTTTATTCCGTGGGGCAGAGAGCTCAATCTACATGTTAGTCTATGACCGTTGGAGGGTGGTTGACCTCCCTTGGGACAGTCCAATGACATGGTACATTGCTCTTTTAGCAGTGGACTTCTGTTATTACTGGGTGCACAGAGCCAGCCATGGTGAGATTTTACTCTTCCTTAATATGGAGCAGAATAGAGATAAGGCACCCTTAACTTGTAATTAAAACTATAATAATATTGCACATCTTATCATGGAAGATTTTAGCCGCTTGAAAGTTAGACATACAGTAGGACATCACTAACAATGAAAATGTATCTCTTTGTACATATAATAATACTTGATGCTCATTTTATAAGAGAGCCGAGAAAGAAATTATTTCGCCCTTATTTCCTTCTTCAAAATCAGAATATTTTCCATAATCTTTTTTTTGGTCTCAGAATTTTTCTTCACATATTAATTTAATTTACCATTAACTCAACCCAAATAACAGCCATGAAGGAACTCTAATGACTTTTTTCTCTCTCCAAAAGAGGTTCATTTCTTATGGGCACAGCACCAAGTACATCACAGCTCTGAAGAGTACAACTTAGCTGTCGGCTTGAGGCAGTCCATATTGCATGGCTGGTGTGGATCGGTACGTACAACTGCAAGTACCCTAGAGCTTCTTCAGTCAGTATACTACAATGTATATAAATATGTGAAGGAATAAGATTTTGTAAAAGCAACAAAAATGTTATGAGAAAACTTGCCTGTATGCAAATGATAATTAAAAAGGATAGATAATTTTTTTATGCTGGCAACAACTTTTCCCTTCTTGAAGACAATTGGAATTACCAAAAATGCATAAATTATAGGTTTCTATTGTCTGAAATTGTTTTGACAGTTTAATTTTACCTATGATTACAGCAAGTGAGATGAGGGAATGAAAAAGGTGATGAATTTCCCATAAATTTAAGAGTCAAATAAATATTCACTTGTCAATAAAATCACCCTCTAAAGTTAATGAGCTCGAAACTGTCAACTGGTTTGGCACAGGCTTTCTCCGATCGAGAAATCAAAATAAAGATTTAGCATATTCACAGTAGAATTACAGAGAATGCCCATCATTTTCACCAGTTTCACAGAAAGTCTGCTAAAGTGTCTTAATTTTGAATACTCATGGCCCTGATTTTTTTCACTATTTTTATTGCAGCTCTTTTATCTACCAATGGCACTCTTTGTGCCACCCGCTCACTACCTCACTCATCTTCACTTCAGCCTCCTCTACCAGTTCTGGATGCACACCCGTGCCGTCAACACATTAGGACCCCTCGAGTGGGTGTTCAACACACCCAGACACCACAGGGTGCATCATGGTAAGTGCCCAGGGATAAATTCCATCGATGCAAATCCCCACTCTTCCCTTGGGTGACCCTCACACAAGTGGAAAGAATCACCACTCCACACATTGGGGCAATTTATTTCCAAATTACTCCATGCACAATCAAGAGCTTAAATAAATAACCTGAATCAAACAGGCCAAACCCAATGGAAAAAGAGAAATGAAAAAATGTACCTGGGTTTCTTTTAGGTCATGATGAGAAGCAAGAAATAGTGGGAGCAAGGTCTATGAGAAGCAAGAAATGGTGAGAGAAAGGACCAAACATTGCCTTCTTACCAAAACATGGTTCATGATAGAGTGACTGGGCTTCCCTCATTTACTTATGCTGTTAGCAGTGAAATATATACATATTAGATCATAATTGCCAGTTAAAATTAGCACTCATGAACAATTGCAGTCACATATTTCACATGATTACCACAAATACATTGATTTGAACAATCAAGTAATCAATGAATATTGGACCAATCAGTCACTCAAGAATTATACACTGGTGCTTCATATAATTCTGACACCCTGATTTTGACACGCCCTCTGTTGACTGTCTTTGTTGCAATGTTTGTGCCTGATATGCAGATGATTTGTGTGAATTTTGTAGACATTCAATGATTAGTGAATTCATGGTACATAATGGGAGGGGTAAGGATGTGTTACATTTGAATTAAGGCAGGAAACACCCGTTTTGATCTAGCATTACAGAAGTCTCCCAAATAAATTGCAATGCAGTTTGACCCAGTTAGGTAGTCATGGGATGGGACTTGTCACATAAATACCCACTAACTCCTTTCCAACAAGAATCTGAAGCCAAAATATTTTACCAAATATGTATTAATATAAGAAGTACATATTAATGAAAATAGAAAATGGTAAAGAAATAGAAAATCAGAGAAAAAATAATACATCTGCAAATACTTGTCAATGCACCAATAGCAGCAACAATTCTTCTGAGGATTTTCGAAATGAATATCTATCCTAAAAGCTTTGAAAGACTTGAATGTATACCTCCTATCAGGAGAACTAAGTTCAAATCCCCATGAAATTAAGATTATCACACTTCATATTCCTGCAAATTTTGCAACTATCTCAACTTCCAATTCCAGTGCTTATGACCATGTAGTTTGTTCTATGCAGAATCTTTCCAATTATTATTTTTCCTGAGAGCTGGTCTGAGAGACTTATTCATAAAATAACTTCTAAGAAACACCTGGATAATTTATTTTTTCAAACATTATTTCATTTGACTATCAGATTGTTATCTACTACATCATGAACATCTGAAAATTCTTTCAGGTTGCAATTTGTACTGCCTTGATAAGAATTATGGAGGTTTCCTCATCATTTGGGACAGACTCTTTGGTACTTTTGCTTCTGAGAAAGAAGGAGAACAAATCATCTATGGTCTTGTCTTGAATAACCCATCATTCAATCCCCTCTGGCTACAGGTAAGTGCAATAAAATACTATCCTTTATAAAAACCAATATTTCAAATGATGAACACTGCTGAAGTTTAGTATCAATTATTTCTTTTTTGGTAAATCCCCTGAGATGATACTATCACATACCACTGTTTATCAAAGAGTCATTTAATAACTTCCACCTTATCCCTCACAGGTTTTCTACAATCAGCATGTGGTAGCAAAATGGAAGTCAATGGAAGGATGGCAAAATAAATTAGCAGCAATTTGGAAAGGGCCAAGTTGGCTTCCAGGCAAACCACGACTAGGAGCTGATGAAGATAAGATTGATGTAAGTACCATTCATTCGCATTCCATACTATTGTCTTGCAGATATCTATGGAGGAAAATCATATTGTATTGATAGTTTATTTAAATGAAAATAAATTCCTTACTTCAAGCCATAAAGACTAATTCTACTTCAAGACATAGGAGTTAGCTTCAATACCACTCACATCTATTAGTTCATTTATAACCCTTTTTCTCAACAGGTGAAAGAGAGGGAAAAGTATGATGTTCGTTTGCCTACTTGGTGCAACCTCTACCTGCTTCTGCACTTCTGCATTGTGGTCATTGGTTTTCAAGAGTTGGCCGTCAGGCACATGGTAAGCTTTTAAATTAAAGTGTAGAGACTTTATTTAGCCTTCCGCCAGGTAATAAGAAAGCATTTCAGCCCAAAATATTTCATATGGGATAATTAACTCATATTAAACAATATGTTTTCAATGCACAAAATGATCATTCCTTTAATCTAGATCTCATCTTCAGATTCCTCTGATTATTCTACACTTAAAAATTATATTATTAATTCCATATATCACGCACCTGTAATTTCTGAATATGTTGTAACTTTTTAAAACAATATTTGACCTTTATCTTAGACTGCATCACAAATATTTTTTTAAATTGACTCATAGGTAAAATGTATCACAAATTAAATATTAACACCATCAAAAATGATTCATCCCAAAGGGGATTTCACAATTTATATTTCTGTTTTCATTAAGTTTCCCGAAATCATTGCTATTGGACCTAAGATATACTATATTCCCTCCAAAAAATATCTCAGTAACATTTTTCAGATTCAGTAAAAATATATGGAATGCATTTTATGGTACAAAAAGATCCTTTCATATGTGTATAACTTTTGAAAGATCTTTATAAATTGTAATCCAATTTGTAATTAATACCAGCACTCTTATTTCCACACAGAGCATGAGTCCACTGGCAGTCCTCTGGTTCAGTGCCTACATTCTCATCTCCCTCACATCGATTGGAATGCTATTTGACAACCGTCCAAATGCTTGTGCCTTTGAGTTTCTACGGTGCCTGTTGTTTGTGTCTTACGTACAACACTACGGATCACCAATCGTAGGAAATTTGATGGCATCCCTACAAGTGCTTTTTGCTCTATCAGGTACCTTCTGGGCTCTTCAAACATTGAAAATTCTTCAGATTAAAGTCAAAACTGAGTGATTTTGACTTGAAATAATAACATTTGATCACCAAGGATGATGACAAAGGCTTAGATGCTAGGCACAAAGCCTTATAAAATATTCAATGGTTTTAACAAATGGGCATTTTGGTGCTCATGCAAAAAACTCTTCAATCCAGTGGAAAGTGGAATGTGTTTGCAATTTACAAGATTAGAAGAAGGGACCAGAGAAATATTTTTGTGTATATTTTTAAATAAATGTTTTTATAAAAAAAATAAGATTCCTGTTTCTTCCCTAAATCAAATGTCACTGAAGAATTGTAGACTCAAATTAATGCTATTTGGAAAATCAATGATCAATATAGCTATCCACATCTTATGGAGTTTGGCTCACTCCTGCATGAATGAGTTTCTTACTACAGAAACAAATGTAATACAGTCAAACCTCCATATAGGGGACATGTATGGGACTGGAAAAATTGTTCGCTATTGAGAGGTGTCCGCTAATTAGAGGGGGCTGCTGTCCGGACAATTACGGTGCAGTTTGTATGTGCTATAACTGCGTCGTTTAATAAAAATATAAGAATTTTAATACCTTTCATCAATATTTTATTTTCTAAATATTGAAAAAATGGTCTTTTAGCATAAAAAGTTGTAGTGAAAATCTTGTTAATTGTTGTCTGTGTAATGACTTTTGGCATCCTCATTATCATTTTTTGTATGGGAGAGTATGGGAAACCATAAACAGCAGTGATGTGGTCAGGATTTGATCATATCTTATCAAATCCATGGATTTCAGAATCAATCAAATCCTTCCCATGTAGATTCAATCAAATCCAAATCTGGTTATGTGGGTGGCATGCATGCTATGGAGCAATGAACTCTTCGTCGTCCTTCGTAAATGTTTGAAATATGCATATAAGCAGAGATTTTAGTAGTTATCAGTTGCCTCAAGTTTCTTTTAACAATTGCTGAAAGGCACATTTGCAACACCACCTGCATAACCTTCCTGAGCATTTTTTAATAGAGACATGCACACCACAAATCATCTATGCCTGCTGCTTCAATTATCTCTTCGATTGATAGTCCAAAAAGTTCCTTGTTCTTGAAAAGAATTTTGAGCAGCAGAAAAATAGACACCTAGCATAGAATGCGTCATAAAACATTGCTTTCATTGTGAAGTGAAATTTTCTATTAATAGTTTTTGTTCCTCTTCTTCCTCCAAAGTGTACTTCTTCCCACTTTGCTATATGGTAGTGAAACATGGGTATGTCAGGATAGACATAAGAGTAGACTAAACACCATGGGTATGAGTTATCTGAGGAGTATTTGCGGCAAAAGTAGGATGGATAGGGTCAGGAATGAGTGGGTTATGAATAAATGTGGGTTAAATGCTCCAGTAATGGACGTGTATGAAAGGAGTGTGCTTCGTTGGTTTGGCCATGTTGAGAGAATGTATGAGAGAAGAATAACGAAACAAATATATGAGAGTAGAATGAATGGTATAAGAGGTAGAGGTAGGCCGAGAAAGTTGTGGTTGAATGTGGTTGAGGAAATTCTTAGGAGGAATATTAGGAGTCTTAAAAACAGGAGGGCGTGTATGAAACAGAGTATGGGGGTAAATGAGGAAAAAGAGGTTTGCAAGGATAGGTCAGAATGGAGGAAATTATTAAAGCAGAGTTAGGTGTACAATTATGCATTAATGATTGAAATATTTTGACTGTGCCTACCCTGGAAGGGAACGGCGTGATGGGTATGTATGTATGTATCTAGTTTTTGTTGCTTCATTGTGCAGTGGTTTAGCTCCACTAATGTAATGTATATTTAGCTGGTCCTTTTAAGATTTGACTAAGGAGTTATTAGGGTCTAAACATCCATTTAATGTGAATAAAAAATTCCTGGGCTTTTAGCCGAGTAAGAGTTTTTGTGGCTGACATTTCAAACAATAAAGGTATCATCTACGTAGCGGAAATAGCGCTTCGGTTTAAGCGTGGCTGATGCAAGGGCTTTTTCCTCGAAGGCTTCCATGTAGAAATTTGCGATGGCAGCAGAGAGTGGTGATCCCATTGGTACTCCATCCACTTGTTCGTAAAATTTCAATTGTAGAGGAAATATGTTGATGTTAGTACATGATGAAATAGGCTCACTGTCTTGCTGTCAAAACGAACTTCAAGGAGTTCAAGCGTTTCCTTCGATGGAACGCTTCTATTTCCGCTACGTAGATGATACCTTTATTGTTTGGTCACATGGACCCAAGGCTCTACAGAACTTCCTTAAACACATGAATGAACAACATCCAAACATTCAATTCACGATGGAGATAGAGAAAAACAACAGTTTACCCTTCCTTGATATTTTAATCCAACGAAAGGAGGACGGTACTTTAGGTCACCGAGTTTATCAGAAGCCAACGCACACAGACCTGTACCTTAATGGCCTAAGTCACCACCATTCATCTCAAAAAAGAGCTGTTATCTCTAACCTCCTGCACCGTGCAAACATTATAGCAGACTAGGAAAGCCTCCCACAAGAAATAAAACACCTACGGGAAACATTCCACAGAAATGGGTATACAGAGAGAGAGATTTCGCTGGCCCTGAATAGAGCTAGTGCCGAGCGCAAGGACAACCGCGTTGAAAGTTTTCTCGATCCTGATGTGTCTCCAAGGGAGAAGAAACCCGTTGCAAGAGCTTGTCTGCCTTATGTTTCAACCGTCGCCGGGAAAATCTCTAGGATTCTCGTCAAATGGAATATAGAAACCATCCACAAACCACCGAAAAAGCTGCGTGGGGATTTAGTGCATGTGAAGGACGAATTGGGACTCAGAACACCCGGAGTTTACCGTATCCCATGTCAATGCGGGAAAGTATATATTAGAGAGACCGGACGCACGATAGAGACCCAAATAAAAGAGCACAGGAGGTGCATTAGGCTTTTCCACCCAGAGAAATCTGCCCTGGCTGAGCATAGCTTATCAGAAGATCATATAATCTCCTTTGATGAAGCTCAAGTGGTCTCTAAGACCCATATGTATTGGGATCGTCTCCTTAAAGAGGCCATTGAGATCAGGCTGGAGAAGAACAACTTAAATCGCGACTCTGGGTACATACTAAGCAGGGAATGGAGACCATTATTTCAAAAAATAACGGAAAGAAGGAGACAACAATGCCCCCCAGATTAAGCGGCTATATAAACGCAGGATGGAAGGCCTGCATCTCATTACTGCTCTGAGGACGATGGAAGTGTTATCCATCGAAATGTCAGCCACAAAAATTCTTACTTGGCTAGAAGCCCGAGAATTTTTTATTCATATAATTTGCCGAGAAAGGACAAGATCGTCAATCCATTTAATATATTAAATTTTTCTATAATAGTAAAATAAAAGGATGCAGATATACAATAAAAGATACTAGAATAGATATTAATGAGACCAAATATTAAAAGAAAAGCGAAGTAGTTCTCTCCTCATCACTAAAAGTTTGAGCTCAAACCTCACACTATATTCTGCTGTTGCATCTCCAAAGCCACAAACCCACAGGGTTAATTTGCATAAAATTTTTGTCAGAAAAACAGCTAAGGCCTCCATAAAGCAAAACATAGTACATAAAAAGGTTTTAAAACACCTCATTAGAAAATAACAATGGATGAACCAGAATATGCAAAAAAAAACACTTCGTTGTTTTATTTAAGCTATATAATAGATTTTTGATTAAGGGAAAACCGAGAACAACTCATGGGATCATAAATGTACAAGAAAATGTAAGAATGAATCTCAAGGTTTTTAAATATGTTATTACCCTGGCAAAAATGTCCAGTGACCTTGGCAGTGACAGCCTGTGACTTAGCCAGTGATTCTTGATTTTCAAACCAAATCACTGGGTATATCACTGGGTATATCACTGGAAAGTCACTGTTAAAATTAAATTGTTAAAAATCTATTTAATGTTTGATTTGGAGTGCTTAACTATTCTACTTTTGATTAAAAGGATTAGTTTGAATTTGTAACTAAATATATCGATTGCATATTCATCACTGGGAACCTAGAGATGAACCCAGTGACAGGAGTAATCCTAAGTCACTGGGTAGGAATCTAAAAATCACAGGGTATAGTGACTCGAAAAATCTGGCCTAATTATCATGAAATACTATGCAATAACAGCTCTTAGATTTTAAAGTATATTTGTTAAGTCCCCGGTCATAACAATAAATTGAAATCATTAATTTGATGATTATTTTATATTTAATCCATAAAGATTTGGTCACTGGGTACCCAGTGATTGAAACTGTAAGGTAAGATTTTTAAAATTTTAAACAGAAGAACCATAAAGCATCAATAATTAACTATCAATTAAAATCAATTATTTGATGATCATATATGGGTTTCATCCATGTAGAATAGGTCACTGGGAAAATCACTCGGCACCCAGTGATTCCCCCAGTGAGGAAAGTTAACCAATATCACTGGCTAAGAGTCCAAAAATCACTGGGTATAGTGACTTGAAATAATTGGCGATTTTATCATGAAATACTGTGCAATACCTAACAGCTCTAAGACTTTAAATAGTATATTTGTAAAGCATCGAGTCATAGCTATAAATGGAAATTATTAATTCGATGATTATTTACAATTTCTTCGATGAAGATTTGGTAACTCGGATAATCACTGGGTATCCAGTAATTGAACTATTAACAGTAAGGTAAATTTTTTTTTAATTTAAAGAGTAGAACCATGAAGCTTCAATTGTTAACTATCAATTAAAATCAATGATTGATGATTATTTCTGGGTTTAATCCATGTAGAATTGGTCCCTGGGAAAATCACTGGGCACCCAGGGATACACCCAGTAAGGGAAGTTAACCAATATCACTGACTAAGAGTCCAAGACTATTCAGTCGTTAGAAATACCACAGAATATAAGAGACTGGTGTGATCTTTGTCGCAGATAAATCACAGAGCATGAAAAATTGAATTGAAAGGAGTGGCAATGATACAAGAAAACTATCAACAGGGAGTCCTCCTTACATTCAAATAAGTGTTGTGAATATCGATATTCATTTTTCCGTTTGGGCTGCCAATCAGAAGTTCGCATGCCCGTCCTCTGCCATCTTCCTCTGCTTTTTCTATTACCTCAAGAGAGAGAGTGGTTTTGTGCGGTGCTTACGATGTTCGGCCAGATACGATAATAAGTTTGCGACGGGAAGTTACAGAACATCAACCATAATGAAATTCTGACCTTTAAAGTAGAATTGCAGAAGAAAGATCGTGTGTACTTCTTTCCCATGAAGAAGTTTTCAGCGGAAAGGAGTGAGATGTTCTCAGTGCACCTGTTGTGATTTGCTGTGAAGTACATAAAGAGTATTTTCCTCCTCATTTCAGTTATAAGTACACTTCTCAGTTGCCAATTCCTCATCTCAACGAGGGTTTGTGTTTTCGTGGCTGTTGTAGCTGAAGTGTGTCATTTTCGAGCCAGTTTGTTAAATTGAGAACCTCTTAACACGATGCATGATACCAATCCCAATTCACTCGGAAAGTCACTGTCAGTCACTGGAAAATCACCGTCAAAATCGCTGTAAAGTCACTGTCAGAGTCACTGATTAGCCACTGGTCATGTCACCTAGTCACTGTCCCATTTCACAGGGAAAGTCACCTCGTAGTCAATGTCAGTCACTGAAAAATCATAGTCTAAATCACAGCAAAGTCTTTGGTAGAGTCACTGACAGGTCACTGGGAAAGTCACTGAGTAGTCACTTTCAGTCACTGAAAAATCAGTCCAAGTCACTGTAAAGTCACTGTCAGTCACTGAAGTCACTGGCTATATCACTGTCTGTGTCACTGAATATTTTCGCCAGGGTAATTATTTACGTATTGATAATGATGAAGAACTGGGAAAATTGAGGGAAAACAGGATTCCGATTCAGTATAATGAAATTCTAGTTTGGGATACAGATTCAATAGTTTCGATTTTAGATTCGACCCGTCACTTATAGACAGGTATGTGTATCAACGGTACTGGAACTCACGAATGGCAATGGGGTTTCACTTGGCTGAGGTGCAGACATAAAATTAAATAGGGTGAACCCTAAAGCAATTTATGGATAAAATTTGTTATACATCCAAGAATTAATTTACATAAAGTTATAACTAATCTGAAAGAAATTCATCCACAGAAGAGTATGATTTATCACAGAAGATCTCCCCAAACTTAACTGTGAATACACTGGAGTAAGTAGTAGCATTGATACCATAAGGTAGCTTATTATACATGTATTGGTCCTTTCAAGCTACATGAGAAAGACAATGAACTTAAGTGTACAGTGACAGCAGGTAAGTAGTGTTGTGGCTATGGAATTCCTAATTTAGTAATAAAGAGCATGTTCAATTTTGCAAAAATAACACTGCATACACAGCAAGCAGAAAGCACAGTGAGAACTTTCATGTTGAGAGAGATTGGTCTGTTAGGAGTTCAAAAGAAGCACTATATTTCTCTGACAGTCTGTTTCTGTCAGGAGAGTATTTTGCAAAATAACCTTTTCTCACGTTAAGCGAGAAAAATATTTTCACAGTTCTAAGGGTTTGAATTTTTTTAAACAAAAAAATAAAGGGTTTTGTACTTGGTTCATCAAAGGGTGCTGTATAGAGCCAAGATATCAAAATACCTGGGACATGGATCGCAAAGAAGTGTTAAATAAAAACAAATTTTATTTCCTTAATTGTGAGCCGGCCAAGTTAATATAAACCATGAGATAACGAAGCCTGTACTAACTTTAAATTAACTTAAAGAGTTGGGATTTTGCATCAAACATTAGTGTAAGTGATGTGAGCATCATTGATGGGAGAAAGTACCTATTATTACCAGTTTTCACAAATAGAATCCTGAGATCATAAAACTAGGACCTTGTTTTTTCAACATTGACAACTATATCAAAGGTCACATTTTTCTAAGATAATTTCTAATGTCTTGGCTCTAATTAGAAATTACCATGTTTGGGATCTAGATTCAGACTACAATTAGGTATTAACCTAGTCTAGTTCTAGCAATCAACGTTGCTCAACAGTATTTTGTTTTATTTTTGTTTAAAAATTCAATTCCAATATTATCAATTTTTCTCCTACATCATCATGCTACCTTAGGAACCTTAGCCATGGTTTTAAACTGAAAATTTTGCCTGATCCTGCTATTTACATTATTCTTACATTAAATTAAATGATAATCATTACCAAATTTTGGTGAGATTTCAGCAGGGTGTTTCATACCCCAGCCTCTCCCTGTGCATTCAATGGCTTTTACATAGCATTTGCATTTAGCACTTCATACTGATTCTAATATCTATGGCCCATCAGTATGTGTCTTATGTTTACTATCCATAATTTTGCATACTGCATGAGACCTCCATTCATTAAACTTTAATTCAGTCCTAGAGCTCAAGGGGGATGGTTGGGGTTTCAATGGGCACTGCCCCAAAATCACAGCTTGATATTAACCATCAGAACGCATGAAGTAATGAGCTGCTCTCTTATCTTGTTATTCTGTGAAGAGGTGTGAAATAGCTATCTATACAAATGCATTAAAATGTAGTGGTGCCTGTCTCTCTGTGAGTATATTCATAACTCTTCCCTGTGAAAACTTACCATCCGATAGCCCTGAAATTTGGGATGATTGTAGCATACTTACAAAGAAACACTGCAGGCTACATAATACAACCCTCATAGCCATAAGATGGGCCCTTAAGTAGTCTTAATATATACCAATGCTAGAATTTTTCACAATGTACAAAACAATTTCTGGGTAAGAGCTTAAAGCAACTAGAAAGGCAATTTCCAATAGGTGAAAAAAATTAAGATTACAAACACAAAGTGAGATTGTTTTCTGTATAGATAGAACTACATTTCTTTCTCTGGTCTCTCCTGTTGTCAGTCAAAAAGCATTTCTGCTAGCCTAAGTATAAATGGCTCAGAAAAATTCTTGACTCAACCTACATTGACACTTCATATGTTTAAATTCTATGAACGGTACTGAGAATGCACATTTAAATATGTTCAAAACTCCACAACAATTGCAGTTGTAGGCACATAGGATAAAATATAAATTTGATGTTGGATAGAAGCATTTTCAAAACACAGCACCATTATTCAACGTGAAGTATAGCAAAAGCATAAGATCCTGACACACTTCTGTGCTGCGGAGGGGAAAGGTAAAGCGGAGGGAGTGAAGTGAATGGACAGAGGGAATGTAGAGAAGGGGACGGCTGAGAATGAGGCAGGGAACCAAACTACTTTGCAAGGATTGGTAGTATGAATAAAATGCAGCAAACTGGGCACCAGGTAGCTGTGACTCATGGACTTGACTAATGTACTAATATTGGTAGCAACTAGAAGAGGTTTGCTCACAGACGCTTCACAATTTACAACCTTCTTCCCCCGCCAAGCAGGGTTTTAAAAGCTCTAATGTCCATTCCCAAAACCTTCCACAGTGCAGCGACAGGAGCTTTGGCCACTGCTATAGATTTATCATTGTAGCTAAGCTACATTTTTTACATTGTATACTTCAATGCACTTTCCAGAGCTTAAATGCGAAGAGTAAGGATGAGTAAGGCATACACAGGGTAAATAACTTAATTGGAAAAATAAATCAATACATTACCCAATATGTTTTTGATGAAAAATTTTCATTTTAATTTTGCAAATAATTTACTGCCATAAGAAATAAATAAATTAATACTTCCATTCTGTTTAGTTCCATTAATTTTTACAAGGTACTTTTGTCCAAATACAACCAGGTTTCATCTACTTCTAAAAACCACTCCTCCAACTATATTACAACCACCATTACTGCCATTTTCAATCTGTATCTTTGGTTATTATACAATTTTGCTCTACTTCCTTAGCCTCTCACCAAATTTTCATTGAATGAAAATTTTCATTAATTACACTCAAAGTATGACTTCCACTGGATGTAACTTTACCTGCGATACATTTAACCAAATATATTTTACACCCAGACTGGTATTTAATATTATTCTTGCACATAAAATGAATAGTCACATGGAGAAAGAACGTCTTAACATAATACACATAACTGGAAACTGTCTAATACACTGCATTAAATGAAATGAGCACTACCTTAGCATACCCAATAACCAATGAAAATTAGACCTTGGTTACACTAATTCCTTAATAACTCCCTGAGTAACAGTGAACTTCTTCATGGAGAGCCAACTTGATAGAAACTTTTGTCGTGCTAAATGAAAGTTACTAGCCGCTGATTAAAAGATAAATAATATATAAATACCAGTCTGTATTAACTAACACTTAAACTATATATCATTTGAGTATTCTTGTACAAAAGCCATTAGCCATCTTGTAAAGGATTACCACATTAGGAAATCAGTCAAAGACGGCATGTATTTGAAGTTTACTGGAAAATGTAGTGGAACCCCTCTACCCTTCATAATTAGTCCAGGGATATCATTTCCTGAGAGAATAAATTAGGGCATAATAATGAGGATTTGACAATTTAATTTTATATTAAATTGTACATTGAATGATTTCACCTCAAATTGGAATATTTCACACGGTCTTTTGAGCTGGAAACCTTGGTAGAATCCAAAGCAACTTATGGAAGTGAAAGAATAAGTTAATTACCTGGCTAAAATAAATAATTTACAAAATGAAGGACATAGTTCAATTTGTATGACTAGAAAATGTGCTTAACATACTCAAGATTACTTATGGTGAACATCTTTTCAGACCATATGTAAGCATATGATGAGCCATCAGCCCCAGATTCTGACAGCATTTGAACATGGTCAAGAAGAGGTCATTTTCTACTGAGCAAGAAGGGGAGAGATTTCAAAGATGTCTCCCACAGGAGGCACAAAACAATACCATAAAGCCAGAAAAACAGACTTGGGCAATATAGTGCGTGTCCAACCCTTATTGAGATGCACAGAAATGGTAAGGCGATGCGCAAGTGTACACCTTAATGAAAACTTGGTCCATTGGCATTACATAATGTTAAAACATGCACTCATTTCATGATCGCACATGAAAACAACTTTTACACAAGTTCATATTATTTTAAAACATTTTTTCCATACAGCCATATATGTAAGGCATGGAATCACAGAGTAATGTATCTTGCCTGTAGCATATTTGGATCCCCTGAAGAGGAATGTCAATGAGATTCCCAGTGTTCCACTCAGCAAAAAACACACGCAACTCCTCTCATCAACCACACAATTTGCCAAACTTTTAAAGCAGGGTTTAAGGCACACCCTACTTGCATGAACGGGCATTCAAAGTTTTCATTCACTCTTCAAAAGAAAAATGAACATCGTGTGGAAGGTCAATACTCAGTCCATACATTACACCACATTATGACATTCAGAAATCACCTTCTGAACCTCAGGAATGCAAAAGAACTGCATTGAAACAAGCACTCCATTGTTGCATTGCACCACAATGCAAAGGAGCTAATTACCAGCCTTACTTAAGCTGCACTTCAACTTTATCAAAGTGACCGACCTTTACCTCTTCCCCACAGTATTAATGCCGCACAATACTGGAAATTTGCAACAGCTGGATAAGAGCAGTTCTTTAAAATATATATAAATGTATGTGTGTATATATATGTAAGTGTATGACAGGTTCTCATTACTACTATGAAGGTAATACAAGTCGTAATAGGGGGTAGACAGCCTTTTAAAAGTCCTACCCACTAAACCCATGCCCATACTCGGTCTTTGGTGCAAAAAGTACAACTATTGGTGCAAATCAATGCATAGTCTTGGAAGGTGAGCAAGTGTCAGCCATTGTCCTAGCCACATCCACCGGGGGTCTGTGCTAGATGACACTCGATGGAAGCCGGTCAAAGGCCTCAGGTGGGGGAGGACCCCGCCTTCCCAGCCCACCTTCTCGAGATGCAGCCTCAGGACAACCATTCATAACAAGGAGTTCCACCAGACTGCCAGTTGATGCCAACATAGGCATTGGAAGATTTGGAGAGGAAATGGAAGCCATGCGTGCATGGGTAAGACAGGTACGGCCCTCATGATCTGCTGCTTTTATGTCTGCATTGTTCTGGATGAATAAATACACAAATTTTTCATAGAATCTATTAAAATGTTACATAATTTATGCAAAAAAATTTTATCTAAGAGATAACCTTGCATTTTTTCTCTGATGCACAGACAGGTCAAGAATAAAAGTCTATAGAATTTTACCAGAGCCTAATAAGGAGCATATTGAGGGCAGGGGAGAAAATTGATATCATATCAGAGACTTGAAATGAGAAATATTAACAAAATTACTTCTCCAACCCTTTCCATAGACTTTTGATATAAGGATTGTCATACATGATCCCTTATGAATTATTGATGACCATTAAGAAGAGAAACTTGCAAATACAATAACATAATTCTAGACATTTTCCAATAGCATTCACTTCACTCTAAAATGCAAATACAGAATCTCTTAAAATGTTGGATTTCTTTTAATCAGGGAAAAAAGAATGAAGTCTAAAAGAGCTTCACAGAAGTAATATCCTGTATAATCATATAGTGAGTTGAAAAAAACACTTATAAGCCTTTTTCAGGGGGCTTTTATAGAACTTGCAAGTTATGGAAAATAGTTCTTATGGCTCCTGGAACTCAACTGATTATCACAGAACATGAAACAACTGCCACTGGAGTCAATATCCCCTCTTTAAAACCCTAATGAGTAATGAATATCTTTAAAAAATTTAACGCAAATCTCATTACATCAAAAGGCAAGGCATGTTAACAATCACCGATCCACCATTTTTAAATTGCTTGCATGAGCATGTAAGTAATACATTAAAGCTTATAACAATTAACAAACATTATAATTATAATTTAATTTAATTATGGGGTGAAACAAGTCCTATATTATAAGAAATAATATTTCATTGAGGAGAGAGAGAAGTATACTGTAAGCTTGCTCCTCAATCATTGCTGAAATTCAGTTTTAATATGACTGATAAGTTTTCATACCAGAAATGGTGGGATTTATTACGACGACTCGAAAATGGGCTATTCATTTTCCACCTTGATTTAGAATATTAATCTGGGCAATTCTGAGCCACAATATAGCCCAATCTTGAAATGTAACTCAGGTTCAGATTAAGGCCCTTGATGTCCATTTCCAGCAAGATGCATCACTATTTATGCATGCTACATTTTGTCTCTGCTACTCCCAATTCTTTCACAGTTAACAATTAGAGCTAAATATGAGAAAACAATCAGATCTGGAATTACAGATACTAGCCTGGAGTAAAGTTACATTTAAGTTCCCTATGTCTGCCTAAGCACAATACTGCCCTGCTATTCTTAAAGACAGTAACTGACAAAACACATATAAATGCAACAATTTCAACCTTGAGGTTTTCAAAAAACTAAGCAAGAAAATCTTATCTGCAGCAATTTGCCAGACATACTGTTTTCACCATATCTACAATACAAATGTCATTTTCCTAGGTCAGATAACATCAACTACAAAGTAGATATTGTTATTTGGCTTAGTGCATTGTAACGACTGTTTTTCTGCTTGGAAATCTTACTTATTAATGTATTTCCGGTATGGCTAGCAAAGAAGTAAAATGTTAAGCTGTTGTATTAAAATATGTAAGATCTCGGTGCAAATGATTTGTATCTAAATAATCATTTCAGAGTTTAAACAAACATAGTTCCCTTAAAAAACAATAGAATAGCTTATCCACATTCACTTTCTACAGTATTTATAATGTACATAAGTTAAAAATAAACCCATAACAAAAGAGCATAAAATTCATAAACAAAATTTATACCAAAATTATAAGTGTCAAATGTATCACTGTAAATACTGTTTAAGTGCCACTCACACCCTAATTATAGGTATTACACTTCCTTTTATATTTATTGTAGTACACTACCCTTGAATCATGTATTTCACTCGCATTGGCCTATTTTCTGTAATATAATTTTATCCATATATTAAGAAATAAAGGTAAACGCTTCACATTATCTTAGAGCAGACAGTTTAGTAATTATCACTAACAACAAAATTATTGATTCTTAATAAAGCTAAAAAACACATATTTTCTTTTTTATAATTATAAAGTCACAAACTAGTTTATTACACTTTGTTTGTTAATGCATTAAATAATTAAAAGTTGATGGCTGCCATTACAAATTTTTCCCAAAACATGTTTCAGTGGCTTCTGTAGAAATTTGATATTAGTGTCAGCAGGACTAAATAATCAGCATTTCATATTTTTAAGTCATTTTATTTTCTATGGCCCTGTCTTACTATCATTTTCAATAGATTACAATAATCATTTTCTATCTCTCTATATTGGTGCAATGACCTGTGCATATAAAACATCCATCTAGTCATATGTATGTATGATCTATGTCTTTGGCAAGAGAAATGTGAATGTACTGAAAAAAGTTTTCCACACAAACAAACATTATTCAAGTAACTATTGCTGAAAATAATTAAGAATGCATAACATACCCATATTAAAAGTTGTGCCATGGCCAAATTACCCATTGCACAGGCCAGGTGCAGCGATGTTCTAAGATCGACAGAACTAACAGTGGTATTGACCATCTCTGGAGAGTTGGAATGTGCCAACAGCAATGCAACAGCTTTCATATCAGACCTGTGAATGAAGCAAGAATGACAGAAATTGTTCAATTAATAAGCAGACATCTTCAAACATTACGTTTAAAGCAATTACAAGCAATTTCCTACACTCCACTGGATCATTACAGTTAGATTAACCTTCCTCATTATGGATAAAAGCAAAGGTTTTAAACTTTGTAGAAACCTTGTACACACACACACAATCATACACCTAATCACATACACATAACTCGTAGATTTGTACTTTGCATTTTCCACACTCCTAACATTTATGCATGAAGTTTCAACAGTAACTGTAAACATCAAGGAGGTTTACTCCCAAACCATGCTTGCTTACATAACACTGTGGAAAAATTGCAATTTTTTTTAGTTCCTTACTCTGATTAAACTCGAGCAAAAATATCAACTATCACAGTAAAAAAAAGTCATATTCTTCATGAAGAAGTGTAAGAATATCAGAAAAGTGGCCATCCAAGGCCATATTGTCCAACAGGGGCCTTGTTCTAGGATGACAAAAAGCAAAGTGGATTGAGGGACACTGAAAAATATTGCCAGCAACACTTCCCAACAGGGAGGGGACTAATTCTTATTAAGTGCACCAATGCCCAACTTTCAGGCAAACAAAATAAAAGTACATCAAGGAGACCATAATACTTTCTTGAGTAGAATATAGCAGACGTAAGAGCTATTTTCTAAAAGTTCAAGAGATTTACATATAATAACACGCAAATTCAAACTAATTATGCTCGTCACGTATTCTGGAGGGTAAGTTATCCAAGGCATCATGCATGAAGTAAATACAACTTTTATAAGATGCAGACATTGACGATATTCCTGTCTACAGGCCATGAAAAGAAAAATGAATAGGTAGTTCAATTAATTAATGGTGTTTAATAACCTATGGTAACTTTTCAAAATATCAATAAGGACAATGATTATCCAATGCTTTGAAAAATATGCCCAAGAGATTGTCAACAGAGCACCTAAAATAATTATTCTTCAAGTATATTGAAAACTGATAAAAGAATTATTTCCCAAAGCCAAAAGATGAAATTATAACCTTTATGATTACTTGTTCAACATAACAGCAGCCACATTGAAATGCCAATTAAAATGAAAAACCAATCATCATGAATGAACAATTTTTAAATGGATAGCACAGGTGTAAGCATCCATGGCTACTGAGACAATGACTGATAACATACAGTCACTTCTCGAGGTAAAGACCCCGACTGAAAACGAGGCATAACTTAGTTACATCACAAGAAGAGTAAAATACCCTCACCGACACACGGCATCAACAAGCTGCTCTCCAAGAGGGGGATCAGATGAAATGTTGGATAGGAACTCTTTTTGCTCGTATTTGCTCCTAATCCAACGCTCCTTTTCCTCTCGACTTGAATTTGGAGTAGGTTTAGCTCGTCCATTAGTGCTCGCCTCCCATATTTCATTGGCAGCAGAATTCCCAATGGCCAGCATCACACTCATGTGCCCAGGACTGAGATGAGAGCGACCCCACCATAATTAGATTGCAAACCAAGGAATGAGAATTAAAATTAGCCATATGATAGCTTCTCTAAATCATTTCAATGCAACATCATCATCTCTAACATTAAATGAATCATATGACCGTTGACTAATTAATTATTCACTACCTAGCACAATACATATCACAGAAAAAACTGACCACTCCTATATCATATGATTAGAAGTAAGGATACATCATTCAATTGACAAACCAATGGTAATGATTGTTTTAGGCAAAAATTCAAATAAAGCAAAACAAACACTTAGGCCATTTACTCTGACAGTTTAGTAAGGATTAAGAAACCAGACGATATTGCCACAACAAATTGATATGAGATGAAAAATCCACAATGCACAATGATGATAGAATGACGTCATATTATACACACTCGAGTATATACAGCAAATGAAAGCAAGACAACATAATTGGAGATGCATTGACTCAAGTACACAACTATGACCTATAATAATTTACTTTTCCCCTTACTATCTTTTCACTTATCTGCTTCCCAAATAGAGATATGTTTATTGTTGCCCTTGCCTTGCAACTATGAATAATAAACACACTAAATATTTGTGATTTCTCCAGGAGAAAAATGCACTATTAACACGTTCACGGCGGCATGACCCACCAGTGGGTCATGGGTTTCCAAGCCTCCTGGGCGGCATGACCCACTGGTGGTCTGGCCCGCCATAAGAAGAAAGGGATCTTCTATCTCTGTACGCCCATGAGGGAGGAATAAGACTTCTGTTTTCACCCACAAAGATGACTTATTGATGTGATGGCGATTTTTTTATGTGAAGAAAGTTAGTAGGTGAAACAATGGATTAATACATTCAGTTTATAGTGAGTTTTATCTGTATATCTACGTAAAATATTACAATAACTTATATTTCCTATCTAAGAATTTGAAATTCAGTGAAAATCTGGAATCAACTATCATGACAAACTTTTAGAAATACGTAATCCATGTAATGCAAATTGTCTATTCTTCATTCACAGGGGTCAGAAACATTTTTGGCGATGTATTTTGCATTAGCTGGTCCTAAAGTTATTTATCCTGTCAGTATTTTGATAAATTTCATCAAATAAAAAAAGCTCTTATAGAAAATAAACACTTCAATATTGTATTTATTCACGAGAATTATGAAGGTGACCATTGCGCTTTAGCCGTTATTGTCTATGATGCAGCAATAACACGAAGCCAAATTTTAAAATGTTCTCATGAAGTCGGTAAAAAACATATCATAATGTACATAAAGTGTGCACTAGTTTTCACCATTGCAATATAGAATGTCTTACGGTTGACTTTCCCCTAATATCGTACACACATCATATGGAATGGCATTGGTTTTCTACACAAATACGGACCTCAACGTGAGCATACAGGTAGGACGTTCCCCTCCATCTAAAAAATTTTGAAATACTACCCTTGTCATATACCATTTGCAACCAAACAGTTTCTATATCCAATACCTAATACTTTCATATTTGTTTAGGTGATGTATGGACCTTTTCTTCCTCGAAGGTGGAGCAGCATCACTAGTGACCTCGCTGCAGTCTAAATCATCCTTCAAAAGGTCATCAATGACCTTCTCCCCCTTTTTCAATTTTTTGGCGAACATCTTGTGGGTTACCTTTCCGATTCGATCGGAGTGAGCCACAAAAATACATTTTCCTTCTCAGATGTTCTTCAGCAAGTCCAACACTGGTATAAAAATTATCTATATGCCATGTCCTGCCTGCATCTAAAAGTCATTCGGTCAACTGCAGCTCAACTTGGTGACTGTGCCCAACATTCTCCCTTAGCACAGGCGTTTCACTTTTACCTGTGTAAACCTGGAGATTATGTGTATAGGACTCAGGAGTGCGCAGCTTAAAACACTTGATTCCGTATTTATGAGTCTTCTCTAGTCAGTACTGCCTAAATTGTAGTCGACCTCTCCAAGGTACCACAGATTCATCTATCACAACATTTTCCCCTGGAGTGAGAGTAGAACGAAATATCCCACAGACCAGGTCGAAGAGCCTCACTTTGGCTAATCTATCTGTGCTGGTAGTCAAATCAGCATTGTTACTAAAAAGAAATCATTTCAATAGTAGTGACCCAGTGTGTCACTACACTGCATATACTTCCCAGTGGTGGGTCACGGGCAACAGTATGCTGGCTCTCAAGGTAGTCCTTTCAGAAGGAATCCTAGCTTGAGCAGAATAGGGAAAGCGGGCCTAGGGTATTACTATGCTTTGATTTCTCTTGTGGCATACTGGCGAAAATATGCCAAAACTGACCGATAGAGTGCCGTAACTGTTAGCAGAGAAAGCTGCAAGTGGTGCGGGTACTGCAAAGGCTGGTAACCTTGCATACTCTATTACAACTTACTGCTAAACGTCAAAATGTTGCTTCGGACAGCCGAGCCATGATGGGCAGCGGAAGCTGAATAAGGTTGGCCCATCAGGATACGGACTGGAAACGAACTCAACTCTTGGTACTTGGAATGTGAGAGGAGTGTATGCAAAGGAGCATGAGTTGCTGAATGAAATGAAAGAGAGACGAATGGATGTTTTGTGTGTATGTGAAACTAAGCGTAAGGGGCAGGATGCTGTTACATTAGATTGCGGTAGTCTGGCATTGTGGTCAGGAGTTGAAGATAATGTACATGCCACTCAAGGTGTAGGACTCATTCTTAATGAGAGAGCTAAGTTGCTAGTAAGGAAGTACGAGTTAGTATCCCCTAGATTGCTCTGGGTTCGCATGAAAGTAGGTATTAGGTGAGTTTTGATTGTGGCGTGTTATGCACCAGTGGATGGAGAGAGTGACAGTGTGAAAAATGAGTTTTGGGAAAAACTGAGAGAGGTTTTGAATGAATGTGATCCTGGTGAGAGAATAATTTTACTAGGTGACATGAATGGGTGGGTTGGTGTGAGGCAGGATGCATATGAGAGAGTGGTTGGGCCTTTTGGTAACCTCCGAGTGAATGATAATGGTGAAAACTTGGTGAGTGTGTGCTTACAAAAAGGATTGTTTGTGTCGAATACATGGTTTAAACATAAGAGAATACATATGTATACTTGGAAAAGGGGTGATTGTAAAAGCATGATTGATTTTAATGTGTATGATGAGATATTGAGAGAGTTAGTGTGGGACACGCGAGTGATGAGGGGTGCTGAATGTGGAACAGACCACTATTTGGTACTCTCCAAAGTGAATCTGGGCAGAAAGTGGGTGTCAAGGAAGAATGTTGCACGTAAGCAGTTGAGAGTAAAAGTGGAGAGGTTGCAGGAGAGTGAAGTAAGAATGCAGTATGGTAGCATGGTTGAGGATGCTCTATCCTTGAAACAGAGAGAATGGGACGAGTATATCAGAAACGAGAACGTAAAAGATGCGTGGGAGTGTTTAAAAGGAGTGATTGTGGTATGTGCTGAAAGTGTATGTGGAAAAGGAGTGGTAGGAAGAACAAAAGGTGATGCTTGGTGGAATGAAGAAGTGAAAATTCCAGTCAGAGAAAAGAAAGAGGCGTACAAGGATATGATTGCTGCCAAATCTGAAGAAGAGCATACTAAGGCATGTGAGATTTACAGAGAGAAAAAGAATGAATGCAAAATCATTGTGAAAGAGAGCAAGGAAAGAATGCGTGCGGATGAAGCTAACAAAATGCAGAGTGATTTTGAAGGTAATAAAAAGCTGTTTTGGAAGTTGGTAAAATAGTGTGGGTGTAAATTACTAATTTTTAGATTGGTGAAGGTAGGGGAATGAATGCGGTAAAGAACAAAAGTGGAGAGATCATGTGGGACGAGAGCAACATCAGGGACTGCTGGAGGGAGTATTTTGAAGAATTGTACAATAATATTGCAGGTGTTGAGGTTGAGCCTCGTGAAGTGGTATGGGAGAATGTGATGATGGAAAAGGATATTAGTGAATAGGAGGTCACAACGGCTGTGAGAATATTGAAAAATAGGAAGGCTGCAGGCATAGATAGGATATCCAGTGAAATGTTGAAGTGTGGGTGTAAATTACTAATTTTTAGGCTGCGTGAACTATACAATTTATGCTTACAGGTTTCTGTTGTTCCAGCGGATTGGAAGAATGCTATCATCGTTCCGTTGTACAAAGGGAAGGGAGGAAAGACCGAATGTAATAATTATCGGACCATTAGTTTTTAGAGTATCCCAGGAAAAGTGTTCAGTAAAATATGAATAGAAAGAGTGAGGAATATTACTTCCGACAAAATATGGAGCGTGCAATGCGGGTTTATGCCTGGGAGAGGATGTAGTGACCAGCTTTTTGCACTTCAGCAAGTGATAGAAAAATGTATGAGTGTCCGAGGGAAAGTGTACTGTGCATTTGTCGATTGAGAGAAGGCATATGACAGAGTAAATAGAAAGAAATTGTGGAAGGTTTTGAGAAACTATGGAATGAATGGGCAGTTATTGAATGTTATGATGGCGATGTATGACAATAGTAAGGCAAAGGTAAGAGTTAACGGGGTTCTGAGTGATTGGTTTGTAATAAATCTGGACGTAAAGCAAGGATGCGTAATGTCTCCATGGCTGTTTAATGTATTTATGGATAAATGTGTTAGAGACGCATGTAGTGAAAATGAGTGTTTTGATTGGAAATGTAAACGTGCAAGTTCTTCTATATGCGGATGATGCTGTTTTGATCTGACAGACAAAAGGGATTACAGAAGCTCCTAGATAAGTTTTGTGAATCAACGGAGAGAATGGAATTGAAGGTAAATGCGTGTAAGACTAAAGTAGTAGTTTTTGATTAGGAGAATGGGGAGAATAACTGTGTGATGAGGGTGAATGGTGAAGTAATTGAACAGGTGGATGATTTTGTGTACTTAGGTAAGATGTATTCGAAGGGCATATAGGTAGCATGAGGAGCATATCAAGGAATGAGTGCTTGTCTAAGGAAGCGAAAATTGCAGTGTACAAAAGAGTACTTCTTCCCACTTTGCTAAATGGTAGTGAAACATGGGTCTGTCAGGACAGACATAAGAGTAGACTAAACACCATGGGTATGAGTTATCTGAGGAGTATTTGCGGCAAAAGTAGGATGGATAGGGTCAGGAATGAGTGGGTCATGAATAAATGTGGGTTAAATGCTCCAGTAATGGACGTGTATGAAAGGAGTGTGCTTCGTTGGTTTGGCCATGTTGAGAGAATGGATGAGAGAAGAATAAAGAAACAAATATATGAGAGTAGAATGAATGGTATAAGAGGTAGAGGTAGGCCGAGAAAGTTGTGGTTGAGGAAATTCTTAGGAGGTTTATTAGGAGTCTTAAAAACAGGAGGGCGTGTATGAAACAGTGTATGGGGGTAAATGAGGCAAAAGAGGTTTGCAAGGATAGGTCAGAATGGAGGAAACTATTGAAGCAGAGTTAGGTGTAAATTATGCATTAATGAGTGAAACATTTTGACTGTGCCTACCCTGGAAGGGAATGGCGTGATGGGTATGTATGTATTTCAATAGTAGCTCGAACCTGTCCCGCCTCATTACATTCCGGATGAAATCATTCCAGTATAGTGGTTTCTGTGACCAATATATCCACATTTAGGGTGTCTTATACCTATCGCAATCAGGATTGAAATGAAATTGCATATTTTGAACTTCTGTCTTTCCATTTCCGCATCTTGGATCGTCGTCTAATAACTTCTGATTCCATAACCTCCAATGCATATTTATTAGGCTCTTCAACTATTAGATTTTGCACTTCATTGTTCAGGAAATGTAAACACTAACCGAATCTGAAAGGTCCACTTGTACACCTAAACCAGCACCACCATAAAGGGTAAATTTTCGGGCAGAATTTGTGCAATCTCCCCATGCACTCGAACTTGACAAAGATGTAACATGCTCTTCCTCTTCCAATGACGAATCTCCCCCGCTTTACTCTTCTGAATACAGAGAGTCACTGTCATCTTCAATATCGGACGGGATATATGATTTTAACTGGTGCTTGCTGGGGTACCTCATAACTTAATTTTAATTCTTCTTCATACTTAATTTTAGACCTCCAAATGGTATTGACATTTACTGAAACAAGCACAGCTTACTTTGATGAGTGAAAATTGCATTTTATATCCATCAAGTTATATTTAAAAATGTAATCAAAAGAAATGGTTGAGCATTAGTAAGTGAATGCACAATTCAGTCAAAAAAGAATATTCCTGACAGAAGAAATTAGCTTTAGTATCAGATCAGAAGCAGGGTACTTACGGCCACTCATCCAGACCTAACGACCTCACTCTAGATATGTGAGATCCAAGATTCCGGTGGATGCCAGAGCACTCAATACACATAAGCACACCAAGATTTAAGCTGGCCCAGTCTGGATCTGCAGAAAATGTTAATAACATCATAATGTAACAAAATAGACAAGAGAATACATACTACATGATACACTAATGTATCCCCCTGTGAATTGAGTGTGTAATGCTGATAGTCACATTAGGCACAGTGGGCTTGATGAGAAGAAAGGTTGATAGCTAATTACATCTATCAGTCACATTATCAAACTATCACATAATTTTAGCTAACATTACTTCAGGATAAATAAACTTTTCTCGGGCTCTGCACCAGGTGATTGGCTTCATGTTTGCCGACGTTTCAGAAAACTACTTGTTTTCCATTATCAAGGCGTGTTACTCTGTCCGTGTCAGAATGTAAACATGACATGGATAAGGGTTTACATTCTGACATGGACAGAGTAACACGTCTTGATAATGGAAAGCAAGTTGTTTTACGAAACGTCGGCAAACATGAAGCCAATCACCTGGTACAGAGCCCGAGAAAAGTTTATTTATACTATTCACCAGGAGAAACTTAAATCTTTTATTACTTCAGGAGTTTATTTTGCCATCTCCCTAATCAAGAGTCAGTGCCACTTTTATGGGTGTTCATTAATGATAGAATGTAAGAAAAACCATACTTTAGGTCCATAATTTACCTTCAAATATCCAAATATAGGACAGATCATCAGCAAAACTAGTACATCATAAGAAAAAGTAATTTATTCTCCTGGATCTGGAGAATGAAGAACTCAAAATGGAGGTTATTCATAAATCTTGCACGTCAATATCATGCTGAGTAGTTTATCCTTCATGAACAATATATTCAATAACATAACATAATGTTTTAGCCTAAGTTCAAGGTCAAGTACTGTAATGTGACATGTCATTTTATTATGGAAGCTTATTCTCTACATTTTTCATCTTTCAATTAATATACTACAGACAAGACATGACTGATAACATTTAAAATATTTATTAGGTCAACCAGAGAAAGAAATTTGCATATGAAACCCTTTCTCTCACCAGTTGTGGTCTCATTTCTTTGGGCCTGAGTCCACCGCATGCAACCCATGAAACATCACAAGTCTCTTTTCACTGCTTTCCCCAAATATTGTTCCCCATGGTCATTTATGTATGTATATTGTTTCATGATAGATAAAACAACTTAACATTATATTTTGACATGGATAGATAGAGGTAGGCTATTTTCGTTCTTGACGAAATCGCAAAATTTCCTAAACAAAGTGAAAGTCCAAAAACACCGAACAGTCCTTTTTAAAAGTTGAATATTGAGCATTTCATCTTCGCGAAATCCATACTATTACATGAAATCATTAATAATTCACGAAATCTGCTGTGAAATTATTGTGTTTTAACGCAAAATTTCATCGAACGCGACATTTGGAATTTGCACATCAGCAATAGGTGTATTGTAGTTTTTAAAGAGCGGAAAAACGATCAGTAATCGCATTACTTATTTTGAAGCATACATTTTCACTGTTAACACTGAGACCATAAGTATTATTACCTGGTAAACCTCGAGAAAATTCATCTCACACTCAGGGAAATTGCCTCATTGTACTGAAAAAATGAATTCAAGAAAGTAGAACAATTCAAGGGACGATGTAAAGCGATAATATTACCTACTGATTACGAGTACCTATCTATAATGTTTGAAAATGCCATTTCAGGTGATCTATTCTACCATAATATCACAAAAAGGATAATGCTGCATATTTACCGGAACAAAGTACTTACGGGAAATCCAGATTTGTAAACACAGATTTAATTTTTATCATATTTTTATTTCATTTTTATCCAACACTAGTCCAAAAATATTAAAGTTGCACACAATGGGAAACGAAGATCCGATTCATATCCAAAATAATCCAGTTTATGTATAGATTTCAGAGATCTCAGAACATCAACGAAGGAAACCATTCCAAACCACACTTCAAAATTCGCGAAATTCGTTGAGAGCACAAGTTACGAAAGGTAAACATGGCAACACTGTCAATACAAGTAAACAACCTTCGTAAAGAAAATTTACTGTTAGCATATAAATATGCAACTTTTGGTAAATAAAAGATTTATAATCAAATTGTATAAATTTATTTTCTTGAGGAATATTTCTCTTATTACTATTATTAGGATTATTAGTGGCAAAAAATGATGCTCTCTCCGACCAATCACTGGCCAAAAAGGATTCGACTGAGACCACTGCTGAGAAACATGTTTTGATGTTGCCAGTTGCATATGTTCAAGCATGAAAATCTTTGCTTTGCATGTGAAAATTGACGGTAAGGAGGCTGTTCAGAAAGTAGGAATCCTGTTCAGTTATACCTTGTGATAATGGTCGATCGAGTTGCTTTTTTAAAAGTATTTAATTTCGCTCGGCGATGGAATAATTGAGTTTGGTGTATGTTACTCATATCACCAGCATGGCATGGTGCTTACCATGTCAGTGGGGAATAGTTAAATTACAATGCATATAACAGTGTCCATCGGTGTGATCAGTTTTTGTAAATATTCCGGTTTAATGCAGAGTTTGAACTATGTGATTTGGTGAGTTTTTCGCATGTTCGCATGCAGAAGTGACTTCGAAGAACAAAAATCGGCATCATATACCATGATCATTTCGTGTTTTCCCTCGCGGGTTTACTTAATTTTTACTTGCGGGTTGAGGGCCAAACCCGTTACTCATACGCTCCTGTGCATTGCCTTGAAGGGCAAAAACAATCGCTCTTTTCATGAATTTTATTTTAGGTAGCAATTGTGCTCTCTTTAGTATCCAACCATTTTCCATCACCTTTTACTCACAAGGATCTACCCATAATTGATTTTATTGAAGCATATTTAGCTACCAAAAATGTGCCATTGATGCTACGATTGACGCTACTGGTAAGGTTGATCTAATGGCTATTGTTCAAAGTCTTAAATCTGACTATCCTAAATATGCAGAGTATGCTTTCTATTGTATGTGTATTCCTGCCTCTAATGTTGACAGCGAGAGAGCATTCTCAGCATACAGTAACATTATGTCTGACAAAAGGACATGGATAAAGCCAGAGAATATGGAGACACTAATGGAACTCTATTTTTGCGAATAAAGTCAATTTTACTTATTGGCAGAAATGTGGTTAAGAACCAATAACTTATTTTTCTTTCTATTTGTATGATTTCTATTGTTGATTTACTCAAACAAGCCTTGATGACCTTTTTCTTCATTATTACATAAAAATTTGCATAAATATCACTTACTGTGAACGTTTTATTGTGTTTTAAAATATTTCCAAATAACATTTTTTCACCGAAATTTCATTTATTTACCCCTTTTTTGTGATGAAATCCACTATTTTATTCACCGAAATTCAGGAAATATATTCGCCATTTTTCACCAGCGCTAATGATAGATAAATAATGCCCATTTCGAGTTCTCTCTACACCAGATGTGGCAGCATAAACAACTTTTTCTACTGACATTCAAGTTTTGTCAATGATCTGTCTTCGCTTGGGATAACATAAGGTGAATAGTAAACTTCATGTACGGTTTATAATATATTCTATCATTTACATATATACCCAGCAACATGGCACTTACTCTTAGATAAGGAAGATAGCAAAAAACTCTCGAAATATAAGTAAAGTTCAAATATAAGCTAAATATGTACTGAATGACATTGGGCATTTTCAACTGAAAATTTGATTTACTCACATTGGGGGACTTGTGGATTTCTCATTACAAGTGAAAAACGCTTATAACTTACAAGTCAGTATGAGAAACAATAAGCCATAACCATGGAAACACTTGAAATTTGAGGAATGGACTTGTACCGTGCAGCTCTGAGAAACAGGCCCCTGAACGAAATAAAAGTGGGAACCTACTTCTGGGAGGGAAATTTAACACCATGTACAAAGAAATTTTTTCCTTAAGAGAAAGTGGCATTATGCATGCTCCTAATGTCTCTCAAGATAATTATAATGGTTAATGTCCATGGATACAAGTACTCACTCCCAAGACCTTTTATTGAATTATACAAGGTGCCTGGAACTTTGGCTACGAAAATTTTATGATGTTGTAAAGGCAACCTTATCTTCAAGTGTTAAAATTGTCTCATTTAATTCAAATTTAATTAGTTCAAAGAACCCTAAGAATGCATTCCTCATGCTAAACAAGGTATGACTGAAAGTTACAATTTTTCCTCTTGCTATCTTTCAAATCCATCATTACCCTCTTCTCAGTTTTCTTATATCAAAGGTGATCCAATTAATTTTCAAAAATGATGGATCTGACCAAGACAGCAAACTCAGATTACAGAAAACTCAAGAGCCAGGCTACAGCCTGAACAAGACAAAAACCTAAAAGCAATTGCAATGCCACAATTAAGTTCATGGGTACATCAAAGGGCAATGCACAAGGTCACATACACTGATGTGGCATCTTCAAAGCTTCAGTAATAGACTCCTCATAATCTAATGTACTCTGATCAGTTATTGGAACTTCGAAAATGTGGGAGATTCTCATAGTCAGCTAAACTCACATGTAATTTTTTTGACAGGTTAAACAACAATTCATTGTTCAGTGAAAAATATTTCAATTTTCAGAGAAAATTCAGACTTACTAGGAGCATCACAGTCCACGCAGTGTGTATTCCCCAACAACTGAAGCCTGATTGACTGAACAGATGCAGCATCAACAAGGTTATTCTGCTGCACTTTTGATTTAGTGCTTTCATTACCCTGGAAGATAATTTGACACAAGAATAACATTAAAATGATGTAGTTTCCACAAACCACTTAACTTCTTCCACAAGGGTATATTGACTTATGTGCAAGTTAAAATTATACACATACTTTTGGAACATATTAATCAACAAATATAAGATGTACAAGTAAGTAATTTTTACCAAAAAATCAAACAAATAATCATTTACTGAAGGTAAACATATAATTCATAAAAGAGGTATAAACATAGAGCAGAAAAATTGATGGCAATTGCCTCGCTTACAGATGGGATATTCAGAAAATCAACACAGAAATGTTCATAAATTACCGTGGTATTAAACGTAATTTACTGCAGCCATCAAAATTACCACAATTTCAGTAATATTCACCTGTTTCAGATATTATCCATACTTATATATTCCGAACATTATGTTAAGCCAAGTCTATATATATTTCACACAATCTTAGTTAAAAATATTGGCAGGTACAACTGATTGGTGGAATATTTTCACTTGTGGAATATTTGTGGGGCTATTGTGTTAACAATTTGAATGAAACTTCCTCACACCAAACAAAAGAATGCAAAATTGCATACAAGCCTCTGTATTTGCTTTTAAATTTTCTCTACTCATTAAACTTTGCAGTAGCAATAGTAATAGTTTAAAGCAGTAGGAGCCAGCTATTGCTATTGGCTTTCCTAATAAATCCTCTATTAGCTATTAATTGCAGAAAATTAACAATTATAGGAAAATTAGGGTGGTTTTTGATAGTACCACTATTTACCACAGGCATTCACCTCAAATGAAAATTACGGTAATCTACCCATCTCAGGTGTTACTGTCAAAAATCTTTAAAGACATGGCTAATAAAATATTGAAAAAGCTGTTAGCCACAGGTAACTAATGTAAGGACACAAACTACAGGTGACAATGAACCAGTATTTAGTCATTATATTTCAGGTAAATTTTGATAAAAAGTCGACCATTCACAATGCTACTCCTGACAGTCAATGTGCTCTCCCAGAAAAGCATGTTTACTCCTTAAAAAATTGCCAAGTCAGAAATTAATGCAGTAATATAACCTCACATACTCACCTGGAGTGACTTGAGAATTTGCTGTTGAATGGCATCTACCCACTCATCTCGCTCTTCTGAGTTGCTAGCCTCAAAATGCCACTGCTTGTTGTCCAGGGACACAATGAAGAATTCATACCCATCCGAATCTGCAAAGAAGGAGAGGAACTTGCATGATTCACTGCAGCAATAATTGTTCAATAATACATCCAACAAAATAGAGCCAATAACTAAAGCTTCCAGGAATTAACCACAAATCATTTGCTCGAGGACCAGTTAAGTGTGTTGTCAATTATGTATCGAATTAAATGTTTTTATTTTGGTACATAAAACATATGTACCCATATTGAGGGCTATTAACACACTAAACATGAAAGTAGATCAAAATAATGGTCTGTGGACTAAAGCAAAATCAAGACACCATCTGACTTCACCAACAAAAACTATAATAAGAGGAAGAATTAAGCTATCTAGAAAGTGGGATCAACTGTGAGAGTAGATGGAATAATCATCAAAGTCTCTATTGATAAGGTTTTGAATATCTAATTCATGCAGATACAAAATCCACTTCATTAAAGAGCTGAATAGTCCAAGCAAGGAGGGGACATTATCAAAAGAGTGAAATGACAGCTAAAACCACTGACTAGGAAGCACAGATTCATTTCATTATAAGAAATTTCATGGAGGACATTCTAATTAGGCTGTGAAACATAGAGCAGGAGACAAGATAGGAAGTGATAAAATGTATGTGTAGCAGACAAATGATGATGATAATTTGGATTACATTACAAAATTGAGTCCAACATTTAGGTGGGGAGAATAAATGCTAAATGATGACTAATCATGAGAGACTACCTAATTGGACATTTCCTGAGACCAAAGAGCCTCCTAAAAACTATAACAGAAGAAACAATCAATGGAAATAAATACAAAAGCAATGAAGTACTTGAGGCAAATCACAAGGAAAGTTAAAATGAGCAATTGTGAATGAATAAAGCAGTTTCCTGAAAAGAGTATGCACGAGAAGTAGTGTGACTGTAAATCATCGATAGGATGTTTACTACTCATAAATATACATCTTATGCATCACAAGAATGAAACCTCAGGAAGCAGGCATGGAAGAGAAGGCCCCAAAGAGGTTAGAAGTGCAACCCAGCCATCCATTACCTGCTTTAAATATGTATTTTGTCTCGCTAAAAGTATCTTCAAAGGATCAAAGTCAATCTCAATGGGATTGACCATAGGTACTCTATTGTTTTGAATTCTTCATAATAACCTGCAAGCCACACCATTGTAATAGCTTGCCTAAGTTGCAAATGGCGGCACCCATTGGGGCAAAAGCCATGAAAAGGGAAGAGAATAAGAAATTCAAATGGAGAGATGGAAGTACAACTTTTAGTTCCTCAACTTGCTGCTGCTACACTACTTGACAGTGCACTCACAATTCCATGCTTAAATCTTATACTGCACTGCTTGTGCTTTTTGGGCTGTTAAGTGCAAAAAACTTCATTGTATTTATTTGTAGTATGTCCCTACAAACTTCTATCTTGGGCTGTTAAGTGTAAAAGAACTTAATTACATTTATTTGTAGCATATCCCTACGTACTCCAATCAATCAAACCCAATCTAAGCAGGCAAAGCAGTGACATAAAACTTTATCAATCACCAAGAGAATATCACTCGTAGAATATCAATTGATAAATGTATTTATGATGTCATCAGGCTTATGGTGAGTTTAGAGCAACATAGTTTCATTAGAAAGCAACCAAATTATTAAAATTTACATGCTGATAAGTCAGCTGATTATAGAAAAAAATGAGGCAAACATGCTTAACAGATATTTCTCGTATAAGTTCATAGAATTATATAGGGAGGGGACCGAATGTTTTTCACTCGTGGTCTGTATTGCACATCAAACATAACAGTCAGAAACAGTAAAAGCACAAGCTGCAACACGTCATTCAAATGGGACATAACCCCCTAGTGATAGCATAAAAAATGGTGAATAAGCTCATCAATCAACTGTGCCTAAAGGGGTTTTGCATGATACAAATGTTTTCATCGTTCTCATTGATCATTTTGCCCATCATATTAAAAGTTACATGTACAAAATTGTAGATATGTTTAAAACACCAAGCCAAAGAAATTTTTTCATTCATTTTAAAAATAATGTCAAAACAAGTTATAAAATCAGGTGTGTCTCATCATTTAATGCACATTGTTAAGTCATGAAAAAATAAATTCACAATATCATATAAATATCAACCACTTGAATAAAAATGCCCCAAATTGAGAAAAAAAGACTATGACACAGTGAAGCACCCATAATCCATAAAAATCCATAATTCAGCAACACTGAGGTCTCTGCAGTAGAGATGGGCTAAGTTGATCATTTTAGTGATTCAATCATTTTGATTCGAGTCACTTAAAAGATTCAATCAACTGATTCAATCATTTGATTCATTATGACTCGTAAGTCAGATTGATTAGATGAATCACAAGACTCACATGAATCGAAAGACTCAAATGAATCAAGATTGAAGAGACTCAAACACTCGAATGATGCTAATTGATGCCATCAATCTATTTGAATCATTTGAATAATTGATTTCGAATAATTACTATCGTGCTTAGAAATTTAGGAAGGCTGATTGATTTCCATATTCCACAAATTTTGGATCTGCATTAAATTGGAGATTTCCAAGTACTATAGTCACGAGAATGTTTAGAGGGGTAAACTGTCACAGACTCTGAATTCAAGAAGAATAACGTCAAACTATGTACATGAAAATTAAATCACCTGCTCAGACTACACATATTAATGTGCATGAATGTTTTCTGATCTGCTGTATTGAATTCCATTCAATTAGGAGTTTTCAACTGAGCAGGTAATCAAAATTCTTATCAAGTTTACCAACTGTAATGATGCGCTGATATTGTAACAAGGGTTAAATTTCATCGTTTTTAAAATGAGCACCTTGTCTCTAACTGTGCTATACAAACATAAACTCACTGACCAAAGATTAATGGATTTATGCCCATGAAGATATCTCTCTGAGATTTCATGACTAGACATAACGGATAACGTACATGTGAATATGTTTTTCCACTTAATATCACATTCAATCACACAGTAGACGGAAACACAAAATGATTGAATGATCGAATCATTTTCCTGAAAAGAATCATGAGTAATTTGACTCACTTGATGATTCAACCATTTTGAACGAATCGATCATGAACGACCCATCACTACTCTGCAGTACCAGATTAAAGACCCTTGACTGTAATGAGAAGTAAGGAGTGTTTAGATGATTTCCTGCCTCAATCAGTTTAATAGCTCAGAGCAAGAACAATGCTAAAAATTCCCCTACAATCCAAATTTCCTTCTGCAAATTGAAACTGCAAACTCATGACAGCTCAAATGCCAATACCAACCAATTTCATTGCGGTTCATTCTGATTTAATTCCCTTAACATTGATACAATAGCCTCTCAATGACTAGAAAATGGACAACTGTGCACACCAACACCCTACAATATGATAAAAATACTAAAACAATATGATTAAAAAGTACTACAAACATTATGATGATGACAGTGGAAAATAGTCGAGTATCATGAAGTATCAGCAGAAAATAGTTTTCACAAATACCCTATGAAACTCGTCCACATTTTAGAAGCTAAAATTCTTTGCTATCAATCAGATGTGTCTGAATGAACCATCTAGAATTCAAGCAGTCATGCACACCAATAATTCTCACCCAAATTATTTAAATTTTTCTCATAGCACCATACAGTCATAAAGATTTAAATAAACCTCAAACACAATTGCCCCAAGAATGTTATTTTAAAATGAAGAGCAGTAATGTTTACCATCACATTCTGTGTTCCGCATGCCACTACTTTTCATTCGTCTATGGCGTTTTTTAACGTTAGGAGTCTCCATCTTGTTATCACCACCATTGAGGAATGATTGCGAGCTGTTTCCAAGGAGCATTGCATCATCATTGCTGAAAAACAAAAGAGAATGATCAAATAAATTCCATCACTAAAAACCATCACTTTGGTTAATTCATTCCAGATTTTTAAAAAATGCCTGATCTTTCCCAATGCATTAAATCACAAGGGATCAGATTTCAATTAACTCATCAGTACAACTCCAGGTCAGAGAACTTAACTACCCCAAATTCTAAAAGAATTCACAAAAGTAAATTGTACAAACAGCTCACCTGCAAGTTTGATGAATCCTTGCCCCAGGTTCTTTCAATATTTCAAAAGCAGTTAGTAAAACTTTATCCGTTATCTTTTTATCTTTGCCTGGAAAAAAATAATCATTTAGGAGACTATTTCAATGTAATAATACAGGTCATTTATGATTAAAGAGCTCTACATAAGATATCAGAAACTCATTGTTGAATTAATGCAAAATTGCTTACTCTTGAGTAGTTTTTATGCAAATAATACTAAGGAAAGACAAGTATGTACTATATTCACCAAGCCACCAATCATCAACCATACAATTAAACATGGAGGAGATTGAAAAGTGATCAAAATACCACCAAAATCAAGGGAAATGGCAGTACAATCTTAACATGCTTCATTAAAATGCCTTAAACAAGTAACATGACTATGCAGTAAATAACTACATATCTATTTCAAAAACCTCAATTTGGGATAAACCCTCTAAGTCCAACAAATCCCACTAAGTTAGAAAGCCAGGGTCAACTTTCTTAGGGTATGCCACAAGAGGGTACTAAATGAATACATGAACCACAGACTATCATCAATCACTGAAGGACTTTTTCACCAAAAGTCAAAATGATGATGATGATGATGATGGAATAATTAAAAGAATATTTTACACTAAAAAAGAAATACTACCTCCTAAGAAATTCTGAAGCATTTTACTCCACAAAATACAAATGCATATGTGTACGATTAGGAAATGGGCAAATGAAAACTTTTGGAGCACTTCAAAGTCTCTCATTTTCTGGATTAGTAAACCTGGATAGTATTTTAACCACCCAGAAATAAGATTACAACTGAGATACTACAGAGCACTGCAGAGCTTGAGGATCATGTTGAGATGAAACAATAACAGCACTACAAGTGCAAGAATGACATTACTTGGCGAGTCGTGAAAATTTCAGTGAATCACATACCAACAAGAGAAAGTGATGCCAAGCCTTCACCAATTCCTCCACCACTCGAGCCGATGGTTGCATTGGTGCTCAGAACTGACTTAGAGCCTCTGGGCTTCTGACCAGGCACCTTCACAGTTACATACTGAAGAGAGATTTCCTTCCCATGAACATCATCCATGTAGTCCTAAAAAATATAACAGTCATAAATAATCAATAAAATAAACAAAAATCATCACCGATATATTTTATCAGATTGCCATTATGACTATCATTGATATCAACAGAAAAATAATTAGTGGTCCCCATGAGCTGAGAAAAATTAACATTCTTTTGTATCATAGCCAAAACTTAAAGTCTACAGCAACTTCAGGTAGATCTTGTTCTAGAAACCTCTCTTTTCTTCGCAGAGACAAAAGCCTATATCACCCAACATTATTATGAAAGATAACAAAAGCATTTGTACATTGCACTGGACTAGCTATGGGCAGCACAGTATAAGTATAGGTATGGGCAGTACCGTAAGACTATGAGCTGCCACAGTGTACACTAAATGAGAAAAGTTGGGAGCTGCTAAGAAAAATGAATGGGATGGTACTTACATGAAGACTTGGATGATAAGTGAGTCTTGCATCATCACACAGCGTAACATATTTCTTCTTCCAGTCCTTGTTGAGTGCTTTACTGCTTCGCTTGTACAAGTGCCCCTGCTTAAGTGGTATGGCCCTACCACTTCCCACCTCACCACCCTGTGTTGCTGAGCCACTTCCTCCAATGCTGCCACCTCCAGAACCAACACTGCCATTGCGGAAATCACCTTTCTTTGATGGAGTGAAGAGATTGGAGCGTCTGCGACTTTTCCTTTGCAGAAATAGATAAAAGAAACATGTTTCAAGAGCATCCAAAGAGTAGCCTGTTTTTATTCACAATCAGCATCACAAACCACCATAACACATTAAATAAAGAGGGGATTCTCAGATGGCAGAAGAAAAAAAAGTTGGATTCCAGAGACTTGCAGAAGATACTACTAACCTAGAAGTTGTTGGTGTTGAGCTTGGGGTAGGCAGATCTTTGGTGGCATCCTTATTCGTAGGAGGGCGTAGAAGGGACTCACTATGAGATGAGGTAGTCAGAGCTGGTCGAGCAAAAGAGATGGACCCATCATCTGAGGTACGAACAGATGGTCTCGCAGGAGGACTACCACCCAAGCCACCAACAACTGCTTCCTGAGAACTCACCTGAGAAACATTGAAACCTAGGTTAGAGTTGAAGCAAGGAATTATAATTATTGGTATGAACAACTTTCTTTTCACTAAATTTTATCACAAAATACGATCTATGGTATATTGTATTTGTAGGTACCGATTGGGGGTAAATTATTAAAAAATTAATTTGATTTATTCACCTATGTTAGAACTAGATGTTGATGAATTGATGCCTTTTACATTAATAAGACTCATCAATACTGATGTTACTTACCATTATATGCCAATAACCATCAATAGAGTAATGTAGCCTTTCTTGAAGAAAAGAATGTACCTTGATTAAAACTAAATCATAGGGCTGATTACATAAACAGTCGGATCAGGAATTAACGTCTTCACATTGACGCACGTCAAGTGTATAAATGTTTAATTAATTGATAACCAGAATCAACTTTATTTATTTATTTATTCATTTTTATAATATTGAATTTAATTTTGTTTTTCTTTATTAACATATATAATCATTCTTTTTGAGTTATTGTTATAGTGATGAAAAAAATAAATAAGTGATTGTTGGACTGGAGACCAGAGGAGATCTGAGAGGAATATGGAGAAGTTAAAATGAAACTGTATTTGAAACTGTATCAGTACTGGTGTATAAAAATTGATTGCAGAAGAAATGAAAAGTGCAGAGGGATATAAAAGCGAATTGCTTTGGCACGATAAAATTAAGTGTTTATTTGCATTTAATGTTTATTTTTTTGAGGTTCTGATTCATTCCATATTTAAACAATGTAAAAATTATCCTTATTAAACATTTCTGCATAGTATGAAGCTAACTTTTTGCCCACACAAGCTCCATTTTAACATTTTTTCATGTACATGTAGCTATATGATATCCCAAAAACATCAATGATGATTATCTCCACTATTAATTTTCACTGGGTCCTTAAGATTCCACTTGAAGATGTACATAAGATATTGTACACAATAACATGAAGATGTTGTATGTTCATGATAATATATGAACATACATGCCCTCGATAATTATACACTTGCCTTTTCTCCCTTAGCAGTTTTTACCTGACATTGCTACAGTGTGTAACACAGTTTAAATCGTTGAAATTTTTCTGGGAGAGTGGTACAGTATGTGCTGAAAAAATGAATGTCGAACTGCATGACATATGAACATTAATGTGCGTGCCTGCAGTTTATTTTCCGGTAACTACAGATCAAAATTGATTGCTAAATGAGGCATTCCCACTATTTCATACAATCAGTAATATAAACAAATTTGGAAAGTATCACTATTTTATAACATATGAAATATCTTTCTTTGACTTGTCAGTAAATAATGCAAAATTATTTTCTAAGAACATAATAACCAAAGATAGCTCATTTTTACAGAAGAAAACTGATGTAAAAGTGCATGGAGACCACTGAGAAATTCATTAAAATAATTTAATTGATGCTAATGACCCAATGGGAATGTTAGTGTAAACAGAGGTATGGAAAGGATGGTACGTGGTTATGTCAGTCAAGTTTAACCCTAGAAAATGCTGAGGCTAAATTGAAGTCATCATCATCTTTTTTAAGTCATACTGCACTATGACTAAAAATGATGATCTCATCACCAAAAACATCAAAAATTTTTATTCATCCAAAGTGAAATGGTTGGTGGGGAGTAACAACCCTGAACAGCATTGTGATGATAAGGGAAACAATTTTAAGAGAGGCAGCAAAACTGGGTGTTTTATCTAAGCACCATAAGCACTCAAAAAGTTTCAAAAAAATACACAAGCGCAAAAGCATTTGGATGCGTTAGTACAAAAAATGTTTTTGGAAATAGAAATCATTTTTGCACATTCACAACTGACATACAATCAACATGGAGTATTACTTTAAATTTTGGAAATGAACTGATCTAAGTTCACGAGCTGCAACTAACTTGAAACTCGGAAGTCTATCTACTTAAGGGGTGGGGGGAGAAAATTATGACTAAATAGTTAGAAAATTATGTAGATGATGTACCGGAAAACTACAAGGACATTGCGGCACGTGAAGATAAGGAACTCTGGTATCTAGCTATGAAGGAAGAATTTAATTCAATAAAGGAAAACAAGACTTGGATTTACACCAATTTACCCCCTGGAAGAAAGGCTATTGCTAGTAAATGGGTCTTCAAATTGAAGAGGGACAAGGATGGAAATATTGAAGAGGGACAAGGATGGAAATATTGAAAAGTACAAAGCTAGACTTGTAATTAAAGGATGCTCTCAGAGGAAAGGATACGACTATGAGGAAACATATGCACCAGTGAGGGTCCTGCTGGCTGTGGCAAACGAACTTGGTCTTATTCTGGAACAAATGGATATCGCTAATGCTTTTCTACATGGAGAACTCAAGGAGGAGATATACATGTTTATTCCTGAAGGAGTGGAAGGCATACCTAATATGGTCTGTAAGTTGCAGAAGGCTCTATATGGTTTGAAGCAGGCGCCACTAGCATGGAATCAATCCATTCACTCGATACACAAAGATTCACCAGATTCATCACATTGAGGAGCTCATTGGGTTTACTTTAATTTTTTGCAATATGTCGAATGTAAATTCATTAAATTGAGGAGGGGTGTTGAGATTCCAATTTAATGCTTCAACTTTTTATAAATAATTTGTCCATTGTTGCATTTTTTGCTTTTGAGGTTGACTAAAATATACACAAGCTCGATACTTGAATTCGTAAGGAAGTTCTTATTTTTGGAACCTCATAAACTCCATACAATCTATAAACTCCATAAAATCTATAAAGACCATGTGTATCCACTCGCCACCCCCCCCCCCTCATCTATCAACAAAGGTCATATTGTTAGAATTTATGAAATGCATAAAATGATTGTACCTGCTGCCAAACAAGAACACTTACATTCATTATACAAGAAATAAGAGCCGAAAAATCTACTGTTAATCTTCAAGTGTTTCATATGAGGTCAAATTGATCGCTCAGGCGTTCTAGGTAGAGGTAGTAATAAAAAAAATTATGATAAGACCTATGAAAAAAGTTTTTCGCCAACATAAAGTTAGGAAAAGTCACGAAAGGAAATGCTTACACGACAAAAATTAAACGTGTGGCATGAAAATGAAATTCCAACTGCGGTCAAAATGACCGCACCAGCGTTGTAGTGTTAAGCATGCACGATCAGTACCATGCAGGTATTTAAACAACAAAAAGACATGGATAACCAAAGATTTATTTCAGGACTTTTTGAAATCCCTTGACGCCAAAATGGGATTCGCCAACAGGAAAATTATTCTGTTTGTTGACCGATGTGCTGTTCATTCCCCCGATACACATTTCTTGAGAAGTGTACAGGTGGAATTCTTTCCAGGAAATTGCACAAGTGTTTTACAACCACTGTATTAGGTTGTTATTAGAGTTTTAAAGCAATAGTACTGAACAGCAATGGTCAGAAAGGCAATTGTAGCAATAAATTGCAGGCAACAAGCTAAAATAAATTTGTTACAGGCCCTCCATTTTGTTGCAAGTGCATGGGAAAGTGTAAATAGTACAACCATTAAAAATTACTTTGCCAATGGAATGTTCCTGAATATCACTGAAATAGAGTGTGATTCAGAAAGTCCAGTGGATGATGCTGAGTGGCAAACTTTGATATCAGAAATATCATTCAAAGATGTGATGTTGAATGTGATGATGAAGTTCAGACCAGTGGCATCATTCCAATAGGTGAATTATGTGGTTCATCAAACGAAACAGACTCCAATTGCAGTGAGAATGGGGATATGCCCATGGTTGGCCACCTTTTAGGAGGCTATGGCTGGACTAGAGTAATTGAGATCGTACTTCTCATTTGCTGAGAACAATGAATCCATTTTATTAATGATTACTTAACTTAAGAAGGAGCTGCTTCTCAGTTACGGCAAAAAATAATAACCAAAGCAAAATCTCAGATTTAAAAAAAAAGAAGTAACTGTCCACCAATATCAGTCTCAGCTATAAGTGTAAAATTAATATTGATTTAATGTATATACAGTTGGATAAGTCATTGTATTTTTTGTTTGGGTCTTACAAATTTATCTTTTTGATTTACTTTTTTGTCAATGAATGAATGACTTTGGAAAATTTCCATGATTGCTCAGGAGATCACCAAATAAATCATATCATATTCAATTTTTTACAGTTGCTCTGTGTCAGCTCCTAATTCTGTAAGGTTTATAAGCTACTAAATAAAACAATTTTCTTAAAGTATCATCCTAAATTGTTTATATTATTTCATTTTAATTTCAATTTTATAGCTATTTCCTAGTGTGTGTTTCCCATCCTATTTTAGGAAGAGCACATAAAATTGATGATATTTTTTATTGTTTGTTACACCTTTTATTGCTTTTAAATTATTCTCTTTATTCATGAACAACTGTCCTAGCTCATAAAAGACTCTAAAACCTAAAAAAAATGGTAGGTCCTCATTTAGATTAAAATTTTGTCCCCCCAGAAAAACGTTAAATCGGGATTCTACAATAATCTCATTAGGCAATGAATTCTATTTCTTAGAACCTAACTTTTGGGTGCTTGTTCCTACATTGTTTAAGGGAAGATGGATAGAATTTCAGTAGAGTGAACAGACACAAGAATCAAAGCATTGCATCCCTTCCATCCACAAGTCAAAGTTAACAAAACTTAGTATGGGTCCTCAAATTAATTTCACTTCGTCATCATTAGTTGTCTGCTTTCACAGGTCCTTGGTGCCTCCATCTCTCTCTCTGTCCTCTGCTCTCCTCTTCAACTCTCTGTCACTGCCTCCATCCTTCAGGTCATCAATCATCTTTCTTTTCTTTATTCCTCTTTTGCAGTCTCCATCCACCATTCCTTCCAGTACACCTCATAACAAACATTTCTTTCTCAGTACATGTCCCATCCAGTTCTTCTTCCTATCTTCAATGGTCTTTAAGAGCTTTCTTCCTTCTTTTATTCTCTCCAACACCTCTTCATTCCTAACTCTATCAGACCACTTGACTTGTAATTAAAGGATGCTCTCAGAGGAAAGGATATAACTATGAGGTAACATATGCACCAGTGAGGGTCCTGCTGGCTGTGGCAAACGAACTTGGTCTTATTCTGGAACAAATGGATATCGCTAATTCTTTCCTACATAGAGAACTCAAGGAGGAGATATACATGTTAATTCCTGAAGGAGTGGAAGGGGGTTGAGGGGCACTTGATGCTAAGCACTTTCCTCCAAATACACATTTCTAAACTCTCTATCCTTTTCTGTCATCGTCCATGTTTCCCCACTATACAAAAACACACTCCAAACAAAACATTTGACAATCCACTTTCATTACTTTAGTTTTATTTTTATTGACTTAGAGTCCATATTCCTCCTTTGTTAATGCTAGGTGATCAAGCATTTGATTCAAATCATCTTCACTTTCTGCAAATAATATTTTATCATCTGCAAATATAATTGTTCTTATTTTTCGTCCACCTATGCTTACTCCTTTATCTTCTTTCCAACACTTCTCAACCATTTCCTTTATACAGATGGTAAAAAGTATAGGAGATAAACTACATCCTTGCCTCACACCTCTTTCAACTTCAAACCACTCCGTTCTGCTGTTCCTTACCCTCATAGCTGCTTGCTGTTTCATATACAGTTCACTTATCAGTCATCTCTCCCTCCAATCAACTCCCTTCTTCATCAATATCTCAAATAGTTTTTCCCACACCAGACAATCAAAGGCCTTTTCTAAGTCTATGAGGCAGAGGAAAACTCCTCGCTCTTATTCCGAGTATCTTTCTACAATTGATCTAACCATTCCAGTTGCATCCCTAGTCCCCATTCCCTTCCTAAACCCAAACTGCTCTTCAGCAGTATTCTCTTCCATAATTTTTGCCTTTCTCCTACTACACTCTCTAAAGAGGATTCTTGCTGCATGCACTTACCACATCTTAAAAACAAAATTAGTACCTAAAAGTGAAATAAATGAAATCTAAGAGCTTATTGAAACAATTTGTTGTTCCAATGAAATCTCTTTAGAATATATTCTCATTTCAATCCATGCCCCACTAATCCTCACCACCTTAATAGTTTTTGAATATGTTTGAGCAAGAGATAATAGCATCAATCACAAATTACCTATATAAAAATGAAGAAACAAAAAGGGGAGCAGAGGAGGGTACTGGCCATATAAGCCAGGTGACTGCCAAAGATGAAGATACCAAATTTAAGTCTCTGTAAAAAAAGTTATAAAAATTTTTTTTTTAAAGTAATGAATTAGTCAAAGACAATACTTAAACGTACCATTAGTCATCATATAATAAGTCAACGTATTAACTATCACCATATTCAGGCAGTAACAGTAATCTGGTGCCAAAGAATATTCATTATGGACTAATGCTTCCTCTCTTCTATCACACACTTGAAATTAGATTTCTAGTCCAGGACTGGTCATTTGAGGCTCATACCTCAGAGGTCACAGGAGGAGTTGGCCGATGAGGTTGGCTGAGCATCGTGTGGTGCCGATGGTGAGCAGGTGAAGATCCAAATCCTGACCCAATCAGACTCGAGGGGTTGACCATCCCTGGGAGGGGGAAGCTGGGTGTACGTGCCGAGTTATTTGATGCCGAGGATGCCAGAGACGAAGGCATAAAGGCGGAGGCATTGGATGATGTGGAAGAGGAACCAGTATTGGTGGAGGAGGCTGGGGGAGGGGGAAGGAGGGGCTGGAGGGATGAGGAGGATGAGGTAGGGGGTGGTGGGAGGATTGGGAAGGAGTGGTGGTGCGAGTGGTGAGAGGGGGTTGAGGGGCGAGAACCGGTAGGGGTGGGGGTAGGGGGTGGGGCACCCACCGCCACTGCACCAGATCCTCCAAGGGGTGCCATCGGATTCAGCCTCTGCTGGACAATCTTCTGGCATGCTGAAATAGACACCATTTTCCAAATGAAGGAACAAATGTGGATGTAAATTACCACAATTTGTGGCAGTTTAATTCAGGTTCATCCATTCACATGGTACTCTATCGGTTGATCTACAGGTTTTCGAACAGTCCTTGGGCTAACAGTCAAACTGAGACATCATTCAACTTTTATTCCTTTATATGGCTAGCCATCAGTACTCTCAGGGCTCCCTTTAAGTCCTCATGTCCTCCACCTCCACTTATTTAGCCCAGAACTCCTATCCGCTTACTTCCTATTTCATGCATCCCCATAACACCCTCTTCAACATGCCCCCTCCACTAAAAACGTCATCCATCCACCCTTTCAACGTTTTCTGAACCTGTTATCTCCTTAAGCATGTGAAAAAGTCACCAACATATAGCAAGATATTATGGCAAATAAGCGCAAGATAATTTCCAATTATTCAATTTTCTGTTTCACAGCCAGCACATACTCTAAACAGGAAAATCTGTGATAAAACTACCCAGAGATTATGACATAGACATTTGAATGGTACGTGGCATAAAAAAGTAAAACCAAACTCATGGAATATGTTAGGAATTAGGACATAAACAGTGCCGCAGGACCTTCAAAGCACTAATCTACCAAAAGATCTTCACACGAAGAGTTGAACCCCACCTGATTTCAGTGGTTTACCCAGAGACAAGCTGAAGGCACACCTCTTCCAGGGGTTGTTCTAACAGATGAGGAGAAATGGTTTCATTGGGAGTAGAGATGAGGTGAGTTTGCTTCATCTGGGTGGCATGACAGATTCAAAGGGAGACATGCCATTTGTGAACTTAGCACTGAAGTAGAATGGCTTAGTACTGAAACTGCCACCGTATTTCAGGAGGAATTTCTAAAATTTGTGAAAGGGGAACATCATGAATCTCACCAGATTTACAATGCTAACAAAACTGGGCTGTACAGGTAATACTTGCAGTCAAAAACCCTTGCATTTCTGTGAGAAACTCATCCTCCCAGTTACAAATCCTCAAAAGAACGATAGACAACAGTGGGCTGTGGAAAGGCATCCAGGTAACATAAAATGAAACTATTGGTACTCGGAAATAAAAAGGCCTAGATCATTGAAGGGCACAGAAGCAAGTACTCTTCTTGTGGATTACTACAATCAAAAAGGAGCCTGGATGCACCTAGAGATTTTTAAAACTTGGATCCATTAAATGTTCTCCAAGTTCATTCTTTTCTTAAGGACAAGGGATTACCTCAGAAAGAAGTACTGCAGTTAGAAAATGCCCTTTCCCACCCCAATGAAAGAACACTAATATTCGATGATGGTTAAAACATCACTAAATTTTAACCCCTAAACGTCACATCCATACTTCAACTAATGGATCAGGGCATCATTGCTTCAATGAAAAGGTCTTACCGAGTTCATCTTCTCTGAATGCCAGTCAATGAAAAAGACAATGTATTGAACTTTTGGAAAAAAAAAGGACAATATCGGATGCAATTCATGGAGTGTCACAGGTCTGGTCCTCAGTGAAACTTGTTAAACTGTTTGTACTTTGAGGAAACTTCAAAGGTGATTTTGAGGGATGTTCGGTATCTGAGGTGAATGACTCTGAGTTGGTGGTATCAGTGAAAACAATTCAAGATTTTGAAAAGGTAAATTTGTAAATTTGAACCAAAGGCATAAGAGCAATGAAAGTGGGCTGGGCTTCCAACACACGGCCAATGGCAAAATTGTTTATGCTGCCAGGAGTCAAGATCAAGCTGAAGAGGATGGGAGTGGGGGGGATTGAAGTGACAATAAGGTGACCAATGAATGGATGAATCACAATCAGGCATTTAACTACCAAGATGATTTGCTGCAATATATAAGGCAATGGGAACTCAAGTACAATAATATTATTACCAATAAATTGACACAATCAGATGAGGAAAACTCTTAACAAGTCCATAAAACAAACTGAAATAACTGACTATGTGCACAAATAAAAATAAATTATTTATTCACATACATTATGAGCATTATCTCAAAAAAGAAAAGAGTAAGTTTGGATTATCCGTACATCCTCTCCCCACCATGAGCAAGGAAAATCGAGAGTATGATGTATTTCAATAAATTAGGCCTTCAAAAACCATCTTTAGATAATGGATAGGTGTAATAGTAGTAATAGAAGCTGCTGTTTCAAATCCTTCACACTGGGAAATAATTCTATCACCATTTTAAAACTTACTTGGGAACATTCCCCACACCTCATTATTATGGCAACTGAAATTTCAAATCCTCAAAGTCATTGGCCTGGAATGATACAGTGGCCTACAATGTAGTGGCTAGATCAAGAAGTTATTGGAACATGAATTTTACATTTAGATTTTATTACATAATGAAGAAGACCTCCACACTAATTCATTCTCCCAGTTGTTACAAAATATTAGCCTTTAGATGTCTAAGGATTATTGTGCTTTAAGAAAACAGGCAAGAATTAGCTACATTGATAGTCCCCTGACAGTATCATTATGAAAGGGTAATGAATTTTTTCCAACCCACAGCATATATACTACACAGTAATTGTAAGGTTGTGTGAAAATTTCCTTGAGTAGTTAATGTTTGCCAAAATGAGCACAAAACATGTGTATGCAGCGCATTTCAACAAAGTCCAATGGTCCTAAAGGTAGTTAAAGACAGGCTATTTTTTTGGTGAAAAAAACACAACTTACTGAATGATTTATGCATACAAAGAATAGTGCTGACATTCAGCCAGCCATGGCCCTTCACACTTAATGGTTAATATCTCAGAAAACCCCCGAACTTAAAAAAATCATTCAAAAGAGAAGCTACCACTGATTAGACATTTCAATAACATAGGCTGCTATTCTGAATCGAGCGACGCTATTTCTGGCTAATGCCATTTCTTGCTCCAGAATAGCAACAGAAGCGATTCTGAATACGGTGCAGCTATCCAAGGCGTCGGTTCCGTAATGCTATTATTAATCCCGCCCCTTCCTGTATGAAAACCTTCCAGTACAGTAATTGGAAAGTCAGGCAGCCAATGACAAGCGATGTTTACGTTTTTCACAAACAGCTGAGACCTTCGCCATGGATGCCGTGAGTCTGGTGCATGAAAGAATGTTTTCAATAAATAATCCAACTAAATTCATTCAATGCTGTCGTCAGATACTATTATTATACTTTATTTTGTTCTGCATTCATCAGCTGATAGATAACTCTCTGATAATTTTAGATTTTGTGATAGAACGGGATTTCAGTTTAGGAGAGGCTGGCGATGTTTGTTATACATTCCTATATGAACATTAAACTGCTACCCGAGCTGGGAAAACAATTTTAATTTCTATTGCGATAGTTCACCTCACCATCGTAAAAAAGCATATTATTTTCATGTATCTTTTAGGTTAATATTTTAACTTTTACAATTTATTCTATGGAGCGGACGATGTTTGGATACATGAGACGTGCATGATCCAGCATTATCTTCAAAGTATAATTTCATTTGAAGTTATCATTGGATTTGTTACCTATAACAATGTAGTATTCTATTAAATTCATCAACTGATAGAAAACTTTCGGAGAACCTGTGCGGTGAATGGAAATTCAGTTCAGTACATTCATGAGACGTTTGTTACATATTGACAAATAACGGATTACCATGCTGAGAGAACAATTTAAACACGTAAGATTACAGTCTAACTCAAAATTGTAACAAAGCTTATTGTTTTTGTGTATCTGTTGGGTTGTTTATGTTATTCTCACCACTTAACGACTGAGCAGACGACGTTTGGATGCATGTGAAGTAGGAATAATGATATATTAGTGTATCAAGGAAAGTGATGTGATGGTAAATATCAACTATTTTATCATGGATATTTGAAATGTATTATTTTAAATAGCCCGTGAGCTTAATAAGATGGTTAGACATCGCAATTAGCCTCTTGAAAATCTTAACACTATTTTGTGAACGGGATTTCAGTTCAGGAAAGGCTGGCGATGTTTGATCTGCGTACCTATATGGACATATAACAGCTACCCGTGCTGCGGAAACAATTTTAAATACTATAATGATAGTTCACCTCACCATCCTAAAAAAGCATATTGTTTTCATTTACCTTTTAGGTTAATATTTTAACTTCCACAATTTGTTCGAGGGAGCTGACGACGTTTGGATGCATGAGACGTGCATGATCAAGCAAACTGATCCAGCATTATCTTCAAAGTACACTTTCATCTGAAGTTAACATTGGATTTGTTACCTAAAATAATCTAGTACCTATTCTCTTAAATTCATCGAATGATAGAAAACTTTCGGAGAACCAGTGCAGTGAACGGAAAATCAGTTCAGAAAATTCCTGTGACGTTTGTTACGTATTGACAAATAACGGATTATCATGCTGAGAGAAGAATTTAATCACGTATAATTACAGTCAACTCAAAATTGTAACAAAGCATATTGTTTTTGTGTATCTGTTGGGTTGTTGATATTATTCTCACCACTTATTCGACTGAGCAGACGACGTTTGGATGCATACGGAGTGGGAATAATGATATGCAAGTGTATCAAGAAAAGTGATGTGATGGTAAATATCAATTATTTCATCACGGATATTTGAAATGTATTATTATAAATAGCACCGGGCTTAATAAGATGGTTAGACATCGTAATTAGCCTCTTGAAAATCTTGTGGGACCGTTGGGAGGTTTGAAGTGAATGTGAATATGGTAAGCAATATTTCGAGTCGACTTGTTTAAATAATACAACGGAAATGCTAGATACAATTCTTTACGGAGAGAGTGAATACTCATCCATGCGTGTAGAACAGGTTCTTCTATTTTACCTAAACTTGTTATCCCCGGCTGAGAGATGGGAAAAATCATGCAATGCAAGAATAAAGCAATGAGACTCGGTCAAAAAAATACCAGTCTACAATGAGAGGTACGGGAAAAGGCAATGTCAAGGAAGGCTTCCATTTTCATGCTTAAACTCAACTTGGTTCAGTTTCAAATAAGTTTGCTCACTTTTCCTTCCCGTCCAGCTTGGCACATTTGCCGACTTTTTATGAGAAGAATTTTTTATGTTTACTGGAATATACGTATTGACAACTGAATCCTGCTAACATTTTTAAGTATTTAGGAACACTTTTCAATGCATATTTTGCTGAATCTTCGTTAGAATACGTGTGATAAAGAATCAGGTGGCCGTTGCTATTCGTATAACGTGGGGATCAGACCGTCGCCTAAAATAGCAACGCTCCCAGGCGTCATTTCGCGTTCAGAATCACAGATAGCGGCGCCGCTATTTCAAAACCCGTAAATAGCAACTTCCGGTAGACATTTCTTCATTCAGAATCGCAAAAAGCGTCGGTGTTGCTATTCTTGGGAAAATAGCAACACGATAGCTATTTTAGGCATATAGCATTAATGCTATTTAATTCAGAATAGCAGCCATAGCCTGGGCAACATTTAACCTCTGTAACACTTTTCTCAAAACCATCTTTGAAGGGAAACACGATTACTTTGCAAAAATAATTTGAACTTACAGTTCATTTGTTTTGGATAATGCTCCCGAGCACTCACCTTATACTACCGATCTTTCTGAAAAAATCAAAGTTAAGTTCTTACCTCCCAACACCACATCCATAATCCAAAAATATGGGCAAAGGTGTCATTGTCACTTTTTGAGCCCAATATTATGAGAACTACTACTAAACCAATTAAGGAGAGGGGTAGTGACAGGCAATCATCTTGTATGAATGGTGTTTGGAAAACTATAAACCCCCTCCACAGTTTTTGCATAAGTGTAAACGTTACTCTCGTTGAAGCTGAAATCCTAAATTTCTAGACAGCTAGCTTTCACAAATTCGAGGAGAAAGACATTAAGAATATGCTGGATGCCCACTATGAATTGAACAGAGAAAAGTTGAAGCCAAATGACAAAATGGGTTTGCAGCTTCTTAGAAACCATCTTTATCCTTGTGTTTCTATCTTTGATGTACTGCAAGAACACAACATTTGTTTCATTGAATCTCCCAGAAATAGTAGGAGAGCTGATATACCTGGGAAGCACATTGGTCTGTGCACTGGCCAGACAAAACTAAAGTCAGCAATTTCATTTCTGGCTCAGGTCTATTTTTTAAGTGTGTTTGTTCCATATCACTTTGTATGAAGGAATATTACAACAATCCACAGTAAGAAATATGAAAACCCCAACTGGTTTTTCATTGTAAGTTAGGCAGACTTCAAAATTACATCTAGAGCCACATCCATACCTATAAAAATTTTCGGTAATAATAATGCACAGCATACATTTTTGTGCAAATGTGGGGGTTTGAGTAGATGTGGACAAGACAACTCACACAAGAATTTATTCCTAATTCATCACACACGCTCCACACAAGAGTTATTTTTTGGTGAACAATGAAGGATTTGTGCCAAATTCAGGTTCTCAATATGGATGCTTCAGTCGCATGATTGCTTATCTTTCTATCCTGTCAACCTGACTTGAGCACAAACACATGCCGCACAGAGTAAAAATTTGTGAGAAAATAATTTTCAATCTGTACCAAAAATATTCACAGCAAATGCAATCACCACAAATATTTATAGTGTGGATTTGAACCTAAAACCTGAAAATAACTGGAATATTGAGCCATAAATAATGCTAAATTACAGCACGAAGATCTTGTAACAATGCTACCATGCACAATGCTCCAAAAATTCACACTCACATTAATTACAAAATTATAACTGAATATGTTAACTTGAGCTTACCATCTTGAAATACTCTTTCTACATTAAGGCCATAGGTTGCACAAGTTTCATAGTATGAACAACGCTTCAGATCTGCAGCAAGTTTGCGGGCTCTTGCATCATCAATTACACGGGGATTATTCTCACTGATGGCATCTGCAAAGTAAATCCTGTGAATTAGTCATCTTACAGGCATAAGAAGCAGGAAGCACATTTTTCAAGATTCTATACAAATAAAAGGGTGGTTTCTTATTGAGTACATATGATATCAGCTATACAATGTTACCATTTGGGAATGGTTAAAATCCAATAGAACACCATGATTCCATTCTTGGAAATCGCACATTCCCACCTTTTTTCCAGTACCATCAATTTTCTAACCACCCTAATGTATTTTATATCACCTAATCACATCATTTCACCTTCAACTTTCCAGCTATTGTATTAGGCATTGTGAGATTTTAAAAATAAGGACTATATTACAACGGACAATTACCACAATTCACAGAACCAAATTACACATTTTGTTAAGAAACATTAACATCAAAAAGATGTTTTCTATTAGCAAATGAATGGAAACAACAGGAAACGTTTTGATCCGATTTCTAAAAATCTGCATAAGGCACATTTTGCACCGCAAAAATTCAACCTCAAAGAGGTTATAGCGCTAAAAAAAATTAAGGGAAGAACTTAAATAATTTCATAAGATACTTTTATGAAAAAACTTAAAGAGAATTTCTTCAAGACTACCTATTCCCACCAACCAGTTCTTGGAAAGTGATGAGTATGAAACTGAACTTTCAAGTACGTTGTTTTTACATTATCATAATTCTATACAACACCAGGAGGGGTAAGACTTAGAAATCTCCCACTGATTGCCGCCTTCTTTAAATTGGTGAATGGTTTGTGATTACATACATAACCATGCATGGGGAAAGAATGTAATACATTAATTCATGGGATGAAATTTTAAATCATAAGAGAAGAAGATAAGAGAGGCATGCAAAGCCTTGAAATGAATTTGCAGAAGGATTCAAGAAAAACTTCAACTTGTATTTTAAGACCAATTAAGGATTTCATCATTAAATTCAGTCTTATTTTTCAAAGAATCATTATCTTCGAAAGAATTTTACAGTAGGAACTAATGATAACTACACCTGGAAAAGCACAAAAATTCAGTTCCTTATGTTAGAAGGTAGTTTCCCTCATCAACTGTAGTGTGGGAATTAAGCTCACACCATGGCAATCTCAATTTCCATGAATAAGGTTAGCAAAATATTTTCCCTTCAGGAAATAATTTTGTAGCGAGTAAATTCCAGAATATGAACCCAGAATGATTTGTCAAAATGTCTTTGGTTGATGTCTTTAATTTAAATTACATATTTTAAAAAAGGCAGAATATCTAATAGTTGAAGATTTGAAGAAGAATTTGAGAAGAATTGTAATGCATGAGAGTAGAGATTTATGTCAGACTTGCAATGCCTGAAGAAATTTGCAGGGGGTGTTGTCTAGAGGAAGTAGGTATAGTATACTCCTGTCCAAAAGAACTTACCACCTCGGAGCCAAAAAATTTCGAAGTCCTGAGTTGATGTCGATGTGACAACGCTGAACCATGCCCCCTTGAGTGGGATAGCAAAAAACGCACGGGAGGGAAGAGGAACCTTCTTTGAGCTTGCTTGACGAGAGGGAACACCCTTTGACGAAAAATTTTGACCTGTGAGTGGATTATTTCTGGGAGTATAGGGGTGGGTTGGGTCTATTGTGTCTGCCCGATCTGGGCTCTAACCACATGCTTATGGGTGGGGAAGCATGTAGATAAGAAAGGTCAGTCGGTGAATGAAGAACAGCGGAATGGCAAATGGCAAACTTGTCCTTGAAGTTACAAGAATTTAAGCAAGACTCAAATATCCACTTCTTGTCTCCATCAGTGTACAGGAAACCTTAGCTGAAAGTGATGGGTCTTCCCTATATTAGGTCGCAGAGAGGCTATTGCCGTCGCTACAATAGGTCGAATCATATCAAATGAAATATAAAAATTGTTCTTTTACTTTTATATTTTAGGAAGCAACAAGCCCTCGCCCAACAAGCAATAGTGACCCATTTACCAGGAATATATTGCAGATTTGAATCACTCAGAGGGGTTGAATCACGTTGAATTGGATACCAAAATCATTCAATAACACTTAAAGAGTTTTAATACCAATAAGTCCTTTACTAAAAAAATATAATTATTCTTTGGTGATAATAAAGTGACTTACTAATTTGATATGTGGCTGAAATCGCCGCAATGTTTCACCGAAAGTTTTTTCCTTCTATAGTAAAATCATTCCAAGAATTCCTTTGGAACAATGCGACTATGCATCATTGAATTAAATGTTTTTTTCCCACGTATAGCTATACAACTCCTCCTTGGAAGCAGTTTTACTTCAAATGTGGATTGGAATTACTCAACGTCCTATTATTTTACTGCTAGAATGCTTTGACTTCCACCTTCCATCAACTCAACCACTGAATTCAGCCTTCATTCAATTTTTGTTTCCTGGGAGAAATTGATAGGGATGAAATACACTGCTTTCCGGACAGAGACATCTTTTTGCTACACCATGTCAAGACTTGGCACCACTTTGTCTCTTAGTCACTAAAAATAACTATCTGCGTTGCATCAAAGCTCTGACATGTATTGCCGTTTACCAAAGAATCCTTCCTTTAATGTCCATATAACATGCATATATAACAACGTAGTCTTAATTTACAAATACATATTTTGTAAAAACATAGGGTTTTTATTTTTTCCTGCTGGATTATAGGTCGAAGAATAGTTATTTCCGTTCTTGTTCATCAGCCAACAAGAACTTATGAGGCTCGATCATTCTCATCGCTTATTCAGTCCACGTCCTTGCCTCCAGGCAACATTCTATTCAGTTGTTTCCGAAGAAAGAACCTCATGCTTTGGCTATTTGAACAAAGATCTTTCGTCATCACTGATTGGAATAGTTATCTCCCAACAAAAACTACCTCCAAATGCCTCGCCTTTGCAGAATTAGTTAGAAGTCTGTGCCCGCCTCCTTGGCCATCATTGCTAGCCAGCATTGGTATTGCCGTTTTCTATGTCCACTCACACCGAACTTTTGGCACCTAGCCATAGTAATTGTGAAAACAACTTCCATAAAAGCACTTCCTGCCATATGTTTTGTGAATATTCTATAACATTCTTTTGAAAACAGCAAATTTATGAAGCAAAAGCAAAAAATGAGGTAAACTCTTAAACATTTTTAACGTATCAGAATAGGATGAGAAAATAATCATAAAAAGAGATCCGAAGATGGGGACCAGAGATGGGCATGTCCTCTCCGCACTATCTAGTTTTTGCAAATGAGAAGCCTAAAACCACCTGACTGAATGGAAACAGCTCAAAAACCACACCCCTCCTACACGCCCACTCCCAGCTGAGAAAGAAACTGTAGAGCCCTATTTAGGTCACTTTCAGCCGAGTAAAGCCTTTCCTCAAACCAGGAAGGAGAGGAGGGCTTCCTTTTGTGTGGAATATTTATTGCTCGTCCAGAAATGTATTTTTGAGGTAGACAGGGTGTTCCCTCAACACATAGATTTTGGATAATAGATTGGAGGCTGAATTCACTAATTGAGTGAACTGGAGCTAGTATTTGAGTCACTCAAAGAGTTAAATAAATGACATTGAGTCCTTTTTTACTGGGTTTATGTGAAGATTATTTGTTCCATCAATTTCAACGATTTTCCTGAGAAAAAAATCGAGACATCGTCACACCATTAAAATGATGTTAGCGACCAGAAACCTGATGTTATTAGAAAGATATGAGGATTGAAATATGAGGACTTGTTTAAATAAAATCAGAAATTTATTATGTTTGAGTAGTAATACATTTCATGGGAAATATTTCCTGTGAATAATTATTTGAATTGAAATGTTGTTTCAATAAGATGTGGAAGTTGTTGGCCTACTTTGCCATACTCTTTTTTTTTTAAGATCACGAAAGGAATATAACCACTGCTCAAAGCTGACATCACTGCAGTCCTACGTTAGCAACCATTTTCAATTTCACTTAATGTTATCTAGATGATAGCAGTGTAATTGAACTTAGGGAGGATGGCCATTGAATAACGAAGTTATTTCGGATACCATTATATAATTATGAGATGCAAAGTAAATCGAAAGAACTGGCGAATTTAGGAGCAGGATGAATTTAACCAACCTTAATCACTTCTTCCTAAGAGACTTAATGAAAAATAAAGGTAGAATACTTGTGACGTAACCCCAATGACCAATGCTCTGTTTTCCCAGAGTGATGTTAATAACAAATAAGTTAAGACTGTGGAAAGGTAAGAGTGGATACTTGAAAACTGCCCGAGGAAATCATTTTCATAGTTCTTACCTCTCGATACTAGTTTAAAGATAATAATGCAAAAGTTTGCTGTGTAACATATGCCCATGAGATGAAGTTGGTATAAGTCTTAACATTTTGTGGCAAATAAATGTCTCTAACCAGCAAACAGTATATTTTATCCCCATGAATTATTATGAACTCTATGGTTAAGTGGATGGAAGTCGGTTTAAAAGCATTATCACAATAGAAAAAATGGGCATAGAGACATTTCAATTCACATATGAAATAAATACTGTTTCTAAGAGGGACTTTAAAAGCAATTTGTGGTGAAAAATGTCCAATTAAAAATCAAAGACCAGTAGCAATGCTCCAAACGCGGCGGATGAAATTTTTGTGATACCAACTACACTATAAATATTATTTACGTAAAAATGGAATCACAGTCTAAGCAATGAATTTTACTCTTGGAGAGTATGGCAATCCGAGTAGTCAATTGCATCTTCAAATTCCTCTTACCCGTGTAACTTTGTAGCATGTAGGTTTAAATTAACACGTAAAAGTATTTCTTAAAATAAGCTTTGTGAACTTTCATCACGCATTCACTGGAAAAGTAACTAAATGAAGGGAATGTTTATAAAATTGAATCAGCTACCGAATAGACAAAGGAACTCACTTCTGGATCAATATTTGGCATGTATGTAACCATGGAGATTCCGAAACCACAAGGAATTTCATAAAATAAAACAACTCTTCAAAAATTTCAACTGTTTATAAATAAACGTATAACATAATCATTCAAAACAAACTAAACGAGCAATGGGGATAAAGACGAATGCTGAGCTTTCCACGTCTTCCAGCAGCAGAAATCTAGAGGTCTGGGAGCGACTGAAACGAGCCATCGTCCTTTCATTCTCGCCCAGACAAGAGAGAAGAAGCCTCGACTCCCCTTAGAATAATTCCTCCTGGCCTGGGTCCTCCCCACTCCATCCTTTCTTGGGTCAAAATTTCCCCTCCGTGCATCTTTTCCCTCGCCAACTATGCGAAGGACGACCTTTTTTCCGTTTCGTACGTTTATTGTTTTACCGGGCAGGGGGCGTGGTTCGACCGTGTTGTCACATCAAACCCAACTTGGGATAGAAATTTTTCGTCTCTGAGATGGTAAGTTATTTTTGGACAGGAGTATACATTGCCATAAAAATGCTTTAACAAATGTCATCCCTATTGAGTACTGAGAATCAAACTTTTAATGGAAATATACATAATTTCTGGGATTCAGCTACCTGATTTTTATTTCCCTAGAAACATCCTTATCTTTCCAATGCTGAAATGATCTTGTTTGACATATTTGATTACCTCTAAGTCCCCTAAGAGTGCATCCCTTGAACTAAACCAGGGGTGGATGCATTACAGAATTATGGCAAGAGGATATATATATTCCCAAGAATCATTCAGGTTCCATTAACCATTTTGCTGCACTGGATTTTTATCCTTTGCATGGAGAGATGAAGAACATCGGTAAAAACAATGACAAGGCATACTCGTCATGTGCAGCAAAAGGGTTAAAGACGACAAGAGACATTTAAAACAATAACTAATTTCAAACTCCATGGGTACTTTGCAAGAATCATCTTTTTCCTTGGTCTGGGTAGAATTCTAGTTGATTCTTGGTCAGCCGTAAATTAACAACATGAAAAATTATTACCATTTTCCAATCAACAAGCAGAGTAAAGTGCCCAAACTAATCTGAAAGGTAGCAAAAACTATGGTAATTCACCAGATTTCATGTGTAAAATTTTCTAAATTTCAACAATACAGTTACTGACTGTACTCAGCCTGAAAAGCAACTCTCCCAGTATAAACTCAGAACACTCACCCTGCGTGCCAACAAGGATGAGAGGCACCTCAGAAGAATTCCGAAAATGTGCCATTTGTGTGTAATAGCTATACACAGCATGGAAGCTTGCTTCATTTTCCAAGCTGAAGACAAATATAATGGCATCAACCCACGCAGCAAACTATAACAAGATATTAAGAGGCATAAGCAGAGGGGTAATGTGTCATAATGACTGAATTGCTTCAGAGGAACCATTTCTGAGAACGGAAATTAACGCTCGAACTGCAAGCAGTATTTTCGAGCATGGGTTCAACAATGGCATACAAATTATGCAGGTAAATGAGTGGTATTAAACTATACACCAGGAAAATTATATAGCACTGATAAAAATCAATTTGAGTAGTGAAAACATTCATTCATTTTCCTGGAAATGATACAATAAGACAAACTCAAACATAATTATTTTACTCATATTTATACTGGAAAATTATCAGGGAATACACCAAGGTCAGGAAAATGTGAGAAATTCATAAAATTTACTGATACACACCAGAAAAACTTAGAAGAATTAAGTGGCCATGATAATGGACTTAATAATGACTCATTGTACTCAATAGGTATCCAGCTAAGTAAACAATGGTTTTAACCATGAATATACATAATGGATTCAAATGTTTTGAATTGTTACCTAGGTTGTGTGTTGCCTAAATTTACACATTTAGTTCATCCAGTCTTTGGCGCTGCCTTAAAAATAGTCCTCTGTCAACTCATAAATGGCCATTGTTGATTGCCATTAACGTGAGACTGTGTTGGTTTTTACTTTACTGTTGAAGTGATATGGACAGAGCGAAGATTTAAATTACAGCTGATTATTTTGAACACCTATGAGTAATTTTGTGGATGGTGGCAAGGAAAGATCTGCTATAGAAATTGAGCCAGAGTTGTATGAAGCTTCAATTCTGAGCCCAAGTTGATGGTTGTCAGACACCGAATCAAACTCCAGCATGCTCGGCATAATTCAAGATTTTCCAATGCCTTCTCCATTCAGAATTTGTTTAGAACCAGGCTAGAAAACAGGGTGTCAGCAGACGAGGACTGAAAATGCCAAACTCAGTTGAACAAGAAGGAACTGTTCAAGACGACGGTATGTGAAGACTTCAAATTTACTGGATTATCTTTCGTTAGTAGATTTATATTTTCATTAGCAGCACCCGTAAAGTTTAGATAGGACTAGTAAATTCAAACGTTCACTTGCATTGGCTAAAATAAGTTGAGATCATAAAAACCTCTAGAAACAGACTTATTCATAACCGCCACATGCTCCCTGTAAATGTAAATAAGTGGTGTTTACTTGGGTTTGTACAGTCATTTTCTAAGATTTTTTAAAATTCGATTTTTCGCGGATGAACGTGTTCTCTGATGGTGAAACCTAAAAGTATTCAGCTTACATAGTCGTGCTTGTATGTGCATATTGTGAACGTAAAATGAATTCATTAGATTTAAGGAAGACTATTTTCCATATCGCGTGTTTAAAATGAAGATAAAATCAAACGTTTCAAAGGTAATTAATGCTGATAAATATATATATATCAAGAGCAACACAGATAGAGCATTAGTAAACAACAAGAAACTTAAGGTCATAAATGGTTTTCTTTGACTGTTTTGAAATTATGGCTTAATGCTTTTCCAAATTTTACTATTTATTTTTTTGCTCTATTTTAATGGTTCCCAGCAGGCAAATGGTGATAGTTTACGTTCTGCTGACTGCATTTACATTTGAACCATCGCAGTACCAGTAATAGAAGACTGGTGGCATGATGATTGACAAAGTTCTTTGTTTTGTTTACGTGTGGAATTCTAGGCAACACTTATTAGCATGGGGTCAACAATCCATATGTATATTCATGATTTGAACATCAAGAAAAGGAAATCATAAAATAGTTTTCAATTTCAATAAAAACTTAAAAGGCCTATTTCTGGCTAGCTGGCTAACACACCTGACTGGCAATTGGGAGATCCAGGTTCGAATCCTGGTCAAGTCAAATGATTTTTTCACAGCGAATTTCAACCCTGGTGTTAAAAGGCCTAGTTTTCCCTTGGTCATTAAGGTCATTAAGATAACTGTTTCACAATAACAGTAGCCACACACCCAAGTTACACAAGGTCTTTAAAATGTAAACATTGGTGACAGGCATTTTAAAACAAAGAACTTCACAAGAGCACATTAACATAAATATTATATCAGCATTCATAAACCAGAAAAGTCGGCCTTCTCTAACCTGCGCTTCAGGAGGACCGCCTTCATCCCGAATGAGCAAAAGATGGGACTGCCCATCAACCACCACCTCCTTCTTGAATCGTCCACCTTCAGGTGACTCCTCTTGCATATAGGATCCTGTGAGGTAGCGATGAACAAGTGCAGATTTGCCTGATGAGAGGGAACCAAGAATTCCAAGACGAAGGTCTGGAACATTGCGACTCAGTGTCCACTCTTGGCTGTTCACAAATGAATCTGAGGGGTATGGAGGAAATATATATATATAAATAATAGAAATCAAAGAAAGAAAAACAAATACACTTGAAAGCACTGATCAATAAATCAAAAAATGATTTATTCTAAATATAGAGAATGAAGTATGACGAAGGAACACTGCAAACTATTTCACACAGAGTAACAAACTTGTGTTTTGTTTGTTAGCAGCTGGTATGACACATCTAGGGCTGAGGGAAGATCCAGGGCACCAAATATAATTCACAGACAAAGCAGCAGGGTATTTAGAGGAGCACCCACGACAATGTCTGCAACAGGAGTATCAGAGTAATTATCCTTTCCTACCAATCTGGAGGTCAGGGTTTGAACTGTGCTTGGGTGGTTCCATTATATGAAATATTACCCAGAAAAAGTTGAATATCACTTACAGCCTAATCACATATTCATTATCCTCGACCAAGCACCAAATAATTAATACATAGGAATTAATCCCAGCGTACTTCTATGTACACCTTAACTTAGCATGAGGAAGAAAACAACATCGAAAGAAAACAATATTTAGGCGATACTTGCCAAGGGAAAAGCAATCAAGCCACCAGGACTTGGGCAAGGGTGATGTAAAAAACCTTCAAATTTCACTTAAAAACTGAGCTGTACATGAATGCAAAGCAAAATGCCCAACATTAAGAATGCCAATTTTACCTATTAAAGATTCAGTCACAATTGTTCTCACTAGATTGCATTTGAAACTTGAGGAATTAGTTCCAGGGTGACTTTTTACCATGCTAAGGGTTGCAGAAAAAGTTTTAGTATGGCTGCTTCTATTCGATAAGCCTTTTATTTTGTGCTGAAATGGTCTTGGGAATGAGCTCAGCTAAGAAAATTCTTTGGAAGAGGGTACTGAGGCCCCCACCAATCAGCAACTGATGATTTTATGGCTGGTTCCACGTCTATTGCACATTGACTACAAACACAAGTGTAAATTGATTATGAATTTCTCCTATTGATAGCAACATTTTCCGGAAATTTTATCCATGGAAAATTTCACCCACACTTCAGAGAAGGATAGAGGACCAGCAAGGACACAAGCTTCAAGTTCAACTTCATACCCCCAAAGAATCACAAAACTAGGACTTCGACTGATTATCCACAACTGGGTAGGTAAGACATCATGCCCACCATAGCTTATATCCAATGGATGATGTGTCATCAACATTAACTCCTAATACGACTGGCTCTACTTACATTTACTCAAAACACCTTTTCAATTAGTCCAACAACTTCCTCATATTATGCAATTGAAAGTCTTTTTCAATAGGTATTAAAATCCAATCAAAGGCTTAGGAAAAAACAAAAACTTCTCTCTAATATCTGTCCATCAGAGACCTCAGCTATTCAATTCAGAGTGTCCATCAGCTGGGCATTTGTAAATTCCCTGAGATTTCCAGGTCTTTCAGACATAATTTCCATTTTTCCAGAGGAAATAATGATTTTTTTCTCGTTAATTACAAGAGAAACATCGTTTTTTTTGGGTGGTTTTTTTGGGTGATTAAAAGGAATATTTTTAAACTTGCATATTTGGAGGAAAATGAACACAAAACTTTAAAATAGTTCGAGAGGAAATCACATCACCACACTTGCTTAGATTTAGACATTGTCATGCTGGTGCTCAGGAACAACGTTATATTACAGCCCGACTTTGCTTTGCTTTATATTTTATAGCGTTGATATAAAATGATCTACAACTTAAACAACTGAAGGAATTGACTTTTTTCCTTATTTTGCTAAATGCATCAACGCAAGGGAAATTTGACTTCGCAACTTGCCGATAAAGGCACGTTCTTTACGCCACTGATTTTCAGACTATGACCAATAAGAACACAATGTACCTATATAGAAAACATTGTACCTCTTTCGGTGATTACAGGAATGCAAAATGCGACAATGCAAGGGAAATTTGACTTAGCAACTTGCCGAAAAAAGAACTTGGCTTCCATTGCTGTTATATATTTACACCACAGAAAATTCCAGACTCAATTCGTTATTTCCCTGAGATATCCCGGTTTTTCAGAGTGCAGAACACCCTGCAATTTCATCCCCAGTCCTACTCCAATTCCTGACACCTGACTTCTCTTTTCCCACTTTCTACTTCAATGTCTGAGTCATTCTCCAGTAAATCACCCTTAATAGTTTTTACGTCAAGAAGAGCCAATCCGATTGCCCCAACCTTTTTTCAGTTTATTTGCTCATTTCTTCACAGCAGGGATCCATTCTGTTTTCAGTCTTCAGACTGTTCTAAAGCCTTAAATAAGGCATAGCACAGCAATTTATTTCTTCCTCCTATTTTCCAAGCAAATATTCTAAACCAAGTGAGAAGTTACTCTGGGATCTCATTAACTCCTGCTGGATCCTCTAGGATGCACATTAGAGTTCATTATTTATATATTAGTCCTAGTCCAGTCCACTCAACACCAGATAATTACAAGTTCCAGCTAGAGATTGCTATCCAACTATCGTCCACAGACGGTGGGGAAAGAAATGTTTTTATTCCAGACAATTAGCTCAGTGGCTTTTAAGTAACTAATCCTACCAGTACTGGTATAACAGAATTATTATAACAGAATTACTCCAGACAATTAGCTCAGTGGCTTTTAAGTAACTAATCCTACCAGTACTGGTAAAACAGAATTTATTTGCAGATACTGACCTAATTTGCTTGGAACTAGAGCTAATTACCTTGGAACTATTACAACACTGGATCACTATACTGAATTATCCACAGTCCTTAGGCCCATATCGCATGATATATGACCCAGGACAAGACTTAGTAAATTAGCCAGTGCAAGACAGAGGTATGATTGGTGATGAGTCCAGTATGATTAGTGTAATCCTAGAAGGCTGCACACAATCATTGAACTTGTACAGGTGAGCCAGAGGCATTTTCATTTACACCTCAACCAATGTTGACTAAAACATTAAATTGGCCAATCAAAGACAGCAGGAGACTAAAACAGTACAATTGACTTAACTGCTAATTGTTGATTTTGTACATGGTAACTTAATGATAAGCATGCTAGTTCCATTAATCACAATTCTTGCGACCTACCATGCCAGCAAGTATCACTGAACTCATGCTCAGTCAGATATCATGTGAAATGGGCCTTCGACTTGTAAATATAAGAAGAAACATACTCCACAGAACGAAGGTTTGGTGGCTTCTGAATCCCTAAAGTTTATAAAAAATACCATACATTGCTCTCTGCCATTAACCCAATGGAAAGTCTATCTCGGCAACTAAATACAATAGAAAGCGCAGAAAATGAATGGGTCACCTTTTTTAGGACCAAGGGATTGGAAACACCATAACCGCACCAGTTACATTGGCATCTTCAATGCAGAGGCATGTTCGTGATTTTCCTACTTTATAACATTCAAACCTAATCGGATAATCCCAGGGTTACATAGCAATTTGGGTTATCTCAACAGTTACATAATTAATAAACGACCACGATTTTGTGATTAAGTGGTGATTTAAAATGATCTTTACAATATATTGTTTCAGACACTAAGTAATAATGCATTATTTCAAGCATATGATCACTATTCATAAAATATTAAAATGATATTAATATTATATAATGACAATGAAATATGATACTTGCTTTAAGACTTGGAAAGGCACATTAAAATGAAATAACAGTAAAAATGACAATACTATATCTTCGGACCTGCCTGTCCATAAACTGCCAAATCTAAAGGCCAAATTCGTCGGATTTACGGGTGGCCAAGGCGCAGCGTAACCGCATTACCAAGCGAGCGAATTGAAGGTGATACCACGGTGCAAACGGAATTTTCACTGAGCAAACTACTCCCACTATGAGTTAATCAAAAGACATCATAATATTTAGCCTGAATTGCTAAGCATGAACACGAAAGTTTGGCCTCTTTTACCAACGATCACTACTAGCATAACGAATTACACATCCACCTGCATGGTCGACTCATACGGGTAGTCCTATCCCATAAAAGGACAAAGCCTGACCACCACCGCCTCGCTTCCGCTGTGTACGCACGTTGCATACCATTACGTCGTTAATGAGGGACCAATGCTTATCACCGCCAATCGTACAACCACACTGGATTAGAATACCAATAACATAATTCTACTAAGCGGCATAGAAGATTGAGGAATAGAACCATTACAGAGCATCAAAATAACTAACATCTGAAATAGCTATTGCCACTTCAGCAAACGCTTGTCACGTTCGGAAAAACGCAGCAAAAAGGTTCTGAAGAGTACCCTTTCTAGTTATTGCCACAACTTACAAATTCAGAGCGTTCGCCAAAATAACTAATGGCAACTAACGACTGTTTCGGAGCACCTAAACAACACAAGAAACCGTCGAAGGATCAAAACACCTGCACTGGTTCACTAAATGCCAGGTGTCATAAGTTGACAGTGGTAGGGTACACCACCACGGACACACCAATCCATGCATTTCCATCTATAAGTTATCACAACCATACACCACGGTACGGAGGGTCGAATCAAAATACTACCACGTGCAATGTTTGTCTCACCTTCAATGCAGACGACGTGATCGCGGACTTGCTGGGCCACCATAGGATCCGGCACCAGGTCTATGAGGTCATATATCGCGTAAATTGAGGGATGCACGCTTTCAAAGCGTTGAATTTCGTGGCGAATGGCCAGGGAATGGCCTGCCAACGGCGATGAGTTCATCTCGTCGTCTCCTTCATAACCAGACAACACCACTGCCTCCCGCTTTTCTGTTTACGACGCAACTCCGCCCACCGATGATGTACCGACGTCCCCAAACATGGCGCCTAGTGTTCCTAAAGGGCGCGTTTGTTTCTTAAGACAAGGAAGCCTCACCCTGTGACCAGGGTAATCATTCCATAAAATCATGAGAACTGCACACCTATCATAAGCCACAGCTTCTAGATATGGTGACATGGACACAACAAACACATAATGTAGGTCGACCGAGCACTTTTCACCTCAAACGGCAGTCGATATCACACTCTGCCACCTGGTAGACAGGATGTGAGCTTCAGAAAAGAAAAAAACATAAGACAGGCGTTATTCACATGAGGATTCGTCTTTCGCGCAAATGGTTTCTCTTACTGCCGCTAAGGCGGCACTAGTGGCCCTCTAACCTCTAGGCGTCACCACAGTTTCCCAGGCCTACCATTCACGAGGGTCGCTCAAACTCACCCATGAGAGAAGATGTTCAAATCACCTGATTTGAGAATGGTTTAACACCCTCATGAAACCGTTTTAACTTCAAATTGTATTAAATATGTGAATACATGAGTTAAGCTTCATTATTACACGAAATATTCGACTAAAAATGGCCACTTCATTAAAGGCAATAGCTCGCAAAACTCGTACCTTCAATCTCAACAAATATAGCAAAATACATCACTATTTTCTAATCCCTAAACCAGCCCCCTGCGTTCTACCAAGTAGCATTCATCTCATTTAGAAAATATTGCGGCTATTTAGTCCATAAATTTATCGTCAGGCCCCACTTGCCTCTTGTCTGGATCCCGTATAATAGCATCGCTCGCAATCTCGCAATAGGATCTTCTTCCATAGTAATAGCTCCAGTAATGCCCTCAGAAACTTAAGAGGGCATTAGTTTCACGCAGCCATTGGGTTGGCAGAAAACGCTTTTTTGCTCAAATAAGATAACGCTTATTTGCTTAAATACAATAACGCTTGTTTATTAAGCCTTTAAAAATAGTCTGCTCGCTCCCCAGAAAATGTAATTCACTTAACAACTAATTCGCTATGACGTCAGATCCTACCAGATTCCGACTTTGGTATATAGGCCGGGAACATATTTTCGTTGGGGCCTCGTAAATATTGTATTTGAAAAAATCTATATTTAAAAATGGTGAATTGTACCCAGGTTCGAATATACACCCTCAAAACAGACAAGAGAAGTAATTCATTACAACTCCGAAAGAGGCGAAAAGACAAATTATGGATGAAAATTATGGGATGTCATGCGCACTCATCTCCGAAAGCAAATTTGTGCGCTGCGAGGGTAACTTCGTCGCAATAAACTAAACAGCTCAGTAAAATAAAGCTGTTAATTGAATTTATTTTTGTTTGGTGATTAATGGAAATTATATCTCATCTCCGCAGTTTGAAGAAGATGAGGAAATTTAATGGGATTAAAGGTTCACCAATCATCGACCCAGGCAAATATCGAGCCATTCCCACAATATATTTATTAGCCAATGAAGGCAACCGGTTACAGAAGGTCGTAGGGCAGAGAAGAAAACGACAGAATTAGGAGAAAGGAAGAACATGTTTATCGTTATGATGAAATATAAAAAATAAATTTCGGTGGATTAAGTTCCGAACAAGCAAGTTTCAAAGTTAGAGGTATTCACTGGGAACAAAACTCAAAAAGCTTTGACATAAGGAGACGGTTAGCCAATGGCTTGAAAATGAAATTACTGTTTTTCACGCAGACATGTATTGAAAATGAAGACGTGAATGCGGGTAGAAATTCGCACACTTTTAGAATCTCTTTTTTGAGATTATTTCGAATCTCTTTATTTATTCTTGTCAGATTTGTATTGTTAGATCTGCCTAATGGATGCTGCCTGTGTACGGTGCAATAATGGTTACCCTGTGACTAGAAAATAAATGAAAAAGTTTGCTCCGTTTTCGCTGTCATCCGGACGTTTTCTTTACTTCTGTTATCCAAGTATTCCCATTTACAACAGGTTAAATGGGCCCAGTGCACCGAAGTGAATAAGGAAAGTTTTTCTTAATTTGCGTTGGATCAAAATAAAACGACAAGAAGTAATTTTTGCGATAACGTGAAAAAACTAAGTATCGAATGTCGAACTTTGAATCGTCATGTCAGTTCTGCCGTTACCGCAATTGTCGGGTATGAACTATTCTAATTGGAAGTTTCGGGTTGAAACTTTAATAGATAAGGAAGGAGTGAAGTATGTGTTGCAGCAGGAAGAATGAAATGTTAAAGAACCAGAAAAAGCAGCTTTCCGTTTCGACGACAAAAAGGCAAAGTGCGTCATAGTATAATGTATTACTGATCGCCACGTAGAAATAGTAAAGGGGAGTTGTAAAAGATAAACATGGGAAAGAACACAATCATGAACGGTTTAGTGTTTGATTGACATTAAATCTTGGCAGCTTGACGCAACTCCGCTTTTTTAACAAATAATAATATAACTCCATTTTTCCCCAGGCTGTTCGTGATGATAGAGCCATGTTTGCACATTGTGTGGCCGGGAATGCTGCCTCTGTTCATGATGCAAGAGTGCTAAAAAAAACTCTGGTGTAGCCCATTATTTGAGCAATCCGGAGGAATACATTCCCAATGATTTATATATTATTGGTGATTCTACATACGGAATACATGAGCCCTTTATGGACAACGGTCACCTCACAGTTCGACAAAAAAATTACAATATAAAGTAGTCTACGGGAAGGCAAGTCATGGAACGGGCATTTGGGCTACTCAAAGGACAATTTCGCAGTCTAAGAGATAAATTGCCATTAGTGGACGCGAAGAAATTGCCCGAGTTCCTCCTGGCATGCTGCATACTCAACAATATTTGCATGGAGAAGGGAGATGAACAGCAGATAGGGTAGGATTTGGTATTAGGGTGCTTCGACGACCACGGTCATTCGCACCGCTCAACAGCTTTTCATTGACTCATAGGTTAAAAGATATAATGAAATAAATTAATACGAATATTTATTTGTTTATAAAAATTATATTTCCTTAAAAAGGCCAGTTTCTTTTATAAAGTCTATTATTTTTTTAGTTGATTCCGCGCAATCGCCTAAAATTTGTCGTAGGTCTCCTTGAATATTCATCCTCTCGCGTACTGCCAAGTACTGGTCGCACTCGGGCAAGAGATGCTGTACTGTAATGGGTGAGTCGCATTCGTTGCATTGCAGTTGGATTTTGTCCTCCGAAAATAAGTACGAGTGTGTCAGGGGGCAGTGCCCTATCCTCAGCCGTGTGATGGAGACCTCTTCCCGGCGGCAAGTTCTGAAAGAAGTGGTCCACGCGGAGACCACCGGGTTTATTGAACGGAGTTTGTTTCTACTCAAATTCATCCACGTATCTATCCATTCCCGCAGGGCTACATTCTGTAATGCAGCCCTGAGGTCTACAGGTACCAGCGACGAAGCAATATCGGCACTGCTCAAAGCCTCTTTGGCGACGGAATCTGCTTTTTCATTTACATTTATTTCTACATGCCCGAGGATACATAAAAAAGTTAGCTTCATTCCCTTATCAATAAGGGACAAAATAATTGATTGAATTTCTTGAGCAATAGGAGAGAATGGGCCATAACTGAATATAGATTTTAGTGCGCTGGAGGAGTAGGTGCGTATTAGGAACTATCCCCGGCAGCACACGATGTTGCTCAGAGTCATCTTGATTGCAAAGAGCTCGGCCGTATTGATGGATTTAATAGGGTTTAGTTTTGCCTTGATGACTCCGTGGTAAGATGATACCACATCGCAGGCGCACGACGTGTCTGACTTCGACCCGTCCGTATACATGGGGGTGAAGTCGGAGTACCTCCACAGGATTTCCTTGAATTGTTTCTGATATCCGCAGGGGTCGTAGAAGATTTTCGGCAACGGAGTAGTCGAAATATAAAATCTGGTCGTGGAATCAACTATGGTGGGTGCTTAGAATATCCCGTAGGATACAGGTCAGGAAGATTAAAACCAATGTCAAATATAAAATTCCAAAATCGTACGCTCACAGCCTTAGTGGCCCTTTTCCTTCGATTAAAAACGTCAAAAAACAGAGGTTTACAAACACAATTAAAAAATGGGTGGGTGTTTGTAGATAAAATATTGGCAACATAATTGCACATGAGGATATCCCGGCGGGTAGCCAATGGAGGTTCACCGGCGTCGGTATACATACTGTCGACCGGAAATGTCCTAAAGGCCCCCGTGGCGATTCTAAGTCCTGTGTTATGGACTGTTGACAGCGGCCTTAAATACGATATCCTTCCAGAGCCATACATAAAACTTCCGTAATCGAGCCTAGACCGTACTAGTGCTCGGTATAGTAAAATCATAATTGCGCGATCTGCGCCCTACTTTGTGTTACTTAAAAACCGTAGGATGTTTAGACCTTTGAAACACCTATCCCTTAAAAAATGGATGTGGTCCTTCCAGTTAAGACGGTAGTCTAATATCATCCCTGAAAACCAAATGGAGTCGACATATGGCAAAACTGTTCCGTTCAATCGTAATGTCGGTGGCGTATGGATTCCTCTAATCCTGTATAAGTGCACGCACTTCGTCTTTTCCGGAGAAAACTGGAGACCGTTTTCTCGGGACCATTTGGAGACCTTATTTAAAGTAAGTTGAATTAATCTGGCAGAATTCATCAGTTTCGATGACCGACAAAAGATAGCCAAGTCATCGACGAAGAGGGATCCCAACACAGGAGCACTGATGCAGTCAGTTATATCGTTTATCGCTATGGCAAAGAGCGTTACACTTAACACAGAGCCCTGGGATACTCCGTTCTGTTGCGCATGTAAGCCTGATAGGTGTCTTCCAATCCGGACTTTAATAGGCGATTACTTAAAAAATGTTGAATAAATATCGGTAGATTGCCGCGAAATCCCCACTTGTATCGAGTCAATAAAATTTTATGACGCCAACAATTCATAGTAAAAACAGCTTTTGAATCTTGACCAGTCGGCTTGACGTATAATTCAGTTCCCACGTGGAATATTATCGCGATTAAAACCATTTTCTTTAAAAACAAAGAGGGGAAAATTATCACCCCCACACAGATCACTGAGAACCACAAGGTTCAACTTCGTCATAAGACTGCTCGAAGACATACATAAATCAATGGTAGAAAATTCCCCATTAAAACTATTTAAACGGGTTTTTCCCCGTTATTCATTAAAAACAGGTTTAAATCAGTAATAAAATTTGACAAAATTCGGCCCCTACGATTGCACTGACCCCGAGAGCTACCCATAGAGGATCATGGGCGTTGAAATCGCCTAGTAGGATATATGGCCGAGGTAGTGTACGGACGAGGTCTTCGAGAAAAAATTGGGTCACTGGTGCACCCTACGGTAGGTAAACATTACACACCGTAACTTTTTCCGAGGCATGCACGGTCACCGCTACCGCTTGAAAGGGCGAGTTAAGCTGCACTCGGGGGTGTTAAAGGTCTCCCGAATGCCAATCACCACTCCAACTTTGGCTCGTGGGCCGCTCGTATCGTCAAATCTAAAAACATTGAAGTTTTTTTAGTTCTTAGCTTAGCATTTAGAGTTCCCTCATCCGTCGCTTTAAAATGGGTCTCCCGGAGACATATGCAACACGGGTTAAAATCTCTAATTAAAACCGTCAACTCCTCGTGTCTATAAAAGCCATTACAGTTCCACTGAAGATAATAGCCATAAAATGGTAAAATAATAATAAATAAATATATTGTTTAGGATTAGACCTGGTAAAAGAATTAGCGCCGAAAACGGCGATAATTCTTTTTCTCCTTTTGCTTGGCACGGAGGACTTCTGTCTCTGAAAGACTTACGTCCTCCTCCATTGCCTCTGGTAGGTTTAAACCGGATGGGCCAGGGGAAGAGGTCTTTCCACGCTTATCAGCTGGTGGTTTTTGGCGGTTTTTTTTCCGGCAGAGCCCGCCTTACAATTATTAGGTTTTTGGCCTAATTTTGACTCATCAGTAGTAGTATTAAGTTTATAGGGTGCGTCGACAGCATGGTCATTTTGCACCACTACACGTCATGTTGATAATAGAAATATATATGTTACATACATTGGTATTATAATAAAATTGTTAACATGTACTCTTAGTCAAAATTAAAATAAATTTTAAATCCTTAAAATACCGTTAAAAAGGCCAGTTTCATTTAAAAATGATAAAACGCGGTTGAGAACAACTGAGTCATCGCCTAGGATCGACTTTATGTCTCCCGCTAACTGCAGCCTGCAACGTAAGCATCGGTATTTGTCACACTCCGTCAGGATATGCCGAACGCTGAGAGGGCAGTCGCAGTCATCGCAGCGAGGTGGTCGTTTCTCCTCGGTGAAGAGAAAGGAGTGAGTCAAAGGGCAATGCCCTATCCTCAAACATGTGATAACCACTTCCTTCCGGCGACTCTTCCTGACGGATATGGACCACGCTGACACTACCGATTTCACCCCGCGCAGTTTATTATTTTCTAAGTTCCTCCATATATCTTTCCACTCTTCTAGGGCTACCTTTCTCAAGATAGCCTTAAGGTCCTCGTATGGTACCAGCGTCAGAGTTATTTTCTCTGAGTCAAGTACCTCCTTCGCTAAAGCGTCGGCTCTTTGGTCGGAAATGTCCAGGGATACCCGCATGCCCTGGGACCCAAAGGAATGATACAGATATTCCCCTTCTGCTAAGGGATATCAAAGCAGTGTGTATATCTTGAACGATTGGGTGCATTGAAGAAAAGCTAGAAATGGAGTTCAGGGCACTAAGAGAGTCCGAGCATATGACGAAGGAGCCACTGTTTCCATCTATCCCACCTAGAGCCATTTTTATTGCGAGGAGTTCCGCTGTGTAAACACTACACAGCGGATTCAACCTCGCCTTGATGGCTCCATGGTGGGATGAGACAACTGCACATGCACAGGCAGCGTCAGACGTAGAGCCATCTGTAAAAACTGGCACGATACCGGGGTTGCAGTGAAGATTAGATAAAACTGACGCTGGTATTCCAGAGTAGTGGTTAAAGCTTTCTTGCGCTGAGTGAGTCCCATGTTGATTTTAGGAGCGGGAGTTTCCCATGGCGGATGTTTGGGAAAGCCAGTAGGGTATACTTCAGTAGTAGTAGTAGTAGATAGGGTGCATCGACGACATGGTCATTTTGCACCACTACACGTCATAATTATACAAAATAAATATACGCTGCATATTATGATATTATAATAAAGTACTTGATATAAACGCTGAGTCAAAATTAAAAATAATGTTACATCCTTAAAATACTATTAAATAGGCCAGTTTCATTTTAAAATTCCAAAACGCGGTTGAGAACATCTGGGTCATCGCCTAGAATGTACCCCAGGTCTCCCACTAGCTGCAGCCTGTTACGCACCGCCCGATATTTCTCACACTCCGTCAGGATATGTCGAATGCTAAGAGGACAGTCGCAGTCATCACATCGCGGTGGAATTTTCTCTTCGGTGAAGAGGAAGGAGTGGGTCATAGGGCTCTGCCCTATCCTTAGTCGTGTTATGACGACTTCCTCTCGGCGACTCTTCCTGACGGACGAAGGCCACGCTGTCACTACCGGTTTTAACCCGCGCAGTTTGTTACCTTCGGTGGTTCTCCACGACTCCTTCCACTGCTCTAGGACTGCATTTCTTAAAGCCGCCTACACATCTTGGAAGGGTACCGGCGTCGGTTCCATGGCGCCCATGGCGAGTGCCCCTTTCGCCAAAGTGTCGGCTCTCTCGTTCCCGGTGATACCCACGTGTCCAGGGACCCACATGAAAAAGATCTTAGTTCCCTTTTTGTCAAGAGAGAGGAGTGAAGATTGAATCTCCTGGACTAAAGGGTGCGCAGGAAAAAGGCCGGAAATGGCATTCAGTGCACTTAGGGAGTCAGTGCATACAACGTAGGAGCCACGGTCCTGTATCCCATCCAGAGCCCGCCTAATAGCGTACAGCTCCGCTGTGAAAGCGCTACACATCGGATGAAGTCATGCTTTCGCAGCTTCGTGATGGGGTGAGAAGACTGCGCACGCGCTGGCGGTGCCTGATCTGGAGCCTTCGGTATAAATAGGCACGAGATCTCGAAGGGTGTCTAAGAACAGATAAAATAGACGCTGGTACTCTTCTGCAGTGGTAAAGTGTTTTAGACGCTTGTTAAGATCAGTATTGATTTTAGGCGCGGGAGTGACCCAAGGCGGACTTTTGCAGCTTCCGATAGGGTATATGTCTGGGAGTGTAATACCCTGCGCTTGGATGAAAGTATAAAACCCTATGCTAGCAGGCCTAGTGGCTCTTGTCCGGCAATTAAAAAGTTCTATTAATTGAGGTTTAAAAACAAGGTTGAAACATGGGTGGGACTTCAAAGATAAAATTTTGGCAAAGTAATTGCACATGAGCTGGTTCCTTCGGTGGCACAATGGCGGCTCTCCTGTATCCACATAGAGGCTTTGTACCGGACTAGTCCGGAACGCCCCAGTGGATATCCGTATGCCTGCATTGTGTACCGCGTTCAGAGTACGTAGGTACGACTCCCGACCGGAGGCGGGTATACTTCAGGAAGCGTGATGAAATGCTCGGATATAAAACTGTTGAATCGTATGCTTGCCGACCTAGTGGCTCTGGTTCGACGGTCAAAAAGTTCTAAATAGCGGGGTTTAAAAACAAGGTTAAAACAAGGGTGAGTCCTCATAGATAAAATTTTCGGTACATAACCGCACATAAGCATGTTTCTCCAATGGGACAAGGGAGGTTCTCCAGCATCCGCATAGATGCTTTGCACTGGACTCGTACGGAACCCGATGTCAGTGGGCGCAAGTATGACTCCCGACCGGAGGAGTACACAAAACAACCGTAGTCTAGTTTAGACCGTATCAGCGTCCGGTATAGTAAACTCAGCGTACTCAGCGTATTGCGATCAGCTCCCCAGGATGAGTGACTTAGATATTTCAGAATATTTAACGCATTTGTACATTTTCTTTTCAGGACACTAATTTGTTTCGTCCAGTTGAGGCGATTGTCAAATACAAGTCCCAGGAAACGGTTGGAGTCCACAAATGGAATGTTTTTCCCTCCTAAAAGTAGCGGCGGAGGGATGTGTTGCCCCCTAATCCGGTGAAAGTGAATGCATTTCGTTTTTTCCAAGGAGATTTTAAATCCGCTCCTTTGGGTCCACTTCTCCAATTTATTCAGCGTAAGTTGGGTGAGTCCAGTGGCAGAGGTAAGATAAGATGACCTGCAGAATATCGCGAAGTCATCCACAAACAAAGACCCTATCACCGGTGGCTTCATGCAATCAACGATATCGTTGATTGCCACGGCGAAAAGTGTTACGCTTAAAACTGACCCTTGTGGAACCCCATTATCTTGGCTGTATGCTACGGATAAGTACTGACCGATTCTAACTTTAAACACCCGATCGGATAGAAAATTCTGAATAAAGGTGGGTAGATTACCCCTGAGACCCCATTCGTGCAAAGTGTTCAATATTTTTCGCCGCCAGACAGTGTCATATGCCTTCTCTATGTCAAAGAAGACGCCGACAACATGCTGGCGGAGAAATAAGGCTTCCTGGATGTAGTTATCTATTCTTATCAGGTGATCGATCGTGGACCGGCCTCTACGAAATCCACACTGAATATCGGAGAGAAGATTTCGGCGCCCTAGCCACCAAATAATCCGTCGGTTAACCATTCTTTCCATTAACTTGCACAGGCAGTTAGTGAGTGATATAGGTCAATAACCATTCGGGTCAGTACGGTCTTTGCCCTGCTTCGGTATGGGTATGACTATTGATTCACGCCACGACGATGGGAATACACCGTCTCTCCAAAGGTGATTGAGTGTGTGGAGGACCTCTAACATTGTTGTCGTCGGAGTATTCCGGAGAAAGACGTTGTGGACCTCATCCAATCCCGGAGCCGGGGAATTTGAGTCATCAACGGATGATTGTAGCTCCCTAAGGGAAAACAGAAGGTTATAATCTTCTTGAGAGCGGATCTCACGAAAGTTGATTGGTGAGGCTTCTACTCGTAGTTTAATTCCCAAAAATGTGGGATTGTATTTTCTATTACTGCTCGTATCGGCGAGTAATAGGCCAAAAGCCTCACCAATCTCAGGAGTTGAGGTCACAATATCGCCACCAACTTTAGGGTAGGTTATCCCCAGCTGATGGTGGTTACCCGAGATACTCTTCACCTTACTCCACACCTGTGCAAGTGGAGTCCTGCTATTCACACCCGACACAAATTCCATCCAGGAACCTCTTTTTGCATCTCTCACGACCTGTCGTGCCTTTGCTCTCAAGCGCCTGAAGGAGGATAGATTGGTTTCCGTCGGATATTTGTTAAAAATCCGCAACGCCTTTTTACGTTGGCGGATAGCTTTCGCGCAGTCATCATTCCACCACGGAACTTGAGGTCTCGTCGTAGTAACGCGAGACCGTGGTACGCTGGCGCGTGCGGCCTGTATTATTCTGTTAGTCAATCTATTAATATTGTCAACACTATCACGTGTTTCGTCATATTTGAAATTAAGACTTTCTGAAAAGCGACCAGTCTGCTTTCCGGATAGCCCACTGCCTGTCCGTATAAACCTAGGGTTATAATGCCGCTCCTTGGTAATAAAAAGTGGGAGGTGATCACTCCCACAGAGATCGTCATGAACGGATAAGATAAATTTTGTACTTAGGGCGCTCGACTTAGGGCGCACACTCGACTTAGGACTTAGGACTCGGCTTAGGGCGCACAAATTTATGCTTGAAGAATCACCGGTAAAAGACTTTTTCCCTATTGTTCAATAAAACCAAGTCATTATCTAAAATAAAGGAGGATAAAATCCGTCCTCTACGATTGAATTTCCTTCTTGGGCTTCCCCCAAGAGGATTGTGCGCGTTAAAATCTCCTAGTAAAATAAACGGCCGAGGTAGTTGGCGGACAAGAGCATTCAGGTAAAATTGAGTAACGGGCGCACCCTCGGGCAGGTACACGTTGCATAGCGAGGTCGCCTCGGGGCATACACGGTGACTGCCAACGCTTGGTACGGCGTGTTTAGGTGCACTCGGGAGGTGTAAAAGGCCTCCCGAATAGCAACCATAACTCCACCATGGGCTCGTTGGCCACTGATTTCGTCAAATCTAAAAACGTTAAAACCTTTTAAAATCCCCTTGTCCGCCATTTTGAAATGCGTTTCTTGGAGACAAACACAACATGGGTTAAATTCGCGAGTTAAATGGCCAGCTCCTCCTTATGCCGATAAAAACCATTACAGTTCCACTGTAAAATAAAAACCATAAAAGGTGAGTAATAAATAATTTAAAATTAAAAAAAGGGCATTCAGTACAGTAGGAGAATCAGCGCTTTATGCGATGTCTCCTCCCCGACCTAGCCCGGCGGACTTCCGACTCAGAGACATATTCATCCTCTTCCATCGACTCTGGTTGGCTCTGCCGGGCCGGACCAGATGGCCCGGATGATTGAGATTTTCCACGCCTGATTTGCATGGCGGGGGGAAGTTGTTCGGGTTCTTACCGGGAGAACCCGAACTGGTGGCGTTCGTCTTTGCCGGATTTTGGGCCTTAGCCGGCTCGGCTGATATTTTCGTCGTGGCTTTCTGGGGCATATTCTTCGGTAGAGTAGATTCTTTGACGCTGTTCGTGGGTTTATTTTCTTCTGTTTGTGTGGAGATGGTACACATTTTCTTGGGGGTTGCTGCTACACCTGCCCAAGATCGAGAAAAGATAGGGGCCATGAGAGACTGATACTTGTGCCGCGCCTCTCCATACGGAATTTTATCCAAGGTCTTTATTTCCATAATTTTTCTTTCATCCTTCATCACAGGGCAATCACGAGAGTACGTTGGATGCGAACCCTTGCAGTTTACGCAGTGAGGATCGGAGGAACACACGTCCCCCTCATGCTTGTCCTTGCCACAGCGCGGGCAGGTGGTCTTACCCTCACATCGCGGTGCGATGTGGCCGAACTTTTGGCACTGAAAGCAACGCATGGGGTTGGGTATGAATGGCCGCACTGGGACCGAATTGTATCCTAAATACAAACACGTTTTCCTTGTTCATCACGGGACGATAAGATTGCTGTCACGGTTGAGCAAAGGCAATTCATCCGTTTGGGTCACTCGTTGGCGAGGCCCAGGATCGATCCGATAGCTGTGGTTCCATCGTCCCAGAATGATGAAAACAAATCGAGAATACAGAGAGGCTAATAGGAAACAACGGAGAGACAGAGAAGTCTGCGTATTCTCCTCCCTGGAGACGAATGTCGACCGCTGTCGATCCGCCGCCGTCCGCCGAGCGTCGCGGGCAGGGAACGGCTCCCTCTCCGCGGGCGGCTACCTCGTAGAGACGGCGAACGTGACGTCACAGCGTGAGGCCCGGGTTGCGATTTCGCTGATTTTAATCACTAATATCTCGGCTCGTAGGCCACGAGGGCACGTAAGATTTCACAGATCTCATTTTTTCACTCTAATCTACGAACCTGCCGGGTATGAATCAAATCTTCGTACACTTCGTAAATGTTCCTTGTGAGTGAGGTTCTCCAGGAATAACCGCAGGCATTGACCGTTTAATAAAGAAGGGAGACACCTTTTTAAGCGTCTCACCATCTTTCGCACACTTTAGTACCAAATAGCGCATGCTCTTCTTTAAACTATTTTCTCCCCCGCCCGTATCCGGGCGGGATCTTTTACTTGGAGGAAGTGAAATTGTCTCCATTAAGATTGAGAATTCGTCCCCTGGGCTCCCCACCCACCACGGAGCCACACATTCGGGACGCCACACCGCAAACCGGTGTGGTCGCCAAGGCTACCCAAGGGATATAGCACCATTGTTTAGGGGGCCTGATTCGAGTGGAGCCTCCAGTACATGGGTCCTCCTCACCCATACACCTTCGGCCGCCCTACACAGACGCCCGTCACTCCAGCACTCGCCATCGAAACGTGTCGAGAAGCCGATTGATCAAGACTGGCTAGATCTTGACCGCCCGTTTACAGGGGATCCAGGGCCGAAGTGGGGTATTGAACTCGGCCCATTCCGGGCATCCGACACCCGGTTGGGTGCCGAAGAGCTCACCCACCAGGAACCCCTTCTCCCCCTTACGGGTCTCCGCACACGGCAAACATGCGGATGGATCGCAGGCCAGCTGGTATGGCCGCACACAGACAGTGGACCCACAAGACTGTCCGGACGCATCCCTTTGCTGCCTGGGGGTTTGTTTTCGGGGTTTACCTCCCCGCCCTTTTAGTCTCCTCTTACGACAAGCAGGGATACTGCGGGAGTATTCTCCATCCCCCTACACGCAGGGGTAAATTTTGACTCATCATTGTGATTTGACTGTTCACTTACGATATTGGTTTCATTATTCCATTTCGGCGTCGGCGTCGAAGTTGTCGTTTTTGGTACAGGCTTGGCCGCAATGAAGGCTTATGATTTGGAAATCTAGGCGCTGCTTGGGCTCTATACTTTTTCCTTGCTTCAAAATGTTATTTTTTCTAAGGTTTTAATCTCCATTATTTTCTTTTTTTTACCATGTTTGGGCACTGACGAGAGTAAACTGGGTATGTACCCTCGCAGTTCACACAGTGGGGATCCTTGTCGCAGTCTGTACCCTCATTCCTCTCCTGGCCGCAGCGCGGGCAGGTGGCCGTGCCCTCACATTGGGTGGCGATGTGGCCAAAGCGCTAGCACTGGAAGCAGCGCATGGGAGACGGTATGAATGGCCGCACATGACGGATTCTTATCCAACGAACACTTTTGTGGGAGACGATCCAGCGAAAATGTCAAAATGACAGAGGTGGTGCTTATAACTTCCCCTTTCGTTTGGTGGTGAGTCTGCGATCGTCAGTAACTCCTTGAGAAGCCATCTCCGTCTTGATTTCATCGACTTCTACATAAAGTCGTAGTCTATAAATATAAATATAAAATAAATCTCCAGTGGTATAAAGTGAAAGTCGTAGTGACTAATGACCCCCCGGCTTGTATTTAAGGTGCGGTGCGGTTTCCTCCACCTTGACGGGAATATCATGGAGTACCTTCATTAGTGTTTCTCCTTGGATTCGGTTTTCTGTTTCTATTAAAAGTGAACCGTCACACAGCTTCTTAGCAGACTTCAATTCGACAGGAACTTTTGCCGATAACACCTTTTTAATGAGACAGGGAGACACCTCTTTCAGGTTCTCACCTTCTTTCGCACATTTCACTACGTAAAAACGCTTACTCGAGCAAACGACATTATCTCCCCCGCCCATATTCGAGCGGGATCTTTTGTTTGGTGGAAGATTGTTAGTCTCCATACCAGTATTAGTTGCTTGCGATCGCCGAGGTCCTCGTCCGACAGTAACTGGCGAATGCGATACTCCTCAGAGGCTGAAAGACGTTCTATAAGCTTCGATCGTAGAGTCGAATGAGGATTCTGAGATAGGAGGATTCGTGATTATGTCCTCAACCTCACAGACCACATGAGAATCTAAATGTGAGGCAACGTAATGGAAATTGGTTACCACGCTTGTGATCCCCGACAGCACGAACTGAGATTCCGCCTGTGAAAACCAAAGACTCGGTTTCTCGGGCCAAAATGGTGGTAGTTTCACGGCAACGCGACGAACCGCAGGCGGGTTCTGCTCGGTGTCTGTGTGGCTGCGTCTTGAATCAGAACCATTTAGTTGCTGATGGAGCTAGGCGTTTTCTTCACGTAAGAGTTGAAGCTCGTCGTCGCGCGGCAAAACCATTTTTATCAAATGTTGGCGGATTCAGAGATTCGGTTGGTTTCGCGACATTCGGTAAATGAACCCTTTAACCCTTCCATAGCTCTTAAGCAATAATCCTAATAATAAAAATGATTACTTAATCGCGGAATAACAGCATACTTTCCCGCAAACTTATAACATAAACCAAGTAACTAGACAAGACAACTTGCCCTCGAACAAAGGGATATCACCCAAAACCCAAAATTTTAACTCGGGATTACCAAATAGTCATACTACCGATCCTGGTCACAGCACCATTTATGTAACGGTCCCTCTTACGTCTGCATTTTTCCCCCCTCCCCTGGAAATAGGGGTCCACCGAGCAGTGCCGCATCATCACTCGACGAGGCGGAAGGCCAACCCAAGCAAGGGGCGATATATTCAGACAATTAAACAAAATATCAATCAGTACTTTTTCTGGGTTCCAGTATAAGGATGACTGCTCTGGTTGATCCCGGCCCAAGGGCACAATATTGCATGGACTCGCTCCTATAACCCCGACTCAATCGCACAGACGTCGCAGCAAGGAAATATAGCACAAACAAAAAAAACAGAGGCTAGGTATCGTTTGACAGAAAGACAAATCCACGCGTAACATTGTATTTAATGATTTCTTTGGCAATAAAATTAAATTCGTAGTCTCGGGCGTGACTATAATAAAATTGAACGTAATAATAAAATTAAACCCTGTTGAGATGAGAGATGGATGATTGATTGGTGACATGAAAAGCTATGGTCAACGATTAATCAAAAAGAACACTTATAAATCTGTTGAGCAACAATAAAAAAAAAAAAAGAAACCATGACATAACTTTGAAATAATAATGCCTTTTAGCTAGCAGCAATGAACACAGATACACCATGAAATGAACTTTGTGAGAATAAGGCTTTCTAGCTCGTCGTTTAGGGTGTAGTCGTAGACCTGTGGCTTGCACAGAAATAGTTCTCCTGGGTCGAGACGGGAAGAGGAGCATCGGAAAGCGGTAAGAGACGGAAAGTGATTGAACCAACCGTTGATGAGGCCGGAATTTCCTCAGGTCCTTCAACGTCCGCCGGACCAGCAACTCCTGCCCAAGTTGATCCGTGGTCGTCCTCTCAGCCGAGGTATCAACTCCACGAACACTTTCACCCTCCTTTCTCTGTTCGTCTGCCTTCCCTTAGCTCAAGTCCCGATCTCTTCTTTCTGCCCTCCGTTTCTCTCTATTTAAACCAACTTGAAAAAAATCACACACACGATATTCAATCCCGACACACGCACTCTCCCGTAATATTAGGTAACTGCGTTCCCTTGGGGCGCACATTTTGAAACACTACAACCATCGTCACCTCCCAACTCACTCACACACATTTGTAAAGAATGAAATTCGTTACAATATATAAATATATTGTGTGCATAGTTGTATGTAAATTGGGCCCAATGACATTTTGAATTTGATGTATCTTCATAAACTTAATACTGAAATTGGTGCACGCGTATTCTTTTATTTTACATTGTTGGCGCCCAACGTGGGGCACGACTACTCGTAGCAAATAGAGACCACGGGAGACCTGAGACAGGAAGTTTCAAAATGGCGGGCGTAATTGGAACGATATTATAAATTCAACCAGAAGAGGCTAAATAATGCTATAAAAAAGTGCAAAGAAAATTATTATTAGCGTGAATTCAGTGAAAATGCTAATAATACAGCTAGAAAGTGGTGTATTTTAGATACCATCACTGGAGGAAAACAAAAAGGTGGCAGTATCTAAAAAAATTAGTTCGAGTGATGGGACTGACTTAATTCATACGAAGGATATTGCCAATGAATTTCATATGTATTTCGCTAAAAATGACTTAGTTGACCAGAAAGATTGGTTTCCTAATTGCAATATTTAAGGGTCTTTGTTTCTTTCTTCTACTGAAGAAAAAGAAGTCAGCAGCATTATAAAAGATTTACAGCCAAAGAGATCGAAAGGGAATGATGAAATATTAATTATTAAATTACTAGCTATTGTAGTAAAAGAAGTTTGAGAAGAAGTTTTTCACATATTTGCATATAAGATGCCTTGCTTAATTTCTGTTCTAATGTATATGATGGGCTCAATAAAGGCAATAACATTGCAGGATTATTTATAGACATAGCAAAAGCTATCGACACAGTTGATCATAAAATTTCATTGGAAAGACTAAGACAAGCTGGTATCAGAGGAATTGCCTATAATTGGTTCCAAAGCTATCTCAGTAACAGATATCAATGTGCGCAAATTAAAAATTGTATTAGCTGTAAGACACATTACCTGTGGGGTTCCACAAGGTTCAGTTTTGGGACCATTACTATTCCTAATTTATGTAAATAACCTGTGTAATGGAAAGTTTTATGGAAAGCTTATCTCATTTGCTGATGATACTGCACTTTGTTACGCTGATAGCAGCATATATGTTTTACATATGCAAAGTGACTTAGATAAATTGAAATACTGGTTTTCTATCAACTCCATGGTACTCAGCAACAAAACAAAATACATATTATTTAATTTAAAATAGTGACTATAGGATAAAATAATTTCATTTATTATAGATGCACGAAATGTATGAATGAAAATGCCTTGTACTGTAATAAGTGCATTTCAATAGAAAGGGTCAGTCACGTTAAGTACCTGGGAATGTACATCGATCAACGATGCAGCTGGAAACAGCATATAAGTAAACTAAGACTAGAGATGATCTCTATAATCAGAAAATTCTACCTGTTAAGATATATTTGCCCGGTGTCGGTTCTCCGAATGGTGTACTATGTTTTAATTAATTCAAGATTAGAATACGGAATTGCGTGCTGGGGGAGATCTTACTTAACTACTTTGCAACCTCTCCTGGTATTTCAGAAAAAGGTAATAAGGGTTAAGCTAAGGGCATCCAATAAAACGCATTACTTTCCGCTATTCAAACAAATGAATATTTTACCTTTGAGGTATTTATGAATTTTTTATAATCGTGAGGTGAAAAGAGAACACCAAGAGTCCATGAGCTCCGTAGCTATCACAACGTGATAGTTCTATACCTAGACCTAGAACAGAAATTTTTAAGCAGAGTTATTCATTCCTAGGGCCCAAAATATATTGTGCGCCTCCTGAATTTATTACAAATGCAAGAAATGAATGTAAATATTTTAGAGGTGTAAAAAATGGGTTATTTGCTATTGATGATGTATCAACTTTATTTTAGTAGTAGTAGTATTTAGGTGAATAGGGTGCTTCGACGACTGAGGTCATTCGCACCACGTCAGCCTCAAATCACCATGTCATGTTATTTAAAATAAATAGTTAAATATATAAATAAATAAATAAATAAAAGCAACGCAGCTCACATTAAAATGGGCGTGAGATAAAACAACACATACTGGTTGGTCACAAACAGTTAAAAAGCCCAGACTCTCTTAAAAATACCATTATCCGACTGACACAATCAGGATCGTCTCCTAGGACGTGTCCTAGGTCTCCCCTGATGTTCAGCCGGATGCGCAGAGCACGGTACCTATCACACACCGTCAGAAGGCGTCAGTTATGGGTGAGTCGCAATCCTCACAGTAGGGAGGGATCTTCTCTTCGGTGAAGAGGTAAGAGTGAGTGAGGGCACAGTGCCCTATCCTCAACCGTGTGATTGCGACCTCTTCCCTGCGAGTCCTCCCGACTGATGTGGGCCACACTGATACTACCGGCTTGATGGTGCGCAACTTATTCTCTGTCACGGAGTGCCAGGTTTCCTTCCACTGTCCTAAGGCTACGTTTCTCAGCGTAGCCTTTAAGTCTCGGTACGGTACCAATACTGACGAAATGTGTTCGTCTTGAAGAGCCTTCTTCGCTGCCGAGTCGGCCATCTCGTTACCGGCTATTCCCACGTGTCCAGGTACCCACAGAAAACTGATAACGATTCCCTTCTTAGAAAGGGATAAAAGATGGTTCTGAATCTCCTGGACAAGTGGGTGCATCGGGCAATAACCGAAAATGGCCTGCAGCACACTCATAGAGTCACTACAGACCATGTATGCGCCACATTTGCCCCTAATACCACCAAGAGCCATCTTTATGGCGAAAAGCTCCGCCGTATAGATGCTGCACAGCGGGCTTAGCTTCACCGCGATGACTCCATGGTGGGACGAGACCACCGCGCATGCGCATGCCGACTCGGATTTCGAACCATCCGTAAACACGGGAGTGAAATCGGAGTGGCGGCACAGCTCTTCCCTAAAAAGTTGTTGGTACTCTATAGGCGTCGTGGAACCTTTCTGGCCAGTTCGCAGGGTAAAACTACACTTCGGATAGGGCACTCGCCATGGTGGGTGACCGGAATATCCATGGCCGTACACTTATGGAAGTCTCACATCTGATCCTTCCATAAGATTTTTAAAACGGACGCTCAGGGGACTGGTGGCCCTTGTCCGCCTGTTAAAAATGTTTAAAAACCTGGGATTAAAAATTACGTCGAAACACGGGTGAGTCCTCATGGATAAAATTTTTGCGACGTAGTTGGCCATTAAGATGTTCCTCCGGGTATCCAGCGGGAGCTCTCCGGCATCCGAGTATACGCTTAAGACGGGAGAAGTCCTGAACGCTCCGGTCGCCAAACGTAGCCCCGCGTTGTGAACCGTTGCCAGCGGTTTCAGGTAGCTTTTGCGGCCCGAGGAGTAGACGAAACATCCATAGTCCAACTTGAAACGAACCATTGCCCTGTAAAATGAAAGCATGGTGGTCCTGTCGGCGCCCCATGTAGTGTGCGATAAAACACGTAAAATATTTAAAACGTTAAAACATTTTTCTTTAAGAATCCGGATGTGTTCCTTCCAATTAAGCTTGGAATCGAACACCTTCCCGAGAAAACGAACCGATTCAGCGTATGGTAAAACCCTACCACCGAGACGTAACTGGTGGTATAAGGTTGCCCCTGAAACGATGAAAATGTACACATTTTGTCTTTTCCGCTGAGAAGCGGAAACCGTTCTTTTGGGCCCAGCCGTCCAGTTTATTAAGACAGAGTTGTATCTGTCTGGACGCGGTTACTAGTTTGGATGACCGGCAGAGAATAGCCAGGTCATCCACAAACAATGATCCCATGACACGTCCCGTGATGCAGTCGATAGCGTCATTGATCGCAATAGCGAACAATGTGTAACATTGTAAACATAGACCCAAGGTCAACAACAAGGATCACAACAATATCGACATGGGGGGCCGTCGCTAGGGACGCCAATGGAAAGGGAGGTTAACAATAGGAATGGGAGAGTAAGAAGGAACCTGCGGTGGCGAGCGGACGGGCGCGGCGTGTGCGAGAGAAGGGAGAGCTATTGGAGCCGGCGTGCCGCGAGCCTGGGGGAGAGGAGGCTGACCTTGGCACGGTGTGGGATTGCAGCAGGCTGGATGCACGCTGAGGGAGTGTTGGAGTTGACCTTGGGTTGTGTGTGTGTGTGCTTGTGTGTGTAGTGGTGAGTGGATTGGGCCCGATAAATTTTTGAAATTAAATATATTCTTGTGAACTTGATACTGAGGGTGATGCACGCGTTATGATTTTATTGTGTGTTACAAATGTCACACTAAGGAATGATCCTTGAGGCACTCAATTTTCCTTCGTATAGGGTTCGGAAAGGTGCTTACCTACTCTGATTCTAAAAACTCGGTCCGATAAAATTTTTTTAAATAAAAATGGGAAGATTTCCCCTAAAACCCCAGCCATGCAACGTGTTTAAAATCTTCTGACGCCAGACCCTGTCATACGCCTTCTCCAGGTCAAAGAAGACCGCGATGACGTGCTGGCTGTCAATGGTTGATCGACCTCGCCGGAAACCACACTGGATATTCGACAGAAGGTTCCGCCGCTCTAACCACCAAACGAGCCGACGGTTTACCATCCTTTCCATTACCTTGCACAGACAGCTGGTAAGGGAGATGGGCCTGTAGTTACTCGGGTCCGTTCTGTCCTTTCCCTGTTTAGGGATCGGACATTTTTGTCGGTTATGAATCGGTGCCAGTGCGGCCATTCATACCGGCACCCATGCGATGTTACCAGTGCCAGCGATTCGGCCACATGGCCACACGGTGCGAGGGCAAGGCCACCTGTCCCCGCTGCGGCCTGGAGAAGCATGAGGGTGCGGAATGCACAGGTGACCCACTTTGTGTCAATTGCGAGGGTGCAAATCCGTCGTACTCACGTGATTGTCCAAAGATGATCGAGGAGCGCAAAGTAATGGAGATCAAGACGGTTGAAAAAATCCCGTACTTCGAGGCTCGGAAAAAGTACAGAGCACAAGTTGCTCCTACTTTTTCCAAATCATACGCCCATGTCGCTTCCCCTCGAATTCCCAAGGTCACCATTTCTACACAGACGGAAGACATTGTGAGCTAAAAAACTAAAGCCTCTGCACAGAAATCGGCCACGCCGGCTAAGGCCACAAAGCCGGCACAAAACACGCAAACCACCGGTCCGGGTTCTCCTAGGAAGAACCCCACCAAAACCACCGCCGGAGCCACGCAAACAATGCGTGGTAACTCACAATCCCCCGGTCCATCTGGTAAGGCAAAAATGCCTCCATAAATACAATACACATCCTCCTAAAATAATATGAGAATCCTCCTAAAATAAAATCGGCAGCTATCAAGGACAAGATAATTGGGGGTGCAACGAACTTAAATGCATTAATCCAAGATTCCTGCCGTTATGCAGAGGAACTGAACACTGTTAATAATAACATAACCATAACTAATCCATCTTTTAATTATGTTTTTAAGAAGCGTTTTCCCAAGAAGGGTGGACAGAAACCGTCAGCCAAAGAACAAGGATCCAGCAACAATAGCAACATGCCTCTCACCCGCAATATAAGCCGGTAAAGCATCCATTCCAACAAGACATGTCCAATATCCATTGTTATAATTGTAATGCTTATAGCCATTACTCACTCCATTTCCCCAAGCCAAGGAGAAATAGCAACAAGCAGATGAACCAAGCGACTCCAGGAACATCAAATGAGGTGAAACAACTCACACACGCCTTTGATCTTTTGCAGGGGGATCAAAGTAATTTTGGGCCGCAAGAGAAGGCTGTTCATGTGACGATCTTAATCGAAGGCATTCGAGTAAAAATGGAACTGGATACCCGTGCTCGTCATTCTCTAATTGGTCGCTCATTGTATGAACGCCATTTTTCTAAATCTCCGTCCTGTCGATCCACTATTTAGTTGTACAGGTCACCCACTCAAGCTTTTGAGCATGTGGGATGTTGAGGTAAGATTTGAGAATCAAGTAGCTGCCTTACCTTTAGTATTTGTGGATGCTGAGTTTCCACCGTTTGGACGACCTTGGTCCAGGTATGTTCAATTACCTGACACAGAGATGCTGCCCATCAAATATCCTGTTAACATTGTGCAGAATATTGAACTTTATATGAGTAAGGGCCGGTTGCACCATCTCCGGTTAAAGATTCTGGTTGCCTGGCCACTGGCTACGTCTTAGCCGGCAGTCACTTGCGCCATCCGTTGCACAAGTGAGCAATGACCGGTAGTCACGGAACTAGAGGCTACGTTCAGTCGAGGAACGATGATTTGCCTGCCAATATTTTCATATCACATTCTTTCTTAAAAATCTTCCGCCGGAAGTGTATTCCGTTGGATCTCATTGGTTCTCACGGCTGGACTGATTTGGATTACAGAAAACTTATCGTTTCACTGTGCTTTTGGTATTGACAAGGTTTGTATGATATGACATTATTTCTGTTCACTACTGAATAGCGTGGCATAAAATTGTTTATTATTGATGTTTACTTAGTTACGTATCTTTATTTATATTACCTCTGAACTCTGAGGATGATCTTGGATTGAAACCACCTCGTACTCCTTCGCGAAAGTGATCGAATGTGAAACTAGTCACTACTTATTTTCAGCTGGCTAAACTTGGGCGATTGATAATTGATTGATTGATATATAATTACGTATGTGGTGAATGTGTTAAGGAAGAAGCCATTACACTATACCAGCGGCTGCATATAAAATTTGGATTGTGTGTCTCTATTTAAAAGAATAGGATGTCGAAGAAGGCTCCGAATTTCAGCGACGAGGACTGCTTTAAGCTTCTTGATTTAGTTATTGAAGCTAAAGGCATCATTGAAAGCAAGAAGACGGATGCAGTTACGTAGAGAGAAAAGGTAAGAATCATTTTATTTGATGGTGTACTTCATATTACTCCTTAATTACCGTTGATATTAACCCATATATGCCCAGTGGGTCGTTTTCGACCCACGGGATTAAAAAAATCCTAGTCTCTCTAATTTGAAGTATTTGTCTACATTGTTGTTATTTTCGTCTTACAGGGCGGCAAGTGATTCATTCCTGAAGTAACATTTCCAAGGATACATTTTCAAATCATTGTAATGTGGACATAAAAAATTACTTCTCTTTACCGCGATTTTCGAATAACTTTGACGTACAATGTAACCAATATTTTCCAGCTCAATCAAAATGACACGACAAGCTACAATACTTTGTATACTCAATTTCATTATTCCGTATTCAATTACCAAATTTTATGTCTCCTGTGTCTGCCACGGGTCATGATATTGGTGTGGGTCATTTTCGACCCACTGGGCAGATAAGGCTAGTTTGTTGGGCAAGTCCAGACGTGCTAGGTTGACCAGAATTCGAGCGTTCTCTCTGCTGAACTGCGCTAAGATTCTTTTGGAGTGCATTAGTCCAAATAAATTTTGGCATGGCAAGGTTAGTATATAATTTCATAGAGGAAAACATATTTTTTTCATGAGTTCATCAACTAATTTATATCTCTAATTTAGTTGCAAACAGCTGACTACAACAGAAATACTTCACGAGCTAGAAGATTTGGATGAAAAAGGTGTAAGAGATGAAGTATATATTTACATAACTCCTCCAGAAGATGGAAACGAAACATGTGAGGATTCTGGGGACGATGAATGTAACGATCCTGATCGTCTTTGTGGCCGGCAGCTGCAAGCGGAAGGTGACTTCAACATTGACATTGAAGATGACCCTGGTGAAATTGATGAGGAAATCAAATTCGTTGAAGAATCATCCCATTCTAAAAGGAGAAGGAAATCAACCAAAACCCAAAACATAAAACGGAGATGGGTGAGTTGTGATCTAACTACCCCTGTTTGTGATTCTTGGAGTACATGTTTCACACCTCCATTGATTTTATCCTCGTCCAGTCACCCATTAGAGTTTTTCGAACTTTTTATTGATGACAACATCATTACGAAACTTGTAGAGTTTACAAATCAATATGCAGCATCGAGGGTGCAGGTTTCGAAGGAAGATATTTATACATTTTTAGGCATATTGTTTTTGTCCGGATATAACTGGCTCCCAAGAAGAAGAATGTATTGGGAAGAAAAGGAAGATGTCTAAAATTCACTGGTGTCTAGAAGTATGAGAAGAAACAAGTTTGAGGATATATTTACGAACATCCATTGTGCAGATAATAGTACATTAGACATATATGATCGTCTCGCAAAATTGCGTCCAGTCATTTGTGAACTGAACAAAAACTTTTGTAGATTTGCGCCTTTAGAAGAATCTATTTCTATCGATGAGGCTATGATTCCATACTTTGGAAGGCACGGATGCAAACAGTTTATTCGGGGAAAGCCAGTGAGATTCGGTTACAAGGCCTGGGTAGCTGCTCTCCGCCTAGGGTACTGCATCCAATTTGATATCTACCAAGGGAAAGTAAAGGAAAAAAGGGTTTCCACTTCATCAAGAGGGCTCGGTGAATCTGTGGTGATGGGGTTTGCTGAAATCCTAAAAAAAAATTGTCCACTTCTGAATTTCTCCCTGTAGTAGTAGTAGTATTTGGTTTATAGGGTGCGTCGACAACATGGTCATTTTGCACCACTACACGTCATGTTTATAAAACAAAAAATATATGTTACATATATTGGTATTAAAATAAAATTGTGAATATGTACTCTTAGTCAAATTTAAAATAAATTTTACATCCTTAAAATACTGTTAAAAAGGCCAGTTTCATTTAAAAATGATAAAACGCGGTTGAGAACATGAGTCATCGCCTAGGACCGACTTTATGTCTCCCGCTAACTGCAGCCTGCTACGCAAGCATCGGTATTTGTCACACTCCGTCAGGATATGCCGAACGCTGAGAGGGCAGTCGCAGTCATCACAGCGAGGTGGTCGTTTCTCCTCGGTGAAGAGAAAGGAGTGAGTCAAAGGGCAATGCCCTATCCTCAAACGTGTGATGACCACTTCCTCCCGGCGGCTCTTCCTGGCGGATGTGGGCCACGCGGACACTACCGATTTCACCCCGCGCAGTTTATTATTTTCTAAGTTCCTCCATATATCTTTCCACTCTTCTAGGGCTACCTTTCTCAAGATAGCTTTAAGGTCTTCGTATGGTACCAGCGTCAGAGTTATTTCCTCCAAGTCAAGTGCCTCCTTCGCTAAAGCGTCCGCTCTTTCATTTCCAGGGATACCCACATGCCCTGGGACCCACAGGAATGATACATATATTCCCCTTCTGCTAAGGGATATCAAAGCAGTTTGTATATCTTGAACGATTGGGTGCATTGAAGAAAAACTAGAAATGGAGTTCAGGGCGCTAAGAGAGTCCGAGCATATGACGAAGGAGCCACTGTTTCCTTCTATCCCTCCTAGAGCCATTTTTATTGCAAGGAGTTCCGCTGTGTAAACACTACACAGCGGATTTAACCTCGCCTTGATGGCTCCATGGTGGGATGAGACAACTGCACATCCACAGGCAGCGTCAGACTTAGAGCCATCTGTAAAAACTGGCACGATACCGGGGTTGCAGTGAAGATATAGATAAAACTGACGCTGGTATTCCTGAGCAGTGGTTAAAGCTTTCTTGCGCTGAGTGAGTCCCATGTTGATTTTAGGAGCGGGAGTTTCCCATGGCGGATGTTTGGGAAAGCCAGAAGGATATACTTCAGGGAGCGTGATTAGATGCTCGGATATCAAACTGTTGAATCGTATGCTTGCCGGCCTAGTGGCTCTGGTTCGACGGTTAAAAAGTTCTAAATAGCGGGGTTTAAAAACAATGTTAAAACAAGGGTGAGTCCTCATAGATAAAATTTTTGCTACATAGCCGCACATGAGCATGTTCCTCCGATGGGACAAGGGCGGTTCTCCTGCATCCGCATAGATGCTTTGCACTGGACTCGTACGGAACGCCCCGGTGGCTAACCGTATTCCAGCATTGTGGACCGATGTCAGCGGGCGCAAGTATGACTCCCGACCGGAGGAGTACACAAAACAACCGTAGTCTAGTTTAGACCGTATCAGCGTCCGGTATAGTAAGATCAGCGTATTGCGATCAGCTCCCCAGGATGAGTGACTTAGATATTTCAGAATATTTAACGCATTTGTACATTTTCTTTTCAGGACACTAATTTGTTCCTTCCAGTTGAGGCGATAGTCAAATACAAGTCCCAGGAAACGGTTGGAGTCCACAAATGGAATTTTTTTCCCTCCTAAATGTAGCGGCGGAGGGATGTGTTGCCCCCTAATCCGGTGAAAGTGAATGCATTTCGTTTTTTCCAAGGAGAATTTAAATCCGCTCCTTTGGGTCCACTTCCCCAATTTATTCAGCGTAAGTTGGGTGAGTCTAGCGGCAGAGGTAAGATAAGATGACCTGCAGAATATCGCGAAGTCATCCACAAACAAAGACCCTATCACCGGTGGCTTCATGCAATCAACGATATCGTTGATTGCCACGGCGAAAAGTGTTACGCTTAAAACTGACCCTTGTGGAACCCCATTATCTTGGCTGTATGCTAGGGATAGGTACTGACCGATTTTAACCTTAAACACCCGATCGGATAAAAAATTCTGAATAAAAGTGGGTAGATTACCCCTGAGACCCCATTCGTGCAAAGTGTTCAATATTTTCCGCCGCCAGACAGTGTCATATGCCTTCTCTATGTCAAAGAAGACGCCGACAACATGCTGGCGGAGAAGAAAGGCTTCCTGGATGTAGTTATCTATTCTTATCAGGTGATCGATCGTGGACCGGCCTCTACGAAATCCACACTGAATATCGGAGAGAAGGTTTCGGCGCTCTAGCCACCAAATAAGCCGTCGGTTAACCATTCTTTCCATTAACTTGCACAGGCAGTTAGTGAGTGATATAGGTCGATAAAGTTAATTAACGCATTAATGCGCATTCGCAGCTCGTGTTTGTAGCGCAGCAGCCGCAAGTTGCGGACGCGCTGCCACAGCCCTGCAGGTAACGCGTCATGCTAGTGGCGCCACGTGGTGACAAATGAAAGCGTTAAGGCGTTAAGGGTTGACGAATCCACGAATCGGCAGCGGGGTGAATCCCTGGCTAACAGGTAAGGCAAGAAGTGAAAAATGTGGGTTAGCCATAGGAAGAGAACTGAAAGGTAGGCGACTATGATTTCATAATGCTATTTTATTCCAGTGATGAAGTACAATATTTACTGGATTTTTCCCTCCGTGAGGTTCCAATTAATTTTAGCGGTTAATTGTGATTTTTTGCAGTTTCTTTGCTTTAATTGCTTTAATTGGCTAGGGCTGTTGAGTTTTCATTCTCTTGGCGATACTGAAATACCTTACACTAACATTCAAAACAAAAACATCATTGAAGGATGCCGAAAATAAGTTACAAAAGCTATCATTTGTTATCAAAGAAACAGTGAAGGCACAGAGTACGAATGGAAATGAGTAACCATGATAGTCAATTTAAATCGTTACGCGATAACCATGAGAATTCTTCCTCATTAGAGAATCAGTGGGTTGGCCATGAATTAACTTCTGAAGTTGAAGGTTCCATAAATGTCAGTACGGGAGAAGGTGCTCTTGATTTGGCGGACAACATCGATGTATCAGATGTCTATACGTCATCATCATGTGATTCAGATTGTTCGGAAGATAACCTTTCAAATGCTGATTTGTATCATGAACTTTCTCTCTGGGCTGGAAATATTCCGAGGCATAAAGTCACCTCCCTCTTGAAAATTCTAAAGAAGCATTCGTGTTTTAAAGACTTTCCTGTAGACGTGAGAACTCTTAGGAAAACGCCGAGGTCATTGGAAGTGGAACAACTAGGATCAGGAGAATTTGTCTACCTCGGAGTAGAAGAGTCGTTAAAGTATGAATTAATGTGCTTAAATGATATTCATTTTGAGGACATTAAGTTGCAAATAAATGTGGATGGACTTCCACTCACAAAAAGTTCAGGGAGCCAGTTTTGGCCCATATTGGTATCTGTGGTCAATTGTAAGGACATGGCTCGACCATTCTTGGTAGCGATATACTGGGGGCATCAAAAGCCAATGTCATGCGAGCAATATTTCTCTCCCTTGGTGAATGAACTTGTGCAGCTAGAAAATGATGGACTGACTTATAGTGGAAGACGGATTAGCATCCGTGTTCATTCCTTTGTATGTGATGCTCCTGCTAGGGCTTTTGTATTGCAAACGAAAGGACACAATTCCTACAGTGCATGCCATCGTTGCCATGTTAAGGGGACGTTGGTGCAAAATAGAATGGTATTTTTGGACTTGGTGAGTGAAAAGAGGACTGATGAGAAGTTCATGTAGGGTGATGATAAAGGGCATCATATAGGTGTATCTCTTTTGACAAGGTTATCAAACTTTGATATGGTAAAAGATGTGCCGTTTGAATACATGCACCTTATTTGCCTAGGAGTTACTAGGAAAATGCTCCTCTCTTTAACTCAAGGGACTTGTAAAACTGAGAGCAAGAACTCGTATTGAAATTAATGATGAGTTGGTCAGGATCTCGAGCTACACCCCACACGACTTTCAGCGCAAGCCTCGCCCTCTCACAGAACTCATGCGCTGGAAAGCCACAGAGTTGAGATATTTTTGTATGTACTTGTGCCACTGATTGCACCTTTCTTTGTAAATGAGGCTGTAAAGAATCACTTCATGTCATTTTTTTATGCCCTAAGAATATTGGCTAATGCCTCCTCTGGCGGTTTTGCGGTGAGTGAGAATGGCTAATAAAGCATTTGTTGGGCATTTCCCAAGCGTTCCGGCGATTTACGAGCGTTAGTTGAGCACTGCAAGTACCTTGTGGGCGCTTTCTCAAGTAAAAGACTTCTAAATGCTTTTATAATGCTCTACTAGGCGTACTTCCGGCATTTACAAGTGCTCGCCTAATGCTTGCAAGAAAACTCTCAGTAAACGCCCAACAAAAGCCTTGGAATGCTTTCCTCGGCGTTTTCTTGAGTGTTAGTAATACTGACTACGAATGCTTAGTTAACGGGCGTTGTTACGCCGATAATGAATTGTCATTGATTGCTTTTCGCGAAAGATTTTCCTAACGTGTAGGAAATCCCCTACTGGACGTTTCTACGGCATTCACTAGCTCTCTTCAAAAGCTAATTTTTAAGCATTTCAGCATAGCCAAATGAAAGCCTCCAGTATGCTTTCATGAGCGTTTGCTTGCAGAACGTATAAAAGGAATACAAACGCTGTTTTTTTTCCCTTTTGGACATCGCAATTGTCAAATACCAATACAAAAACCTTCCATCTAGAAACAGTTACGGATATACTACCTAATATACTTCCTAAGTCAGGCACCGAAATTTCATGATTCTCCGCTACAAGTTTGTTAAACCTTTTGTTCTATTCTTATAAAATCGCTAATTTGTAACGGTTTGAATTACCAATGAGAAGGTTAGAGACATTTCGGCAGAGAAACGAAACATGGGGAACAGAACTGAAACATAGGGTTTTGACATTTTTATGATTGCTTTATTTCCAATGTAATGGATGTACAATTCAGGTTTGGTAAGGAAAAAATGATAATTAAGTTAATCCCCATTACAACCAAATGGCATCGTACATACGAATGCATCACAACCACTTGTATTCATCATTATACACTGACTCTGGATGTCATCCTCCGCAACGCAAACCAAACGACTTAGCCTTTTAACTTTGTGGATATGCGATCTTGTTGCATCCGCTTCGTGTACAATGAGCCTTCTAAGTATTTTCACTCTCAAACCCAGAATAACAACTGATTGTGTTTGTAGTGACAAAACAATGTACTTTATTTTCACAATATCTCCATTTTTGCAAAGTAAACCTGAGTCGTCATTTCTTTCACCTATAGAATAATCCGAACATGCAAATCTCATTTGATTGTTAAATAAATTCTTTGAAAAAATGAGCAATCCTTTGCAGTTACATTTTTGTTTTCCATGAGACACTGTTGTTCCTCCAGAGTTAGGTTTACGCTCTTTAACTTCCCAGATAGCCTGCACTTCTCACTGCGAACAACCCTCTTCAGCTTCTGTTCCAAAATATCCTCAGAAAAATTCATAGAGTTTGGAGGAAAAAATTTCATGGCTTACGGATGGCAAAGAGCTGTAAATGAGGTATTTTCTAGCAATTTGAGAGAGAACATTATGAGGACTTTTATATAACTGCAGTAAATACCTACTTTCACCCTCATAACAGAATGCATTATATGCCCAAATTGGACCCCGGTTTAACACACATTTACAAATATGAGTAAGTAGATGAATATTGTAAATCGTGTGTTTCAAATCAAAGTATTTTTGAAAAAGATAACAATAGCCTATGTAAAGGTTATGAGCATGCTCAACATCTGGTTTTGTGACATCAGACTTTGATAGAGTTAATCATGGTATTATCTTACTTAAGCTTGCCAACATTGGAATAAGAGGAAAGGCTGTGGATTGGATAAGGTCGTATCTAACTGGTAGACGCCAAATTGTGAAATACTTGAGCCGGACACAGTATGGTACAGATGTCTCATTCTCTTCCCCTCTGGACATCACAACTGGGGTCCCCCAGGGTTCCATCCTTGGCCCCCTTCTGTTTATTATTTTTGTGAATGACCTACCAAACCTGTTTCCTTAAGGTGATGCTGTGTTATATGCTGATGACACTTCTTGCCTATCACATTCCAGTAATATTCCTGATCTGCTAAACACCGTTAATACCTCTATTTCTAGGATGACTGAGTGGTGCATTAACAACCATCTATCAATTAACACTAATAAAACTGTTTTCCTGGATTTCCACCCCAAGACTGGCACATCCTTGGCTAATCATCAACTTAAACTGATAAATGAGCCTATTTCCCGCAGTAATTGTGTTAAATTCTTGGGTCTTCTGGTTTCGGATGTCCTTAAATGGACACCTCATATCGAGGCCATCATAAATCGGGTTAGCACTGGTATTTTTATGCTCAGAAGGCTGGCCTCTTTTCTATCTCCTGCTACCCTCAAACTTATTTACCATGCCAATGTTCATGCTCATATATCTTATGGCATTATGTTCTGGGGAATCTCAAACCATGCTAAAAAACTATTTTCTCTACAGAAGCAGGCAATTAAAGCTATGGTTCAAGTCCCAAAAAGGACTCCTGGTAAACCTATCTTTTTGGCCCTAAAAATATTAACACTTCCTTCTGTATTCATCTTGAACTGTGCCACTTTTGTTAAACTGCATCCTCAGCATTTTCCAAGGAATGAAGAATGGCACGACCACACTCGCACAAAAGGTGATGTTCACCTCAAAAGTCACCATCTAACTCTAGCTCTCAAGGGACCTCATCATACTCCACCCATTATTTTCAATAAACTACCAGTTGAGTTAAAAAATTGTCCCCCTTCCTTATTCAAGGTCAAATTACAAAACTTTTTGGCATGTAAAGCCTATTATGATATCAGTGAATATTTAAATGAATGTATGTAAACCTATTTTACTGTAATTTATTTTATGTCTTGATGTATATTTTCATGTGACCCTTGACGAAACCATGCAATGTATATTGCCAATTTGGTGTGAATAAAATATTATTATTATTATTATTATTAGACTTTTGAAGTAGTATGTTTGTTGCTTTAGACACCATTGATAAATGAACCATATGTTTCTCTTTAAGAAGACCATCCAAACACGGGACACAATAAAACAAAAGCCACGATCTCCACTCTGATGCCTTCCACAACTTGTACATAGATATTGAACGAGGAGCTCGTGTGATACCTGTTGGTGGTTGAATGTTTAAAAGTTTGTTATCAATACTTTGCATAATATGACTAAGACCAACATTATCATTAACGCCAATCCAAAATTTCTTTCTCGTTGAATCAAACAAATGCTCCATGTGTGTCTTTATGCAACCAAGTAGAAGATAGTGCATGTAATCTACAGAGAAGCCCCAGATTAAATTGAAATACCTCAAGTTAATAAGACAGGAGGGACCCTTAACACCCCTGTAGTGGCGATCTTGGTGATTTGCCAATGTTCTCCTTTCGTAAGCTTGACAAGCATCAGAGTATGTTGACTAGGCTGTTCGATCATCAGCTTTCTCTGACATTATATTAAAACGTCGTTTTATGGGAGCAGTGCATTCCTGCTTCTGATAACAGAAAGTACAGCCGTAGAAAGCGTGGAATGACTGCATGTTTAGGAGCTGGCACCGAGCAACGGAGTCAACAACACCACACAGTGGTATAACTTTACTTATTACAGGCTTGTCACGTAAATTCCAAGTGAAGCCTAAAGAAGACAATTTGTTTACTTCCTCCACGAAAGGCTGCATGAAAACTAACGGATTTGGATCTTTTGGTCCTATGTATAGACCACCTAGAAAAATGTACTTAGTGCGCTCTGCATATGGTAGCTCGTTAAGTGTTAAGAAATAAGGCCACATTGTCTTACCTGTGGTTTTACCCGTTGAAATCCCATCTACAAAAAAAGACCAAGAAAAGTTGAGGGGGGATGAGAGGATACCCCCTTGAACACAATGTTTCCTGTACTCCTCCCCGTCATAAATATCCTCAAGGGCATCATCGCATTCTTTTTTCCTAGTAAATCTATGCGTCATCAGTGAAGATGCCACTGTCTTATTCTTTAATAATGCTTTTAGTTGCTCTTCCAAAGATAAACTTACAAAGAAATTAGATGGGTTAGCCACTTCATTCCTACGATTACACTGCGCACAAACTTTGTATTTCTCTTGCTCTTCTCTAACTCCAATGTACACCTCACAATCGGGACAAAAGATATGATACTTCACTACTTGGCGATCCATTTCAATGCAACGAAAATAGCCGCTCTTGCTTGTTGCCATTTCATGGAAGCCAAAAATTGTCTTAAACATCTTCAAAATATCTACCTGAGCCTCCCAGGTTAAGTTATGCCTCAGCCCCAAAACAAGACATGAAAGTAACATCTCCCACAGTTGTATCAACACAATCACATAACTTCGTTGTTAGCTTTTTGATATCTTTTTGAACTGGGTTATCATACTCAAAACCAATTTCTTCTGCATCCAAACACTCGCTCATGTCACTCTCCACATCAATTTCTTCAGTACCACCACTATCAATTGAACTTTGCTTTTCAGCGTCTGAACATAATACATCTTCCGTGGTGATGATAGTATCCGGCTCCTCACGTGCAGAATTGTCAACAGCATAAAAAATTTCGGGTGATATTTCAATGCAGGTCCCAGCATTTTCCTCTTTCGATGAAGAATCTCCAACCGATCTAGTTACAACGGCCTCAATGCCATTAATATCGGTTCTTGTTGAACACTGCGAACAAAGGTTGACATGCTACGTATTGATATTTCATTCACTAAAATCATTTTTCATAAAAATTCGATGTTTAATGTTCACATTAAGTTCAGTTCACAAAAGAACTAAAATATGGATAAAAAAGTAACGGCAAGGACTTACTTGGTTTGCACTGACACATTTATCGGATTCTCGTTCCTTCTGTTCAGCCCGACGACGTCGCATCCAAAGTGTGGAGCGAGGTACTTTCTCTCCTGTGTACAAATATTTTCGATATCTCCCCATTTCAGATATTTCAGAATGAGAGGAAAGATATAAATTTTTGTAAGTTTCCATTTGCTCTAACGCGGGATCAGTCGGCTTGCTTTCGTTGACAACTTCAAAACAACCCCTTAATATGAGAAATTAACCAGACTACCAGGCACAGATCACCATGTATTTCTCACATTGAATTGGAATACGGCATCTTAAATTTCTCATATAACGCTGCCAACCATCCCAATTTTAAGTGGAGTGGATTCTACTTGTGCTTTAAGAAACCATCTTCAAAAAGGAAATTTCCGATTCGCTTTGCGAGAAACTACATAAAATCGTCTTGATTTTTGCGATAGCATAGCTCTTTCTACTGCTATTCAAAAATGTGACGTGCCTGGGGAAACACACAATGTTGGCATTACGGAGTCCCTTCTGGAAGACGTGTAAACCCTGGTGACCGTGAACACGTGTGTTTCGAGGTAAAGCGTCGCTTGAGGGGTGCAGTGGTATTTAGAGTAGAGAGATCAATTTTTGTTCAAGTGTGGCGTGTTTCTAACGTTCATATCACAATATTTAAAATGTCTCATGTTGAGAAGATTGGCAATAGTTGTTGGTATGCGTACGTTAAGTACAAAAATGGCGATAAGGAGTTCGTACCAATAGTAAACATCAAAGAAAAGTTGGAAAGTGGGAAGAAACGAAAATCCAATCCTCAGCATTTGAAGGACTTCGATAAAGGCATTCATTATTCAGTATTGACTTCGTTGGGGAGCGCTGATGGATCATCATCTCGGTGGTATGCCCAAATTGGAAAACTTGGAGGTAAGCAATTTGTTAAGGTTACTTGGAGAAGATTGGAGGGGTATTTGGTTTCTCACCTATTTTCTCAATCGTAATTATGAGTTTTTGAATGTGTTAGGTAATGTAAGTCTACATGTTGCTCAAATCTGTTACAGAAACAAGGCAGTCTCTCGTTCAGGACATTGAAAACGGCAAACGCATCGTTTGGCGTTTGCATGCTGCGGATGATTCGGAACCTGTCACTACAGCAACAGAGGAAATCATAGGTTGTATAACCAATGAGAACATATTGGGAACCCGAAATTTAAATGTAAGCTTCAGTATTTGCTCACTGTTGTTAATAATATCCTACTTGCATACCCCTTAAATATCCTACTTGCATGGAAATAGTGCATGTTTGGTGATCTTCACCCCCTGCCACACACCCTCGTGGTGGCTCGCAGGGTATCACGTAGATGTAGAATAATATTATCCTTTTACTAATTACCTTTCATTTTTTTCAGAAAGAAGTTAGGCGTTTAAAAAAAGATGCCGTTGATGCAACACATACGAAACTGCTAAGTTCATGGGCTCTTTCAGTGGAATCAAGAGATTCTACCAGTGCAGCTACTGAAAGAGAAAAGAGACTGGAAAAAGAAGTAGCTGTACTAAAAGAAAAACTTAGAGGAGCGTGCTGAAGTTGCTACAGCGGAGGTGAATTTTTCAAAATTGTCTGCTCAACTCAGTGAGATGAAGCAGGCAATAAGTAATCAGCATGAAAACTTATGCCAGCAGATGAACATTTTGCAGAAAAAGGTTGAGGACTATTTCGGTAAGTGATCTCAAAACGCATAAATTTTCCTGTTTAGATAAGAGATATGGGATCAAAATCTGATTAAATTTGAAAATATTTGAACTAGAATATATGGGATTTGATCAGAAATAATCATTTATATTGTGTTGTGTGTGTGTTGTCAGGAATGTATACATTGAAGAAACTTGAAGATTTTTAGAAATAAATCAACTAAGCAACTTGTAAGTCACAAACTATCTCTTCTTATGCTGAATTGGGATAGGATAGGATGGGAATCGCTATCACAGCGTAGATTAAATTTTAGGTTTAACCTCCTAAATAAATTTCAGGAAAATCATTTTACTGACGACGTAAAAATATACTATTAACCCCTTCGTACTACGGCAGATTAGATCGCGCCAATAAAATTAGAGAGCTAGATTGTAGAACCGATAGGTATAAAATGTCATTTTTTCCGCGTACCATTCGGGACCATAACAGCTGTGATCGTCGTCATGAATAGTTCGAGTATTGACATAGGCAGGCAGTAAATCTTTCTCATTATATATTCTGCTCTCTTATTTAGGCATGATGTAAATATTGGTGTTCTTATTTATGCATGATATTTTGAATCTGTAGTAGTAGTCTTTGTATCCCTTGCATGTTGGAACGATTGAAGATTGAATGTTTCTTGGGTATTAGATTTTTAATTGGCGCTTTGCATGTATGGTGCGCGGGTTTTAGTGTAATGTCGGTGTTCTACCCTATCATTGACGCATGCCTGGTGCGAAAGCACCCCCTGCCACACACCCTTTGGGTGGCTTGCAGGGTATGACGTAGATGTAGATGTAGATGAATTAATGTGGCCGTAGTTGAAGTTGTGAATAAGACACACCAGCTGAAAACTGAATCCGTTCTAAAAATATCCCTTCTAATTTGAAGGCATGAATTGGAATTTGCCGAGCAGGTTTCTCAATTGAATCAATGATGTGCACATGATGTGAGACATAGGCTGAATAATGTTCAGGGGCATTTAAATGGGGTGATTGATTTTTGCATTTTGGCTTCTGATTCCAATAATTCTATTCTCATTCGTAGGGTATTCAAGGAGAATTCACTAAGTCTTTCTATTGAAAATATTGCTTAAATTGCAATATTGTGGGGCACACTTAACTCCACAATTATTTACAAAGTACCAATCCATCAGGTGAGCAGTTTTTAGACTTTGGGACTGACATGCGATGGAAATAAGTAATTTTCCTTGTAAAACAAAAACTAACTAGCCTGAAACCTTGAAGACATGCAGTTGATTCATGTTTTACTTGTGAATTAATTACTGAATTTAGATTGAGCACTACAATTTTGCTAATTACATCTCAAAATTTATTCTCAAATTGTGCAATTCTCTTAATTTCCAACCAGCAGTAAATTTTTGGTAAGTAGCAAAATGTACTCAGCCTAGGTCTTGTCATATGTTTTGAGTTACAAGTCTCCGGGTTAGCAAAAGAGGCTTTTCTTTGTTAACATGAGAAACTTTTTCGCTAGCATTTTCATTTTGTGACAGGAACTATCTTTCCAGTTGACTTACAGGTCATAACATGATGGGGCAGTTGTCCCTGGTAAGAAGGGCTTGACTTCAGCTGGTTAATTTTGGATTCTCATATCCCATTCCATTAGAACCTGTTCTTTGACCATATGCTTTTTACAGCCTCACTTGGTCTGCTAGCTCATACTCTTTCAAATTAGATTCAGATTTCAATTCTTAAATTATATGCATCTAATGAAAGAAAAATGGCCACTATAATTAATCGTAAGAACACTGAATAATTTCGTAGATGCACTTTGTCTCATTTCCGAAGACTTGCTTCTTTTGGTCAGAAAATGGAAATTTGGTCACTTAGGTGTCTACACCACTCAGCAGCTGTAAATAAGAACCTGCAGTTGACCCTCGAACGGCTATGTCGCGTAAGATACCATCGCTCATCTCGGTAAGTAGCAGTTGCCACGATCGCTCATGGTGGTGTTGGTTCAGATCGGTAAGTAGTAGACTAAATTTTAAGTCACGCGACATCATCTATTGCTAGTTTCCATACCTTTGAAGTAAGTTTTGTGCCACGACTACTTTGCAAATATCACTCTCAGTTGTCAGAGTGAATGAGCAGCATATCATTCTCTCCTCGGTAGGACATAGGTCTCCCAATCAAAACAAGGTAGCGATTCACGCCTCATAATCATTCGCTGTATTGTATCAATCAACATCAACGAAATAGAAATCGAGGTTGTGTTGTACGGGGTGTTTCGCTGAAATGGAGTATATGACAACGAAGCGTGTTTCTTACTTGGTTTCGATTGTAGCAACTGTGTCGTTCCCAGGAGATCGATCGCGCCTGGAAAATCATGTCATTACATTATTTTTTCTCGACATTAATCCAGGATCCGAAATTATTTGGCGTCACATGGACGCGGCTGAAACTTATGGGACGGGCCCTAATGAGGGACCAAACGCTAATTGGTAGGGCAGACAACGCCTTAGAAACCTCATTTGAGCGTCTGTGAAACACCCACAGAACGCTATATGAATCCCTACCACCCGGTCCCACTAAGCGTTTACACTTCTCAACGAACGCCTACGAACCGCTGTAAAAGCCATTTCCGAGAACACTCGACAACGCCTAAAAAAACTCACCAAGGCAGTAAGCGTTCACGGAGCGCCCAGGAAACGCCTAGGAATCTTTAAGAAACGCTTACAAAATGCCTTAAACGTTCACAATTGTGTTCATTGAACGCCTTTTTGGGCAATGGCTCAGGATTTCCGACGCCTTATCGAAGCTTAGAAAAAAGCTTAAACAATGTCGAATGCCCTCTCAAAAACCGCCAGGGCCCCTTTGTGAGAATAAACAGTTTTTTTCATATGCTAAGACCTTGTTGAATTATGTTGTCAGTGTTTTCCATCTCTCTATGGTCAGCACAATTGCACTTATAATGTTCATTGTCTGCTTCATGTATGTGAGGATGTAGCTAGGTTTGGAACATTGGATAGTAATAGTGCGTTCAAATATGAAATTTACTTGCAAACAATTAAGAAAAAGGTTATCAATACTCGTCTTCCATTGTTAGCAGTAGTTCGAAGGGTGATTGAAGATCGCCAGTTTCTGTCCCAGTCAGTGGTGAGGATTAGGGACTATGAAATCAAAAATCCTGTAGAACTGCTTGTTGGTTTCAGTCCACCATACTTCAAACATGTGATGACCAAACATGGAAGAATAGGAATCAGGAGCCCTGACAACTGTATAGTTGCTAAAGGTGGTGATGTCGGTTTAGTTTCTTGCATATGCTCAAGAAAACAGGTCCGTTGCTACCTTTTTAAGAAGTTCCAGAGAGTAAGATCATTTTTTGAAAGCCCCTCTCCTTCACTTGATTTGGAGTAATGTGTGCTAGTGAACAATGTGATGAGGACACCATTCTCTATGAGGAAGACATTTTGTATAAAGCACTATGTATTCCAATAGAGAATGGTTCCAAATACTATGTGGCAACTCTGTTACATAATATGTGACTTTTAAAGTTATTGTGATTTTTATATATCTCAGAATGGTATCTTGCATTTTATATATGATTGTGAATAATTCATTGAAAGTCTATCAATTTCATAGACAATGGAGTGGATCGTCGTGGAATTTTTGAAGACAAATGAATGCAAAGCTGTGCCTATCAATTGGGTTGTCATTGGGGCCAATGGTGATGCCAGATGCTCCTACCCCCCAAATAATACAGCGTATAAGGAAATGCTGTCTCTATTGAAGAAATGCCGATTCCCACAGTCTGGTTGGGATGAATATATGTGTCGAGTATTTGACAGATCAAAAACAGGTAATCATAATAAATGCTGCCATAAATTGTTACTTATTATAAAGGAATTTCAGAATTTGGTTTAACATTTAATTTCTTAGGCATTGTATAATCTTGACCAATTAATGATATTGGACTGCATAATTGTACCGCAACATTGTCAACCTATATTTAACCATTTAAAGTAATGAAATTCTAGGTAGAAACTATTTCTATTATTGGTTTATAAAATTTTAAGTTAATTGGTCTCATTTTTCTACTGAAGATGTTGGTTGAAGTTAATTCAATATTGAACTGTCTTGATGAATTTTTTCAGACAGTTATATTAAAGCCCAGGAGCTGGAAAAAGAGGCTGAAATGTCTTCAGGATTGGATGCATCCAGGTCATTAGGGAAAGGTCTCCGAAAGAAACGGAAAGCCCAGCCATTAGATGATGAGGAAGAGCCACCTTTTCCTGGTAAACTTTTTTTCCTGTTAATATGCACACACATGGTAATGTTGCATGTTTGGCAACATCATTTTTAATATCAACATGTTGATCCCTTAGGCTCATCAATCTAATCCCTTATAATATTTTCCCTTGATAGGAAGTAACAGTTCCGATGAGGATAATGCTCCTGGAAAGGTCCCTTCACCCCCAAGACTGAATCAAGACAGGCATCATATGGATAGTCCAGGTGTTTCTGTGGATGCCTTTTCACCTCAATCAGGTATACTTACTATTTTTTTAAATGAAAAGTCAAATTACCGTAGAAGATAACACCATATTTGGACTTCAGTCAATCAGCTAATTGGGTCTTCAGGTTATGAGACCTGATGTCTGTGCAACTCCACCAGTTTCCTATGCTTAACATAGTAGATAATACCTCCCTTTTGATTTAGCTCTCTTAAAGGAGTTCATGTCACATTGCTTTGGGTCACAATGTGATAATGTGCCCAATTGAAATGTATTATGTAGCACACTATATATACTCAATGGAAATTTCTCATTGCAGGAAAACAACTGAATCCTCAAACGCCTGGTGGAAAAGAAATAGAGGCTAAGCGGCCTGCAACAGTAGAAGAGTTGTATGGTAATTTTTTCATGCTATGTTTTTGAAGCACTGACATAAAAATCCTTTTGAGAACTGTTTTCTTTTTGCATTTTTATTGAAGGGGTTCTGCAAGCTCAGGAAAAGTTAAGGGAAGGAAGATACAGGAGATTAGATGAAAAGCTGAGTATGGCATTAAGCATGCTCAAAGAATTGAAGCAGTAAATGAAGTCGAAGCCTGTACTAAATGGAGATAGCATTTCAACCAACCGGAAATTCCCACTAAAGAATTTGGGTGACGTAGAGGAGCTGGAGAGAGAACTGAGATCAGAGGATGTATCTCTCCATAACAATTTGGTAATGGCTGAATGATTGGTATACTGATTCTTTTTTGATAATTTCAACCAGAATTTCATCGATTGCATAATATTTTTCTTTACAGGTCTCTGAACTTACTCGGCACTGTGGCGATGAAGAGCAAAGCTCAGTATATAGACTGTTGTATTTTGTAATGGCGGATGAAGCAGCAAGGCACTTCTGCCTCACTGGAAAGTCTGGTGTCGAGGGGGCAAAGAAGAGAAAGTTCATGGGGACAAAAATATGCAATGTCATAACGGGTGTGTGTCTTCCTGTATTTTTCAAGAATCTATTGTTTCCATTTATAAATTTCTATTTACTTACTGGGACTCCTAACTGGACACTATCACGTTATGAGGCACCTCCACCTTCTGAAGCTGGTGGATTCTGCCAGATGCAGGTGGTGTGAAGAAGAGGACGAGACAACATCTCACGTTCTCTGCGACTGCCCGGCCCTGATGACTAGAATTAGGCACCTGGGATCTCCCTTTCTGGAACCAGCTGAAGTTAGGGGTATCCCCATTGAGGACATTCTGGCCTTCAGCAAGGTCATCAATCTCTTTGGGTGATACAAACAAGGTGGTCAGCACAAGGACCAACAGGTCTAGGCGCCTCAGGTCCTCCTCGAGGAACTCCACCACAACTAACCTAATCTAATCTAAGGTCATTCGCACCACGTCAACCTAACATCACCATGACAAGTTATTTAGAATAAATAATTAAATAGACAAGTACAAGCAACACAACTCACATTAAAATGGGCGTGAGATAAAACGCCAAATAATGGTTGGTCACAAACAGTTAAAAAGCCCAGACTCTCTTAAAAATACCATTATCCGACTGACACAATCAGGATCGTCTCCTAGGACGTGTCCTAGGTCTCCCCTGATGTTCAGCCGGATGCGCAGAGCACGGTACCTATCACACACCGTCAGAAGGCGTCAGTTATGGGAGAGTCGCAATCCTCACAGTAGGGAGGGATCTTCTCTTCGGTGAAGAGGTAAGAGTGAGTGAGGGCACAGTGCCCTATCCTCAACCGTGTGATTGCGACCTCTTCCCTGCGAGTCCTCCCGACTGATGTGGGCCACACTGATACTACCGGCTTGATGGTGCGCAACTCATTCTCTGTCACGGAGTGCCAGGTTTCCTTCCACTGTCCTAAGGCTACGTTTCTCAGCGTAGCCTTTAAGTCTCGGTACGGTACCAATACTGACGAAATGTGTTCGTCTTGAAGAGCCTTCTTCGCTGCCGAGTCGGCCATCTCGTTACCGGCTATTCCCACGTGTCCAGGTACCCACAGAAAACTGATAACGATTCCCTTCTTAGAAAGGGATAAAAGATGGTTCTGAATCTCCTGGACAAGTGGGTGCATCGGGCAATAACCGAAAATGGCCTGCAGCACACTCATAGAGTCACTACAGACCATGTATGCGCCACATTTGCCCCTAATACCACCAAGAGCCATCTTTATGGCGAAAAGCTCCGCCGTATAGATGCTGCACAGCGGGCTTAGCTTCACCCCGATGACTCCATGGTGGGACGAGACCACCGCGTATGCGCATGCCGACTCGGATTTCGAACCATCCGTAAACACGGGAGTGAAATCGGAGTGGCGGCACAGCTCTTCCCTAAAAAGTTGTTGGTACTCCATAGGCGTCGTGGAACCTTTCTGGCCAGTTCGCAGGGTAAAACTACACTTCGGATAGGGCACTCGCCATGGTGGGTGACCGGAATATCCATGGCCGTACACTTATGGAAGTCTCACATCTGATCCTTCCATAAGATTTTTAAAACGGACGCTCAGGGGACTGGTGGCCCTTGTCCGCCTGTTAAAAATGTTTAAAAACCTGGGATTAAAAATTACGTCGAAACACGGGTGAGTCCTCATGGATAAAATTTTTGCGACGTAGTTGGCCATTAAGATGTTCCTCCGGGTATCCAGCGGGGGCTCTCCGGCATCCGAGTATACGCTTAAGACGGGAGAAGTCCTAAACGCTCCGGTCGCCAAACGTAGCCCCGCGTTGTGAACCGTTGCCAGCGGTTTCAGGTAGCTTTTGCGGCCCGAGGAGTAGACGAAACATCCATAGTCCAACTTGAAACGAACCATTGCCCTGTAAAATGAAAGCATGGTGGTCCTGTCGGCGCCCCATGTAGTGTGCGATAAAACACGTAAAATATTTAAAACGTTAAAACATTTTTCTTTAAGAATCCGGATGTGTTCCTTCCAATTAAGCTTGGAATCGAACACCTTCCCGAGAAAACGAATCGATTCAGCGTATGGTAAAACCCTACCACCGAGACGTAACTCTGGTGGTATTTGGTTGCCCCTCCAACGATGAAAATGTACACATTTTGAGTTTTCCGCTGAGAAGGGGAAGCCTTTCTTTTGGGCCCCGCCGTCCAGTTTATTAAGACAGAGTTGTATCTGTCTGGACGCGGTTACTAGTTTGGACGACCGGCAAAGAATAGCCAGGTCATCCACAAACAATGATCCCAAGACAGGTCCCGTGATGCAGTCGATAGCGTCACTGATCGCAACAGCGAACAATGTCACCCTAAGGACTGACCCTTGAGGCACTCCATTTTCCTGCGTATAGGGTTCGGAAAGGTGCTTACCTACTCTGATTCTAACAACTCGGTCCGATAAAAATTTTTTAATAAAAATGGGAAGATTTCCCCATAAACCCCAGCTATGCAACGTGTTTAAAATCTTCTGACGTCAGACCCTGTCATACGCCTTCTCCAGGTCAAAGAAGACCGCGATGACGTGCTGGCGCAGAAGAAAGGCCTCCTGGATGAAATTGTCGCTCCGAACGAGGTGATCAATGGTTGATCGACCTCGCCGGAAACCACACTGGATATTCGACAGAAGGTTCCGCCGGTCTAACTACCAAACGAGCCGACGGTTTACCATCCTTTCCGTTACCTTGCACAGACAGCTGGTAAGGGAAATGGGCCTGTAGTTACTCGGGTTCGTTCTGTCCTTTCCCTGTTTAGGGATCGGAACCACCGCAGATTCCCTCCAGGAAGATGGGAAACTACCCTCGAACCATAACTAGTTGAGGGTGCTCAGGATCTCCATCAACGCTTCCCCCGAAAGATTTAGAAGGAAGGCGTTGTGGATTCCGTCCAGTCCCGGAGAGGTGTCCTTGGAATCCGCGATGGCTGACCGAAGTTCCCACAGCGAGAACGGGACGTAGTACTCCGCGATTACGGACGTCTCAGCAAAGCAAAGAGAAGTTCTCTGGAAGCGTTCCTTGATGGCCAAGAGCGCTTCCGTATAACTCCTGTCACTGCTTATACTGGATAGTGATTCTCAAGCAAGAGACGCCGTACTCCCTATGGGAGCCCGAGATGCATCTCACCTTATTCCACCACGGTGTGCCTGAACTACTTTTAAATGGCTCGGAAAACCACGTCTCTGTTTTCTTCAAGGATCGAAAGTTCCATGTTTAAGAAGTCCAAAAAACCAAAAATCAGCAAAATCCCTGGAGCCGTTTTGAAAAAAACGCGATTTCAATTTTTTTTCTACGACGATAGGAAAATTTACGTTTTTTTTCATGATTCTGTAGGTGTAGCCGGGGGGATATGCTAAAATGCTTAAGAAATAAATACGTCACCATGGCTCCCGCTAAACAGACATTGTTTTGTTTCTTTTTTCACGTGAATATGTTTGTTGTTTTCAAATGTTTGGTTCAAAAATCAGTAGACGGCTACGCGAAGATTGATCGAAAAACAAGGTTAGTTGTCCCAATATTTGTGAAAAAAGTCGTTGTCAAACTGGTTAGTAAACAACTTATTATTATTTATAGACGAGTCCATTACCTACGTAAGGGAAAAACAAAATGTCACGAATGACAAAAGACCATGCGCGAACACATGAAGAAAGCCGAGGCGTGATTTGTTTGTTATGTTTAAAGAAGAAAGATAAGATGTGGAATATTGTGGGCCCCTTGAAGATTCAGGTAAAAAATGCTGTAAATATTAACCTTGATGACATTCGTTACCCATCTGCTGTCTGTAGCAATTGCAAAATCATCATATACAAATTCAATAAACAAAATTCTGAAGAAACCACATTAGCGCTACCGGACTATTCTGGTTTTCTGGAAATCTCATGTGTAACCCGATCTAAAAAGAAGATACTTTGTGACTGTAAGTTGTGTGAAATTGCCAGACGTGTACCAGACAAACTGTGTCCGGGAAATTCAACGAAAAGAAAAGTGATCAAGCAGAAGTGTAAGAAATGCAGGGGACCACTGGATGAAAACAAAATTTGCACTTCACCTAAATGTATCCCTATTCTTACTGAATTGATTTCAAAAAAATTTTCTCCAAAAGAAAAGGAAAAATTAGTTTCATCAATGCTAAAAGATATTATCCACATGCCAGAACACTCAAACAATGAGGGCCAGTTGCGCTTATCTCAAAGGAGAGGCAAAAAATTACCCGTTTTAGTAAATTCAACTAATGTGGATAAAAGATCAAGAAAAGAACCAGTCGCGGCTATTGACATATTGAAAATAAGTACAGACTTGGGGTTGTCTACAAGAAAGACAAATTCTCTAACGGCTGCTCTGCGAGTTGGCAGTAAGAATAGGAAAATGTTTCAGCCCAACTTGAAGCAGGACCTGCTTTTGTTGAATCATCAACTTGATTCGTTTTTTGAATCTCGTGTTTGTGACGTATTGAATACCAAGAAGTCTTCTGTAATAAATAAATCTGGATATTTTGTTTGTTGTAATAATGTAAAAGGTTTAGTTACATATATTCGAGAAAAAAGAGGTTTGCAAGAAGTAGATTTGAAAATTGGGCTTGACGGTGGTGGAGGGTTTTTGAAGATTTGCTTATCCATTCAATCAAAATTCGAAGGACCCGAGAATAATGCACATGTGACAGGGGCCAGGCAGCATTATCACGAAGGAGTACACGCCAATAAATTTAGGGACACGGGTGTGAAAAAGTTATTCGTCCTTGGTATCATATCTGATACACAAGAAAATTATGTGAATGTTCGCACGCTGTGGTCCTCTCTACATCTGAATGACTTAGAGGCAATGACCATTGCCACAGACCTAAAAATGGCCAATATAATAACTGGGGTCATGGCTCATTCTTCTCATTACCCGTGTACGTGGTGCACTGCATCAAAAGGTCTCTTGAGTATGTGTGGAAGTTATAGAACCGTTGGTAGTTGCCGTGAAAATGCAGAGGCCTTCAAGAACAGTGGCAGTAAAAAAAATATTGCCAAGGATTTTTACAGTCACGTAAATCAACCTCTTTTCACAGGGAATCCAGAGACAGAAATCATTGATATAATACCTCCACCTGAACTGCATCTAATGCTCGGGGTAGTAAACACATTGTATGGGCACATGCTGAGGGAATGCGAAGACGATACTGAGGAATGGGCAAAATCGTGCAACGTAAGCAGAGAATTTGTCCATGGATCCCCTGGTTTCGCAGGCAATGCCTGCAAAACTTTGTTGAACAAGATAGATCTGCTTCGGGGGAAATGTAGTGTTGTGTTTAAAATATGTCAGATGTTTTAGTGATTTTTCAAAAGTCGTCAATTCCTGTTTTTCGAGTAGTCTTGACGAGGAATTTGCGATGCATATTGCAGAATTCCACAGCAGTTATTTGGACCTTGCAATACCAATAACGCCAAAAGTTCATGCTGTCTTCTTCCACGTTCCTCATTTTTGCCGAAAAATGGAGAAAGGACTCGGGAACTACAGTGAACAAGCTATGGAGTCGGTACACCATGACTTTAAAAGTATCTGGATGAATTATAAAGTCCACCATACACATCCAGATTATAGTTCCAAACTTCTCAGAGCTATACAAGAATATAATTCTCGCCACGTTTAAGGTTCAAGGTGTTTCTGGCTTTTGTTCCACAGCCTTGAATAAACGATGACATTTTTTCGTGTAAAAACTAGATTATAATTTAGGCAGCCTAAAGAAATTTTGCCTATTCATTTTGATGTCACCATGTATTTCATCCAATAATCTTGATTTTCGCAATTTTTCGAATAAAGTTGCATTGTTTAATTCGCTTCATTTCGTCCAATATTATTGATTTGGTCTGTAAAAGTTGATCTTCGTTCAAAGTATTAAAATGTTCTATTCTCGATTCTTCTTTCTACCAGAAAGAACGAACAAGTTGCAGAAACAATCGTTAATTTCCGAAAATTAATTTGAAAAAATTTAAAATTGAGTTTTTTTCGAAACGGCTCCAGGGATTTTGCTGATATTTGGTTTTTTGGACTTCTTAAACATGGAACTTTCAATCCTTGAAGAAAACAGAGACATGGTTTTCCGAGCCATTTAAAAGTAGTTCAGGCACACCGTGCCACGCCTGTGTAAGTGGTGTCCTGTGGTTAATGCTATTGACGAATTCCATCCAGTAGTCGCTTTTTGCCTCCTTCACGACTCGTCGAGCTTTCGCACTCCTTGTTCCCCACAAGGGGTCATGGGCGTTAAAATCACCCAGTAATGTAAATGGCCTACGCAACTGCTGGACAAGTCTCTCTAGGTTGTAACGAGTGACCGGTGCACCTTCCGGCATATAAACGTTGCATAACGTTATATTTTGCGGGATAAACAAGGTTATGGCCACAGCCTGAAACGGGGTGTCAATCCTTACTCGAGAGGTGTAGAGGGCCTCCCGAACAGCAATCGCCACCGCGCCATGGGCTCTATGACCAGTAAGGTCATCTAGCCTTTCGACCTTGTATCCCATTAAAATTCCACTGTCCCTCGCCTTAAGATGCGTCTCCTGGAGACACATAACAGAAGGGTTAAAATCTGGGATTAAAATTATTTCCCTTTTTTCTAATTATTTCAATTTCTGTACCTGAGATACAGAAATCTTCCTCCATGGCTTTCTGTGGAGGCATTTTTGCCTTACCAGATGGACCAGGGGATTGTGAGTTACCACGCTGTTTGCGTGGCCCCGGCGGTGGTTTTGGTGGGGTTCTTCCTAGGAGAACCAGGACCGGTGGTTTTCGTATTTTGTGCCGGATTTGTGGCCTTAGCCGGCGTGGCCGATTTCTGTGCAGAGGCTTTAGTTTTTTGGCTAACAATGTCTACCGTCTGTGTCGAAATGGTGACCTTGGGAATTCGAGGGGAAGCGACATGGGCGTATGATTTGGAAAAAGTAGGAGCAACTTTACACGCTCTGTACTTTTTCCGAGCCTCGAAGTACGGGATTTTTTCTACCGTCTTGGTCTCCATTACTTTGCGCTCCTCGATCATCTTTGGCAATCACGTGAGTACACCGGATGTGCACCCTCGCAATTGACACAAAGTGGGTCACCTGTGCATTCCGCACCCTCATGCTTCTCCAGGCCGCAGCGGGGACAGGTGGCCTTGCCCTCGCACCGTGTGGCCATGTGGCCGAATCGCTGGCACAGGAAACATCGCATGGGTGCCTGTTATGAATGGCCGTACTGGCACCGATTCATATCCGACAAACACCTTGTCGGGGAGCTGGTCAAACGTGAACGTGAGAACAACAGAGGTCGTATTTACACTTTCACCGTTGCGCTTTGTAGTGAATCGACGAGCATCGGTGGCCCCCTGAGAGGCCATCTCCCGCTTGATCTCGTCGATCTCAACATACAAAAGGTCGTAGAGACTGATCACTCCCCGACAGGTGTTCAAGGTGCGGTGCACCTCGACTTTAAGTAGGATTTCGCCTAACTTTTCTAAAAGCAATAATTTATCGCTTTGAGCCCTCGTTGCCGTTTCGATGAGCAGTGTGCCGTCGCGAAGTTTCTTTGCGGATTTTAGTTCCCCAGGAACTGAACCAGAAAATAGTTTTCGAATAAGGAAGGGAGACACCTTCTTCAGGCTCTCCCCTTCCTTTTGGCACCTCATCACTAGGTAGCGCAGACTAGCGCCGGGAACATTACCTCCCCCGCCCGTTTCCGGACGGGATCTTTTAGGTGGTGGAAGGATATCATCCGCCATGCCTAAACTTGATTCATCCCCCGGGCTCCCCACCCACCATGGAGCCACACATTCGGGACGCCGCACCGCAAACCGGTGCGGTCGCCAGGGCTACCCGAGGGGATATAGCACCCTAGAGGTGGTTGTCTGTTTCGGGTTGGATCTTCGATGCACGGGCCCACCAAACCCGTACATCTCCGAGCGCCCTACGCAGACCCCCACCTCCCTGGCACTCACCACCGTAAGGCATAGAACCACGGAAGCCGATTGACCGGGAGTGGCTAGCTCCCGGCCGCCCGTTTACACAGAATCCGGGGCCGAAGAGGGGTATTGGCCCCTGTTCCATACCGAGCAAACGACCCCCGGCTGGGAACCACAGACCTCACCCTCCAGGTTCCCCTTCTCCTCCTTACGGGTCTCCGCACACGGCAAACATGCGGGTGGGTCGCAGGCCAGGTGGTGTGGCCGTGCACAGACAGCTGACCCACAAGACTGTCCGGGCTCAACCCTTGTTGGCTCTGGGTTTGTTTTCGGGGTTTCGCCTCCCCGCCCTTTTAGTCGCCTCTTACGACAAGCAGGGATACTGCGGGAGTATTCTCCATCCCCCTACTTTCAGGGGTGAGTATGATGACTTTTTTGCCAAACATTTTGAGCAGTGCCTTAACTACTGCAGCCCAACGGTTCAGAACGAAATAATAGAAGTTGCAGCCGGTCTAACGCTTCAAGAAATTGTAAAGGAAGTGCGGGAGTGTGGGTTTTATTCACTGATGGTTGATAAAGCCAAATGTTACAAAGAAGAGCAGTTGTCAGTAGTTTTGAGGTACGTAAGAGGATTGGAGCTCATCGAAAGGTTTCTCGGTTTCTTAAATTGTTCCACAGCAAGATATTCCGAGTCGCTAAGCCAAATGATTCAAGATTTTTTAACTAAATACAGCTTGGACGATATACCAATGATTGGACAATCATACGATGGTGCCTGCGTAATGTCAGGAAAGAACGCAGGTCTCCAGGTGAAAATGAAAGAGTTACACTCACAGGCAATTTATATCCACTGCTTAGCTCACAAAGTAAATTTGGCCGTTGTCTACTCCCGCAAATATATCCAGTCAGCTTACATTTTCTTCAATACTCTTGAAGCCCTCCATATGCACAATTCACAACCTGGTAATCGTGCCATCTTAGCAGAGATTCAAAAGAAGCTAGGCATTAAGGGTGGGAAAGAAATGGGGAGCTTAAGTAGTACAAGATGGTTCTGCCGTTACACAAATTGTAACGTTGTAAAAAATAACTTCAACGCAATCAAGGAAGCCCTTGAGGAGGAAATCAACGCTGCACGATATGGTGGAGGCCATCGGTTTGTTGAGATCTATCGTACAACCTGAAATCGTTGTTAATCTTTTCGTAATCCATTCAGTTTTATCGGTGACCAACGTGCTGAGTAAGTATTTGCAAGGCCCGGATGCGACGCTCGGGAGAGGAGTTCAGTTATTGCCAGAATTCAAACTACTTTGGCAGAGAGCAGACATAATTTTGATGGTTTATGGGCCGAGATAGTAGAATTTGCGAACAATAACGACATTTTGCTAGAGCCTGTGTCTGTCTCAAAGAAAAGAAGGCAGCAGCCACCCGCAAAAATGAGCGAGTAGCAGTAGTAGTGGGATTGATAGGGTGCGACGACGACATGGTCATTTTGCACCACTACACGTCATAATTATAAAAAATAAATATACGCTGCATATTGTGGTATTATAATAAAGTACTTGAGATAAACGCTGAGTCAAAATTAAAAATAATTTTACATCCTTAAAATACTATTAAATAGGCCAGTTTCATTTTAAAATTCCAAAACGCGGTTGAGAACATCTTGGTCATCGCCTAGAATGTACCCCAGGTCTCCCAACAGCTGCAGCCTGTTACGCACCGCCCGATATCTCTCACACTCCGTCAGGATATGTCAAATGCTAAGAGGACAGTCGCAGTCATCACATCGCGGTGGAATTTTCTCTTCGGTGAAGAGGAAGGAGTGGGTCAGAGGGCTGTGCCCTATCCTTAGTCGTGTTATGGCGACTTCCTCTCGGCGACTCTTCCTGACGGACGAAGGCCACGCTGCCACTACCGGTTTTAACCCGCGCAGTTTGTTACCTTCGGTGGTTCTCCACGACTCCTTCCACTGCTCTAGGACTGCATTTCTTAAAGCCGCCTTCGAATCTTGGAAAGGTACCGGCGTCGGCTCCATGGCGAGTGCCTCTTTCGCCAAAGTGTCGGCTCTCTCGTTCCCGGCGATACCCACGTGTCCAGGGACCCACATGAAAAAGATCTTAGTTCCCTTTTTGTCAAGAGAGAGCAGTGAAGATTGGATCTCCTGGACTAAAGGGTGCGCAGGAAAAAGGCCGGAAATGGCATTCAGTGCACTTAGGGAGTCCGTGCATACAACGAAGGAGCCACGGTCCTGCATCCAATCCAGGGCCTGCCTAATAGCGTACAGCTCCGCTGTGAAAGCGCTACACATCGGATGAAGCCTTGCTTTCGCAGCTTCGTGATGGGGTGAGAAGACTGCGCACGCGCTGGCGGTGCCTGATCTGGAGCCGTCGGTATAAATAGGCACGAGATCTCGAAGGGTGTCTACGAACATATATAATAGACGCTGGTACTCTTCTGCAGTGGTAAAGTGTTTTAGACCCTTGTTAAGATCAGTATTGATTTTAGGCGCGGGAGTGACCCAAGGCGGACTTTTGCAGCTTCCGATAGGGTATATGTCTGGGAGTGTAATACCCTGCGCTTGGATGAAAGTATAAAACCTTATGCTAGCAGGCCTAGTGGCTCTTGTCCGGCGATTAAAAAGTTCTATTAATTGAGGTTTAAAAACAAGGTTGAAACATGGGTGGGACTTCATAGATAAAATTTTGGCAAAGTAATTGCACATGAGCAGGTTCCTTCGGTAGCACAATGGCGGTTCTCCTGTATCCACATAGAGGCTTTGCACCGGACTAGTCCGGAACGCCCCAGTGGATATCCGTAGGCCTACATTGTGTACCGCGTTCAGAGTACGTAGGTACGACTCCCGACCGGAGGCGTATACGAAAGAACCATAGTCAAGCTTCGACCGGACCAACGAACGGTACAACAAGATCAGAATTGAGCGATCGGCTCCCCATGTTGAGTGACTTAAGAATTTTAAAATGTTTAGAGTCTTAAGACATTTAAGTTTTAAAGTATCGATATGTTCCCGCCAGTTGAGGCGACAGTCAAAAATCATGCCTAAAAACGCACAGAGTTAACAAACGGAAAGTTTGTACCGCCCAAGGTTAGTGATGGAGGAATGGTATGACCCCTACACCGGCGTAAGTGGAGGCATTTAGTTTTCTCTAAGGAGAATGTAAACCCGTTATCTTTGGCCCACCTATCCAACTTGTTTAGAGTAAGCTGGATAAGCCTGCCCGCGGTAGCTGGTTGGGATGACCTACAAAAAATTGCGAAGTCGTCCACAAACAGTGAGCCAATTACCGGTGTTTTTACACAGTTAGCGATATCGTTAATCGCTATGGCAAATAGCGTTACGCTAAGTACTGAACCTTGGGGAACACCGTTCTCTTGGCTATAAAATTTTGATTCGTGGTGGCCAATTCTCACTTTGAAAACTCGGTCCGATAAAAAATTTTGAATAAAAATGGGTAGGTTACCCCTAAATCCCCATTCGTGCATCGTTCTTAGGATTTTGTGACGCCAAGCTCGGTAAAAATGAGCGATTACTATGTTGAAACTACCGTAGGAAAAAGCCAGCTGACTGACCTACCATCTGACACCAACCCCAACACTCGAGATTACTGGAAAATCAATGTGTAAAACAGGGTTTTGGATAACGTTATTTCACATTTTCAGCACAGGTTTGAGTCCGTTCCCCTGGCAAAGGCAGCGGATGCCTTTACTCAGTTGAACTTGACTGAAGCTGAAGATTTCATTAATAATGACAAAGAAATTTTCAATATTTTTACCCATTCATTAAATGCCGAGGCTACAGTATTGAGAAATATATTAAAAAACAAGGAACTAGAGTTCAAACTTAAAAATGTCAGCTGAAATGAATGAAGATATCATGCCGAATGTTTACAGACTTCTCCAAGTAGCCATCGGCCTGCCCGTCAGCTCGGGTGGATGTGAAAGAAGCTTTTCAGTAATGCGAAGAATCAAGTCATGGATTCGGTCAACAACAGGTCAATCAAGATTTTCAAATCTATCCATTCTTCACATCGAAAAAAAACTTGTTAAAGAAAGGGTTCCCAGCACTACCATCATTGAACATTTTTGTCAAAAAAACAGAAAATTCCTTTAAACCAAATATTTTGTTTCTTTCCTTTGTTTTCACTTTAAATTAATATTGAAGTTGTATTTAATTTATTAGCAGATAACCATCCCAAAGTTTACTATGATCCCTCTGAAAATGTGTGAATTCTCGTTGAAAATAAAAGCTATTTTATTTTCCAACTCGGTGTGATCATTTTCTAGCCTACAACAATCCCTTTCAGTATTTTCCAAAAATGTCATCAGCAATTAGGCTTAATTTCAGTTCTGAGAAGGTTCAATTTCAAACATTTCCGGGGGAGAAACACCCCCTCTTGAAGTGGGGGTACCCCCCGGAAGGTGGGTGGTCCCATGGCCCCCCCCAGCCAAATTCCCTGGCTACAACCATGTTTGTAACCTAGACGCAAATCATGTAATGACTGAAGTTCTTGACTCAACTATATCTGATCATCTACCTTTATTGTCATTAATTAGTGTCGGCCAATTTCTATGCAGTAATCATACACATTTCTCCAGAGTCTACTCAAAAGAAAACCATGACTCCTTTATATCTCAGCTAGATTTTCATGATTGGTCTCAAGTGTATAATGGAAGTTCCTTCGATGAAAAATTTCAACATTTTCATGACTCTCTTCCGCATAGTTTCAATGTTGCCTTCCCCCTCTTTCCTAAGAGAAGAAATTTGGCATCAAAGAAAAAACCTTGGGTGACTGACGAAATTCGCCACTTTTCTGCTACTCTCAAAATACTTTCAGCCAGAGTTAAGCATTGTAATTCTCCACTTCTGCTTGCTGGATAAGAGCTCATAAAAAGAATTACAGGAGACTATTGGAACATGCCAAAAAGTCCTATAACAATGATAGGGTTCTTGCATCAAATAATAAATCCAAAGTGTCTTGGGACATTATACGCGAGTCAACGGGAAAACTTCATGATCGTATTCTCCCTGATATCTCTCAGTCAGAGGATAATTTACATATTAAATGCTCAGACTTAGCGAATAAATTCAACACCCTTTTCACATTAAAATCACCAACAACCCTTCCTCATACCTCTTCCACAGAAATGTTCTTTAATCTACCTCATTTAGCTTCTTCATTCTTCATCCGACCTTGTACTGAACCTGAACTAAGATCCATAATTTCAACTTTTGCCAGCAAAAATTTTTCTGGTCCAGATGACATTCCAGGGCGAATATTATATCTATCTTGCAGTTGTATAAAAGAACCTCTTCTATTTATTATTAATGAATCTTTAAGACAAGGGATTTTCCCCACCTCTGTCAAACATTCTAAAATTGTCCCGTTGTATAAGAACAAAGGCTGCTATAACAATTTAAATAATTATAGACCTATTGCATTACAAAATGTCTTATCTAAAGTATTTGAAAAAGTTTTCTGCAATCAATTAATGTCATTCTTGGAAAAGCATGCCTTATTGTCTTCAAATCAGCATGGATTCCGAAAATAATTAAGTTATATTATGCTTTGTAAAATCACAAAAATATGTTGGTATTTTTTATTTCCCTTGTTTGACGATAGTTACCTTTTAAAATACATTCAGTAATGAGTTAAAACAAATAATTATTACGGTAGTAAGCAGGTTAACTGAAAACAAGTGGTGTGAATCATGATAGTGTTTCGGTGCTGCGACACACTTTGAACTTGTCCCGGTGCGTGAACCTTCGGGTACAGACTGGCGGGCCAACAGGGATGCAAGCGGCCTCCCGGTTGATTTAAATGGAAGAATGACTTATTTTTGCTCAAATAATGACCACAAATTGACCAAATACAACATAAACCCTACTGAAACCGGCCAGATAATAATGGGAGGTTTGTCACGTTTTGGACCCTTTGTATTACCGTAGTTACACATAAGACGGCTTTGAAAAAAGAACAATGTAGGATTTCAGAGACAAAAAATAAGAAATTGGACCTCCTTGCTCCTATTAAGTATTATGGAAGACGTTTTGAGGGAGAGTGGGGGTTAGGATTGTCTTACATGGTCTTACGTAACGAGGGTCTGGAACCATATTACGTAAGATCTTGTCCGTATAGTAACATTGTATTGTTCTTCAATAAAACTTAGTTGTGGCGGTTAAGCATTCGCTCGCTACTTTCGTACATTTTGTAATCTCACCCCTACCATAATGCTACTCTTCTGTCGCCTGACTACATTACCTTCATGGTCAACCAAAACAGGATGTATGCAGGAGACATTGGTTGATCGATTGGTCAATCCACCTCACTACATTGTTGTGGAAGATGCAACAAAGATGCTAGTCAGAAATTGTCGATTTGCGCCTGGTATCAGATGACATTGCTGCCACACCGGGCTCATCTACACGTTTGCTTCCGAAGCATATGCAGCTTGGAGTCATCTGCCACGAATCCTTCTCTCGCGCTCATAGGACAACCCCGATTTAGGCGAATAAAAGCGACAAAAATCCTCATCCTACTTGTAAGTAAATACGGTATAGAATTGAATTTTAGTGAATTTTTAGAATAATAATGACTTTTAATGATCAAGATCAGAAATAATGACCAATAATGGTAATAATGACCAACTTGCAGCCCTGCGGGCCAGCTCTGCGGCCGCGGCGACAGCAAAAGGACTGAAGCAGAAAGCAGAAGCACCTGAAACCCTGCGTGCCTCTGCCTCGCGTCGCCTTGACACTTCAAGACATTACGACGCCGCGGTAATATGAAGCTCACCCTGCTGGCGCAGTCATTCAGTGTAGATATTTTCTTTCAGTGCAGACGTGTTTAGCGTTTCGACTTTAGTGTTTAGGAGACTCTTTTATATGACTATATTTTATTTGTTTACTTTAGTCTCCTAGTGTATTGTGAATTAAGTTTGCAATGGATAAATTTGTTACAAAAAGGCGCGCTTGGAAGTTGATGATACTGCAAGTCAACCTCCGACAATTATTGAGTCGTCAATTGCTTCATCGTCTTCAGGCGAGAAGTGTTCACAGCCGAAACCTGGACAATCCGGCAAGGGAAGGTCATTTCAGAAGACTTGGTTGACCAAATATGCATGGCTAGAATATGAAGCATCTACCGAAAAAGTTTATTGCAAAACCTGCAAAGAGGCAGATGCTAAACATCTATTACAATTTTCTTCAAAAAAAGAAGATGCATTTCTTTCCATAGGCTTTTCTAACTGGAAAAAGGCTTTGGAAAAATTCCGTCTTATTGAAAATACGTTTACGCATAAAGAAGGTGTTCTGAGACTAAATTCTATCACTAACCGAAGTGTGGTCTCCCAATTGAATGAACAGTTACATAGTGATATGAAAAAGGCCGTTTAGCTCTTGAGACAATTTTTACTACTGTGCAATTTCTATGCCGACAAGGACTAGCAATTAGAGGGCATGAAGATGTTAACTCAAATTTTTTTCAATTGTTGGAACTCCGAAAGAATGACGTACCTGAGTTAAAAGATTGGTTAGGGCGTTCGGGGTACAAGTGGACATCCCACGATATTCAAAACGAGATCATTGATCTACTAGGAAAGTCTACCAAGTAGTTCCAATAACGACAGCGACAGCAGAACGGTCATTTAGCGCCCTTAGACGGCTGAAATCATATCTTCGATCAACAATGGGACAGAAGCGATTGAACAACTTGGCTGTTCTCCATGCCCATCGAGATGTTTTGGATGAATTGGATACCCGACCAGTCATCAATGACTTCATATACAGTAATCCGGTCAGACGGTCGACATTTGCACCTTTCTAAAGACACTCTTGCCCTAATAATGGTATTTATAGCAATATTAAAAATCTTTATAAAACAGATAAATACTTACATAATGTTAAATTTTCAGTTTCGAAATGTTAGTGATAGTTCAGTACTGTATTTATACATTACGATTATATCTATAATTCGTACTACAGCACTGTATTATTTATTTTCAAGTACTTCAGTACTTTTAGAGTGTAAGACCCAATTAAAACCCGCTATTTACATACTTGTTGACTGAAAGTATTAGGCGTACTGCATAAACTTAACTAACTGTATTAAAGGATTAATGTTGAGATATTGTTTTAATTTAATGAACCCTGAGTCTTATTCAAAGTAAACTTAAATTAGCTATATCACTTATTAATCAAAGTGCTATTGCTGAGCGACAGCAATATTTTATGTTTTATTCTTTTTATGATAGTTTAGGATTTATTTAAATATAATTTCAGTTTGTTCAGAGCTATATATTCACTGCTCTGTAATAGTCTATGAGCGTATGAGCGTAATTATAACTGTAAATGAAATTAGCTTTTTACCAAAATACCATGCTGTTGATGTTTTGTTTCTTTTTTCAAAGCCAAAAAATGTGTCAGGCTCGTAGTTTCCCGAAGTTTCGAGTTATAGAGAGTAGAGTTTTCGGGGTTCTAATGTTGATCATATGACTCCTCTAAAAGGCTTTTAAAAAACTTTAAAACTCACTATTTTCATCTAAAATTTAGAAAATTTCCCGGGCCAAGATTTTTTATAAGTCGGCGCCCCTGGCCCTATACTAAATTTTGGAGAGGAATTTTGAGGTCTTAGCCAATAAACTAAACATTTTTAGAAACCTAAACATTCTCCCATTTCCTTGTGTATATTTATTATCAATTTTAATTTTTATGAGACAAAACCTCAATATGTTTGCAGCACACTGTGATCTGCACAGCTATGAAACTAGGAACATGAAAAATCTTCATTACAATTCCATACGGACTAACAGGGCAAAATTGGGCCCTCGTGAAATGGGTCTTAGGATTTATTATAAACATTCATGTAAATTTCAAAATACTGACTCATTTATGTCATTTAAAAAAAGGGGCGAAAAAATTCCTTCTTGATAAGCTCTATTTCTCTGTGAGTGAATATCTATTGGATGCAATTTAAACAAAATGTATATTGTTACTCTGTAATGAAAACATTGTTCTTGTGAAACTCAAGTATTGCTTTTTCCTGTTATGTATTCACTGTTTCCATATGATATGCTGTGCACCTACAATTTTTTAAATTCATTATCTATTGTAAACTATTATATGACGTGTCTTATATCTTTTTGTAAGATCCTTGGACAAATAAAAATAATTATTATTATTATAGTGCTTCTACCTGCCACTTGACCTTGAGATCGCCACTTGTCGCGCGCCACGCACTGACGCCTCCCGACTCGCCGAATGGACTCGTCCGTTAGTGCATTGACAGCATTCGTTCGTCGTGTCTGTCTAGTCGATGTGTCATTATGGAGACGGTGTGAGTGTAGTCTTGTGTGTTGTGTCTTTATTGTAAGGGTATCTTCTTTATCATTGGGCCGGATGAATAAAAGTTGAGCAAATGCTTACGAGCAAAAGGTCGGAGCATAAGCATTTGCTCGGAGCATAAGCATTTGCTCAGTTTCGTATGAATAAGCTTTACCTTATTCTCAGGAGCATTTGCTACACTTTAAATACCTTTTGCTCAATATTCTTGCAATGGTTCTCGCGACAACATCGCGTCTTGCGTCCCGCGTGGCGGTGCAGTCTCGTTGGGGATCGTTCAAAGCTACAGTCTAAAAGTGATCAGTGTAGTGAGTACACGCAGAATATTCAGAAATGGAAGACAAATCCGAAAGTGATTTAGAGGATTGCCATGTGGAAGGATACTCATCCAAGTTGTTGTTCATATCCCAGCAGATTACTAAATATCCTGAGATATTAGAGAAATCTCAACTTCCACGAATCAAAGTAAAAAAAGAAGAAGCGCTGAAGATCATTTCGGCCTGCTACGAAAAGATCTTTGGTGAAATTCTTTCCGTGGGTCAGCTCCAAAAAAAATTAACAATATGAAGACTAGGCTTCGTAGGAAGACCGACTTGAACAGAACAGGGAATAAACCCATTAGACTTCAAGAATGGGAGAATATGCTGTACACAGCAATGGAGGGCAACAGCAACCCAGCAATCGCCAAAATTTCTGGTATGTAAGATTTTCGTTCAAATTATATGTTAAAATGTCTCTCATTTTTCTAATATATAGATTCCTTGAATGTTATATTTCTACTACGAAAGACTGAACTTTTAAAAGTAAGGCCATTGAAATTGCAAAACGGTGCTCGTAAACAAATATCTGCAGGCAGACGTCAAGTAATTGTCTATAGAAGGTAACTCTAATTATAATTTACAATCTCCAAACTTTTATTCTCAAATAAATACTCAGTTAAAAGTTATATTCAGAAATAATAAAATACCTGGATTTAATTTAATTTCAAGCCTTTCATAATATTCACAAAAACATTGCGAAAGAAATTTTCTTGGCGTGCTCCTTAATGTTTACCAGCATTTATATTTACATATCCACTTCCTCCGTGTCAGATAAAATCAGTCTCCACTTCAAATATCATTCCACCACGAATCTTTCTAGCATGCTTTTCGAATTTCAAACCTTTTTCTGCTGTTGATGCTAATCCACTCAACTGCCGTTTTAACAGCCTATCTAAAATGCATGACTTTGTAACTGAAGCAAGTGGATTCACACTGAACCTAAGCTTGTGCTTTATACCTTGAATTTGAGAAATGGCTACAATAAGGCAGCCTTTACAGAGTTCATTGGAAATAAAGACAGAACCCTAAACGTATTAATTTTTTGTTCACTAGTTTGTTTGTTTTGAGACTGAAGCAAGTGGAATAACACGCTACCCAAGCTCGGGCTTGCTACGATTCACATCTCTCATTAAATGGCTCCAATAATACAGCCTAAAAAGATAATTTGTTTTGGAAGTTTGGAGTCGAAACATTCTATGGCGGTGTTATAAAAAATCGTAAGCTTGACCCCTTTTAGAAATACACGGAAAAATGGGCTTTTTAAGTTTTCGTATTTATAAAAATGCCATTTTAAGTTAAAAAATATTGACATATTATATCGTGGAACGATTTGAGATTCCTACTGCACATTACAAATATATGTAGGTATCCGAAAAAATATTCATGTAACAATGTGATATGCGATTCCTTTATTATTGTTTTTCTCTATGTTTAATAGTACAATCATTTTACAAAATGGCAAGACAATACAAATAAAAGTAGTATCAAACTAACTCAGAAACTAATTTTTCAGGAGCCCTTAGCCTTGGTGGAAACCCGAGTCGACGAAATGGTTCAGGCTCTGCGGCAAGCACTGGTGAAAGACCAAGTTTTCAAGAAGCCAGCCAAATTTCACCAACTAATTCAATGCCAGCAAGGGCAAAACCATCTTCGAGCCTTCGAAAAACAAGTATTTGGTCCAAGTATGAGACTGAAGAGACAATTACCTTGTCGAATTCAGAATTGCAGAGACTTGTACTGTTAAAGCAATTATCAACTGTAAGAGCTCAGAGGCAATTCTACCAGGAAATGCTGGAAAAGAGAGGTACTTCTCAGACTGACACTTACACGTGTACTAATGAGTTAAGTTTCACTCAATTTTAAAAGTTTTTTTCTGTGAATTTCTGTGATTTTTTTAAAAATTCAATTAACATTTATCAAAATGTAAACTTTAAAAATTAAATACTGACCTTTTATTTCTACCTTCCGTTCTTTCACTCCGCTCTACTCTTGCTCTTGGTTGTATATAATTCTTGCAATATCACTCCGTTTTTGGCAACCACGTCGACGTAATTCTCCTTCATCAATGGCTGCATCTTCATTGATGCCTTCTTCTTCTTCCTCATTTCCCACGAAGTCATCATCTTGGAGATGTTTTGCTACATTATGAAGCACAAAGCAACAAGCAATGATGGAAGGTATCCTTTCAGATAGTACTCGGCAGACGTACTGTAGAATGGGAAATCTTCTCTTTAACTGGCCGAAACATCTCTCAATTAATACCCGTTCCCTTTTGAAAAGTCGGTTGTATGCTCTTTGCATTGGTTCCACAGGATTACGATAGGGGGTCATCAGCCACGGTTCAATGCCATACCCGTCATCTCCCAGTAGTACAGCATCATTAAATTGACGTAAGCTAGCACGAGCATCAGAATTTCTCCATATTCTACTATCATGTACCGACCCGGGCCAGCTTACGTCAACACTCGTGAACACTTCCCTAGCGTCGCAAGTAGCTTGTACATTTAAACTGGAATAACTCTTTCTATTAATGTATTCCTCTCCATGAACTGCAGGCTTAAGAATCTTGATATGTGTGCAGTCAACAACACCAATGGCACTAGGGAAAGAGAATTCGGCTTGCCACAGCTGTTTTGCTTCATCTATGGCGTTCTGGGAAGAGGGAAACTTAATCCACATATGAGCCTTAGCAATAATTTTTTCCATAACCATTGCCACAGTTCTTGAAACGGTTGTCTGATGCACCCCAACCTCTTCTCCAATACCTCTTTGGAAACCTGGATCAGCAACATATCTCAGAAATATTTTCATTCGATGCTCCGATGAAAGGGCACCACCTCGAGTCTCACTGTTTTCTCCGAGGAAATGGTTGGCAATCCATTGCAAGTTGTCTTCATTGAAGCGGTATAATACTTTGAAATCGTCGGTGAATGGAGAAACACGAGTTTTATAACGTTTTTCTAATCGCACATGAGGTACGTACTCCGCGGAAAAGCTTTATCGCGGAAAAGCTTTATGGTGCATCTACCCCGGAGGAGAAGCATTTAAAACGGAGCAAATGCTCACCCGCAGAAGCATTTGCTACACTTTATGCATACAAAGTGCTAGAAATGTGAGCATATGCTCCTGCTCCGCAATTAGAGTGAGCATTTGCTCATGCTCCGCGAAAAAGTTAAGCAAATGCTTATGCTCCTGATTTTTATTCATACTAAGTGAAGCAAATGCTCCAAATTTTGCGAGTATAAGCTTTTGCTCACTTTTATTCATCCGGCCCATTGTATTCGTTTTGCCGCCTTGGTGCTTGCGCTGTCCGCCATGTTGGGACATTTCGTTAGTGTTCTGTTTCCGGGGTGGTCTGAGAGATCTCTCAGGGTGACGCGCTCTCTTGTTCGGACCGGCATAGTGGGCAGACGTTCACCAGAGGCATCATGTAACTGTGCAAGTATTAAAGTTAGTTAACAAGCTGTCGGCTGTTTCCCTTGAACTTACGGACTCAACAAATGGCGACGAGGATGGGATTCATCGGAAGCGACAGCATTACAATATCGGAGGCCAAATAAGTATTTTTTTAAATGGTGAACTTTGCTCCCCACGTGGTCGTCATCTCATGGCGTCATAAGTTTATTTGGGTACATACCTAGAGGTTTTGTTACTCTTGCCTGCTCGGCGTCACTGAATTACGGATTCCCTGCTGCTCTAATTTGTCCCTGTTCGGCGTTAACGTGTTTTACACTTTGTCACCGGGTTCCGTTTTTTTCTTCCTTGCCTGACCGGCGTGCGGTGCTTACTGCTTTTATTGCCGTTGATATTTGATTCTATTTGCTAAGTGATTGCTGTTTTGCATATTATTTCTTCATGAACTTGGGTGTGAACGTTTTGTGAATTCCGGGTGTTTCGCACGTTATAAGGTGATTTTTAATGATGAACTGTTCCTGTAGACATGTGGGCCGCTTTGTTTCCGTTCCTGCTACCATTATGCCATTATTTTTGTCCGGACTGAACTTATTATACAAGAGGGCTACGATAATAGTATTTATCTATTCCCCGTGATTTTTGTGCTTTGCCATACTTAATATTTGTGCTCTTGTGTGCTAAATTAATATTTGTGCTCTTGTGTGCTGAATTAATATTTGGGCTCTTAATTCAAAATGCCTAATGGTGAAAATACCGACGTCGGTACCGTAGGTGCCTCATTAATGAACGTAGGTATGATTCCTAATTTCACTGGGAATCCCGAAGACTTTGAGGACCTTAAAGACCAGTTAATGTTTTACTTTGAGGCACACAATATGGTTTCAGCTAGCCAACAACGAGCGGTTTTCTTATCCTGCACGGGTCCTCATACATATACGCTTGCAAAAAAAACTGTGCGCTCCTGATCGGCCTGGGACAAAAACTTTTGATGAACTTGTTTCGATTATGTCAACTCACTTCGTCCCCACCGCATGTGTTTGGGTCGAGAGGGATAAATTGATGCCCGTATGCAGAGGCCGGACGAGGCTTTCAAGGACTTTTTAGCTAACCTTAAGCAATTAGCGGAACAAGCGGAGCAGGCAGCCCATGAGTAGAAAACCACTTTTGTAGTTGGCTGATGACAGTACAAACAGAGAAGGACCCTTTTGTGAAAGCGACTTCAACCCACTTTGAAGTGGCATCAATCAAAATCAACAATGTATGGCCATGGAATGGGCCAGCAAAATCAATATGCAAACGGGACCATGGTTTTTTGGGAATGTCCCATGACATTACTTCGGCTTTTGGGGGCCTGTTTTGAGCTAATGCACAATTTGTACAAGATTTTACCATCTGCTCAATGTCTCTATCAATTTGAGGCCACCAAGCATAACTGCGTGCCAGCCTTTTAGTGCGGACAATGCCTTGATGGGCCGTATGTAACAACTTAAGGACTGATGGTCTCAAGTCTGCTGGAACCACCACCCGATCACCACGAAGGAGACAGCCACTCATCACCGAAAGGGAGCCTGCCTGCCCCCGCAGGAATGTTTGAACTGCAGGATTGGTGGAAGACAACTTTTCCTTGAGCACACATTCCAAAACCTCGGATAGAAGTGGGCCCCGTCGCGTGACTCCTGCAATTGATGAAGCAGTCAATGGAGAAGAGGGAACTCTTCCAACAACAAAATCCCTGCTGGGTCGGGGAAGGAGTCATCTTCATCAAGATCAACTGGTAGCCATCTTAAAACACGGGGAGATAAGACATCTGGTAGCTGCTTCCTGCTACTGTTGAATATTCCCACGACTGGTTTACTGTCAGTTATTATCGTAAAGTGACGTCCCCACAAGTACATATAGAACTTTTGTACACCAAATATCACTGCTAATGACTCTGTCCACATGGGAGTAATTTTTCTCGGCAGGTTGCAGCCAGAAGGCAACAGGTTTCTCACAGCCATCAGGCATGACGTGGGATAGGATGGCACCTACTCCATGAGGAGAGGCATCACATGCAACAACATTGGTAAATTAGGGTCAAAATGCACTAGGGAGGCAGTTGTTACCACACGTTTTACATACCCTATGCACTCATCATGTTCTGAGGACCACTGCCATTGAGCATCTTGTTTCAATAAATCCTATAAAATGTGAAACCTTGAACCCTTGTTGGGAAAGAATCGATCATAATAGTTAATAAACCCTAAATACAGTCTTAGGGCATCTACAATCTGAGGAGCCGGGGCACTGAGTATAGCTTTTACCTTGTCTTCGGAGGGGGAAATTCCATGTTCATTAATCAGGTAACCTACAAACTCGATGCTCCTCACCCCAAACTGGCACTTCTCTGGCCGGAGGCGAAGGCCTGCCGTAGCCATGCGGGATAGGACCTCTCGAACTCTGACCCATAGCACTTCCTTGGATTGAGCCTGCACCAAGATATCGTCTAAATAGGCAACAACTCCTTTAAGTCCCGCCAACAAGGTCTCAATCGTTGTCGGGACTGAACTTATTATACAAGAGGGCTACGAAAATTCATTGAATACTGAAAATTTAATCTGGCCGGGAGCACCCACAGCGGGGATTTAAATCCGTACGATAAAGGTTAAGTTTGCAAAAGGTGCATTGGCTTGGGCCAGCAAAAAACAAGACTGTGTTGCCACTTCAACTTCTGAAGCAGAGTATGTAAGCCTTGAATTGTGTGCGAAAAAGGCTATTGTACTGCATAATATTATAGAATATACCTGCAAAGTGAACCAAAAACTATGCTAAATAGTTCAGAGCGGAGTGCTATTGATGAGTTATGTGGAAAGTTCACATTATTCAATGACAATCAGTCTGCTGTAAAAAATGCCAACTCTCCAGATATCATAGAGATCGAAGCGCATAGACATTAAATATCATTTTGTCAAAAAATTGGTTGAGGATGGCAAAGTGATTGTGAAGTATTGTCCCACTAGTGAGACGGTGGCTGATGTAATGACCAAAGGACTGGTTAAGGTCAAACATCAGAAGTGTATTGAGGGCATGAACTTGCTGAATTTCAATCTCGATAAAGTGAGGGTGTTGTTATTTTTTTGTATGTAATCGAGATGCGTGTATATTTTTTAACCTTGGCACTTATTGCCACCAATGTATGTGTGCGTCGTTAAAAATACATGACAGTCGTCTTCCAGTGATGGTAACTTGAACTGATGCGTTTCATTTTGGCTCCGCTGGTAGTCCTTTTACATCCACTGCCGAATTGAATAATCGTTACAGGAAGATAGCGGAAAACCCACCAAATCAGAAGATTATTGGTACAAGGTGGGTTTATAAGGTCAAAAGAGTACAAGGTGGCAATGTTGTAAGCTATCGTGCCAGACTGGTCGCTCAAGGGTACAATCAAGTTCAAGGGGTTGATTATACTGAATCCTATAGCCCTGTAGTTGAAAGAGGATGGTTAGACTAATTATGGCAATGGGGGTTAAGAATGATTGGTATGACAAACATGTAGATGTTGTTTCCGCATATTTGAACAGTGAAACCATGGAAAAAGTATTTGTAAAACAACCAGAAGGGTTTGTCAATGAACATTATCCCAACCATGTTTATAAACTGTACAAGAGCGTGTATGGACTCCATCAAGCAAGTAGGGATTGGCATGATTGTATTAACGCAGAAATGTTAAGTATCAATATTATTCAGTCAAAGTGTGACCCATGTCTGTATTATCACAAAGATGGTGAATTGTTAGTAGCTATTTATGTTGATGACCTGGCCATTTGGGGATCTAAAGAAAAATTGATTGGTTTGTGAAAAAATTGTCCAAAAGGTTTGATTTAAGAGATCTGGGGAGAATTTCAGATTTTTTGTCAATGAAAATAACAAATATTGGTAAGACAACTATGCAGCCTAATCAAATTTGCTATGTTAAACATGTTCTTGAGGAGTTAAACATGTCTGAGGCTCGGAGTGTTAAGGCACCACTTTCTGTTTTTAATAAGAATTCAAAGTCACGTTGTGAATCGGAGGAAAAATTGGAGTAATGAGTGTTACAGAAGAGCGATTGGAAGGTTGCTTTATTTGGCTGATTCTACTAGACCAGATCTTATGTTTTCTGTTTGCTGGCTCAGCCAATTTTGTGTGAGTACATCTGTTATAAATTGGAAAGAGGTTAAGCACTTGTTGAGATATCTGAAGGGAATTGAAAATGTTTCATTACACCATGTAAAATGTGGGGAGCCAATGGAGGTTTTAGTAATGCCGATTGGGCTAACAATCCAATTGACAGAAAATCCTTCAGTGGATATGTAATTAAACTTGCAGGGGGGGGCTATTAGCTGGAAGAGGAACAAACAGCGGAGTCTCTCACACTCCACTGTAGAAGCTAAGTATGTGGCAATGTCGTTAGTAACAAAGGAAGTGATGTGGCTTAAAAATCTTTTGTCAGAAATTGGTGGGAGTCATTTTATAACTAATCCCAGTGTAATCATGGCAGATGGCAAGTAATCACTTGGTGTCAGAACACACAAAAAATTTGTATCTAGATTATCATTTTTTGAAAGAGGCTGTAAATGAAGGTGATGTAGTTTTTCAATACGTGCCATCTAATCTGAATCTTGCTGTTTCTTCTCGTTTACTAAGCCTTTGTCTGCTGTTAGTACTGAAAAGATTTTGACAAAGCTTGGATGTTTCGGAACATAAGTGTTCATTTCTGTGTACTTGTTCTTTGTTTTTTCAAATGTTCTGAAAATATGCGAACAAGGGGAGGTTTTGAGCAGTATAGCGTCCGCACACATTTTTGAATATGCTCATATTGCTGTTCTTTTGTCTGCGTCTGTATCATTGCTCTGTTGTTTCCTGTCAAGATGTCGTTGGAATAAAGGCACGTTCAAAAAGTACCATGAGGTTGTGTCCTGTGTAATCCTTTCTCCCTAACCTCTGTTTTTCGTCATAGGTGATCCAAGTACAAGTAATTGGGTGTTCCCTTGGTTTGGTCACCATTGCATTTATACTGTTGCACAGTGTGATGCATTCCCTCTTCACTAACTGATTGCACTAGTTGACTGCATGTCTGGTGATTTTTGTAATGTTTGGTTACGTACACAATTGTGTTCCCAATAATTTTAGCAAGCAGGATGACTATTATGGACATGAACCAACAAGACAGGGAACAAAAGAGAGAGCCTTGAAAGTTCCTTGAAGGACCCTGTTAACAGACTAATCCATCACCACTTTACATCAGTAGGGCAGATAACATCAATGATGAACCACAAGGGACAGACAAGAGGGACTAGGAGGGTGTAGGTTACCTCAATAAATACCTGAAAATATTACGGGTCAATTCTTCTTTTTATCCCAGATGATGCAGCCTCCATTAGACAAGAATGAGACAAGGCTTCACAAGGTGCTTTGAAAATTGACAATAGGAGTTGTGCCAGTTTTGTTGCCGAAAAAATGGCGGACCTGTCGTCCTATAACTGTGCATCGTGCGATGACATTTTCGAATCTGAGGAGGATATTATCATCTGCGAGTTCGGCTGTTCGTCGAAATATCACATTAAGTGCACTGGCCTTAATTCCTCTTCTTGTGCATCCCTGAAAAGGTCTCAGGAACTTGCATTTCGATGCAAAAATTGCGTCGCTATTCCCTCCCGCCATTTTCAAGGTATACTAAGTACGCTTGATAAAGTTGCCTCATCCCAAACTGATCTTACCTCCACTGTGCGTGATCTATGTCTAGCTATTGAAGCCTGCAAGGGTTTGATTAGCCAGCAATCGGAGGATAATCAAAACCTCATGGAAGAAATACGCGCGTGTCAACCGGCCTCGGCCCAAATTACGCCGCATCAATTCAGTTCGGCTTTAACTTCATCTGTGGCTGCTTTTACTGCTGAAAGTGTTCATACGTTGCCACCTAATTCGAAAATGATTCGTGTGGACTACCCCAGTGGTAATACTCGACACCTCCCCGTGAAAGATAGTGCTAGCTCAAATAATAATACAGCTACCAATGCTACACCAATACCAGCCCCCTCACATGTCCGTGATCAGCTCGTTTTTGTGTTAAAATTTCACTAAAATCGGTTCACTCGTTCAATACTTATGAGGCTTTTAAGAAAGCATTCTTTTGGAACCTTAGGCCCTCTGGGGCCCAAGCGTGACTCACGATTCCATGATTGTTGTACATTCAGTAGAGGTATATATTACGTGTGTGGCACCATTCAACTAGCGCCCGGTCTGGCTGCGACGTCCTTGTCCTCCCAGCTATCCTCGCCGAACCTTCGAGAGGACGGGAGAAGTTTGCGGCACCATTCAACTAGCGCCCGGTCTGGCTGCGACGTCCTTGTTCTCTAAGCTATCCTCGCCGAACCTTTTAGAGGACGGGAGAAGTTTCTGGGACCCTCGCCAAGAACCTTCGACGAACCATATATACATATAGATGCCACGTATGGTCATGACGAGACCAGAACGGACCTGAGAGAGATAGGAGCACGAACGAGTAAATTGCATCAGAAATAATAAAGGAAGTTTTCAGAAGACCGTGTGTATGATTCTCGGCGCCTTCTCCCACAGTGGTGACCCCGACGTGATCTGCTCATCGTTATTAATTGAAGGTGCCTTTTCACGTCATTCATTGTACGCGCCATGGAGTAGCTTCAACGGCAGCTTACTCTCCTCAAGCAAGAAAACGAATAGCTGCAGCGGAAAATTCATCTCGCGACTTCCGCCGACGCGGGAGAGCGTGATGCACAACATCAGGCTGCGCACACTCCAGGCGTTCACTGCGTGTCCCCGAAGCTTCCACCGTTTTGGCCTGATAATCCTGTTGTCTGGTTTGCCCAAGTGGAAGCTCAATTCGCTCTGTCGGGTATCACTCAAGACTCCACGCGATATGGATACGTCGCCTCCCACCTCGACGCCAGATGGGCGGCGGAGGTTCAGGATATTCTTATTAATCCTCCCAGTGAAGGTCGGTACCAACGCCTAAAGGAGGAACTTATTCGGCGTCTCTCGCTGTCAGAAGAAAAGCGGGTTAGGCAACTTCTCACCGAGGAAGAGCTAGGCGAGCGGACTCCCTCTCAATTCCTGCGCCATCTTTGCTCCTTAGGAGGAACCACCCAAGTCCAGGATAATCTACTTCGGACGCTATGGCTGCAGCGTCTTCCGGCAGCCGTCCAAGCTATTCTTCAAGTCCAACTGAGCCTACCGCTGGACAAAGTCGCCAAACTCGCGGACCGCATTATTGAGGTCTCTCCGCCGAGCGTTCCCGTCGCCATCCACGCCGCTACCAGCACGCCGACCACCGATCCGATCCTTTCGTTCTCCAAACAGTTGTAGGACTTAACTCAGAAGGTAGCCGCTCTTCAAGCGTGCTCTCGCTGCAATCACCGGTGGTCTCGGTCCCGCGGCCGTTCCTATCCTACCGCCCCCTCAGGCTCTCCAGCATCTCGCTCCAGCTCAAGCTCCACATCAGGCCGTGTCTGTTGGTATCACCGCAAATTCGGAAATCAGGCTCGACGCTGCAAGACGCCCTGCTCTTACGAGGCGGAAAACGCCGACGGCAACCGCTAGTGGCGGAAACCGGTTGCCAACTCACAGGAAGCCGCCTGCTCGTCACAGACCGGGTCAGCAAGCATCGATTCCTCGTCGACACGGGCTCCGACCTCTGCTGTTTCCCGCGGCGACTATTAAATGGCCATTTCTCTCCTACCGGATTGGACCTCAGCGCCGCCAACCAGACGATCATCCGGACCTATGGTTACTTACCACTGCAATTAAATCTCGGACTCCGCCGCGATTTTTCGTGGCGTTTTATCATTGCCGACGTAGCCACGCCCATAATCGGAGCAGACTTCCTCGCCCACTACCAGCGACTACCTGACTGCCGCTTCAGGCGCCTGATAGACGGAAAAACTGGACTCGCTGTCTCAGGTGTTCCTGCATCTTCGGGACCGCTCAAAGTTAAGGTCTTGCTGTCACCGTCACCCTATAAGAAGCTCATCGTGAAGTTTCCGGGACTATCTCGCCCACCTGGCATCCCGCGGGAGACTCGCCACAAGACCGTTCATTATATTAAGACTACACCTGGACCACCAGTGTCATGCAGTCCGCGCCGCCTGGCTCCAGAGCGTCTAGTCATCGCAAAAGCGGAGTTCGAAGCGATGATACGGAATGGAACAGCGCGTCGATCAGAGAGCCCATGGGCATCACCATTACATCTCGTTCCAAAGAAGAATGATGGTTGTGGACCTTGCGGCGATTACCGTGCCCTCAACGCTCGCACCATTCCGGACCGATATCCAATACGCCATATGCAGGACTTCGCAGCCAACCTGCACGGAAGCAAGATATTTTCTGTCCTCGACCTCGTGAAGGACTACACACAAATACCTGTGTATCCTGATGACGTGCCAAAAAAGCCATTATCACTCCGTTTGGTCTCTACGAATTTCCTTTTATGACTTTTGGACTTCGTAACGCCGGCCAGACGTTTCAACGATTTATAGACGAGGTACTCCAAGGATTTGATTTCTGTTTTCCGTATGTAGACGACATCCTGATATTTAGTTCTAACCCCAGTGAGCACGAGAAACATCTTAATGCAGTCTTTCATCGATTGGAGCAGCACGGCATCCTGGTGAATTTCGGCAAAAGCGTTCTCGGTTCACAATCAGTGACCTTCTTGGGTCACCATCACAACAGAGGGCATTAAAGCCCTTCCTGAGAGAGTCGCTGCTTTACAGGAATTGCCTAAACCAACAAATGCACGCGCTCTTCGACGTTTTTTGGGAGTCATGAACTTCTATCGTCAGTACCTGCCGCATGCCTCTGAGTACCAGGCCGCGCTCCACACGGCCCTCTCCGGACTTCGCGGTTCTCAGCGCGTCGAATGGACACCGACCTTAGAAAATGCTTTTTCCGACTGCAAGACTGCCCTCTCTAATGCCACACTCCTGGCGCATCCAGTTCCAGAAGCAATCCTCGGCTTATTTACGGACGCCTCCCAAACAGCCGTAGGAGCTAGTTTACAACAACGCGTCGACAATAACTGGCAACCCTTGGCTTTCTTTTCCAAGAAGCTCACCACCGGACAGTCGAAGTGGCCGGCGTATTAACGTGAACTCCTGGCAATTTATTTGGCGGTGAGACATTTCCGACACATCCTTGAAGCGCAGCACGCCATAATATTCACGGACCATAAGCCGCTGTGATTCGCGTTCCAACAACAGGGAGACAAACTTCCTCCTGTCCAACTAAACCATCTCACCTTCATTGCACAATTTACGACCGATATCCGCCACATTAGCGGGTCAGAAAACATTGTCGCAGATGCGCTTTCCCGCACCGACGCCATTAACCCGTCACCGGTTGACCTAGCCTCTCTTGCACAATCTCAACTGGAAGATTCTGAAATTCAAGAAGTACTCGGTGGAAATTCATCATTGCATTTGCAACGCATGCATGTCCCTGGATTAAATACCGAAATTTACTGCGATACATCCACTGGTCGCCCCAGACCATATGTCCCTGCGTCACACAGGCGACAGGTTTTCGAATCTCTCCACAGCCTTAGTCACTCTGGTCCTAATGCCTCGGCCCGGCTTGTTGCGGAGCGTTTCGTCTGGCCCCTTATTCAACGAGATGTTCGCGCTTGGAGCCGAGCCCGTGTGCCATGCCAACGATACAAAATTACCCGGCTCGTCTCTTCGCCACAGGGACACTTCGTACCACCGTCCGCCCGTTTTAAGCATGTTCATCTGGACATCATTGGTCCACTACCATCGGCCAATCACTTCCAGTACTGCCTCACAGCAATAGACCGTTTCTCCCGCTGGCCAGAAGTCTTTCCTCTGGAGCGGATCATGGCTGAAGAGGACGCAGACGCATTCACCCGTGGCTGGATATCCAGATTCGGCTGCCCGGAACGCATAACAACTGATCAAGGCCGCCAATTCGAGTCAAAGCTATTACACGCTTTATCAGCATACACAGGCGCACATCGCTCTCGATCGTCAGCTTATCACCCCCAAGCAAACGGCATGGTAGAGCGCCTCCATAGGCAATTAAAAGCAGCGATTATGTGCCACCCCGGGTCAACGTGGTACGAAGCCCTGCCAATAGTGCTCCTCGGAATCCGGAGCGCCTTCAAGGAGGACATTCAGGCGTCGACCGCGGAGATGCTGTACGGCGAACCACTAGAACTCCCTGGGGAATTCATTCAACCAACTCCTAACTCCGAGCATCCCTTGGACGTCACCCTATTCGTGGACCGGCTTCGGCAAACTACAGCTCGTTTGCGACCTGTTCCTGCCTCACGCCATGCCACACCTGGGATCTTCATTTTTAAGGACCTTGCCATATGCACGCATGTCTTCTTAAGAGACAACACCGTGCGTGGCACCTTAAGACCTCCGTACACCGGCCCATACCGCGTGCTCAGACGGGACAATAAGATTTTCACGCTGCGTATAAAAGACAATAATATCATTGTTTCTATTGACAGGGTAAAACCAGCCTTTATTTTGGCCGACGAAATTCCTGCGGCGCCCGACCCCGGAGACGAAGCAGCCTCTGAACAACGCACACCCGCCTTATCACCACCGGACAAGCCGCCTACGGTGACGACGCGATACGGCCGCCGGGTGCATTTTCCTGATCGCTATCTCCCATAACTGTTCGCCTACGACGGACTTCCAGTCTCCGCAGGGGGCTGGTGTGGCACCAATCAACAAGCGCCCGGTCTGGCTGCGACGTCCTTGTCCTCCCAGCTATCCTCGCCGAACCTTCGAGAGGACGGGAGAAGTTTGCGGCACCATTCAACTAGGGCCCGGTCTGGCTGCGACGTCCTTGTCCTCCCAGCTATCCTCGCCGAACCTTCGAGAGGACGGGAGAAGTTTCTGGGACCCTCGCCAAGAACCTTCGACGAACAATATATATATAGGGGAGAGTCGGATAAAACGGGACAGTCGGACAAAACGGGACACCGAGCATTCCAGCGATAATAGTGCTACAATGTTGCGGCAAAGCATAGGAAATTACTCTTGGACGCCTTCAAGGCATTCTTAGTTGAGCACGGAAGGCTAGCAGTCAGTTTGTAAGTGTTACGATTTTTCAAAGTTTTTTCCTGAGTTTTACGTCAACTTCGTTGGTTTTGGATTGGGAGTCTTCCTGATATAGTGTTTGCACGTGAAGGAATAAAATTCCGGTAAGTATCATGTTTTGTTTACTGTTTATTTCCGATTATTTTCATGTGATAACATTTTAGTTTTGCTGCTCAGTTATGGCAGCAGCCATGCTTGATTCTAAATGTGTCGGAGTCGGACAAAACGGGATGGTTTTGAGTCGGACAAAACGGGATAGGGATTTTTAGTATCCCATTTTGTCCAACCATATTACGATTTGTGTTGAATCTTGCCTAACTCATTATAATATATTATTAAGGCTACTACGATGTCTCCAAAGTACCAGAGAACCTCTACCAGAAACAGCTGGTGCGAAGTTAACATGGCTGAGGCTGTTCGGGCGGTTTTGGATGGACAAATGGGCTTCCAGAAAGCGGCCAACGCACATGGTGTTCCTAAAAGTACACTTGAGAGGAAGGTGAGAAAAGCACGAGCTAATAATTTGGATCCTGCAGCTGCAGCTGTAAAGACATTAGGCAGATTCAGGACAGTGTTTAGTCATGAACAAGAAAGTAATCTCGTCCAGCATGTTTTGGCTTTGGAAGAGAGATTATTTGGTATAACCCTCACTGACCTTCGCTTATTGGCTTTTGAACTAGCTGAAAGAAATGGTATACAGCATAGTTTCAACAGAGAGAAAATGATGGCAGGAAAATGTTGGTTGTATTCCTTTCTAGAAAGAAATCAGCAACTTAAGTTAAGAAATCCAGAACCTACCAGTATTGCCCGCGCTAAGGGTTTCAACCGCCATTCTGTCAGTAAGTTTTTTGAACTGTTAGCCTCTCTCATGGAAAAGTACCGTTTTTCACCAAAAAACATTTATAATGTTGATGAGACTGGTATACTAACAGTCCCAAACAAGCCTTCTAAAATCCTTGCTCTCAGAGGCAGAAAGCAGGTGGGCAGCTTGACTTCAGCTGAACGTGGACTCTTAGTTACTGTAGAAACTTGCATAAATGCAGCTGGTGTTTACGTGCCCCCAATGTTTGTTTTTCCCAGGGTGAAGGAAAACCCAAGGCTCATGGACGATGCCGTCCCAGGGTCGTCTGCAGTCTATCACAAATCTGGATGGATCAACAAGGACTCATTCATTGCTTGGTTTAAAATGTTCGTTGATTTTTCTAACCCTAGCCCTGAGAAACCAGTGTTGTTGCTGCTTGACGGACACTGCAGTCACACCAAGAGCCTAGAACTCATCAACATGGCAAGGGAAAAAAATGTCATAATGCTTACTTTCCCCCCTCACACAACCCATCGTCTTCAGCCTCTGGATGTCAGCTTTATGGCTCCACTCCAGAATTATTATGAACAAGAAGTTAGAAAATGGCTTTTCAACAATCCAGGGAGGCTGGTTACCATTTATGAGGTTGGAAAACTCTTTACCAAAGCTTTTTCAAGAGCAGCTGTTGTGGAAACGGCGGTGAACGGGTTTCGTAAGACAGGTATAAGCCCATACAATCCATATGTGTTTCCTGATCACCTATTTGCGCCTTCCCTCACTACGGACCATCCAATGCCACAGGTTCCTCCTCAGCCAAATGAACATACCTCAGGAACTTCTTCAGTAGGCCTAAATGAATTACAGTTAGCACAATCTAAGCAAGAAGAAGCCCGAGAGAATCCAAACTTGGAACCAGGATCTGCAATCAATGAGAACCAGGACGTGTCTAATAGGCCTGGAGAAAACAACCGACCTTCAACCTCAACAGGAAGCGAAGAGTTAGGATTGACCTGTTATCGTCCTTTGCCATTTTCGATTTCCCCAAAAATGGTTCTACCTATTCCTACGGTGGAAGAACCTCGCAAAGAAAAAAAAGCTGACAAGAGAAAGGGAAAAACTGCCGTGATAACAGCCTCCCCATATAAGCTTGAGTTGGAGCTAGACGAAAGAGAAAGAAAAGAAAAAGAAAGTGCAAGAATTGTTAAATTGGGAGAAAAAGCTAAGAAAAAGGCGCTCTTTGAAGCTCAAGAAAAAGAAAAGGTGAAAAACAAACAGATAAAAAAAGGAAAGAACCAAAAAAATCAAGTCAAGCCATCCCCTGTTCAACAAATAAAGAAGTCTAGTAAAATTGCAACATGTGAGCAAGAAATATCCTCCTCATCTGAAGATGAAGATGGGCAAGACGAATCTTGCATCTATTGTAATGCACTCTTCCTTGAGAAACAGGCTGGTGAAGGATGGATTCAGTGCTCCGGATGTAAAGGATGGGCCCATGGACTTTGTAGTAAGGCAGAGGAAGAGGACGACAATTTTATCTGTGACATTTGTAGTTTAGTTTTAAAGAGAAAATAACTTGTTTTTCAAGAATAATTTTGTTTTTGAAAAAAATTTACTAGAAACAAATAACCAAGAAATCCCTATCCCGTTTTATCCAACCATGGTCGGATAAAACGGGATCTGTAAGCTTTTGGGAAATTTTTTTTAAATATGTTCAAGTTGAGTAAAATGTTTAAAAAAGTATCTTTGTGTTCATTAATAAATGCTTAAACTTATGATACAACATATGTGCAATTTTCTTGACAAAGTTTCCTGAAAAGAAAGAAAAAAAGAATGGTATCCCGTTTTGTCCAACTCTCCCCTATAGATGCCACGTATGGTCATGACGAGACCAGAACGGACCTGAGAGAGATAGGAGCAGGAACGAGTGAATTGTATCAGAAATAATAAAGGAAGTTTTCAGAAGACCGTGTGTATGATTCTCGGCGCCTTCTCCCACAATAACAACAGAGTGCTAACCTCCAATAATCGATCCAAGGAAATATGGAGCATCATTAACAGCTCTAAAAACAAGAATTCATCCTCTTTCTATTCCACTTCTAAAATCACAGATAACGTTGGTGTTCCTATCACTGATATAACCACTCTGGCTAACAATTTCAATGACTACTTCCTCAGTCTGCCAGTTTTCTCCCAAGTGCCCCCTAAGCCTATGACCCCAAGTCTTCCACCTCAACCAAAGTCCTTTTTTCTCTCTCCCTGTACAGAGAATGAACTGATCAATGCTATCAAGAGTTTGGGATGCAAAAGGTGCTCTGGCATCGATGAGGTACCTGCCTTTTTGATATCTCGTTGCTTTAGCATAATAAAATCATTGCTTCTCTTCCTTATTAACGATTCCTTTCAGCAAGGGGTGTTTCCAAATCGTTTGAGAACACCCTAAGTTATGTTATAAGGCGTTAAGTTTCATAAATAATGAACTTTTGTATTTGGATGATTTGAATTTCACATGCATTATGCTTCTCTTTTGTTTTCTGACCGTTGGAAAAGGTGACGAACGGATGCAAAAAAAAGTTAGTCTCGCTTCAGCATTCAAACAGTGTGGTTTGTAATTCAACTTGTATCCTCGCAATCCGATCCACCCGCAGTAGTTTAGGGAGGTAAAATTATCGCGGCTGGAAGCCTATTTTTTAACAAGTTATCCCTTTATACAAAAGAAAAGGAAGTACATCTGACATGAACTCATATCATCCTATTTCAATTCAATCTCAGTTTGCAAAACTTTTCGAAAAAGTGTTTTATACGAAACTTGTTTCTTTCGCACACTCCGCTAATCTCTTTTCTCCCAGCCAACATGGTTTCATGAAAAATAAATCAACAATCTCTGCCATGGAAAATGCCATCAACCAGTTACTGTCATCCTTAGATAACAAACTTGAAGCATGCACTATGCTTTTTGATTTCAGTAAAGCTTTTGATAGTGTAAATCATGAGCTGCTTCTGGTTAAACTAGATAGGCTTGGCATTCGTGGCATTGCTAACAATTGGATTAGGTCTTACCTTCATGAGAGGAAACAAATGGTCATCATTAAAGAGAATGAGTATAGTCATTCCTCACATAACAATTCTGTACCCCATGGTGTTCCCCAAGGCTCTGTCCTGGGGCCTGTTTTATTCTTATTATACATTAATGATCTGCCAGGGATATACTCCAACATTGATAATATCACCCCAATTCTTTATGCTGATGATACTAATTTTATAGTCTCCTCTGATAACTATTGCAGTTTCCTACAGCAATGCAACTTAGCTGCCCAAACACTAAGCAATTGGTGAAAATACAACTTCTTGCACCTTAATGTTAATAAATCACAAATTATGTACATCATGAACAGAGGCAAACAACAGAAAGATATACATGTGAATATTAACCAGAGCAATGTTCTCCAGGTCACCCAGGCTAAATTTCTTGGACTTCATCTCGACTCTTATATGACCTGGGAACCTCATATTTGTGAATTAGCCTAGCCTAGCTAGTAAGCTTAGTTCAAAATGTTATATGATTAGATTTATAAAACATACTTTCTATCAATACTCTGCTTTCTCTGCATTTTGGAGAGTTTTACTCTCGCATGGTATACGGCATTTTGTTTTGGGGTTCTTCCTCCCGTGCTACTGTGATATTTAAACTGCAGAAGAAAGCTGTTAGACTAATTGTAAATGCTTCTATCATTGCTCCATGTCGACCTATCTTCAAGGCATTGGGATTACTGCCTTTACCTTGTATTTATATACATTATGTTTTAATGTATGTACAGACTAATATTGCTGAATTTGAAAAGAACTCAAATGTACAAAATTATTTGACAAGACTGAGGAATAACTTACATATTCCATTGGTAAGGACGAGTAATACCTCCCATGGTCCTAGAGCTATGGGGATTCGCCTCTATAATAAACTCCCAACAAAATACAAAGACATTAAAAAAATTGTTATTTTTAAGTGTAAAATTAAAGAAATGCTACTGAAAAAATTGTACTACTCAGTCAACAAATACCTCATAGATGAGGACTTATGATTGTATAATACAGAGTTTAAATGTTTTTATGTGTATAACTGACGTGTCCTATATCAAGTATAATGATCCTTGGACAAATAAAAAATATTATATAATATATTATATATTAATATATATTATATATTAATATTATATTGTTATGTGGCCTTGGTTTGGGCAAGTGATGGGGATCTTGATGCAACCTTGTAAATTTAACAATTTAAGGGAGAGCTAATAACACCAAGTGATATGTATGCAAGCTGGGCTGAAGGCATCCAGCTGATCATCAGCCTCTTATGGATGGTAGGGTCAGAAACTTGTAATAAACATACTCTCATACTGGGTGATATCTTATCTGAACTGGGTTATAGTTCGTAGGCTTTCTCCCCACCCTTTTAGTCGCCTCTTACGACAAGCAGGGATACTACGGGAGTATTCTCTATCCCCCTACCCGCAGGGGTGTGCATTACAGGTTCCCTTGCTAAATTAAGTAAACCATAATGACATGATGTTTTTAATTAGTTATGTCTTAAATGATTTCAGTTCATTTGTTAGGGAATTTTAAAGGAGAAAATTTTGGTGTTTCTGCTTCCATTGATTCTCAATTTTCTGCAGTATGGTGATACGAATATCCCATCTCTTAAACCTAATCCTCCAAAATGGAATGGCAACAGAAATAAGGACCTTAAGTACACAGGCTGGAGTGTGAAAAAGCTAGAGTAGTGTGAGGTGATAGATAAACATTACACTTACTAATTCCTAGTTCTATAAGATCTAGCTAGATACAAATGCTATGAACACATTTTCTACTTTAACTGAAAATCAACCATATTGACCATTTTTCTCATTGGATTGGGCAAAGGGTAAGGCAATTCTGTCACACGTAAGGAGAAATGAGGTTAATAGAAGGAGGAAAGTTAAAACGATATTGATCTGGAATGCAGCAGAAATATATGAATCATTCAAATTAATTCATAAGGAAAGTGGCTTCAAGAAGAGTTTACAGCCCTGAAGACATGATCTAAAGCTAACATGAAATGAAGACATTGGCCAACAGTTCTTTCAATACATTGTGAAAGAACTCTCAGAAAATAAAATCATGGTTGTCTTAAACACAATTGTACTTAGAAACAAAATTGATTCAACAGTGGTTACTGTCAAGAGTTCAAAATAACATTCTATAATAAATAAGGTGTATTATAAGTTCCATTATCCTTGACATGATACCTAATATGTGTCACAGCTATGTACTTTATAGTGAAGAACAATACCATGTAGAGAGTAAATAATAAAAGAGATAAATAGAAATTACAAAAAAATGAGCAATTAATAAGAACAGCAGATGACACAAAAATGAGGTTCTAGTCATTAAGGTAAAAGTTGCTCTTGAAATCAAATGGTTTTGAAGAGACAATTTTTCTACAAAAGACTAAAAATTCATTGGTAAGCTTTACTTAGTTCTCTATTCAACACAATCTGCACTGAACCATTCTTTATAATTAACCTCTCTGGACACTTCATTAATTTCACTCATAAAATCATCAAATACTCTCCCCAACACAGGATATTTCAAGTCATGACTGGAAGAACCCTTTTATTGTCAATTTCACAGATTTAAATCCCTAAAGCCCAAGATATCATTATTCACTTCTCCATCATCATATCAGAACTCTGATGGCATTTGCAAAGGCCTACACAGTTTATCCATATGCATTTGGGAAGCACATGCCATGTACAACATTAGGAATAAAACAGAATTTCCCAACTCTGATTTCAGGATACTTTTTCAGAAAATAAATACATAGTTCATTCAAATCAACCAAAAAAAATTAAAGTAAGTACACTCATTAATTGTCAGTTTCCCATAGAATGAAATATTATACTCAGCCACTAATACACTCTGGGTATATAAAACACAGTTGCACAGTTCATTGCTTGTTCTCTCAACCAGTGGGTTTTTCTTTAAGAATGGTCTGGTATTATCCTTTCCTTCTCACCAACTCAAGGCAGCCATTCAGTTCAGAGGAATATCTCCTAACTTGTTTAGGTACTTGAACAAGAATCAGGCAATAAGATGATATATTGTGCATACTCATTCATAGCCAATGACCATTAATTATTTTTCTTCCCCTCGACTAATTAGTAGCTCATATTCATCCTCAGGTTTAGAAGAGATTATGTCTAGTTACTTTATTCCACAAAATATTCTTACATCACTATACTGAGACAAACATCTTGCCTTGGTGAACATTCCACCCTGATGGAGTCAGAGCCATGACCTCTGGTTGGCAGGAAGATGCTTAACCCTACTGTCACCATGGCCAGCAAAAATTTCGTTTTCTGCTATACAGTATTTTGCTATACTGATGTGAAAGAAGCTTTGAATTCATAATTACTAAGTTACTACTTTAATATGTATGTGTATCATTGATGTTGGGATATTATATAGATTATGCAATATTTCATAGTCCATAGATTCTGTGATTTGGCTCATTACGCTCCCCAGGCATTCTTCCTCTCAGAGAATTTTTAGGCTGTCCAGGAACAAGATATTCAAGATTCCAAACATTATATTCACTTAACAGTGACTCTGTTAAGGAAATACATATAAAGGCTATTTCTCATACTCTCAAATCATGTAAAAATGTCCCTAATAGCACAACCAAGATGATTATTTTGGTTAACACAAATATCTGTATTCAGTAAATGATTGAAATGAACGTATGCGATAGGGATATTGCATATCTCATTAAAAAAAGGTATCACCATTATTTTGATTCTTTAAATATGAAATAACTATTTCAATAAAATACTACCTTCATAGTAAAATACAATGCACTAAAGAAATGGAATAAATGGACACAAATAATCTAAGAGGCAAAAATATACTTCCCAGGTTAAATTGAATTCACTATCAACTGAATAACTTTTTTTTAATATTCAATAACCTCATATTTTTTATTGACACTTACACATGGATTAACCCAACAGACTGCAAAAGCCAAAATACACACAGGAGACATCTGTGGCCAGCCACAGGGCAGAAGATGAGCAAATAAGACAATGATTTATAAATATGATTTATTGGGTATCCACAATTCTATAAAAAAGCATTATATTTTTTCTTGTGCTATAAATAGTGCTTAATCCACTCCTAAAATATGATGAGTATTTAACAATAATTGTTAAAAATTACAGTACCTTCGGAAAGTGTACAGGTGAGAGTAAAACAAGGAATGTCTTTGAGACAGTGAGAACCTCCATTTTATCCACAAAATTTGGCCACGTATCTTCTCAATGGAAAGGCTTCAAGCAAAAAACAAGCATTTTGTTAATTTTCCATTGCGTGATCAAAAAGTTACCTCCAGTTGCAAGTTTCCCCTGATTTCATTTTGCCATACAAAATGCAGCTAGTCACTCAAGCCATCATCTTCATCGTCTAAACCACCTCTGATAGAACTGTATGTCTGTTTTGGATTAACTTTCTTTGCTGATCCAACTTCTTCCCAATCACCTTCCTCTTCAGGATCGGGAGGATGTGACAGATCACCTGAATATTTAATAGCTCCAGACTGGGCAATTCGCCACTCAAGGACACCAGTGGTGAAATCATCACGATTACCGAGGTCAGTGAAACCAACAATGTAATCCTTAGTTTTGTTACCTGCCACCAGGGCAATAGTGGGAATGACACGGATACGAAGACGCTCTGCAATAAAAAAACATTACAACCACCATCAACACCTCTCATATAGACACACACAAGTAATCACAAATCTAAGCCTTGTAAAAAATAAAGTGAAAAATGCTCTAATTTCATTCCTCTTTAAATAATGCTAAATCAAAATCCTTGTTTACAAAAAAACCTATGAATGACGAAGTACATCCCAAAAGTTGGTCTTGCAGGTAAAGTGAAAAGAGAAAAATGGGAAGAGACAAGGTTCAATGTAAAATAAAAACATGTGAATAAGTCAGCCCCCTCATCACTAGTAGTTTCCAAAATTTTAATTGGATCTCCTTCCAAAATTTCCAATTAATACAAATTCCAAAATTGCCTCACTATGACAAAACTTCAGAGCAAGAATCTAAAACGAATAAATCTAGTAGTGCAGTGACATTAAAGGAACCCAAAATGTTCCCATTTCACTATTTGAGAGGAGAACCTTTAGAACAGTTCTTTGCGCTCTAAATAGAACTTCAAGACTACACCATGCAAGAGGTGCCTGAATGGAAGAAACTTTGGCAGCAAATAAAGGATGCAGTTGCTCAATTGTCATTTACAGGTACCCCAACCAGACTAAGGCTGACAAGGCCCCTGTAACAAGTAAGCATAACATCCTCTTTGGTGAAGTTTTTCCTTCTATTTTTCACAGAAATGATTGATCTCTGGCTGGAAGAAACAACTGTTATGACCATCAGTATCAAGAAAAATCAGACGACTCAGATGAGATGAATCAGACAAGAAAAATTAAGGACCTAAACTGACCAAAATACTAAGCATCAAATACTTTTTTAATGGAAAATTTGACTCTAAAAGGGCCATGATGTGAAAGCACACTAGAGACTTATGGTTGCCTCTCGAACAATTTCATACTCCATTTTATAGCAACAAAATCATACAAGATGGATTCCACCACTTTGCTGCTAAATCACAACCACCCAAACACGGCAATTAACACTGGAAAATTAGGACCTATTTAGAAAGTCTCAATTGACCTTGCAGAGTACTTGAAAATAAATGAAATTATTTTTGCTTTTCAAGGAACGAGAGATATTCTGGCAGTATATTGCACAAAAACATAAACGGTTCACAGGAAAAATTTACCATCTCTGTGACAAGACTGGATACACTTATGGTATGAAAATCTATGGATGAAAGGACTGACTGACTGTGATGCAACATATATCAGCAACTCATAAGACAGAGAGGGCACTGACTAGAAAATTGAAAGGGGTGGGCCATAAATTATACATATACGAACAAATTTTTCCCCTCTACCGCCCTATAGGACCACCTTAAGTCTAAAAAAAATCCCTGTTGTGGTAGACTAAAACAAAATCACAAAGCTATGCCTTGTGATTTTGACTGCCTGGATGTTGGGATAAAGTGGGGATATTAACAGGCATGCATTAAAAATGACCCAACAGCCAGAATTAGGAAAGAGAGACAGGAAGTATTATGCCGACAAACATACATTGTCCACCTATACATGGTAATTTCTGCAATGAACAAGGGAAAACTAAGAGGCAGGCCATTGTAGAGGACTGTAACACACACATGGATAATATAGACTAAGGGGATTACATGGGAATAAGCAAACAGAAGTTGTCATTGCTGAAAGTGAATGAAAAAGTTCTTTGCCCATGTCTTGAATGTCACCATCCTCAACTGCCACACACTGTTTTTGACTTCTGGGAGCAGCTGAGTCATCGACATTTTGGATGGTTCAGACAAAGTAGCTAATCTGGGAAGGGGTTCTAACCCCTCTCCAGAGCTGATCCAGGGAGAGAGACTACAGCAGAAATAGGGGACAACAACAGCACTTCTTGAATGCAGAGGAAAAACGGCACTAGCTGGTGTCATATTCCTCCCTAAGATGCAGAGTATTTCCTCAGATGGTATTACACACCTGAACCATTTTAAGTTGTAATCCAAGCTAAGTAGGGTGTTACAACTATAACTGCTTTGAGGAGTACCACAAAAATGCAAAATTAATTGTAGTTGCATTTCATCTATACAGAAAATTTAAATAATAAGTATATTTATTTTTATTATAAATCTTTGCCTTCTCGACATAAAAAAATTATATACTCTTAAAAGAAGTTCCGAAAAAGAAGCACTTTTCCTTGACTTTTTGAATTGATCACAAAAACAAATTTCAACAAACATATGTATTGAATCTTTAACCAACAACATAGTCCTTCTTATATGAACAACATATCTTTCATCACAATTGAGATATTCAAGTTTATTGACTAGGGAAGAGGTGCAATGTCATTAGAGCCATACATTTCAGTGCAAATTTAGGTATGCCATAATGTGAAGTCCTGATCATTCACTCAGAAGTGTAACGATGTTATTTGCCCTGCTACTTTGAAGTGATTTATAGCTTACGATAGCTGTTAGTATCAATTGAAGGGTCATATCAATTCATTGATTAACAATGTGCTCTGACACAAAATTAATATTCTAGGGAAGTGCTTCTTATTTTTTCCAAGTCAGTGAAAAATATTACATCTCCATAATAACTAATGAAAGCCTAAATTTGAACAATCATAGATTAGATCCTGACTATGTACAGATGTTGTGTCATCCCATTGGAGCTGACCAGAGGTTGGGCTAATCATCACAACATGTGTTATAATCTGAAGAACAGCACATATTTACATTCATCATTAAATATTTGTGTTATCATAAAAAATATCATTTTAAAAGGAGGCTTAGCATGTTGGGGGAATATGTAGAAGTACTGGATGTAAAAGATCATCGAAATGGGAAATTTTAAAATTCACATACAATAGCATGCAGAACAAAATATTAACCAAATTAAAAAAATTGAGATGGACACCTAAAGATTTATTTTTATTAGATGTCACACTGATATTTACTGTCATTCATTAGGCAGCATCACAACACATTTTTCACCACCTATTTGGTATTGATTTCAGCAAAATTTAATGATCAGAAAAATTAAAACTTTTCTCAGGTCCCTCATGCATTGGTCTTGCACGTGGATCCCAGATTTAGCACACATCATCATTAGCAACACTTACCAGTCAAAAATGGAGCTCTCTCAACATTCAATTTGCAGAAACGAGCCTCAGGATGCTTAGGCGCAAGTCTCCTCATATGATGATCAACGATTTTACAGCGTGGGCTACCATCTTTGTAGAAGTGGCATACAATGCCCTTCGAGACCTTGCCGGCTTCAAGAAATTCCTTTTCTTCAGTAAGTTCACTATATTCCCCATGGCCCTGAGTAAGAATGATTAAAAGAGGTTAGGATATGGGGGAGGCTGGGGTAAATAGAATATGGGGTAATTGGAACAAAATACCATATATTATTTATCTGTACAGCAAATGACCTAAAAATCATAAGGGACCTGAAGACACTTGTATCCTAAAGATCATAAAAAATTTAGCGTATGTACCTTTATAGATTTCATTTTGCAAGAATATTTCCTTCAATTGTTCCAAAAACTTAGCCTTTGACTTTACACCTCATATTAGACATATGTGTGGAATAATAATTTGTCAGGTATCAGACAAAAAAATTATTGTGGTATGAAATATTGCATTCGTAATCAAAGAGTTAGCAATTATTTTGAATTTATCTTTGACCAAACCTAATTATTAGGGTATCCTCTAAAACTCCAAAAATGTATCACTGGGGTAATTAGAACAGTAGGTATGCCTGGGGTTATTAGAACAAGAGGAAATCCAAAAGTGACACATCACAATCAGCTGATAAATTGCTAATATTCTGCTTCTCAGTCCATCCAAAACAGGAGAAGAGCGATTATTGCTCAACCCTCCCCTCAACAAGTGGGGTGGAAGGTCCCCCCTATCCCTTGTTTTGTTATTTACCATATTTTGGGGGCACAGAATCAACACCTGAGCGAAAAGTATTAAAATTGGCCTGCCAAGAAGAAAATGTAAACATTGTACAAAGGAAGAACTAAAGTAGAGATTCATTGCAACTTGAGAGGCATAAAAAAGTAGCAAGAGTTGAAGTCTTTGTAACTTTTGTGCCATACAGGAAATAGAGGAGCTGAAGAGGATACTTTCAACCCTAAGACACATTTACATAAGGTAATAGAAAACATAGAAACAAGAAGTAGAGGAATAAAATCCAGTTCAGATCAGTCATTCTGTATAGATCTTCTCTGGTGGAGGTTGTGATGTGGTCTTCCATCCTCAGTTGCTTTCTACAGTAATCTCTATGGAACAGCCTTCAAGACTCAGTTTTGACTAGGCAATATTTTGAATATGTAATCACTTTTGTGTTGATATTAGTAGAAAAACCAGTGAAACCTTAATTAGTAGGATCATAAACACTTTTCAGGGTGTATGTGTTAAAGGAAAAGGTCTGATGAGTCAAAAAGCAGCTAGACAGAATGCTAGAAATGCCACGAACAAGAAAACAGACTACGAATATGTAATTGTGCTTATCACGTACAATCCATGTTAGATGCTACGGACCAAAGAACACTTAAGTGCTTTTAAAAATAATCAAGAAGACAAGTAATTTCTCAAAACATCTTTTAATCCAAGGACATACATATGATTTTAATGTAAAAATTTTAGCTTTTAGTAACAAAAGACGTGAGTTGGACTCCTTGGAGCGACTCGAAATTTTAAAAAGATTGCTTAACCCAAACAGTATTGTTCTCAATGAATATTTGTTTCCTGCCACTTCCCCCATCCTAAAAACCTTGACCGAGCTTCCCTAAGCAATTAGTCCCCATTCATGAATGCTCTTTCCACCCACCCCCCTCTTCTCCCAACTTCCAGCTCTCCTTTGTAAAAACAAACCATGACGGACCTTTAATCCACCCCATTCTTCACCTAGCGCCAACCTGCCTCGTGAAATCCTCCCCCATCCCCCCCTCCAAAACCATATATAAGGGCGCAATACTTTTTGTTTCTTGTCATTTAGCACCTGATGATGATACTTTAGCGTCGAAATCCAGATCGTGCCATTGCTTTGACCATTGTGGATTGTGAAAGTTGTTTTAATAAATCCATTTTAAAAGCTTCTTTCCATCCGCCAAAACTGCTAACATCACGGTACAACGTTGTTTCTCGGCACCAGCAGTGCGCACTTGAACTCTTTTTGCCCCAGCATCAATCAATGTTGTATCACACGGCATTTCAAAATAAAAAGGGGTCTGATCTGCACTGCCAATTTGCCCTCACAAATTCGAATACCTATTTCTTAAACTGATGACATACCTCGGAAATCTCACCAGCTTTTTTTCATATGCCTCAGGCAAACGCTGTGAAATAGAGGTTTTTCTTCTTATTGACAGGCCATTCCTCTAAAAAAACCTCACCATCCAACATCTACTTGCTTTAAACTCATTGTAAGTCACACCAAGCTCTCTCGCTATCTGCAGGGCTTTCATCTGGCACATTTCCGTGGACAATGCAAACCCAAATTGTCGTCTATCTCCAATGTATGCAGAAAGTCGCTTTTCTATTTCAGGGTATTTTGCTGACTTTCCTCTAAATGCTTTCTTCTCACTGTTACCGGAAAGGAGTTTATCTTTCTTCTTCCTCCAGTCTCGTACACAAGATTCTGGCACATTATATTTCTGTCCAGCAGCACGGTTACCGATTTCTTCCGCTTCTCGTATAATCTTCAGTTTTTCACAAACACTGAATGAACATAGTCTTTCGCCACCGTTCATTTTGATGATTTCCACAGCCAAGTTTCCCAAGAAACAATGAACTTGCTGTTTAAATCGGGGGCCACCAGCCTAGCTAAAGGAAAATACGTCTCGTCACCTCTCGACTTTCATTATGGCGCGCCGCAGTGAGCTAAGTAAGGTAAAAGCAACAAAGTAATCGCTGTATGACATGCATCCTCGTGTATGACGCATATCCTCGTGTATGACACGCATCCCATTTTCAATGTCGCTAAAAGGGAAAAAAGGTGTGCATGGTACGTGAGAAAATACGGTAATTGAACATTGTGAGTTGTGAACTATGGGATGCGATTTCTTCATAGACATGTCAAGACAGATGACTTGGTACGTTTTACGTATAATTACTTGTGCGCCTTCTAAAAACTCACTTGAAATTAAAAATGGTCTTTTTAACTAATTTAATTTGATTAACGATTGTATTTTAAGTTTTTCCGAAACTAGAGGTATTTTATTATGGAGTGGTTGTTTCCGACTGCTTGGGATAATGCATGTAATAAACCAAATACGCTCATTCACTTGACGCTGTCTATCGCATCTTCCTAATCGCCGTCAATCGCAAGTTCCTAATAGGCCTTCATTTCGACCATAGTTTTGACTGTCGCTGTAACTCAGAAAAATTAACTTTCGAAAAAACTTTGTTCATTGTTTTTGTAAACCATACGGCCTATTGGTTTGTATTTATCATGAAATGTACCCACAACCACTTGTTTTGTATTTTGTTCAGGAATAAATACCTCACCACCACTAAGATATTATGGAATGTGAGCGTTTAAGTGATGATGAAATTCCCGATGCTATTTATGTTTTGCCTCCAAACGAAACTACGGCTGAGACAGATGAAGATCTGGAGAGGAAGATGATTTAGATCCAAATAGATTGAACCACAACCAGTTGATGGCTCTGGTGGAAGTCAATTTTTTTTTTAATTTTCCATAAATTTATTCAAAGCTTACATATATATTTTCAGTTAAAGTTGTAAATTAAGTTGAATTCATGAAAATGGCATACCTGCTGAAAATAAAGTTTTCATTTCAACTTGTTTGTGTTCTAATATTTCTTTTGTCGCGGCTCTTTTTCAAACTAGAATCATGAAATGAGTATATATACCAATAGTGTCTTATCTATTGCATCACAACATTTTCTTTCATTTTAAGAAATTTCTTGACCCCTGTTCCAATAACCCATTTTGGGGTTAATAGAACATTTTTAACCTGGGCTAGTTTGAAAATGCGTATTTCCATTCACATCTACAGTGACATACATCTAAACTGATATTCTGCATTAAAATATAGTCTATTTCATGTAGAAAAAATTATTTTTAAATCATGCGTTTTTTGTGTGCTTGTTATACCCTGGGAAAATAAATTTGCTTCTAACTTGATCTAATTACCTCATTCTCCCCTGCATTGTTAATGACCAATCATGCAGAAAACCATCCATATCATACATAGCAAAAAAATCAATGAAGAATGAACATATCTGACAATTGAAATGTACTTTACCAGTGCCTTCCACTCCTGTAATTGCTTGGCTTGACGTTTCATGTCAGCAAGTCGTTTTTCACGCAATCTCTCCAAGTCATCTGAATCCATTTTTTCCAATGTCTCTAAATGTTCCAGTTCAGCATCTACACATTGTTCTACAACCTTGATTAATTGCCCCTGTATCGCCTCCTGCACCATTGCTGCATCTACTCCGGCCATTTTAGAGCTGAAAAATAACAATTCGCATAAGATCACAAAATAAATATTAAGTACTTAAAAACTGACATTTCAGGGACAAATGTCCACCATGTTTTCTAAGTCATCATTTCACGGTTTATGATTCTATTATTTTAATAATTAAATATGCAATGAGTCCATTGTGTAATTATGTGCCAACCACAGATTTCCCACCGTAGAACTGTCCTTTGCTCACGGCATGATTGTGTGACATGGCCACAAGAGAACCAAGTCCTTCAGTATTAAAAAGCTTGGGTTCTGTACACCAGGTTTAAGAAAAAACTCTCACATAAAGAGCCCAATGGATGTGCATTAAGAATATTAATAAGAAAAAACAGAAACAGGATGGAACATGAAGCAGAGAAATTTCAGAATGGAGATGTTTGGTTGCAGGTAAATTAGGGCAGATGAGAAGCTATCCTCCTCCTCTTTCTCATCACAGAGAATAGAAATAGCAAACAATGTTTTTCTGTCTTCATTGACTAAGTACAGAAGGAATTTCACACATAGGACAGGAATGAGATTTTATGAATCTAGAGGGACATAAGAGTAAATTACAATGGCAGTGAAGACATCTACAGCCTTTAAGAAGACCTGATGGCAGTGATAAAAAATAGCAAGCCAATTCCCTTTCTAAAACATGACAGTCATATAAAGAGTCAAAGTACAGGTTTAGGCAGGTAAATATACAAAGAAAGATGCCACATGCTACATTTTCCTAATGGTACACCCATGGCAACACGGACAAGAGGGTTTTGAAATGACATTTAAATACGTAGAAATGCCTATGAAGAAATAAGCCCAAATGATAAACAATAAAAAACTAAGGAAGTGGTCTAAGGAAGAAAACAAGGAGACAGGTGTTACTGGGGGCATCATGAGCTGGAGGCAGTGCAGCTAATAGGGAGACAATCACCAGCCATGGAAAAACACAAAGGGTGATAACTAGGACAGCAGAGGCAAAAAAGGCAATCAGAAGAAATCTGTAGGTCAGGCACTTAATCCTTGAGGTAATGATATATCAAAGGGACATATATTTAGACTCTCCTTCTCAATGGCAGTGAGACATGGCAATATACGCAGTAGAAAATATCGGGAAAATTTGGTACGTAGAGTAGTAGGAGGATGGTAAAATTAGGTGGATCAATTGCGTAATTAACAAAATATGTACTGAGAGTAGTAGGTGAGGATTGATATCTCATCAGAACACATTTAAGGTTGAAAGATTATATGGGAGGAGATGGCAGAGTTTGACCTCGGATGACATACATGGAGTCATTAGTGGCTGATGAGGAAACTAAGTAATATGAAGAGGTCAGCAGGTAGAAACATTATGAGGAAAACTGCATCAGGTCAACCTGTTTTGTGCCTAAACTGGTGCTTTCCACTAATGGAAAACAATCAGGTTTTGACTAGGGAAAACAAATTTCCAGGTTACATTCTCATTTCCAGAGTTTTCCCGGGTCAGTAGCAACCCATAATTACTCAATAAAAACCTATAGATGGCGGGCCGCTCAACCTAATTCTTACCCTCAATTAAGAAAAAGGAGATGATTTGATGAGTATAGCTACTCGTTCATAGAAATAATATGAGGCAGTGCGAAGACAGTAACAAATACTCGGGTAAATATTCGTCTCACCATCTCAAAATACGAAATGACTCATGGCTGTGGAACCTTTGGTACAGTAATTGACGGAAAATGATCATGCTTCACGAACAATTACCCAGACTTAATCATTAATTGATACAACACCTATAAATTAAATGACTAAGGCAACTACATAAAGTAGTATTTCATCGAGCCTGAGCGCAATGTGGACGAATAACTTTTAGGAAAGCCCTGAATTGTGATGAGAGTAGAAATGACAAATGCAAAAATGCAGTAACTGCCGTCACCATTAGGTAAAAATTTTTTGATATTCCACCGCACCATAAGGAATGACGCTATAAAAAAAGACGGCCAGTCCTCTACTATGTTCACGTTGACAGAATCAGTGGATTACCATGACATGCTTACCATTCAGCATTATTTATCCAATAGAAGAGTAATTTATTCGTCAATTGATATATATTCCAACAGAAACAGGCATGTAAGCGGAATAACTTACCTTTTACTTAAATACTTGTACCAGATGCAGCAACCACACCGCCCGTAATCAACAAATCCGTATAAGTCCTCCTAATTCGGCACTCATTTGTTAGTTTCTTGCAGCGTGGGTGTTTTCGGCGGAATTTTGTTGTGGGTAGCAGTGGGTCGAGTCGAGGCCACGGTCTATAGAGATCTATTATCCTTGGTCGAGGCATAGCTCACGTTTGGATAATTGCTACTCAGCCCCTTAAGAGGGTTCCGTGAGGAATCGAGAATCAAAATATTTCTGCCCATCCGATTTTCAGACCTCGTAACTTCAGACAGTAAGCCATGATTACCCCAGTGAAAAAATTGTGTACAATTTTTATACAGGTTCTTTGGAGTGTATACATTTTGTACACATTTGTATAGGGTTTATACCAATGTATACATTGTATACCTTTTATACAATGTATGCATTTTGTATGATGAATGTACACAAAATGTATACGTTGTATGAATTGTGTAAATTATACACATTGTATACAACTTGTGCATCATGGTTGCATACCATTCAGCATGAATGTGAAAGGATAAACTCAAAAATTCTGAGATGCTGTAAACGAGAAAACAACCAACCTGTAATCACTCTTAGAAATATACGTGCATCAGCAAAAAAATGTAATTGGAAAGGTATGCCAGGCGAAAGATTGCCCCCTCATCCCCCCACCCCTCCCCCTCCCAAATCTGTCGACATGCATTCAATGACCACCCCCTCCACATTATATATTTCTACCATGGGCGTAATTTCAGCTTTTTAACAGGGTAGGCCTTGTTTGTAAATTATTGAGATTTTTACTTCAAAGTTCTGGGGTGGCAAAATACTGGGTTGGACAGTTCTGGGGTGGCAACTCCCACCCCTTGCCACTCCCAAATTATGCCACTGATTTCTACCATATTCCCCTTTCTCATCCGACTCGAGACTCGAAGCATCATTTCTTTGCTGCTCTCTAGTTTTTTTTCCAAATCCCTGCAGGGATCTGTGGGGAATTTTGAATCCTTGCAGGGAATGTTAAATCCCTGCAGGAATACTTCTCTGCCACAATCTGTGAGGAATGGTGAATCCCCCACAAGGAATGGTGATTTTCCCCACAGGGCAAACATGGCGTTTCCTGCAGAGGATAATTTTTCCCTTCAGAAAAATTTCCTTGGGGAGATTTTCCTGAGATGATTCCTTTCCTAAGATGAAACCACCTATATTCTTCAGGGAATCCAATACCTGCATAAGACTTTTATGTGGAATGGAGCATTTTAATTTAATAATGATAAGTGAACAACTTAAAATAGTATTTACCCTCATGCTTAATTGACCATTGAAGTTATGAGGACTGTGAAATTGAATGGGCAGAAATATTTTGATTCTCGATTCCAAATGGAAAGAGTAAGTTTTTTCTCAGGAGAGTAATTAGAAACCCGCTATCAAAGACTGCCGCACTTGTCATTTAATATGGAGATCGCCACTCATTACTGGAGCTTTATATGAACCTCAATTTTTGAATAAAACACTTGCAGAGTTCGGAGAAATTGGTTTTCATGATAACCTCGAAACCCATTCTCCATTTCCTCTGCCTTCTGTAAACCATCGCCACTATAACTTCCTTTTATTTCCCGCCATGTCCTATTCTTCCACCTTCATCTTCCTCGCCAACGTGCTCACTCTCTTCTATTTTCTGCAAACCCACTTCTTAAAAGCATCCAGTTTAATTCAAATGTTCATTATCACTGATGCTCAATGACAGCGGTTCTTGGAACTATAGGGTAATCAGATACCTGACATTGAGTTTAGAGATGATCATTGATGCATTTAAGGTGGGATGCCATTTCCCTTGGCAAAACATCCACTAATATTCCAAGCTTCCCATCAACTTGGAGCATGAATAATTCTAAATCCAGAAGCTCATCATTAATTTTGAAATGAATAGGATCTTTGCAACCATGCTAACCTTTACTACCACAAATTTCTGCTCCTACTTGCCTTATCTCAACTCTTCTTTCATAAGTTACTACTTCACTACTCATGAGGTAATCCTCATACTCTGTGCACATACCTACTCTAACTGAATCTGCTCTTACTTAGTCCTTTCGTGCTGAAGTCTCTCGAAGGGAAATGCTTTCCCTAATATGAGTACTGTGAGAATTTTTAGTACTCCTCTCTACGGAGCTCTCTCGTGGTGACGATCCGCTCAGGTATGCCAGTCGCCCGTTTTGGAACCCCTCTCAGCGGGACACTGTGCCCTTCCCCCGGGCTCTCAGCTCGATCCCCCAACCCTTAGCAGCCCCCCTCTCAACAGGAGGCGGCTGTAAGTTTGTTGCATTAACGTTGTTTTTTTTAAATAATTCTTTGGTGTATACTTCTAAAAGTTTTACCTTTAAATAAATTTCTAATGTTATTCTGAGCGTTTTACAATTTTAAACAAAATTCTAGAGTTAATATTAACACATTTAGAGCCCAAACTATTGAGAATTACACACAAGAACTCTGTTACTATCAATGCTAGAATTTCGTTTCAAATTTGCTAAGGCTCAACAAAAAACAAGTAATTCACTTCATAAAGTTAAAAATTTTGTAGAGTGAAAAAAATAATTGCTTTGAAAAACCATTGAAAATACAATAAATTAACTGTGGATTAATGCAGCAAGGAGGGCTACTAATGATGAGGAGGGTCAAGCTCACTTGCCGAGGAAAGAGTCTGGGCTGTCCCTAAGCTGGGTCGCAAGGGTTTACTGCATACCTATGATTATTGCTCCCATATCGGTCACTTCCCTTCCCTCGCGTCAGCTATAGCCGACATTAGGTCTTTTGCATTGGTTTTTCTCCATCGGCCATAGCCGACATTCGTTTGTTTGCGTTGGAAAATTCACGTCGGATATAGCTGATGCTAGGTACAAAAGAGTTAAGTAGGATTCCAAGACAACTGTGATAAGCATACTAGTTTGTGAGGCCAATAAGTATACCATTCATTTTCAGTATCAATCTATTTTTTATGTATTTTACAAGATGTAGCAGTAGGTTTTGTTGAAAGTCAAAGAAACTCCTGCCGATTTTCCATAATTTCAGGGTCTTCTAAGCCTCTAGGGCTTCCATTTTTGCCTCAGCTTAAAATCTACCCTTCTTCTTACCTTGCATAAAACCCATTCTCTTTCTTCCCCTTTCCCACTTGCCATATATCCTTCCCTCTACCACAGTCTTGAGCAGCCCATTGTCCCTAATTACTTCTTCCAGTCACCTACTCTGCCTATTCTGGATTTCATTCAGAAATTAACTTTCCTCGCCCACTATTCTATGCACTTCCTTGTTCATCTTCCTTTCTGTCCACTGCACCTTCTCCATCCTTCTCCATACACACCACTCAAGTGCCAGAATCCTATTCTTGCCCTTCCTTTTTGGGGTCCACGTCTCAGCACCACACAATGCTATGCTCTGTATCAAGCTCTTCACCAGCCTCTTATTCACAACCCTACCCAAGGTCCTTGTCATCAGCTCCCTTCTATTTCTGAACACTTCCTCAGCTAGTGCTACTCTCCTCGTGACTTTGCTACAATGCCCATTTTTTTCATGCATAGTACCACCCAAGTAATTAAAATACTCCACTTGCTTTTTATTTGTTCTTACATTCATGACCAGCATCACTCTTTGTGCTAGAGAATCTCATTACTTTTGTTGTTAAGATTTAACTTAATTCTGTATTTCCAACCCTGCTTAAGAAATTCTTAAGCTTATACTAAAGCTTGTAATCCTTCAAAGGTCAACTGATCATGCACAATTCTAACAGACTTGACTTCATCAGTTACCTCCCTACCTTGATTCTGATGCATAGTTCTTCCTAAGCTCTCTCTAACCTCTCAGCATATGCAAAAATACACCAAAGGCAACAACAGGTACCTTTGCCATACCCTATGACCTATAGCTACCCAACCTGGTTCATCATCTGCCACCCTCACCTGTGCCTTTTGGGTCATGAGTAAGTTCAGGATTAGTCTACTGTCTCACCAATTCATTCCCATTTTACCAAGTTTCTGAATTATTTTTTTTCCATTCACCCTATAAAACGGCTTTTCAAAATCCACAAAGCAAGCAAACACATTCTGGCTATACCTTATATTTCTTTCTAAAAATGTCCTTATCACCGCAATTGTATCGTGAGTTGACCTTCCCTACTGAAACCTGAACTCGTGATCGGCCCAGTAGTTCTTAGCCATACTCTCCAACCATTTATTAATTATTTTAAGCAAAGAACTGTGGCTGCAAATGATATCAAACTAATCATTTTGTACTCCTCAGAATCTTATGCTTCCTTCTTCTTTGGGATAGGAATCAGGCCTGTGTTCACGAAGTCCATACACCTTCCTCATAGATCTGAGGATTAAGTTCAAAAAAAGATTGTCCACCTTTATTGCTTGAATTCCATAGTAACTCCAAAGGTACATAACCTATTCCCACAACTTTACTTGACTTCTCTTTCATTGCTTTTTCTATTTCACTCTCGAGGATATTTTGCCCGAGGTTATCCTCATCTAGACTTCCCTCATCCTCGATATCTAAGTTAACTGGTCTTATTTTGCTGCCATAGAGTTCCTCCAAATATTCTCTCTACATATCACAAATGTCTTCATGCTTGATCAATATCCTACCTGTTTTATCCTTAATCTTTGGTACTGTTTGCCCTATTTTGCAGCCCAATAGAAATTTTACTTTAGCATACTATGCACCCACTTCCCCTTTTTTCTGCAGCTTTTCCATTTCCTCACACTGCCCTTTCAGCCAGTTTTTCTTCGTCTGCTTGGTTACTCACCAGGGTTTATTATTTAATTCCTTGAACTGCATCAATCCATATTGAAATAATACGTATTTGGGTCAGTTTCACCCATGCACATCCTGAAATTAGTTCTGTCATTGACGCCAATTGTTCTTCTCTTTTTTCTCTACAGATACATTTGCCATTTTATGGATTAGTCAAAGGACTTTGCTGTAGTGTATTTATTATTCACACCATTGGTATACATCCTAATAATGCCAAAAATTGCCTTGATGACAAAGTCGGCATGATCCGGACATTTTCCATATCTTTATCAGCTCGGAGTATGCTAAGTTTCTGTTTCTAAATGACGAGATTTTTTGGATAGATGGAATATTAATGAAGAGTTTGTGGAGAATGATACCGAAGAAAATAAAACCTCACATCACAGTTCATGGTGGCCAAACAAACGCTTCAATTGCCGCCCAGGAAATGCCTTTGCTTGCAATGACGGCACTTCACCAATCCAATTGTTACTGATATTTTTACCATCTATGCAGTTAAGATGGTAGTTGGCCCAGCCATGCTTCCGATTGCCCTTTCTTTATCGCTCAATAGGTAATAGGTAAAAAGAGAAAAGGACTCAGTCCATTTAAAAAATCCTCCACAGGTCATCATTTGTGGTTTCCTCTATCGCCTGCAGGATGCACTAACTTGGGAATAATAATTATTTCGCTCCAAGCCATACAGTTTCACCACCCCTACAAAATATTAATCCAGTTTATAAATTAAGCGATTATTTCTTTATCCTTCTATGCGTAATCTCTTTGCATCATGGGTGTTATGCTGAGCACCATTTTATTCAATGGTATCCTTATATGCCAACTTCAGTAAGCTAAAACATAGAAAATGAAAATGATGATGAAAAACCTCATATCTAAAAAGTGATTACTGAATCCCTCTATGATTTTTGGAACATTTTATTCTCAATAGTGTGAAAGAGAAACTTCATCCCAAATGCACATCGTGGAGATATTCCAGATCCAGTATTCTCTATTTCATTATTTAGTTTTTTCTTTCCCCTCTGCAACTTACACCATCTATACTTGACTGCTCTGTGGAGCATAAATCGCAAAAAAAAACAAAATAAAATAATCTGTTTGAAGGGTAACTTTGTAAAATTAATTCAAGGGGAACTTAGAAAGAGGTAGGTTTCATGGAAAAAATCTGACTCAGCGGAGGCTGAAACCTAATTTCTCTCTGTGGTAAAATCCTGATGACAACAATAAGTTTCTTGCGGAGTATTATTTCCATACTTACGTCCTTCTAAATGTTGGGTGATTTTGAAATAGAGCACATCAGGACTCACTTCATGCCCATGTTGTGTCATATCCACATATTAAAATGCCTAGGACTCAAAGTTACTCATGGCATCACAATGAAATCTGATTCAATTGGTCATTTATCTCGTGGAAATCAGGGATAGCAGCGATTATAGATCAAATGTAATATATAAAGGCCTGGTTACTCATCGAATTTACTGTAGTAATTCATGGATGAAAGTTAGTTCCAGTAAAATTTCATGGAGTTACCCCAACAACATCTTCAAATTTAGTTAAAGAGAAGGATTCCATGGTGATTTTATTTTAAAGATTTCAGTTTTTCTGGTTTACTCATGTGATGGGCTATATTTCATTGGACGAAATTTTGCGGACGACTGCTTCTTCAGGTTGAAGTGTCTTAGTGGATTATCACAGGTCTTATACATTATAATGTTATATTGCAGATCCACTCTCTCGATTGGGTCAACTGTTTCAAAGTTTGAAATAATCTGTTTAAAATGCAAAATTATATCAATTGCGGGAATGGCTATACCCTCAAAAATTCTTGGAAACTGTTTTTTTCTATTGTCTCATGAAAAATGGACAATAGCAGGAGTAAACAGAGGCTTATTCAAAGTGTAGCCATGGATTTTGTGGATAATGACTGTGACAGGTATTCCAGTCCTATTTCCCATCATTTAATCGTGTCATTTCTGTTTGAGTGTTCAATAAATTAAAAATTGCCGCTAATAGCACATGGCAGTGAGTTGGTATGTGACGCCACACATCATTTATAGCCAAAAGAGAATTGTTTACATTAATGAAATGCAGCTAGCAGTTAAAACAAAATAAAATAAGGGAAAAATTTCCTCAAGCTACCATTTTCCCCGTCACTCCAGATCATAATTATATAACTAAAATTTGATAAATAGCTTTGACAGGTACTTGTGAGAGATAATTGCACTAAAATTCATGCATTTTACACAAATGATAGATTATATTCAGCAATACTGCTTTGTTCGGGGTCTACGTCGGCAAATCGATAGATTTCTAATGCGATTGCCCCCCAAGATTCATAAATACAAACTCAGTTTCTCTGTGGACCTGGGTCCGAGGTTCGTAATTTCCAAAATTTCATGTTTTGAAACTTCGTATTTTTGAATAGTGCCATGTATTTAATGTAGGATTTTTGCTGGGACCAACAGTTCTGCTTTGTAAAATCAAAACTTCATATTTTCGTTCTTCGTATTATCAATTTTCTACTGTTGTTCGTTACATTGATGACTTTTTCCTCTTTCTTGCTCATTGTGATTAGATAAATACTACTGCACTATTCTCTATGATTTTTTTGTTCCTTTAACATTAAAAAAATAAAATAAAATAATTTTAAATGAATTCCATGTTTAGTGTTTTTATTTAATCCATGGATATAACTTTAAATAATGTAAGTATATTTTACAATAATGTTTTATCTTTGAAATTTGAGCTCCTTGGCAAAAACTACTGCCATATTAAAATTCAGGACATCAAATGCATGTGAAATCAGCTTCAAATACTCCGGAACCAAAACCACTGTTGGCCGGTGTTACAGCTGTAAATAACATTCTTGAAGAGGGAAGAAGTGTAGCCTGTAGCATATCAGCATTTAAGTCACCAACTATTACAATATTTTAAACTAAATATTAGGACTAAATGTCATGTTCGCATGCTAAATATTAATCAGGGACCCCACATTTGGAGGTCTACAAATAATGAATAGGAGAAGTTTGGAGAAGTCAATGCCACAAACTTCAAGTATCATAAACTCCGGATGTCTTTCATAGCTCGAAGAGGAAGTCACCAGCACAGATGAATGGAGATGATGATGAATGTAAACTTTGACCTCACCACCACTTCCAAACTGGTCATGTCTGAGTAAGCAGTAGTCAGTGACTTTCACCATGTTATCAGTTTTTGCTAGGTTTTCACCTGGTTTGAGTCATACAAATTATGTCAGCTGCACAAGAAGAAAAATGGGACCGAGATTTGTCAACGTGGTACAATAGGGATTGACAGTTGACCAAATGTTGATTACACCGTTGGTGGGTTTAACTGTTGGTGGTAAATGAGCCCACCTATCGTATTTTAGTGGATACAAATTACCTCTACCATCGTCCCCATCTTTCTTCAACAACTGCAATGGAACTGGCATTTACTATCTAATTATGTCACCCCGTTAGATTCTCAAGTGATCAACGCATCCCCTGTAATGTAAAGAAGCAGGTTAATTAACCAAAAGTTTACTGGGTCACTATGTTCAATTACCTTTTCTCATTAAACTTCCCCACCAGCACACAAACTTTAAAATAATGTTAGAAAAATGATATTTGGTTAGCATGCGCCACTTATGTTTGGATTCCTAACCATTCAAACCTAAACTTCCGTGAGCCTCTCATCGAGCCGTTAGAGAAAGGTTACAATAACGTTCGCGGTGAACCTCCGTCAGAGTCTCTGGTGACCCAGTAAGCAAAGGGATGGGTTTATCCCAGGCAGAATTAGATTTACCAACCTGGGATGAGAATACATCTACCACTTAATATATCTCCGACTTCCATGATTTTTAGTGCTGGCACAATAAATTTAAACACACTTTCATTTTTAAAGTAATTATTCAAAAGAAGTGTTACCCGCTGTCTACAACCCAAACAATTATAAGATTAATTGTGCAGAGTTATTCGAAGTATGACAAAATCGTTTTCTGTGTATTAATGAACTAACACATTGCAAAATAATGACTTTGGTGGTTCTTGCATAAAATATTGATGTGCATCCACTTTCTCTTGGTCGTACAGTCTCATGCTTGAAGGGCCCGGGTCGGGCATATGTGCTCGGCTCAATCCGAGTGCGTACCTTTCCCCCCTAGGAAGGGGCGAGAGGGAGGGTTCAATGGAGGGGGGAGGGTTGAATGGTTTCCAGATGTGGAGAACAAAGCGGGAAGGACGCTGGCCGGCATTCTGCCGCTGTATTCTCAGAGCCCTCCGGAAGTTTTAACAGCGAAGACCGCCGAGTTTGTGCCTCTCGAAGCTAGTTTACTTACAATGCAGCGCGCGTAAGCCGGATTGTTTCCCTCCTTTTTGTCATTTCAAATATTGCACTCTGGGTAAGTAACATTAGTTTAGTTAATCACCGCATTACCATGATGTTGAATGTGGATATATTCGTCTAGAAGATTGAAAGGAATTACTGTTTTTATTTGAATAAATTTTGAATGAATAAAGGACACTTTGATAGGATGTCTTATTTTTGTTTTACCAGAAAGTTTACCAGAATTAGTTCACTAGAATTTGGAAGTAGATCTTGTTTCAGGTTCGAGTGAAACTGGTATTGACGTGTTGGTATTTATCGAGAATAGACTTTTGAAGTTGTGTCATTTCCCACTCAACTCCGTTTTCATGCACTCCGAAGCTCTATATGCGCTGTATTTGTCTTCTATTTGGTCAACTTCCCACGCCGGTATTGTAATATCACGGTCAGTGATAAAAAGTGTGGAATTTATTCCAACTATAGCACTCGCTGATTGACTTATTCCCTATCCAAAAATTCTGATCTGAAAATTTCAGATCTGAAACACCATGTTCCCGGCAAGGAATTGAACAGTTGGGAACCTGTAGGGAATGTATGGAACTGGTAGGGAACCAGTAGGGAACGCATGGAGCTGGTAGGAAGCCAGTGAGGAACGCATGGAACTCGTAGGGAACCGGTGGGGTGGTATAATTATATATCATGATGTAATCTTGTCGACGTTATTTTAATATTTTTCAATGTAAAATTGAAAAATCAGGTGGTTTAGAGTAGGCGCGTGGGTTTAGTAAATTCAGTTTTTTTTTAACATTAGTCGAACGTTACATCCTAACAGTTTCTTCAAAACGAGAAAAAAACGTATGGTTGGACATTATAACGTGTTTCATGCCACGTTGGTTCGAACGTTAATCTAACGTTTGTGTGCTGGTGGGGTTTCCTTGTAACAATATTGAACAAAATTATATATTATATTGCCGTCTCTCAGACCTAATCCATGCAGAATTGATGCGGAAAATTCTTGTTTTTAACAGCATTAAAATAAATCAAACTTATTGACGTCTTCATTGAAGCGCGATGGTTCGAACGAGTTAACTCTCCCAGAAGAAGTACAGAGCAAGAAGGCATGCAGATAAACAAGTTCAGCGGTTTAACTTTTCGGTGAATGATACTCCGGACGTGCAATTTCGTTCAAAATACCTGCACGGCGTTAGCCGTCGATGTTATTTCGTACGTTATCCAGCAGAAGACGACAGTGCAGACGACCTATCGGAGATCGCCGCGCCTCCTTCATGCCAGTGCGGGTAAAACTTGACGTCAACCGAGATTTTCTTCAAAATGGGAAAGGACAGTGATGAGCCTTCAAGTCGTGGATGTGGTTCTGCCTTCAAAGACCAAGGGTTGTATTTGATGGAGCTAATGAACGATAAGAAAAGATTCGAAGCCATGCCTGGAATGTTTACTCACGTAGAAAAACTCCTCGACGAAGAGATCATCCGGGTACGGAAGGGCCTTTTCAATTTGTCGGACACCGCCCTCGAGGTAAGGAAGGTCTGACTAACAACGCAGTAGGGTGCTCACATTTACCGATATTTATTCCTGTGTCGTCAACTCTGAGCCGACCACGCCTTTCGGGTCCCTTTTTACTTCCAGTTCTTACAAATACCATTTAGGATGCTGTTCCACATTACCTCAACTTCTAATGTGTCTAAATAAACTAACTCGGTATTCATGGTAGTCATCTAGTTACCTCGGTAATTTTACAGAGCTTGCCCCATTGTTTCTTCCTGGCCATCGCAAAGTCTCATGGCGTCAGAATTGCACCTTTCTGTGATTTAAGGCCTTAATTGGAGTGATGTGGATGTTTGTATTTTGTTAGTTCATTTGTATTGCCCATGTATTATTATATTGCCGGTGGAAATGAAACAATCGAATGTCGGTGATGTCCGTCTCAGTAGCCTGGTTATTTCGTGATTGGCCAACCTATGTTCTCGAACATACTTATAATCGGTTTCCACAACCGTTTAATTTGTGTTGAACAGATATTCGTCCGTCTTGTAAGCTTTCTTTGGACGTATATTTCTTCATTATATACCACGCATGACGAATATAAATTTAAGGTGACATTTAGTAATATTAATTTAAGGTACGTAGATCATTCAAGATTTTAAGACTTCTTTTCGACTTCAAGGTCGATTATTCAAGGTAGTAAAACTTGCTTACGACTTCAAGTGCCAGTAGAGGGTGCGCAGTCTCTCACTATCATTTTCCTACCGGAATATATTCCTTTAGCTTCTTCAATGTGAGTGTTGACATTTAGTTGCCATTCCGTAGCCCTAGAGTGGTCTGAGACCGACATGTAACCGTTCTGGTGACAGAGGCGAAGAATGAAATTTAGCAGTGAAAGCTCTTCAGCAGCTTACCATTTAATACGGCTCTATCGATGAACGAGCCACAGCCTACCAGCATATTGCTACATGTAGAGCAACTCTCGGTCCAACAGACCGTGTGTCATCAAATACTTACCACCTATTTTGTTGTGATTAGGTAGGTATATCATATGCTAAAAATTTTGATTAGTAACTTTGAACATATAATGGGTATGAATATTTTTAATCTCCTAGTACTTTGTAAAGGATATTTTTCAATAATGAGGAAAAAATAATGCCCTAGTCTATCTATCAGTATAAGTATGTATGTATTTAAAAAGGGGAAACCCGTTAATAAATGATGTTGATGATGATGATAAGCTTAATTGATTAAAAGCTTCAGTATGTTCTCTTTTTGTTGTGAAATTTTTGTATAAATATTTTTAAATTTCATGTTGAATGCTGCTATTTAGAGGTCATTCAAGGAAATACCGATATCATCATTTTAAAAACTTCAAAGTCTTCTCTTAAGAGACTGAAATCACCATGCATATCCAAGTTATTCAAGTCACTATGGTAGGGTTAAGAATAGGCCATTTAACGATGTCAGGGTTCACTGTTAGTCATCCCACCCTTCTTCCCTGTCCAGCCTACCCACCTTGTAATCATCTCAAAAGTATAAGTTATTGTAAACGATGGAAGGTTTGACCTCCTGATGGATTCTTGGGATGCAATACCTTGAAATGTTTTATAATAGTGATCACTAAAAACCCAAAAAAGATTTAATCTAGATTAAATATGGATTTTGTATCTATTGTATCTGTTTAAAATCTAGATTGAACTTGTTACTATGTCCTCTAGATGAGGTATTTAATCTACATTAAATCTGGATTTTACAGAGATTTCATCTGGTATTTTTCATGCGTTATATCTAGAATTTGAAGTCTTTTGTCTGAAGTGAGCAGCCAAGGGGTGGGTTATTTCTCCTGGCTTTTTACTTAATTACTCAGAGGTGATTGTTCTGTTCCAATAATATACTAAAAAATGACTTCATTCCTTCACCATGGAAGATAGGCTGAAACTTACCCATTAGCATATCTTATTTTTTCAGTATTCTACTGGTTGAGATAGGTTTTGCTGAATGGCAGACAATCTCCTCCAGGTTTTCCATCCTTTCAGGGGCCCATCCCCCTCCAGTATATCCTTTTTTGCCTCAGCATACAATCTACCATTCTTCATCCCGTCCATGAAACCTATTCTCTTTCTTCCCTTCCCCGCATGCCCAATATCCTTCCATCTATAACACTCTCGAGCAACTCATTGCCCTTTATAACACCCTTCAGCCCTCTACCCTGCCTAACCTGGATTTCTTTTTGAAGTTTCCTTTCCTCGCCCACCATCTCAAGCACTCCCTCGTTAGTCTTCCTTTCCATTCACCTCACCTTCTCCATCCTTCTCCACACCCACATCTGAAATGCCTGCAGCCTATTCCCGTCCTCCTTTCTGAGGGTCCACGTTTCTGCCCCATACAATGCTATGCTCCATATCAAGCTCTTCACCAGCCTCGGTATCTTATTAACCCACTAAATATGTATAGGCTCTACAGTGTCTAAACAATTTATATATTAAACATTCACATGTACATGGATTTAGAACATGGGCATAGCTAGGGAATTTGGCTGGGGGTGGGGGGGACCACCCACCCTCCAGTGGGTCTGGGGAGTACGGAGTACCTCCAGTTATCCCCTGGGAATTTGTTAAATTTAACCTTCTCAGAAATCTAATTTCTGATGACATTTTTGTAGGATACTGAAAGGGATTGTTGTAGGCTAGAAGATGATCACACCGAGTTGGAAGATAAAATGGTTTTTATTTTAAACGAGGATTCACACATTTTCAGAGGGATTATAGTAAACTTTGGGATGGTTATCTGCTAATAAATTAAAGACTCACCACTTCAACATTAATTTAAAGTGAAAACAAAGAAAAGGAAGAAAAAATTTGATTTACAGGAATTTTCTGTTTTTTGACAAAAATGGTGGTAGTGCCAGGAACCCTTTCTTTAACAAGTGCTTTTTCAATGTGAAGAATGGATAGATTTGAAAATCTTGATTGGCTAGTTGTAGACCGAACCCACGACTTGATTCTTCACATGACTGAAAAACTTCTTTCACATCCGCCCGAGCTGATGGGCAGGCTGATTGATACTCGGAGAAGTCTGTAAACATTCAGCATGATGTCTTCATTTATTTCTGTTCTGCCATTTTTAAGGTTGACCTCAATTTCCTTGTTTTTTAAGATATTTCTCAATACTGTTGCCTCGGCATTTAAGGAATGGGTATCGATATTCAAAATTTCTTTGTGATTATTTATGAAATCTCAAAATTTCTTTGTGATTATTTATGAAATCTTCAGCTACAACCAAGTTCAACTACAAGGCATCCGCTGCCTTTGCCAGGAGAACGGACTCAAACCTGTGCTGAAAATGTGAAATAACATTATACAAAACTCTGTTTTACACATTGATTTTCCAGTAGTCTTGAGGGTTGGGATTGGTGTCAGATGGTAGGTCAGTCAGGTGGCTTTTTCCTATGGTAGTTTCAACATAGTAATCGCTCATTTTTGTGGGCGGCTGCTGCCTTCTTTTCTTTGAGACAGACACAGGCTCTTGAAAAATGTTGTTGTTGTTTGCAAATTCTACTATCTCAGCCCATAAACCATCAAAATTATTTCTGCTCTCTGCTAAAGTAGTTTGAATGCTGGCAATAACTGAACTTGCTCTCCTGAGCATTGCTTCTGGACCTTGCAAATACTTACTCAGCACATTGGTCACCGATAACTGAATGGATTACGAAAATATTGACAACAAATTCAGGTTTTGTGATAGATCTCAACAAACCGATGGCCTCCACCATACCTTCATCTCATGCATTGTTGATTTCCTCGTCAAGGGTTGCAACTTCTATTATTTCGTTCTGAACCATTGGCCTGAAGTAGTTAAGGTACTGGTCAAAATGTTTTGCTAAGAGGTCATCTGACTTTGCAAAAAGCTTACACAAGTTTCCCCTATTCTGAGATTCAGAGGTCTCATCTTTCCCTCTCAGTGGCATGCCTTGACAACTGAGATAGGGAATGATGTCAGCTACTTCTGTCAAGTAAAGTTTTTTTCTCTTCAATCCCTTCTTTACTCTGATTAACAACTCTCTCGTGTACAGTACCAGATGCGTTAGCCATTTGGTACCCTAGATACTTTTGATGACAATCTGAATGAGGTCCTAATTTTTCGTGTTTTTCGGTCGCATCTTTTAATTTTCTCTATTTGGAAAACCCTGTTTTAATGAACCTTTGGTTTTGGTCTCAAGTCACCCCAGAAAAGAAAAGTCTACACACAAAGCAGTATGCTCGATCTTTTTCCACACTGTACTCCAACCACTGGTGTTTTTCATGGTAAGCGACTGAAAATGATCGGTTTCTGTTACTAAATAGTGTTTTTGGGAAATTAATTTTCGGTTGTTTCGGTCCAGTTTATAAAGTACCAAGATCTGTCTGTTCAGATGCTCTTTCCTGGGTTACTTCCATTTTTTCATCTGTGGGTTTTGTTGAAGTTTCAAACGTTGATGGTGCAGAGGAGGGGGATGTATGGTCATCTCTGGGAGGATAATCATCTTTGATTGATCGTTGATTATTTCTTTGAGAGGGAGAGAGAGTTTTCTTGAAAAATGATCGAATATCTGAAACTTTCTTCATCTTGCACCCAAATGAAAAACACAATAAAAGGGAAAAATCACATGTATGTGCAAACCTTAATTAACTGCACAACACTACACAGTCATGCACGAAAGCAACTGGTGAAACACTGATTGTGGTGTGGACGATAGTTACAGGCGATTCGGCTCACGCCGCGGGATTACAACTTCCGCCCCCGGTTTGCAAGCTTTCGCTTATTACCGAGGACAATGGAAGAGGTGGGAGGAAAGGATGGGTAGGGAAGGTTAGCGAAACCACTGCCCCTTCGAGACCGACACCAATGAGGCGAATTGAGGTCAAAAGGACCTCAAGGGCCTCCGCCTCCCCGAATTAACTGCCTTACTTACTTACTAACGAAAGCAACTGGTGAAACACTGATTGTGGTGTGGACGATAGTTACAATGGAAAATAAACTGGCTCTGAAATAAACACAACACTTGTTACACTGAAAAACACGTGGACACTATGCATAGCGAAGAGAGATGTGCTGGGATGAGCGCGGTGCATGAATGAGATCTGGCTTTGTGAGAGTGAGAGATAAAACATGACAGTAAACAGAACTGAAATCTACGCTGGGCGTGCCGGCGCAACATATACTTGGCCGTGCGGGGGCCTGGAAGCATCCAGAAACATCTCGTGGGAGCGAGAGGAGCGGAGAGCGCACGCACCTGGAAGAGTCTGGCCAGGGAGGTGGGGGGAGTAGGCATGTGAATTGGTGAGTGAGATGAAGGGACAAGCCATGGGCTTAGCAGCCGACGCTGCCGCGTGCCATGAGCTGCCATTGAATGGGTCGAGTAACTGAGAGATTCAGGCTCACGCTTTAGGTGTTTTAAACTACAATAAAGAATTTAATGAAACTTGCAGGATTTGTTCCTATGTACCTTGAGCATATATCCTATAAATCTCGGTGATGTAGCTCAAACCCACAGTAAAAATAGTAGCGCAGACTGCTGTTTTAGCCTCTGGTATATGTAAAGTTTCGACCCAGGTGTTGCAGGTTAGTACTCAGGATGTGCCTCAGCTAGTCCCATTTCCCCGGGGCCTCATGCCGCCTCCATGTACGTTAGTATATTTCCACCTCCCTGAGTCTGGCAGACTTAAGAACTCTCCAGAAAGGGACCACGCCGCTGTGCCGTAGCTCAGCTGCAGATGCGTGGTTGCCAGCGTTGTGCGGCACGTGGCTGCAACAATTTTGATTTGTCAAATTTTTTTCTGGCGGGGGGGGGGGGGAGTGAAGGGGGGAGGGGGTGCCCACAAGTCTTCTGGGAGAGGCCGGGCCCCCCCGGGACCACCCTAGCTATGCCCATGATTTAGAAATCTGTATTGTATTGTATATGAATAAATCCTATTACACTCTATTTTAAATGTAAAACACTGTATAAAAAGATCATCAAGGAAAGTCAACTAAATCTTAATTGACACTTGGATTTTAATGCTACAGAAGTGTAAAAATACCTCTGATGACTGAGGCACCCACTCAAAATTCTTGATGATCTAGGTAGGCACCAAAAATCCTTGATGATAAAAAATAATGTTCTATTGAGACATCTGGAGCAATTAATTCCTTTTCCAAAATCCCTTTTCACTATTAAATATTAATTATGAGTGTTATATGTTGTACAATATTGTTATATTTAATTTTGATAAAACCCAGGGAAGATAATAAAAATGTACTCTTGAAATTAATTGGTAAGTATGCTAAAATCTGAGTTAAATCTAGATTTAATCTTTGTCGAGGATATCTAGATTTTCATACCTAGATTAAACATGAATTTAAGAAGGATTTAAAAATCTAGATTGGATGTTGCAAGAAATCCCAAAAAAATCTAGATCTAAAACTTTTCTGGTTTGTAGGAATGTTATTCGTAAAATAAAGGCACATCCATTACTCATTTCCTTTCTCTTCTCCCGTCTTCTTCTGACCCAAAGTTGCCGGAAGCTGAGGGACCCATCTCATTCTTCTCCGAGAAAGTCTATATACCTGTGAAAGAGTACCCAGCGTACAACTTCGTGGGTCGCATCTTGGGCCCAGGGGGAAGCACCTCACGGCAAATCTCGGCACATACCGGGTGCCAAGTCTCGGTGCGTGGCAGAGGGTCTATGAGGAATCAGCCAAGGGAGGACCGCCTGAGATGCTTGTCTTCCTGGGACCACTTGTCCGACAACCTTCACATTCTTGTGACCGTGGAGGACACTGAGAACAGGGCGATGATCAGGTTGAAGAAGGCTGTCGAATGGGTGAAGGAATTGCTCGTCCCAATCGGTATGTCTACATTTCAAAGTCACTTTTATCCTGCTTTAGGAAGATGTAAGAGGAGGCAAAACTGCCATTCACAGGGATAGGGAAAACCCCTTCCCTTTGTGTTGAGCATAGAGGTGGGGAGATAGAAACTGACGTATGCTGCGACACGTAGGTGATGATTAGGCGAACTGCTTTCTCTGATGTTCTTCATCATTTTACCACCATTAGTTGAAGTTGGTGCCTAATGGCTGAGGCAAGTATGGCTATCAACGATTGAATTTCCCAAAAATGCCAGAGTGCTGCATGGTATCAGGCTATTGAGGACATTAAGAAAAACAGCATTGCAGGGATGAGAAGCTTTTTTACATTGAAGGTCATTCTAGTAATGGATTCTATTTCCAGTATGCCATGTTTTTCTTTTACCTATCTCGCATACTTAACTGTGTCATGTGTGAAGTTTGTTACTAGTTTTCTAGCCTATGATTCAATAAATATAGTCCATAGTCAGTATAGGTGAGCTATGATCCAAGACACTATGTTCCCTAATGTTGCTAATACCAGCGTGTTTGCTTTTCTCTACGTGGCCCATGAGATACTCAATCTATTTAAGGCCATGAAGTATTGTATCAGGGTGGAAACATGCTTTAGATTTTTTATGGGCACATTAAAGAGCAATGGATTCTATTTCTATTTAGTCATGAGTTTATTTATTTATCTCTATGATTATTTTGCGTTCTTTAATATGCTATGTGTGAGGTTTGTTACTACTTTTCTAGCCCAGGGCTCAGTAAATAATGCCTGTAGTCCATATGCAGTGAAGCCTGCCTAAAGCAGAACCTGAGTTAAACGGAGACCTGTCTTATCTGGAAAAAAAAGGTTGGTCCAGGTGATCGTAATAGGGCTTTACATGCATTGGTACACTGTGTTGAATGAAAACTGTCAAATGCAATAACGGAATCCATTCCTGGGTACGTGAACCTGGGCTTTGCGGAATAGCAAAAAAATATTCCTGGAAAAAAATTTTTTAAATGGACAATCTAAGCAAGTTACAGCAGAAAATTGGCCGTAATATGGATGCTTAGATATTTGTGGACTTTGACTATGATCTTCTGAGGAGTGATCAAGATGGCCCTTGACAGATAGTATAAAAGAAGACGAAGCCTGTGAATCCAAAGATGATGAAGATGTAACCGTAATATGTGAAGAAAACAAAAAGTCCGACAAAGAAATGTTGGTTTCTTTAGAAGAATAAGGAGCATCTAATCTTACCAGAGGTAACTGTGATTTATTTCATATCTTAAATGGGTCTATCAGTTACATAGAGAATTTTATTATACAGGAAAAAAAGGAAAAGCAGACAAAAATGACAGATAATATGCGTATTTTATTGATCTGCTTTTATGTTAATTAGTTAAAATTTAAAAAATTTACCACAATGTGATACTGTTCCATTATTTCATAATAATTTCATGTAGAATTGTACATGTAGAATTTGAGTCAAACCAACCTTTAAGACAAAGTATGGTATGGGTGTGATATGGCTTTCAAGATCTTTTTGTCCTGGGTTAAGTGGAAACCTGTCTTATCTGGAAAAAAATAATGGCACCCCAAGAGATTCCGCTGAATACAGGTTTCACTGTAGTTAGTTTTAAACAAAAATACTACACTCCGTAATGTCACTATGCAAGTGTGCATACTTTGTATACAATTTGTATTGTGGCAGACAAGATGAGGGCATACTTGTACATTTTGCCACGAACGGCATTCTGTACATTTAATTCCATTTCACTTGCGATGCATAAGGCTCGTTTTTATAGGCCCAGTTTTTCTTCCTCTTACAGCCTCCTTAGTCCTGCTTATCCTAGGGATAGTTTGAGCAAGATGGTTCCCTAGTCATAATGGAGACCACATTCAAATTATACATTATCATTTCAGCAGCTATACGAAGCACGAATTAAGTATTACATTATTAAGGATGTAATAATAGACTTTTGCATGACTGAAATTCAAAGTAGGTAATTGATTAAAAATATCTACAAAAGTCTTCAATTTGACTCATTTTTTTCATGATTTCTAAACTCTGTCTTTCAGCACCTATTTTATTTTTATTTTATTTTATTGGCACACTAATTTTTCAATTTTATGATATTTACTTACCAGAAATTAATATTTTATTCCTTTTTTAATGTGGATTCTCCTTACTTATTATTTAAATTGATGATAATACTCATTCCTGGAGGAAAATTTTATAAAATTGAGTATAATCCATAGCACTAAGTAACTGATATATGTTACAAGGATTACTTACCTAAAATTTCAAACATATGTTGGATATTCTTGCTTAACATCTGCTAATTTGTCCATTCTTTTATATTTAGTCCAAAGAAAAGCTAGGAGATAACAGGGTTAAACAATATTGTTGTTTTTAAATATTTCTCAGGTTTGACCCCAGGTTAGATTATTGATATGCATCAACATTTTGATGGTTAACTCAGCCATCATCATCAGGATAATGAGTCGAAGGAGGATACTGGTGGTTACATATAGTTGCAGGTGCCTCATTATTGTGGGAGCCATTATGAAATCTTTGAATTTCGTCAATTTCCGGTCTCAAAATGTTAATTTGTTCCACCTATATTAATATTGCTTCTTTTGTAATTCTTTCCCAATATTTGGATGCCTGGGAGAGTAGCGTGGGATTATGGAAATCCACATGATGACCAAGGGAAAGGCTATATGCTCTGCCAATGCAGACTTTTCCGGTTGGAAAAGCCTAGCATTTGCCCCTTCATGCTCTTTGATTCTTTTCTCGATGGTCCTTCCTGTCCCTCCAATACACACCATACCACACTTGCATTGAATGCGGTATACTCCTGTTGTTTTCAGACCGAGGTTGTCCTTAGAGGTGACCAGGAAATTTTTTTGTTTAGTTTGCAGTTTATGTATCGTTTCCACTCCGTGTCCTTTTAATATCCTCAATATCTTGTTAGATATGGATCATATAAAAGGAAGGCAAGGCTTAGGGATGGATTTTTCTTTCTCTTCCAACATCTCTGCTACATTGGCGGTGAAAGTTCTTTTTAAGGCCAAATTTATTTCTTGTAGGCTCTAGCTATTTGCATGGATGGTGTCTTTAAGGTGTATTAATTATGTCTCAAGGTTGTTGGAGTCCGCAATTGTTTTTGCTTGATGGAAAAGCGTAGAGAGAACACTCCTTTTCTGTGCTAAATGATGATGGCACCCACTGTTGAGGTATTGGCTGGTGTGTGTTGGTTTTTGGTATACAGATTGACCCAACCTTCCATCTCCTTTTCTTTGAACCAGAATATCCAAGAAGGGTAAGCGTTTATTGGCCTGCAACTCCGTTGTAAATTGGATACTGGGATGTATGCTATTCATGTGACTGAGGAATCCATCAAGGCTGTCACGTCCATGTGGCCACGTGATGAATGTGTCATCAACATACCTGAAGAAATATTTTGGCTTCAATGGGGCCAAAGTTAGGGCTCGATCCTCAAAATCTTCCTTGTAAAATTTGGCAATAGCTGGTGATAACAGAGAACTCAAAGGGATCCCTTCCATTAGTTGATAGTATTTCTTGCCATAGAGGAAATAGGTCAATGTGAGAATGTGGTGACATAACTCAATGGTGTTTTGGTTGAAGATCATTCTAGGAAGTTGAATTGTATCCCTAATTGATATTCTGGTGAATCACAACATAACGTCAAAACTTGCCAGTAGTTCTCCCTTATCAAGGCAGATTTCATCCATAATATCATACTCCTTATCAAAATTCCCAAAACTCTAAAACCAACACACACCAACATATACCTCATCAGTAGGAGCCATCATCATTTAGCACGGAAAAGGAGTGTTTTCTCTATGCTTTTCCATCGAGCAAAAACAATTGCGGACTCCAACAACCTTGAGACATAATTAATACACCTTAAAGACACCTTCCATGTGAATGGCTAGAGCCTACAAGAAATAAATTTGGCCTTAAAAAGAACTTTCACCGCCAATGTAGCAGAGATGTTGGAAGAGAAAGAAAAATCCATCCCTAAGCCTTGCCTTCCTTATATATGATCCATATCTAACAAGATATTGAGGATATTAAAAGGACACGGGAGTGGAAACGATACATAAACTGCAAACTAAACAAAAAAATTTCCTGGTCACCTCTAAGGACAACCTCGGTCTAAAAACAACTGGAGTATACCGCATACAATGCAAGTGTGGTAGGGTGTATATTGGAGAGACAGGAAGGAACATCGAGAAAAGAATCAAAGAGCATGAAAGGAGCAAATGCTAGGCTTTTCCAACCGGAAAAGTCTGCATTGGCAGAGCATATAGCCTTGCCCTTGGTCATCATGTGGATTTCCGTAATCCCACGCTACTCTCCCAGGCGTCCAAATATTGGGAAAGAATTACAAAAGAAGCAATATTGATACAGATGGAACAAAATAACATCGATAGAGACTTCGGCTTCAACTCAAGTAAGACTTGGAGACCGGAAATTGATGAAATTCAAAGATTTCAAAATGGCTCCCATAACTATGAGGCACCTGCAACTATATATAACCACCAGCATCCTCCTTCGACTCCTTATCCTAATGATGATGGCTGAATCAACCATTGAAACGTTGATGCATATCAATAATCTTACCTGGTATCAAACCAAAGAAACATTCACGAACAACAATATTGTTTAACCCTGCTCTCTCCTTACTTTCCTTTGGCTAAAGATAACAGAATGGACAAATCAGTAGATGTAAAGCAAGAGTATCCAACATCTGTTTGAAATTTATGGCAAGTAATCCTTGAAACATGTATCAGTTACTTAGTATTATGAATTATACTGAGTTTTACCATATTTTCCTCCAGGAATGAGTATTTACATGCGAGAAACATTGGCGAATATGATTTACCGGGAGAACCTCAAATCCTTAATATAGCTGTTATTTTGGTCTTCATTGTTACAGTTTGATCACGTACAGCCCTCTCCAACACCTCAATGCATGCTGCCAATCTCTCTTTCTCGGTTCTATTTTCAGAAGATGACGAGCTCAAAAAACTTCAATTGCTGGAGCTTTCAATTATGAATGGCACATACCGTGACAAGATGACGCAGAATACAAAGAATCAAATGGAGATGAAAAGAGGGTCCTCTGCCACTGAGTCTGTGCTGTACAACAAAGTGCCCCTACCGTTGAATATACCTCCACAATTGCCTCTGGTACCACCTCTCATGCCAAGCACATTTGGTAACTTCATGGAATGTAACCCATTCAGTGGGATGGTGATGCCATCCATGTCAGAAATGCTTGCCATGTTTCCCCTACCATCTTTAAGTACCTCAACGGTACTGCCGCCTTTGAATATACCTGTGGTTCGTCCATCCTTAAATATGTCTACTGTCTACAATATCCCTTCGTTTCCTGAAAATTATGTCGTTAGATCATATGATAAATGAGAATGAACACAGATTGGTAGAGTGTAAGATTTAAAAAAAAAAAATGATGGCCGGTTACAATGTTCATCTATAGTTCCTTAATCAATATTTATGATAATGTTACCTGTTCCAGCTTGTTTGTGGTTTTTGTGGTGGAACTCAAACGTGCTAAATTCATAGATTGAAAGTTTAAGTTATTGGTGTATCTACAGTTTGGAATATGTTGTGTTTAAAATTTGCAAACTTTATTGCACAATTCATCAAATGGAATTTTTTTATATACATCATGTCTTATGGCATTTAAAAATAAGCACTTTCCATGATTTTTCATAGTCTTTCCACTCTAGCATGTTCCGACTGTAATTTTAGTCATACAGCCAACATCATGCACTCAAGAAAGCCATCACAAAATGAAGTTCGACTTGATTCCACACTTATTTAAAACAAATGTGGAGTAATTTAGTGCAAATTCATTCAGTATTTTGTGAAAGTTCTGATGAAGTTATGCTGGTAACTTGAGATTTCAACCAAAGATGTGGTTTTTACTTTATAAAAATACCATGTAAGAATATTTTTTATAATTGTTGCTAGATTGGCCTTTGTTTTAACCTCAAGTTATCGTGCTTAGTTTTTCTCCCGCAAGTTTATGTGAGAGGTTAATCCTGAATATTGAACTTGCTAATCCTGAATATTTAAATAAATCATAAATGGATCATAATAATCCCAGAACATTGACAAGGTTTTTACAATTATTATACTGCAGAATATGCTGGCCACATATCATTTTAAAATGTAACTGTTATTTATGAAAAAATATTGATCACTGTTTCCTAAAATATTATCAGTATGGATAATTTCCCCATTTTTAGGTATATTTTTGTAGGTTTCTAATAGCTTGCCTGCCAAAGTATTTTAAAAGAGCTGTTTTTTTCTTTTCTTCCAAGAAAATATCCATAGATGTTCAGCATAATCATAATAATGAGTATTCCAAGGGGCAGATGGTCGGGAATAAGTAGGAATTCCAATCAAATGTAATCAGTAATCTATCTATGCCAGACTTGCTCAAATATATACTGATACCGGCTGTTCCCTTGAGGTTGTAACCTATGGTCTGCCTGGTTAGAGAAGAAATATATGCAAATCGATTCAAATCAAAAATATTTTCAAAGCCTTCGGTGAAAATAAAACCAGTTACACTCTGGAATCAGTTAATGGAAAATTATTAAATGAATAACATTACTCGATAGTACCTATTTTATGCCTCATAGATTTGAATTTCACTGGTGAGAAAACTCTGAAGAAGGAACTTCTTAGTTGGGAGAAATTATGATCCATCTTATGAGCTATATTTTGGAAATTAATGAATTTTACTTCCAAGGTTGGAAATTTTCCTAAGGGAGAATATCTTATTTGGGTTGTACTGCATGTATATCATTACATATTAAAATGCAAATTTGTTGAATTGAACAAATATAAAAAATCATAGTATATCAACATGATGGACAGAAAAAGCAGGGATAGTAAGTCTGCTGTGGCTCTCGTGACTTAAATATTGTAGGTGAAATTGAAATTATTTTGTATTTTTAAAATGTTTCTATTTTTCCTGGTTGAATACTAAGTTTCTTAAAGACATTGAAGGTACAAGAAATTTTTGTTTAGTTACAAAACTAGAAGTGATGATGAATGTATTAGTGTCTGATAAACCCCTTATATGACTTCCTCGTGGTTTACAATGCTGTAGTAACTCTATAATCATTTTTTGTTCAGAGTACTGTAGGTAGAGAATGTTATCAGTTATAATTTATTGTTTTTTTTAAAGACTTACCATTTTCTCTGGTGAATTATAGAGCAAACTCACGAAAATAAATTCTGTCTGTTACTGTTCTGAAATATTTATATCTGATCTGAAAGTGGTCCATGACAGGACTGAACTAGTCTGGATTTTAAAGATGCTTCAAATCTGGACCAAAAACAAACCACTTCTAGATCAGGTATTACATATTAATATCTTCTTCATCTGCTTTATCTGAAAGGTCAGGTATTATCTTTCAGAGCAGTTCAAGACCATATGTTTTTACCTGGGAAGTAATGGTTCAATTCACACAATTTCTATGAAAATTTGCTTGATGAAATCTAGTCACCACTACTCAATTGATGTGCTGCTGGAAAAAGAGATGAGGAATTTATATTTCAAAATAAACAGTTATTAACTTTTATGAAGTCAATTTCCATAGATCAAAATTTTACTTATATTGCTAACTACAAGCTTTGAAGCTTGTATTTGGAATTTATCATTATTATTAAATTATTTGGTCCTTGAAGCAATCTTTTAGGACCCATCTATTGCACCCGGGCTCAGGAAGGAGGAATGTTTGTCTTGCCTCAGATTTAGTTCAGGCATTTGTGCAGATATTGTCTTCCATAAAAGCACTGATATCTGCTACCCTGATAAAATCGAACTATTCTCTTCCTCTGTACTGTTAATTCTCTTCATTTAATTATCAGATGGAAATCCATAAAACAATTGTGATTTAACATGCTACAATTAAGACATATTGTTACCATGCTGGAATCCTTGTCAGTTCATAGGGTGTATTTCATATCAAAGGATTGAAATTTGTAAAACTTTAATATTTTTTATAACTTTAAATTTAATATTTTATATTTAATTTTGTAAAATTTTATAGAAAAATATTTCAGTATCAGGTTGGTTTCTTCGATTGATCAGGAGTAAACCAGTAAAATAACAAATTGTCTAAGCACTGCCATTTTCAGAGCTTTGATATAAAATTGTGTATGAAAACATTTAAGTTGATGTCCCTATGTAGATGTCTGGGAAGGATATTCTGTGACTATATTAATGTCTGTTCACTAATATTATTTGTCTCCAATGCAGCATAAATAGACATTGGTCAGTCTGTAACCCCAATTTTGCTTGGCTGTTGACCCTTTTGGTGATATATATCAATCATGAAATAGTGCCCAGTTGACTGTAATTTTAGGAACAAACACAAACCCAGATGAAGTCTCACATCATCAATGTTGGTTTAAATTGTCAACTGCGTATAAATGTGTATCCTATCATTAATGAACTTGCCAATGTCGATTTCGGCCAAAAGAGTTGAGATCCAAGACAATCGATGTTTCTAATGGGCGAAGAAATTTGAGACTGAATTTCCCTGATGTCTCTATTTATGCAATGTCTACTTTTCAATGGTTAATGATAACATTCTAAACAATGCAATGGAAAAATATTTTTATACTGTTTCCATTTTATCACAGTATGTCTTCCAATTCTAAGCATCGTATTATCAAGTATAAGTTCGGCTTTCCTTTGCCGTTCATAATTTGCTTGAACTCCTAAGGATGTCTATATTTCATTTGTGATATTTTATAGTTACCATGTATACGAATGTTAATATATATATTTGATATTTTTGGCAAGCTGTATTGTAGTTTAAAGAAGAAAACAGTATTGTTCTTTTTGGAATACATTTTTGATGGTACAAAATTAAATTGTTCATGAATTAGTTGTCCAGTGATTTGTGCTGCAAATACATATAGGACACGTTAAGAAATGAATAATGCATGGATTTTCACTATAAAGTAGAAAAAGATTTAATCTAGAATAAATATGGATTTTTTTATCCATTGCATCTGTTAAAAATCTAGATTAATACAGATTGTACTTAAGTTGTACAATTGTTGTTATGTCCTTTAGATGACATATTAAATCTGGATTTTACATAGATTTAATCTTGTATTTTCCATGTGTTAAACCTAGATTTTGAAATCTCTTCTCTGAATTGTGCAGCCAGTGGGTGTTATTTCTACTGGATTTTTACTTAACCCTGACGAAAAGTAATTACATAAATATTGTGCTGATGGAATTGTTATATTCCACTAATATACTAAAAAATGACTTCAATGCCTCAACCCAGGAAGATTAGCAGAAACTTACCCATCAGGGTATCTGATTCTCCCCCAAAATATGTCAAGGCTATACTGATACTAAACAAAATATATTACACATCAACATTTCTAGGGATACATAAATCCACTTTGCATATAGGAATTTGATACTTTTAAATATTAAACAGTATGTAAAAAGATCTTCAGGGAAAGTCAACTAAATCTTAATTGACTACTTGGATTTAAATGCCACCATTTAGGTGTAAAAATACGCAAGACCAATAACTGATGATTGAGGCACCCACCCAAATAATTGATGCCCCAGGTAGGCACCCAAAATCCTTGATAATCAAAAATAATGTTCTTGTGGCAACATCTGGAGCAATTAATTCCTTTTCACTATTAAATACATAACAGTAAGTGATAATATGTTGTGCAATATTATTATATTTATTCATGGTAAAATCTGGGGTAGATAATAAAATGTACTCTAGGAATAAATTAGTAAGTACTGTGTTAGAGATATCTAGATTTTTATACCTAGACAAAACATGGATTTAGGAAGGATTTCAAAATCTAGATTGGATGTTGCAAGAAATCCCAAAAAAATCTAAATTTAATTTTACCTGGTTAGTAGGGTTGAGGATGCACTAGCTATTTATGATGCATATGTATTAGGCACTCTCCCGAATCTTGAATTTAATGTATACGAGTACCTACTCACATATGCTCTTCTTAATTGAATGAAAATGAAAAATTTTTCTGAGGTCTTGGAATGAGGAAAACCCATCTAAGAATTCTTACATTTTCTTGGTTCAAATGGTAAAGGATATTTCGTAAAAACTTGATCTTTTATCTATTGTCTGTCTGTGACACATATTCCCACATAACCTGTAGGATAGTACTGTATTTCCCAGCCTATAAGACACAATTTTATTTTACTTTGAAGTGTGTTCTAAAATTGGTTGGCATCTTATGGGGGTGGAGTATTATTGCCATTTTAAAAAATAAAATCTATTTGAAGAATAGAAATTCATTCCATGGGGCAGGAAACCCAGTATATAGATGTTCTAAGCTTGGTATTACACACACACCCTTGGGTTAGATGTTAGATATTTTTATTTCATGAATGCATTAAGGATCATTATTTTTACTTGGATAATAACATTCAGAACCATGGTTTAGAATAAGAATTCTCTTTATTTGAATGATTATGTATTTCAAGTTTAAAAGGAAACAATGGAAGTATTAAATAATATCAAGACTGGCTCTTGTCTAGTGGTAACAGTAAAAGGGCATGGATATGCTAATCATCAAGTCATGATATGTACATAAACGCCAGTTTACATATTCTTTGAATGTATTCACACAAAATGTAGCAAACAGGATAATCACTAATAGAAATGAATGAAACACAGAAGATATGTCACAAGCAGTCCAGAAATGCACTTCCATATGGGTTATTAATGAAATAATAAGCAACAGGTTTCATGGCATCAGTCTCCAACAAAACACTTAGCACCATTCATAATTACACATCATTTCATTAGTAACTATTGCTTTCTAAATGACAAGATTTCACAAACCAATTACTGGTTAGTTTTGTAAAGAGGATCTAAATAGGCAATGGGCAATATAAAATTCAAACAACTTTTCTAACAAAGACATATTTGGCACACATATTCTAAAAATCTTACCTAAATCTTCCAGGTTACAACATCTGTACAAGGGGAAAATAGGCCTAAAACTGTGATGTTAACAACAAATTTACAATAAACTTTAAAATACATTGGTAACACAAAAATTATTCAATAAAGATAATGAGATACAATTTACATAACCAATGAGAAATAATGTACATGTGGGATACAGATAAAACTTGAGCAAATATGCTAATACGTACTTGGTTAATGAAACATTGGGTTTGAGCCTAACGACGCTCATTTTTCATTCAGAGAATAAAAACAATAGCTAAAAATAACTATAGTTGGGCTACCCATCCTATCATTATAACTGGATAGAATAGAGCCTACTTATGATTCCAAAGTCATGACTTGGGCATTATTTTTCCTCTTGTGATGAAATGAAATTATCGCCGCTAATTATAATGACTATCTATGCAAATAAATAAATCTACACCAAAGAGGACAAAGATCACATAATGCTAGCCTATGTATATTTACAATTATTACTGCTGGTAGCCCATACAATACCATAGTGCATCTCAAAGTAACATGAGTTCACAGTACCTCCAATCCTTACAATTCACCCTGACAAGTTTTAGTGCTTCAAACAGATGTGAAATATTTAGCCAATCACAGAGTGGTCTCATGCACACACAAAATGCGAGTACAGCCTGAAATATTCCATGATTTCTGACATCACCTTAACTAATGCTTGATGCAGCCAGATTGAAAACTAACAAATCATCTAAGAATAACTTTATTGGTGGATGTCAAGAAGAAATAAAATATTTAAACCTAGCTCGAATCATTCACATCCATAAAAGATATGTCGTGTGCCAAGCGTGCACTACATTCTTGATACATCAGAAAAATAAAAAGAGAATTCATGGTAAAACAAAGCAAATGACATTTCTCTAGTTTTAAAATTTCTCTAAACATATACTGTTATTGGAAAATAGTTGATATATGTTCTACTCATAAAACACTCGAATTGTCCTTAAGTAATTGTCCTCCTAAATTGGCTATGAGACAATGAGCATACTGGTCTGCATATTAAGTTCAAGACTATCCTTCACAAAATTTTCTATCTGTAGAAAATATTGACAGTGCTCGAGTATTGTCAGCAGTATTTTTCAGAAATCACATAATGATAATTGAGCATGGACCTATTTTTTTGTCATTACATTTTTATTCAGAGAGCTGGAAGTAGATAAACTATACATGACTGTCCATTATAAATACATACCCTAGTTTACGAGTGCCTCTTCATAATATATCTGTCCAAGAATTTTTAGGGGTAACGGATCTCAAATGAAGGAGAGATATGCTTGAAATAGATTAGAAGATGTCACTGACAAATACAGTTTTTTTTAAATCTTTCTATGGCACCATGAAATCAAACGATCCTAAAGCTCATCAGTCATTACTAGTTGGTGACTGTCATTTAATTAAAATTTCAATGAATTGAATGAAAAATATATTAACATGTACTTCTGGCCATTATTTATACTACATTACATTTTTGAAGATGATTTTCCAGACTAAACTCAATAACCAGGCACAATTTAGGTATGATAAGTACATTTACCTGGGTAAATGGCATGTGCCCATTTATCGAGGGACAACTCTTAGACTCCTCAGTAAAGAAGCAAGGGCTCCAGCCAGACTCTCTGCTGCACATTCAATCGCCATTGTGTCACCAGTCTCACTGGATCCACTGACCCAACTGGCTACGACCCTTACAGCCTCACCAAATGCGACAGTCACATCTGCAATTTTACGGGCCACCTGCCACCCTGGCCCAGAAGAGGATGCTTCACACAACTGGGTGAGCCGATTAAGCAAAAGCAAGCACTGGTTGAGGTGCAGATCTAAGGAGGAGTGCAGCTCCACTGAGTCTGCATGCTGCTGTGGTTGTCCTTGCGGTGGAAGGACTGTGGGAGGATGCAAGCCAGTTGGTGATGAAAGGGGGGATGCCACCCCAGGCCACACATGCTTTCCCAGAGGAGAATGGGCCTGCCCACCCCCAATGGCAAATGATGCAGCGCGGATCAGCATCTTTGACTCTGTCACCAGACGCCGAGCTTCCAGTGCCATTCGCCCCAGGCCTCCACCGGCATCAACTGTGTCAAATTCGGCCGAGTGGGGACCCCCCCTCACAGCTCCTGGGGAGCAAGCTTCCAATCTGACTAGTAAACCACAGAGCTCCGTCCAGGCTCCAGAAAGCACCTCGCCATCTGGGATTCCAGTGTCAGGGCCACCTCTCTTAGTCAGGGGCTTGAGGAGGGGGGCATTGTCCACTTCATGGTCTTCCATCTGAAGCTGTCTCAGAGTGGAGCATGTCTGGAGCTTATGCCTGTTCAATGCCACCTGCCTCAAGTCACTCATCTCCTCAGAACGAATAATCGGGGCCTTGCTCGGGGAATGGGAAGAGCCTGACTCCTCAGTCTCCAAGGATGCCTCGATTTTTGACACAAGCTTCTGCACTATCTGAGATGAATTGGAAGGCAGCCTCTGCCTCGACTCAGGTGGCACTGCTTCATGATTTAGGCTTGAAGTGACAGCAGAACTGGAGCACTCTGCTTTCCTGAGACTGTTCGGCGTTAATACTTTGGAAAGGAGGGGAGAGCTGTTAGGAGGGAGGGTTGGTTTTTTGGGAGATGCAGCCACTTCAGTCATGTGACCGCTCTCAATACCACTTTGATCCACATGAGATGCGGCCTTGATAGGAGATGAACCAGCAGTAATATCACAATTAGCTTCCGCCGTTTTATCCTGAGTTTTGAAGTGTCCAACACTGCTGATACTTTTAACAGAGTCATCACTTGCAGGGACATCACCCGCAAGGACTGTTTTTTCTTTGCCACCACCAGATGAACTCTCGGGAACATAGGGAGACTGCCTTGGTGATGGGATAGGTTTCTTAGGGGAGGAGACACTTTGGGGTTCTTCTTTCTTGGAAGTCTGAGGTTTTGAAGGTCGGTCCTGGTAATGACAATAAATTGAAATCATCACTTAATTTCTCTTATAGCCACAAATATAGACTGGCTAAGAGTTGATTCCAAACATCTATGAAACTAAATATAAAAATGGATAGCAGAACCTCACTTATCCAAAATAAAAGTCACAAAGACATTTCAATCAACATTTTTCTTTATGGATAATTGGTAGTTGATATTCAAAGGTGCATTTGGTGAAAATATTAACAACCTGTTAATTTTGGAGATTAATGAAATCATCCAAATCAATAGCTATACATAAAAGATAATGGATTCCTCTAAATGTCTAATATTTTCTCCGCAATGGTTGTGGGTAGCCTCATCTCTTTATCATTAAATTAGGAGTGCATCAGTAGGTGTTAATCAATTCATTGCTCAAAATATCAGACGGGAAGTCTGAAAAAAATCCTCATTATAACTAATGGTACCAAAATTGCATACTGTACCATTTCATGCTACAGTATGCAAATTATTAATTTAGTTACACCAATTCAACTCTGCCTCATGACATGGCTGGCTGTAGGATTGATTAAGCAATGTTAACTCATAGTTTACGTTAACCCAGGTTTCCATTTGGCAGGGTTCTGTTAAATGGAGTTCTAAAGTAGTTTCAAGCCTACAATCCTCACATAAGACTCATCTAAGCTTTTGGCACAAAGAATATATATTGTATAAATCTGCTTTATCTTAAGAATAACTGGTTCCATCAAATTCCAACCATAAGAGCAATGAAGGTCATCAAAAGATGAATCCTTGGGAGAGACCTAGACAAAAATTCTGATACCTATTTTCATAACCCATCAACTAAAAGAATTATACGGCACCATTCTGATGAAAGACAAGATTTCATTGTTATGCACACAAATGAAAAAAATCACACACAATAACAATCACTAGAGCAAATACCCACAACTGCATCACAAATTCAGTGATCAACCTGAGCTCAGCTCATGAAAAATTGCCAAGCAATTTGGCATCTATCCAGGGAAGGAGGTGACACCCTTTGCCAAAACCAACTACAGGAAAGAAAGACATTCCAAAAGCTCCAGTGCTTAGAATTTTATACTCCCCAGAATTTTAGCTGAGAACTTTGGAATAAAATTTCATCAAGGCATAAACATGCCACCCTAAGTAATTACCCAAACTCAATCTAATGGACTAACAAGCCCAAATAAAGTAAAACAGCATGGTGGATATGTTTAAGTCAAAATAAATTCACGTTGGAAATAATTTAAAAACTGGCAATTTTATGAATTCAACACAGAATAAGAGAAACCAATGATGACTTCAACAGAGGGAGGACATTCAGAAAAAAGGACCACAACAAATGCATGCACGTCACAATCAAACGAAAAACAAAGGATGATATCCACCTTATCTTCCCGAGAGCCAGAAGATGTTCTGCTAAGAAGGGGAGATGGTGGTGTTTCACTTGACTGCTGGCGCTTCTTCCTCCTACGACTTCCCTTGCCACAACAGTACAGGCTGGTCCCCTCACCACCTTCCTCCTCCTCCGTCCCCACCCCCTGCTCCTCTTCCTCATCTTCCCCATCCTCCTCCTCAGCCCTTGGCGCCATCACCTCCCTCTTCTCCCCCCCTCCTCCTCCTTCCTCTCCCTCCTCCCTCCTTGGTCCCTCTCCCTCTGCAATCCTCTTGCCTCCAGGGTGACACAACCGAGAGTCACAATGGGATGGCCCCTCACTCTTAAGGCGGATGTGGGGAAACAGTCATGGGTTATATACAAAACAGCTGATTCACCTAATATTCCTATATTCTAAGCCATATGCATGCTATGCTATCACTGAACAATGAAACATCAATTCATAATTAAAGTCTGATGAAAAATTCAGGAAAACCAGGTGCATATTTACCAATTACGAATGCATCTCTGAAAAACTTTAACACTAGTTAAGGACTTTTTAGGCCAAATAAATGTGCTAGAAATGACGTAAATGGCAAAATATGTTAATTTGAAGCACGTAAGTTCTCCCTATGAATGATATCATCAGGAAAAAAAGACCATGAAGACATTCTTTCCTAGATACTCTTTCATTCAAATTAGAAAGGTATTTCATCAAGTTAGCCAACTATCCCCTAGAGATGAATATTTTAAGAACTTAATAGTCTGCATACGTAATTCGACTAAATATTGAAGAAACATCAAGACAACAAAAAAATCTTAGATATCAGTAACAGTGTAACATCTCTTACAATTTTTAGGGAGATTACATGTCACATGTGTTGTAACGGTGCAAATCCAATACTACTATTATCCTTTTCCCCTTTTTTTTAACTCTGCCTTTCTGGTTGGGGTGGGTTGAAAAAAGTGTGCATACTTGGTGACGCCAGGTAACCACGGTTGGCCACCCAGACATGAGTGATTGAATATATGTAATGGGATAAGAACAGGATGTGATATAATGGAGCAATCTGGTGTGGAGGGGCTCATCCATAGGAAGAACATCAATGTCAACACCCCATCCATGGCCTTTTTCCCCTGGACTCCTTCCACTTTCCTTTAAGATGCTCTCCTTAGGCTTGGGTGGGGCTTTTATTCACAAACAGCGAAACTAAGAGTCTCCCATAATTTTCATGGAGTTCACAGAGTTATCAAACAAGTGAATATTAAATTATATCATGAATGAATACTGATTTCAGCCAGTGATCAGAGGGCATTGATAAATTTCCAAACATTGCATGTAACGTAGTTCGCATAAACCCCCCTCGAAATTCGCCTTGAAGGAAGATGGCTTGGTGGTGTAACTGGCTAACACACCTGACCGGCAATTGGGAGATCCGGTTTCGAATCCCGGTCAAGTCAAATGATTTTTTTCATAGCGAATTTCAACCCTGGTGTATATGCACCCGTGCGAGTGACTTCGTACCACATCATTTGTTACATGCAATGTTTGGAAATTTGTCAATTTCGTCATTTTAATAACGACAATGTTGGGTTTATCCACCGCAACAGTGGCTTAGTAAGCACGGCTTCGTCTCATGTGCTACGATGTAAACTTGAGGCCTGAACATCTAGTTCGCATAAACCCCCCTCGAAATTCGCCCTGAAGGAAGATGGCTTGGTGGTGTAACTGGCTAACACACCTGACCGGCAATTTGGAGATCCGGGTTCAAATCCCGGTCAAGTCAAATGATTTTTTCATAGCGAATTTCGACTGGAGCATTGATAAAGTTAAATGTAGTGAGTTCATATGGGAATGATGGGATTTCCATGAGGAGGACTGAGAATTATTGTTTCACCAAGCAAAAATTCACTGAAGTACTCACGTCTCGTCTTATTCCTCCCCCACCATTGGAGAATGATGGTGAGGACAGGGATGAAGTAGGGGTGGAGGAGGGTGATGCCAGGGATGAGGCTGGTGGTGATGGAGGAGGTGGAGGTATGATATATGAGAGAATTTCCTCAGGGGTGAGCTCTTCTACGGCACCCCCACCTCCACCTCCCAAACCGTTGGCATCTCCTGATCCCGGGGGAGGAGGCATGGTAGACCTTGCTATGAACCACTCAAGATCCTCCTCCACTTTGTCATCCTCCATAGCTTCATACTCTTCCAAACCGGTGCCGTTCATTGCTGCCCAAGGAATATCACTTATCCCATTGCCATAGACATCTGAAATAAAGTCAAGTTGAAAAAGAATTAGGTGGATGAACATGACAGAAAGGACTTGCAGAAAAAATAATTCTCCTCAATAGTTGAGGAAACAATGGATGAAAACTTAACTATGCAGAGTGAACCTATGTGGGTCACAAACTTGGTCTTTGCAGAAAATGAAGTGTATAGGCTGAAAAAATTATTGGTACACAAACATGACAAGGATTCGCGGATAAAATAATTCTTTTCACTGGTGAGAAGAATTACCTATATCACATGCATCTTATTTGCTTTTGAGATGTGGTATGAGGCACATAGGACAGGGTAAGCTGAGTAGCAGGGATGTATGTGGAACTATTTCAAATGATGGTGGAGGAAAGAAGTGAAAGGGTAACAGTGACATCAGTGGATTCAGGACATATTGAGAAGTGAGCACGTATCTATGAGGGTGTTGGAGGAGAGAAACTTTGTAAACAAGAAGAAATGCAGAGGAATTGTGCATTATACACAGATATGAAAGGTACAGGAAACATAAGAGAAGACTTAATGGCAGTAGAGTCTAGTTCTGCAAAGAAAAGTTTGAAGAAGACCATTAAAATTGGAGGTTAAGGTAGGAATACCCCCTCCTCCCCCCCACAGTGAAACCCCCATCCTACCTCCAGCCCCTCTCCCTTCACCCCCCCACCCAATCCCCCCTCCTTTTCCTGAACATATATAAGACAGAAATTCTTCCTAACAAGATTTGTACCTGATGATGATGCATTTCCATCGAAACGCATTGTACTAATAAAAATCTAGTGGACATTGCTAAGTTTTATTCAGTTTTATTCATTTTATTAATAATGTTACACAACATCTCGCCAGACTTTGTTGAACCTATACATTCCATCCCTAAGATGAATACTTGAGGTATAATAATAGTGCTCCTAATGTATCACATTAATTTAAGAAAGAGATTACATACACACAACAACCAGCTTCATAAATTAAGTCTAAGAGGAGACAATTGAATGAATGCAAAGAATGTATTAACTGGAAACTGACAGAAGGAGATGTATACTTACAATATGTAACCTAAAAGATAACAACATCTTTTCCTATTTCAACCTCATCAATTGTCATGGCAGACAAAGTCACTTATAATCAACGATAATGTTTCTTAGAATGCAGTGATCTGCAATGGAGGTATTACTATCAACCTTGGTTATCTGCAATTGGCCATTGGCTGATTCCATTGGAAGTTGGCCAATGATTCCAGTATCCAGTAGAAATCCCATTGGACTGTCTCCTAAGAATTTCTCCTTCAAATGATGATCGGTCAGCAAAAGGGGTGGGGGGTGAGCTGGGAGGCTGTGGACCATTACGATATTCAATCATGCCAAATCCATCCTGAGAAACAATTGAGGATTATTACATTTTGTACATAACAAAATAAATAGAATCTTACTTTTCAGAAAAAATTTATAACAATCATATTGACCCTTAAATAATATAAAAATATTTTCCTACCATAATGTAATAGAAAGAGGTTCATTACATGTCGTCATACCTCATAAAAATATTAGTTCTATATCATGAATATGTACACATTCGTGCCCTTAAATTTGGCTAATAATATCACTGAATTTAAAAGGTCATACATAAACAATCCAATGACAAAGCAGCATATCTTGTTTTTAAATTTATACCAGACAACTAAATGCTGTGTCTCAGCAAGCAAAATAAAAAAAATTACAATCTAAAGAAGAAAATGCTTGGAGAAACTTTTACTTCAGTATGGTTAAAACATGGATAATACTTATAATGTAATGGTGAATTTATTTTTACTGAAATACTTTCAACAGCTGAGTATTTTCAAAATCAGATAGGTTCGAATCAAAATACATACAAAAGGACCAACTGGGAGATACATAAATTTATGCCAAAGCAAAATTTGGCCATGAATGTCACCCAGCTTAACTCAACCCAGATGGTATGTAGGGTTACAGCCACATTTTACAGGGCTGTGACAACCCTGGCAACATTGCAAATGCTGGTGTAATGCTGCAGCAGCATTGAAAAAACATGGTTGTATTCAGAAGGTTAACTTATATTTCAGCAAGGTTGCTTTGGCAAGGTTCTGCCCCTGTGTTTTTGGGGAGAACTGTTGCAATTTATGGAGCGTGTGCTTAACTTCTACCTTGTTCTGTAAATGCTGCAACTATGCTGCAGCAACGTTTAATAAGTAAGGCTGTTTCTGAATGGTTTAACTATTGAGTGGTTGGGGAGAACAAGTAGAAATTATGGCCAATATGCAAAAATTCATCCAGCTGTAATGCTATGCAAATGTTGATAAAATAATGCTACACTGGTTAAGTTAATTTAAGTTTCAGTAAGGTTGTTTCTGCATGCTAAAAAAACAATGCAAGAAACTCATGGCACATGAAGATAAGTGAGTAGCAGCTGTTTGCCTAGAAAATGCTTTTTTCATCATGAGGAGAGCATTTGGAAAAAATTGTGTGGATTTAACTGAAGCTATTTTATTTCATTTATATTTTGAAAGACAGGTGTTGGTCTTAAGAGTGTGTAATATGTATACATGTATTTGCCACACCAACTTGATGACCCCGATGGAAGAGATGTGATGAGTAGTGATCTTCATGTTACATTTCCTGGCCAGTATGAATCAAAAGACTACTTCTGGTTAACCACTTGACTGAGGATGACTAGATATCTCGTCATGTTGGAATTTGCATTCTCCCATTTGGGCGTGACGAGATATCTCGCTGGGAGTTTCTTATGTACCTTCCTTCGTCCTTCAAGTATACTCTCTGGCCAGCAAATCGCAGCTTCAGAGAATATTTCGTCAGAAATGCGCACTCTCGTCGGAGCCCGCACGTGTATATATGGGTTGCATGACCCCTACTTTTTTGATGCATTTAGTTACTTCGGTAAAAACGTTTTTCCCGCTTTAGGATCAAAGGCAATCATTGTGATTCCTTTCTCCCAAAAGAGCAGTATGCATGTACTCCTAATTTATTTATTATAAAGTGGTTTCCATAGGCATTTTATAATACCATGTCATTTCACAGCTCGAGTTAGCAGTTTGCTAATATTTTCTAAAACCAAAGCAGACTTACTTAGCATTCAATGTCATGTCTGCAGCAAATTGATTCAGTGCTTGTAACTGCATCTTTATTCACTTTTTTGCATCACCAATTTTACCTTTACGGGAAAATACGAGTTTGGAAGCCATATATAGAGCTGCCCACAGTCGGAAATTTCAAGGGAATTTCCTAATGCGTGGAGTCCAGCCTGAAAGTACCCCTTCTCTGCCTACACCATTTTCTCCTCCAATTGGGCGAATTAGACGTCTATCTACTTCCATTTGCCACGGTTGTTTACTCCCTATAAGACATTGGTCCCTGCTGTACGATCCCAAGCTCCCACCATATTTGAGACAGAGAAGGGCAGTGAAGGGGCGATGAAAAGGGGATAAAGAATCTCTGAGGAGCCTTACTCAAAGAAAGAGCTGCTGTGTAGCAGCAATGGGTATGAGATATAGACCGACGACGCCGATTGCTTGTGAGAGAGCCGGTCATGGCCAGGCGAGGGAATTTCCCGGACGAAGCATCAGTCGTGGGAAGCTCGTGTGACTGTCCCACATCAAATTGCCTGCTTCCAGAACCCCCGCAGGGAAAGGGTAACCATTCTATCTGTTTGGCAAGTGTGGAAATCATTCAAATTTTGTGTATACAGTAAGTGTGAACCGTCAGATTTTTATGGGTAGACGATAATAAGAGAGAGTGCGAAACTGTAGAGATAGGTGCGAACTCGTATTGGATCTTTCCAGTCCCGGGGAAAGCACAACCTCGGATTGATTTGGAATGTTCCATCAGTAATGGCAAAGTAGTAAAAGAGGAAGGCAGACTTGTCTCTCTTCCGACGCCATTTGTGAACTTTTGAAAGCAAGCTACGAAAGTGAAGCGGTGAGAAGAGCGACAACATTTTTGTGCATACTGACGTAAGTTCCTCTGAATCAGCGGTAAATGAGGAATCAGAGGAAGTGAACACCATCCAAACCTCTGTCATGGAGCTCGCTCAAAGCTGTGTATAGTTGATTCGATTTTGAAGGCACCAGTGGCATAATGGTACAGTTGAAGAATTAGGAGGATATTTTAGAGATATTTCAAAACTATTGATGATGAACTGTGTGGCTTGATATCCGAGCTGAAAAACTTCCACGCGAAGCAGTTTCTGGACAGGAATCCAGATCAAAAACCACACTCAAGGGTGCACAGGTGGAGTGAGTCAAGTCCTGGTGAAATAAAGCATTAAAGTTTCTATTATGATGGGAATTGTACAGAAACCAGACTATCACAGCTGTTTTTCAAAATGGGAGAGCATCTCGTCTCCATGCTTCCGAAAAGTTTTTACGGGAAGATTTCATCTGCCACTGAAATTTCTCGATTTTTTGGACAATGAAAGATTTAGTAATGACTGCTCCAACAAAAACTACTCAAAACCCTACCAGTCTTGGAGCACATGAAAGAATGGTTCTCTGCCCTCCACGTCCCTGAAGCAGCAATAGCGGTTGATGAGTCTCTACTCCAGCGGAAAGGATATCTATCATGAAAGCAATTTATTTCTTCCAAACGCAGTTGGTTTGAGACCAAATTGTATTTTTTTATTGAGTGCGAAACAGATTGAGTGAATTAGTAAAATTTACTCTGGGAGGGACACTATGCTTAGTGAAACTTACAAAAAAGAACCGGCCAGCTGAAATGTGTAACATCTATGATCACTTAGGCAGAAAATTTCACCTCAAGGTACATTCAACCTCTGGTGTAATATATTCGAGAGGGTGAAATTATTAATTTGTGTCCTCGAATATCGAATATAATAAATAATGAAATAAATAAAGAAATAATAAAAAATAATGTCCTCGAATATCGAATAATGCAAATAGCTCATTATTCGGGGTATTCGAGAATTTGACTATTCGAGCGTCCCATCTCTAGTACTAACCTGGTTTCCTGGTCATTCAATTATGAACATTTTACAGCAATGAAAAAGTTACATGGTTGAAACATTGCAGTAATGACCTAGCAACAACATTGTAATGTTAACCTTGCAGCAACATTAAAAACATGGATTACCAACCTTGCCTCAAGGTTTAACCCTGAAAATGTTGTGTTGCAGCAAGGTAGCAACCTTGTGGCTGCAATGTAACTGGTTGCTGCTGCAAGCTTAATGTGCCATCTGGGTAAGAAGCATGAAACAATGAACCCTAAATAAACCTGGAGAATGCAGTGATCTGTGCATTGGTCATGCAAATCAAAGGTCTGAGGTTCGATTCCCAGGCCAAGATGATTTTTTTCTCATGGCAATTGCAACATATTTCACATTCTGGTTGGTGAATACTTCCTAAATGAACCTCCTTGGAAGAATCCTCTCTTCAAAATACCAAATCAATATACTATGAAGCCCAAAAAAGTCTCACTGATATAAATTGGTTAGGAACTAACAATAAGAGGTTGGCACAGATAAAATTTTAAGTATTGTGATCATTAAATGATTTACAAACCTCATCTGGAGTGATAGGCGGTGGAATCATAGTCAGATCAATTATGTCAGGGTCCAGATAGAGAGTCCCTTCGGCAAAATCATATGGTAGGCACTTATCCTCTTGAAGTCTCTTCAACAACTCCTGCAATTGAAATTTCAATCAGTAATGAAATGTTAATTGATGATCCTTGGAGAACTGATTTGTTCTTCCATACTTCGTAAAAGTCTTAATACAAACTTTATTTAACAGAAACTTACATTAACAGCTATAGGCGATGTGAGAAAAAAATTCTCCATAGTAGAGTGCCCGAAGAACATCGACAGAAACAGTGAGTCTAATGGATCTAATTAAATAGCAGGCTGAACATAACTTAAAAGCTAAAGTATTTATGTGTCCATCCCAACAGATTTGAAAATTGATATTGAAGCACAAAAATTTGGTATTTTGTACCTGTGGAATCACCTTCCCATCAACTTCAATTGAAAGTACTTTACTTGCTTTATTTTTATTCACTAAGTACAGTAGGTAAGACTTTCCTATATTTAAATCTAGAATGTTCTAAATCTAGAAGAGCTTATGTTTGACTATGTATATGACTGTTTCACGTCCATTCAACATTATTTCAATAACACACTATTAGTATCTTCATGAAAAAGACTTTCCCATCGACTGATATCTTTTCTTTTATTTATCAGTGGAAGTGTTTTTCATCACAACTCACCTGCAGCTCATGATCTGTTGGCCTTGATCCAAGAGGCATCAGAGTATCAGGACTGTGGAGCCCAAAACTTGAATCACTCTGTTTAATGTGAGCAGTATTTGGGGTCATTCCTGTACTGTTAGTAGTTCCTCCTGGAACAAAAAAAGGTTAAAATTGTTTACTCTATTATTTCATAGAACCATTTTCCACAGAAAAAGCTAAAGTTGAACTCCGAACCATTTCCAGGTCTTCTAGATGGACTGTTGGTGGGTGTGCTCATAGAATCTGTATCACTTTCTGAGGTCCCATACATGTTTGTGTTAATCTCCGGTGAATTCCCATCTTTAACTTGACCTCCACCACCAGTCAGCTCCATGCTTCTCACAGCCTCACTCAGCTCATCTGTATTGACTTGCTTCTGCCCCTGCAGCAAAAAGGTTATAATATGTTTCCAACCTGTACTCAATGATTTAAGATGAAAATGAAGAGCAAATCCTACATAAATATGTATACATCCTCAAACATGAAAGATTAAATCCTTGAGCTTCAATTAAAACAGTGCATGCTTTATGATAAGAGGATTATCATCAATTGAGAAAGTGCATGAAGATGACAAAAACAGGTTTCATTATATTACTACTTTAGAGCCAACTACTGATTGAATATAATGGTTGCTAAGCTGGTTATTTGTGAAGGTCATGGAAAACTGAGGTGAAAAGAGAACACAGGTGGTTTGGTTGGAAATGGAGAAAATATTAGGGACTTAAGGAAGGGTTGAAAGAAAGCCAGCATGGCTATTAGTCTATTCTCCACAGAAAGCCACAGTTTAACAACCCACTTGATGGATGGAGTTCCGCACATGAAGTACCCTCACCTTATCACCCAGAAAGGGTTTTAGTTTCCACAGAAAAATCATTGCCGCTGCTATGAATCAAGCCAGAATCACATTAGATAAAGCCATTAGACTAGCCACCAGACTATCATGGCCCCTTAAAATTTAATGATATTTTGGGTTTTACTCCCTAGAGACTAGGGAATGATCTAGATGAAGTTTAGTCTAACCTGGGTTAGAAGTAGGAGAGAATCGCTGTGCTTCAGTTGGCCCATTTCCGATTTGTTATGGTTCCAACCTGGCTTGTTACTTTGTCCCCCATTCTCGGAAGAGGATGACACCAGAGAACTCTCTGAGTCACTCTCACCCTCTTCCCAAGGAACGGGTGGAACTGGCTGAGGAGGAGGCACACAGCAAGGACCTTGGCAAGGAGCTTCCATGCAACAGTCACCATCACAGCAACCATCGCTTTGCTCTGCCATGAGGTATCTTTCTGAGTTCTCAACTAATGCTTGCATTTCAGCAACACGCCTGATGACCTGATATGTGAAAAAGATAAAAATTGAAGGATATGCACATGACACCTTGCAAAAATAAAATGTAATAAACTGAAGTATTGGCTAAACAGAGTGGGCTTCACATGAGGAGAAAGATGCAGCAATAGAACAATATCTGTACCCTAAGATCTGCTTCTATTGTTGCCTTCATAGAAAGGGTTAATGGCCGAAGGGTGCTACAGGCCCCATTCAGCCCTGCTCAAGACAGCAACCAACTATGAATTTTTCACAGAGGATCTAGCATGGTAGAAGTCTCATTTTCATAGATTGTAGCTGTTACTCTCCATTAACACATTGGGTGCGAGTAAGATATTGATGCCATTTCACGGTTCCTAAAATTTTCAAAGAAGCTATTTAAATGACTAATTGCTGTCACTCATATGAGCTACCTGTCTGTCATTTGTACTCAGTGCATCACTTATGAGTGACACTCACACTCAACAAGTTACAGAATGACTTGATGGAGTGAGTCAAATATTTCAAAGATTAGTTTGATGTTAAATTCATTGTTCTAAGCCAAATCTTGAAGCAAGCCAAATACCACAAGAAGGGAGAAGTCAAATAAGAGAATGAAAGCAAATATGTATGTATTATATCTTTGGCTCAAATGTTAAAAACAATGCATAACATTTTGCTTAAAACTCATGCCCATTAATAATAATCATTGAAGCTCACGAACGCTACTAGAGGTTCAAAAACATAGAAAGATGGAGACTTTCATGCTATATTAGCATGCAAATACGTATCCTTGTTCCTGCTCCAAATTAAGACAATAATTATGAACTTTGGATTACTAACTCCCTATTTTGGTTGATCCATTAAAGTAGTCAAGAAAAAATTTGATTTTCACCCTCTGTTATTTTTAAAATGACATGAAGGCATAAGATAAAGTTATAAATTCAGTCATGCATCATTTAAAATGCATATTACCACAAACCATACAGTAAAAATATTTTAAATGAGATAACAAGCACGACATTTAAAAATACATAGAATGTTGAAACATAATGTCAGGCCAAATGAACTCACTTAAAAAATAAGCAATTACTAGGCATAAGGCATTAAAATACAGGTATACCTCACTAAACATCGTTACCATATTTCCCCGCCTATAAGATGCACTGTGATTTATCAGATTAGAATTTACGAAAAATACTTCCATAAGAAGCACTGTGATTCATCAGGTTGGAATTTACGAAAAATATGCCAATGAGATACACTGTGACTTATCTGGTTGGAATTTACGAAAAATACTTCGATCAGTCAAAAGAGGATCAACATATTTTAATGATAATACTTTATACAAAGAAAACGGAACTGTCACAAGTAACAATTGCAAATATATCAGCGTTTATTGTTCGTAGAATCCCAGAAATCCCTGCTGCTAAAATCATATATGCAGTTATTGTCCCTGGAGTCGTCACTTTCCTCAAAAAAAATGTCATCTTCACTTCCATCCAGCACATTGCTAATTCCACACTTTTTAAAAGACTTTATGATGGTCTCCCTTTAACTTTCTGCCAGGACTTTTTCACCCACTCACAAACACTAGAAATTGATGGCTGTATCATTCTTTCCTTCGGTGTGACGTCATGAGTTGGCACCTCATTCCACTTTCTTCATGCATAAATGCCTTGAACAGCTTAATAATTGCCCAGAGGCTGCAATTGAGAAGTCAATCCACCAGGAATCACAGCAAGATGCTTCTTCAGTTCAGTAGCAAGAATTTTTGCTGACTCCCATTATATGAGCCTTAAACTGGTCGCACATTTGTAAAGACGTTTTCTTCAAAAGTACACCTGGACGCCTGGACCTCACCTTCTGTAACCACAGCTTCATACCCTCTCCATCCATCCATCCTTAGGGATGAACATGAATATAAATTCCATGTGGAATTGTACATTTAGGCAGCATTTTCCGTTTAAAGATTAACAAAGGAGGGAGTTTTGAACCGTCGGCGCAACATGCAAGAACAACATTTTAGCGCATCTTCTAGTTACCAGAAGTCTTTAACATAACTGTCTTAGCACCTTTAATGTCCAATGTTCTAATTGATAGCACGTCATGTGTCAAGGGCACCTCATCCATGTTTTCCATTTGTCCTTCTTCAAAATACATCCTTTTTCTCAAGTTTATGACGTATTTGTGGAATTCTACAACTTTTATTTCGTATTCAAGTGGTAGTTTTTGTGCTATTTCAGTTCTGGCACACATGCACAGCCAATTTCTCTTCATGTATCTCTCACATCATGTCATTGTCCCAGAAAAATCGGCAGTAGACATATCTATCGCTAATTTTCTCGCTTCAATTAAGATCATTTATGTTGAAACAGAAATCCCGTTCTTCCTCTGATTTATTATCCAGTTCTTAACATGTTCTTCAAGCTTTGGCCATTTAGGAGTACACGAACGCTAAGTTTTTTTTTTACTCCTATCTACAATCACTAAAGCCATCTTCTGTTTCCTTCATTCTTGTATCATCTTCTTAGTCAGAGGTGGGCCAAAACGTCTTTCAGCCGCTCTGTTTCTGCGTTCTGAAGTGTTATTCACGGGTAAAGGTTAAATGCAATACTGTACGACAATCTTCTTTTTTAGATCCCATGATGACATTTAAATATTTATGCAATACTTAGTTTCTCTGCATAAAAGCAGATATGCACATGAATGAGAAAGGAACGTATTACGCAGTGAATGACACTCACACTGAAGTTTGAGTGCCTGTAGACTCCGAGTATATCGCAAGAGATACAATGAATTAGCAGAGGGGCGACTTCCCCGTTCGCCCTATGCATTCAAGTTTCGCAGCGGAACCACAAGCGAGATGAAACTACATTACTTTACAAAGTAAATATACACATACACTACTTCATATACATACATGTGTACGTACGATTTACAATTACGATCGTACGATTTATTTAGGAATTTTTTTAGGAAGTACTGTCAAGGCCTCTGTCAAACTCTATTGCTTTCCACTGGCTCAAAATGGTGTTATATTCAACGTTTTTAATGAAGGCAATCATTTTCTTGGCCTAATGCGGGAAAAAATATTTAATAGTATCTTCCCTGGCGAATCAACTCACGTCGTAGAGGACGAAGTTATTCCCTCCGCCCATAAGACGCTGATTTTAAAGCACATTTTGGAGTAAAAACAGTGCATCTTATGGGCCGGGAAATACGGTAATTGGTTCTGTGAGGCCCAATGTAATTCCAATTTCAATGTAAGTCGAATCCCAATCTGATTATAGACACAAGATGATGAAACGCAATTCAAATCCTGTACACAAGGTATTGTAAATGCATTTCCATTCACTCTAGAGCACTGCTCCCCTAACTAAAAGCCGCACCCTTCAAAACAATTTGGGAATAGGCTTTATGAGCACTAGACAATAAAAGAACTTTGTATAAAAATAATCATATCCCTGATATTTTTCTGAGCTCATTTCCATTGACAGCATCAGACATGGATGAAGCTAAGTTTTTTACTACTTCATTGTATAATACTTAAGTTAGTGTATGATTTTACACTTTCCCGGGGAATAACATTTGTGTAAATTTCTCGGGCTCGCCACAGGGTAAGATATTCATAGGCAGCCGACGTTTCGGGTCTCGACTCGTTACCCATTCTCAAGGCTACTCTTGCCTTGAGCCTTGCCTTGAGAATGGGTAACGAGTCGGAACCCGAAACGTCGGCTGCCTATGAATATCTTACCCGGTGGCAAGCCCGAGAAATTTACACTTAAGTTAGTACTTAGAGCAATTTTGATTAATACACACCAAATATTAGGGCATGATCTTTGTCAATAGAAAGAAAGCCCCCTAGAGGCAGTTAATGGAACGTTTCTTCCATGCACATTGCTCCATTCATTGCCAATCGTTTTCACTGATATGTTCCAGTCCAAATGATGTATGCCGGATAACCAAGAAAAAAGTAAAAATCTCACCTCTTTATTTCTGGCTTCAAGCATGGCAGTGTCCCTTTCTAAGAGCTCAACTGCTCTTCTGGTTCTTGCCTCACCATCACATACATTACGATTAGCATCCCTATGATGACTCCCTTCCCTGGAATCAATGCTCCCATTCCTCTCCTTTTCATGACCAGACCTTCCAAAGAACAGAATTTCAAAGTCAAAATCAAAATCAATTTCATTAACATAGGATTTTAGAATGAACCAAAAAAGCACAGCAAAATTTTCAACTGCTCTACTGGCAAAAGATCTCACCAAACATGGACACAGTCCCAACAAAAGGGAAAAGAAGATGATATGAAGATGATACTTGTTAGTATGGGAAAGATGAGGGATAAGCACAGAGTGAAAATATCATATACAGGGGAGTAAGGTGTTCAAAGAGTGAACTGCATAAGAAAATTAAATAACATAAATAGGAGGATAATCAAAAGTAAGAAGAGGAAGACTGTCAATATTAACATAAACAGTAAAAGCTGAGATTAAAGAAGCAAGAAGGATAAGGAGCCCAAAGAAGGACACAAAGAGCACATTTTGCCATAAGACATTACTATATAACAGAATGAAATTTCAATTCTGCACAGTAAAAGCATTTCTCCCTCAGCACATACCACTAGAAAATGATTTCAATCAAATAAGTGTTACATACCATAAACTAATACAAAAAAGTTCTAATACCTCCTAATGCCAAGTGGAAAATTAAATACTTTATAAGTCATAAAATAATCCTCCTTTTTTAAAATCAAATTTCAGCAGTTAAAAGTAGAGGAAAGGGTATTTTCAACCATGTCACAAGAAAATCATTCACAAATTCCAAGGCTAATGAACTTAAATAACAGAAAAAAGGCTAAAAAAGTTTATATAAATCACTTCAGTAATTAGCCACATTTATTAGGAATTAGAAGCAACTTGGCCAAGGTACTATGCAACCCACAACACAATTGAGTCTAATATTTTTTGCACATGCGAAACCATAGTACACATTAAAAAAAAAAGAAAATTGGTTTATTCATCCATCAAGAGTTTCATGAAATAACTAAAAAAAGAAGATAGGTAAGTCATATCAACATGTGTCTACAAAGCACAATTTTGTATCTTCAGTAATCAACTTAATTAATAAATGCCATCAACATTTGATCAGTAGATTCCTTCACGGGTCATGCTAGAGAAGGTGTGAGAAAGGATACCAAAGCAAGTAATTCTGATCTTAATAAAATGCTAAAAGAGTGTTAAGCTTTCTCAACCTCTTGATACATAAAGTAAAAACTACTTGAAAGGCATTAAATGGGAAGTCGATGCTGGACATATTCATTCACCATTCATGCATCCATAAATTCTGATTTTATGGTAGTTAATCACGATTTTTATATATTTAAATGTGTCAGTGTCTTGCCCAAAAAGGATAGCACTTGAAATAAATTAAATTTTTCCAAAAATGGAGATGAGTATTTGGGGAGGGAGAAAGGTTACATTAGGAGGTGGCCTTATATGGACAACTTTATAATCCCTATTTTGATACCTGGTTCAAAGGATAAAATTAAAAACTATCACCCCATGTCCAATTTACCAGCTTTGTCTATAATCTTCGAATGTATTCTCCATTACTACAATCTCCACTTTACTCACCCAATTACCTTACCCAACACTTTATAAATCAGTGACTGAATTATGTCAAAAATTACATACCTAATGTCTCAGACAAACAAAATGCAAAACATCACATCCTACCACCAAGCAAGTAAAAAAATGTACTCACATATTATTCATATTGTTGTCAAGGTGTTGATTGATAGCACTGCCATTTGACTTAGAAGGATCAGGATACAATGGCAATGCAGTTCCATTGATAGAAGAATACAATTCACTCCCTGGAATATGCCCATTTGGTTTACCCTGAAAAACATGAAGTACATGACCAAAAGTTAATAATGAATCTGTAAATAAATACATGTATCATGTAATCTCCTTCCATCTGAACTAAATTAATCAAATAAAGAGGTATGACAAAAGGGTAACGCCATTACCAGCACTGAACAGTTATAATGTTGTTCTTTTTGTTAAGAGTGATATGAATATGCATGTGATTTTCATGGATGCTAAGCATATTCAATACAAGATGCATTTATGTATAGCAAGGATAACTTAAGAAAACAAGAGAGGTGTAGTATCACAAAGAAGCTTTATTATTCAACGTCCTCTCAATGTACATAAATAAGTAATCTATGAACGAATTGAAAGAGTTGTATAAAGAATAGAGTGTCACAAAAGGCTTAACAATCCATCAAAGACACATTATTTTTTAAATATTTTGTTCCTACTAAATAGGTATGCCAATTCAGTGTGCTATTGCCAGACAACTTTCATCAAAATATTCTTTTGTTTTCTGGAATGATGAAAATGATGGAGATTTTATCATCTCTACATTACTTGGACAACTATGTATATGGAGGCATACATATGACAGAAAAGAATACCAATTAGCACTACATAAACAACAAACGTCTTAGCAGCAATACCTACCACCTGTAATTATTATTCACTCTTACTTCAAATTTCAATTCACTCTTGAGGAGAGAGAATAATAAGAATGCAGGGTAAAAGAATTATCTTTCCATTATTATCATATAGTAAATTTAGATGATACAGCTTGGCAACTATGACAGGAGAGTTTGATCAGGTTCAAATGAATATCAAGTTGGAATTAATTAAACTCTTTCAGGCATTACATGGAGAAAAAGTCTCATTGGTGATTACTAATTATGATCAATAGAACATACATCCACAGCATTCCACCATTCTCTTTTCTTAGACACGACCACTTGCCAAATATTAGCTACTACAATGGCATGCATTGAGACGAAGACTTCAATAGACTAAACTTACTTTTTGTACAGATTTAATTACTATTAAGGTAATAAAATAAATTATTACTTAAAATTTTCATAAATGAATTATTAATTTATTTAAATCAATGACGAGTGTAATATGTTGCTGATATCGAAGACTAAATGGCGTCTGGGCTAGTGTCTATTTTTACTTCACTTTAAACTCCAGCAAATATTTCAACACCAGGGTTGAAATTCGCTATGAAAAAATCATTTGACTTGACCGGGATTCGAACCAGGATCTCCCAATTGCTGGTCAGGCCCCTTCAAATTCGCCTTGAAGGAAGATGGCTTGGTGGTGTAACTGGCTAACACACCTGACCGGCAATTGGGAGATCCGGGTTCGAATCCTGGTCAAGTCAAATGATTTTTTCATAGCGAATTTCAACCCTGGTGTATATGCACCCGTGCGAGTGACTTCGTACCATATCATTTGTTACATGCAATGTTTGGAAATATTTCAACAGTTTCTCCTCAATAATTTCAATTTTTGGTGAAGAGTACTGAGAGTGAGAGTAACCCTTCAATAAATCATCATAAAAATGAGACTGGACTTAGCATAAAAATCTGGAATCCTCCTGAAGCAAAGTACATTTGAATAAGCGTGAGTATAGTAGTTTAACCAAAGCAGATTGAATAAAAAAAATAAGTCCACACATACAGGGGATAAAACTGGATTCATTCAAAAACCACACAAACTAAATGAAGCAATCATTGCATAGCTGAGAGGGAGAGAACTTACCTTTTCGATGTCAGTTAATTTTATAATAAGAACACAGAGGGTCCAACAACTGAAATCAAATGATAACTAAGGAAACAAATGACTGACCAAATGTGCTCAGTGGAAATAAAAATATTACATACAATAAATACTCACAAGACTAATGTCAATAGCATTAGGCCCAGCCAGAGGTTGATATGGAGGCAAAGCAGCAAAGTTAACCATGTGTGTGGTTGAAGCAGCACCAGAGACATAACTCCAGCTAGATGGCCGAACATGATGCTGAGTATGATATGGTGGAGCTAGAAAATATGGAGATGGCATAAAGGGTATTTTTCCAACCACAAAACTAGAAATAATGAATTCAAGGATTGCTTCAAATGATTAAAAAAGCCGTACATAGCCCAACAATATAAAAATGTTAAAACACACTCTAACCTTGATATATTAGAACAGTTTGAAATGGGAAGCAAATTTAATTAAAAAAGCACCGATAGGATAATTTGAACAAGTTGAACAACTAAGATTGAAAAAGTACATAAGCAAATTTTAAATATTTACCACCAAATAGAGAAAGAGAGTGAATGAAAGCAAGAAGCCAATATTTTCAAAATTCTACACTACCACGCAGATTTTAATAAATGGCATTTGCGTTTAGCATCCTTTTTCAAGGGTCTCACCAGAGTAACGATTTTGAGGGGCCAACTCCAGATGCAGACCTATACATACACGAATAACACATTTGGTAAATTACATTCCCAATATATACATAGTCATACATATACGTCAGGAATATGACATTCATCAGCATAATCAATAGCCACATGGGATCATAAGATTGGCAGTTGCCAGTAGTTGCTTCTCGTCTTGAAAAGGTCACTCAAGCTTAAGCTCAGTTTTGGAGGTATTCATAGACTTACCCAAGTCCTCCCTCAGCCATGTCTGATTGGCACGTTCTTTGGCAGAATTTGTTGAATTACTCGAGAGACGTTGAAGGTTTATAGAGAGGGGCAACTCCAGGCCCGTCAGAGATTTGAAATATCCTTGCAAAACTAGAACAAGCTCTTCAGCATCTCTCTCCTCCAGGCTTAGCACCAGCTCCTGAAGATAAAAAAGATGTCAAGTGAAAAGCTATTAACCTGAACTACAAACTTCACAAGGGATTAAAGGAGAATGAAAATCTCTTATTTGTCTTGAAATAAACATTTTTTTCTGCATTACTTTCATCAGATAAGCTACATTGACAACTAATAAGCTTAATTACCTTCTGGTCAGCAGAACCAGGTAAAGTAATAGCTACTCGACGTGATATCTCATCTTCTCTGGATACAGTGACATGACCCATTTGCTCCAATGGTGCCAAAGGAACTGGCTGTGAGGTAATAACATAAAAAAATCATCACTGCCAACACATAACACCTTCAATTTTAAGTTTAGCTAAAAGCTATTTTTTAAATATTTGTATGAAATTTTTTGTGTAGCATCAAATCTAGGATGAGACCTCTTTAGAGACATCTAGTTGGAGGCCAAGGCTAGGGTTTCCTGGTACCAGATCTATATGAGAATCGTAAAGTGGTAAGGTAAAGGAAGTGCCACCCACATGGAGGTATTCCATTCGCAGTTGGGCTACGTATTTTGTGAACTCTACGACTGCAAATCAAATTGACCTTCTGATTAAGAAAGTGATAGTGCTCCCAATTGGTCAACCTTATAGGAATATAATTTTACCCACAAAGCCTTTCAAAATGATCTATCAGTTTTTGGCTCAGAAATTACCCATTAAAATTTAAAAAAATTAGAAATACATTTGTTATTAATGATGAACATAATAAAAATACAAGAATCTTTGGCTAGAGATAATGTACATTATCTCTAGCCAAATTACTAAATGACATTGACACAAAATGTTTGCATAGAGAGTAATAGGATTAGAATAAAATATCCAGCTGACACAGGGAGAAGAGTATTGAAATCCATAGCCTACTGAATTCATGGAACGTGTAGAAAACAGACTGGTACCCAACCAATGTAAGTTGTGGACTAAACAACTGTAGGGCCTTAGTCAACCCTATGTACACGCTAAGCAAGAACCATTACTCAGGGAGTGCATTCAGTTCAATGATTAACAGGCAAGCACATAATGAAAAAATTTAAAAAATATTAATCAACTCTCAACTGACTTACCACACTATTACGAACACCCACAATCTGACTGATGCCAAATTTTGGGCTCACTAGCACAACCGTTTCCATATTGGAATCCTATGGAGAGAAATGACAGGATAAGCCATATTAAATAGAACCCCTTTTCTTTACTAAAGCAGAGCATGGAGAATTTCAACAGAAGTTCATACCTGTAAGTTTGTCGGGAAACATTTTGCACCATATGAAGGTAACTCTGCAATGGTGGAAAGATACAGTAGCTTGGCTTGTAATGGAGTGGTGACAGTTTGACTGAGAGGGGCCCTTGCTCCATTCCCAGTCTGACCTCCACCCTTCAGGAAATGACCGATGAGTTTCCTCAGCTCTTTGCGCTTCATTGTCTCAACCAAAGACACTGGAACAAATCTTTCAAGACCAAACTCTCGCCTGAGGGTATGAAAATAAAATTATGCAATGGCATGGGATTCAGGCAGAAAATATGAAATGTAAAATATAAAATGAAAATATAAAATGCCTTAAATGAAAATAAAAAATGCCTTAAATAAATAAACTCACTCAATCGTTTTGAGAGAGACCTTAGGCGTGGCCAGATTATGAGAAAGAGCATGTTGGTGAATATGAAGAGCAGCAAGACGAAGAGCTACTTCGTACTTCAATTCTGGGGCAAATCGCTCTTGGACCACATCATTGCAGCACTGAAATAAGCATAAAAGTGGGAATAAATTATACAAAAAGACGAAAGTTTTGCAAAGTGAAATTAACAAAAATAATAGTCACTTCAGGCTCTTGACCATGCACCAACCTGCATGTAGAGGTAATCAAATGCAAGAGGATCACTTTGAGCAAGTACTGATGCGTCTCGTGGAACAAAAGCGACTCGGAAAAGGCAACGAAGATTGTGCGAACCAGGACGTGCAGCTATCTATAATTTAATTGGAGACAAAGGTATTCAATATTTTAATTTCATTGTAAACTTCTACCATTCAAATCTATAACTATTTTATATTCATTTAATAACAATAAATTATTACTACATTCAATTTAATATAATATAATAAATTATTTGACATCAACATTGTGGCAACAATTTATGAGCCTATTTATAAAATTGTATGAAATATGGAGTGTGCTTCGTTGGTTTGGCCATGTGGAGAGAATGGATGAGAGTCGAATAACGAAACAGATACATATATGAGAGTAGAATGAATGGTGTGAGAGGTAGAGGTAGGCCGAGAAAGTTGTGGTTGAATGTGGTTGAGGAAATTCTTAGGAGGAGGAATATTAGGAGTTTTAAAAACAGGAGGGCATGTATGAAAAAGTGTATGGGGTAAATGAGGCAAAAAAGGTTTGCAAGGATAGATCAGAATGGAGGAAACTATTGAAGCAGAGGAAGGTGTACATTATGTATAAATGAGTGAAACATTTTGAGCGTGCCTACCCCGGAAGAGAACAGCATGATGTGTATGTATGTATGTATGTATGAAATATAATTAAGATACTGTAACTGTTGGTAGTTTTCTCAACTTCCCCACAATAGAGCATGCCTAAAATGTACTATAAGATGAAAAGGCAAATATATATGAAATTACCCTGGCAATGGATTCTTCTGGATGTAGAAGTGTGAGTTTATTTCTTCTCAATCCTTTAACATGTTCCACAACAAGTGAAAACATGTGTTCCGACCCAGTTGGAGGAGGCCCTCTGTAAAAATGGAGAAAGTTATACAATTTCCATAGCAATCAAAACCATGCCTTATACTCACAAAGGAAATTCTAGTAATCTGAAAAATTGCCATTTACCATTAGTATATTGATGCTAAAAATATATGTCTCCCAAAGGTTCAGGTTAGGGTTAAATGACAAATGATAAGGCTAAGGTTAAATAAGGAATACACCAATTCTAAATTTAATCTGGGTCCAAATTAGGACCCACTAAATTCTTTGTGGCAAACTGACATACCTCAAAATACACATGCATTCTGAAACCTTAAACTGCCCACAATTCTAAACGCAAAAGAGAGATAATGTACTCACGGAACAAGGCCAAGTTTTTGTACAAGGGAAGCTGCAACATCTGCCACTCTTGTGCAGGCATCATACTTGAAAGACTTAGTTTGTCCATTTTCAAGAAAGACTTTGAGCACATTTGGTAAGAAGGGGACTGCCAGCTGTGGCATGACCTCTCTTGCACCATTTCTTGGTCCAGCACTAGGTCCCTGGTTTGGTGGGGCTGGCACACCGGGAACCCTTTGACCACCTCCCCAAACGCCAGTGTCTCCCATTGAAAAGGCAGATGGCTGCATATGAAATGAGTAAAATCCAATGCAGCAAATGTTTATCATAAAAACAACGAATTTACTAGCTTAATCTGAAAAAAAACATTTTTTTGGCAGCTTCAGGCTACCTCATCACTTTGAATTATCAAACACAAATCCTAGACAAAGCTCCAAATCAACAAACTTATTCTTGTTCATTATTAAAAACTTGAAAACAGATGGGAGAGTCAGTTTCAGTTTTTCGGGATGATGAAACAACTATGAAATGATAAGCATATTTAACACAACACACATTGGATTCCTCATTTTCCTGAAGCAAGTTTTAAACTTTCTAAACATTAAAATATAATGAAATTCCACAATCATAAATAATGATCACAGTACCATAGGCATATGTATTTCCTAAGGTAAAATTTCCTTAAGTAGTAAATGTAGATATATGTAAGAATATACAAATCTAACATTCTGTAGGGCTTAGAGTTGGGAGACCAGATTTTTTGTGACAAAAAACAAAATTTCAGAAAAAATGAACATATAAAGTACTAAACAGGACACAAGCAAAAAATAAAATGTGCCTCGTACGTGATTTCACTGCTTTAATAACACAAATAAGAACTAATATTCACACAGTAGAACATGCATATTTAGATAACCAACTAAAAAATGCTTATCATGGCACAGCATCATATAACAATCGATCAAATTTTTCGACGACTGAGCCATTATTTAAAACACCAAAATATTTATTGAATGAATCATAACAAGTAGAAGATTGTATAAATGTAATCCTTAGATCTCAACAACCTGCTGAACATGAAATTGAGACTTCTGAATCAGGAACATTACATTACTAACTTGGTGCTAATCAGAAGACCTATAATCTTGCAAGAGCTTTGAATTATAAATACAAGGCTGTAGAATTCCTTTAAGTTAAGGCCTTGAACATAAATCAATTACAATTGCTTGAATAGTATCAGTATTAAAATTGTTTCTTTCATGAAGCCCAAGGGAGTTTACAATTCAAAGACTCTTTTCAAAACCGCATGTTCCTGGTACAACCAGAGCAAAACTCACAACCCTCCCTATGTTTTCACACTGAATGGATATACTTTTAAGGACGTGGAAGAACTCACACCATTCCCATGTTAACTTTTTCCCATACGGGAGTATTCTTCTTTTTACTTATAATTTAGTTTGTTTTCTGATCTTAGAGGACATCAGGTCCTAGATCAATAAATTCTTTTTATTCATTCATTTCCCAAAATTTCCTAATTAAATATTGTTCACATGCCCTATCTCTCTGATGAAATAATTCATCTTCATCTATCTGAATTGTTGAACCTGAATCTTCTGTCTTAAGACTTTTTACTTTTTAAACTTTTCAGACTTTAAAACCAAGATTGAATTTTTCGAGGCTATCCTGTCAAATGATTTCAGAGGCTGATATGGAGAAACCCACTTCATTATTTCCCTAAATAACTTAAGAGGGTTACAAAATTAATCGGTTAATACATCATATTTCAGTTGGGTCACATTCACTATTTTCAGTTCATAAAAATTGAAAAGACAACTGAAGTTTGAAACTTATTACATTTCCGAATGGTATAGGGTACATTACACATTTGTAGCTGTAGTGCCATCCTACCAGATAGGTAAATCTTTTTTCAGGGATTTGAAAAAAGTAGGGTTTCTTTTTCCCATATTAATACACATGTGTATCAAGAACAACGGACAGTGAGGCAAGCCTGTCCTGTCAAGCTTAGAGGTTGATCCCTGGTGGTAGCTACTTCAGGTGAAAGAGCTATCTGACACCAGAAATCTTTTCTTTTTCCATTGGCCTGCTCAAAACCATTCAAGATCTATTTGGATTTCAAAAAGCAAGTATAAATGAATGAGACAAAAATGACAATAAATCATTTAAACATAAATCAAAGCAAAGAAAAAAGATCAGGTTATCACACGTAACAACAAAAAACAGGAGTCCTGTTTAATCATTTGCAGAGATAACAGGATACAAAATAAAAATAAGGGGAAACTGCATTTATGAGAGGGACAACTGGTCACCCTAGCTTAGGATAATGAAATAACTGTATCCATTCATAATTTACTCATAAAATTTAAATTTCCTCTCCATTATAGCTAAAAACCATGCATGCAATGTTTAACACCTCCAGGGAATATCTTAAATATACAGTGAAGAGCACTAGCTTAAAAAAATTGCACTCACCGGAAAGAGTGGAGCGCCATTAACCACAACACCTTCTGCAAACCTCACTCTGGGGGGATGTGAGCGGAGACGTGCTTTCTTAGCAGCACTAAGTAATGCTGACTTTCTTGTGGACTGAAAGTTGATAAATATATTAGAATGAATCCATCATACAATCCACAGCAACAAAACTTCTACTCGTACGCAAATACATCTATTTAAAATTTCTTGAAACTTGAGCATAACATAATTCAAGTACATGCCATTGCTTCCCAAATAATATAGTTTTAATTTAGTGGGACCACTTCAAGTAACTAAGACCTAGCAAAATTACTTTTTAAATATGTATCAAAGACTAAATCAGTTAAAACTTAAGAACACTAGAGCTTTATGGTTTTTAAAAATTCATACATACCTATTTTCAAGGAAAAGTGCTCAAAAGATTAAATTACACAAATTACTCAAAAGATTAAATTCATTGACTCAAAAATTATAATTAACACAAAATAAATGCACTGCAATTCAGCTTTCGAAGCATATTGTTTTACACTCCAGCAAATACATTATTGATATAGCTATTCCTCAGAGATTTTATACAGACCCTATTCACACAACACCAAACTAAAATTAAATATGGACAAAAGTCACATTGCAGTCTTTGTCCTAGCATCTTTAATGTGTTCAATAGACTCACATTGTCAAGAGGAGGCTGGCACACACACAATGTCACAGTATGACGGCTCGAGCGCACCAACTGGATGACATACTCCCTAGGAGCCTCCCTCACTTCCTGGCCACCAATACTGAGAATCTGGTCCCCAGGCTGCAGTTTCCCATCACTGGGACCACCCTCAGTGACAAATCTGAAAAAAGAAAACAAACAATGTTTCAAGGCACATAGCAAACTGAACACTATCAAGTCAACAAACACCTTACATTCAAAATTCACGAACAACAGAAAATTGCAGTATTTAGAAGCAAACATCTCAAGAGGTACATTCACAAATGGTTCACAAATAAGTGAATAAAATCATAGATGAAAAAAATTATAGTATCCCTCATGACTGAACCTCATGGGTGTTAAGAAATAATAATAGTATTTTGTTTTGCCCGACAACATACATGGTATGAAAATGACATGTCAAGGAAAAAAAATAAAGAGAATTATACATAATAATAATCAATGTTCACAAATGTCAGTCATCCACTTATTTTCTACATATTCTTGAGCAGAATGATAACATTTGCTTCGTGAGTATTACAGCAAAAAGAAACTGAATTCACTTATGCATTCAAATCATGACTGCTGGAGGAGGGTTAGATAACGTGGAAGAGGAAAGTAAATTGATGGCCGAGATTTATAGGGTAACTGAGGAGAGGATGCTAGGTAAGCACTGAAGATAAAGGAAAAGGATCAGAATTTAAGATAACAAGATAGTGGACATGGTATTTGAGAAACTCTAGAGAAACTTGATGGTAAGGAAGTATTAATGTATTGGAAGGTTTTAAGATAATGTAAAAAAATGAATTAGACAAAAAAAGTCACAAAAACTATCAGATGTCAGGATACCAAAGATGATAACTTTATGATAAAAATATTTCTCTGCACAGAAGAACAAATACACTCTCTACCTTGTCAAACAAAAGAATGCAAGATATACCAATGAGTAGAAATCAAATATAAAACATATTTTAACTTGAATGGGTATGGAATCCAGAAAGCTCATTGGGTATTTTTCATGGTGAAATTCAAAACACTGGTTTTCAATATTAATATTACCATTAAATAAAATTATTTAAATGCTTAAAATAATACTATTAAAATGCTTCTTTTAGCCAAAAGGTGATCCTACAAATTTGCTGGGGATGAAAATATGTATAACCAATTTCAACAAAAATGTTCTAGACAATTGAATACCACAACAGAATTTAAACAAAATGTTGGCCAATGCAAGACTGCATTTGCTCTTGAAATGAATTGACTTTATTTAAAGGTGGGCTACTGCCCAATCATAAAGATAACAACAACTAATAGAAACAGAATCAATAATTACATGTAAAAAACCATCCCAATTAGCATAAGTGAAGGCACATATGAGAAACTAAAATTGAAGTTTACTTCTAAGGATATTTTTGAAACAAGGAGGATTCATTGTTAATGAAACAACTGGTAAGTAATTATTAAAGTTAGGCATAATTCTACAATGGAAAGTGGAAAGATAAATTAACACAATAGCTATTGACTTCGTGTGTGTTAACATTTTGAGGAGGTATGTGAATAATATTGAAGAATAAAAAGTTCCGGTAGTGGGTTCAGCTCAAAATCACTTGAACTATTGTATAATTTAAAAAGAAACTTAAGGTTAGACTCAAGATGGAGCAAATACAGCAAGACATTTCTTAACATGTCACATGCCGACACATCCATTGAAGATCTAACGTTTTGCCCACTCACCTCACTATCACCGGTTTTTCACTGCCAGCTACAAAGCCAAAGCCTAGCTCAGGGTGCCTGGTGAGGGTCACCACTCTCGGGGAAGGAGCAGCCTCGTCATCTTCGTCATCCTCCAGCACCTCCTCCGCCTCCTCCTCCCCTCCATCCTTCTCACCCTCCCCACCCCCACCCCTCAACCTGGCCCCCTTTCCATCCGCCAGAATGCTCCCTGGCCCTCCCCCTTCATCCCCTTTGGGCCTCTTGACCCTCCCCCTTAAACGCCTTGGATCTTCATAAGTTGTCGTCTTGTTAACATGGCTGGAATTTGGCAAGAGCAAAACAAGAAATACACTTTCAGTCGTTGGCTCTGAATAAATGATGATTTACAGCATCTAAAATTGGCTGATTCAACAAAATTCACAACAAGAAAACTTATCATGGTTAACATGATTACTTAAAACTGCGCAAATATCTCCAGAGAAAAACTCAATAGCAGTTATTCATTGGCTACAGCAGGAGTTATAATAATTGATAAGGTATGATAGCCTAAATGATCTCTGAACAAAATCAAACAGCTACAGAATGTCCCAGCACATCACACTTAATAGCCACACTTTGTACGTGGGTATCACTCAATGTCAGAGTGTGAGTTTAATATTTTGGATTGCTTAGCACTCTCCTGATTTCTGGTCTGACTGCAAATTGTTGGCCTGACTGCTTTAGGCCAGTGTCTAGTGGCTGGGGGAAGGTGCATGGTTGTGATTTTAGCTGAAATGAGTGCGGCATTCCTAGTTTGAAATCACCCAGTACCACACACCCCACTGTTGGGTTGCATGGTATTTCACAGATGTAGAAGTGTTAATGTCCCATTCAAAGGACAAAGTGCAACACTTGAAGAGCTCTCTACATTGCACCCAAGTAGGGAGCAGGATATCCAGGAAAAATATTCACCACAGTCAGGATTTCAAGCTATGCCCTTGAAATGTGAAGGCAACACCCTAGCCACCACATCTTCCAGATACATGAAATTAAGAAATCTGGCCAATGAATACTCTTATGAAGGTTAAACTTATTCAAAACCAACATCAATAGCTGATCAACATGAGTATTAAAAATACACACAATTTGAATGATTACTGGCAGCATCCATAAATAAACTTAAACTCAAATAAACCATCAAAGAGAAGCAAATGTATTGGCTCAAAAAATCTAAAAATAAACGTGAGTTGAAAGTGAATTCAATGATGCGCTGTCAACTGAAAAACTTACTTGATGAAGTAAGATTTCCCTTGATGGTCGATGGCTTCCTCCCAACCAAAAGGCAATGGTGCTTGTCGCCCTGATCCCTTACAATTACCCCCACTGCCACCTCTCCTTTTCCATGGCCAGTTTTCCACAGGAGGGATCCATGATGTCACTCCTGTCATGTGACTGTCATAAAAAATGAGAATTGTTTAATAACATTGGGTGCATTGCAAAGCAATGAGTAAATACATTAATCACTATTTCACTCAAACTCATGCATTTTTTCACTGGTGTATTTAATGAACACTTGAAGAAATCACCAGCAGGAAAAGAGCTTTGATTGATCACAAGAGAAAATCGTCACTGAGTAGATGTTTAAAAAAAACTGAAGTAATAATACCAAAGGTATCATATCCCTCTTTATTAGACAACACTTATAGCGGCATTAAATGAACACAAGGAGAGTAAAAATAGATAGCTAGAACCCATCTAAAGCATATAAATTTATATTAATAAACAGTTTCAATTTTGTAATGCACATTACAATGGTTTAGAAACCATAATAGGTCAATTACTAATATTTATAATATTTTTAATTTTTTACGGGATATTTTTTACACAACTTTAAAATACAATTTTTTCCCAATAGAATTTGGTTAGTTTCGAGTAAAGCAAAGCTCTAGTTCAGAGGTCAACTATAAAAGTCTAACAGCATAGTCCACTCCATATTTCATGGAGAAATAATGCAAATAATTGCAGGTTATCAAGTTCATTTTAATAATTACAGACTTAATTCCACAATATAAGAGAAGTACATGACAGTTGTATAGCATTGATTTTCATCCCTCAGCTCAGTGAACAAGACAGAGAGCAAACCATTGATGCAGCTAGAGAGAGAAGGGGTGAACCTTATCAGTTTGCAGATCAGAGAAACCTCTGTTACCCTAAAAATTATCAATAAACTTTTCAATTCCACAGGGATACAGGCCATTTCCCCGCATCCCCTCAAATAACTGAAAGCATGGCTACATCAATGGAGTTGTATATGCCGTTATTCCCTCAATTTAGAACCAATCATGGTTGCGAATATGAAAAGTACAACATACAGTGGAGATAAAAATATGGTAATTCCGCGACAACCACATTACACTCCCCTGACGGCATGCATAAAACCAACTAACTAAGTGCAATAGGATACGAAAATTCATGTCAAGAAATAATGCCAATTAAAATTAATGTGGGGTATAAGAGGAGTGGCTATGCTGTAACCTTCTTTGTCTACTTTTGGAGGTTCTGTCCTTCAACGTAAATGCATAATTTTTGGACAATGGAAAATACACCACATTTTCCTGCTTCATGAAAAAATTACCCTGCATCTTGCGTAGCAAATAAATAAGTCAGATTTGTCCCGAAAATTACTACAAATGAGCTTTTGGTAACTCAGGGTCGGTAAACTGAATTTTGATAATTTAGCATAGAAGTTGGCCACCCGAATCCCCACATTTTGTATTTATAAGTTTTAAGATTCTATGAAAACCACGTAAGCTAGTACTTTTTTCCTAATGCAGAAGTTGAAATCTTCAGACAAATCTTTCCACTGATGACGCCCCGATGACATAATGTTGCCTCGTTTTCATATTTCATTAAAAGATCACTCCTCAGTTTTACCATAACCATCAAAAGGTTATTTAATTTCTCTAATTTATGACATCAAAACTAGGGTGATTCTTACACAGCTTAGTGCCTAATGAGCCGGAAAGTATGGTAGCCAATGCTTGGCAATGAGAGAGGTCCAGTGAATATTTTGTGGAGCTAGGGAAAGGTAGGGATTTGGTTAGAATACCATTGGTCTTATCCTCTGTCCTGTACTCAGAGGAAAATAATTTTAAATGACAGAAACAATCACTCAAATTCAGCAAAAAAAGAATAACAAGGCACCAGTTGGTAGGGGAGGCAACATCTCCATATTGCCCTGCAAACTAGTTACAGCTTAAGTCATTCCATGCAGAGCAATGACCCACTTGCACCTCAATATTGAAATTCCTGATATGATGATTCTGACTCGCTCTCAACTGTAAGACATATACTGACAGAGACCCAGAAGACAATGGCTGACTTCTCAGTTGTAACATCGGTTCTGACCATCAGGTTAGAAACCCAAGAACTCTTCATGTAACTTTACCTAATCAATTTTAAATATATTTAACATAATTTTTTGGTGTTTTTAAATTATTAGCAAAAACAATGTCTCAGAGAGGTGAAAAACTACTATGATTTGATGGACCCAAATTTTACGCCATTGCCACTATTTGCCTCATTAAGGATATGGAGGAAAAAGAGACTAGTAAGGGTTTTGTTTTTGAAGGGGTTGTTTCAGGGAAGGGTGGTCCATATTGGGTATAAGCAGTACAGGGGGGAAGAGAAAACTTTTAAAATGAGGACCAAAATTGTTATTTAAGGCAGTAAAGCATGCAATGGCGACGGCAGCGCAACATAAAATTTTTGAAAGAATACAATATCCATGATTTTCCAATTGAAATTTAAAAACATGCTCCGTGAAGTTCTGTTCTTGTTCTGTATATAAAACTGATTATAATACCATTTTTGTCATAAAAACAAATACAATTCAATCATAAAATTTCCTTTACTGAAATAAATTACAAAATTTGAGGGGGTGGCATGGCTTACCCATACCCCTCCTCCCAGGCTAGGTCACTTCGAGTGGGAAAGCCATTTAGAAATATTTATTTGGGGAATAGGGGAAGGTAGGAAAGAAATCAGGCATCAGAATTATCCAGCTCTAAAGTAAAACATAAGGTGACAAGGAGACCAGAGCTGTTTCAAGTCTTATCCCACGAACTGTGATCTCCACTTGAAGTGCTCTCCAACTACCATTAAATAAGGAATCAGATTCGCACAATGGAAAATCTCCCCCACTGCAAGGGCTTAAAACCGAGCCAGCAGGATTCAAATATTCCTCCCGTTCACCTCACACCAAGTTTACTTCAACAATGCGACTTAGAAATTTCCTATATTATTTCTCCATGACAAGTCTTACGCCAGGAGGGTTCCTAGGCTAGGTACATAAATATATATAAAAAAACATCACATTTACGCCACCTTTTTAGGCTTAGACAATAGATATAATTCGTGTAAATTAGCAAAAGGATCGGGGCCGGATGCAGTTCCAAAGGGAAGGCTGGAGGCTAGTTTCTTAAAATCAAAACTGCTCCCATCCATTACAACATTTTTGTCCACGTACGGAGAGGGACCTAGACCAAAACTTATGTTTTCAAAATTCATTAATATCAGGATGGGTACGCTTCTGTGAATATGAAAATCACAGGTCAACTTCGAATGATGTGTGAAACCCTTGTAAAGCCGATTTGACACCGAAGTCCCTTCAACTGAACGTATGCCGAAGGTAAGCAAGAGAGGAAAGACGAATTCGAGAATCGCAAGCACCGAAAACGATTATGGAACCTGCTGAAGTAGCTAAATTAAGCGGAATGGTCCCGAGTAAAGGCCGATGTAAATTGTGCAGGACGCGAAGAGAGTTTGAAGGGGAGATTGTACGCAAACAATTGATTAAATATACAGGTGAAACGTTATTACACGAGGCCCGCATAATTACATGAGGAAATTCCTGATAGATACGAAGGCCACGCGTAATCCTAGCACAGTCGATTACGCACCGCAGTTCATTCAGTCTATAAGGCAGGCAAAAAAAAGAAAGGCGCATTCGGGCCTCCCAACGACTGGAAAAAGGCTCTGGAACTTGCTAAACAAGATAAATTAACCGGAACGGTCCCCAAGAGAGAGAGAAGCGGATTTCTACAGAGTCGAAAAAGTTGAGAAGCGAGATTGTGTATACATAACAAGCTCGACGCCCTTTTTCCACCTCCCAGAAAGAAAGCACGGGAGGAATGCCTGACTCGCACGCTCAAGGCCGCGTTACCGCGGAAACCGTCAACACTCCCTCCTCCTCCCCCCGCTCCCCCTCATTCCCATTCCGACGTAATCGTGAAACAAGGCGCGCCGGGTTATTTGGGACTGTGAGAACTTGTATAAAAGTGAGCCCGAGAGTGAGTGAGAAAGAGAGAGGGAGACAGGATGAGAGATGGAGTGGAGAGGATGAGGGAAGGACGAACAGACGGGAGACAAAAGGGGCTTCGAGGGAGGGAGGAGGGGGGAGGGGCAGCCGGAATGTTGTACAGACGAATTCTTCCCACAGGAACGAGATCACAGTCTCATCTTCCTCCCCTGGAAGGAAGTTGAGGCAGAAAAAAAGGAAAGTTAACAGGATGGAGGGGGGACAGGGAGATCGGCCCAGCCCCACCCACAACTTCCCCCTCCGTTCTTTCACCCCTCCGCTAACTCACACACAAACACGCATGGACCTTAGAGGAGAAATGCACTAAAAATGTGTTTTTAAAATTATGTTTGTTCCGAGAAAAAAATTCCGTAGAGGTTTTTTCGTTTAAAGAACTTATTTATTTACGCTTTATTTAAAAAATAATCGACTGAAAGACTTAGACCTTGCCTATAATGACGTCAGGAAGACATTAAATTAAAGCCACACGTGGTTAACCGAGAGGAAACATATCCGCGTAAAAAAATAATGCGGTCTATATCTGATGACATGTTTTGCATTCAAACAAATTAACCCTTTTAAGATGAAGTGAGGAAGACGATTATCGACAAAATTCGTTGAGGTTTCCATACATCGTAGTGCCCGTGGTATTAATTTCTAACTCGACTAGACTCGTTTCCAAGTAACGACAACCGAAATAGCCGCGTTCAAGCGACGATTTGACCGAGGAGCATCGCTTACTACAACATGCGTGACAACTATTTTCGTTCAGAGGGTCAGTCAGTTTCCGAAAAATGTCGCTAGCATGCCTGAACGAGTAACAGAACAGAAAGGTTGCCACGGATTACCACCATTTGAACAGCCAACTCACGCCAAATGTCTACAAATCTACAGTTTCCAAATTATATGGAGAACTTGGTCATACAGATCCTTATACTTGCCTCTTAGCCTGTAAATTGCCTCGCCTAAGTCAAGATGTATACATGGACTTAGTACTAAAGTGGGCCAAATCCGTAGTTTCTATTTATTAACTAAAATAGTATATGAAAGCTGAAGTTGTAGAGTTTTAAGTTCGAGGGACAATCAAGTCCTAAGTTCTACTTGTGACCTCTAAATTGTACCCGTTCTCGAGAGCGAGTACAGCTGATTTACAGGAAATCGGAACTATAATTGAGTTTCCCTCAAACTCATTTAGATAGTACTGGCCAACTAATACTGTGCTTCCACGTAGTCGAATATGAATGACTGACCGGTAATCTTACTGGTAAAATGACAGTTACCATGTGACCCCTTGGTCGAATTTTTTTTCGGCTAGGAAAGTACCCATTTACTCCATTAATTTGGAGCGTTTCTATATGCAAAGCCTCAGTTAGCAAAACATAATTTTTAAAGATCTAAAGGATCGCTCCACAGATTAGTGGGCAAAGTCTAAAAAAAATCAGGATTCGGTATAGGAAAATCGGAAACGCTTTACTCAAACGGAACGACCCGTTAGGTTCCTATCCGCTAAGTACATGCCTTGAAGTAAGTAACCATTTCCGATAAGAAGTCGATGAGGGGACCTCTGAACAAAAGGAAGAGAAAAAAAAACAAACTGCTTCAGGTTTAATTTTGCGGAACCGTTCCATCCTGAATGAAACGCCCGCTATCAGTAACGCGCACAGTTAATTTTTATTGACTGAACCTTTGGACAGTTAAATAGTTACTTTTAAAATAAAATTTAACGCTTATACAGTTGGATTACATGCCTCTAAAGGAATATGTATGCTGGGGACAACTCTTATTATTTATGTTACACGACATAGAGAAAATATTGGTTGAAACTTTGATGTAGAATGTAGATTTGAACGTGTAGCAACCGAGTACCGGAGGGAAGGGGATAAGCGCATATCAAAGGTTTTTGAGATGTGAGCTTCGGGAAGGATAAAAACGGAAAAAAGGGAAGAAAATGGAAGAAAGAAGGAGCTTTGTAAATGGTGGAGAGGAAAGGGAGCTCATCGGATAAATTCGGAGAAGGTAGAACATAAAGACGTAACAAGGGGCCATTGGAGTTAATGGGGTGATAGCAGGAAGAATGTTCCAAATGAGGGGAAGACGGAGGGCAGGGAAATGTATTTCGAACGGTATAGGGAAAGACAGGAGATAACTAGTGCCTAAAGGCCACTTTACACAGTACATTTTATTGTACAAACGAATGTATCATAGAATGTACAAGAAAATGGATGGAATTAGAGCAGGTTGTATTTCCCTTTCAGCCATTCAGGATATTATACCATTCACCGCCTTAACGGTACAATTTTCCTCGTGAAAGAGTTCATGCATTCGTTAGAACAATAAAATGTACCGCGTAAAGCGGCCGTAGGAGAAAGATGATGCGTGGCACATGAAATGAGACAGTAAAGGCAGAGCATAAGCGGTAGGCGCAGAGCTTTCCTCTCTGATACAGCTTGCCTGGCGATTAGTCCCTGATAGGACTACGAAGATTCACCTCCAATGAGAGAGAAACGGCGACTTAAAGATGAATTAGGAAAGCCTCGCTCCGAGTTCCGCTTCTAGCTCATAAGAAAGAGAGACCAATAAGGTTTATAAGGGTATTAGACGCAGACGGGCTACGCATCGTACTTCATTCTTTTCCACTATTCTTCGCTAAATTTCTTCGCTGTCATCATCTATAATCGAAGACTGAGAAACGATAATTAAAATCCTACGACTGGTTTCCGAAAAAACTTACCGAAAAGGCGAAAGTTTTCGAATACCTCCCATAAAGACCTCTTGAGACCAACACAAGGGGTTGAAAAAAAAGGAAGGGAATGAGAAAACCGCCTTTTCTCTCCCCGATGGTGCTTTAGCTCCCCCTACAATAGGGGGAGGAGTGGCCGGAGGATATGGCCGATTAGCTTGAGAAGGGGTTCACTCGGGCAGAATGGGATTATCCAGGAGGGGCGTGGTGAAAGCTTCCCCCCTTGAACGATTCCGAAGGGGCGGAAGAGAAATGGAGACCCCTCGCATCCCCCCTTGAATGGCACTGACCACGCCCCCCGGCGGATCATTCCGTCGGGAGGTATGAGGGGGCCGGGCGTTGCGAAGACCTGTCGACAGTTCTCCGAGCGGCTGCACTTTAGAGAGAAGATGACTCAAATTCCCTCAATCGGCGGCCGAGAAATTTTCCAAATTGGCGTCGTATCGATGCGCACATTGTAACGGCACAAAACGGATGGGTGAGCAACGGAATTGTGAGTCATGCTTCAGTCACGTCTCTTTTGAACAATGCTACCACGAGGGCTCCACAGACTATAGCCCTCCGACTGGCTAACTCAAAGGTCGCGGGTTCCAGCCTCGCCTCTGGCCATGATACGGGCAGTCAGTCCTTCGAACATCGCCACAGAAAAGGTTAAGTTGCGCATTTACCAAATTATGGAGAGCAACAAAACACTTCGTACCTCAGGCAATCAATTTTTCCTTTCATACGTAAGTTATCTTCAAGCATATTCACGCTTTATCTACAAACACCTGCATTTCTGAAAATTCAAGTTTTCCTTTCATTTATATGCTCTATAATGCATATTTACATCGAAGTAACAGGATGGAAACTTTACCGGAGTATACACCTGTAACAAATTACTGACGTGAAGCGCTGATTCGCATGCTTGGCAGATTTGCAACTTGCTTTTCCGAGACGATAACGATGACAGTAACGCATTTTTAAACTATTCCAATGATGCGCGGATAACAATATGATATTAACAAACGGTTTTCATACTGCTTGACTAGAATTTGGGACACATACATTAAACAAATTTCATGGGGCATTTCGTGAAAAAATAAAGGAGCGCGCATTCAGCAAACCTAAAATAAAACAACTATAGACGATGCACTTTGGATAGAGTACTGCAGCAAAAAAAGTGTTACGTTAACTTTAAAATAGAATTGTTAATCAAAAATCAATTTAGTCAAATAGTAGTCATCAATTTAATGGACAGGTTCAACATTGTAGCATGACTTGGTACTACAATAAGAATAATGACTGTTTTTCTATTTCGTCCTGAATGCTTAACAGAACGGGACAGTTGGAACAAACTCGGGACGTTTTTGCCAAAAAGAAAGAGGACGAAAAGGGACCTTGTGCTAAGCATTCTAATACAAAAGGCCCTGCGAGATGTATCTCATAGAAGCGGAGAGTAATGTAATACATACATTCGCCCGCGTAACTTCTCTATTAACGCTCATTGTAGTCGCAATGTGCACCCCATTAGGCACTAAGCAGTCTTCGTAAATTCAACCTAACTTACGCGGTTAACCGCGTACTGCCAGTCGCGTGAACAAAGAACATTTCTATAATTTAATAAATTACATTTTCAATAATACGCGCATGGCCGCAGAAAGTCGAGAACGGGTGGTATTGCAGCCAGGACAACTAGAAATGTGCATATAGAAACCCCAACGGAAACAATTGATAAATATCGTTATTCAATTTTTCGTGGCTCATTATTTCAGATTATCAGAGTTATTCCCATGCAGCTAAATGCCTACAAGTAATCAATCAAATCTCACCGATTAAGAGTTTGGACACAATTATTTTTACTTTCATTCATTTATATTTTCATAGTGACTCGAACACAGCATTTAGATTCTTTTTTTACTCCGGATATCATTAACAATCAACAATGGGCGGGCACACGACCTAGACGGGGAAAAATCCACCCTGGTGGGACTTGAGCCCACTACCACTTTCAACAGGCGAGACTTATCCCCGCAGCCCCCGTCGCCGTTGCTGACTAGACATAACAGTAACACTTATGGTTTAAATATTTCATTTAATCAGCCTTTAATTCAAGAAAAAAGTACTGGAGCCGGCCACGATAGCCAGATGGGTAACATATTTGTCTGGCAACCACATATTCGCAGACTGAAATACCGCTCGGCCATGGATGTCTTGTTCCAGTCAAGACTTAAATATTAAGCTAAGTAAATGGTGCAACATAGGCAGTTGAAGCTCATATAAGTATAATTACCTTGAAGTAATGGATCATGTGCATTCAAAATTTAAACTAAAAAAGTAGAGGAGATAATGATTACCCAGTTCATGTATTCTTAGCCATTCAAAAGGAGATATAGAGTTGTACAAAATCTTATTCCATCCATCTTTTGCTTTTCATATTTTAAAAATCTGTGTAATTAAGATCAGAGGAAGATTATGAAGCCAAAGAACTGTTTTAAGTAGTGCAGGCTCAAATCTTCAACAAGAGAGGAATCAAGTGAGAGTACCAAGTAATAATTCGATAAAAGGAAAAAATTGCGTTTTCTGAAGTCAACTGAGTATCGTATCAATCACCACTAAAATATGATTTTACAAAAGCAAGAAGATATTTAAACAAAAGCAGTAAATATCACGCGAGTCACTGGTAAAATGACTATTACACAGAAACATTCATCGTCACCACGCGGACATTAAGCAATCAGCATTTGGTACGTTATTAAATCTTAATCGAATTTTGGCGGTTAAACTGATGAGCCATTTAATTCACATTACGTCAACGACGCTCCCATCGAAGAGAGATGGGAGACGATGAGGACGTCTCAATTAGGGTTGGACTGATTAGTTGGTGGCTAATCGGTTATTGGAAGTATCGGGCATTTTACCGATCAATCGGCATCGTCCATCTTGGCTGACTTATCGGTTTTGACATCGATTAACATACCTTTTCTTTAAGTAATATCGGAAAGCAAAAAGCTTGTTTTGAAATAAGAAAACCCTAGATGACTCTGCATTTCGAAAAAACATTGGAGAGCGGCAGGTCAATATAAGAAGAAAATAAATATTAATAAATTATAGCGCTTTACAATATAAAGACGTCCAAATACTTCCTTGCGCTCTAAGGCGCTCATCTGCGCGAGAAGAAATAACTCGCGACACCTCGGTAAACGTAACTCTACATGAATAAAATCATGGTACTGTATTAGTACCATGAATAAAATCATACGATAATAAGGTAGCACCACACGGGAGGCGGATAAAAGTATAGAAAAATAAAAGAGAGGCATTAAAAATGTAGAAGACATGTCATCATATTTCCTTCTCTGAGAACGTGTTTAGTTGTTCCTCCAAAAAGAGATATGACAATAATTTGGATTTCAACTATATATAACAGACATTTCATTTCACCAATTTTTCAACGTTCAAACAGTCTCCATCAATGGTCTCAATCTTATAAATAATGATTCCCTCGGCTTTAACCGACTTAGAAAATAAACGAAATTCAAAAATTAAGAAGGAAAATAATTTAATTAAACAGAGAAGCCATCGAAGGACATGTGTATCTACTAATGAATAAACAAAAAATAAGAAATTAATGAATAAAAGTATATAAAATTAATAAATAAAAGTAATAAAAACAATAAATAGTTATTTTCATACAGCAGAACTTGGTAATATAGTATGTTCTCTACAAGCCAGCAAATGAATACTTTTGCGCTTCAAATTAGATATTTCCCGGAATAGGCAAAATTGTACCGTAAGGTGGTTTAAAACTTTTAATCGATGACCTTTTCAACTGATTCTTCTTTGACAATCTTCAAGAACAATGATATCACTTAGTCCTGTAATCATGGTCGGACAGTTAAGAATAGGAAGGAATAAAACAAATTATTTTAATATTCCTTCACACGTGTACGATAAATGTCCATTAGACAATATATACGGTTCTTTATAATATTCAGATGTTTTGAGTGTGGCCATAAAGAGATAGGAAAAGTCATTTTATTGGGCAATTAATCGGTACAATTAGTATCAAATCTATTCATTGATATTCGCTCAATTAGATCCTTAGTCCACACAAAACTCCTAATTTCAACTTGACGTGGAAGACTTGTACACAACACTAAGGATTCAACGGCACTGGCCACTCCATATCGACTTAACCTACTTATGGCGCTTCTCACAACTTCCACCCGTTGAGAATGTACGTCATAGAGAATAGCCATGTAGGAACACATAAGCATTTTGGTTACCTAGTTGTAATAGGTGTTTTGCGAGATTCGACGGCGAAGGACATTCGCATTTAGCATGAGAACCTAAATAGCCTTTGATAGTTTTTATTAGCTTTTATTTTCCTTCGCCAGAGAGAAAACCAATTTGATCTCGTTTAATTCATTTAAAACAGTGAGTTGAAGGGAAGTAACGCAGAAATAACTTCGGCTACAGACGTATATGCCGTTAGCGTCGTATGCCGAGTCAAAAATCTTGGAAACGAACTGATTGGTGTTTCTTTATTTTATTAGCTCTCCTGAAAGGCGGAACCTCTCTCAAAATTTCTTACTCGAACAGTTATTTAGGTGCACACAACTTACACCTGTGAAAGGCGGAAAGCAAAAATCACTTTTTTTTCGCAACACGTTTAACGGTCCTCTGCCTCGGGTTTTGGTCCGTTTGCCACGCTGAACACATCCCTTTTCTCCTCGGAAGATACTGATTCCTTCCTGCCACTGGTATTCTCAAGATTTTATTTGATCTCACAGCGCATGGATATTAACAGGTCGGTCTTAACATAGCTGCAATTTCCAAGTCGTTTCCTCAGTTCCCAGATAAAATATGAACAATGAGTAAAGATGTTTTGATGCTGATACACGCGAGTGAGCTGAGACGATGCTATTGGAGACGTGACCGCTTCCAATATTGCGATCATATCTTAAATAAGATAAGCCAAATTAAGCAATACAAAACGGAGCAAGAGTACATCCATGGTTTGGGTTGATGACCAATAGGAGAGATTAATCTCTACTGCCCGTTTTTGATTCATTTTGAGTCACCCGGGACTAGCCACAGATTAAACCTGACGGAGTCACACGCAATGCACAAAAATCCCCCGGGTAAAGGTGACAAAAATCCACAGGGGAGAGGACGCCCCTGGCTTAACTGGCTTAGGATCCTGCCGGAAATCGAGGGATCCGGGTTCGAGCGGTCCGATCCCGGTCAGGCGGATGATTTTTCCCGTGGAATTTCGCACCACTGCCGGAATAACATGAGCATTTAACCACTGAGTTCGAGTCGATTGAGAGTGAAAATTTGTCGTGAACGATCGAATCGTCAATCGACTCGAATTCGACTCACTATATGACTCGAATATGAATCACTTTAGGCAGTTTGAGCGAAATATCATTTTACCTAGAAATCAATGAATTTGGTCTCATTTTAAAGAAAAATATATCACCCTTCCATTTACACAAAAAATTCAACCCCTTACCGCATTACTTTCCGAGATATTTGCCAAAAATATCAGCCATTTTATATGGGATTGTATGGTACATCCAGAGAGACCTTACATTAAAAATGAGGTATTCCCTACACTTAGATCACGTCAAGAAATCAACAGTGAGTAGATAGAGTGTTTTATCAACTATTTTTGAAAATTAATCATATTGTCACCGCAGTAAATTCTTCGGGATAACAATAAACCTTCCGTTTTGATGGATTTTCAAACGTACCGTGTGAGAAAAATGAGTCAAGTTAAGGCTTATTTAGATATTGTTGTTTATTTACAATTCCTGTCATGTAAAACTATATTATTGCACCATTAATAATGCAATATTTAATTCGTGTCTCACAGTTTGTGAAATTAAAACGTATATATCGAATATGGTCTCTACTATGACTAGGGAACTATCTCGCTCGCACTACCTTAAGTCAGTCGCGTGCTTATTTGAAAGGTCCCACGAGCAAACTGAAGAGTGCCAGAGAGATATGGGAGGGGGTAGGCAGGGAGCGACTGTGGGCTCGAGGGCTACACGTCCGACTTTATCACCAGATGAATTCAAATCCCTGTGAGTCAAAGGGTGAAAGTGAACAAACGATGGAATCATCAGCGACACTTTATCTGCGTGAGGCACCGAAGCGAAAGAATTAGGCTAGATGGACTGTTACGGAAATATATATTTTCAAAATTAATTCATCCCACACGCATCATTCAAGCCCACACAGCTAACTATACTAGAACACGTTTATATGCGTAAATCCCACTTTCTAGGCCCTATCCCCCAACACACGCCTTTGTTCAAATCGAATGGTATAACGATGCCTTGAATCCGCACTCGAATGGAATAACTCCGCCTTACGAGCTGCATTTGTAGACGATACTCCCATATACTTATTCGCGGGTTAAAATAAATTGTCGCCAAATGAAAAAGATAGGTTCTTAACGAGTTTGAATGGAATATCCTCCTAACGCTGCTTTACACGGTACATTTTACTGTACAAACGAACGCACGAACTCTTTTACGGGGAAAATTGTACCCCGTAAAGCGGAAAATTGTAGGGACCCTTGTGGCATTGTCTGAATGACTGAACAGAAAATAATAGAACCTACTCTAATTCCATTCATTTTCTCGTACGTTCAGTAATAGATTCACTCGTACAATAAAATATACCGAGTAAAGCGACCTCAAAGGTTTCGCTCCGAGTATTTATGTACTATTAAATCCACACCTTAAGGAGAACGTTTTCCATACGCACCTTCCAATTTTTTCACACGGCTTTCTGTTTCGTTCGAATGCAACAGCTCACGTATATCCACAGAATTCATGGTGGAAGAGCTTGCACCCTTTGTTCTAGAGCTTGAGCGGCGGGGGCAATGATTAACTCTCCCAGTAAAGCCTCCCATACAGGGTAGATCAAAGATGTTAGATATGCAAATGGTATTCTACGTAGCATCTGTACCTCAGAGAGCGAGAATGGTAGCTGAAGTAGACCTCCGCCATCTACTTCAGCTGACATCCCCGCATCTCCGCTGTCAACTTCCCTCCCACATCTACCATATCTGACACTTTCTCGTTTGACTTCCTCGTTACACCGCTTACCCTTTCCACTCTTCTCTACAGCCACATCTCTAAAGCCTCTAATCTACAGAAATCCTCTTCGACAAATATCAAAGGGAACAGTAGAATGGTTCCACATCTAGATACTACACTGCGAGCCGCCGCATAGGCGTGTGGCAGGGGGAGTTAGGACACCAGCCGAGTAGAGATGTAAGGTTTTGGTAGGTGATATGGTAGCATGTATTATGGGAGAGTATTTAGTGGAGCTCAGTATTTATTGAGATCGCTTACTGTACTCGGAAAGAACGAGTTTTTGCACCTATCTGTTCGGAAATGTATCTCTCTTATTTTATCGCTTCTGTCAGGCCTATAGATGTAGTGAGGCGTCACGATAATATTCTCGGTGTCGCTCTGAAATACACCAGTGCCGAATTTCTCAATCAAGCTAAGACTAGTGTGAAGCCTCCGAGTCTCTGGGGGTCCCACCTTGATAACTGTAAAAGTTGCGTGACACTATATGTTCGCTCGTAGCAGTGTTTAACGAAGCGTGCAGCTTTTCTTTGTATTTTATTGATTTTTTTGGTTAAATCTTTATGACCAGGGTCCCAAATGCTCGAGGCGTATTCGTGGTGTGGCTTAACCAGAGCAAAGTGGCACCTCTTTGAGGACCTTCCTATTATACGCTTAACAAAACCTAGTTTCTCTAATGTTGCTCCGCATATGTTTGGCTTGTATGTTGTGAGGAGATGGATAGGGCTAGGCATAAGTGGAGAAAAAATGTGGAATGTGTGCTCTGGAAAAGGACATGTACGCAAGAAGCGGGCTCCGTTGTGTAGAATCGATATGGAGAGAATCGATTGGAGTTGAACGACAAGGCAAATTTATGATGAGGTATGGAATGGTGAGAGAGGAAGGGGAAGACAACGAAAGTCTTAGGAGACTGGATTGGAAGATACCCGAGGATTATTAGGAGAATTATGAACATGAAAGAGGTCTGTATGCAAGTGTAGGGCATTACGGAGGGAGCTATAACTGCAGAGTCAGCTTTATTGGCCTATCTCTGACGATTAAAATTATGTTGGCTGAGTAAACCACGTAAAAGAATGGCGTGATGGGTATGTATGCACGTGTGTATGACTTAAACCTCTTTTCCATGGCGTATTTTTACTTTCCAGCAAAATGTACATCTCAAATCCCGAGAGTTTGGCACGGACGAGTACCGTTTGGAAAAAAAATACGAATGACTTTCCAACATTAGGGAAGAGTGCGTGATTGAGTACCGCACTTGGCAGATATTTCAAGTTCACCAGATGTCGTCGGATACCGAGTCGCGAAGCCAAGCATTGCAATGCGGGTAGTCAGCGCTGCACGAGACTCGATCAGGCGCAAGAAAACACCGCTCTGGCAACGCGACGCAATACCCGATGCAAGAAAATCGCCGACTACACTACGTCCGTTGAAAGAGCGCAGTTGGGATTTAAAACGATCTTGGAATCACCTTAACTTCAGATATATCGCGGAGAACACACATACAAAACATATGCGGTACAGCATTAAAGAAACTAGGTTTTGTTAAGCGTATAATAGGGAGGTCCTCGGATGAAAAAGTAAAAGAGTGATGCTTCTTCGCTCTGGTTAGGCCACACCCCGAATACGCCGCGCACATTTGGGACCCTGGTCATAAACATTTAACCAAAAAAATTACTCAAGTATATACAACGAAAAGCAGCATGCTCCGTTAAAAAGTGCTACGAAAGATCATATAGTGTTTCACAACTGCTAGAGGGATTAAGGTGGGAGCCCCTAGAGACTCGGAGGCTGCCCGCTAGACTTAGGCTACTTGAGATATTCAGAACTGGTATGTTTCAGAGCGACACCGAGAATATTATCATGACGCCTCACTACATTTCTAGGTCTGATGATGCGATGAAATAAGAAGATACACTACCGAACAGACAGGTACAAAAACTCGTTCTTTCCACGTACAATAAACGACCAAAATAAAAACTGAGCTCCTCTAAATACACTCCCATAATACATGTCATCATTTCACCTCCCAATAACTTACACGGCTGGTGACCTAACACCCTCTGCCACACGCCCATGCGGCGGCTCGCGGCGTAGTATGTAGATGTAGAAACCTACAAACAGTAGGGTACCGGCTTCCACAGGACTACCGACGAGGAAGGCGTGACGTAGATGGGACGCCATCACGGGTGGGTAGCACGCAATGCGATTTTCATTCAATGATATTCGATAAAATTCATCGTTTAAGGTCAAGCATCACATAGCTGAAGTTTTAGACACTTGAGTAAATTAACAGTTTTGTGCTAAAATCTCATTTTTGCCTTCAAATACGACAGACCATAATGTTAAAGCAGCCTCATCACGGCCAAAAAAATATGCTTAGTTTTCACAGAGCATAACACTATTTAGAACACCGTTGTTCACTTAAAAATTTATTGGACAAAGAAAGTAAAGTGAACAATGCTATAACCACCATATAATGTTAACAATGGCCACTTTTATTTATTCATCAGTCACTTGATTCAATTCCTTAGCCGGCACTGAATGTCTTCACTTATTGGCTTCATTTTTAATAGACAATCGTGTTATTATTACGGATGAGGAATAGTATCCTTGATTTGGGGCCAGTGTGATTCAATCTTCATATCCAAACGGAAAGAGAAGATCAGGAGCGAAGAGGTTTCTGACAAATACACCTGCATTAAAAGAGGGCGTCTTCTGGGAAATGCGGGCGTGTCGTGGCGGCGGAGGCGGAAGGGGGTGAAGGGGAGGGGGGGGGCGGGACGAGGAAGGAGAATGGGGCGCGAGGAGGGAGGGAGGGGGTGGACGAGGAGGCTCGAGGACTTGGTATGCCGGTGGCACCGCCGCGCCGCCTCCAGTCCACCGGCGGCCTCCTCCATCCGCCGCGGCGACTGCCGCCGTCTCCCGTGAATGGCTCTCGTCAACCACGACAGCCACAGCAGCCACCGTGACGTGGGAGACACAGTGAGAAGAGAAGGGGCAAAGAGGGAGAACAAGGAGACGAGAGAGAGAGAGAGAGAGGGGGCCTACGCCAGCACGAAAATTTCCCAATTCCTAATCCACCCTCACGTTGTCGTCCCCCCACCCTTCATTCATTCTGACTCCTCCCCCCTTTGCCGTGCGAATGGGAGATGAGTTGAGCGGTTCGATACGACAATGCACCGCCCGCCAGATCGATACGGAAAAATTAGTACGAATCGAAGAACTAGCGTTTCCACATCATTCATGAAATATTAATGCCATTCTCAATTAGAGGCACAAATTTAGTCCTCGTTTCATGATCTCACGGCAGGTATTTTTCGGCATGAAAATATAAATTAATACATTCTTCCACCGATGACACTCTCGTCAACTAACTGACAGCACGACGAAATAAACAAAGAACTAGCGATTCTACGTTGACGAAGAACTATAATTTCTACGTCATTCATGAAAATTTAATTCCCTTCTCAATTAGAGGCACACATTTAGGCCCGGTCTCATGATCTCCGGCAGGTATTTTTCGTCATGAAAACATAAATTAATACATTCTCCCACCGATGACCCTCTCGTTAATTAACTGACAGCATGACGAAATAAACAAAGTCCGAGCTCCTACTTAATATCAAGATAACATTTGGCTGCGTCAACGTACGGCTGAAGCTAACGGGACATAAAATCGGCCTAAAAGAAGCCTCTGAGAAGGATGCTAACTATATAAACATGGCACAAAAAGGAAAAAATACAAACAAACAAAAGGAGGAAAAAATAAAAAAATTAGGCTGAAATCCTTTAAGATAATAGATTCAGCGGGTAAATAGTGCCCCGATAAATGTAATGAAGGTATTATCTCTGATGTAACGACATTGTCAGCATTATGATAATTTCCATATCTCGGAGAAGCTGACGAGGTCCATGTAATCAACGAATCATTTTTGAGTGTGAGACGACAGAAAGGAAAAGGCGAAGACAACGTCAACAGTTTTCGTCAATGAAGGCGATTTTACCAGCAATGGTTGACTCATCACTGGGTGAAATGTAATCGCATTTGGCTCCAGTTCATTGCAGTGTCAGCTTTGTTAACTTCAGCGCAGAGATATTCATTGATAACGCAGTAATCGCAAGTCCAACAGTTCTTTCATGAGTCTAGGAGCAGCATTAGGCGGGTTCAACTGGAGGACACTGGGTTCAACACCTTCACTGTCTTGTAAGGGCGCTTTACACGATCAATTTTAATACTGCAAACGGATGTATGAACTCTTTCATGAGGAGAATTGTGCCGCGTAAAGCGGCAAATTGTATAATTGATTGAATGGCTGAACGGGAAATAGAATCTGCTATAATTACATCCATAATTTGTACAATCCACGATACATTCGTTTGTGCAAGACAAGGTAACGTGTGAAGCAGCCTTTAGGACACTTCAAGTGACTGACGATAACAATATATCGGCACGGAGTCACCTCTCACAACATTCGAGTGGCCACCTTCGGTTAGACTCAGATTTAGCAAACATAGACGAGTAAGATCTTGTCAACAAAGTAAATAGACAATACGGAGGAATGAACATAGTTCCAGAAATATCCGCAATAGGGATTTGTTCTTCAAAGAGAAACTAAATCCTATACAAACAATATAAATCGAGGAAACACGATATTTCTGATGACAGAACCATTAAAAATAAAGTGCGACACTGGCAATGGCTTTCGCATCATCTTTTATATAATTTTTAAAACTTTTTTCGTCTATACTTTCAATGCTCAGATGCCTACCTTCACTGTTTATTCCAACACACTTTTGTTTCTCACAACGTGCACGGTCATGTGACGGATGAGTTCATCGCTTTGCTCTCTTCCCGTCTACATTGCCGTTCTTTTGTCAGTGTTTACGATATTATCCATAACGCTCTCGTGGAAACAAACATGTCAGACATTGATCGATGTGGCCACGTCGCGTCGATATGCCGTCGCTACCTGGATTATTTGTATGCATCAAGTGTGGATATACTGTAAATTGAGTATCGTCGAGGCCCTTGGGAATGGAGGGGGAGGGTCCCTCGGGCCCCATCGAGTCGAAAGAAGTAGGGGGATGGCGGTGGGGTGGAGGAGGGGGGGGGGGGTGGGAGGAGCGGATGGGAATGGGAGGAGCGGAAGGAAAGAGGAAATTGAACATCGCAAAGGGAAGAAGAGTGTTCTCAATACCAACGCCCAAAGCCACCCCCTTTCCACCCCCAAATTCTTGCCACAACAAATCGACGTCTCGTGTTTTCCGTCATTTCCTTCGCTTTTCCGTCCCTATGTCGGACCCCGGAACGATTCGCTGATTTCCGATCCGCTTCTTTTTTACTCCCTTGCGGTCTCCACGACAACTGTGCTTCTGGCTGCGGCTCGAACTAGGGATGAGCATCAACAGCCGACAGCACGGAAACAAATAACAGAAGGTATTGAGGACATTGATAGTTTGTCACTGAGGGTTCCACGCTATTGAAGGCATTTATCTAGAGTTTAACTCGATGGCTTCCCCATCACCAACTATATCGTATGTAATTATATCCAAATTTTCAGATGGACATAATTTTATGCTTTATTTTCACATTATATATATATATATATATATATATATATATATATATATATATATATATATATATATAATATGTTTACAGTTCCAACAATGGGTGAGCATCGTACAGCACAGAAATATGAATAATAGCGGATAGAGTAAACATTAGTAATTTTGCCACCGAAGATTCCAGACGATTACATATATTTGTTGATATTTTGATTCCACAGCTTCATCTATTGCTTACCACGTCAATAAGTGCAACTTTTACAATTTTCAAACGGGCATTATTTAATGGCAAGTTTTACATAGAGAAACGCGTCACGGAAGATAGTAAACCTTGAACATTGAAGGTAGATATTTAGAAGTTGGATTGTAAATATTAAAATGAAATGCAAGCCAATTGATCAGTAAGATCAAGAATACGGCGCGAGAGAAAAAGGCACCCCAAAGAGATCAATTCACGTCCACCAATAAACAATTTAGACGATCACAAACGGTGCTTTCACTCCTGATTATTTATGAACACTCTTCTTGGATTTAAATCATTATAAATTAAGTCAAAACATGGTGAGTAATTTTACCACTCCTTTACTAAACCTTAAAAAAAGATATAGCGGGTCATTAAATCAACACGGATGTCTTCAGGTCGATCATAATAATAATAATAATAATAATGTCGTCTTTATTTATTTGAGCGATATTAGGCCAATACAGTCCTCTCTTCCATATAACTCATTTCACAAACACCCATGTCCTGGGCAGATAATTTTCTACCCAGGCGGGACTCGAACCCGCGACCCTCGGGTTAGCAGGCGGGGACTTTACCCCGCCGCCACTGGGGCCGACATCATCGCAAGATGGATAACGTGGCTTCGATGGTCTTCCGATATCTACTATAAATGTATTCTTTTCGATTGTCTTTCCAGTTTTATTTTCTCCTTGTGTCTGGTCTGAAATCCTGGGTTGAAAAATTCGTATTTTAAACGCCATTTATATTTTTTCAAGATGGACCGTCCCAAGTCTAGTCTTTCCAATAAGGATACACCAGCGGGGGATACTAGAAATTATTGATTACCCGAAGGGCCAAGAAAATATTTCCCAATTCACGACATGAATCCCCGCTTTATGCTTCAGCAAGAATAAACTGAATAGATTCCCCTGAGGGTTTATCTACGACAACCAGCAAATATATATTAAAATACCAATGACCGTCTTCAACCCCAGGTTAGGCATTGGGAAAGGGGATTTCGTGCAGTAGATATTCTGGAGGCTTCCCATCTTTAAGTCCCGGGTCCGAATTCCTGCTACTTGTCATTTGAATATTGATCCCTAAAGGATTTCATGGAAAAAGCACTTCAAGTACTGTATTGCTTCCGTCGGATAGGACGTTAGCGTGTCTAGCCCTTGGCACCTCCTGTTATAAGAATGCAAAATCCGACGCCAGGCTTCTCTCCACTCTTCCTCCATACCCCAGATAATCAACCCATTGCCGAATAACCCACTGATCTGTAATGGCGCTAATGACCCTACCTGTCAGTCATCTTCCCCAACAACCAAGCAAGTATACAACCACGGTTTCACCCGTGAGGGAAGAGCTCGACAAGAAGGTACAAGTCTAAACGGCGAGTAGATTTAGGTATCATTTAGAGGATCGAGTTCATTTTCCCAAGGGCTTCCTCAAGAGATCTTAAACACCTTAAAAGACAAATAAAAAAATCCGAAAAATGTACAGCAAGGATGTTGTCGGAGGAGGCCCCTACAGAATTTAAAAGCAGGATCCCTTTGCCAACGGGTCAAATTTGCTCTACGGGTCAAGTCATGCCGTCTCTATCTTATCTTTATCGAGTGAGTTTTCATTCCAATTTTAACATATCAATGAATACTTTGGAGTGGCTTTTAGTGTTTTGGTGACTCAACGGTTGATCTAATCCATACCAGTACATGCGAAACTAATATGATTGACAACTGTCCCTGGTTGATGAGATGTGTCAATTGGAAGGCGGACGGGACTAACAATAACATTGAATCTAGGTTACGCTGACCGCCATATATATTTTCGCAGAATTGGTTTGTTCAGTTATTTTCTGTGGTTCCACGGACAAAGAAGCATCGGGTTCCGATTTTTCATAGTATAGGAGGTGTTTTCTTAACCTTTCCCTTCCTTATTCCATGCCATTCACATCGTACCACTAACGCATTCATCATCGACTGCGGTCCATTAGGCTGACTGGGTAACTTATGCTCGGTCATTGGCCGACTTCGTCAGCTCTCCTCCTCATTTCATTCTTGTTTCCCTTTCTCCCATGATTCTGGGACCATTTCCTCCGAGCGAGCTTCAAATGGCAGCGGCGAACTCAATGAATATGCGGCCGGGCGAAAAACGAAGGAGGCACAAAGGAGGAGCATTTATATGCAACTGACTCTCGCGGAGCCAAATTCCCACCGCCTGACGCAGCAGCGAGACAAGAGTGTTTCAGATGATCGATGCCGCCATCTGACCGATGAAGGAGGCACGAGAGCCCACGAATGCAGGCGAAATGGGCGGATGGGCCCCAGAAAGCACTTCGAGAGATTCTCACTCGCGGCAGGAAAGAACACTCTTGAGTGCCGAATAAGATCTCGAGAGAAATATTATACGCTAGCACCAACACCATCGAGACGCAGAAACGGTACTTGTAGTACTAACATAACAAATACGGAAACCACCGTTTAGTCCTAACCGCAATAGTCTAATACAGCAAAAGCTTTACATGATTTCACGAGAACATTTATAATAATAATAACATTTATTTTCCAGTCGACTTTCAAATAAATTGAATGTATAGGATTCGTAAAAGTGAAAATACAATTAATATACATTGTCAACACTTATATACACAGTCATACAAAAGAGCTACATATACTAGAATATATTTAACTCAATTGTGTGAAATTCACTGGAAAAATCATTCGCCTGGACTGAGAATCGAACCCAGATCCCTCGATTTCGCGTCGAGTGCTATAACCAATTTACCTACCCAGGCGTCCTATTCCACTGTCAATCTCTGTCCTCCTAAGTATTGGTTAGAGCACTCGGCGAGGAATCGAGGGATCTGAGTTCGATTCCCGGTCCAGGCTAATGATTTTTCCACCCTGAATTTCACATAATTGTGTCCCTAGCGGGTGACTCCGTCGAAGTAACCGCGCGGCTAGTTCCGCGGTTCTTTAAAAATAATATATAAAACTCAGTTATTGTCAAGCATTAATTCTTCAACATTGTCGTGCTGCTTGCATTAAAAGTATTTTTTTAAAATTCAGTCGTAAATTGTTCCATCGGTTGAGCTTTTTTATTAAGAAAGGAGGGAGCTTGTGGTAAATTTTTGTACCCATCGAGATATGACTTCTAGCTGATAGTTTTCTCCTATGAAACTCAACATGAATGTCTCCAGAGCTTCGAGTTGTATGATTATGTAACATGCTATAAATTGTTAATGCACTCAAATTAAACCTGATGTAAATTGATAAATGATAAAAATAAATACATGGGATTGCTAATAAATTCAATCTCATGAATAAAGGCTTACAATGGGTGGGATACCTTTCACCTAAGATGCATCTTACCATTGGAAATTTTATCCTGTATCTCATCTATCACGGTTGAATGAATCAACACAATAAAATCGTTGCACTTGGCTAAGAGGCACTTTTCCAACCAAGCAAGTATCGACACATTAATGAGAGGGTTTTACCTCTGTATGAATCATAATACATCATACTGTGTATGATGTATCATATAATTTTCTTTGATACCATGTCAAACAGAGAAGGTAATGTCCCCTCCCAGAAAAAACTGACCAAATCGCACCTTTCCCCAAACAAAACTTCGCATAGAATGAATGTCTGGCAAAAATGGACACCGCATCGAATAAAACTGTTTTGCAGCCAAAAATATACTCATCTCTAACTACCCCTATTGAATACCAACCTCCATTTCCAGTAACCAAAGCTATTTCGGTTTATATTTAATCATACATATGCTACTCATATATTTTTAAACTGCACACAGAAAAGTTGACGTTCTGTATTCGTTTTGACTCGAGGAGCTCTGTAGGAAATTCCGCGTAAGTTTTAGGAGCATTTAACATTTAAGTACAAAAACTTTTTACTGTTGAGGGCATCAATACTTTTTGAACCGGAGGGGAAAAACGTGGAATAAGCACCCCTCCTCGCCTTCAAACTTTCGCGCTATGAGTCAATAACCAAAGGTAATACACACCCGAGGTTCTTTGAGAAGAACGACTCTAAGGACAACAACCGATTTCAGGAAACTTTTACTTTAAGGTTTCTTCGTCGTAATGCGATAATAAGTCTAAGAAAGGGAAAAATATTCAAATTTTCACTGGCTCACAATTACAGAAGCCATGAAAGATTCATCGCTGAACGAGGTCATTTGGTTATCCTATCCTTTTTCCGAGAGTTATTTGATATAATCATAGAATGATGAGTTACCCCTTTTTCACTGAAAAGGAATTTTTTTAGGATATACTATTCTCATGAGAGCTCAAAGCTACAGCGTTATGTCCTGAATGCGGTATAATAAGGCATTCGACCCCCTGAACAAAAATTCAATTCTCATCTTCAAATGATATTATCAGAATAATGATTTTCACAGACATCAAACACTTTCTTATTTTAAGAAATCGAATGGATTAAACATGCATTACAATAAGAAAATAAATTAGAATTATAAGATGAAGACCAAAACAATATTATGGGTTAGAGAGGAGCTGAATGTAGAAGTCACCCGGAGAGGAGAGAAATTAGAGCAAGTGGATTCCTTCACCTATCTCGGACGTACCCTCACGTGGGACGGAAGAAGTACAACGGACATCAAGCGGAGAATAGCCCAAGCTAAGCAGGCGTTCATTGGAAAAAGACAACTGCTTAGCTCAAAGAAGATAGGACTACAAACCAGGAAACAGTACGTGAAAATATTCGTGTGGAGCGTGGCACTCTATGGATCAGAAGCATGGACCATTAGAAAAGCTGACCAGAAAAGATTAGAAGCCTTTGAAACCTGGTACTGGAGGATGATGCTGAAGATAGAATGGACGGACAAAATAAGAAATGATGAAGTGTACAGAAGAGTAGAAGAGGAGAGTGCCATATTGAACACCATAGATAAAAGAAGAATTTGATGGATTGGACACATCCTTTAACACAAAAGGTTTGTGAAGAACATAATTGAGGGCAAAATAGAGGGAAAAGTCTCCAGAGAATAAGTTCATGGAATACAGGAATAAGTTCATGGACCAAATAAAGAGGAAAGTATACGGAAGAAACATAGGAAGAGATACCAGGAGGTAAGGAAACAAGCATAAGATAGGGAAGGGTGGAGGGCTGCAGTCAAACAATCATAGGATTGAACAACCAATAATGATGAAAACATGCAAAGCATTAAAGAAGTAATACTCCAAGTAGCACAAATTATGTTAAAAAATACTCCAAACGCCAGCAAAGTTCTCTAGAGCAAAATTCAATGGTAAATTCGCGCAAGAAAAACTTGCAAGACTACTAGAAGCCAAAACTTTGTGAAGATCTATATAATGAAATCGACACCGATTAATAAGTACATCAATGAATAAAATACATTAAATAGAAAGTCGAGGGTGGGTTGCTGTTAACAATCAATTTGGACCTCAATCTGAATCTCAAGGATCCAACCTTAATTAGGGATCCCATAAAAATAATACGATCAGGACGAAGACACGACATTTTTATCGCAGTGCTTCAAAGTTTAATAAATGATTTCATTTCTCATTTACATTGTACCAAATGAAGGCACAATACTAATCGGAAATGAGGGCGAAGATTTTCATTAATCATTAAATGAAAGCGTTTAGAAACTTATTCAAAGAAAATGAAGATTACAATTTTTGTCATAAAATGACGAACTATAAGAAGCATTCACTAGCGCGTATGGTATACACAAAATAAAGTTCACGAGTTCAAAATTCTGCGATAGTACTGTTTGAGTATGTTCGTTAAATGCCTAAAACATATCGTTTTAAACAAGAGACAATACAGCAAACAGAGAAGCTAAAATCAAATTTAGTCTAAAATAGAAGAGATTCCAAACTTTGGTAGAAATTTACCTACATAAGAGAAATTGTCGGGAAGAAAAAATATTTACCGGGTAATTTCAAGCAGTCACACGTTTTGCATAAAATTACTGCTTATTTGAATGCAAAAACGACGAAGTGACTGAATATCGAATCGTACAATGCCGTACGAGACTAAAAATCAACCATTAAACAAATTTACACAGCCACGATTGACCACTTTATGGCAACACATCCATCCAGGCTGTATTTCGGGAAAGAATAAGTCATGAAGCATAACGTGGTAACAACGCGAAAAAAAATCCTTTCGACCAATGTTTCAAAATTGCATCTGCTTCCCTTTTCGTTCCAAAGGTACCTGAGCCACTCTGTTTTTAAAATATACCATCACAATTTTCAAATATCCCGGTCGAAGTGAACTCAAAAGCGTTCAAAGCGATCTCATCAATATCAAAAGACATCAGGCCAGACGCTCACTTAACTATACATGTTTTTTTTAGGGGGCCCTCACTTGAGAAGCCATTAAACGCTTATGTTTATTGGACGCTGAAAACCGAAGCGAAAGTAATAACGTCGGAGCTGCTTGGAAGTTTTCCGGCGGCCGCAAAGCTTCGCGGCCTCCATAAATAAACGCACACACGAATAAAAATACTGTCTCGGAGCTGAGAGCAAATAGAGAGGGAGCAGGATTCTTATGTGAACGAATGATAAACCAAATTGGAGAAGAGCTTATTGCGATGCGTGAAACACACTCTGCAGGATGAGAAGCCGTAAGATATATCCCAATCAATCCCACTTTTCGCGCGCAAAACGTAGAACATCTGTTAAAAATACGCATGTAAGTAACTTTAGTTCAATAAAAGTTTCCTTATTAATACTCTTGCCTGGGTAAATTACTTTAAAAATCTCTCAAGATTACGTTGGCCTCAGGAATAAAAGCTCTCAGGGACTAACACTATCGAAGCGAAATATATCACTTGAATCCTTTTTAGAGAAACTTTTAAAATGAACTTATCCGATCAAAGAGCGTCGCACTCCATCTACAAGGCAATTACGATCACAAAAAAAGAAAACCTATCCCTCCTTTCATTCAAGCAACTAATTTCATAGAACTTGAATACGATATGAGCCGATAAAAAAGGAATTCTGATATGAACTACATTGCAAGTATCTTTCAAATATCATCAAGACTACTGGGTTTGAAAGTTATTTCAGAACACAACGGTCAAACTGAAGCATCAGCAATCCTCACACATGACTCCTCGCGGCAAAAATTATTCTCAAATACTCACTGATATGCATTAACGATGTCAAACAAAAGGCACTGTTTCCTCATGTAAGTTTTCCAATGAGCGAAAACCTGATTTCGGTGCCCCTGATATCTACGCGCTTCTCCCTCCTCCTACAGAAACAAATGTGACGCATCAACCATCAGGCTATAATCCTCAAAAGAGACACAAACAACGAGAGAATTCTATGGCACACAACCGTTCAACATATGGCTCTTCTATATATAGGCACCTCAACTGCCAGGTTAAGAGGTCAAAGAGAAAATCATATCAATAAATAAGATTTCTTATGTTAGCTCAGCTTCACGGCTTTCAGAGAGATATCAAGACTTTTTTCATCGAACAGAAGCAAAAGAAAAGGTTAGAGAGAAAAGACACATAAAAACCCCATGCAAAATACTAACGTGTAAAGGAATGCCATGAATGGTATCGTTGGAAGCAATCGACAGAGCTAAATATACGTCACAGATAGGATTCCATGGTACTGTTAGGTTTTATGAGTTATGCGATCTAAAGGAAGCAGGTTTATCCAAGCCAGAGATCGTAGACGAATGGTGGAATAGAATAGAATAATTATTAAACAGCTGAACTCGGAGATACGTAAAACTACAATCAAAATATAAATATATGGTACATAAAATATATGGTAATATATGGTACGCGAGTCACCACGTGGTGCACGCTTAAGTTTTGTTAGTCGCAGGAAAAGAAAACAAAAAGTTCATTAACTTTCCGATATTTTACGCCTTTTCTTATTTGTGTCACGCTCATGGCTTTTCATTAAATTTTATGTAAAATTTTATAAAATAAGTGCACTCGAATCGTTTGCCAACCACTGATCGAGACCACTAGAGTAGAGATGACAGGAATAAAGGTGAACCAAGGTTCCGGCCGAACATGGCCTGAATATGTACCAGGAAAAAATTGAGTTTGATAGTCAATTAGGAATAAAATCGCCAATTACAGATAAAAACCGATGAATGAACTCCGTAGAGAAATTCCAGGTAAATTTCAGGGGCATGTTCTAAAAAATTAATCCATCACCCAAAATCATTGTCAATATGATATTACTGGCGGTATATCCGAATGAGACTAAGTAATTCAAGCACGAGATTATTTCGGCAGGTCGGCTTCCTTGCGAAATGAATGGGTGGGAATCACATTAAAAGGTGCGGGATTTGCAATCGGGGCCGAATGACAGGGCGCAACGAGCAGGATGCCGATATCCTGCGGGGCACGGAGCCAATTCCAGGGTAACGTCGATGAAATCTGCCGAGAACTAGGGAAGCCGACTCCAACAACTCGGCCGCTTGAGTGCATCGCCAACATTGCCACTGGAAACCGTTCAAATTGGGACCAATGATGGCATAAAAATGTATTCATGACGTATATCATATTTAACTTGAAATCACGTGGCAATGGTTCATAGATACCACGACAAAATACAACTCGTATCCCAAATAAACCAAATAAAATCCCTGCTTCACTCTCCATCGAAATAGGACTGGAACGAAAAGGATTACAAATTGCATCGCCGACCACGTCATTAGCCACGATTATACCCGCCACCCATTCATTTCGCTAACATCTCCGTTACGAAGTCCGCATCTGCCACCGAATAAATTCCGCTGGCTACGGCCGAAGCGCGCACTGGCGGGAAAAAAACCTCCATTTAATCGCATTATAGCGCCGCGTGCGTTACGCTAGGAAACCTTTGAAACGGAAGCGAAAATGTGACGTCGGATCCGCGCACCCACACGCCGAACGACGCCATCTCCCCTGCGGCGGCGAAAGAAGGAATTCCAGCGCGGTCCCCGAATTCATCTGCGAGCGCTCACTTTAACGTCACAAAAAATTAATAATAAAGTTGAGCGCAAAAAAATTACGAGATTCACGACTTGAACGCGAATAAAAAAACTATAATAGTAATAAACGAAATAAAATAAAAACGAAACGAGAAGGTAAAAAAATAAATAAATGATAAAAATAATGAAGAGAGTAGTACACGTCAAACCCCAACCACTCGAATCCTCTCCTCATTTTTTTAACTGCGCATCGCGCCGTCGTGAGAGAGAGAGAGAGAGAGAACGAGAAAAAAAGGGCAGCGAAGAGCGGAGAGGCAGCGATGCTGCCTCCGGGGGCTAAGGGTGTGTGATGAGGAGACGCTCGCTGGATGGATCGAGCTTTCCAGAGCAGCAAAACCTTTAAGGGTTAAAAGAGGAGCCTTTCGGTACGAGGCTTGGGAGGGGCGGGAGGTTGAGGGCGCCCTGTCATCGGGGACTGTGCCGTTCCCAACTGCTAGGGCTTGCCGCCGCCTCCCGCGGGGGCAGAGGGGGTGAGGCTGGAGGGGAAGAGGAGGAGGAGAGGGATAGGGGAAAGGCGGATGGTGTTCCCACCTTGCCCTCCACACATACAAGAGCAATCCCCAGTTCACACCACTCACGAAACGATCATCGTACATATATACGAATCTACCATCGTTAAACACAAAACGCTGTGTAAATGCACGTTGGTTCTGTCGTAACTTTTAGTTCCTTACGTCACCAACTTACCATGGTAAACTCTGTAATTACGAAATGATTTCTAAAAAACTTGGAAAAAAACGTGGAAAACAAAACTTACGAATGGCGGTAAACTTTTTTCATGAGTAATCAAGGAGGAAGGTCGGGAGCGGTTTTCAAAACATTTTCAAACATTTAAAGCTTCGCAGAAATGGGGATTTTCACATTGTAAATAGTAAACCTAACAAAAACTTGAGTAAGCGCAAAGATTGCGGAGAGAAACAAGAAATGATGATGCAAGATAGTCAAATAAGGGGAAAAAATATAGAGTAAGACTTTTTCAAATCTTTTTTTTCGATCAATAGTAACAAACTGTGGTTATTTGCTTTCAAATACACTCTCATAAGAAAAAAAGGGTACACTTCCACTTTAGGTAGCGATTGGTTATTTGCTTTTCTCCTCTTCGTTGGAAATCCTGGCGATGCTTGAATGAACTTACTACGGTAACAAAAGAATCGTCGCGAACACATGTCGATTTGGTTGTATGAGGGGAGGCGAGCGATGGTTGGGCGAACGGGTAATACATGGTCACGAACACATCCCACATCCTCCTCCACCTCCTCCTCCCGCCCCCGCCGCCACAACCGAAAACCACCGCCCAAGATCCCACCCCGCCTCCTCCCACACTCTCCCCACCCACTTCCGGTCCCACCCAGTATCCTTAAGGAATAGAGGAAGAGATGGGGATATTCAGGGAGGGGGCGGACGCCGAGGAAGGAGCTCCCAATATAGATTCGTCATTGGCGTAGAGGGAAAAAAATGGTAGTCTTACATGCTCTCTCCACAACCCACTCTCTCACTCTCAACGGTTTCGGCCCCTCCGAACGCATCACCTCTAAACACGCGCAAACACTAACAAAACAACCCGATGATTCCCCCCATGCTGCTTTACAGAGGCGAGGGACTCTGGAAACCGGGGTCACAACGAGGAATCGTTGAACTTGGGGGAAGAACAACACAATTAATATGGAGTTTTCACTTAGAGAGAATTTAGGACGGTACGTACAATCTTCTCTTGAATTTAATCCATCTCAAATTTTCTCCACACCCTGAGTAAAATTAAAACCCACTCAAAGGTATTCGAACCCGCAACCTTCAGGCGGGTGACTCGGATAAATAAATGGGGGAAATACTCGCGGTGAACGATAGATATTAATGCAGAAACGTACGGTCAAAATTGATAATGATTAATCATAAATTGATAGTGGAGTTTACAGGTGGCCCAGGCTGAAGATCTTCATTACGCCAACCATTACTTACGCCACCAATCGTATTAATGTAATAATTTTCAAAACTTTTAAGTTTTTACTCAGAGTCCAAAGACCTCTGCTTATGGCAGCATTATGCATATCTTTCGAAGCATTTATATCCTCTATTGTCGCCGTTAATATCGTAGAAAATTGAAATTTCTTTCCTTCCTCTTCTGCACTTTTCCGAAATTTTCTACCCCGACATCAGCGATGGCATGACCTTTCTTTAAAATGCAGAAAGATGGACACAAAGTTAGCCTCCGAAACGTTCGAAATAAAAGCAAACACCGGATTGGAAACCTGCGAACATTTCACCCTATTCATTCCTCGGGAGAACACCAATTCTGATGGAAGGATCTTACATTTTTCCTTCCATAGACAAGATGTCATTCGAACAGATTTTGTTTGTTGTAGGTGTTTCAGAGCGACACAGAGAATATTACCATGGCGCCTCGCTACATCTCTAGGTCTGACAGAAGCGATAAAAATAAGAGAGATACATTGCCGAAGAAATAGGTACAAAAACTCGTTCTTTCCACGCACAATAAGCGACAACAATAAAAATTGAGTTCCATTAATTACACTCCCATAATACACGTCACCATTTCACCTCCCAAAACCTTATCCCTAGCATATATACACGGCTGGTGTCCTAACACTTCCTGCCACACGCCCATGCGGTGGCTCGCAGGGTAGTGTAGATGAATAGACAGGAAAAGTACTAGCCTCCTTCTCCAGATCCAAGTAAATAACCAATTATTGAGTCGCTGCACTAAATAACGAGAAAATAAATAGAATATACTTCGGCCACTATATTACATCCGAACTTCGATAAGTCGGTCTCCATGGAAATCAAAACTTCTTAAAGGAGGGGAAATTTCGAGAGAGAGAGAAAAATTTGAAACGGCATGTAAGATGTGAATAAAACCGGCGAAAAGAAATATCTTTTAACTATCGAAAATTCTGAGTTTTAGGAGGTTTACGCTGGGCAAGATTCACTGAGTTCTACCGATTAAATTATCCAAGGCGAGATTTATGGGGATCAAATGATGTAAAATGCACGTCTCATTCAGCTAAGACAAGTTCCCTACACTTATAATAAACTGTAGCGATGTTCCAGGAGGCAGCACAAGAAAACTGATTTTCTTTACATTAAAAGGTTTAATCCGAGAGGTCGGGTGGACAGGGACTCTATATACCCGACTGCCTCAAAATAATCACTCTACCCTAAACATCTATGGCAATTTCTAGCGTAGCTCGTCTCCGTTCGATACCCATTTCAAAATGAAACAAAAAATGAAAAACAATTGTAACTTTCCACACAGAATTTTTAATCTTTGCCGACCATGGTTTCAGCACCTAGTGCCATTATCAAGGGCATTGATAATGGCACTAGGCGGCTGAAACCATGGTCGGCAAAGATTAAAAATTCTATGTGGAAAGTTACAATTGTTTTTCATTTTGAAATGGATATCTATCGCTTCCACAAAATTGAGCCTGATATGCTTTTATATATCCGTTCGATACTTTTGAGAGCAAAATTAAATTAGATTTTTTTATTATATTCAATGCTGCCAGGCCATATATATCCAAACTAGCAATTTAAGACTTGCTGGGATAAGGACTGTTCCCCTGATCGACTGGTTGCACGACGCATAGACCCGCCAGAGTTCAAGGGTAAACCCTTGAATGCGTGAATGAACGGGATTAGAAAAATGACCTGATTACAGGGCATGCATTTACGCATTCGTCCAAGTTGGTAAGGTTACAACATGACTTTTTGGTATGACATGCATTTCTTCATTCATTCACTCGAAAGGGTCCAAGCGTGACGTAATCAGGCCTCAAGAATATCACGCCCGCCTCAAAGCACAAATTGTGATTACACCTATGCGGTTAGTAAACTTCATCGATTTTTTCTGAGGAAAAAATAAACTCAGGATAGCCGAAAGGCAGAGCAACTGTCCCACCCTGTCTTCCCGAAAAGACGCCTTTACTCTTAGGGAAATCTTAGACTTCTCTTAATCTCTTAGGGTAATTAACGTTCCAGGATTGAGTCGCCTTTATTCAGTGTCTCCAAGGTCGTGTGCCCTACCACCTCAATCCGCACACGCGCGACCGAAACCACAAGAGGAGGGGGCACAACGCAAGGCCTTCAACCGACGACGCTAAGGGTTTCGTCCGTCCACCCACCCACTCACCTCCCCGGTAGCAACCGCCCATCCACCCCTTCCCTTCCACACCCCTTTGAAAACCTTGCACCGTCCATCCTTGAAACTACCACCGAGGAGTAGTCACGGTGGTATAAGACTTTCATATTCCAATGGGTCTATCGCATGGCGATATAAATTTTGCATCACATACGCGATGCATCGCATTACTATCTTTTACCATAGAACCATCAGCACGGAGGAGTCGATAGAGGCGCAGTGACAGCCTTTCCCAAAAGTAAATTTTTACATTCATCTACATCTGCATACTAGAGCCTCCGAGCGTGTGGCAGGGGGTGTTAGGACAACAGCCTTGTAAATATGTAAGGTATAAGGATTTGGGAGGTGAAATGGAGACGTGTATTATAAGAGTGTATTTAGTGGAGCTCAGTTTTTACTGTGGTCGCTTATTGCTCACGGAAAGAACAAGGTTTTGTACCTACCTGTTCGGCAAAATATCTATCCTATTTAATCGCATCTTTCAGACCTAGAGATGTAGTGAGTCGTCATGATAATATTCTGTGTCGCTCTGAAACACACCAGTCCTGAATTTCTCAATCGAGTTAAGCCTAGCGCAACCTCAGAGTCTCTAGGGGCTCCCACCTTAATCCCTCTAAAAGTTTTGAAGCAATGTATGTTCGCTCGTAGCAGTTTTTGACGAAGTGTGCAGCTTTCCTAGGATTTTATTAATTTTTTTGGTTAAATATGTGTGGCCATAGTCCAAAATCATCGCGGCGGGTTCGAGGTGTGGCCTAACCAGAGCGAAGTAACATTTACGTAAACAGGAAGAATATACATGGTCAAAATAATTTTATGGCATTTTTAAACCCATTAGTAATATTTTTTGATAACAAAAAATTATTATGAATATCGAGTCGTAGCCTCTAGTAGCATCAATATTGTACGTCGTATTACATTGCGTTACCTCGCGGTGCATCGCCTAAAATTGTCTATCGACAAACATCACTCACCCGCATGGAAGGCATTACATCGCATGACATCACATCGCTTCGTTTCCAGCAGGGTATCGCAATACATCGCAATGTACGGAAGATCAATATCGCAAAGCAATATCTCCGGCATATTGCAGTCGTTGCACCGCAATATCACCAAGCGCCTCGTTCAGAGGTTTCCGCGGCAAACCTTCGGTTCCAAGCCCGCTCATCGAACGCTCGCCTCTAACTCCCCTCAGCACCGGCTCCTGGTGAGCAAGATTTCAGCCATAATTAAGGCCGCATGCCATTCATTGACAGGAGTGATAATCAATTTCAGAATAAGTTCAACTGTTTCATTAGACTGGCATCGCATATGGCGGCCGATGCACCGAAATATCGCGAAGGGAGAAGAGACAGCAGGGGGAGGGACGTCAGGGAAAGTAGGCGGTAAATGAGCTGGGTAATCACAATATGTGAGTGGACGGGGAGGGCGCGGGAAATCTCTTCAGCATATCGACGACCCATGGTGACGAGCAGCGCGATCGAGAGGACGAAAATTTCTCAGGAAAAGATAAAACGAACGAAAAACGCGACGCGCCAAAGGGTAATGGCGGGAATCCGCGCGCATCCCCGCGGGTTTATATTTACGACGGCGGCGGGTCGAATGGGGGAGCGATTCATTTGACGGCCGTCGCCGCCACTATTTCATTTTCGCCATTTTGAAAAAAAAACAAGTGAGGGAGGCCGCACGGATGGAACGCTCGCGGGCGGGGAGAGGGAGGAAGGCCAGAAGGTTTCTTTTAAGGGCGCGAAGGACGCGGAGCCAACCAAGATGACTCCGGCTGAGAGGAGTGGGAAGGGAGGTGAAGGGGGAAGAGAGTGAGAGAAAAAGAGAGAGAAATATAAGTGGAGAAAGGAGAAAGAGGGAGAGAAAGTAGGGGGCGTGAGGGAGACTGAAGTGGAGAAAAAGAGAGAGGATTAAAAAATAAACAGATTCCCTCCCCGCAAAACATTTTCTTTCACATTTTTTTCCGGGCTTGTTTCTTTCGCGAACACGGGAGAAACTGGAGCAAATGAGATACCCTGGTGCGCTCGTCCTGGGAATCGAATCCATTGTTTCACCAAGGCAAGGGAAAAACCATAATGTACTGTGAAGAGAGGGAGAGGGGGGAGGGAGAGCGACAGATAGAGAGAGTAGAAGAGAAAGAGATAAAAAAGGCATGCATTGCTAACAGAGCTGCTGCCATCGTCACCGGAAAATTAGAAATGTCATTCCGCGGCAGAAGTGGCACGGCGAAATTACGTCACGTCGAATCCGCTCACTTGCCCATAAATTTTATCGTGTACAAGACTGAAAGAGGTCAGGGCCTCGCGATGCATTATTTGGCGCACTTTAATGCAAGCCGCAAACGGCAGAAGAATGAAGCTCCGGATCATAATAAAATCGGAAAACGTGGGAAAATCACTCGAGGGATTATGAGAACTCAAATGACGATACTAAGCAATATGTCCAATTTTTTTAACATTTTAAACTATGATCGATGCACGAATTGGGTCAGAATCGGCACGGAAAATTTCTTGTTTACTCGAAGACAGAAATGTGCCCTATCCGTAGATTAATATCATTAACGACCAAGAGCTTGGAATAAATGATGGAAGTATGAACAAAAGGTTAAAAAAACTACAACAGCAATATAAAATATTGGTTGTAAACATTTCTGTAACATGTTTTATTGCAAGTCCTTGAATTTTTGTAGAAGTTCAGTCTTTGGAAGACTTCTCTTCCATTTATGGGGAGTAATATGACTAAAGAAATTAATCAACTTGTGTAAATTCACTATAATAAACTAATTTAACAAGTCCGGAATTGAGGGAGTGCACGCCAGTTACACCTGTCAGTCACTGGTAATATACATAGTCTCTACGAACGTAACTCTGAGTGTTAGTTTGCATCACTTTCGCCTTGAAAAAGGGACTAAATATGCAAGCTTGCTATTAAATTAAATCAGTGTCTATTCCATTGACTATCTCGTCCTTCCATTGACTATCTCGTCCAAATAAAGACGGGATAACCATAATAAATATTAATAACGCGTTTTCAGCTGCTACAAAGCATCACAGGGATTCGTATTGTTTACGCCTTGCCTGAGTTTCACTAGGGCCGCAAACTTAAGAACACAATGGTACAGCCTTAATTGGGTATGGTCGTTTCCTTTCTCATACAAACGAGTAGGCCAGCAGTTCTGCGGGCAACCGGATATGAATGTTTCGTGATATGCTTGAATAAACACGGCAGTTACTCCAAAAAGCAATCGTTGAGCGCGTACTACACGCCAAGCGAGGTCAGCCTCACATACTTCGCGTTTACCTAATTCATGCGCGCATGCAATGCCCATATGTGAGGAAGGAAATTTTGGAGACAGGTGACACAAAGAAGGAAAACATCTGAAAACTACAGATATGAGAGCCACATAAGACTAATTTACACCTCCAGATAAATAAGAAATCAAACAACCTTCGAAATTACTGAAAGGCACCGTGCATTCGAAGTTCATTTTGCGGAGAAAAAATTCACGGCCGCAAAAATAAGCTCTTATTTACTAAGACATTATACCAAGGCGGAAATTCGGGTGTGAAACAGCCAAATTTTGCTTAAATTCATGGGTGAGAAACACTGACACTCAAAATAAGACATGGAAATAAACAGCAAACAATAAAACAATTATTACTATAATCCTATAAATTTATGACAACCTTCCGCAGTTTTAAAAGGACGTTTCGACTTCACTACATTTCGTCAGTCTCAATACCATGTTCCCCCTCCAGAGCTAAGGGAATGTAAAACAAGATTAGCAGAAGGAATCGTCATGCATGCTAAGGGGCCATCGTTTTTGCCATCGCCAGTGCTTCAGTCTTTACAATATTTTTGGTCAAATTCTCGGCGATCTTACTTGGGAGGAATACACCCATCGCAAGGATAAAAAATTACCCGTGAAATTTTCAGTTTTTATATTTTGCTCACCAGAACTGATTTAACAATTAACAAAAAATTCCAGCACACGCACAAATGTAAAAAGTAAACAAACGTCAGTTTTCTACCTTTCTTTGCCAGATGTATTAAAATATTAGGGATAATATCAGAATTATCGACTATATTCCATTGAACCCATCGCTACTCTTAAATGTCCCTGTTTCAACCTCCCAGAATTCTAGCTGTCCATTCCCCAAACAATCAGCGAGCGCTGAGTATGTGAGGGATGAAATTAAACGGTGTAACCAGTCAGGTCAGCTAAAATAAAAAAAAATGATGGAAAATAATCACGTACTTTTAGCCTCGCGATTTCAATCATGTGACTGAGTCAATGCAATTCTCTCCAAACTTCCTCAACCTACGCTAATCCTTTTATTTTGTTTAGTTCCTCATTCCACCTCTCTCAACCCAAGGTATTTGTCCATTACTACTCTTCGTTGGATGCTGAAGATAAAATGAACCGAAAAAAAGAGAAATTATGAAGTTTACAGAGGAGCATAAGAGGAAAAGACCATGTGGACAACCATACAGAAAAGACGAACTAGATAGATTGGACACACCCACAAGACAAAATGGTTTTCGAAGAACGTAACTGAAGGTGAAATAGAATTAAAGGTCCCCAGAGAATAAGTTCATGGATCAGATAAAGAGGATAGTACATCGGAGGAGCTACCAAGAGGTAAGGGACCTAGCATTGTATATGGAAGGGCGGAGGGCTGCAGTCAACCACTCTTAGGATTGAACGACCAATGACTCCTCGTTGGATTTTCCCCTCAACTTTCAAGCATGCTTATAACAAATTCACTATGCCAAACGATGATGAGCCCTTTCCATCGCGTTTTTCGCGTGCCTTCTTATATATCTCCATCCCTCTTTTTCCTTGTTTCTTTTGCTGCCATGGATGATAATTTGCCTGCGTTATTTTCGCCTAGCGCCACTTCTTTTCTAGAATAAAGGAGCACGAGCTAGGTTCCCACATTTAAAAGAGCACAATATGCAACGCATATCCTTGATCGATGAGGAATGACCCTTATATTATCGTTTCTAGTTCCGGGCACGATATCCGTCGAGAATGTCAGGCACGAAATGGAATAGAAAAAAAATACCAGCAAGCATGTAGTCGCAAACGCTATGTATCAGGAAAAGGAACTCCCATCGTACTACGAATAGAAGGATTTTATATTTTGAGATTTAAATATTAATATAGGGGATGATTAAGCACCACACTCTCATTAAAACCATCCAAACCGATTTGAACGCTCTTAGTAGTTGGCCAGCGAAGGGTTGAGGAAATTCAGAAAAGTCTTGAGCCAACCTGAGACTTAAAGAGAGTAGTTATAATTGCGTTCACAGAAGTAAGTGTACTCAACTACTTCGCGAATCGAAGTGAGAATCGAGATTCTCAGAGAAAAAACCGGAATGGTTATGGTAGCTTACAAGCAAAATACGATGTAAATTTATGCAGCCAAAAATAAACGTATTAAGATTATGAAGAATATAGAATTCCAGAAAAGCGAGCACCCCAGACAAAATAGGGGAAGTAAGCAATAAAATTATTGTCCCAGAAATAGACGAGTCTACTCAGATGAATGGGTTTCATAGAGAAGTTCATCGATAACTTGTTATCAGAGCAAATGAATATGAATCAATCACTGAATTGATAAGATTCTATTTTCAACGTGAATAAGCATGACGCACAGCGAGACATTCCCTTTAAGTAAAATTAAGTTTCCACTAATGCACGATTTATTTACATGTCTCAAGGATGAGGCTACGGGAGCAAATGAAAAAGAAGCTAAGCAATGTAAAGAGCATGAAAAAGTTGCCATCGACGCATTATCACAGCAACGGTCCTGAAAATGCTTGCATTTGATCATTTTTTACATTACCGAGATGGTGTCCGTGACGGAAATTTTAGCTGGCATACGAAATGAGATGGTACTAGGAAGCGACAAAAGTGTTCGTCAAATGTTTGTCAATAAATAATTCTATTACCAAAAGGACAGGTATTATTGGTAAATAACGTATGATATAATTATTAAGTTCCGGATAGTGACGAAACAGCTATGCAGTAATAAAGCTCATCTATATGGATATTTGCTACCGTAACAACCGGCTTATACGTCCACTAGAAGTCACAGCTCACGTCCATAGCAGCCACTATCCAAGACGACTTTTTCTCTAAATCGTGTATAGTAGACGGGATGATCACATTAGATCGTTTATGAATAAACGGAAATATGCAACCTAGGACACGTCAAACGGAGCCATTGTAACACTCCCTACAAGGTCAATATTTTACCACCCTTTCCACCGACAGGAAGACTTTGCATCGACATCTTTTTTACGCTTAAACTGTAGAGTTCAACTTTCCAAGAATAAGTGGGGTGGCTAGCGAACGTATACAGCCAGAATGCTTGAGATGAGTTCGCAATTCACATGTCTGAGACACATCACGAGATAAACATTACGTTTTCCGACCAATGTGATTAGGCGTGATGTAGATAACTTATTATGGGCCAAATAATGAGCTGAAGAAATAGATATGTACGCGGCTGCAACGCGATTAACTTCCCACCGCGAGGACAAATGGGTTGAAAACCGAACAAGGACGGAAGTTTGTCACTGGTGATCTCTAATTGTTTGCTTTGAGGAGAGTTCTTCGAGTACAGTATTCGTTCCGTCTGATGTGATGTTAAAACGTGGTCCCCTCGGCGTCCTCCGTAAACAGTAAGCTAATGTCGGCGGCAGGTTCCAGTCCTCCCTTCGGCGCAACTTTCAAATTCTAATACCTTTTTTCTTATTCCGAAGCGCCTTTTCACGCGGAACACACTTGAAATGTAATTTACATCTACATACTACCCTGCGAGCAACCGGATGGGCGAGGCAGAGGGAGTTAGGACACCGGCCATGTAAATATGTAAGGTTTTGGGAGGTGAAATACTGACGTGTATTATGGGAGTGTATTTTGTGGAGCTCAGTTTTTACTATGGTCTCTTACTGAGCGTTGAAAGAACGAATTTTTTCACCTATCTGTAGGGCAATGTATCTCTCCTATTTTATTGCATCTTTCAGAACTAGATGTGTAGTGAGGTGTCATGATAACAATCTCTGTGTTGCTCTGAAACCCAACAGTTCTGAATTTCTCAAGCAAGCTAAGCCTAGCGTGTAGCCTCTGAGTCTCTAGGGGCTCCCACCTTGTAATGACGACGACTAAAATTCACCGACCTAGCATGCGTTTTAAGCAAGTTTTTAAAAATTCAGGCACAAAAATAATGAAAAGCAGGCAAGGGTTCTTCCCCACTTCGACGCGATAAGACAGCATCTCTCCTTGTGGTCGAGGACAAGTTCTCGGAAAGTTGAAACCGAAATACATTCGAGCAGGGCCACTCAAAGATGAAAAGTTGGACCTAGATTTCACTTCGCAAGGCGGACTAGTAATCGCCATAAAACGCCCTCAACGGGAGCTCTAAAATTACACTGAGCGCACTTCATTCGAGGCTTCTGGAACGAATCTTAGAAGACGCTCTCCTTTGACCGGGTTTCGATGCCCCTCCCCCGCCCCCCTACCTCTTCCCACCCACAGAACGCACTGTCGAGCCGAAAAGGTGGGTCGCCGACATATGGCGCCAAACCTGGGCCCGTCAGCCCAAACGCCCCGTGAAACGCATGTCTCTCTTCAGTTATCCGCATTCTCGCATTGATTTTTCGCGCGCAAGCCGTATAGAAACACGAAACATTTCACGGCAAAGTTTGGACGGCTCGTACTTCAGTCGATAAAGACTTTGCTGAAAGGGATTTGAGAGACGCGGGCCTCTGTGTATTCCGAGGAGAGTGAGGAGAAATGTAAGGTACGATGACGTCAACCGCTTCAAAAAAATATGCAGACTAACATCCTCCGGCCACGTCCTCACTTCCATCCACGTCCAGTTTCGAATGTTTTTCATCTATTTACGCAAGTTTCCCAGCTACACGCCGCCCATTCAAAGCCAGAAGACGGAAGATAATTCTAAGCTAGTCCATGCAACATCACGATCATCAGTAATAGGGATCACTCGGTGGAACACTTTCACATCCAACTTTCTTAAATGAAAACGACGTTATATTCCACAATAATTTTTAAATTCACTCACCACCGACCATGGTTTTCAGTATAAATGTACCTTAATAATGGCACATATGTACTGAAACCATGGTCGATGGTGAGTGAATAAAAAATAAGTGCGGAATATAATGTTGTTTTAATTTATGAATCACGATCATCATCTTTTATCTGTGAATTACATACGAGTTCACAATTATTTTCCCAAGGCATCTTTAAATGAAAACAGCACATCTATGACGAAAGCTTAAATCACGAGTGTCGCTTAAGACATTATGATCCGAATATAATTGAAAATACTTCTTTATTAATTTACCATCAGTCCGGAATCAGTCTCTTGGGCCCATGCATCGGGATTTGGCAACAAACACAAATGGACATTCCTAATCAGCCATGTCCTTGGTGCTGATAAATCATCAGAGGTGGGAATCGTACCCACCACCGGAGCTGGCAAGAGTAATTACAATACGATTACGATTAGTAATTACGATTGTAATTTCAAAAATGTTTTCTGCATACAATTACTCTATGTTCAAAGTAAATATGCGCTCATTCTAAAATAAAATTAAAGGGAAAGCTTTACGAGTGGAGCTGATGATTCCCTCCAGAGTTACTCGCGCACTCCAAGGAAAACTGATGAGGGCCCTCACACGTATTTTTACTATTGTACATGACGATAAAATCTACCCATGCGAAGTGCAGCGCACTTAACTAAGCTTCAATTTTATGGAGACATGATTGAAATCGCGACAGCTATTTTCGAGATAAAAGTGTTCGAACAAGATGACGGTATTCAGAAACGGATCATAAGTTACCCTTTCTAATCACAGAGTGAAATAAAGCACAACAGTGATATTTTGAATTCTAAGCAAAAGTTAATTTTTTCTTCCCCCCATTGATTTTGACGGGTAAACTCTCCTAAGGCATAATAAAATCAACTTAATTTTAGACGCTCCCATCAACTTAAGCAACCATATGCGTCTCAGGTGCACCAATTGGTAATTTAAGATAAATGAGCGTTATATTCACGGTTAATGCGTAAGGTTCTCAAACGGTCAATCACTCAATCCGACAGCTTCCTCACAAGACAATTTGAACCATAAAATGTATGGAATTTAAACAAGATCCAATTATTTTAAAATCGAAGGGTTCTAATAAAACAAACGGAAGACAGAAGACAAAACAAAATCGCATCTCATCTAAATCAATGGCCAACCAATTTAGACTCCGCGTCCGTTAATACAAAAAGAACAGAACGTTGATTAACTGTTTAATTATTAGAAACCACTTCATAAGAACCCCCAGGAAAAATTAAGGAACCTTGATTGCCACAAGTTAAAATATCACAGGCTGAATATTTTAAGGAAGTACCAGGTGATAATCCATTACCCGACAAGCCTTCACAATGGGAAATTAAAAAAGTAAAACCCCTTTACGTTCTACTTTCTTCAAGAAACGTGGACGTCGCACAGGAAATTTTATAAGCTTTTAGCTACAAAATTTAAGGAAAACGGCCTTAGCGGTGGCGAGTTTAGCGCGATAAAAACGATTCCAAAAATCGGTCGGTTAAACGAAACGTTTCCCTTGAATTCTCATGCGGTCTCGCCTACCAATGTTATTCGGGGCAATGATTAATCCCTCAGTGTCAGCTTTAAACTCATACAGCTTCTCGTGGGCAAAGCCTAGCAGAAAGGATCTGGAATGGTAACAATAGGCCCACCTAACTCTCCGCATTGCGGTGATTAATGGGCAGCCGCGGCGGCGCCACACCAGGTTCTACAGACCCCATTCGTTCACACGAAGGTGAGAAGGGCATATGGAGAAGCGAAGGCGCGGTCATGAATCCAGTAAATGCACCCTCCGAGGGAGGGGCTACATTTTGTAATCACCGCAAAGAGACCCCCCCGGGAATTCAACCCGCTATCATGGTCCAATACCAGTTTTTCCGTGAACACCCATACTTCGTCACGTAAACGTATTCATTGAGTTAAAATATCTATCTAATCATACACAGAAACTAAAAAAACTGGAGAATTTGAATCCTTTCTCAATTCGTAGAAGATTTAAATGAAAGGTGGCTATTCTTAAAGGACACTTGGTCTTCAAAAAATCTTTTTACTGGGTTAGCACACGTCAAATTATTCCATGAAGTAATTTGACCATTTTTGCTACAATCTATTTATGCATGCACATATCAACATGTTTGACAGTTGAATGTGATAATTTAAAAAAATTCCCCGATTCTTTTCACAGTCATTCTTTTTTAGCATGACGTGCGTCAAAATTTGAGATTTTGCACGTTTCATCTTTACTCAATGAATCAAGAAATAATAATCACAGGGAACGTCCACTGAAACAGTACAATTCCACACAAAATGGTGTCTGTTTCCATTTCCAAAAAACATTCCCGCCAACTTTTCTTTTATTCCTTTCATATTCCTGAATTGTTGAAAAAGAATGAATTCAATATTTTTTCCATGAAAAAACGGGCTTCCAAATCAAGAACTCCGTATGGAGTTCATGTAAACATATTTTTCAATGGGTGATTTCATTGGAATGACTTTATCCTAATGAAACAATCGGATTCGAAACTAGACAAAAAGTAGGTAATAGAATAACGAGCGTTTCCTCTCACTGCTTATCAGCAGCTCATGCGAGTAATTATAGCAAAACAGATGTCGTCTAACTCGTAGTAATGACAATATTAAAAAAAAATACATGGCCAACAGTTGTGTTCAGACAAGTTAGAGACACCTGTCTGGCTTAATGTCACGGGGAGGTTAACTATAGCAACTAGAAACTCAAGTTCATAGTGATGGTACCCTCACCTCCTATCGTTTAGCCTCTCCCGCCATTTAGATAATATTATGGACACTGACAAGTTTTATCGGTAGGTAACATACACTGCATTAACCCTTATCACTCAAACCTTTCTCTCCGGCCCTTAAAAACGTAATTAAAGAAAAATTTGCACACGTTAACGTGTCAATACTCAGCCTTCAAGTCAAGGGAAAATGGAAAGAGGGACTAGGCCCAACAATTTCATCATTAGCAATGCCATTTTTTCAGTGGTACAAATTTTCATCTTGGTGATATTAGGTGAAACCCGATGTTCTCATTTTTTTAAATCAGGTGGTGCGCTCAAATTCAATACATTTAAAAGGTATGAACATTTCATTTTCAAAATTGAAAAGAAGCTCGAAAATAAATAAACATGTATGCTTCCTTTCACTTGATACCTAGCTCACAAGAACAAGATAATCTGTTCAGTAGGCTGAACATGCTTCGTATTAGAGTAATAAGGATTTGCCAGAGTGAATTGGGACAAGGAGACCTACACTAAGTCGGAGTCACTTTTATCACCGATAAACTAGAGGGCTAGTAACTCAACCCAGAAAGCTAGCCAAATTCTCATAGGGGGTTCAACAACATTCTACGCTAGGGTGGTCCGCGACATTTCCTCCCTGAGTTACAGGCAAAACTCTCCCCAGGATGTTTTTGCTATTAATGATTTGTGCCCAACAGGTTCAAAATCTGAGCGACCACAACCGAAATAGCTCGGAGCTCACTTCACCCACATCCTTGCGTTTCTAATGCCTGGAAGGATGAGCTTCCGGATGAGAGGAAAGATGGACGCAAAGAGTTGATGAATCATAACACGCCCCATTTAGTACCACTGACGACCGTCAACTATTAAGGCCAGGTATCCATTGAGTCGTATCGTAGGAAGTCCATGTCTTCGCCACCGAGCAGCCAGCGAGGATGGCGGCCATAAATACCTTTGTCTCCACCTAAGGGAGTAAGGGCTGCCTACTTTTTCCTATCACAGATGGTTCCGGGCCAACGACACCTCCGTGACCACGATGGCAACCCAAGAGCTCTGCCTAATTAGTCCAAGGAACTCTTACATTGAACCTACGCGTACAAATTTTAATTAGGGAAGCTCTCTTCAAATTAACCACCACTGTATCGTCGGACTTCGAAGAAAGGCGTCACTTGAGGTGACCGAGCGGCTAGGTAAGGTATAGTTGGAAACGTGTTATTTCTACTGATGTTTTACAGCCAAAGGCACACGCCTCCTTTCACGACTATATTCTGTAGCTTGGCCCAGGTCCGATTCTCTTTCTTCCTCTTTCCCGCTTACCTAACACCCTACCCTACCACGGCCTTCAAGAGCCGTTTAACGCACAGTTAAGGATATCACGAGAACTCGTATCGCCGCAGCATCATTGCCAGGAAAGCATACTACGATTATTTTTTGTCCAAACTAAGATAGGGATAACGCATTTCATAGCAAGATGCAGGATCGCTATACTTAACCATTGATATTTAAAGAGATCACATACAACATCTTAACCATTTCTCCACAGGACTTGCATTCTAAGGTGAGCAAGTTTGCATTCCAAATTAGCTCCAAAAATCGGTAGAGATGTAACACGAGCAGTGTACACTAATAAGGGAGACTTAACCACCAAAAATACTTTCTCCGCGGGCATCCATCGAAAACTGAAACGTAGAATATTTTTATATCACTCAGGAGAGCACTTGACTATTGGACCCAACACGATGATAACTAGACGAACGACCATTGCTGCAGACTCAATTTATGACTAAGGGCTGCGTTTAATATTTTCATACTTCGAACTTCCTGGTGACATATTTTCCCGTCAGAATCGTGATATAAGGCTGTCAATAGACTCTTGCAATTTGGACATTGAAAATCTCAAACAGATATAGTTGTCACATGAACCCAACACACCTCGCGGTGTCAGCATGAAGGTGAGGACAAGTATGTTAGAACCCAATTTCACCAAATACAAATGCCTTTGGGCAACTGAATGCTCTGACACATGGATGAAATTGTTATTGAGAAAAGGACATTATTTTAACTACCTCAATAACGCTTAAGGAGAAATAATTAAGACAAACACATCAGAATAAACCCTATAAAGCCTCAATATAATTATTCCACGTGATTAAATTTCTACACATCGTTCTTCTTCCCCGTTGGAGGAAATTTATTCCTTTGCTTCTATTTATTCATCGCGCACGATCGACAGAGCGCTAACAAGAAGGATGGTGGAGCCCATTTATTTCGACGAAGACTCTTGGGACCAAATCTATCACCTCCAGAAAGACACGTAAGCACGGGAAGGCAATTAAGGGAATCCAGGAGGAAAGAAGAAGTAGAGGAGATCGATAACAAGGAGGAGAGACTGATACAGAGAGAGAGAGGGAGAAAAGAGACGAAGACAGTAATGAATTCCTTCCCCCGATATGAGCGGCTGCCGCGGCCGAAAACCTCATCAGACTGCTCGACCCCCACTCCACAAAGAGTAACCCAATTCCGCATCGCCATGGCTACGCGAGACAATCGCTGGGGAGAGGAGGGCTACTTGGCCGGAGATCCCGGAATTATACAAGCGCCTAAGTGGAAGACGCTCGCCCTCCTCCTGACGCAACTTCACCAGCAGAATAAGGGAGTCGGATAGGAAGAGTTTCAAAAGACAATGTAAAGTGTTAAACTTCCCCTTAATATGCCCAAAAATCCAAAAAAAAATTACCATTTATACCTCGTCACACGAGTTTTCGCGATTAAATTAACAGCATTATACGGGAGCGTTGGACATGGAATGAATTACACAGGTGTTTCGGGTCTCCCCGCCGGGCTTAAAACCTCCCTCTCGGCCTCAATCTCTCGCCTATGAGGAATGAATTACACAGGTGATTCGGGTCTCCCCTCTGTGCAAAAATATGAATTACACAGTACACCCATCACTGGCGTGATAAATTTCGTAAAATACACAACATTCTGAAACCTCAGGCTTCAACCCGAGGCTCAGCTTAAGCCGCCAGGGTAAGTCAACCCAATACACGGGCCGGCAAAAATTGACGAAACAGTTGGCCGCACTGCATGGACGTAATCGGCGCGAAACTCTCCTCCAACGCAATCAGAAAGGCATTGGATTAACTCCGAATTGATCAAATGTCGGGTCCATGACCTCTTATTTTACTGCTTTCCCCCTCGCCCCCGCGTCAGGCTAAGATTTTCAGCCCATGAAAAGGGTTCTCGAAAACGAGCGCGAAAATGCGTGGAAGCCAGTCAAAAATCCAGTTTTTGTCCCTTAGTTAACAAAATTCTTTTTCTATTTTGTTATATATAAAAATAGTTTATTCACTGTATTGTAAACGTTTTATCGAAATTTGTAAACCATTTTGTTTTTGCTATCGTTTTTTGCATGGTTTATTTATTTGTCAGTAGCCCCAACACAGGATTATTCCTTAGGGGCTATCTATGGTACTACCACTCTGTATTTCCTGAAAAGGAATCAAATTATTATTATATTATAATATAAAAAAGTTATCTTTGTTTGAAGGTAAATGTATATTTTTATTTGTGATTATTATATTTATGAATGATTTATGACCAAAAATAAGTAAAAATATTCCTTGTTGTTGTAAATTTATTGTGACCCATCCAAAGGGAAATTACAGAATGTAAACTATTTGTAAATAAATTTATTTATTTATTTAAAAAAAATAAAATAAAAAATATAAAAAATAAAAGCGTGAAAAATCAATGACAAAGAAAAAAGGCAGCCAGACCCTTTCCCTTCGCCACCTGTGGTTTCCCGGAGGTTCTTGTGGTCAGAATATCACACGATTTGGGAGTAATAGAGCAAGTCCAAAGAGGCTTCTCCTGGCTTTGAACGTAGGTAACTCCTTCAGTAGCTGAACACTCCTCAAAGGGCTACCATGACTATGGCAAATGACAATGAAAAGCACCATGGGATAAAATACGGAATTTAGACCAATTCTGCTTCCCAGGCCACCGAATTGCCTAAAAAATGAGTTAAATTTCCCTAACGATGAAGCCACATATACTAGGTATCATAAAGATTATATAATGAATAAATTAAAGCGGGTTGAAGGGTTGACATCCTATTCGCAGAATTTCTGAATTCTACAAAAAATATACCACCTATTCTCTTAGTTGAATGATTGAAAGCATTGCCAAAAGAAATTTTAATATATTTCTGAGCATGACTAACTGTAATTCATAAGAAATCGAGGCAATTTTAATTAATAGCACTATGACATAAATACCATCATGGTTGACTCCTGGATCTCACCAATATCCATTATACGCATCGGAGTCTAGCTGATTGCGGGACGCTTATGTGGTTACAAAATTGCTTCTAAAAAGTCCACGAAAACCTCAGACACGTACTTCTCTAATTAATTTCCTTCTTCATATCCACTTATTCCTAAGCCATCCTCATTTAGTCATAAATCATATTCTCTGTCTTCCCCAAGACCTCTTACGCAATAATCCCTTATCTCGTCCATAGGTATCCCACTACCCCATCTTTCCCATTCCATCCACTTCGACTGTCTACTCCTGGTTTCCTCCAACAGCTGAATTTCTTCCGAACCCATAACTCAAACGCATCCAATCTTCTCTTACCTCCTTCGTGTCCATCATGAACAATGCCTTCCCGTTTACACAAATAATGTCCAAGAGGTTCTCACGAGAGATCGATAAGAGAGCCTCTTGCAAAGATTTCGAGAATAGAGGAAAATTGAGGAGAGACCTGGCATCGGTACTACCGTACTCCATAAGAGAAGTACCACGGGGTCCACAGTTCAACGTCATATCCGAGAGACGGATTACTGGACGTGAAGTGCGCCCTTGAATACATCTGAGTAATGAATGGGGTACATGTTAATGCTCTAGGATACTCTTCGTAGAACTGAATCATGTTAAATGATATTCCGCTGGTAAATTCCACACCGTTTATTCTCAACGGCCACGGTTTTGTCGTACGATATGGATAACATAATGACTTTGACAAAGACAATAATGACATTCTATTAAGAAAACATCGTCGGTGAGAATCAAAAAGTGAAAAATTTACCTAGTGAAAATCCAATTAACATAGAATCACGCATCCACAGAAATAAATCCTCCTAATGTTTCGTATTCCGGATCCGACCATGGGTCTCGGGATGGGAAGCCGGAACTCACCAAACCAACTCGATCCCCGGCAAAAGTATTCATTCCACAGGAAATAGGCAAATATGTTCATCTTTTTACGGAAAGCTTGCACTCTCAATCACAGAGGATGAAGCTAGGATACGGCCGCGCTCCACTAACACTCCTCAAACGACAGAGAGAGAGAGAGAGATCACAAGTCCGCCTCCCTGCTCCGCGCAGCCTCCGCGCGGGCACGCAGGCATACCGGAGCAAAAGAAGGGAGTGTCGCTCGCACGCCCACACCAACGAGGACGAATTTAATGGGGAAAAAATGATCCACACGAAAAACATAAGGGTGTGAGCAAAAAGAGCACGACTCCACGAAGTACTTCCTCGTTCGCTTTCGAGCTGCGGCAAGCTCCGGCGCCCCACTCATGCCCGACGGAGCTCGAGATCGCACCGCCGCGCCGTGACGCGCGGCCGCGTTGACGAGAGACAGCGCAGTCAGTTCACGGGAGTTTGAGGGCGACGCGAAGGAGTCCACTCACGGAGGTGACAGAATAAGAGTGATGACCTACCGAACTGATAGGTACAGGAATTCCTTTCCCACCACACGCCATTGGCGACTACGACAAAAACGGAGAGAGACACTAAAAAACATATAATTTACCCTCGCGCCTCTTCCAATTCCTTTTCATCAACCTCTCCCGTTTTCATGGCTGGGGTCCTGACGCACCAGTCTCACGCATTTTTGGCAGTTCGCAAGGTAGAAGACGACGGCGGCAAAGCGGACCCCATTCACAACAGGTGGAGGCATTCCGTCAGGCTCAGTCTCGTACAATAAGAAAGAAACATTTTATGACTCGGACAATACGCAGGAAAAAATTAGCCAAATCGCACTAATTATTTTACAAAAATATACCGTTCTTGACATACGCATGCATACATACATTTAGGAATCGGGTCGAAACGCCAGTGCGAAGAACTAGCACCGAATAGAGAGGGCTCATTTTCTATGGCACTCGCAATCCGAGGTATTAGCCCGCATTTGAACCCCGACCGAGGTTTTCAAAGGAATTCCCCTTTAACTTTGGCAGAATCGGAAGAAATCTGACGCAAGTTTTCTTAACATCCTTCATTCCTCAAATTCACAACTCCTCAATTTTAATCCGCCAGCCTCAATATAAAATATTTCGGTCCATTTGCTTACGCTTTTCTCCTCAACAGTAAAAAAACTGGGAACTATCACTCTATGAGAGGTAGGTTCACCTTTTTATGGACTTAAATTATGTCTTATTTGCCAAGGAATACTTAATGCATCTCATTCGATTTCCTAATCGTGCACATCAAATTAATTACCTTTAAAAAATCGAGAAAATCAAACACACAGATATGAAGTGTGCGCAAAAATTCCTCGAAAATTATAATCGAGTCGTAATGGTTCACTGACCAATACTAGGAAAAAAAACAACTTCTTATGCAGCAAACAGCACATTTGATTAGTTTAATTCTCAAACAATGAATCCTACACTTTACAGAAGCCGATAAAATACACAGAAGCTGGCACTCTCTTTCGAAGGGAGTCGTGCCGCACCGCTCTCCCTGCCCTAAATCCACCTCCGTGCAGGCGTCATGAATGAACCCAACCAAAGCGGTATTGCGCCACGGAATAAACCACTCGGCAAATTTAGAATCGTCCGCTCCGTTGCGGAATATATGGAGGATGCATCGAGCCCTCGTCACACGACAAGCTTATCGGGACGGGGTCGATGCCATCCACGTCTTGCCCCCAGCACGGGTCTCGTCTCTGACCTGCTCGTCGTGGTATTCACTGGCCGATACGTACAGGTTTAGATGCCGACCGGCATACCCGCAACTCTTGAGGACCTGGCCTCAAACGCGGGGCGTGAATGATTCCCCTCATTAAAACAGCTCGAGTGAGCACTGACGAATGCGCGTGGGGGTTTGGACGGACGTTGGGGAGCAAGGCGAGGTAATGCGGGAAACACGGTGAATCCTCATCAGGCGTCGTCACGGGGCTCTAGAAATACGTCGCGCGGCTCTGAAATAGGGTGCGCGACGAGGCTCGCCAAGAATACAACCAAGCGGTAGGTTCAAATTGGATGGAAGAGGGGATTTTACGATGGTCAAGATCCCACCAAAAATATACGGCAAGATCTCATGAAAGCATACCTATTTACTGCCGAACTGATACAAATGATATTGATGACAATAACTCACACGATGTGACACGAAGATGAGGAAATACTCCGATGAAAAAGGATTTGATATATTTTGGACAAGGGGATGGTTGCATAAAATTTTAAAAATTAAGGTGTCTTTGGTATTCCAAATATTTCCAACCATAGAATCTAAAAATAATTATCAAGATCTCAAAAAATAGAGTAAACAATTACATGTTGAAATAAAATATTAAAATCATTAATTTTCTGTTCTCGAATCAGAGCCATTACATCGTACAACCACTAAAAAAATGACTTATGTCCCTTCCCATTCGGTAGAAAGTGTTGTCTTGTTCGTGTTTCGCTATGAAAATATTGCACATGTTTTTTTCATTGCTGACTTCGTTTCGTGCTGTATCCAAAAGATGTTTTCATTTGAATAGGTAGTTAAGTAAGGGGTTGAAAACTGCCTGCTTTCCTATCCTAGAAAACGATTCACGGGCCTACAGTTTAGCGCTCGTAAACCAGAGCCCTTCGCAGTCTAAGAAACCTTCAGGAATTCCCATCCTAAAAATGTTCCTGAAAAATAAGTTTTTAAAATAACTTATTAAAAAAACATACTGCAGTAAAGATGATTGGGCATTCGCTGCGTATACTGAGATATCTTTTCCAGAAATTTCGTGATTGCTGCCGGTGACTTTCTAGAATTAATGAACGTTCCACATGTTCCTCAGAGAAAGTTGCGGACAGTTGGTCACGAAACGTCGAAAAATATCACCGAATCTAAAGAGGCTAACTCCCGATCATCTTGAATATTTTACGGCCGTGAAAGCTTCAATAATCCAAAAATACTACAATTAACACACGAATTTGTTGTTCAAGTATGTCATGACAGAATGAACTATAAATTACAGGGATGTTTATCGTAAATTACAGCTAGTCCTCATTAAGAAACTGCAATAATGAGTGCGGCACAAGCGCTGGTAAATTCTAGATATGTGCGGCGGGCAGAGGAGGGTTGAGACAAATGTGACAGTCTTAGAGACAATATTTATGTGCAAAAATAACGAGTACTATCGCAGCCATGGAATGCACGTGTATCTTGCGATTTGACCTTGGTATATTTGGATTTTGTACCCACCCGCGGCGGGAAAGACGATTATTTTTGGGGCTTTATGCGCCGTCAGTGGGAAGCATGAAAAGTAATGCCTCCCAAAGGAAAATCTTCCTCCGCCCAAGCTATAAATTAAAACAACGTACCAGATTTTAGGGGCGGATCGGATTATTGGACTAGTGGAAAAATTAGATTTCCATCCGCTTGTTAAGTCATTATACACGCTCTCGAGGAGCTCCGCCGTTGGGTCCATTCGCGTAGAAAATTAGTGACAAACTGCCTCAAGCGAAAGCATTTTTAATGCTTTAGTTTTCCAATATTATGGCTCCACGATGGCTTCGTCTGACGCGAAACCACTGTCTGGCTTCCTAAAGCAGTCCACACTCAAAGCAAAATGCGCAAGCAAATCCATTTAACTAATCATCACCGCTACAAGTGCTCCACGGACATTGGCGGGTTCTTCGTGTTTATCACCTCACTCGTCGACTTATCGGCCCATTTCAATCCAGACACGAATCACACAATTCGTCCATCGTTTATTATTCCGAACTTCCAATAATTGTCATAGCGCTAATGATGTGGTACGCAGTAACGCGGACGGGCGCAAAGATATACGCCAATGAGGGTTAAATTCGCCGTGGAAAAATCATTGGACCAGAATGGGAATCATTCTGGATCAACTACGGCAATGGGGAAATCCGGGAACGAATCCTAATCAAGTCAACTGATTTTTTCCAAGGCAATTCCCACCCAATTTGATGTTTATAACTTCCATCTTTAACTCTTTATATCTCTAACCATTTCTCACGGCGTCCAAAATCCTCAACTATCTTAGATGTCCTCCCCTCTAGCCGAATACCTTCACATCCATCCATCCTTGTCAACCACACGTTACCCCTCATTACATCCTCCGTCCACATCTTCCACCCAGTCCAAATTCCTCCCCCCATCTTTCTCCCTCCACCGTACTTAGCGCCTCCTCTTTCGTCTCCCCTCTATTTACAATTTAATCTCTCCATTTTTCTACCAGCCCACACTTTAAAATCACTTAACCAACGCTTAGCCCCTCTCCTCATGCACTAAGTAAGGGAACAATGGAACGCTATAATCCAAATGACCGTCTTCATAAATCTACTCATCATTCTTTCATTTTAAGATTCGATTCATTCTACAGTCAAAATCCGACGATTCTTGCGATATTGAGAGGGATTTATGCATGATGCAGAACTAAAAAATTGCAAATATCCACAGAAATTAATTTTACTGCGACCTAAGTGTCGATACTTTTACATCATCATCATGTGATGAGGCTGATGCGTGCATGATGATGATCACGATGCAAAATTAAAAAAAATGCAATTATCCACAGAAATAAATATTGTTGCGACCAAGGTTTCGATGTTTTTACATCATCATGTGATGATGTTTTTGCTGTGTTTTTACATCATCACTTATGATTATATAAAATCATCGAAACTTAAGTCGCAGTTAAAATTTATTTCTGTGGATAATTGCACTTTTTTATTTCTGCATCGTGTCATTATGCAATGCCTTTCTCTCGTATTTGTTAAATACTCTTCTTGGTCAGTATCATTTCTTCTCCCAGTGTCTTATCTGCCCGAGATAGTTTTCTCCGTAACGCTACCAATTGAATATACCAATTATCACACCTTTCATTTAAGTTTGCCCACTTCAATGTTCGGACTCGTCATCTTACCTCCGGAGTATTGCTTACTATCGCCCATTAAATCGAGAGAATAAAATGTCAACATGCTCCTAGACACTAATTGGTCATCCACAAATTAGGAGGAAGATGCAAGAATAACCTTGGAAATTTTAAGTGTTCCTTTTTTGGAACGGGAGTCCTCTCCAGGAGTGCTAAAAATATATTTCGAACCCCAGCCAACAACAGCAGGTGTGATCATAAAAAAATTCAAGATCATAAGATACTCTAATGACAGAATGCTTAAAATTTTATTTTTTTCTCAGCACGGCTCATAAACTAATATCATCCAAATCACGACGTTGATTTGTTGGGTAAACTAGACTAATCTTGGAAGTGAATTTTCAAACAAGCAGCGTTTAATACCTTTGAGGACATAATAATGTAGCATACGTCAAGGTGAAAGAGATGCCATGCTATTACATCACTGTTCCATCACGAGTGATCTTTCTTTTGAAAACATACAATAAAGATACAATGCGCCTGAGGCGTATTCGCTCCACAAAACAAAACCTCACGGAGATGTCACAGGGAATGGTGGACAAATACCTACACTTTCGTTTTTGATTGGTTAAGATGTCTCGTGCACCGCTGTCATTGGACGAAGGCAGACTATTAGACCGCGACATTCGCAAATGGAAAAAAAACCGAGTTTAATTCTTTCAAAGAGCCCAAGCAGGGATTTTCCTCAGAGGCAGCTCCGAGTGACACCGGTCTGAACCCCTCATTACCTCTGGAGCTTACAACAAACTGGCATTACGGAGAGTTTCAATTGGAAAAGAATTCGAATTCCCGACTCAAATGATGACAAATCTGAGTCACGATATTAATAGGGCGAGAGAAAGTCACCAAATATGTATTATTTCCGCATTGGAACACAAACTGATTCCTCACCTCAGCAGGAAAAATCCCAAAGTGCGCGCTATTACCACGGATTTCAGGGAACACGTCATTGTTCCCATAGACAGAAAGCGTGGAGGAAATACGCCAATTCCTAGCGACCGTCTATTCGACAGTATTTTTGTAAGTTAGCGGAAATATGACGCACTGCCACGAACAGCATAAATAGTACAATAAGTTTCACTGAGAGACCGCGCGAATAACAAGTGGGAGGAGGAAAGTGCGAGGCCACTCGGATAGAGGCCTTGGAGGAAAACAAGAAGACGTCACCGAACCATTTGCGCACTGAACTAAACAAACAGAGGGGAAAATTGATTTTAATATCATTAACAATTGTTGGAAATCCAAACGCTAAAATAGAGGTCATATTTTATATTACATAAGAAATTTGGGGAGTTATAGATTACGAAATTTTTTGACTAAGTGACGCAGCAGCCGAGAAAAAGAAGCCCGCTCGGACACTCAGTTCCTGGGTTACAAAACCTGGTAATGGATCTTTGAACACCTCTGCCTAAAATTCTTAAGACAGGAATCTTTTTGTACCATAAATTCGTTAAAAATCACAGGTTTTCCAAGTAAGGCATTGTGCACAACCTTTTATTTGTGTTTTACAACTGGAGACTAGATTTGTGTGAGCTAAACTCAATCCACAGCCAATAAACCGATCTTTGGGATCGTGATTTATTTGACTAATGGAGTGAGTTGGAGAGCCTCGAAGCGTTAGGTAGGGAGATATATTTGTCCTCCTAAACATAAAAAACACTTGAGCATCCCAAGGCATATCTCAGACAGCCAGAAACAACGCCCTCTGATGAGAGTTCAATCTATTCTTTCGGCAGAAACAAACGCCGATTTTGAGGCGAAGCCACTTTCATCTCTTTCACACGCCTAGCCTTACGCAACCTTTGAAAAATTGACCTGCCCAGATACGTGTTTCCGGAGGACACTTTCAAGGCCAACTGCGTCAATGGGAGAGAAAAATACTAAGATTTTGCGGAGGGAAAAAAAGAGAACTGGTCCCACCTGGGACAAACCTTGTTGGACAACAAATAAATACGCATCAAAACATGCGAGGGACGTCTAATAAATACGGCCCTTGAAGCCGTGGGTTATTGCCTTCACGAGGTTGGTTAGCATTCGGCGGTAAATAAATGATATGTCTAGTTTTCTAGAACCACAGCTTGAAAAACCTGCATACACCAATAACGAGTCAGAACTATTGAAAAGTGGCAGAAAAGCATATGGGTGCCAAATAGTCGATGTATACTCATGAGGAGCGATCCAAAAACCGGTCATTTGCTCCGTAAAAATGGGAGGATATGCTGGTAAGGGGAAGAATTAAATGGGAACAAGAGAAGGGTGAAGATAAATCCAGCGCCGCCGTGGGCCAACTCCTGGTAAACTAAGTTCAGGGGTACATAGTTACACGACCCATCCGACGAACGAAGAGCTGCAATTGCAGAACGAAGTTTACATCGTATTCAAGTAGGAATCAAGATTCCGCTGACGACATCTCCCTGAATACCTGCATTCGAACGCATGTCCTCGGAATGGAAGCCAGAATATACTTCTATCACAGAACATATTCGATCCCCTCTCATTGTAGCTCGCGGGCTGGTACACGAAAGGGCACTGCCTTCATATCACTACAATTTGATTTCCTGGTAAAAAAACCATCTTCTCGCAGAAAAAAATCTCATTAATTTGAAGAATAAAGATATTTCGCAAAAGAACCCTAGAGAAAATGTCAAACATTGAATAAATATCGGAAGAAGTAGTACGGAAAGACATACTTCAGCTGACGTAAATGGATGGAGAAATGATGACAGAAGTTTTTTTGAAGCACAGAAATATGAAAAGAATGGCATAACACTAATTTATCACCACATACAATTGTTCCTTAGTATGCAAAAACACGTGAAATACCACCTCATATCAAGGGGGTAAAAAATTTAAAGCGCGTTTACAGACAGGAGAATAACTTCCGCGGAGGCGTAGCCACGGATGCAAGTCATTCACAACATTCACACCATAAAAAAAAGCCAGAGGACAGCCGGCTGATTTAAGATACCGCCAGGCGGCACTTATACCAAGCCAATTCCGGCAGATACTCGCACATCACTCAAAAGGTTAGTAATTACTAAAAAAGCACGATTAAGTATATTGAGTGTTACTAAGAAAGGACGGGGAAATTCCCGGATATTAACTGATGTTTAAAAATTACTCTCAGGAAACCAAAAACAAACTCCACGCATTCGATTTCCATCACTGCCACTGATTATAAAAATAGCAAAGCAATTTCAAGAGCTCATAGCTGCCATAAAACGAGACAGTGTCATTTATTTTCGGGATGCACAACCCTCGAATTCTCAATTGAGAAAGACTATGACTGAACTTGAACAGCTTCAGTTAGATATCACACATATGACCGCTGAGCATACTTACCAAATGAGATGCATCGAGACGTATATGTGCACTATGTGAATCGCTCAAGAAATTTGACTGTAGCCGACGAGCTCCTATTTCTCATTTTTCTATCAGTTTTGAGTCTCCATTCGCATTCACATAAAATGCATCGCCAGACATCGAGGACTAGAACAGCCCTCCCTTGTAATGGACAAGATGAAAGAGTATGCGCTCTAGGAAGATGCCTACAAATTGCGAGACTAAAGTAGCAATGACCTCAATTGGTGAAGCTGACAACACTAGACAGAGAGAAGACGAGCAGCGTGACGGAAGGTAGTCCAAACTCCACAGCGAGGAGGCTGCGACGGGTATGACTGCAGAAATCGTGGTGAAGGCGTCATCTTGAAAGCACTAAGAAAGTCATTACGACACAACCAAACTACCAAAATCCGATGGAAAAAAATGGATTTTTCTCAGTCGTACAAATTAGCTAACCCTCTATCACGCTGAGTGACCTGGAGGTAACATATAGAAGAGTTTTTTTTTTACTCTGATTAGGTTTCGTCATGTCTATATGCCTTTGTGGCATCAATTATAAGCTTGGCAACGAAAATCTCTCTAACACGTAACTTTTAGTTCACGATTTTCCCACGAATTGGGTAGCATCTGCAATGACTGCACATGATGGACGAAAAAATCGTTGTATAAAGGGTTAAGAAATAAAGCAAGTTCACCAGTAACTACGAGATACTCGACTCAAGCTTTCGACGTTTTCCAAGAACTTCAGTGCTACGTTCAACAAGCGCACAGTGCGTCAAAACGTTAGGAAACAGTATGAGTACATGCATTCTGTCTTTCATCTACGACACCTGCAAAGACATTTTCAAGAGCGGGACACTCGCAATACCCAGATCTCGCTTTCCTCGACCTAACCGGCCAACCCTGACATCATTGCTCGGATGGAAGGACTATAAGCGAGGCTCACTGGGAAGACTGGTTGAAAGTCGGTGAACCCCAGTCGATTATAACAACAGGAGATAGTATCTCTACCTATAAGCTGTGTGGCAGGGGGTGCCAGGACACCATTCATGAAAAAGGGAGGGAATAAGGATACGAACAGTAAGAGGGGAGGCACGAAAAATAATTTTATGAGTCTTGAGGTCTCGATTTATTTTTTTGTAGCCCCTAAAGGTGCGTGGCCAGAAGGAATTTATGTACTAATCAGTCTGGCAGAATATCTCTCTTATTTTGTCACTTAAGTCATTTTTTCAAGATAGGGAATTGAGACAATATCCTCCGTATCGCTCTGGAATTTGCGTGATCTGAAATTTTCAAGTAATCTCACTCAGGCGAATAGCCTTCGAGTCTCCAGCAGCTGACAATCTAGTCTTTCCATCAGCTGTGTTACACTCTATGCTGACTAATATTAGTTTTTAACTGAAATTGCTTCTTTCATTTCTATTCAGCCCATTCAAGTAGGTATTATATCTTTCCACTCAGGGCCACAAATGTTTGCGGCGCACCTCAGAGTCGACCTAATCAGAGCTATATATATTATTAATACGAATGATCGTCAGTTACCAAAAACACAAAAACGGCAGTTAATAATCGTTCTGTGAATAATAATATTTACATTAATTACTACGAGAAAAATTGAATAAAATTCGAAAAAAACGTAACGTCGTCCAAAATATTGGTTCATCCCGATCGGCTGGAAAAGTCACAATAAGCATTGGCCTTCTACACAACTTTAAGAACTTAATAGAATTCTAACACAAAGGGACACAAAACACTTGACTCAGTGGAAGTACTGAATGGTTTAGCAAGTCCCCTCAATATATACGATTGATTTGGTAGAAAGGAATTATAAGAGTAATAATACTACAGTACAGGCGATGATCCAAAGGATATTACGTTCGTAGGGAGAACGTGTTTGTGACTTGAGGTTCACCGGACGTACTCACTAAGACGAAGGAGAAAATAACCATACGAATGTTGGAGGCTCAAAGGGAAAATAATCATCCGACAGGATTTGGATCCCAAACTGACTCCCATGGTGCCGCGCCGAGTATATAAACCAATTTAGCAGCACGGGTTACTACATCAAATGTAAATTATATAAAAGTTAAAAGGGAACAAGATGATACTTTTGGTATATCGTACTTACTATTCCATGCAATACTCGCCCTCGTGCGTTTTGTATCAGATTGTCACACGCGGATACAGTCAAATTGAAGGGTTGCGCCTTAAAAAAAAACTCATTTGTCACTTAAATCAGATGTTAAGAGTTTGTATCCCAATCAAGTAATTTTTTTAACGCCGAATTGTTGTTATAAGTTTAAGTTTGGGCTATCCTTACGCAGGCGACTAATCCTGCGATTATTTGTGGCCCTGAGAGGAAAGATATACTAATACCTACATGAATGGACGGAATAGAAATGAAAGAGGCACGTTCAGTTGAGAACTAATATTTGTCAGCATAGAGGGTAGCATAGCTGATGGAAAGACTGTGATTGTGACCTGATTGAGACTAGGAGGCTGCTCGCCTTAGTGAGTTTACACTGGAAAATCGGAAACGGCGTTAAAAATTTCCTGGATTGGGATACAAACTCAGAACCTATGATTGGAGTTACTAATGAGTTTTTTCCCAGGTACAATCCTTCAACTTGGCTATATCCACGTGTAATGTGACAGAAAGCGCACAAGGGTGAGTGTAATATGGATTCGTATGTATGACATCCCAAAAGTCTCCTAAGTTCCTCTCATCGATGACCGCACAATTTTAAACTTGAAATCTGACTTCATGAAAGGGCTAAGAGACTCAAAGATTTTTCGGGTTAACCTGAATGGCGACAAAGAACACGATGCTTTCAATCGCTGAAAAACATTAACAAAACGCGAGGCGTTTTTTGACTCCCGACCGGAATAAAGTCTTCAATTGTTTCCGTTTTTTTCTCTAGCGGGGAATCGGAGCGCGCACGAAGCGTGTCCACGGCGACTGCGTCGCTCGTCTCCACCCGCCCCTTCTCTCCCCCCCATCATTTGCTCCGCCATCCGTCGTAATTTCTCCAACGACCGACTACCGTCCCCCTCCCGCCCCCTCATCCCTACTCTTCCTTAGTAAAGGCGTCCGCGGGAGACTTTTACTAACCAACTAGCACGGAAAACCGCGTCCCACTGTACTGCTCCACTTGCTGACCGGACCGTTTGTCACGGTAATCATTATGATTTATCGCCCTTGAACTTCACACCGCGTCTTGAAAATACTCGCACGCGCAATGCTTATTGTGACTCATCCCCGTTGGCGCGGGCTTCCCTTTCTCGGCACGAAAGGTGTCACTGTTACGTGGCCACATAAAGATCCCCTCCCCACTCCGACGAGGAGCCATGCTAGAATCAACCCCGTCTTTCACGCTCTCAAAATCAAATATAATTGGAGATTAATCGAAGAGAACCGCCTGTTTTCTTCCCGGGATGGTACTTATTTCGAGCACTCAAATTACATGGCGATCATGCCTCAAAAACCAAGAAGTAAGTGAAAATTGACCCCAGAGCGATTGTTTTCTTTCGTATTGACGTATAATTACAGCAACACCCAAGTCTTCAAATTGCTACGAGAAAGTACAGTTTTGAAAACTGGAATAAGTAAGCCATCGAAACAGGTTTTTTGACTCGCTTCTCAATCATATGCGGTGATGCTGTAGAATATTTCGTACGATGGTACGTTGATAAAACGTTAAATGGACATTTTCGTACAATACGATGAAGTACATGAGCGCAGCACAACTTTCAAAAATACTATGTACTGCCAGCACAGTCGTATATCACCACACAAAAAACCACGGGATGGTTAAAAATGAAGGCTTAGAAAACCACGAGCAAAAGAAACAATGAGTAGGCTGCGTTTTATTTCCACATCATATTGCACTATTTAGGGGTCGCATCGGTGTCATTTATCCTTACATTAACAAAATTTGGTTCGCACAAGACTGCATTATTACGGATACTACTTTTGAATTGAGGTGCGCACACTGAATGAGGAATAAGATCTGAAATGCTTATCTTCGAAGAGTCAATCAAACCCTCACAGGAAAAAAACATTGAACGTAAAGTTATTCACGACATGGATTCGATGACTTTCCCACAGAAAGAAGGTATTACGTGGGAACAGAATGTAATGCAAATTTCAGCAATCACTTGCTCTTTCTTCAGGTGAAAGCTGTTCTAAGAACTAGATCCGTCGGAAGAGCCTCAGGTCAATTGTCTGCATCGCGCGGAGACAATAAATCCCTTACAAACTTCCGTTCACAAGCCCTTCCCACCTCAACATTCTCCACTAGATGAGGAGAATAGGGATCAACGCCTGACGGCTGGGATCATTGCTAATGATAAATTACCTCGGTGCAAAGGTAGCGGAGTTGACAAACTTCCATTGAGGCTAATACAATCTGGTTATTAGAAAAAATGACGAGAAATCACGAGTTTTGGTAGGCATACATCATTAAAATTTCTTAATAGTAGCTTTTTATCAATTACTGGTGCAATCTTCAACGATGAATGAGGAAAATATTCCACGGCCGCCACCAAAACAGAAAAATGCCACCACATTGAATCCAAGTCCTGAATTTCAAAGATTTATTAATTAAATACGTCAAATACAGCTGTAGTCTAACACGGGATTGATATGTGGCATCCTATCTATTCGAAAGACACAAAGAGTTAACCGCGCTTGGAAAACTATTTCGGGAATTTTCTCAAACCTAAGACAAAGATGAAGTTTTCGTGACGAGGAGGTAGGCACACAAAGGATTTACCTTCAGCACTTTCAACGCACGACAGAGCTACCAAAAGAATTTCGAGCGTTAGATGAGTCCCTGAAAAAACCCACCGAAAGAAGAAAGAAAAAATAAAATGAGCCAGGAAAATTTATTCTGGAACATTTCCCGAAAGAATATTTTTCCCGTATTTGAAGTTGGTTCCCCCACGGCATTTTTTACTCAGGATAAAAAAAGAAAGCATTTGTGAAAGAGCATGGTGCAGAAGCCCGAATTCTATGCAGAGTGTTCGTGTCACCGGATACGTTGCATCGATTACCCGTCAGTCTCCTCGTCGGGATCATGATTCCCGGCACACAGCGACTTTCTGCGTGCGTTTTTGAAGACCTATCCGCTCGAATATCAAGCTCACTTTGCGGTGTCAGAAACATACCTCCGCCTTGAAAAGCAGAGGAGGATAGGGCGATGGCGCATGCATCACAACATAGCAACGGTATAACGGCAGAAAGCAGAGTAAAATACAACGAGCGTTGCCATCACTTTCAGCTCAAAACGAAAGAATTGGAATGTATGAGAGAGCTCTTTGAAAAAAAACGAGCCGAATACTTCTCTTATTGATATATTGACCCACTCCGAGAGAAATATACACGCGGAATCCAATTTATTAGCAAGATATTAACGCATAAATGAAGATCCGCGCCAAACTAAGAGTCTTAACTTTTAATTACACTCGTGATCGATTTTCTGGGAGAGCCCACGGACTCTTACTTGAAACGGTTGGATCACGTTGGCGTCCAGTTTATTTGAGTGGCGTAATAGAGTTTTATGAAGCCGTATTTTAAAATATTGCTCATATTATATAGCTGTAAATCAAGGATAAGTTTGGAGCCATTAATGTAACGAGATCTAAAACGATTGATGTGGGCGTGGGACTGGGGAAAGAATAATACAGTGGGAATGATAGGATCTCCGTCCGCTTATCAGGGCTAATGGTGGAGCGTGCTTCTTATCAGAGCCGCCTTTCTCCAGTCCTCAACTGCGTCTACAATCCCTCAATGTTATCTTATTTTCTATTGGAAAAAAATGCACTTCTGGCGGCATGAATTTTATGTGTTTCACATTAAGTAAAACGGAAGTTTCTCAGAGAACTTGCAATTAGGATTGAGACTTGAAGGAGAAGGCTAAGTTTCAAGTTTTTGGGACACATTTGATGAAGGATTCTTAAAATACACCATTTTAAAACACATTTCCATTATCATCCTTGGCTGGCTGGATATGCATTTCAGGTTATGACATAAACGGTTAAGAGCTGGCAACTACTGCAGGGTCCAGTTTCTTCAAGCCTGCTTAACGTTAATCACAAGATGAAGGAGCCTTGACGCTAACTCGATTTTACCTGAGAGTTTGGGTTTCGCAGATTACATCACAATGTCGGTTAGTAGGGATAGAGCTATTGATGGGAGAACGTATTAAGTTCGGTATACGCACCCAGAAAATATACGACCAAATATATAAAACCGGGCCTGAAAATTCTCCTAGACAAAACTTTACATTTGCAATACTGGAAACTTAGATGAGCAAGTTAAAAAGTATGTCATTCTTTTACAAGGATACTTAATGCAACAACTATAACCACGCAGAAATAACAAGCAGATGATTACATTAATTCATCCGAGCTATTCTTATCTTTGCAATATCACACCAACGTTGCATATTTTGAGGGACATTTTATTCCGAACCCTTCAACAATGCTACGGATTTTTTTCAACCTCGTATTTTCGACTTATCGCCCCGACCAGAATTTCTGTCCCAAATCTATATCTGTAACATGAGGCTATTATTACGCACCATTAAGATGATATGGTCCTATCATTAGAATGATATTCACCTCTCTTCAAGCATTAAAAAGAGACATGAATCGTTACATAATGTTAATATTCGGAAGCATACCCGAATTCTTTTGAGAACCGATGTCAGAATAACCAGGCTGGATGCAGCCAGACTCGGGAGCGTAGATACAAGCAAAAACAATATTGAAAATGAGGACGGACCAGGTTGCTCCTACCGACTTAAGAGTGTCTCAAATCCCAACGATGCGTCCAGACGCGCCTTAAAAATCCCACCAACTCGTGTTACGCCACTCGCGCAGGACGTTTCAACACAGAAATCTGTCAAAAGACCATTTTTTTTATTCACTCCTCCGGGGATCTCAGTCGAAGAAAGGACCCGTGGAAAACCAACTTTCCATCCAAGAATGTCGTTCCGAGCAACGTCCGATCAAGACCCCTCGAGCGCGCGTGAATCTCCGACTCGCTTAAAAGTTGAAGAAAAAAAAGAGACATCGGCGACTTTCTTTCCACGGTCGCGGGTGACCGCAGCTGGCTCGGCGGGAAGACTCGCCTGAAGAGCCACTCCCCCTTCTCCTTGCCTCCTTCTTCTCATCACCAAGCGCATTCCCTCCCCAATCCCCACCTAATAAGAAGGCGCGCGGTGTCTCCGCGGGGTCGTCGCCGCCACCAGCACCATCCACATGCCACCGCGTACGTAGAGTATTCCGAACGCCACACCGCCCGGCCGCGCGCGCGCTTTGGCATGCTGGGGGGGAGGGGGAAGCTTCTACCCACCCCCCCAACATACCGCCCTACCGAACCATAACTCCGTTCACAAAACCGTCATCCGCACCGACATACGAAAGAAAGCAAAGCTCGCGTCACCTGCGCAGGAGACCCGCTTGGTCTGTATCCGACCGACGCGTTCGCACTGCTTCTTGAACAGCCATCGCAAATCCAGTCGGGCATCTTCATTTTTATTGATGAAAAATTAATGAGAAATCAGCTTATCTCAGGTAAAAATTGAAATTTCACATCTCAATGACGATTTTCAAAGAGAAGAACGATTATTAACAGAAAATGACACTCCCATCTACAGAATCATGAATAAATCCATTGCCTTTCTTCATTTCGTCCGCTTTCTTTGATTATTGAGAGCCCACGCAAACAAAGATGACAGTTACACATTTCGGCCGTCTTCGTTCCCAGAGAAATTAATAAGAACTTCGACAATTGGAACCTGCACACGTAAAATGTGCATCTGAGAATGATTTTAAAAGCAAATGACACATCTGTCATCTCGAATAAAAAAAACTATTAAACCATCTCTAACCCGTTCGCTTTGTCTGACTATAGCGCGGAATTTTTCTTGACCGCTCGCCATAATAAGTAGGCAGAAAAAGGGAATACATCCGCCGACGGTACGATCGCACGTTCAAACTGCGTTTCCCGCGAGAGGTGGCCGCCACGTTTTTCGTGTGAACGAGGGACAACCGTCTTAGACGTAAGGCAAACTCATCTCCCTTTCCAACAATCACTCCCTTTCCGAATCCCTTCTCAATCTCTCTCCTAACTTCCCCCGATTGAACGCCAGCGATTTAATAACGGGACATCCGCCGGGCGCGCAACAATGTCCCCCTTGGCCCTAGAACTTTCCCCTGTGGGACTCCCCTGCCACCAACTGAAGGAAAAAATAAGGGGAGTGGGGGGGAGGGGGAGGACCCGCACGCACGACTTCCCACACAGCACAGACGGGCTGCTCCCTCCGAAACGACGCTCCCCCATTGCCACTTCCGATCTCATTACGGAAAAAAATATTAAAACGGAAACGGAAAAAAAATAATGATGGAGGAGGAGGAGGCGCGGGAGAGAAACAAAGCAACCGTAAACGGAGGGGGGGCAGCGAAGACAGAGGGGAGGGAGGGTGCAGGGCGCACAGCAGGTGGAGCGAATGGTGCTCACATGTGGGGGTCGACACGGCGACGTGGAAAGACACTTGGCGACACGGGAGGAGCGGGACGGAGCGCACAAACACACGGCAGCAACCCTTTGAGGTCAACGGCGTCGACGCGCACACTCACACACAAACACGCCGTGAAAGAGGGCTGGGTGGTGGTGGGGGGGGGGGGGGGGGAGGGAGGAAGAGAAAAAAACAAGACTCGCAAACTCGAATGAAGGGTGGGGGGAGTAAAGTAGTTCGCATGCGGAAACCCCTCCACTTCTCTCATTTTTTTCCACTCCTTTTATCTCCCCGAGCCGTTGCTTACAAATAGTACAGCTATTCTGAATGTGGAGTAAGAAGGTGGTGGTGGGAGGGGGGGAGGTGGGGGGGGGAATCCATTTCCCACGCTACCCGTTCCGCGTGCCGGGAGAGGCTTAAATTCCGTTTTGACGCTCCGCTGGGAACACACTGCTCCACCGGGAGTCGGGGAGGCGACGAAGGGAGAGAATGAGATTGCATCGCACGTGAGGAGTCTCCCTTTTCACTTTTCCCGCCCTCTTCTCCCTTCCTCCTTCCCGCGTCTCCTCCCTCCTTATCTCGGAACACACTCGATCCTCTTAATGCGGCGCCGTGAGCTCGTCAAAGAGGGTCAGCTCCTTGGAGACGGGCGGTCTCTCTGCCGCGGAGGGGGGTTTAGACAATGAAGAGGCGGAGGAGAAATGTCACCCTCAATTACCGACAAAAGACCCCTTGAAGAACCTACACTCCAGCAGAAAGAGGGGAAAAAATACGCGGTTGGAATAATTGACTTCCGCCACTCGAAAGGATTCGTTCCTTTATTTTGCTTCTGGGAGGGTAGGCAAGATTTTCACGAGGAAAGAGTCGGGACACTTATTTCCTCGAACGCTCCTGATGAGCACCTTTTCATTTCTAACTCGCGGGTAAAAGTATGATGCGTACATCTCGGAGACACGAGCGTTCTCACGATTTTTCATTAGCGATGGTCCCTAGCTACAGTACAGTGTTGATTACTCGAGTCCCGATATACCCTCTGAGGTTCAACTTTTTCCAACGTGCAAATACTTATTTTATGTGGCTGTGTAAAATAGGGTGCAGCTACAACAAACTAGCATCTTGATGCGGTAATTCATTTGGTCTTCACATTTATGGGGATTCATAAACCTATTTAGTATTTAAATGGGACAAACTGAACTAAGGCAAAGTATGGTAATATTTTATTATTGCTACACTTAATTGCCTTCTGCATTATCCAAGATTAAGACCAACCAGGGAGGACTCGGTCCACGTTGCCTAGGAAAATGGTGACTGCACTGTATGAGTACCGTTTCCTCAAAAGCGAAACACTAAAGGTTGGCCATATGCTACATCGCGCCTAAATTAATATGTTCACATAAAACCCTGCTGGCCACCACAAGGACGAACATGAGGGAGTGCTAGGACATCCTAAAATAGATGGAATGAGAAAAAAGAATAGGGAAATGGCAAGGGATGAGTATCAGCGTGTTTTGGTGGAATATTTTGATAAGTTTTTGAGATTATTACTGTTGGGGCGCACGACAAAAGAATTCATCCACTTTTCTGTCTGATTCTGCATCCTTTTTTGGATGCTCTGCCTACGTAATCGCTACTTGATAAATTCACTTATCAAAAATCGAAACGAGAAACAAATAACAGTGATCAGTTAACAAACAATGGCCAGCGGAAGGGTCAGTGACAGTCGGAAGTTCAAGAATAAGTGTTTTCCAGTATTCACTCCGCAGCACAAATGAAAGAATGCACGAACTCCGCGAAAGAAGATTCATCTTTGTTCACCATTACAATGACAAACCAAAGACGTAGAGAGGACTGCGGCGAGGAAATTCATGCAGAGAACGAGACGAGAAAGTGCACCTCTCGAAAACAATGACACGAGAGAAAGCACCATAATGCACGAAAAAAAACTTCCGACTTGTCTCCTCCGCTATTTTCAAGTAGCGGCACGCCGGTAAACGGTATTCGGAAGAATGGGCGGACATGTGAGTCAAACACTTGTCTTGAGCTCGCGGTCTTCCTGGTGGAAAAAGTATACTCTTTATGACTAAGCTGCAAAGATATTTTAGGATACTAAGTTCACCGAGTACACGACGAGAAAGAGGTGAACAAAGCCCACCGTAGACATACATAAAATATATAAAGTATACCATCATGTCATAGGACCTTACGGAAAAGTACGACCCCACAAGTCGGAAAAGTCACTTTGACCGACACGCCATCATTTAAATAATTATTTTTCAAATGTAACAAACTTGAACAAATATTTCAAAGGCAGAGAATGAAGAGCTAATTAATCAATTTGTAACTGCAAATAGAGGAGAACAAATTTCCACTTTATGATTAATGTAAGTATTGTTAGCAGGAACATTTAAAAATTGACACACTTTACAAGTAGATGTTTCGAATAACTTTAAAAAAATACGAAATAAATACGAAGATTAGGTATGCTATCTTTAAGAAAGTTTCCAAACTCAACCAATCGGAGCTCACATCACACCAAGAGGTTTACTCCTACTGGCCTCATCCGACGGCGTCACAAGAAATAGAGTTTAACTGAAGTTTTTATGATAGATGAGAAGTGCTTATTTCAAAACCCATTTTGGCACGAATTGAGGCACAGTAGTTGGTAATAATACGATGGCAAGAAGATTGAATACTCAATCATTGCTTTCGGACTTATATCCACGATGCTCCACAACTCATGGCTTGGGAACGTTTATGCAAGCAAAATAACTCTCCCTAGAGGATGCGCTTTTAAGTTCCAACTCCAGTGAAATGAACCAAACACATTTTACAGGGCAGCTGAAGAATGCAATCGGAATAAAAAATAGATCAAAAAGAAAAACTGAATATGTTTATGAGCTCCGGCAAGAGGAATATCCATTAAGACCTCATCAGAGAGGGAATATCGCCTCCAAAATATTGCGAAAAATTTTCGATTTCACAAACGATCACCTTCGATCGCTGAGAATTCAAATGCATGGCTATTACTGCCAACAATGCTGACACTACATTGTGATTCATGTGGGTCATCCTTCCGAGAAGGAAACTATGAATAAATTCAAACTTTCACGCTCCAAACACGCAATTACGAAATACCGCAGTATCCGCTGCCGCTTGAACGAAATCGAGAGGAGCCGAAACAATAGAATGAGGGAGAGAGAGAGAGAGATATCTGCCAGTCATGCTTTTCATTCCGGCCAGGCAACAGTGGATCTGCATCAGCATCGTATGCAACAGGCGATATTATTCGCCTCGAATTAAGGAACGAGAAGCACAGTCAACGTTAAACTAATGACGTGATGCGAATCAATCGCACAGACACGAGGTTGGAACTGCGGGCATATGTGGACGCAGCGAAATATTCACGGGAAGCAGGAGATAATCAAACTTCGCGAAATACACAACGGAAGGTCACGGACCTCCACGAAGATCGAGAATACGCCTCGAGCATTTGGGATCCTGGACAGAAAAATTCAACCAAAAAATAAATAAAAAACAAAGGAAAGCTGAGGGTTTCGCTCAAAAACTCCTCTTCCCCAGCAAATCCCTACTGACCAGTGGACATATAGTGTTGCTCAGCTTTTAGAGGGATTAACTCAGGAGCCGCGAGAGACTCGGGGGCTACACGCTAGGCTTTGTTTGCTTGAGAAATTCAGAACAGGTGTATTTCAAAGCGACACTGATAATATAATTTTGAAGCCACACTACACTTTCAAGCCCGACTGAAGCGACAAAATATGAGAGATACATTTCCGAACAGATAGGTACAAAAATTCGTTCTATCCACACACGACATGAAACCATAATACAAACTGAGCTCCACCTAAAACACTCCCATAATACACTTCACCGTTTCACCTTATCCTTTCCACGGCTGGAGTCCTGACACCCCTTGCCACACGACCATTTGGCGGATCGCAGGTTAGCATGCGGATATAGATGAAGATCAAGCGAGGAGAAGATGGGAGTTTTCGAACTCTCATTTGAATTTTCGCGCAAGTTACCGGGTAGAGGGCGATCGTGACCGACGTAATTACGTCGCGCAGTTTTCTCTTCATTCAGACAATTCAAGTTTTCAATACACAATGATTTGTGTTCCGGTCTTCAACCGCGAATTCCGTCGCAGAGTCGAGTCTGCATTTCGGCGTTTTACCGACGACCGGTTCCGAGAAACCGGTCGCAAAAATATCCGCCGGACGATGGCGGGGTCGTCGCTTCGCGATGCTCCAGTTTCCCGCCCATCTTTTTCACGCCTCCCTTTGCAGTTTGTGATCATAGAGCGCCGCCAGAGAGCGAGAAAAAAATGAAGACTTCCGCGCGAATGTGAAAGTGGTCGTACGAATTTACGACTCGCTCAAGGGAAAGAACATAAAGCGTTTTCACTTGGAGTCATTTCACCGCCGAGTAGGTGGAATTGATGGTCAAGGGCCCAAGAGCTGGAATCCGAAAGCCAATTGACGCACGGCCACGCATATAACGTTTCATAAAGGTTCCCAGCATTGATATCACAGCTTTCACTGGGATTCTGATATGGTCTGGTACCTTACAAACCCATATTATGAACTTCCAACATGGCCTAGAACTTGTATCCCTTTCTGCTCAGGGATTTACTTATCCTTGCAGTTTTCTTAATGAAATTTAAAGCATTTTCTCCTTTCCTAACTTGTGATCGCAATGAACTGACAGTTCTTTATGCACTGATAAACTGCAAAAAGTTAGGCAATCTCCACTGCAGTAGACATAAGCTATTTTCAGTAATATTTCAATTTTCCTCATTATATTCCATTTACAACCTTGCACTGCGCGGGCTCTGCAAAAAAGTTCCTCCCAAAATATGGAAAACGTACAAAGGAAATACAAAAATCATATTGATAGATTAATTGATACTTCTGAATATTAATATTTTCCTGAGATAACTGAATTGCGATGCAGAAAAAACACTGCACGTGCCCAATTAACACTGTCAATTAAGTGCATTAAAACAACAATATAAGCGCGAAATATAACAAAATTCGAAATGGAAAATAATGACTGAAAAAAATCTCCCAATAAGACAGGACACGTGTACTTCATCACGTCACTAAAAGTGGCTAAATTAGAGAGACGAAGCTAAAATAGGGATACAAGTACATTGACCAAGTCTGTGTTCCTTTGCACTTCAATATAGAAACGAATGAAAGGATTAATTCGAAGCCAGGCAGACATGACTTAGTGTAAAGTTAAAAATTTTTATCAAAAGCAAAATATTACGAGAACATTGGATAAAGATATACACAAATTATTACCGATAATATTTCTTTTCAACTTTCCTTGACCTACATGAAATTACTAAATGCAGTAGATATATGTACATTTTCCACCTCACGGAAAATCACCTGAAACATGCTACTACATAGTCATATAATAATCGCATTTTCACTAAATTAACCTAAATACATAGAGAAGAGGACTAAACAGCTGATTACTTGCTTTACAACAACAATATCTCACAATTGAGAGTAAACAACGTGTGGGTATGAACTGAGGAAAATTCAGTAAAACCACGAAAAGAGCGAATGCGGCGGATACAGGTGGGATCCCTTCGATGCTTCAAGAGCGACTTAGTGAATGGATAATAAATCACTTCAGTGCACACACCAATTTTCATCATCGCAATCTCAGGAGAAACCGACCACAAGCTTCGCTAGCTAACCAGGCCCAGAAGAGATTCCCTTCGCTTGAAAGCATTCCTTCGACCTGGGTGATCTTACGTGAACGGAACGCAATGCTACGCTATCTTTAATACTAGAAAGTGTGAAGGTACTACTCGACGACCCTCGAAAGAAGAAAATAAAAATAAAGAAAGTCATCCCCATTATACTATACCTTCCTTTCGAAATTAAAAAAAACCCTTGGCGAGACTTAACGTGCGGCGTGAAACCACGTCGCGGCCTGAACCCCAAAAAATAAAGAAGCAGCGCCGAATGGTCAATCACTAATAGCTCCACTTAAATATTTGATTTACTTCCCACTTATCACGAACACGAGTGGATGATCCAATATTGGACGGGTCGCGGAGGCAATGTTGGTTACTGGGCGGACAGCAAAACCCAGAGGTCGCAGGATCGAGTCCCGCCTGGGGCACGGATGCTATGCTAATCTTAGGATTAACATTTTGCTGGACGGTGCATAATAACCTTATCGGTTTAAGGATCATAACCTACTTAATACTATTACCTCATAAACCTTCTACATACTACTACATTAGAGCGTCGATTATCTGAATGCCGGTCATCCGAAGCTTCGGTTAACCGAAAGCAAATTCGCCCGATGAGCAGAAACAACTACTCCTCTGTTCCACCAGCCAAAAGGCGTACGTGACTGGATTTCTGTAAGCAGTGGCGTGAGAACGTTAACTAGTGACAGACTTCTGTTGTTTGATAAACCGTTTGATTAACATTTATATCAATGTCGCCTAAGGGTAAACACTTAGAATAATTAATGATAATAATTACTTGGTGATAACGTAATAGGTGCAAACCTAGGTCATGTTATATAAATTCAAGTTGAATTACCAGGTAACTCTTACCATTTACAATGCTAAACAAATTCCACGAAGTCTGGCCCGATACAACGGATTTAAACACGTACTCCTAAGTGTTTCTGATAACGTAAAAATTACAGATTAGCTGGAAAGAGGTGCTAATGGATCAAGCTTAGCTTGAGAGTATGGAGTTGGACATGTAGCAACATATGTTATCAAACGGCTTTTTGGTCTCCTACTGTTCCTCCGACACCACAAAACAATATATCAATTATTTCCCATCAATGATCGGTTATCCGAAAAATCACCCATCCGAATACCCCAAACCCCCATTTGCTTAGGATAATCGACGCTCCACTGCGCCCTCATTTCGAACTGGCTTGATTTTGCAGATCAACTTGAACTACGAAACCAACTAAAACAAAAAATAAGCAACTGAGCGCCCGATATATTAGTCGAAGACCTTTCGCAATAGACGGATTTTACAGGGTTAAATCCTTCACGGACCGTGGAGCTATAAGCACCCCTTGGAGATTCGGAATCTGCCAATAACCGATGAGGGGAGCAAACACGACACTAAAAGCGCCCACGTATGCTGCAGGCTGCCGCTCTTCCGCCGCCCGAGTGAGGGAGAGGTGCGAGTATTGACGGGAAAAACGAAACGGCGAAGGCGGCAGCGACGGATGGAAGGGAGCAGGAGAGAATGAGAGAGAGAGAGAGAGAGGTGGGTGGAAGGCGGAAGGAGAGAGAGGTCGGAGGATGAGGGAATGGGGGCGGGCGGGTGAGCACAAATTATCACGAGTGGCCAGCGCTCCGGTTCCGCAGAGCAGCGCGGGGTGCCTCCACTGCTAAGCATGAGGGTCTCCCCACCGCAGCAGCATATACCACGTCTGATCGAGTGAGAGCGGTCTAAATTGAGCCGTGACTGACGGTGGCAACTAACGTCAATTCCAGATAGAGGACTCGAGAGAGAGGATAGAGTCCCTCCCTCAACCCACCCGCCCTCAAACCCTCATTCCCCCCTTCTGGAGAGGGAGGCGCCCCGACCGAAACATTGGCATGTGGGCCGAAGATACGCCAGTAAGCCCGTATCACAACGTTACTTGATCCTGTGCAAGACCTTGTGTATGCCGGTGGGGACTTGATATCGAGTATGTAAGAGCCTAGCAAGACGGAGACCTCCCTTGAAGTATTCACAAGATCATCTGCATTATACAGGCGCGGAGAATTGGCATGTCGCAGGAGAACCGTAAATAGCATTTCATTTTCGAGTGCGAGTACGTTTGCTCAGAGAGACAAGCATAAATGCGTATGGCATTCATTTTTTACTACTATGAAAAAGTTCGGGGAATATCAAGGGGGAAAAGACCCTTCGCTCCCTGCACACTCCATTTACTTTGAAGCTGATCACTGAAAAGTGAACCTATACTGTAAAAGCGAATTCGATTAATCGAAAGCTGCTACCCATACCCATAAAAACAATTCTGAACCTAAAGCCAGCATCATGCAGACCCTTTAGCAGACCCTTCATGGTGCCAAAAACGGACCCAAGAATGAATAGAGCCCTCCGGGAATCATTCACTCAATTATCAGTCTTGAAAATACGGGGAGAATTTACGAAAACTAGCAGGGCAGACTACGGGTTTTCATTCCGGGGTGTTCCAATAATGCAGGAGGCACGGGTCATTAGAGATGAAAGGATGACAAAGGTCATTAATGAATGTAGACTGTTGGGAAAGAGGAGAGGTGAAGGCAGAGGATGGAAACGTTGGACGGAAGAAAAGAGAAAGGAAGTATGCTGAGCTCAAGGAGAAACAGGAGAGGTAGAGACACCTGAAGACAAAAGATTAGAAACAGTTCCTTTTTTAAACCTACCCTAAACAGAGTATTTCTACGTATAAAATCAAAGATGACACGTTTTATTTTCAAGGCAATTCTGATCCACATTGAGATAAATAGTTTGGAGGATTTCTTTTAGGGACGGACCGAGCCACGGTCCCCTCACATTCAAATCCTTAGTACCTACCGTGCTGCTGATGAGAAAGGCACGAATTATAAGCAAAAAACAAAGACCGCTTCTTTGCGAAATAGGGATCCTAACAAGTATTCAAATAACCGAGGGCGGTATTCATCACGCTGGTACTTAATCACACGAAGATGCCGAGCTATTAAGAAGGTACCCTCTAATCGAGTAGACAGCCGTGGCAGAGATGCTGGCAATATGTGGGTCCGGAAAAATCATTAGTTGTTGGATAGGAACCCTCGACGGACATGGGTGTTGTATTTGTCTTAGGCTTACAACTTCAGATTAGATAGAGCGATGTTACCGGAGTACTCAAAACCCAAGTCTACGACTGCAACTCGAAATGGTACATGGTCAAGTGACGTGATAATAAAGTGTGCCCACAGTCGCCATTCACACCGCCCGCCGCTACTGAGTTGCAAAAAAGTGAGCGCTGAGGAGCGTCCCGGGGTCAATTGGAAGATCGACGTCGGATTTCACCATAAATAATTGCCAATCGAAATAAAAAAACACTTTTCTCTTCCTGTTCTCGTCCGCTTCCCTTTTGCCGGTCCAAAAAAGCTGGAGGGGAGGATGGAACTCCTTAGTGTGTACACTTCTCGAGAAGACGAAGAGCCAACATTTTCTCCGCCGGACTAATAATTGATCGATAGCCTCGGGGCGGGCGCCAGGCCGAAAAAGTTTGTAAGAGGGAGGCATTTGGGCCGATAACGTCTGCTCTCGGCGCTGTTTTGGAGGGGAGTCGACGGGGAAATGGAATGGGCGGCCAAAGGGCGGGGAAAAAGAGGGGTGCGGAGGAGAGAGAGTATATCTGGACGATAGAACCGAGACTTGACCAGTGGTCACTCAAGCCGATCCAAATAAAACGCCCCAAATTCCAAGTTTCGGAATATAAGTGTAAAGTGCACAGGATTGAATAGAGGACAAATGTATTACGGCGTTCATAGGTGAATAAAACTAGGCGGCCCTAGCTTGTGAAAAGCATGAGGCCATGGAGAAGAAAGCAAGAACAAGGGGTTGGAAAAAGGGACCGAGGGGCCCTTACCACGTCTATATTGGAGCCTTTTGCGTCATCTGTCTGTTCATTAACTTTGCCTCAGCCTCACTAACACAAGTCTGCCGTTGAATACCACCAAGCTTCGCTCTGGCCATTCCTCACGGTTGAGAATTTCTCTCTAACAATATAGAACCCAACCACACTCCATATGGGTACGGAGCAAAGAAATGATCTCGGAATAACAAGGCTCCCTAAATCACCTCTCCAGCTTCCTTCATTCCACCCACGCTTACGTTCCGTTTCACAAAATCCTTTAACCGAGTCCCCTACAAATTAACCCCATATCCTGCATTTGAATGTCACCAGGGTCGAGATCAATTAAAACACTGATTTCAAAGCAAATTAAACTGTTTTTCTACAACGCTCGTTGATGCAAAAGAATGTATATTTCGAACTTCCGACAACGGAGTTCGACAGCCCACAAAAGATTTCCCCTCCACTAAAGAGGTCGATTATTTCTCCGGAGGAACTGTATTTATAATGGCATATTTACTGCCAAGAAACAACGGTTTAAAAATAATTCAGCAAAATAAGGAAAACGACTATTTAAAATATAATACTAACGTTGAGAAAATATGTTCTCGGATAAGTGACATATAATAGGTACTTCGAGTGAAAAAACTAATCATTGAACGTAGAGAGACGGTAAAAAGGCGAAATATTCCATCAATATTTTCAATAACTTTCCATCCTCAACCATCATAACGCAAGCATTAGATGCACCTAGGCCGACCTTCACGCAAATTAAGTTTTCCTCACATAGCCACAGGTATGGGAGTATTTTTCAGAATTACCCTTTAGATTTGTAGAGTAACCCAAGAATTTTAGTGTTAAGGCGCAGTGGTGCGTATGCATGGGTGCGCCCTTCACCAGGTCGGCGATCGAGATTAACAACATCGATAGCCACTTAGTGAAGCCGTATGTGCTTACAGCAAGTTGGCCACTGGGGTGGGATTTTCCTCCCTAAACCACTTACGAGAATGTAGCCTGTTGGAGGAATAAAAAACCCTCACGAGTAGCACGAGCAGTTTGGTAACGTGAGCGTACCACGTATGTTTATTATTTAAAGTGATTGGCTTTTGTTTTCACTTCTCTCGAGGTTGATCCCAGGCGCGGGTCGACGCCAGTAAAATCACTCGACGCCTATCCTTTCCCATCAGCCTCCTCAGATACGAAAGGTAAAATCGTTTACGCCTTTTGGAGATACACTAAGTACTAATATTGTCCAGTCGTAAGAGCTCACCGCTTTGTTTGTCGCAAGTAATGATTGAAAATCAAGTACTTGGTTATGATTCCACACTTTATTTAAAGCAACACGACCTAGGTTTCGGCATATCAAGCCATCATCATGATATGCAGAAACCTAGGCCGTGTTGCTGTAAATAAAGTGTGGAATCATTATTAAGTACTTGTTTTTTCATTCATCATGAAGGATTCCCACCGAGTAACGCCAGTGACAATGTCTTGTACGTCGCAAGTAAATTTGTTGGTTTTACGCATATAATTCTCCTAAACATGAGACTAGGTGGGGAAAAAGAATAAGCAACGAAGCAAAACTTCATACAAAAAAAGCGGAGTAGATGAAAATGACATCCTAAAGGACAATTTAACGACACGAACGCCAATCATGGGAAATAATTCAGCCACCACTCAGAGGATGAATATGACCACAGAAGAAGTAATTTTTTACCGCATTGTGGATTTATCCATTATCGAATCCTCTCATGAGCTTTTTAGAGCACAAAAGTTGTATTAGTATCGACTGTGGGAAAAAAGATAATTCGATTGTCATAAAAAAGAAATTATTGATTAATAGAAACACTTGGGACTTAAAACGAAGAGGAAACGTGATTCCCCACCCTTCAGCGTTCGGAAGCCTAAAACCGTCTCACTAATGAACAAGGATTAAAATAATCCCTCTCATTTATGGATCCCCGCAGGTAACAGGAACCTGTCAAAGAAACTGTCACGTCGCCGTAATATAAAAACATGAGAAAGGAGTCACGGCTGCTTTTCATTACATTTTTGTATCGTCCACGTTGTAACTCACTTGCCTTAACAAATAAAAATCATTGACAAAATCGAATCATAAGCGATATCAATATTATACAATGATCAAAGCAACCTAACAGGTAATATTTCTGAAGCGATCCACTGGAAAATGATGAAGAGCTTCTATTCTTTACCTTGCTGATAAATGGTGATGAAACTTTCCAGCTCGAAAGGTCATTGAAACTTGTTCAGAATAATGTGGATTGCCCCATGAAAACAAGACCTCTTTCAAATAAAAAAAAACTTCATTGCATCAAAACGACTACAGAGATTCCGCAGCACTTCACATTTGGGTAACGTGTCTACTAACCCCTCCGCAAAGATGATGCACGACCTTTTTATCATCACCAAACGCCAGTTACTCTTATAAATCGATGGAAGTGAACGAGGTTCTTTTCAGCTGCGGCAAAAGTTAGGCAGGACAAAGTAAAAGAGACATCATCAAAAGCTGAGAAGAACATCAGAGGGCAATGGATACGCAACAATGGAGAGGACATCAGCCACCACCACCGAAAATGCTCTCTCGATCGCTGAACATGAAACCAGTTTTGAAAAGGCACAAATTTCGGTTAAGAATGGGATGTGCGGTTAGCAATCAATGGGCGAGGAAACGGAAATCGAAACATGTCGAACGACAGTTGAGACGAGGTATACATTTCATGAACGCGATGAGAAGAAAGCTAACATTGCCGACATATGCGTATCGGCTTCATTTAATAAATGTGAACGCCCAGATAAAGCCGAAAAACGATACGCTCCGATAATTTATAAAAATAATGGCTTAATTATGTCAATATCCACCGCTACTCCGATCCATGACGTTGCCACTAACCGTCATTCTATAATTACTCTCCTATAATGCAGCACATACCACAACTCAAGGTATGAAGATATTATTACTCAGTTTTTTCTGATTAGGATATTATACTTGCCGAAATGCCAAAACCGCCAACCTCGTAATAATGACATGCAAGACTAGATCATACAGCATTCGTAAAGATGTTCCCAATTATTTCTTCAAAGGTAAATAAAGACTAAGATCCTACTACTACAAAGTATATTTGAATGTACTTATAATATGCATTACAATTATCTATATTTCATGAGAAACTTCCTATTCTGAAATGCTAATTTTAATTTCAAGCTTAAAATTATCAAAAAGTCAAAGCCTACACATCTACCGTCAAATTAAAAATTCCGAAACATCGCACGATAAGCACTGCGGGGGGAGGGCGGGAAGGGGTTAGTTAATTACGAGCACAAATAAATCAACTTATGATGAGATTAGAAAAATGGGAAGTGGACTGGAACTGATCCTAAATTTAGATACCATGATTTTTAAAGATAATAAACTAACTAGAAGAGGTGATAGCGTTTAATTTACAAAAAAATCGAACCAAATCATTCACAGGTGATGAGTCTTTGAAAATGATCAAGTTAACCCAGCTGCCCACTTACCTAGGCATGAACTGAAGTCATTTTTTTAACCTAGTTTCCCGAGAAGATTCGCCCGTTATTTAAGAGACCGAAATCGAGCCATTAAAAAGTTTGCTGAAGGCCACCGAAGGCTCTCATTGTAACGAACTTGAAAAAAATGCCGAAACTTGGAGGAAACTCGGGCCGACGGGGGTGATTCAAGAGGACGAGAATATTTAGGATCGAATGGAAACTACGACTTCGTTCCACCGGAAAGAAGAACCGTTTCCTTCCACGGGAAGAATCCTTCGGCGATAATTTGAAATACAGACCATCACTGATCAATCACGATGAATTTCTAGGTCAGCCCGCATGAATACCACATTGGAGCCCTCCTTACCCTATAACGGAAATAAGAGACTCCAATAATCAGGGTATTTTGTGAAAACAATTTAGGGTAAAAATATTTGAATATTCTGGGGAAAAGTTAAAAAGCTGGATAAATGTTAAAAGATGAAAAAAACTCCGAATAGGATCGCAGAATTACTAGGTTTCGTATTTAAAAATGGATGGATATAAGGGATGAAATGCAAGACGCAATAGTAGAAACTGCTTATAAAGATCGACATCGCGATTATTCGAGATGATGGAAAAAGTATTTAACTGAATTTGGCCCAATATTTTGTGAATAAGGTCATGGTGAATTGAGCACTACAAGTACATAAATTTAAAACATAAACAAAATGCGGAGTTATTCAAATTTTGAATAAAAATTACTCGGGTGGCAGTGGAGTCCGGTTGAACCACAAAGAACAGCGGAGGAAACCTGTGTGTTTCAAGACAAGCATAAAAAAAAGAGCTCGGGCATAAAAACTATGTAGCCAATTTGCACGCTCTTTTAGTGCCTCTCGACCAAGGTCGTGTCATTTTCAAGGTGTAATTACCTTGATAGGGCCATTAGGTATTACTATCACTGGGAATTACTATCAGAACGCAGGTTAAAATTTAGGTTAAACCTTTTAAATAAATTCGAAACCGAGTTATTCACAGATGACGTTAGATATATATTGAGAACCCCTGCGTATTAAGCTAGGTTTGATCATATTAACAAGATTAGAGAGATAGATTGTCGTACCGATAGATTTAAAATGTAATTTTTCCCTCGTACTATAAGAGAGAACAATAGGCAGCGTAGCAAAGGGATAGGTAGGTGAAATATAGAGTAGCCTGTAGTGCATGATGCATGTAAAAACAACCAATAATCCCTTCCTTATTATGTAGATACTAACCATCTTGCTGCATGTGACCCTGTTCTCTAGCATGTCTCCCTTAAATATCCTACTGGCATGTCAATAGTGCATGTTTGGTGATCTTCACCCCCTGCCACACACCCTCGTGGTGGCTCGCAGGGCATTACGTAGATGTAGATGTATTGAAACCATGGTTGACAAACATTAAAAGAGTACGCAATTCTACCACTGAGTTGTCATACTACCATTATGGAGATCAAAAAACTCTCACAAAATTACGCCTAGAACGCTTCCGTAAGTCCAGGCATGATGCGGTATTAACTCATTTCCTCAATTTGATAATAATTGGGAATAACAAAAGAGCAGAGGAAAATTTACACGAAGGGGTTCGCGCGGAAATCATCCTCAACCGCAAGCTATCTAAATATCCTAGTGACACGCTTGCAAGTTCTTAACTGAAATTTCGCTCCAATATATCCCGAGGGGAATCATTCCCTCAGAATGAAGGCCGTCGGAGTCCATGGTCGTGCCACACGCTCGCAGAAATTACCACACAGGAGACAAGACGCTCTAAACAACCGGCCAACTAACTATATAAATGCACAATAGCCAATGAAGGTACGCATTATCCCGGCGACGAATATGCTCGCGTGACAGGAGAAATTTACAAACCACAGGGATTACGGAGCGATACACCCCAGATGAAGAAATGATGAAGTGTACAGAAGACGAAAGGACCACACGGAACACCACACAGAAAAGAACAAGGTGGATTGGACACACTTTGAGACAAAATGAGTATGTGAAAAACATAATTGAAAGCAAAACACGAGGGAAAAGTCTCCAGAGGAAGACCCAGGTATAAGTTTAAAGACCAAATAAAGAGAAAAGTACATAGGAAATAATAATGGGAGGCAAGGGGACTAGCATTGGATAGGGAAGGGTGGAGTGCTACAGTCTACTAATCTTAGGATTGAACGACCAATGAACACCCCAGAGCTGTAAAATGAAGCCGAATAAAAATACCTAGGCCAATTGACGTTCTGCATCACGACATTAATTAAATCACCATTATATGCGCAATAAAATTCCTCTAAATGCACATATGGTACTCTACCATTACTGTAGTTCCTGAACCTCACTAAAGGGAGGTAAAGTAATCAAAAACGTCATATATCTTGGGTAGTGTACTGCATGGCAAATGTTCTTCCACGCATCACTCTCCTGGCTTCTGGTCTGACTGCGTACGTTGTCCTGACTGCTTTTGGCCTGAGCCTAGCATTCGGAGGAACGTGCGCGGTTCTGATTTGAACTGGGATGAGTGCTGTATGCCTGATGTGGAATCACCCAGAGCCACACACCCTATTGGAGGCTTGCACGGTATTTCGTAGATGTAGATGAAAGTAAGGAAACAAAGGATGCTGTTAAAAAACAATTAAAATGATTATTTTGCAAGCTCATTGGGTAAAGAATATATATTAATACACTATAATATTTCTTTACTCTATGGTAGGGATCGGCAAACTGAGACTCGCAAGCCGAAGGGTCTTTGGTTACAGACTATGGGCTCTGAAGCACAACTGAAAAATAATATCACTGATTATAAAGTTGACATCTCCTCATTAATTACTTTTAGGACAGCATTCATACAATGTTGGTTATTATCTTCATTCAAGGGAGAGATAATTAAATAATAATCTGTTATGTAATAAATAATAATATGACAAAATACTGGAGAGGAAAACATTCCCCTTGACCGAGACTCGAACCTGGATCCCTCAATTTCCGGCCGAGTTCTTTGGCCAGCTGAAAGGCCTATCTCTATCTCTATTCATCCAGCCCTTAAATCATGTTTCCTTTCTTCCTCTCCCCCGCTAACCCAACACCTAACCCTCTGTTGCGGCTTTCAGCATCCCTTCGCCCCTCTAATCACCTACTCTGCCACCTACGAATTTCCTTTAGCGTATTCTTCTCCTCACTCAATTTTACGTTCGTTTTCCCACCGAGTAGTCCGACACATCGATATGTCGGACTACCCGGTGTTTTTGGGCCGAGACATAGAAAACATCGAGTAGTAAACTAATCCGATGAAAATTGAGTGAGTGGATAGGTACTTTTATAAACATCGAAAAATCGACTACTCGCTATTTTTTAGTCGATGTGGCATCCCTAATCCAAGCCCGTATTTTCTTCACATCCTTTCGAAAATTCCCAGTCATCAGTACTCCCTTGTGATTGGACGCCTCTTTCGCTATCGATATTCTCCTTCATAATAGCAGCACTTAAGAATCATTTCCAATTTAAACGTAAAATTGACACTTCCCTAACTATATTGTAACCAGAGTAACGTCAGTAAATCCGGCATTAGGATATAAAACACAAAATTTTACACCCTACTGAAAAACCTACTGGCGTATTCACCATAGAGGAGAGAAAACCATTATGCACGCCATGGCCGAAAAATTCTATGTTGTGACTTATCACTCGCTTCGAAATCACGTTTTTTTTAGCCGGGGACCCTTTCGGTGACTCCTTGGTATGCCTATCACGCCGGGACGAGTCTGCCACCCGGACAACCCGGGGCACAAAGGGGCTCAACGCTCTTTCTTATCTCGGGAGGTCGAGAGGCCATTTGGAGATTGGAAGGGTTCGGTGAGCACCTGGGAAATTTCCTTCCGCTTCGGGATGGGATACAGGCATATAAAAGAATGGCCGAAAGGGGACGACGATGCAGGGCGTCTCCATGATACGAGACGCAGTTCGGGTCCGTACCAAGAATTCTCTTTAATAAGTTTACACGGTTGCGTGACGGGAATTTTTGTCGGAACGAATAAGTTTAACACCGCTTCCATCATGAGCCATTGGATGCGAACCATTTCTTACATTTTTACATTTCTTAAGCGCTAAGCAACACAACTATAAACTGGATGAAAAGAGCATTGTGCCTTTTGCTATACAGAATTAAATGAGAAGTATGCGGCTGGGGCAGATATGAGCACTTATCTGCTATAAAAATCGCTGTTTTCGCTTAAGCTACGTTAGGTCGGGTTGGTTCACGATATTAAAGATTTATCAATTTATCCTCTAAATTCAACGGAGAGAATGAGTTGGGATGTGCGGGAATTCTGCCATTAAAATATTAATTATGTATCAACTTATATTAAAATGTACTAAATGCTTTCATAGAACCGTGTACAAGAAAAACATTACAAATACTTATCTAATAATAATAACAAGGTTATTATGACAACAACCCTGACAGAGCGCTACAAAGGAGATAAAAAACGGGAAACTCGACGTGAGAATACTATAACAGAATAGTGACCGGTTAGGTCACACCTAGATTAAGACTGAAAGGCTACTGCGGACTGTAGATTCCTTCACCGACACACCCAATGAGCCGTCGAACGGAGGGTCGTGTGGCAGGGGGTTGTAGGAACTTTGAGCTTCTGAACGCCTTTCCATTTGTAATGGATCGATATTGGATGCTTTAAGCGGCATTCATCAACAGAACGTGGTTTCCCAAGGGAAATAATTCCTTCGTGAATAATTCAAAAGAAAAAAACATAAAATCAGGGGTAGAAGTCGGACACCCAGAGAGACGTAGCTTCATGAATAGATTTTTACTGAGATTTGTCCGCAGTATATCATGCAGTCTAGTTAATAGAATCAACATCAGCACCCTAACCAACAGCCAAAGATCCTCGATTATTTATTGATTCGTAAGTTACAGACTATGTTTTTCATATGCTCCGAATACTTGGGGAACATCGCAACGATGAGAGGTCACTATAGGCCAAGCAATACATTCATACCCAAGGCATAATCATCTTCTGATAGATCTTACGGCTATTCACCCAACTAAGACGATTCGAAGGGAGAATTACTACGGCTAATTTCTGGAAGGGAATATTACTCTTTATCAAAACAATTTAAAAAATTTAATAAAACCTCACCATTATTTTTCCGCAAATCAACTAAGGATGGCGTCCTTCGTGCGAAGACTTAGGGATAGTTTCAAGGGAAATAAAGTATTTGTAAAGTACCACTAAACAAAATGTAGCCTTGTGAGGGCGTTACATAGACACGGAAATCAAACCCGGGAGGCCAATTTCGGCATTATGACGAAACAAATTATTCATCATTACCACTGGAACGCGTTTTGAACTTTCAAGAACAAAGGTTACGTCACAACATTCTGAGGATCTCGGAGGAAATTTTTACGCGCCCGCTTCACGCCACGATGGCGTTGACGAAAGGGAAAGAATGAAAGTGTTTGCAAACTCTCCTTCCGCGCGCGGGTTGAAAACGTGGAGGCACGCAAATTCCGAGCGCGCGTCTTTTTTTCCCACGAAAGACCACCGCTTCCGCAACAAACCTTTTAGGAGCCCGAAACACGTCACCACAATGGAATGACTCACGATTAACCCACCAACTTCCCCCTCCAGCTCCTCCCTCTGGTGGGAAGAGGAGAGCAAGCGCTCCAAGCGATCCGGAAGCGCTCGCTGATGAATGCCTTTAGCGTACGCATGAGGCGGAACGAAAAAAAATACAAACTATTCTCGTGTGTGTGTATGTGTACGTCTGCAACACTCGAAGGATCTAGCTGTAGGACGTTCCGGAGCTAGGGAGGAAGCGTTTTAACCGCAGCAAAGCAGTAATTCCGCGGGATATGCATCCTAAAACGTTTACGCACCAGAAAAAAAATGACACTGCAAAGGGACATTACGAGACTGGAGACCATATGTTCTTTTTTTAAAAAGGCTTATTAAGCGAGATAAAAAAGAGCGTCATTCACTCTCTACGTCACGGGGGCAAGGATGGGAAAAATTTTATTCATGCCCATTCGACATGCTCCCTTGAGTTGTTTTTTTACGACACTTGCAACGCGATGCAATTACACGACGCGGTGAAATACGACGCAAAACCTAAGTCAGCGAAACGCCATGGAGACTCCTGAAGCAGTAATGCCGCAACAAAAACAAATGAAGGCGTTCGTCAGGGACAAACAATGAGATATTTGACATTCAAGTCAACACACAGACTGGCCCAATACACTATGCGTAGATATAATGGCTGAATACAACTGGACAATACATTTAATGGAAAAAGTACTCACTATGCTATGGTGCACATGAGGAAAGAATAAAATAACTGAGTTCTCCCATTTCTAGCCTAAGCTTTCTAATTACCTCATCGCCGTGAATCAGATATGATTTCTAATCAACAGCACTGGAGGCTGCGGGCCCCACTTTGCTTACATTTGATTTTACTAGACAAAGAAACATTTAAATTATTTTTGCCTTCCATTGGCCAAAAAGAATAATATAACTGTCACCCGCCCGACCGGATGTCGGATAACTGACCTACAGTACTGCCACCGACTTCTCAAACCACTCAGAAAATTATGAAATTTCCCAGGAGGTACACCGTATGTAGGATAAATTTTTCATGGTTCATTGAGTGAAATATCATGGTCATCGTCAGTAATAGCGTTCGAATTTTCGCACAGAACGGCAACGCGTGTCACAATACTGACAATCAATTAAAGCCACGATAGGAGTGATAACCTGAATACGTTGAGAACATCTAACATATCAGAAATGTGTATGCCAGCTTATCCGCATAGTTGTACCCAAAAGATCAAAGGCATTTTTCAAGTGCCTCGCACGAATAAAACTGACGAATCTTCAATCAGGAAGAACGAATAACGACACCACATGCACATCGACTCCAATATTAATCACTCACCTCCATTGAAATTATTTAGCTTTCAGCATGATTAGGCATCTTGTACAACTATTTATCAATCGCAATACTAATAATAAAGCGTAGTTTTATCTTAAATAGTGTAGCGCATCGTAACATGTTCGTCTACGTAGCATTTTCCTAGTTTCTGGTATGACCGCGCATTGTTATCCTGACTACTTTTGGTCTGTGCCAAATAGTCAGTGGAACGTTCGAGGTTCTCATTTGAACTGGGACGAGTGATGCACGCCTGGTGTGAAATCGCCCTGTGCCATATACCCTAGTGGTGGCTAGCACGGTATTTCATAGATATACGTATCCAGCCATAGACCGCGGAGAATCACAGAGACCCAAGCAGTCAAATGCTCTTCGCAAGACGCATTTTGTCAGAATAAGATAATAAGGCTCATTGTCAGATCAATTGAACATTTTACCGAATAGGTGCAGCAGAGAACTGTGGGGATGGGCTGTAACGAGGGCTGATATGTAGATATTAGGCAAATAAATTGGCTACCGATTGGATTTTTGAAGGTTGTCATTACAGCATTGGAAACGAGTTTTGTAATATTCGGAATACGGTTTTAGAGCCATTCTCACGAGGAGGATGAAACACATTTTTTCCATGGGAAACACACCAGTCTGGCTTGGGAGACGCTGAGGGGCCCCCATCATCATTTTGCAAGAGCGCCGCAGAGAACGTCGCAGGTTGTGCAACAAATGAAATGCAAACAGCAAGACGACGAATAATCGTCGTATTCATCCACATAGCACTCGCTGCTCTTCAGATCGCGAGCGGAAGCAAAGCATTAAGCCCACAAGGTGAAACTATAAACAACGTGATTGGTGAATCCGGGATCACTTCCCAGAATCTCACGAGGAGACATGTCGTCTACGCTCTATCCGCTTTGTCGTAAATTACGTCAATCACGTCCTTTTTGATAACAGCAAAAAGAAGCTAAAGATGTTGACTCTAAAGAATAAAATTGTTTGGGGGCAATGAATCCCGCAGCCAGAAATGATAAGTAGAGCAGATTTTTTTCTCTAGCTCCATCTACCTGAAGAGGTAGAATACCTTTTATAATAACTCCCAGATGGAGTTTTCAGAGTAGTAGTCATAACCCCGTAGTCACTAAGCCAGATGTCGATATGCAATATGCGAGCGTGGAGCCCCCAGTTAATAATCCAGAAGCAGCCCAGTATAACTTATTCACGCATTGAAGATAGTTCCCCAGATGAATACTTGACCTAGAAATCATATTGCCCGTATCTAATTAGGAGGGAAGGAAATAGGAATCGGGGACCCTCCAGTCCTATAGCAGGAGAGCATGTCAGTGACATTTCACCTCCTAGCAGGTACTATCAGATTTTATCTAAAGCATTCATTCGTAGTTACATTAAATTCATCACAGTACAGTCCAGCGGATGCTAGCGATAACTCACCCCCGCCACACATTCTTGAGGTTCGCGGGGTATCTTGTAGTCAGCATCCGAGTGCTCTACCTGCGGCAATTCAACTCCGAGGAAAAGGATATGCCCCTCAAGTTTTCGCCGGGGGAAAAAAATGGCATTCGCCATTTCCAAAGCAATCTGGAGCTCGCAATGCACGAATCTCACAGTAGACAGACGCGTGAAAAAGACTGACACGATGGTGCATGGATCCCGAGTAGAGGACAAACGCCGACACCCGGGGCACTAGAGCTAAAATCATGTTTCATTTTCAGGTATTTTTCTCGAGAATTTCCGAAAGACTCTGCCTCCTGATAATCCAGCGTAGGCCCTCTGACGAAATTAGGTAGGTATGAGCGACTTTGTGGTGCGGCAACAACCATTCGTTTAGAATTCACATGAGCTGCACACTTGGGAACAGCACTAACACATACGATATTGTAACCAGGCAGACGACCCTTTTTATCAGCCCGACTACAGCGCATTCCATATTCTCCTTTCCAAAAAAACCAACGGAGATGATGACTGGAGTATATCCCATCGCGCTCTAAATGCTTTCAGCCGATTCAGCGCAAACGGGAAAACTCTAAGTCGGGGATATCTCATATAAAATTTAATAAGGCGGCAGACGAAGAGCACCTGTGGCCATCGAAAATTTTGTGATCGCCAGCAACGCCACTTCCTTGCAGGAGTGACCAAATCGCCACCAGACACAGTTAACATACACGAATCAATGCAACTGGGTAGCTCATTCCGTGATTATCTACGTCGATATCAATGAATGATAGATAAATTTTATGAAAACAGTGGAAAATACAATTATTATTGACTGCATGAAGAGGTGTGGATTTTTTCGTAGAAAAGCAAATTGCTGGAACCCGGGATAGTATAAATTGCTACACCTAAAATGTCTCCAGACAATACACCCAATCAATGAAAGATCAGAAAAGTATTTATTAACCCGGTAATGAAATACTTAGAAACACGAGAATATGATTATCGACGCAAATCAACAGCACTACTCAGCGAATAATGCTCTGAACATGTATACTTCGTGAGATTCTCGAGTATATTAAGATAAAAATAACTCCACTACATAAACTGATCGATGGTAATAAAAAGGGACGTGGGTTATATCTTGTGAACACATCGCAAGAAGAACTACCTACCCTCAAAAACCGAATGGTTGACTTTACAAGAATTAAATAACGACTTGACGACGATGGGGGAAACAATGACAACCACCGCATTTCCGGACTAATGTTTTTAAAAGTCAACGGCAACACAAGGGCACTCATGACGAGAGACCCCCTGAATACATACCTTGCACCCTCAGACAATGGCATGGCGCCACCCAAACAGCAGCTCGATTGTTTAGAACAAAAGGAAACTCAAAGCAAAAGCAAAGCAAAGATGCATTCATAATTCTACAATGGGACAAAATTCACAAACATGGGACATTGTCTCCGCGCATGGTTGGGAGGAAAAACGGTAAGACACAAGCCAGAAAATCCTTCAGGTGGCAATAATTGGTCTCGTGCCACAGCCAAAAGCACAATGTGCTTAAAGCGTGCGTCATCAATTCCATGTACGAAGGTGAGTTGTTCCATCCGAGGAAATACTAGGAAAAACAAACACGGATGGTTACGAATCGATCTCACATAAACCAGACCCAAATATGTACCATATAACCTTCTTCAATCCCAGGGAATAATATAATATTCACATATTTTTGTGATCCAAAAACATACTTCAGACCATCAGCGTCTATATTACATGAACTCTTAAGATGATACATTGGCATATGATACGAGCGCAATCATGTAAATTCTCTTAATATTATACTCCGGGACCCTAGATGCCAAGGCATGACGGGGAAGGTGAGATTTATCTGGCATTTTCCTCTATTTTCAACATTCATGTTTATCCCCATCCCACAGCTTTTACGATAAAAATCAATCGCAGTTATGGGACAATTACAGCTTAACTCGCCTCGCTCATTTCTTTCCAAAACTTGGAAGTATAAATCCAAATTTTCCACGAAAACCCTTCCGCATTGGCTTTGAGAAGCTGTGCCGGGACAATGAAGGGGAAAAATAGGTTGTAATCAATGAAAACAAAACTGCCACTGACTTGCTGTAGAAGACTCGGCCGTCTGTGGTGACGTGCGCGGTCCATCCTGGTTTGAGAGGCTGCCCGTATGATCCGTCAGAATCACCCTCTCCTCCACCTGAACCCTCATGAATCCCCATTGTCGGGACAGCATCCTCGCCTCCAACCTCATCCGGTGCCGAAACGACGGTCTCCCCCCCTCCCTCTCTTCCTTCGCCCCCACCATTCAGCTCCCTGCCGACAGACGGCTGGGACCTTGCCGCTAACATTCAGGACCTGCAGGAATCAGATATTTATAAAAAAAAATATAGGATCAGATTTAATTCACTTGTTTTTGGTAAGAAGTGGCACAAGAATGGGTACAATATAAAAGCTCTAACCATTACCTGACGATGACCGCAATTACACAGGACCGCAATTAAATGAACAGTTCTCTTTGATGCACTGACACGAGCATTAATTAAGTAACAATGAGAGTTAAACAATATATCACACGGGATAGAATTTCCGGAAGAAGAATTAGAGAGCAGATGGGACGATTAAAATGACGAGAGCTAGTCGGAAACGGTATGCATGAACCAACCGCGATTCATATTCCCTTTGTTTAGCGAGGAGTTTAACAAATGATTGGTAATATTCGCCCAAGCCATACATACACACGGCTTGGCATAGTACCCAAGGAAAACTTGACACAATACTGATTAAACACATAAATTAGAGTGAAACTTAAATTACTCTGATTTCAACTTCATTGTGAACTTCTCTTAATTCAGTAAACCATTTATGAAGAGATTATATTAAAAATAAATTAAAGCAAAATTAAATAATCATATGTTTAACTAAGTTTTAATTAAAACACGATTACATGAATAACAAAAAATCAAAACAATATTTAATTAACAACCTGTGATGCGTCCGTGAGATCTCAAAAATAATTTCACGCACATATTTTTTTTAAAGACATATTACAAAAATAGAAAGTTGAAATAATAAAGGCACACCTAATATGCAACAAAATATGCTCGAAAACCTCGAAAAAGTCAATACCACTAGACCCCTGAGACAGAAAACGTAAACATGCCAGCGGAGAGAGGGAAAACACTCACCCTTTCGGATGTAAATTATGCCCAATGAGCTATATGATTTTCTTGAATAACATAATTAGCAAAAGATCTTCATTTACGTTGATATATTTTTTCCATTGCGAAGTCTTTCGCTTAGATCACCATCTGTCAAGACAATATTCACTCACTTTCACAAATGTGCACTACATGACCACCTATATGTAAAACGGTCAATCCAAAATAACACTGAACACACTTTTAAAAACACGATTTCCACACAATTAATTGAAGGTGTTAACTTCTTTTCTACAAGGCACAACCCCTTTTCTGTGAGGCGTACAGCAGAATGCTTCCTTTCTCAACCGTTCGCTTCACGAAGCGTCCTCATCACAAGCGAAATATTTTGGAAGCTTCAAGAAACAAACGAAAGGTGAAATTTTGCGAGCGGATGGCGGCAATATGAAATTCAAAGAAGGGAGCGTAGAGATAAGTGGTTTTGCTTCATTTTGCTCAATGTATGTATTTTATTTACTCTATTATAGAATCGACTCTTTATCCGAAATATGTTTCCATCACTTTTATATCATTTATTTGCGACAATAGGCTCTTTACATTGCGCTCATCCGGTCAAATATCTCTTCGAAATTATTATAATGGGCGTAATCATGATATACGATTGTAGTTTTTGACCTGAGATATTACAGTAACGGCATGATCATGAGTAAATGTGAAAATTTTGTTACCTCTCTGAGTGTGTATGGTGGATTTATCAATTAAAAGTGTGAATAAAAGGTATACTCGACTTCACCAGTTTAACTTTATATCTTTCAAAGTGACAGCTGGAGATTTCTAACAGCCTCTTCCTATCCCTGTTTGCTTTAACTTTTTAGTCTCTGTTCCTGGCATAGGGTAGGCATTTGCAAATGTATCCATGGATGCAGTTTTCTTACTAATTTGTAAACACTTTTTTTGCCCTAATCAGAAATTAAAGAAATGTGCATTGAGTAGTGGAAGAAAAACTGAAGGCTCAGGCACTAAACATATGACTGAAGAAAATAGCAGTTATTATAGAATAATAAATTGAGTTAATACATAAGTTTAAACTCCTGAAGAAAACTCCACTGACCATTTATACCGGGTGTTTCAACGAATAACAACTGGGCAAACAAAAATGACACGGTCCTGAGTAGTGAAAAATCCTCCCCTGTAAGACTCACACCCATGAACCTCAGATTGACTGCTGAGCTGATCTATTACCACTTGGGCCAACAGTGTTCACTAACCCTTTAACGTCAAGTGTGCTGAATTGGGCACATACCTCCAGAACCATTGTGACTCAGAAACCATGTAAGATATTCAACTGTAGCCCATTGGGACGTTTTCGGTACACTCGTACCTAAATTCTAGGCAATTTTGAGAAAAATGTTTTTAAAATGGATGGGCGAGCTTTAAATTATCTCCCTTGATTGGGATTTGGAAGGAAAAAATTTTTTTCTTAAGTAGAAAAATTGTTGTCCATAAAGGGTTAATTTATTCCAAACAAAAGCTGAATCCTCAAATATCATTGAGGTTAAGATGTATATGCATTCACATTATCCAGCTGCAGCTATACTACCCAGATGACTTACAAGGAAACCAATGCAGGATTAAGGTGCCTAATTAATGTCTAACTGTCACGAGCACTGGCTATGAATATATTTTTGTTTCAACATACATTTATGTACCTCTGTTAGATTAAAGTACAACACCTGCAGAGCCATATTGCTATATATGTTGATTTGGCATAATAACTCCAGCTGGAGACAAGGTGACTCAAAGTCTCCTACTGGCTTCGGCATTCCCCACATCTCGTGTTTGCAATCTTCTCCTTGAATGTAAGGTGGAACTATATGAGTGAGCTGTTAACATAGTCCTGGCATGCAAGAATTAATCACTTGGTTTGCATTCTAGACCAGCAGAGTGAGGGAAGATAAACATCAGCCCCTTCGAAGGCCCATGCTTTTCCATATTTTGATAGCGACATCCATTTATGGGCTCATCAGTGTGCACCATGAGCAAAGCTTTCAGCTGGACTATATTATTTTGCCAATAGAGGATTCCTGCCTTCAAAAACAAGATGGACGTGCCATCATAACTACAGTTGAATGACTGATCTATTATTAGTACAGACCAGCTTTTTCCACAGCTCTCTTTGCCATCTGGAAGAGACATGCCCCTACATCTGCACTTTCATGCTATTAATCTGCCTTTATCAGGATGGGTGTACCAGCCAGGTGGTACGTTCCTCTGAACATGTGGATGGTGGAGAGTGTCCTATTTTCACAGGTGGTTTGCAGAGTTGCACTAATTCTGCTGTGAAATTTATTATTTGTCAATCACCTTATTTTATTATTTAGCATTATTATTTTTACATCTACTGATTCAGTATGTTTAAGTGGAAGTGAAAAAAAATCCTCTGGATTTTTAGCGGAGCAAGGCCTACCAACACAGTTTCTTTCTTCATCTCAGAATACTTTCTTCCTTGTTTGTCTTCCTTTCCGTTCATTATACCTTTTCACTCCTTCACATCCACATCTCCAACACCTTGAGTCTATTGTCATCTTCTTTTCTCAGAGTCTACATGTCTGCTTGATGCGATGCTAACTCATATCAAGGTCTTCTCCAGCCTCTTATACATAACCTTACACGAGGTCCTCACCATCAGCTTCCTTCTATTGGATAATGCTTATATTATAAACACATTTATCTTCCTAATGCCTTTACTACACCCACATAGCACAAAATATTTACAAAATATCTATAAAATATCTAATACGTCTTTTGCTAATCTCTAGAAAACATCTTGTAATAACTTGTAGACATCTTCTAGACATGTTGTAGATATCTGAATGTCCGCTTTTCCTATATCTACAAGATATCTTGAGAAGATATTTTCTAAACATTCATATTCAAATTGGACCCACTGGGAAAATTCAGGATAAATGACTTAAGGCCTGGTTACACGATACATTAACCCGTACGTGTTCATGTACAAGTTCATGAACGAACATATATAACAGTAGAAGTAATAGTTGCCAGTAGCAACATGTAGTTTATACAGAGTTGCAAAATTATCAAAAATACATACTAATAAACAATTTAAATATCTCCGGTTATTTTAAAAATTAAGAAACTTTTAAAAATGAATCTATAATTTTAAACCTTTACCTTCATTTTAATATCTATTAAAACAAAGCAGCTGCCCTATGGCCATCGATAGAGGTGCTTAAACATTTATCCTTTAACCCATTATTTTGTTCAAACTATTCAGCTTTGATATCCAGAATTTTGGGATCTCATTGCTATTACGTAGGTCTATCATTTTTTATTGTTTCAAGATGCTGAGGTTTAAACCTGCTGAATATTTAAATAATGAAAAATGAGCGATTTCTTTGTTTAAATCGACCTTCTGGGTTAACTAATGGTTGGATTTTGATCGGGTTACTACCAATTCGTAGAATTTTTTAGAGTTTTGGGCTGAATAGTCGTCGCTCAAAATAGACATATTCTAGACATCTAGTAGATATTTTAAATATCCCAAGACATTGAAGACATGCTGTAGATATCTAGTAGATATTTTGTGCTATGTGGGCAATGCCCATTTTATTCTAATTTACTACTCAAATAACTTAATTGGTTTGTATTCTTTATTTTGCGTCCTTTACTTTCATGACCAGTCTCTCTTACTTTGTCCTAAAAGAATTTCATTACTTTTGTTTTCTTTTTATTTATCTTCATGTTCTATTTCCCACCTTGATTTTCTTATGTATCTAGTAAACCTTGACCTCTCTTTGATGATCGACTAACCAAGGCCTGGTTGTTCACCTATCTAACTGACTTTCCCAGTTGGCCTCCAATTTTTATTCTGACATTTAACTATTCTAATGCCTATCTTACCATTCCCTTCTCAAAAAAGTTGAATAGGGAAGGCAACAATAGGCAACCATTTCCTTGCCCATCAACCTAAGACTGCTTACACTTCTTCTCCATGTTCTTTTTTTGGCCATATGTTAGCCAAATGTTATGAGTCTCTGATGGATTTGGACTAGTTCCCCCTCTAGCCAATCCATCCATTCTTATTTTACCCAGGGTCTACATTAGTTTTTCCCTAATTAATCTGTCAAACACTATTTTGAAAACCACAAAGCAAGCTAAGACCTGATTACACTCTATCTACCTTTGTATAAGCATTTTATCCACCAACATTGATTCCTAAATTGGGCTTCTCTTCCTAAACCGAAATTGGTTCTCGTTTCAGTATAATTTTTCTCTTATCTTCAAACTTTTGTAAATTAATTTAAGCAAAATATTTGCTGAGCATGACATTAAAATACATGTTTTACATTTGAAGCATTTATTATAAACATCCGAATGCAAGTGTACTTGCATTCGGATGCTTTCTTCTTCTTGAAGACATACATCAAGATGTTTTCAAGAAGTCCTTTGGCCATACTTCTTCCCTATTGATTCTATTAATAATTATGAAAATAGTTCCTTATCCATTGATTCTTGAATTCTTCAGTAGTTCCACAGGGACGGTCTACTCCAATGGGTTTTCCTTCCTCTATCTCTCATAATGCACTATCTTTTTTTGTTATTTATCTCCAGTTCAAGGTCATCCCAATCTTTTGTTCTTTCACTCTGGATATCTAGGTTCATGGGACTTTTGCCATAGTCATATAGTCCCTTCTTGTACTCTCTTCACCCATATTTGATAACTTCCTATTTGATTAATATCTTCCCTGTTTTTTTCTTAATAATAATAAATATATTTCACCATTGGCAATAAATACAGTTGCATGGCTAATGGTAATAAAACAAATGTAAATAATACAATACATACATATAAGGAAATAACATCCAAAATCACACTCTCCAAAAATATTAATACCTAAGTTAAAATTGAATTTGACACAAAATGAATAAGCTGCACAGAAAGTTCACACTAACAAGTAGCAGCCAGTAGCAGGGACATGGTAACTGAAGTGGTTCTTATTATTTGCTCACAAATGCCGATTACAATATATCCTCCAAATATTCCAAACACATATACATAATAACATTTTACAAACAGAATACGTTTGAACTTCATATTAAACACTGAAAGTGAGGTACAATTTTTAATTTAATCAGGAATCTAGTCATACAGGATAGAGGCAGAGTGACTGGGACCTTTAAGACAAAGAGAACTAGAGTGTTGATTAGAGTGGATATTATTTCTTGAACAGGTGGAATAATCATGGTAGATAAAATTAGTAGGAAATTTAGAAAGGTTTGCTTTAACGAAGCAGGCACATGTAAGTATATATTTAGAAGGAAGTGTGAGGATCTTAGACTTAGAAAAGACAAAGAAAGGTTTGCTGGGGTGTGAATAGGGACTTGATACATAGCCTTGATAGCTTGTTTTTGACACATCTTAGGTAATGTTTGCCCTCTCTTACTGCCTGATAACATTTTCACATTAGCAAATGGTGAACTCACTTCCATCTTTTCAAGATTATTAACCCTCTTAGTGCTGACTCCTGCCAGCGGCACTAGCGAGAAATTCAGAGGGTAATTTAATGAAATGTATCATGTTAGGAAAAAAAACAATATGAGGTTATTGTTTAACATTTCCAAATAGAGTTTTTTAATTGTGTATAAAATGAATTACATAATAATCATAAAAGATTTTTCACCATCTAAAAAATAATTGTAATTATATTTGTGTACTGAAGTTGAACAATTTTGGTACATAAGCCGATATATCGGCCCGCTGCACTAAAATAGGGTTAATTTCCTTGCATTTTCCAGTCTATGAGACAAACTGTTATCTCAAGAATGAGATGTAGAATTGGTTTGCAACTCATGATTTGAGGATATGATTAATATTTTTTTCTAAAATCTAACCCAAATAATAGCAGTGCATATTATGGGCTGGAAACAGCAATACAGTGGCTTTTTACACTTCCTCTTTCTACGTGTGGTTTTGATGTAATTTACCTCCTTCCCTAATCCGATTCCCAAATAGTTTTTTGCATAACTCACTGCTTCCATTCCTTCCTCATTTACACCGATCCCGTTGTTTTCTCTGCCCTCACACCATGATGTGTTAATAGCGTTATATTTTTCCTTGATTATTTCTGTTTCCTTTGTTTCTCTGATATTCCTTTCCTCCACCTCTTCCTTCCAATGGTTACTCGAGGGTATGAACATATGGACCAATATGAAGCTTACCAGATGTACTATTATTTCTATTACTGTGGCATTTTTTGGGCACCCCCTCCCACTTCTTGCTACAACTTCCCAATTGGGTAGTTTCTCCTCTGCAGACTGTTTACCCTCTGGACTTAGCCTGAGGATTTACCCAAGACACACTTGAGATGCATGCAATGATATGTCATGCTAACTGCTGTCGAGCTGACAATGCCTGCAATACCTACGACCAGAGTGTGAATCATTCTTCTTGTTGTGGGGGGGAAAGTATTTAGCCTATCTGCTTCCCGCCGGCATCAAAATAAGTAACATTTCCTCAGTAACGATAATGAAAGGTCGCGCGAAAGACTGCAATTTAAGGGGATTTGCCTCCTTTGGCACAATTTGTTTATTTTTACAAGCGCTTGGGGGAGGAAACTTGGAGGGGAAGGCAAACCTCTTCCTTTGGTCGGTTTTGTGGAGAGGAAGGGAAAGGGAAGAATGGTCGGCAGTGTGGCCAACACCATTAGGAAGTGATACCTACCGCAGGGTGAGTCATGAAAAGGAATTTTGCGAGAGCCTTCCATTGTATTTGTTTACCTTGGTAATGCAAAAGCAGGAGGTTGGCGGCAAGAGTTGCTAGGAGCAAGAGAGGGGGAAAACAATTTTCCCTGGCAGGGAAAAATATTGCTGTCATCAGCCAGGGAAACAATTTCATGAGCAGGGGAAATTCCCCCCCTTCCCCCCCATTGATTCGCACACTGCCTACGACTCCTAAATGGGTAGGCGAGGAGTATTGAGTTGATGGATGTACCCATGCTTCCACCAGAATTGGTCCGAATTGACCCCCCATGGGTCCAGTGGGCCCAGATTCGAGGACATACTCCGGCAGACCGCATGACGTCTACCCATAAAAGTTAGTTGGGAGATACCTAATCCCTACTTTTTGGGCAACGGGCTCTTCCAGCTTTCATTAGAGGTGTGGTAAGTCTTCGCAAAAGAGAGACTGATGGGTACTCGTCTTACGTTGTTGGGTGAACCCAGCAGATACGAGCACCGTGGGGAGGCGGAGGCCCATTGTCATCCTTTTGATGTCAATCTGCCTCATGGTGCCTCGAAACACCTGCCTACGACTCCTAAATATAGCGACTCCTCCAAGCAACTTCTGCCTGCAACCTTTATGCTGCAACCTTTCCCTTACCCTGTCCTTCCTCACTTAAATAGCAGTTGGCACAAGATAACTACAAAGAAACCTCAGCTGTTAACTATGGCAAATTGACAAAATTCTGTATTATGTGGTTGGAGACAAATAGCAATTCCCTAAGCTCTAATTGAAAACCTCCACCTTATATATATACTCATCCCACTATTTTCCTCCCCTCCAAGGCTACTAATCACCTCTATTTCATAACTCACCTACTCCACCTTCAACCTTGCCAAAAACCTCTCCTCCAATGGAAGCATGCGTTACCACTTGCTCTCCTTTCGCCTTTAGGTGGCGTGGAGTGCGCATTGCTCAGCTGCTTTTGACACGGAAAGTCTGGCATAAGGCACTTTGTTAAATTTGCTATTGATTTGAGAATTTTTGAAGTCAGAATACAGATTGGCTGACTCTTTAAATATTGGGTTTTTAATTCATGAGATGCTGAAATATACTAATTTGTCGGTCGATCAGCCGGAATGTCGGTCCCGGTGGCGGCGGGGTAAAGTCCTCGCCTGCTAACCAGAGGGTCGCGGGTTCAAATCCCGCCTGGGTAGATTATCCACTGCCCAGGACATGGATGTTTGTGTGTGTTAAAATGAGTTAATTGTAAGAGAAGACAGTACAGTCCTAAGTTCGCTCGAAATAAAGACAAGTAAATTTAATTTTTGGTTTATTCAACATGGTTGTTTTGACCCACGTTCCTCATTTTTCTCACTCAAGTTTTGGAAGGAGTTTGTCTGTAGATGGGCATTTTTGGCAAGAAACCTCTACCCCTCTCCCATTGAGGTTCCCAATGTTTTTTCCCAATTTTCCTTGCATGACAACCTGTTAAGAATTTTGGCTACAGTTCAAATGCAATCAAATAATACTTGACACTTATTCATGAGATATATAAGGATGGAATACTTATGAAGTACTAAAAAAACATCTGATCCTAAGGTTAAAAGGAAAAAGAAACAATTGCTATGTGACATGTGTGGCAATATGTATCAATGGACTACAGCAATGCCTTACTAGTTTTATTCAATATCAGCCTCACACAATTGTACCCAAAAAAGTCCAAAGTGTTGTCTACCTGCTGTAACAACAATACTTACTCTCTGAATAATCATCATAAGTCTGGTATAAATCTTGAAAGAGTTTATTTCATTTCTTACTTGGGTGTCTTATTCCGTTGTATTTTCAAAATGCACTCTATTCATATTTCAATGGAAACTGATAAATGTTGGGTTTTATTAGCCATTCTTCTAATGATTAAAAAAACTAACATTGTGTAAGGTTGTCATTCATTGTCCTCATTGAACCTCTTTGTGAATATGGACCGATGGTATTGATCCCATACCCAAATGTAAATACTAAATACATGAATTTTTGTCCTCAAAAAGTATAAAAACAAATTTTTGACATATTTAATGGATTACAAACTTATAAAATACAGAAACAGGACAGTCTTTCTATTTTCATTTACATTTTAAACTTACCATTATACTCATAAAATATTTAGTGGTATGATTGGCATGCATGGGACATGATCTGCTACTAAGAACAACATAATTACATTAATCACTGCATCACTGCAGTATAAACTAGGAATTCTGGAGCCTTTAACCCTTTTAGTGTGGCGGGCCGATATATCGGCTTTGGCATCTCAGGCGAAAAGTGTGGCGGGCCGATATATAGGCAAAATATTGTTTAACTTTTGCACACAAATATAATTACAATTATTTCTTGTACGAAGTATAAGCGTTTTTTATTATTACCTAATTCAATGCATACGCAATAAGAAAAACTGCATATTGATATTTTAAACAATAACTTTATAATATTTATTTTCCTAGAGTGATACATTTCATTCTAGTTACCCTCTGCATTTCTCACTAGAACCGGTGGCAGGGGTCAGCACTAAGAGGGTTAAGGTCCCTTTCTTCCATCTAATTGAGTACCTAAAAATCTAGCTTCATTTTGAGAAATGATGGACTGAAGAAATGTACATCGAATAAAATTTGCCTTCCTTAATTTCATAAAAAAGTTTGGTATAAAAAAATGTATCATGTATCATATGGCCGAGTTGAATTACTAGGACCCTGAAAAAGAATATGACAGACTCTGAGGTCACAGCCACTTATGAATATCTACCACAAAGTCATCTCTTTCATCTTTCTTATTTGTTAAAATGTCATATTTTGTTGCCCTGAACTATGGCTATGAGCAATGGAATAAATATATTTTAATTGTGAAGACCATGGGACAATTACAGTACTTATCATCAAATACGATGCAATTCTTTCCAAAATATTATCACAAAAATCAACCCTTGGTCTTACAAAAGAAGGAAACTCCACCACAGGCTTCAGTCATCCCTGACACTCACTTCCACCCACACCAACTCCAAAACATTACTATGCGGTATGAGATGTTGCCATTGTTATTATCTGCTTCCGTAGGCTTACTACCTTTACATGGCAGATGGACTAGCATGTTCTGATGATTCATAGAGCTGCACCGGTTGGAGTAATTACTTTTGCTTCTGGTAAAGCTACCCATACCAGATAGGTCAAAGGTTAGGAGACAGTTGAAGAGTAGTCTGTGCAGTATTTACCTTAGTATGGTGGCTGCGAAAGGCATGAGACCCCATTGGGACAGCCTCTAACATGAAGGTATAATGTGAATAGCACTGTTGAGGGAGGTCATAGAATGCTGCGTTAATTAAATAACTTTAAAGTTATGGACAATCCTTTCATCGAAATGAGTCCTGGCAGAGACAGGACTCATTTTCATGGAAGATTGATTTTTTGCAATAGAGTCATGCCCAACAGCTGTGGGAGCAAGTCTCCTGTGGTTGCCATCACGCAATTATCTTATGTGGATGCAGAGGTAAATTTGATGGAAGAGAAGAAAATGCAGCAAAAGAATGAAACAGTCAGAAAAGGTAACTGGAATGTTAGGACTATGCTAAAGACTGGTAAGTCAGAGGATATGAAGCAAAAAATGGAGAATGTGAGGGTAGTCATCATGGGTCTCTACAAATTTAGATGGTAACATATTTGGGACTCCTGGAGCAATGGTTATGGCATGCCGTGAAGGAATGTAAGTCAGCATGAGGTTGGCTTCATACTGATCAGGAAAATGGGTAGAAAAGTATTCAATAGAAAAATGGGTGACTGATGTTGATCTGAATGCAGAACCTATGAATTTGGCTATAATTCATGAGCATGTGCCAACCTCTAATCGTAGAGAGAAGCAGGTAGATGGTGGACTAGAAGAAATAGAAGGTGAGGGCACCTGGAGGTAAGCCCTTGGTTGTATTGATAGACTGGAATGTGGTGTGGGGGAAGGAAAAGATGGGTAGGAGGTGTGCAGGGATGGTTTGGAAAACCTTTTTTGGGTAGGCCCTACCAAACAGAGGGAGGATGGGGGATAAAAATAGCCAAACTTTCGAAGCTTGAAATTTGTGAAGCATTAATTTTGAAATGACATTGTAACATTTAGTTCACTGTCTCTAAGCACTTTCAACATTAAGGTAAACAAGAAAAAGAAAAGTAAGAAAAGTGAAATTGAAACTGCTGGTCACTGCCACCGTCACTATTCCCATTGGATGCCTCCCATCCAATACTCAGTAATAGAAGAGGGAAAAAAAAGATAGGAAGAGGATAAGTATAGCTGCACTGTGAGGGTAAAGGCTAGGTCAGTGTTATTATTGTTTTCACCACCTCATGAACTGCTTGTTTACCTCCATGATTGTGCCAAATGTGCCAAAATTCTCATTGAGAAAAGGGAAGGAAAATCTCATCTCCCTAAAACATTTTTGGCTTGGCCCAGCATTCCTAGGCCTAGGAATGGGCCTAGGGCTGGGAATGGTACAGGCATCATCCTGGATGTAGGTACACTGGGAAGATAAAATCTTGGGTGAGGATCATGGAGTGAGATCAGTAGAAAATGAATTTGGAAGTTTCAATAAAGGAATTGTGGAAGCAGCAAAATCAACCATAGGCATCAGCAGTGCAACTAAAATTAGAAAATCATAGATCAAGAAAGAGATGAATATTGAGATTCAAGAGAGAAAGAAATGGACGAGAATAAAGTACTGGGCAAGATGATGTACTGGGAACATGAAAGCAGGCTAAAAAGTGAAACATTGAATACAAGGGAGGCATGATGGAGAGCAAAGATTGACACTTACAAGATACATCAAAAAGTGGAAAGACAGAGCACATGGCTGATGTATTTTTTTGGAAATTAAAGAAGCAGACTGGTGGTAGTTAAGGAAGGAGAGCTCCAACAGTAACAGACAAGTCAGGAAATTGATCCCAGAGAGGTGGAAGGAATAGATATACTGAAGAGCTTCATGGAAGTAAATGCAGCCAAGTAAATTAAACTTGGGAAAGAAGACATCATGGACTTAGATGTTATCAGATCAGGTATCCTTGATAGTTAGACCAAAAGGCATTACATACTAGACATGTAAAGGAATACGGTGGCAATGATTGAAAACGAACCTACGGAGTTAATCAAGAATATTGGGAAGAGAGGAGGAGGAAAAGTTCTTGTTCATATCTGTAGGATTGATGAACATGTAGTGTAGGTAGAGGGCTTTGTTAGGACAGTACTCATTCCTATTCTGAAATAAGCCAGGCAAAAATATTTTAAGACAATAGGGCAATAAGGTTAATCATTTATGATGTTAATCATAAGGTTAATCAAGGTATCCATTGCAGCCACAGTAATATTTATTTTTTAAGATCATAAATAGAAGGCTAGAGAGCATGGCTAATAGATGCCTGGGTGATGACCAGTTTGGGTTTAGAAGAGAGACAAGAAAGAGGGGCACTGTAGAAGTGATGAGGATGCTAGCGGATAGAAAACTAGAATATGGCCAGGATGCTATTTGCTTGCTTTTTATGTCTCATCAAGGCATTTGACAGGAGGGGCTTGAAATTATCGATGAAAGTGCTGATAAAATTAGGCATTGACTGGAGGAACAGATGTCTAATTCAGAATTTGCATATGAACCAGACAGCGCAGGTTAGGGTAATCAATAGAGAATAGGGATAGACCATGATATGATGGTGAGTAGGGCAGGGGTATCCACTGTCACCATTACTATTTATTTAACATAAATTCAAAAGAAATCATTGAGAAGGCATGAGGGAGGTGGCAGTAGGAATAAAGGTAGAAGGATATTAAATTAAGACAATCTGTCTTGTAGATGATCTGGAAATGATTTTACAATATGCCAAGTGATTACTGAAGACCATTTGGGTTTCCCCGAGGTCAAACTCTCCATTTCTGCCTTTTAATGGACAACTCATACATCAAAACATTGGTTGAGATGGAGAGTTTGACACAGTGGAAAACCCGAATAATCTTCAATAACATCATATGCCGGGAAAATCTTCGAACATTCTTCAGTCAAGGGTTAACAGTCAATGATGAGCATGTAAGAGGTTCAATGGAAAAGGTAGGGAATGCAGTTAATTCATGAGAAGACGAAGGTGGTGAGACTTGTCTGGAAGTAAGATGGTGAGGCTGAGTAGAAGGGTGACAGAGCATAAAATATAGCAGGCTAAATAGTTAGCGCATAAAGCTAGTATTTTAGAGGAAAATTTCTTGTGTTAGGCACATCGGAAGCAGAATTACTCAGGTCTAAGAAGTATTTCTGAAGAGAAGGTAATTGATCCTGGGGGGGGGGGGGGAGGGGTCTGAAAAGAGAAATCAAGGAATGAATAGTGAAAACTGTAATTTGGAGCATGATGTTCAGTGGATAAGAAACTTGGTCATCATGGAGAGCAGATGCATAAAATTGGAGGCATTCAATAAATGGGTTTGCAGAATGATGTAGAGGATGAGCTGGATGGAGTGGAAGGGGAAATTTCTGGGGAGGCATGGAATAGGATAGGAATTTGAGTGTTAGATAAGGTGTGAGGACTCGAAAACATTCACTTCCCCTACATTCAATTTATCACTCTTCCAGGTACCCTATCAGCATGTATCAGTACCCTATTATCATGTGCCTCAAAAGATATAATTAAAATAATTTTATAAATTAAACACTTTTACCATAAATATCCCTCCTCTGTGCCTGTTCAACTGAAAAACAGAGTAGAAGTTCACACTGCCTTACAGAAAGTGACAGTGTGACAAAGCTTACTGAACAAATGGAGTGCATCGAGGATAAGAAACAACAGAAATCCATAACCAAGGATCATTGAGGGCAGAGCATTGAGGGGCGCATTAAGAGAGAGACTTAGAGGTGAGACATCTGTTGGAAGGAAAGTGAGGTGATATTGTAGAAAAAGAATGTTAGTATGGGTATACTACAAAACCAACTACTCAGCTCTACTACTACTATATTTCTTTTCAAAATTTCAGGTATGAATTACCCAAAAGTAGACCTCATCTGAGAAAATATCTCAGGAATTGGTAGTTCGTTCACCAATGATGACATAATGATGGCTCCTCATGAAATGAATGCTTTTTAAATATTAATCACTACATAATTGACATGTCAATGGGCCTCTTAGGGTATTAACAGTGTCACCAGCCACATCTCCTTGGGCATGCCTTGGAATTTGAGTACAAGTTTAGAAGCAAAATGGGATACAAGGAACTTGTAAAATGTACTGGAGAAGACGGAGGAGGATATCCTGAAATGTTTCTATGCAGAACAATGAAGATACAAGTTTAAAGACAATTGTCGAACTTTGCTACACTGGAAATGTATTATACAAATGCGACTCAATTATATTTGAAGTTTTAAATATCAACAAGAAATTGTAAATGGAAAAATGTGTCCATTATTTTTAAGGAAATATGTATGGAGAAGGTAAAAGGTTATCCTCCACTTTTAATTTTGTTGAAGCAATGAGTTGCAGTGCTGCTTATATTCAAAGATACAGCAATTTGAAGAGAGCTTAATGTTCTCGCTTGATGTATCTGAACTGCATTTCCTTATACCAGTTTACTATGATTGCTGGTGAATGTCATAATCAAGTTTCTTAATCATAATCTGAAGCAAGGAGAAATTCTCAACTGCTGTGTCATACTTTTCGTATATTGTTGGCAGCTTCAAAATTAATTGTATTCAAAACTTTCTTTCATTTAACTTTAACTGAAATATTATTTATAAAATTTGTAAAATCAAATATGTATACTCTCATTTTGAGATGAGGACATCATCGTAAAATTTCATCACTCCTACAGAATTTGAATAATGAGTGAGGAAGATTTTCACAGCTCTTTCTTGGTTTAATGATCAAAGATAAAGCCATTCTACTCTTTTAGTAGAAACAGTGAAAGTAAGACAGAAATTAGAAAGTTGCCTATTGTTGTGAGTGAAGTTAGACAAGGTTGCTTGTTACTGCCATTTTGAAGATAGACTGAGCATATGCTGAGAAAGGATCAGGGAGGCATTGGAGGGGATTGTTGTGGAAACTGGATAAGGAGGACAACAGAATTGATTAGCTTTACTTATGTCCAAGTGTTGAATCATCAGTCATTTAAAGGATTGCAGTCATTGATATGATGCATCAAAAATCAGTATAAGAGTATATATGGGAGATTTATTTTAAGATGACTAAAGTAATTAAATTATTGAGAGCAAAAGATGAAACTTTGAAGTGAACTAAGGCGTTGAAGTCTGATATGGTATGTAATGCAGAATACATGGGCACAACAAGGGTTTTTGTTTAGGTATGCAGGACACTCATCTGTTGCTGTAGGTTTACATTAGAGGTGGGGAGGGAGGAGAACATCATCCTATCTACCTCCTTATAGCAGATTTAGAATGAAATGTCTCATTCTGTTGGGGTGAGCTGCCCCCTCTCCTTCACTCCCAGTGGGTATGCATATGACAGTATGGTACAAAAACCTGGACTCTAAAGTGAGAGGATGAGAATGAATTGGAACTGTTTGAGTCATAAGTACAGAGGGTGTTGGAGAAGGTGTGATGGATGGAGAGGAATTAAAATTGAGAGCTGGGTATTGTAAGTGAGGAGAAGAAGCTGGTGGAGAGGTGATGAGGGGTACAGAACAGGCATAAATGGGCAAATGTTGAATCTCTTGATAGTGGGTAGGATTTTGGATAAGATGGAAAGGGAGAAGAAAAACAGTGTTGTTTGTGGATTGGAATTATAGAGGCAAAACACATGCTGGCTGTTTGATTAAGTAGGTGCCATGGTTGCAGAGGTAATACAGTGGATGTAAAAAACTCAATATCCACCAAAATCTCTCTTCTCTAATTACCGTGATGAGTACTTTCCTCACGAGACCACTAATGCCATAGGTGACTGTGTGATCATGCTTGGTTTAGTATAGCAAAATACCTTTTTGGTTGATGTGACTTCTGATTAATCTGTGAAACAGCATGCTTGGATGCAAACTCCAAATGCTGCGGGTTCGAGACTGTTTCTATGCACAAGGGTCATGTAGTAAATGGTAATTACAATAAAATAAAATATAGTCACCCAGGTAGCTGATTCAATTAATATTTTATTAATACTACCATTTGTTGGAGTCATGACAGGCAATTTTGCAATTGATTAATAACCTAGGGATGTTTAATAATGAATATTTTTCCTATGCGAACTGTAGAATCAAGAAAATTGAGGGATATAACAATTAAATTGACAATATAATATTTCCATAATAACTTTAATAAAAGTTTCTCGTAGGCCTCAAAGGATCAAAGACACCATCCTCAAAATTCCCAAAATGTAAAGGCCCAGTATTCATGGATTCCATAATATAGCTGCATCGCAAACCTCGCTAATGTCACTTGTGTGGTATATTTTCAATGATTGCTCAGTTGCCATGCAAAGATGGGAGTTATGTGCTGATAAAAACCAGGTATATCGTGGGTGATTTTGCACTGGAGTTGGAATCAGGAGATGAAGGGGGCTATGAAATATCATCAAACATTTGCATGAAAACCTTTCTCATAAACCAGGAGGAGAAAAATATTTACAGCGAATATACTTAGTTCAGTAAGTTTGGATTGGGAAATATGTATAAAGATATAACTGTGATTATAGGGCAAACAATGGACTCAGCCACCTTATTTCAGACCACAAGAAAGTATTTTTAAAATCTTCATAGGTCCAGCCCACACTTTCACATGAGATATTCTATTATGGAATAGCAATGATGTGTCATGGAATAAATTTCACTCAATTTTTTAAAATGAGATCTTTCCCAAATGCTCAGGAATAAGTGTCTACCTAAATACTTAGTTGTATGGAACTACACATTAGCTCTTTTCATTCAAAGCATAATACTTACGTTCAATTGGAAGATCTTAAAATTTCCTGGAGTATCTGCTGATTAAAGGTTTCTTGGGTATTTCACTGAGTAAGCAGCTCCACATCTCGTGACGCTTCGGAGAACAACTTTTTCTCCATCAGAACCACTGAGGATGGAGAACAAGCTGCCCTCCGAAATGTCAGGAGATATGGAGCTGCTTACTCAGTGGAATACCCGAGAAACCTTTATCTTACATTCAAATGCTTCTTTTACACCACCAGGATCCTTTACCATGCTAAATATAGTGTCAACATGGATTTTATGGAGTCACAAAGTACTGAATACCATTCTTTACTCCATGGTTACAGGTATTAATTCTATGAAAAGAAGAATTAAGAATCAGGTTTGCAAGAAGACTGCAAAAATCATCCCAAGGCAAGTACAAAAGGAATTGTAAGTGGGCATAGCAGCTAGGGGAAGCGACCATTCCAAGAAGTAGTTTTCCATATTGAAGATTGCTTGGTAGTGGAGTGGAGGAGAATTGATTATTATGAAATTATTTGGGATAGGGAGGAGAAGTGGAGGGATATTTGGTGTCGCCATTACCCTTCTGTAAACGAATGTTCTCTGGGGCAACCATGTCAACCTTTTCCTTGAGGCTTATGACACCAATTACTCCCTGCAATGCTCCTAGCTCCATCTTGCTATTTGCTCTCCCTCACACTTCTTTTAACTCTGTTATCTACCCCATCCTGCACCAAAGTATTCGCTTCACTTCCGTTGATATTCCTACTTTGAAACTCTTTGTAAAAGTCGAAATCTGGGTCGGAAAGTTTGTCAAACTCAATGGACTCCATGAATTTTACTTGAACCTTGAGTTAAGTACACTAAGTTTTGTCTGATAAAAGGGGGTTTGTACCAATCCAGGATCTGTGATTGGATTTTGGGGAGTCGACTAGCAGCTAAGGTCATTTGTGCCATAGGGGATAGGTAAGGAATGAAGGGTGAATAGAAACCAGGCATCGGCATTAGCCTGCTCTTAACAAAAGATGCCATGGGGACTATGGCTTTACGTCTCATCCGACAGAGGGAGTACTGTACTTGAAGTGCCCTCTACAAGACACTCAAGTAGAGATTAGGTTTCCTCAGAGGATGATGTTTTTCAGAGGAAACCCAATCCCTACTTGAGTGTCTTGTTGGGGGCACTTCAAGTACAGTACTCCCTCTATCGGATGAGACGTAAAGCCGTGGCCCCCATAGTGACTTTCGTTAAGAGCAGACCAATGCCAACGCCGGGTTTCTATCCACCCTTCTTCCCTTACCTGTACCCAATGGCGCAAATGACCTTAGCTGTCGGGCACCTCCCCAAAATCCAATCCAATCGGGATCTGGGATGTTGGTATCTTTCAATGGATCACATGTGGTTTATCTTGAGGTTTCAATGCTCATACAAATCGGGATTTCAGATGGGTTGTCTGAGGCTTCTCCTCTTGGATTTGAATAAGTGCCCTTCAGTTCATAGCCGAATGCAATGCCAGAAGTCATCACTCAGAGTACTGGTGGTAAATTAAAATTAAAGGATTTGAAAGAATTTTCTTCCTTAAGAATGGAAGATAAAAAATAGCGATCTGTTTGAAGTAATAATGTGAAAACAGTACAATTTTGGTGCCAATTCATTTTAGAAATAGGAAGGCGACACTACCTCTTATCCACTAGTCATTGGGTGCACCACAAAGGCAATAGATGAACTCATCGGTAATGAAGAGCGCGTCCATTCTTTTTAAAAATTCTTTGCTTTATGTATTGAGTACACTTTAATATCCTTTAAAATCCTTTCCTTGACGATGGTTCTTACCTGTAGAATTTCTTACCTTCATATTTATGGAGCTCCGTTTAAAGATTCTTCAGTGCCTCTGACGTTTCTTAAGTATACAGATAGTAGATCTTTTGAGACTAATGCCCTCACCTATCACAGCATAAAAGAGGTTCTGATTCCATCTGCTGAGCAAAATTTTCACTCAGAAATAATAAAGAAATTTTTATCTGCTCGACAGAGTTTCCTTTTGACGCAAACGAGCCATAGGAATTTCAGTGACCGTTTTCTTAATGAATTTAAGTCATCACAAAAACATGAACACATGTTTGATCATGGGATATCAATTAAAAGTGGCGATTTAAATTCCTGTCGACCAGTTAACGCGTAATTAATGAGAGCACTTAAGCATTCGCGGCGTGTAGGCTATGGAAACATTGGTACTTGAGTCTTCAATTTTCTTTTCCATAAATTACCTCAAGGCGGGAGATGAGTAATGGCGCCTTCGCCTTGCCAGGGAGAGAAGACGGGGGAAATGGAGGGGGAAGTGAGGGGACAGGGTGAAAAGGGTTGGGAGGAGTCTGAGGAGGGGTGGAGGGAAGCGGGGTAAGGATGAAGAGAAGGGTTCTCGAGGAGGAGAATGGGGGATAGAATATGAGAATGTGGTGGAGACGAGGAGGCGAAGGAGACACTCCTCCGGCGACTCTTAACTCTCACACACCCCTCGCATTAATGAAGGCAGCTGGACGGGACGAAAAAGAGGAGGGTGGGTCTTCTTTGTTGGCGCAGTTAAACCCTTGAGGTGATGACGGCGGGCGGGGAAAGCCCACCAGGCCCACCTCCAGACCACCAGGCAGCGCGTGCCGGACGCTCTTATGATTGTTCCTCGCTCGCAGGAAAAGAAGTTGGAGCGTAAATCATCTCTCTGGGAATGCAGCATTCAATTGTTCCGTTCTCACATTCCTTGTGTAGATATAAACTTCATATTTTCCCTAGGGTACGTCTTTGACTTCCGGCAGTGGCTCCATGTGCTACGGGAAGGCACGTCAAGTGAAATACTTCGTCTGGCGGTTGGGACGTCAAATTGTGGGTCCATTGTCGTCTTCCGCTAAAAAAGGATGTATAAGCTGACACCAAGTTATTCTCCTTCTTTCATTTTATCCCCAAACAACTCTTTTTCTCCTCAACTCACCCAGCGAGGCGCGCATGACCTGCGGGGCCGGTTACCGTACCTGAATTCGGAAACATTAATACATTCAAGTTGGAAGGATGGATAGATTCTTTTCCATGGACCACCTGCAATATTCTTAAAAAATCTTTTCCCCCAGGGATTTCCTGCTTGATATTTTCTAGAGTCGTTCTGCATCTACATATCACCCCGCAAGCCAATTCAAGGGAGTTTGGCAGGGGATGAGTTATCACCAACATGCTATTTTATGTACATGTAACTTCCACCAACATCCACTACTCTAAAAATATGCTACCCAGAGGCTCTAATCTGGTTTGAACCCGAGGCTCAAGCTCAAGGACCTTACCCCAACTCTTCTCTCGCTGGCTAACCAAATACCAATATGAAATTAGCCTAAGCCGTCACATAAAATGTTCCGAGGAGATTTCCACGCAATAGGCGAAATGAGAGCCTGGGGGTGAAAGCAATCACCTCGTCATCCTCATATTTAGCTATCTGAGATAATGAGCAATGACAGTGGCTGTCTACCTCACACAATCTCGAATCGAAGCTTCGATTCGGATCGAATACAGTTCCTGATTTTCAACACTTTAAAGCCTCCTAATCTTTCACTTCGTAGTATCCCCTTTGAATCGCATATGTATATCTTTCACACGCTTTATTTCACTAACCACAAGGTGTGTGATGAGTTTTCGAGAAGCTATTGCCCAGCGAATCACTTGTTTGAGGCCAATCAGATTGGAAATTAGGGCCACGTAATCTTTTATATAATATGTCTTGAGTATTAGTAAGTCCGATAATTTATGGTAAAGGAAGGAACGAATGCTAAAATTGGCCTCAGAAATTTAGAGTGGAAATATGAGTTTACAGTGGGCTCAGTAAATTTCTGCAGAACGCAACGGACGTTATCAGAGCTTCGGCGCTCACGCTCCTTTAAAGTGACTGTCTCATTTTTCCATTTCTTCTTTACTTTTGATATTATTTGAAGTTCTCTCCTTTCTTCACATTACTAAAGGTGTTATTTATCTCCCTCCTCTATCCATAGCACTTCTATCTCGGTATTTGGTATATCAGAATACAAAATCACATACTTTCTCTGCTTTCTTATCGACCGCGAAGATTTCTTCCCTGGCTTCTTCTTTCTTATTCCTCTATCCTAATTGTATGCCCCTATATCAACAGCCTACGTGAGTGAGTTCAAAAGAATATTTATTACACAAAAATCACGGTATTCTTGTTAAAATTAAATTCGCACTCATATTGGCCACATCCTTTCGGAAGAATTTCATCATCGTTCTGCTAATGGCAGAGACTAATATACTGCTTTCATACAGTAATCATCTTATTTGTGATAAACTTTCAGGAATTATGGGCTTAAATAATTTATCTTTGTTTTTTACATTACGTATATTTAATTAAATTCAAATAAATAAAGCGAGTCACTTAAAAACAAAAGAAGTGGATGATTTTTGGAGTAGGGTATTGAACATTTTTTTGTGATCCCATGCGGCAGAGAGATATCGACAAGAAAGGGGAAGGCAGTTATTCCTGCACTCATCTCTCTTGCTCAGCAACTCAGGTTGGTTTGATGTTGAAAAATATCCTCAATTATCACCGCTGGGATCAATTTTCTTCTGGATAGGAAACTTCAACTAGTTGAACCTGCTACTGACCATGACACCTTTCAGTGAAGTACTCATCCCTCATCAACTTGACAGAGAAATGCTGACCTCGTTCACACATTTTAGTGATTACTTACCACTATCACTTTAATATTTCAATTTCACTTTTCACTGAGAAATCTTCACACATAGATGGTGTCCATAGCACTTTGGTTCAAAAAGTCTACAGTTCCACATGATGTTTCAATGCGCACTCCACCCAAATTTAAGCTATTATATATTAATAAAGGACAATTAAGATAGCTTAATATGAAAATGTCTTCATTTTGCAGAACCTGTTAAGCGCACTGTATTACGATCCTCCTCTTAGAAGGCACTACGGAGATAGGAAAACGGGGGCAAAGAAATTGCGGACACTCATGGCGAAGTTATGTAGAGGAAGCAGTCGAACAGCTGTCCTGCGGTCGAGGGTGGCACACCCTGTTCCCTGGGTTTGCCCAGCCGCTTCCTCAGGGCCCCGGCGAGCGACCGAAACGGTTTACGGAGGGAGGGAGGCATGTCGACTGTGGTCTCCGACCCTCGATCGCACCTGTTGTCGGAAACTTCGGACGAGCGGATCCCCTCGCCTGGCTTCCGGAATACCCAGCGAGTCTTACAGGTGCCTGGGTAACAACAGGTTAGGCAAGCGCGGCGAGATTCGCTCCCGTCCTCCGCTCCGCCTTGCGGCGAGGAACGGAAGCTGTCCGAGGGCGGTATTTTGGATCGCGTGTTGTGTCCCCTTCTTCTGCTTTTACCTTCAGCAGTGGTGTCTGCGGGAGGACGCCAGACCTTCTGGGGACGGCAATGGCGGCGTGCCTAGTGCCCCGCGGGAGGACATGCGGACGACCCGAGAGCCCGCGCTCAACTGCCTGCCCTGCATCATCTCTTGGGCAATCCAATCTCCCTGAATCTACGGGGGGCGATTACAGGCTGCAGTTGGCCGAACAGCAGGGATTAAAACGATCTCGTCAGCCTTTGCGACATGTGAAGAGGCGGTGATATTTCTAAATTTCCCTTGCTGATTACGCTTAAATCACCAGTTTAGCAACGTCAACTAAAAATAATTTTAAGTGTTACATTATTTTCATTCGAGCCAGGTAGAACCATTTCATCAGTTTGAGTACATTTCGCACTCTTGTTGTGCATTCTTTTTGTTAGCATATATTTTTGGAGTACGTCAACAGACAGAAAAAAAACTGCTGCATGGGGAATAAATGAGGTCCAATAATGTACCTACTTCAAAATAATGTGAATAATACGGCTACAGTCGCCGTATATTTAGATAATGTGGTGAAGATTTCAAGTTAAAGAAATTTCCTCGTATTTCAAAATTATAATAATTTCCTACTATTTCCTAGTATTTCAACATAGCATAACTTGCAATAGACAGAGGCTTTTATATAACTGCTAGTTGATCACATTCCTATGCTTATTGAAAAGGAGTTGACCTAAGAACAAAGGCATGACTCATTTAATGAAATAGTAGAAAAAACTTAATTCTGTTTTTGTGAACTGTTTACAAGATTTCTTAAGTCATTCAAGAAATGAAAGTCACAAGTACACTGTTGCGTTATGCAGAACAAAGCTTAGCAAATAATAAACTTGAGGGATTATCGATCGTCCGTGCTAATTAATGCATGAGTGTGTTTCGAGGGCGGAAATCTTCACGGACGAGCTGAAAGGGATACCCGAAGCCAATTTACGCTCGTTAGCACTCGGCCTGCGATGCCTGCTGCCTGAGAGCGGTCACGAAAGCTGATGAGAAAGTGTTCGTTGCGTGAACTGGCAGTTAAACATTAGATCCATGATTCAAGTTACAGGATGGTTAACTTACATAATGTGTTTAACTTGTAAAATGGTCACAGAACGCATTTTGAACGAAATGTTGCATGAAGGCAACGATATAGTTTAACGAGTAATGCACTAGCACCGTGGTCGTCATTTTCATTCGCTCTCAAAGCTTGGCAACATCCAGCCCAAAGCATGTGGGAGTTTCTTTCTCATTTTAAATGGGAAAGGTTCTCATCACGAGTGACACGGAAGGTTTAGTTCAAGAACAGGGGATATCGTGAAACTTTTACAAGAGCGATTTTATTCTTCCTTTTATCTTCAATTGATTATCTATTCGCGGACCGCGTTTCCGGGGCTGAAAATGTGCGCATCGATAGAAACGGTTCTGTTGGGTAGCATATTATAACTTCTCATTGAAAAAAGAGACTAGAAAGAGAGCGGTGGGAGTGATAAATGAAATGAAGACAACCACTGAAATAACAAATTTACTTCTATGATATTAAAATGAACCGCACCAAGTTGAAGCCTTTAATGTTTCGGCGTTTACATGGATGGGAAATAAAATGTGATCATAACTGGTAAACTGTAACTCTATACGTTAAATTTACATCATGCCCGCAAGCCTAGGCGGCTTTTAAGTGTTGCGTGGAATCCATCGTTAGGTATTGACCCAACAATTTAGCCTCCGATGGGAAGAGGAGAAAAATTGGAATGACTGTCAATTCAATTATTTAGGATTGTATCATTATGGGGCCACATTAAAACGACGATAATTTTGTTACTATAAGCAAGGGTCAGTGTCATGTATTCTGAGTGGTTAAAAAAGGTTTTGAGGAAAAATATTTTTCATTGATCGCCCTCGAATGAACGTAAGAGTCCATATTGAAAATGAGTATTGTACTTTTCCACAGTTATGCATTGTAAACGTACAGCGGGTAAAATACTCATTTTCAATATGGATTAGAATATAAAATACTTCCACGAAGTGACACCTCAAGGTGTAAACTTCAGACTTTCCGAAATGGATTCGACTGCGGTCGCCGCACACCATCGAAAACAGTTCCCTCCACGCCAATATCCACTGGATGCGTGGTTATAGGCTTATCCAGTGTTAAGCACAGTTATTCGCCCTCGACGCCACTCCAAGCGACGGAAGAGCCGCCCACTCACTCTCATCGCTCATTGTCTGCGGTTAGCCGCACCACTAACCCACTTCCTGGCAACTGCTATGTGTAGCGCCAGGTAGCCTGGTGTATATGAGAAACAGCGTGTCTGACTCCTACAGCGTGCACACTGGCATACGCAGTAGAGTGTGTAAATTCCTCTTCATCATGATCCAGATGTCTCTCAATGTGTCCTTAATTCCCATATCTTTTTGTCTTGGCCAAGTGTATTTTATTTCTGAAAAGGGAATGCATTGTAAGAGAGCATTGTAAAGAGAGAGAGAGAAAGAGAGAGAGAGTGCATTGTAAAAAAGCAGGAGTCTGAAGCCCTAGAAGGTAACTACATTCCTCTTCCTGGGGACCTAAAACTTCATTTACTATAGCCGTGATTTCATGCGTTTTTACTCAAATACTAAAGAATTTATGAGTAAAAAACTAGTACTTGGTTATTATTCCAAACTTTACTTGAACCAACACAACCTAGATTTCGGCATAGCATGCCATCATCAGGTCCAAGCAGTTGTTGCTTGTACCTGATGATGGAATGATATGCCTAAACCTAGGTCGTGTTGCTTAAAATAGTGTGGAATCATAACTAAGTACCTGTTTTTCATTCATTATGAAGGGGTTCCATCGAGTAATGCCAGGGACCGTCTCATATGCTAAAGAGTCATCGAAACTCATGAAAAGAGTTATATATAAATAAATAGGGATGTCTCTCAATGTGCCCTTAATTCTCATATCTTTTTACTTTGGTCACTTGAATTTATTCCTGAAAAGGAGAATCTACTCTCTCTTTGGGCAATTCTCCGGATGTATTTCCAAACATCGTTGTGATAGTCATGAAGTAATGGCATTCCCTATTCATTTTCCCTTTAAGGATGTCAAGTACCTTCTTCTTCCTGCGAATTCGTGAATTCGTGAAGCTCTAACTTAGTGAAAACTCTTATCCTGCATCTTGTGAAGAGAAAAAAACACTTGTTCACTTCCACTGTTTATTTACATCTGACTATGGTTTTGGTACGTTGGGCCATCATCAGGAACATGCTAATGATGGCATAACTTGCCAAAACCTTGGTCGGATGTAAATCGAGTTTGGATGTATATAAGTGTTTTTTTCTCTTCTGAGTATGCATTGTATTAGGATATCATAATTTCAACTAGCTATTTAATTAGACGTCAAAAATAAAACAATTTAACAAATTAAATACCTCGAGGCAAAACCTACTGTTTTCTTTTCAGCCTCTGATACAAAATGTTCATATTATTTAAGATATTTGTAAACGAGAATGCGCAGTGAAAGTAGCAGAATAGTTTTTATATATTTGTGTTGTTAGAAATTTACCTTACCTTCAACGTCCCCGTAAATTTGTGCATTTTAGAGTTTATTTAATAAGCGGCATTAGTGGACTAACTGTGATAAAATGTAAAAAATATCACCTAAATACTTAACATACAGATTAAGAAAAAATTGAAAATTTGAAGTTGATTCGGATACTATTAACGCGCCTTAACATTAACCTTGTTGGTACTAAGCGCATCTATAGCGAATGGGGGAAGTGTCAATGCTTTTCTTCAATAAAGAAAAAGGTTAGCCCCTCAGTCTGAAGAGAACTAAAAATGTATTATGAATGTAAGAGAACTAAAAATGTATTATGAATGTAAGAGAACTAAAAATGTATTTGCATCTGCAACCACTCTCATGGGTCATATAAGAAGTAGCAAGTGATGTCTGATCCTCTGAGCCATATCTTATTTTGACTGATTGGATCGGATTTTGGGGAGGCGACCGAGAGCTGAGATCATTTGCGGCAAAGGAGACAGTTAAGGGAGAAAGGTTGGAGAGAAACCCGGCGTCGGCATTAGCCTGCTCTTAACGAAAGGGGCCAAGGGGACTACGGCTTAACGGCTCATCCGACAGACGGAGTACTGTACCTAAAGTGCCCTCCACATGACTCAAGTAGGGATCAGTTTTCCTCTGCAAAACAACCTCCTCTGAGGAAACCCGATCCCTACTTGAGTGTCTTGTGTGGTTAGCCAGTACTCTATCCACCACACCAACCTGATCCCCTTAAGACTGATATTAGAAAGTGTGAATTGAAATAAACTAGAAGGAAACTTTGCATGAAACTCAGCTCCAAACAGTCAAACTCATGTAACCACATGGAGTCGAAATTTAATGCCGTGTCAACCGATGGTTCATCTTACTTCGCCCCGAGAAAGCTCCATTTAAGAAGAAGCTCGAGAGAAGAATGGCAATGGATCGGCCGCAAGTGGATTCGATCACCACTTCCCTCGAAGTTTCCACAAAATATTTGGAGCCTTTCCATTCGTCACCCTCACAAACACTCCGTTCTAAAGTTCACCTTGTGCCGCCTGTGGAGGCATCTCTTCACCTAAGACACTTGTTCATTGACGGGGTTTCGACGTTCTTTTGTGTCGCTTCAAGTATCCTTCGCTCGGTTCTCCTCCGGCAACAATAGCCTCTCTTTCTTTTCAATCTTATGCTCGCTCTCGCCTCTCTCCCATCCCTCCCCCCTCTCACGCTCTCCTCCCCCTCCACCCTCCTCTCTCCGTCCAAATGAATACCTTCCTTCCTCCCCCTATGACCTCTTCCCTCCCTCATCCTGACTGGTCCTCCCTCTCCTCCCACGCTGCAACGTTTAACTCCCTCCATCCAACCACAATCCCCTCATCTCCCGCCTCGTTCTATCCTGAACCCGTGTCATGAATCCGACTCACGCCCAATGAAGGCCAATTGCCCTTCCTCTCTTCGGGTCGCGCTCCCTGCAGGACACCACAAACCGCCTGCGTCCCTCTTCCCATAATATCGCATCGCACACTCCCTCACCGCGATATGATTTGGGATTTGGGTTGTTGAAACGGCTGGCGTACTAGCTGGAGAGCCATGTTTCAAATCACTGTGTTGCTGGTGATTTTGTTGGGTCAACACGTGTCTTTAACCCTTTGAGTGCGGCGTGACGTGAAATCACGTCATGGTTTTTATGAGCTGGTGCTGATGACGTTATATCACGTCAAGGGTACCGTGAGTGTTCCAGCTATAACTAAGAAACTTTCAATAGGCCCCATGATGAAAGCTGGAACACTCGCGGTACCCATGACGTGATATGACGTCTTCAGCACCAGCGTAAAGACAACCATGACGTGATAACACGTCATGCCGCACTCAAAGGGTTAATTGAGCTCCCAATGAACAGCAGCTTAATTACAGCTCTCCATCACTTGGCATATTTCAAGGACGGGCTAAATCTAACGCTGTGTTACTCTGCATCTTATCTATATTATTTTTAAGCCAACCATATGCTTCCAAATCATTCTTAATGACGAAAATGACATTAACTGTTGGTCACCTCCTATGTTTTACTGTAGAAGGTATTCGGGGAGACGATCAAAAGAGATAATAACACACAAATTGCAGGGACTAACAGTGGAAATAAAATGATCCATTGGCTTCATCGTTTTCCTAAGGACTAGAAGTCACAGGAATAAAACCTGGTGAGGGATCATTACACGTCCCAAGCAAATATCCAAGAAATAAATCAGAGCGGACGAATCAATTGTTCCGTAAAGAGAAAAACTCAGAAAAATGCGTAAATATGGCTGTAGCTGAAGTCATTAGTGGTCGATCGAAAGGGTTCAAAACTAAAGGAGGAGATGCGACAAAGTAGATTGGTACACTCATCAGCTCTCGACTTTCGCCACTATTCTTATATTTTCACACTGTTATCCGTCATCTTTCTTAATTCATCCATCGCATGGGCCGTCATGAGGGCGAGGGCAAATCTCGTGCGAGGGCAAGGTCATCAATCATCTTAATCTGGACGAGGGGATGGTGTAGTTATATCAATTTTTCACAATTACCGAGCCAATTTCGCATTTCGTGATTATGTTCGCGCTAAGACTCCCTAGGAAATCATCTTCTCCCAATCACGTGCCACCCACTAAACTTTTTCACCATCTCAATTCTGAAAACTATGATAGTAAAGTCAAACCAGTGAATAGGGTTAAAATGAAGATTATTTTTGATTGCTCATCCTACAGGTACTACCTGTTTACGAATGACATTTAGACAGCTAGTTCAATATTATCTGAATAATGCCCAAGTCTCTGGGCAAAATTCTCGGTAAAATTATTTTAAGATCAATGTTTTCCTAAGTACAGCTTCATGAAACGTTAAGTTTTACAATTGGCGCTGTGAGACGTTTAACCGATTATTTATCGCGATATGCAGGTATAGGTGTTGAAGCTGATGATACCACAGATTGTTCTGTTGCTGCTATTTAGGGCAAAGTTAATTTAAAAAAGGCTGCCAAAAGCCATAGAGAAGGATTAGATCACAACTTGCGTGCTCTGTTACGGTAAGCAAAAAAGAAATTCATCATGATACACCGTAAGAAATTACTATGGTGTAGTTTATAAAATTTTTCAATAAAGACTTTTCAGTACTTTTGCCAGCTTGCAATAATAGATATTAACACGTTGACAATTCAATTAAGCTAGCGTTGTTTTCTAACTCTGCAAGGAAATGACATGTTGTTATTTAGAGTCTAAAATTATCTGTTCAGTAAAAATCTCGATCATAGATTTATTTATAAAGTTTGGAAGATACAGAATAATTAGTTCATGCCAACGTTCGACTGCATGTCAGATAAAGCAGGAAAAAGATAATGATTAATGGATAATAGTGATAATCACACGTCTTCAATACGGAAAGATTGAGGCTTTGATTGCCTCATCCGATATATCCCGTTCATTGGGGTTATCCGCGGAAACAGCCATGGAGTATGATGGATACTCTTCCAGAAAGTTTATAATTATCACCACCCCTTTCACTATTTCCCTGGGTTGCGCAAGTCCCACGCGTTCCCTTCCCTCGTCACTTAATTACCTTGTGGTTGTAACAATATGGGCAGGTTACTGCTTACATTGGTTATTCATAGAATTTTTTCAAAGAGATGAAGCAGATTGGAGAGTAAAGTGGGATTTCAGAGATGTGGAAGGGTGGAGAGAAACTTGGCGTCAGAATCATGAGTTTCAACGGAAGGGAGTAGTGCCGACTGCTCTATCCAGCATTTATGCCGCAACATGGCACCTTAGCAGAGCTTCGGGTTCTATTTATGAGTCTTCACCGCAGTTCTTCTTGCAATGAGAGGCCAGTATTTTATTAAAAAAATATCACTCTGATCTTCCCTATTTACCCTTTTGTTGCGGCATTCTTAACGATAGGATCTTTCTCCTGATGCTGATGGCTTTGGAGAGGCAATTTTAGCATTTCCTCATCATTTCGTTGACCACCCTTGCGATGAGGACTATCGGTCGTCATTAACGTAATTAGAGGTAAATTCTTTTTGTTTCAAATAATTTCAAAATTAATTTTAAGTTTATATTTTCTTTATTTGAAACTGTTATTTTTCACCAATCTTCTTTTTGCGCTGGGCATTAATATTCATCTTTAGGACGAGGGGGCACGGATTCTCCTAGGCGTATGTATACGCTAAAAGCCAATAGAAGCGAGAGGGTGAAGTCCGTTTCCCCTCAATCCATCTCTTGTTAATCCAGCTTTTCCCCTCCCCCACCACGGCACACAGCGACCCGCTGGCGTCCAGCATTCTCTCCCAACCTCACCCTCTACCCTTGTCTCAAACCTTCCCCTTTTCAACGTCTCCCAGTCCCAATGGAGGTTCATCTTCTGCTCTACCCATTGCATAATGGTCTTAAGATCACCATTCAACGCCGTTTGATTTCATTCACTCCGCTCCACAAAGGACGCTTTCGGGAGGAGACGGTTAGCCGACTTCGATCGACGAACCTCGGTTAACAGTCGATTGTCTTAACGGCTTTGCAGTTATGTGGCGGAACTAATGCGTTTGCGAGGTCAAATTTTGAGTGGCCTCCAGTTTTCGCGACTTCCAGCCATAAAAGTTTTTATTCACAATGAAGACTGAAGTTATATGTCCTAAAACTTACCAATATTTTAGCGATGAGACAATTGACTCAAACAGAGAAGGAAAGCAGACTGATATAAATAGCAATTTCGAGATTCATATAGGTATTTGACAGAAACGTAGTATTGGTAATTCTACGTTTGAATTAAATTAATCTTTCACAAAAACGCTGCAAGAGGAAATACGGGTTGTGACAGGAAGCAAACTTAAAATACCGAAGTAAATATTTGTACTTTAGAATGCAACTTTTAAAAACTAGCAAGCGAGTATAAAAGTATCTAATTTGAAATCCGCCCCGATCCCAAACTTTCTTAGTGGTCTACACTGAGGTAAACATTGTTTTATGCTGCATACATGCGCGTTATATTATTCAGTTAAAAATTAGGAAACAATATATTCCTCAATATCCAGTACTATTATTGAAACTCAACTGTTACCAGCAAGTTAGTCTTGCGACATCGTCTTAGTATATGATTACACTCACCTACTGATACTAGCAGGAAAATTTCTTAATTTTAAAATGCTATGTAATTTACTTAAGCTCGTTACCAAAGCAACTTGGTTTTAAAAGTTTTACTTGTGTCATACGAAGAGAGACTGCAGTCTTATCAGTTACAAGTTCTATATGCGATATCATTTCTAACACAAGACGAACACCAAGGATTTGTGGTAAGTATGGTGGTAAGAATGTGGTAAGTCCAAGGGTAAACTATTAAGATGGTTAAAAATCGGAAAAAATTCTACAGCGAAAAGAAAGAATGGCAACATTTATGACGATTCACCTCATTATTTTCCTTAATCTCCTAATGCTTTGATGTGAAGCTGTATTGAAGAATGAATTTTTATGACAAATCATAGCTGAAAGGTGGCCTTTTTTATTGAACATGATTACTATTTCAACCTATTGATATGTCATTCTTGCTTTTTAGCGCCAAAATTAAGGCTCAATTCAATATCTGCAAATTTTCAAATGGGGATCTCAGTCGTAATATTTAATGTTACAAAAGTAGCAAGGAACCTTACAGTTAATTAAGCACAGAAAAATGATATACCAACATGTATGGTAGCACACTAAGAAGCAGTGGGGCTTTATTAACATTTAAAATCTTATAATCACTTTGTAGGACGTAATTTCGGAATAAACATTAAACGTCGGTTTATGTCAGTGGTTCTTGAATTAGGCGCTACCGCTTCATAAGGCGTGGAGGTTTAATCTTGATGGGGGGCGGAAAGAAGTAATGGGTGGCAGGGGGGGGGGACGCAAGAGGCTGAGTCCCGACCGAACGGTACCATACTTATCCAGGGAAGAATATTCCATCAATCAATTCCATTCTATATTCTATTAAAACCTGTCACTCGGTAGAAAAATCGACCCTAGGTCTTCGAAATCTTCAGTCAGAGCATTTTACGAAGTTAAATATTAAATGGTATTTAAAAAGAACATTTCAATCGATCGGCGCTTTAGTCACTTAAAAATCATATGACGGACGTTTAATATGCCACAGAAGTCTTCATTTCACTTCTTTCCTTCAACCTCATTACACTGATTCCTTTTGAAAATTAAATGAAAAAGCATCTTAGTCTAGGCTTTCATAATCAACCTGCTAATTTTCCAATCAAGTTAATATCATTCTAGCAACTAGTAAATGGATAGAATAAATCAAAAAGTCTCAATTTCTCAATTTTTTATTGGAATTTCATGGGTAATCTGGGTGGAATTTAATGGCTCGAGGGGTGAATAACATTTATTCATAAAATATTCTAAATTTTTCCTTATTTGCACTACATAATCTCATACGATGATAAATTATGAGCCTGTGCACATTAACTTTCATGATCTCGTTAAAATATCGCCAATAATAATGGTCGTGAGATCACCAGCTCTGTAGAATACAAAAATGAAATGGTTTCTAAACTCGCCATAAATCACAGCTCATGAGTCAGTACTTAAAGAATAAACTTGTGATTTCCTTGGAATCTGTAAGAAAAATAATTACGCAGATTATTTTACAAAACGCTGAAAACTAATTTGATTAAGGCTTGGGCTCATCAAAAATATCATACTCTTGAAAATGCTTTCATTGCTCAAAGTTTTTATTCTGAAGAACTCGGAAAGAAACAGCATCCCTTAAAATTACACATATGGATTGTGAATGACCATAACCTTGGATCACATGTCACCGTGAAATACGTCATAGACTGGGCAAACTCATTGTTTGCAAATACGGCTGTTGTTGCTCCGTAAGTAGACACCTATTTTATGATTGAATATTATGGTTATATTTCTTTCTATAATAATGTGCAATAATTTTAAGGAGAGTATCCATACATTTATTATCACATGCTAGACAGGCAAAAAGATCAAAAACACCGGTAAATATAAGGCAATAGCCTTATCCTACACGTAATGGTGCAGGGATTGGGATCCAGGCTGTAGGTTTTAGGTCTTCTTAGTAGATGGAAGTGCTCTCCGGATTGGAATTACAGACTTATGGGAACTGAATGAGATAGTAAGACATATCTTATTTCCGTAAAACGAAAACTTGCTTTAATGTATTCTAAAATATACAGGCGACAACACTTTTTAAGTTGGGGTGAAATTACAATCATAATTTATATGGTGTTCTCTTATTATTTAGTAAATAGTTCATTGAATTTTTGAGGAGGAATTTAAGAAAATAGACCAGAATACGAGAAATTCTCCAAGACTTTGCTCACAGGAAACGGCTAAGCGCAATCCTTTAAGAGTGGTAATAGGTAATTGACGGAAGAAAGGGACTCCTTAACTTCGCCGACAATGCTTATTATATATATTATTAATTTTTTAATACTGAACGGCTGGAATTTGTGATTATTTCCTCTGAAAACTCATCTTGAAGACTTTAACGAAGACCTTCCTTTTCCCTCTTTCGCCTTTGGTCTCTTTCTCTTTCTTATATTGAACGTTCATTCCTTCGTGCTGTCGAACTTATTATCTATCTTTCCTCCGTCGCTTGATGGAGACCCTCCAGTGGGACCCGCGTCCAGCTTTTCTCCGGATCTCGTCTTCTCTTTATCCTCCCCGCTTGTCTTGGCGTCTGCAATCTCTTCCGGAGAGGAAACCCTCGATTCTCCCGCCGCCTCTTCGGAACCACCGCCTTCTTCGGCCTCATGCCTTCCAAACCCGGACCCCGGAGCACTCCTCTTCATCGTCCAAAAATCTCCAAACCCGCTGTTAAATGTATCTCCGTGGAAACCGGAAGAATCCATCTCTGGCCGGCGCTTGTTAGATTGGAACATTGGGCTCATTGCGTGACTGCGCTTCATGGTCCAGAAGTCGCCGAAGCCACTATTAAACGTGTCGCCGTGGAAACCGGAAGAGTCCATCTCCGGCCTCCTCTTCGCGCCGCGGAAATACGAGAGGCCAGGAGAACCCTGTCCCCTCTTCATAGTCCAGAAGTCTCCGAATCCGCTGTTGAAGGTGTCCCCGTGGAAACCGGAAGAGTCCATCTCCGGTCGCCTCTTGGCCTCCATCCTTCCCATCGGCCACCTCGCCCCTTCACCCTCCGACCTCTTCAAGGTGTAGAAGTCCCCGAATCCTCCCGAGAAGGTGTCGCCGTGGAATCCGGACGCGTCCATCTCCGGTCTCCTCTTTGCCTCCATCCTCCCAACGTCCCTCCTGGTCCTTGCGTGGGGAGATGAGGGGTCTCTTTTCATGGTCCAGAAGTCTCCGAAGCCGCTGTTGAACGTATCACCGTGGAAGCCGGAAGAATCCATCTCGGGTCTCCTCTTCCCGTACGTCTCCCTTGCTCCACCTTCAGCGGCCCCCCAAGGGTAGCCGTCCCTCTTCATGGTGTAGAAATCCCCGAACCCACCGTGGAACGTATCGCCATGGAACCCTGAAGAATCCATCTCAGGTCTCCGCTTCTCCGCCAGAGGACGCGCCTGCGCGTTCCTCTTCATCGTCCAGAAGTCACCGAACCCGCTGTTGAATGTATCCCCGTGAAATCCAGAAGAATCCATCTCCGGTCTCCTCTTAGCCTCTTGTCCCCTCTTCATCGTCCAGAAATCTCCGAAACCACCGTTGAAGGTGTCTCCATGGAAACCTGAAGAGTCCATCTCCGGTCTGCGCTTTCCTTCGCTTAGAGTATCCCAGGGTGGACTCCCGGCGGGAATCCTCTTCATGGTGTAGAAGTCCCCGAAGCCGCTTGAGAAGGTGTCTCCGTGAAACCCTGATGAGTCCATTTCGGGCCTCCTCTTCCCAGGGTGTCCGGCTCCTCTCTTCATGGTCCAGAAGTCGCCGAAGCCTCCGTTGAACGTGTCGCCGTGGAATCCGGAAGAATCCATCTCTGGTCTCCGCTTGTCGATGAACCTGCCCTCCTGCCCGTGACCTCCTTGGTTTCGCTTCATCGTCCAGAAGTCTCCGAATCCACTGTTGAAGGTGTCGCCGTGAAATCCAGATGAGTCCATCTCCGGTCGCCTCTTCGAAGCCGGGAGGGCGGACAACTCGGTGACGGAGGGAGATTCATTGGCGTCCGCGGCCCTCTCCTGCCGCTTGGAAGATGGTTCTCCTTCTTCCTTCGCTTTCACCACCGCCTTTGGAGCAACATCTGCAGTCGACCGTTTGGACCTCTTGTGGAACGATTCCTCAATTTTCGGCAGAGCTACCTGTAGTGGTTCATCCGTCCTGAAATTTCGAAGAAATTTGAGATGGAATGAAAAAAATGACTAGAACAAGAAGCGATGATAAAATCATTCATAGTCTCATATCTCTGAGATGAAACAAAACTGAAGTAGCCAATGGGAATAAAGATGAAAGGATTACAGATCTGGAGACTATGTGAATCTACTACAGCTAGACCATAGTCAGTCCAAGATAATAGCGAAGTTGACTATTCAGATAAACAGGGTACCGGCATGCAAATTACTTTCGGTGAGGTATACAAGACTTGGTCGCGAAGTCATCATAGATGAGTAGCAGCCACACGTTTTCCAGTGAATAATTTTGATGTAATGTAATTCGATGTTAGACGTCAATTATTTCATTATTAAACAAATAGAAAACTAACTAGCTCATGAAAACTTATACGGAAATTAAATGAAACGATTTAAAAATCACATCATCATTGATTACCATGCATCAGAGCATTTATGCAGATTCGTCATGGCAGCAAAAATACACCTAATTTCTTGCGGCAACAATAAAAATATTTAAAGTAAAATTATTCGATGAATATTTTGATTTGGCTGAGAAAGTAATGAAAAACAAACAGTATTTCACGATCATATGATGCACATAAAGACATCCACCTTGGATTCTTCTGTCAAGTGGTACCCTTCCCCGGGCGGTATTGAACATATTTACAGCTAGGCTCTATTTTTGTCAACTGCGTAATAATCTTGGACGAACTTTAAGTCACTTTTCTTGGCATTCCTAAGTTTTACTTTGCAAATTTTAACAGATAACACTGGTACTGGCAGATCATAATTATGATAAGAATTAGAGTGAAGACTTTCCAAATTTATATGCCTTACAAAAACAGATCTCAAACTGAATAAACTCCTTCAGTAAATTTATGGCCCATTAACTTCAGCTAATAATAGTAGATTGTCGTTTTATTGGTTTCTAATACTCATAATTCCAAGGAAGAGCCCAGATTTGAAAGAAATAACTGCTAAAAAGATGAATGATACATATCTTATCTAGCGTTCAACAGATTGATTCTATCTCTGATGTAAGGATGAGTCTCGACTAGATTAGGACAAAAATATTTTCTTCACTTCGTAAAGTCAGGCATAAAATTATGCAGAAAATTTATTTAACTACATGGTCATGATCCAGAACTTTAAAGAAAGCTATATCATGATACCAACCCCATGGTCTTGGAGAGAGCCGTATGTGTCTTGTTCTCTCTTCTCGGGATCTCTGCCTCCCCATTCTCCAGTTCCACGCTGCGGGCCGTCCTCTTCATCGGGTTGAAGGAGCCAAAGTCGCGGTAGAACACGTCGTCGTGAAAACCGCGAGCGTTGATTCCGAAGGGATCTCGCTTGTTCAAAGAGTATGCGCCGCTGGACGCTCCGGAAGGAGTTCGGTGGCGGGCGATGAAGTCGCGCAGGAGGTCCGTGGCGTCCGCTTGTCTCCCGTCGTCCATCAGCTCTGGTGACTGGGGTGAATTGCTCACTTGAAGTGAGCGGTACGGATATTTCCTCGCCAATAACTCTGCAAGTAGTTTCTATTAAAGAAAGAAGAAAAAACACGATATTAGCCTCATAAAAATATGACACTTTAAGGAGACCAATTATCAAATTTTATGTCTCGCGTAAGAAACTTCCCTGCTTTGTCAACTCATTCGTCTCGTTTACGCTTCAAATCTCGATACCCATTAATTGACCTAAGAAAATGCAATAATGGTAATGGCCTCACTTTGCATTATGCAATACTCACATTCTTGATTTGAATTGAAGTAACTACTTAACTTCATTGTTAGAAAAACAACGAATATTCATTCATTAAATAGAGTTCATAAACTTCTAGGGATATAATTATTAGAGCTCTAATAAAGAAGCGTTATTTCCTCTTATCTTCCTAGGTTCATCTAAGAAATTGAGCTATAACTCATTTCAATGGGACCCAAATTTTCTTTTTATATCACGAAAATTTTAACACATTTTATCTAGGATTCATCTAGTCTTTTATTTACTTCTCTATCAATGTGTGGTTCCAGCAGAGCCAAGTTCTCCTCTTGGGCATCATATGCACCATCGGGAGCTTTTCTGTCGTCACTGTACCTCAGCTGAGGATAAATATCTGCAATTATAATTAAAAAAAGATTCAGGCATGCAGTAAGTTAAATAGAAAATAATGAACGGTCAGGTAATAAAGTTTCTATTATGAATGAATTCCAAACTGTTTCACTTTGTAATGGGTAGCATAGTATTACAAGATTCACAAAAAAATTTGGACCAGCGTGAATTTTCTAGTTCCAAACAATTAATTAATCATATATGTCAATTAATTATTAATTCACTCAAGAATAGTATTAATACGATAGATACGGTTTGGAGAAAAATTATGTTCATGCGAGAATTGTTAGAAATAAAATAATAAGGATCAAGATATTCATTAAGGTGGGTAACCATTTGGTCATTTCCCGCTTAATTTCGAAATCTCTAACGTTGAAAGCGTATAGATATAAGGTATTCCAGGGCAGAGGATTTGATGGAAAATACCGCATCAAAAATAGAAAGCGGAGTTTGGGATAAATTTACCCCTTTACCGTAGCAAATAGAAAACAGCCACCTGTTTCACATCGGCGTGTTACTTGTCATCAAAAGCCAAACTTGGTCAAACCGGCACTTCATCAGCGAACTACTCCAGAGAGCCGCATGCATACTTGAATGGATGTAAATGTATGCACGTTTCGTAGTCACAGAGCGGCTCCGGTCAGTCGCGCAGTAAGCTGAGTAATCTCATCAACGGCACAGACGTTGCGTTCCGTACCCGACAGACGTTCACGCGCAGATTGTCCATGCATTTCGGCGCCGGCCTTATTAAAGGCGATACGCGAAGAATCGATCACATTCGACCGCACGCCGGGACGTAAAAACATAAGGCGTGAGAGACTGGAAAGTCCTTCTTTAGGCACGGTGGACTCTACATCCTTCTCAAGCATGCGGGTTTGGCGAAAAGAATTTCTTCACCCCTTTAAAGCTTAGGCGCGTATTGATAGCGGAGTACGTAAACATTTTCGCTCCTGGGTTAATAAGATTGTTAGGTGGATTAATAAGTATCACACAGCGACCACCTTTCGATGTTATTTAGGAGTTTTCTTTGACGGAAGAGGGTAGAAATCATCTGGTGTATGGTTATGACCCCAATTACGAGTGGAGTTCACGCAGTATTAGGGTTGGTTTTCCATTTTAGCGCTGTCTACGATTATACAGAAAGTTCTGGTAACCGGAAATGCGCGAAAGAATATACCTAAGCAATAGATTTATTTAATAGCCTCACATCCATTCATACGAAAACCTAATTTGCCAATAATAAACATTGGGCAAGGCTTTAACGTAGTCTGATAATAAGTAAATGTTTGGGAGCTTAAGAATGATGACTCAAGTAATGGTCATAGGAAATAAGTTTATGTAATGATCTCACTGTCAAGCATTTACCTCGAATCAGATAGACACTTCACGATTCTTAAGCCCCACTCCTCACTCTCAAGTACCCAAATGATTCATCTACAAAGAATGACTTCTTCAATCTATAAAGAAGCTTACCCTTCCAACCCTCCCGCTCCCCATTCTAAACACCCTATATCCCATAATTCATGAATATAAGGACTTGTAGTGATCGTACATATACCCTGATGATGGCATGACGTGCCGAAACTCTAACCGGAAGTAAATACAAGTGTTTTTTTCCTCCTCTGAAAATTCAAGTGATGGTATACTGGAACAATTTTTTGTCAGGGAATGGCTATATTTGAACGACAGTTCATAGTTCGTAAGATCATTATGAGTATCATTGTTTGGTATTACACCTCCTAATAAATGAGTTTTCGAGTAGATTTTACCTTCGATTGCCCATTCAGAGCCATCTCCAAACTTGACTTTGCGTTGACATCTAGTTTATCGCCTTTGAGTCTCTCGAAAGTTCCGCGAGCCTAATCGGCAGGTCAACCGCAATTTCGATCCTCTTCAAATTTCCTAATCGTTCTCCTCTCTAGCACTCTTCTCAAAATACCTTCCTCGCTCAAAACATCACCTTTCAATATTTTCAACTTTTACAAAGTTATTACCGATTTCTTTCAACACGAGAGGATCTCACTGCGTTGCGCCATGATTTAAGTTATTATTTCATATTTAATTAGTTTAATGAACCCCGTACTTCATCTATTTATACATTTTTCAATATCTAACGCAAATCCCAGTTCATTCAAAGACAGAAACTTATCCTTGCCATTCTTCGCGACGTCCACATATCGAATGCCCCCAGTCTGCTGAATTCCGTAAGATCTTCACCCCCAAAATGCAACTGTCCTCACTTGACACAAATTTCCGACACGCCGCTTGCTGCAAATGACTACATCTCATCTCTCTACCCCTTTTCCTCCCCTCGTCCGTCTTTCTCATCCTCGGGCAGTCATCCCGATCAAGCCCGATCCATTTATCCGCTCTCTCACATCCGGCTGTGAAATACGAGCGGATGACCTCCTTGCCTTCATTACATGCACCGCCCGTCCGCAGATCGCCCCCGGCTGCGCCCGAGGCATCTGGGTCAGCGACGCACAGCCATCGCTCACCGATGTTCATTTGTTGCCTCACTTCGGCAAGCATAAGGGGCGTCCGTGAGTCATGACGATCGGTATGAGGGTTAAGAAGAGAATAGGTCGAAATCACGGCGCGAGAGGTTATCAGTGCAGAAGGATCTCATCGAAGTCAGCAATTCCCGAATAAATGAGGGACTTCATGCTGATTCCACGAATATTTCCTAACCGCTTCATTTACAATTAGCTCCAGCTAAATTGACCCGGAAGCTATCATGTCCGATGCCTATATTTTCAAGAATTCTATTGAAATATGTAAGGGAACATTCATTATGCCTTCAAAATTTGCCACAAATTCATTTGTAATGGGATTTTTGAAAAATCAGATGATACAATTCATAATAAAAATAAAAAAATCGGTAACTTCTCCAGTGATTCATTGCAAAGTACTGCGCATGAGATAACTGAAGTCGATAGCTCTAAACTTTTGATTGACAGAGGTTCGATTAATACATACCCAACTGAAGCATTGACAATATAAAATACGAATACAATTCAATTCCAGAAATTGCATTTTACATAGAAATAGATCGGCAGATTTTTAATTGGTTGTGTTTTCACATTCATCTACCGAAAGAATACGGAACCAGGCCCACTTAAATGACTAGCCCGATTATTTTGATATTTTTTTAAAATTTTTCTTCCAATATTCGAAATTTTTAAGGATTTATAACATTTATCTCATTGTTTGATCACAGTTGGATAAAATAAACAAAAGGGGATTAACCGAAAAATAGTGTCGTTGAAGTGAGTTATTTTATATGGGCTTAGCGGTTAAAGTAGATGTACAAACCTCAAAGCGCTAGTGTTGACTTTGTGTTCTGTACACACAAAATATGTGCTAACTCAAAACCTATTTTAGACGTTGGAAGGAGGATGATTTGGGTATGATAGAAAATCCTTTTTTTAATGCGCTTATTATAAGCCCTTTCAGTCTGAGGTCGAAAATATAATAATTCCATCACTCTTGAGAAATGTATTTGATGTTTCGTCAATCGCAAGAGGAGATAGGATATTCAGTGCATTGTAAAAAGCCAGGGCCCTTACAAGTAACTACATACTTCTTTCCGGGAACCTAAAACTTCTTTTACTACAACCTTGATTTCATGTGTTTTTTTACGCACTAAAGTATTCATGCAACTCACGAACAGAGAGATTTAAGATAATTTAGGCCATCAAACTAAATTTGGACTGCCATGCTCAAAATTTATATTCTGAGGGCAATAATTACGTAGAGAGCTTGTTAAGAGCGCTTATAAATTTCTCAATTCACGGTCCCACTTGGATGCACCTTCCACCCTATTTCAACGGATATTGGGAAAAAAATCACAAAAGAGCTGAAGAAATCCTCTGACCACCTGCAAACTTCAGCAAGGATCAAATATTTTATCCAAGCAGACTTATCATCCTGTTTTCAAAGTGACTGCGAAAACAAATACATCTCCACCAATCACAAATGACCTGACCCTAAGAATAGAGTGCTTCAATCCTTCCAACTGTTCACCCGGTATTAACGATGGAAAAGTCTTCCATTGAAATTTTGGCGCAGATAGAGAGCCCGAACCGATCGGAAACCCGAGAGAAATCCACATCAATTGTTCATTGGAAAAGCACAAAATCCTAGATTCGTCTCCTTAGTTACACGAGAGTAACGCGTTAACGTGATAGTGGGCGAAGAAACAGCGAGGCATTCCAAAAAATCAATGTAGAAGAGACACTTGGTTATATTTCACAAATTATTTAATACACACCGACCCATTTCAATGTTAATACATCATACGCAGTTTATGGTAGGTGGTGAGGGGAAGGCTCTAGAGAGAATGGTATCTAGAGAATTCAAAAATTTAAAACATTTTGTTAATTTTAATTTCAAATGACTGAGGGAGGTATTTATACGCAGAAGATAAATAATAAAGGAAGGAAAAATTAACCCATTTCATGTAGCGTTTGATCCGAATATCCGGAAAGAATTGGTAAGAGCTTAGTGGGAGCAATGTTACACATTTATATGAAATGTAGCTACGCCCCTGCATTTCCTATCTGCATGATGTAAGATTTCACGGCTCATTTTTTTAGCTCATTTAATGCCACTTGTGAGAATTTACTGCTCAAACGAGACATCATGAATCTAATGATATTATTTGGTATTTGGCACTCTCGTAATGCTTATCAAATTAGGTAAGTATGAGGTCATTCAGCTTCTCTTTTGATCACAAGGAATGTATTGAATCGCTTATAATATTTTGGCCAAGATATTAATGATGAGAAGAGGGGGATACGTATTCATTCTAGCTAAACGCTAAATTGGTGGTAAATTGAGAAAATTTACTAAAATATTGAGAGAACTTCTTGTCTACATTTCCAGGAGCAAGTTAGCTTAGTTCACATTTAGTGAATACAGCGCTAGATAAAAAGTACCAGCGTTCCAAACCATTCCGTGCACCTGCCGCACAATGGGAGAAGTTTGCCAACCGAAAAAAGAAGTCCGATGAAAGGCGCCTGCAACGTCACCTTCTATTTATATGGAACTTCTGTGGGGAGTAAAACGGTCCAGTATGAGCTTCCCACAATGCGTCCCCCATTCTTGCAAGAATCCTCCATTTTAGGCTCTCTGCTGACCTGTTACCCTTTCCCGTCCCGATCCATTTACCTCCTCTCTCTCTCTTTCGCGCTCTCCGTCCCCAACCGTCCAGCTGCAGTACGTTCAGATCCCTTTTTATTGTATTAATCGTCACCGAGCGAAAAACACTTAAACGCTCCTTTTTCAACTTTTATCGCGGGCGTCACATGCACCCGGCCGTCTATTTATGAGTGCCACTCGTCTCTTTGAGAGATGTGGCGAGACTGCGAGAACGCGACACACGCACACACACGCAGGCGCAACCGTGTACCGCCTCGGGACGGGAGGAGGCGGCGCTCAAAGTCAACGGCCCAGGCGCCCTTATGGCCCATTATCGCCGGCGGACAAATGGCGCTGACGCCAGCACCCTCTCCCACGTCGTATATTTTCCCAACCCTACTCTTCGACATTACACCTCCCCCCTTTGGCTGTGACACACCCCCTTCCGCCCCATACCCCCCCCTTGGGGCCAACCGCACGTCCTCGGGGCCCACCCGAAGTGGGTGACGAGCGGTCGAGAGACTTCTCCCTTCGCAAGGAACACGATCAGGGTTACTTACCTTGAACTTGCCTTACCTGTGGTGTAGGCAGGCGTATGACTCACTGACCGATATGAGTACACGGGAAGGTCAAGGTCTGATATCATAATGCACTTGGCGACGATAACTTGAAATATTCAGATCATGTGAATTATGGAGCGACAGGAAGTTCTCTTTTTTTATTCCAACAATATATCCGTCAGGAGCGAAGAAATGAAAGATATTCAAGGACGGACGTGCGGGTACAAAATTGTCTTTCGAACAACCATTTAAGACTACAATAATACCAGAACATGATGTTCCATTGTCTCCACAAAATCAAAGCAAGACACGCCGTCGAAACACATGTAAACGTTCGCCCTTTCCCTCGTCCAGTTCACTTTTCCTATTACCTGCAATATTCAGGCTTGGTCTCCTCAAACCCCCAGCAGTACGCACTCTCGATATCAGGCTCTACTTGTATATACACCTTGTTTGCATTTCCTAGGCGCTTAGAATGTGTTACGGCAGGAGAGTATTTTTAATATAAATGATCTTATACTTAAAGTGGCTATAATGGAGGAATTCTTAGTCAAAACATATCCTTAACAGTCGCAGGTAAATGTATTTTGGTCTGATTTAATTCTTCAGCTTAGCATATAATATGCCTTTCTTCAACCCCGCCAAAATGATTAAAGTAGTAACTCGATAATACGAAGTTGGAGGGACCGAAAAAGAGGCACTTCGTAGTTTCGTTTCGTATTTTCGAACCTATTTAATAAATGGCGGAAAATATTTCCCCTCTCCCCCCTGACTTCTCTGGTCTTTGAAAACGTTTTAAAATGATTTATAGTCGTTACTCGAGAAAGCATTAGAAATAATGCCCTTAAATCATAAGGTAAATGTCACAAACGTTCGTGAAATAACTATCACTAATTAGTTCCCTATGCAAATGATTTTTATTTTGATATTATTTTCTTTGCAAAATTTTCGCCCAGTTTAGAAGACATATATAAAGCAAGTTCTGCATTTTTATGAGACTTTAGCTTTGTTAATCTGCGGTTAATCAGGATGTGCAATAGTGCGTTGTTTCTAACATGTACGCAGTTAAGACGGTAGCTGGCCCGACCGCGCTTCCAATCACCCTTTCTTTATCGCTCAGTCACAGATAAAATGAGCAAAAGACTCACTTCAGTTAAAAAAATCCTTCACAGGTCATTGTTTGTGCTTTCTTTCCCGTCGCCTTCTGGATATACGAACTTTAGAAGAAATATTATTTCGTTCCAATTACTAATCGCATGACGACAAATTGGGCGTGATCCGGACATTTTCCATATCTTAATCATCTCGGAGTATACTAAGTTTCCGGTTCTAAATGGCGATATTTTTTCGACCGATGGAATATTTTCGTGGAGGTCATGGAGAATGATACCGAAGAAAATAGAACCTCAGATCACTGTTCGTGGAGAACGAACGAACGCTTCAACTGCCGCCCAGGACATGCCTTCGCTTGCAATGAAGGCGCTTCACCAATCCAATTCTTATCGATGTTTCTAACATCTACGCAGTTAAGATGGTAGCTGGCCCGACCTTGCTTCCAATTGCCCTTTCATTATCGCTCAATTATAGATAAAAAGAGCTAAGGACTCGGTCCATTTCAAAAATCCTTCTCAGATCACTATTTGTGGTTTCTTCCTCGTCGCCCACTTGATATACGAAATTGGGAAGAAATGTTATTTCGTTCCAAGCCAAATAGTTTCACCACTCATTGAAGTTCGAGTAAGAAACATTAACTCATGACCAAGTTCCTTTTCACTTCGATAATTCGCGCTTTTAGTTCTATTCGGCAAAACATTAATCCAGCAAATAAAACAAGCGATTACTTTTTTACCCGTCTACGCATTATCTCTTCGCGCCGTAGGTGTTATGCTGAACGCCATTTTATCCAATGGCATCATTGTAAGGCCAACTTCGGTAAGCTAAAACATAGAAGCTAATGAAATACCTCGTATTTGAAAAGTGATATCCGAATCACTCTTCGGTTTATGGAACTTTTTATTCACATTAGTGTGAAAGAGAAACTTCATCCTAAATGGGCATCGCTGAGATATTCCAGATCCAGCGTTCTTCATTCAATTATTTAGTTATTTTCTTTCCCCTCTGCGACTTACGACTTCTATGCTTGACTTTGTCGTGGAGCATAAAACACGAAAACGAAATAGGGTTAACTGTTTGAAGCGTAACTTCGTAAAATTTACTCAAGGAGAAATTTGGAAGAGGTAGGGGTTACGGAAAAAATGTACCGCAGCTGAAGCTGAAACCTAACTCCTTTCTGTGTTAAAATACAGATAACGACAATAAGTTTTCGCAGAGTAGTACTTCCATAGTTAGATTCTTCTAAACGCCGGATGATTTTGGAATAGAGCACATCAGGATACAATTCATACCCATGTTGTGTCATATCTGCGTGTTAAAATCCCAAAGACTCAAAGTTACTCATGCCATCACAATGAAATATGATTCCATTGGTTATTTATCTCGTGGAAATCAGGGATAGCAGTGATGATATATCAAATGTAATGTATCAAGGCCTGGTTACACAACGAATTCACCGTAGTTATTAATGGATGAAAGTTGGTTCCAGTAAAATTTCATGAAGTTACCCCAACAACGTCTTGGAATTAAACTAAAGACAAGGCTTCCGTGGGGATTTTATTTTCAGATTTCAATTTTCTGGTTTACTTATGCAAAGAACTATACTTCATAAAACGATATTTCGCGGAAGATGGCTTCATCGGATTAAAGTGTCTTAGCGGTTCATCACAGGTCTTACCTGATAAATAAAAATGTTTGTTTGTTCAACTTCTATGCATTCCAATACCATTCATCAGATTCCGATGAAACTGTGGTGAGTTGTTGGGCGCGCTCCCGCCAAGGTTTCTGAATTATTTAAACCATTGTACTCTAGGTAAAGAGTGAGTCGCTTCAAAAAATGAGTTTTGGCACGCGAGCTTCACAAATAAGTGAGGTACGACAAGCAAGCAACGAAGCAGATCGTTTACGAGTTGCTCAATCACGTCAATCAGAATCATATCATCAGGAAATAATTTGCGTTAAAAAGTACGAAATTTATTTTTAAGTGGAATAAGATTTGGTGCAGTGATCTTTTTGTTTGTATTTTTATGTAATATTTGCGCTCGATTTTCGTATACGCGGCGCTATCTCCTATACCAGTTCCTATTCCAGTTACCAGGGGAAAACCAGTTGTTCTTTCACTGTACATGAGTCATTAGGACTCGGTAAATTTTGGCAGAAAGGGTCATAGTGAAGAATGGTCATCAGTGTCATTTTAGGTCTGTGAGGAAACATACCGTCGCTACGCCACTTCGTGCCAAATTTTCGGAGACGGAGTTGAGGATGGTTTTAAGCGCAAATTTGTTTCTTTCGTCGAGAAGCCGAGAAATGTGTTGACAAAGTTAATGGGAAGTGGTCAAAAAATGCCTGTGGTAATAATTTGTAGGTGCTGAAATTTTTATCGTTTACTGCAGTATGTTACGACGAGCGAAGTAGTTTTCCCCCGCCGGTAAATGCTTGCAGCAGGCAATTCCTCGCGCGTCTTGCGGACAACCCTCTGACTGGGCAACAGCGCGCGCCTCTCCCTTTCTCTTCCGGGCATGCTCCTGGCAGTTCAGCGTGCTCTTTTTCCAAAACAAATGTTAATCCATATTGATTAACCAACTAATTCATGTAAGATTTTATAAGTGGATTCATGATGATGAACTCGATAGCTTGAAGAAGATCCAAACTGCGGTTTTCAAGGATTCGCGGAGCGGAAAATAACGCTCAATAATTAAAATACTAATACACTAAATACTATAAAACTTCGTATGATTGTTAAAAAGAATCTTTGCTACAATATTTGTGAAGGAAATTTCGATATCATGATCAGTGTTGTTATTAAAAAGCCGTAAATTTGATGCATCCGTCCGGTATCACTCTTCACTTGAGATATCACTCTTCAAACTCGGGTGAAGGAATTTTGCAACGGATGTAGGTCTCAAAGTCTTTTACGGAACGATTTTGAACCCAGAAAAAGGTATTGCTACGCATGTCGAGCACAGATAGTACATTATAATAATATATTATTGAGCCACTCCCCCAATTAGGTCATCTGTTTCAAAATTAGAAATAAACTGTTTTAAATGCTAAATTATATCAATCGCGGGGATGGCTTTACCCTCGTAAATTCTTGGAAACTGTTTTCCTATTTTCTCATGAAATATGACAATTGCGGGAGTAAATGCGGGTTTATTCATAGTGAAGCCATTGATTTAGGTATAGTGAGTGCGACAGGTATCCTAGTCCTATTTCCCATCATTTAATCGCGTCGTCTTCAGTTCAAGCGCTCAATAAAGTGAAATTGCCGCTAATAGCGCATAGCAGTGAATTGGTACGCGGCGACACACATAAGTTAAAACCACAACAGAATTGTTTCCATCATGGAAATGCAGCTAACAATTAAAACAAAAATTAAATAAGGGAAAATTTGCCTCAAGCTACCATTTTCCCCGTTACTCGCTAAATTATCCACGACTAAAGCTTGATAAAAACTGTGTGACTCAGGCACTTGTGAGAGATAAACGCATTAAAATTCACGCATTATACAACATTAATACATTATTTTCGGCCACGCTGATTTTTTTGGTGTCTACATCGGCAAATAGAGAGCTTTTCTGACGCGATTTCCCCTCAAGGTTCGTAAAAACGAACTCAATTTCTCTGTAGGGACTGGGTCCGAGGTTCGTATTTACGAAAATTTCGTATTTTCGAAACTTCGTATTTTCGAAAAGCGCCATGTATTTAGCATGGACTCTTCGTCGGGACCAACAGTTTTGCTTCGTAAAATCGAAACTTTGTATTATAGTGCTTTGTATTATCGAGTTGCTACTGTATTATCTTTCTTCCCTTGCCAGATCACCCAATATCTTCCCTTTTTCAAAGCTTTAAGGGGTGTGGGAGATATCAAAAGAAAATACCAAAATTAATGATCGGGCAAAAAATGTATTCATTGTCTTGAGGCGGCCGAATACGCGATCGCATCGCATTGGTCATGGACAAGGTGGTGACGATGGGGAATTTGCCTTGAACTTGACAATTAGTAATCTAGTCAAATCTATGGTCGAAGTTACGTTGACCGATAATAATTCTCTGTAAGGTCAGACAAATTCTTGAAGGTAACTAGTCCGCTCTTCTTAGGCGTTTGAAAGTGGTTTCGGTGCGAGATTAAAAACAATAAGTTTAAAATTAGTGAGGAAACTTTTGATAATTCAAAAAGGGCTGAAAGTAAAATAGTCTTAACAAAGCCATGCTCCGAAGTATAAGTGGCAATGTGGGGAGGGTGCCAGCATGGGAATGAATTAAAATTAGGACTACTGAGCTGGTAAGGTTAGCATTTACAAAGTTGGTCATCTTTCATGCATTCATTCACAAGCAACAATCTTCAAGGGTAATTTTGTAGGAGGAAGAAGGTAAAGAAAAAGGTCATTGTCAGTTTCATCTGCACAGCTGTCCTGATTTTCATACGTGAGAAATTTCTGCCCAAAGGCATTAACATTTAAATGTCAGGTCACTTTAAAATTATTTTAAACTTATTATTTTGTCACAGTTCAAAGCTTCTTCGGGAAAATCACAAGTGAACGTGATCAAGTGTCCAAGGTAAGCCATCACATTCGTCAGGAATGTAAATGAGCAGTCATAGCTCTGATAAGAGAACGAGATGGCAGGTTCAAGGCTAATTCCCCCTCAGGGCCACCCTGTTCATGCGCATTGCGATGCAATCACGCTCTCGGCCGCCTCATCAACCATGCATAAAATTTATTCTCACGATTGACGTGATTTTCAATATTTTCTTTTAATTCCTCCCGCAACCCCAGAAGCTACGATAAAGGGAGGGATATTAGGTGACGAGGAAAGGAGAAGATAGAGAATAGTCTCTACAGTCGGGATGAAGAGGGGTATGATGTGTACAAAGGCTCGAAAGTACAATCAAGCCAGGAGAAAATGCACCCACAAGCTAAGAGTAGGTTATATGTCCATAAATGAAATGAATAATTAACAAACATATGCCATTATGCTATTAGGAGTTGTTTTCCAAGGGCAACGGCCGACCGCTATGGAAACATCGGTTTACACTCGATCATAGGCGCTGAGTATCTTTGGGATTTTCCCGAAATTGAAAGGGTGATCACCCAAATTTATTCCGGGTGCTGATGTTCGTCTGGATGTGGTAGATAGAAAGTGCCATGGGACCGTATCTATCCAAGATCGTTAAATTGGAGTACAGCCATCACACGTATTTTTGGCGTGACCTTTCCTTGAAAGAGCGAACGTGGATTTAGGAGTAGGAGGCGAGAAATGGGAAGGTTATCCATTGAAAAAGTGATAGAGAGGACTTACTTTGCTCTAGTTAGGCTACATTTCGAATAGGCCGCGAGCATTCGGGATCCTGTTCAGAAAGATTTAATTCAAGAAGTAAGCCAAACACAAAAGAAAGCCGCATGCTTCGTCTAAAACGGTCGAGAGAGTTAACAGAATACTTTCCTTAAAAACCTTACCATGATGATAGAATTACAATCACTATACCTACAATTAAATCATTTATGGCCAGGAAAGCAAATAAAATAATTCAGATTCTAGGATGGATCGGAGAAAGCGTGTTTAAAGGTAGTTGGAGGGAGATAGATTCCTGGTCATAATGGAGACCATATTCGAATTATACATTTTATTGTCAGCAGCTGTAGGAAGCATGAATTAAATATTGCATCATTAATGATGCAAAATTATACTTTTACACGACTGAAATTCTAATAAATTAAATAGAAATATCTTTATAAGTCTTAAATTTAACTCATTTCTTTTTGCATGGTACGTTTAAAACTCCTTCACAATGGAAGGTTTTTTCATGATCCTGAAAAAATAACTGCGGTGACAAAATGAATTAACTTAAAAAATGGTTGAGGTAACATACAAACTATACGCTATTAGTTTTTTTTACGAGATATAGGTGTTAGAAATTTCTCATCTATAAAATGATGTCTCTCTGGAGTGTATACACGTACGATTTCCTGGTAAGATATTTTTCATTAAAATGAGACCAAATACAGTGGTATATAGGTAAAATGATATTTGGCTCACACTACAAGCCTTAATTCCACAGAAAGAAGGATGATGGTACATAGTCGGTTATGGAGAGAGGAATTAAAAAAAGAACTGAGAAAAATCCCACGCTGGGTGAAAAATGGCCGTCGGGCGTGTGGATTAACGAGGCAAAGGGAATCGGGAAAGCGAAGCGATGGAGAGCAGGGAACGAGAGAAGGGACGGGGGATAAAAGGCCAAATTGAGAAGATGAAGTCCGGTGGGGAGTATGGGTCAAGAGATCAATGGGCTCATAATCTCCCATTCACTTGCCCTCTCTCTCTCTCTCGCTCTCTCTTTATCCCAAATGTTTGGCGAAAGATATAGGGGGTGAGAGAGAGGGAGAGAGAAAGAGAGAATGGGGTTTTAGGTGACGGAGAGGAGGAGAGAATCGGCGCATGCATAAGTGGGCGATGGGTAGCGCTTCAAATTCGTGGGACGTGGAGCTTTCCGGAAACGTGGAAACTGTCGACGGAGTCCCGGAACCATCGAGAGTGTGATCCGGGAGAATATGCGGAGAGTGGGCGCCCTCGCCCAGCGGCGGCGTCGCGTCGGATCAATCGATGCTTTACGGTTGCGTGCCGTTGCATTCCGGTGTCCGAATAAAACCACAGTCCAGCCCGAAATTCCACCGACTCCTCCGCGTCTACACCCCGCAATGGTGCCCACGTATTTTGCTTTCTGCTGGCGTTCGACGAGGATATCTCAACCGTCGGACAGGGTTTCACATGATGCCGGGCCCATCGGTATGTCGAGCAAGAATTTTCTCAAGTCATAATTGAGAACATATTAAAAATAAATTACTAAGTTTATATGAGAGCAAGAAGCACGAAGTAAATATTGTGGCTTAAAGGAACAAAGAACTTCGTTTTCAATCACTGAAATCCTCAGTAAATAACTATATATATACACATACATAGTGTAATACTATAACGGGAACGCAAATCCCACGGTTGTGAACGGGAACTGTTTAAAATCTTACGCCGCACATAAACAAGCCCAACAATAGAGGACAGACGAGATTACTGAGGTGATAACAACACTAAAGAGAGAGTGAGAGAGAGGAGACGTCTTTGGCCCTGTTTATGGTTGGAGTGCGGAAAAGGAGGAGAGAGTGAGAGGTAGATACGCGGAAGTTTTGGAGTTTTTCCGTGGCGGAAGGAACGCGGATCCCGGAGGAAAGACGTTCACGGTGAGGGGAACGCTGGTGTGCCTTGCCGAACCCTGGGACTGCAGAAAGCTATCAGGGGCCGAGGGGGCGAGTTGATGAACACTCTGAGCCACTCTGTGCAGACAACTGACGGGACACATTGGACGAGTTAACGAATAAATTTTGGTTAGCATTGACAACAAAAGAACATTTAACGAACTTTATCACAACTTTTGTTTAATGTATGTATGAAAATTTCTAGGTTTAAAAACGGCAAAACCTAGAAATTTTCAGTTCATGCAAAACTTGCTGAAATTCACCAAAGTGTCTTAAATTCAGTAAGTCCCGGATTGAACTTTCCAGACTTTTTCAGTAAAATAAACTTGCAGAAACTCGGAAAAATTCCTGAATTTAAGTTAGTCTTAGACATCAGCAAACTTATACTATAGTGTATGTCTCTAAAAATCTGGATGAAATAAATTCAGTTTCCACAAAACATAATTCCACTAACAGTTTTATTTTATTGCATATTTTCTCTGAGGACCCCTAAGGTCTGAAATTCTTAAGTGAAGAAAATTTGCCGAATTTCAGCAAGTTTTCCTTGCTTTAAATTGTAAGCTTTCCTGATTTGCTTAAATGTTGGTACAACTTCAGTTAAGGAAACCTTGCTGAATTTCAGCAACTCTGGGGGAAAATATTTTACAGTGTACACATGTATTGATATGTGTGGGTGCAATGCAACCTCTCGTCTTCATTGAGCGCGAAACTCAACCCATAGCCCAGCCGGAGCACCAACGAGGCACGAGTGAAGTGATAACGTGGGATGAGGGTTCTCCGGGGATAAGACTAAAGGTAGTTACAACAGGTTTTAACGTCACTTATTTTTTTCATGCCGGACGCTGCAATCGCCTTCAAGGCCGAAATTATTTTTGCGATTTTACAAAAGTTTCTGCGGTAAGTAGTTGTTTTATTTTGAGAAATAGTTGAAAATGTATACAAACAACCGATTTTAAAATTAAAGACGAAATCTATGGGTTAGGAAGCCCTTATTTTTAAAAATTAAGAGTTCCTGGAGAGCATACTCGTACCAAATTCCATGGAAAATGGCTGGTAGGTATATTTGTCGAATATCTCGGAAAATTGAATGAGAGTTACTATTTCTTTTAATATCATTGGAAACATGAGATCTTTTTCTCATAAATGACGTCAAAAGCATTGAATTCTGTGAGAAGTGATATATTGCCCAAACTTTCCTAAAGGGCAGCATTGTCTCATTTTTGCTATCGGCAGTATTCTACGAGAAAGGATAGATTTTTTATGGACCATCTCTTCTCACTTTTAGCACCTTCCCATGTCTCTTCCACATCCTAGTATTCTCTTCAGATCAGCATGCTCACGTAAATTCTTTCTATTCTCAGAAACGTTGAATACGAGAACTGAAAACTGATAGGAAAGCCGCACACTATGTTAAAAAGTGTCAAGAGCGAAAATGAGTGATACAGAGCTAATGTATGTATTGTTTTAGGCTGATAGGTGATAGATTGTACGTAAGGTTAGTGACGATAAAAAATTCTAATCATACGAGTGGTAAATCCAAGGGTAAATTTTTATTTTATTTCATGCTCTACATTCGCATAATACGCAGCAGGGGCACAGTAAGAGAAAGGTCCCGCCTAAAGAGAAGGTCTTCACGCCCCAGAGGTAGGACGCAGAGTGGTAACTTAAAGTAGATCTCTTTTCATACGATCCGCTCTCTCTCTATCGTTGTCCTCCCACTTCCCCACTTCTCTGGCCTCAATCATACAAGCCCCAGAATTATATTAGCTATGATCCCCGATTGACTCTTTTAATACATTGCATGATTAAGTGATACAAATCAAGGGTGCATTTAAGCGAAACATACATCTCTCATAAAATATAACATAAATGAACTTTATGGAACACAGATATGTTAGCCGTCTAAAATTATTAAAACATATTCCAAAAATTGCTATGAATGTTTGGGAGATTGTACACACAAGAATTATTTAACGCCTCTCAGCAAGACCGTTGCTGTTCCACCCAACTACTAGTAAATTTTGAAGTTCAAAGCCAAATATTATATTATATTTTCAAAAAAAAAATAAGACGTGCTAATAGAGAAACGTTTTAAAGTTACATAAGCGATGCAAAGGATGAGATAAAAGTTTTAAAATAAATTCACCGGAACAACCCGTAAGAGATTATTACGCACGGGTTCACGGGTTGTATTTAACATGACATGGAAAGAATTCGCAAGGAGCCGTTTAAAAAAAGCTAGTATTTAGCCCATTAACAGGGGATAAATTAAATAATCTGATGAAAAAATCAAAAAGATATCACAATTCTCTAGTTATACCCTCATTTTAGATCTACAACAAAAATAGGGTCATAATAAAAAGCGCCATTTAAAAAGTGAGCATATAGTAGGGAAAAGCTGATTGATAAATCCAGTGACAGCGGTATAAGACCATTAGCACTAATCAAGGAACTCAATATAGAAATAGTTATTATTATTAATTATGTACTCCAAAATAAACACCTATTGTGGAATTTTGATAGCAAGATGAAATTATTCATACCTCCTCTCTATGGAAAATTACAGAATAAGAGCAAAATGATGAGAATTGATGGATTCATGAAACTTCATAGCTCATAGCATTCACTATCTTAGCACACAGAGAGAACATAAAATAAAATCTCATGTTACATGTACAATTACCGTTCATCTTTCCGGCTCCCTCTGAGGCAACCATCGTATCACCCCATTCGCATGACGTTGCGATGGCTGGCGAATTTATTTCTCCATAAATGAGTAGACCTTGAATTCGTAATGTCATGGTGCACCAACCCCTAGGCAGAGTCAGAGTTTATTACGCTCGGTCGCTTGACGCATATTATATATGCTCTATCGGTCTATCTTCAGCCGATATTTCCTGGAAGGCATGATTTATCGATAGATGATAGACCGCTTCAGCAATTTATTGCCTTCTGGGCTGCTTTGTCGATTGCCGTTTGCCACTGTGGATAATGCCGTCACCCGGATGAAGAAAAATTAGACCTATTGTCAAAGTACCAATTCATATTTTCACTCACACTGATCTACAATAAAAAGGATATATGAAATCGAATAAATTTTAAAGTTTATAAAATCTGAAGATTCTCTCTAATTCAAGGGGAATATGTTTACATTGAAGAAATTAAACGTGCAATTCTTCGCAAAAAATAAAATTCACTTCCTCATTATTTAATCATTATTATTTACTTCTTCATTTTACTTACTCAACAGGCATCAATTTGAAATCTCTTTAAAAATCTGTTATAAACCTAAGATAGTAGGTTTTATGAAAAAAGCGAACTAGGGAACTTTTCCCCCCTGACAAAACTCATACTGATGTTTGAAACTTTGTTGACCACCTAAAACCGTTTAAAGATGCCGTAACGATACTGTACTCTAACTGCACTTATGGCGGACTCGGAAACCTTACTGACACGTTACAGCATTACAAAGGTTCAACCACGATAAAACAAATCCCAAGGTCCAGTTTTTTGTTCAGAAATTAACAAAAAATTTGTAAGTTTTACATGAAATATTTATTGGACGGCCGGTCTCTTTGAATAGTCCACATCATCAGGTGTCGTCTGCTAAATATTCCACGTAAAAACTCACAACTTATTTGTTAATTCTTGAAAAAAAAATGAAGACAAGCATATAATGGAAAGACAAAAGCCTAAACTGTAAAATGTACCATTAATTTTAGTAAATGTGGTGATAGATAGCTCAAAATAATTGTGCCAAAGGTTCTAAAAAGTCTTCTGACACACCTTAAAAAAATAAAACATTTTAATGTATTGTTTGAATTGACTTGTTTATACATGTAATTAACTATTGGCACCTCCATACTTGCCTTGGGCTTTGGAGGACCAGAATTTTTATAAACTAAATATTAAATAATTAATCTTAAAAAACACTATGGAAAAGTTTTACCAAGTTAAGGCTGAAACTATTGAATTTCAGTTTTTTTATTTACTCGTTGAAAAAAAGTCTGCATTCACTGATCATATTCGTTTGCAATTGAAAACCAACATTAGTGTACAAAAGTTTCCGATTATTCCACGAACAAATTTAAATGAATTGATTTTTTATAGACATTGACGCCGACTGCAGCGCAATTTCTACCGAATTACCAAATTCTGACTTCAATTATCAAATTAATTCCCTTATACCTCAAAGAATAAGGTTTTGAGATGCATATAATTTATTTTTCACCTAAGTGCTAAGATTAATCGCTTCTAAAATTAGTTTTCTGCGCAAATGTCGTATAGAGTAGACAGAAAAATAAGATTTTTCCATGTTTTTTCAACCGTCGCATTTATTCCTATGTAGTTTCAAGTTCAGTTTGTGAGAAAAATAGCGCGGAAAGGTAACAATTTGTTGCTCACATAAGACAGAGGACATGTTTTTCAATAAGTACAAATGAGGTAGATGGAGAAGGCACTTGTTATGCTGGCCAAAGCTAGGAGATGAAGCCAGTCCATCATTTTCGTTATCCCTCATTTTCCTAAAGTGCTTGCGGGCTAACGCCTTTTGGCAATTTTACCATGCAATATTGCAATTTTACTATGTTTCCCATCGATATATCACGAGAAATCAGCATGAACTTACGTCTTTAATGTGCATACTCCATGCACTTATTGTTTATTTATTTAAATAAAAAATAATCCGCATTTCCCGCGAAAAATTAGGATACAATCTAGCAGAATCTTTAGCACTAAGTAACCAGTGTATGTTTGATGAGTTTCTTGCCTTAAATTCGACACAGATGGTTGATATTCTTACTACAGATTCGCTAATTCGTTCATTCCATTGTGCTACCCATAGGAAAGTAAAGAAAGAGCAGGGTTAAATAATATGGTTGTTATTTCGTTTTTTTCAGGCTTCAGTTTGATGGCTTAGTGCCCTCTCCATGTACCTACATGATAGGTACCCAGAATATGGCTGAATAACATTTATGTCAGGATGAAGGCCTCTCCGAAATTTCACCAGGTATATAGCTCCATATCTCCCGAAGCTTCGGAGAACGACTTGTTTTCCATCCTCAGGGGTTCTGAATGTCGTCTTTACAATTAGGTCGGTATATATACTCAACTCCTTGGAGTCAGGTGTCATCTCATTGGCTATGACGTCTGCGCGTTTTTCCGCCTTCCCTTACGTATTTAATGGAATTGATGATGGGTCTGTAGGCATTACATAAATGGAATCCAACGTCTCGGTTGAAGTTCTTAGGTTTTTTGCGCAGCTCAATGGCTTCTTTGACAAAGAGGTCCCAATAACCTTGCGTGCGACTGACAAGTTCGGCCCCCTCCCACTGTTCAATGAAGCTGTGCTCCGCTACTGCTGATTTTGGCGGTTGAGCCAATCGGGAATGTCTTTGTGTTGCTGTTGTTGTTGAAATTGTAGACCCCTGGCATATTCAAGCCGATTGAATCCTTCGCCTTCACCAGTTGTTTCTTTAGGCGGTGGTAAATGGATAATCTTGATGTTATAGAGCCGTAGAATACGCTGAATGCTTTCCGATATAGTCGACACATGAGAGAGAACGGCTTTGGTCACTGGTCTTTTAGACAAAGTGCAGCTCCCTGTAGTGTCTACGGACCCTCTCAGGGATCTCCCATGGAAATTTGCCGTTTACTATAGCCGTTCTGAATAAAAGTCCTTATTAAATGGTTCAATTCCGTCGAGATACTTTCTGTGTCACCAATGGCCCTTGTGAACTAAGCCGATAAAACTGCTGCTTTAACTTCTAACTTTACTCTCACAGGTATTTATTGCCAAACCCGACACGGATTTTAGTGGTTTCTCGGGCCGTTTTCTTCCACATTTCTCTTTCAAGAAGGTAAAAAATGCAAAAGTTTAAATAATTAAAACAAAGTGGTTAACTCAAACAAATTCTGTAAACGTCTGTATTCGACGAATCTTTTGAGTTGTGAACAAGGATGAGCAACATTAACACAATAGTAATTGGCACACATTGACATTAACACTAAAGTCCTCGCATGTAAATCGGTACTCTGCCACGAGGGCAAAAATAAACTTCAGTAGAATGTAAATGTATGCAAATGTATACCAAAAAGTTCACAAACTTGTTTTATTTCTCGTCCGGACGGAAATCGACCAGCAAGTAATTAACTCTCACGTTAGGGATAGTTTTTTTTAACTTATGCTTTGTGAGTTTTCTTGGTCAGTGTAATTCTACGAAAAGATAGAAGTCGATAGTCAAAATGGAAAGAATACAAGCGGTTACAAGAAGGAGAATCATTTATCCTTATTTTATAGAGACGGGTGTTTTATTGGGCGAATTTTCAGTTCAATTTCTAAGCAAGCGAAAACACGAGGAAGATGAGTCTCCCGGAAGCACTCAAATAAATCATTTTGGCAGGCCGAGCATCTTACAGGAAAGTTTGAGGAATTTATTTGGATATAAACGTCACATTTTTATTACGAGTTAATGAATTTCAACAATCCTCCAGCCGACGTCTTCGACTCTCTTTGGCGGGCTGCACGGCAATAATTAATTTCCGAGCAAATTTCTGCAGATGGTGAAAAATGGTCTCATGTGTAAATGGAGATTTATTGAGCTTCCATGCTTTGCATAGTGCAATACAATACCGAAAATTTACTATAAATATTCAATTTAACCTTAAAAGTTTTGAGTATATTGATTACCACGTAATCAAAAACGAAATATTTTGTATTACGCTATAGGTATAGCATACGGAAAAAGATGTGTAGCATCATGCCTTCGCAATACTGACGCAAATAAGTATGAATACATCAAGGGAAGTTGTGTCACGGAGAGATTAATGATATTTCTTTCCAACCTTCAAAATTTAATTTCCAAAACATGCGTTTTGGATATGATACACAAGAATTACATTCAAATATTCTAATTCCCGAAGGTAAAGTGTTTGGAGAAGATGTGGGGATGTCATTGGGTGCTGATACCGTTGACGAGTGAAAGAAAAGGAAAATATGCGGGGAAATGGGTGGAAAACGGGCATGGAGAGGAATAGAAATAGTGTATATCTAACAAAAGGATTGCATTCAAAGAGAAGGGAGTAGAACGTCATGGACAACGTCGGACGTTTTTGCAGAAAAGTTCAAACGCTGACTTTCGTTTGGAGGAATATCACTGATAATTATATCTCTTTATAATAACTTTAATTCCAGACTAAGTGAGTACCTCCTAAATTCAATTTCAATGAGGTACGAGACTCCCTGTAGTCAGGTTAACCAAGAAATATTGACGTAGTTGCGGAATTATTCACATTAACCGCACTAATATTTCCTTCATACAACTATCAACAAAGAGCATTTAAATAAAGACCGATAATAAAAAGCTGAGGACGTGGTCTTAAGAAGAAAAAAGGGTAAAGACATTGTATTCGGTGAACTGGACAACGGTCACGACGACGAGTAGTTCTTAATTCCAAAAGTACCAAACGTCCATAAGGAGAGCGGGTAAGTTGTCCGCCGTAACCGAGTAGGTAACTGGTCGTAGCAGCAGAGGAGACTTCTTTGATCCAGATTCTTAACGACCGACGCAATTTCCCCGCGAATTTAATTGGAAAATCTCTTGAAACATTTATGAGGAGAGGGCTCTTTCCCTCCTTCTTGTCCCTTTCTTTTTTACTTTCTCTCCATCGTCTATCCAATCCTCGAAGCATGAGAAACTTTTAGTCCCCCTCAACGCTACTCGCTTCAGCTCACCCACTATTAAGACGCTTTCCCACGTTTACCTGCTCTATTATTTTTTTTTTACTTTTCATCATCATCGCTGACCTTAAGAGTAATATATGCGGAGGGGTTGCCATCATACTGTATTGAGGTTCCCCGAATCAAATACCGGAATGAAAAAAACGGAGGAGCGTGGGATTTCTTGTGACTTGTAAGAGAATTCTAAGAGTCGACAACATTTGGCATCGCCGTTAGAAGCTACAGCTAGCTCCATGTGGGAACCACACATCCTGGGTATTACAAAATATAATAAACATTATCAAACATCGTATCTCGAGTAGTTATGAGGGAGGGAAATAGGAAATTTGCAGAAATAGTCTTTAAATCCACACAGTAACAGTTTTAATAGATTTTTCAGCCCTCTGAAAAGAGAAATCATCAAAAATTCGGGTGTTGAAATCCTTAAAAGGAAAAAAGACATGAAAGAATGAAGCGACATAGGCAACTGGAGAGAGTGAAAATATTAGCTCTTTAAAACAAACTAATGGTAGACGTCTTTAATGCCAATGAAACCAAGGAAAAAGATCCATCCATGGGTCTGTTTTTTAAAAGATGAACATTATAAACACAATTTCAGTGAACTCTTAAAAATTCATGTTTATTCCAGTTTATTTTCCATTTTAACCTGGAGTAACTGACTTTTTAAGAAAAACCATAAGCAGATTACGAATTAACAGCAATTTTATAGTCTAAAATCGGTCGAATTTAATTTTACTAGTACATATATAGACATTCTGTAATATTTAAATGGGCGCGCATTCAATAACAATTTTTGACGCTAAATTCAGGTCATTGCATTCATTTCAGGTATTGAACAAAGAGCCATATTTGGAATAAGTAGGCCAATACGAGCAAAAAACAGCTCTGGAAATGCAAATTTATGAGCAAGTTCTTAGAACAAACGTGTAACTTGGAATCTCGATCAGGACTTTTCATCCATTATGTCATTGAAAGAATAACAATAGCCATTCATTTCGCTGTAAGTTTTAGTAATCGAATTTTAGTAACTGTTAGCTGATAACATTATGTACTCCCAAAATTCGTCTACTAAATTACAGCAATTCATGTTATCAGGGCGGTTGAGCGGTGTAGCTGAAGCTCTCGTAGGAAATGATGAAAGGTCAAAACTTCTCCTGCAGGCGATGGCACCTCGGCACCACGAAACGCCTGTGTGTCCCTCGGATAGAGTCAGATTACAGAGTTCATTATAACACTCATGGTCAACTGATATCCCGTGGGTCTAATACAACAGGGAGGCGAGTCATAGTCGCTCGTGTGAATACTGTCGGAAATGAATCAGCCAACTGATCTGCATGATAATAGCGTTACGGGGCAGAATTACACGTCGAAGTTACAGTTGTAAGACGGTGCTAGCAGCAAATTGTATGGAGATGAACTTTTCTCCCCAACTGAACTTTCCTTGTCTACAATCACCCAGTTGCCATATTCTGACACCTTTCTTACGCACTTTTTTTCCTCTTTTTCACTAAACCAAAAAACACACCCTTAAATGGTAAGGGGTATTTAAATAGGCGCAAATTTATGAACAAGTTCTTTGAAGAAACGTGTAACCTGGGATTTTTGATCAGGACTTTTCATCAATTATGCCATTAAGTGAACAATAATAGCCATTCATTTCGCGCTAATTAAATTAGAATCCCGCTAAAATACTGGACAAGAAACCTGAAATATTCCAGGTCTAGGTTCATTTCCACTACAAATATGATTGCCACTAATATAAATCGAGTAATTAATTTTAGTTTCGTTATAATGTTCTTCGAATTCCGTGTTTATCATTTCACTTTTTTGTCAAATTGTACCAAAACGTGGATCTCCAGTATTTTTGTAAGATTACTCATTAAAGAAATTAACATAAATACTTCATAGCACAGCTTTTGAAATGAGCTTTCTCTTATTGTTAGGTTTAATTGAATTATCCAAGTTTACGATTAAACGATTGTTAAACGATTTTGTTGCTAGGTAATAATTTTGCTGGTCTTGAATATCATTAAAAAATTTTCTCCGAGGACTTTTACGACTATGATTGTATTTAAAGCTAAAACTATTCAGTAGGCACACTATAAAATATGCGTTATTCATTCATTCATTCTTTAGTTCATTTAGAAGGTAGGTAGTAAACTACTTCATAGCAATAAGTAACGTGCCAAAACGAAAAAAATGCAACAGATATTCCCGATATGCTATGGAAAAGCGCTAGCAATGCTTTTCTAATTATTAAGAGAAATTTTCAGGCAACGATAGTACACTATGAAAATTCCCACATCTCCTTTTTAAAGGAAAAGCCATCCACGAAATAATATGTTGAATCTCAGCTACTGATAAAAGGATGGACACAAAGAAATAAGTTGAGAAAGTGTTAGTTTTTACAAAAACGACAAAAGGAAATAATTCGGTCAAGTATAAATGAGGAATAATGCATATATAACTTGAAATCAAAAGTAAGATCATAGAAACGCTAAAGAATCACAATAAAAGAGGCAGAAATTGTAAAATTAATCGATTATCACTACATGATGAAAGATATTTTATAATGAGTAGCAAAAGATAGTAGTAGTGGTATTATTTACAACAGGCAGTCAACAGAAAAATGATGTTCTCTCTGTCCGATGATCTCAAAAATCCATAAAACACTGTCTGTCATAGGAGACCGCAAATTTAAACTCTACTTTGTAGGCACAAAATCCTACACATAAGATCTCGCTCACAATACTCACTGACTTTTATTCTTTAAGATTGAACATTTTATTTCTCTCAGTCCCAATTATCTCACAAATTTACGAGCGTCTATTACTTAAAATGCATATTTATTATGATTAGCTACCCCACTAATCCTCCTTTCGCTAATTCTACCTAGTTTGACTTTATTCCGACTAATCACACTATTTCCCAAAACAAATTGAGCATTTTATTGCTTTATTTTCACTTATTTGCTCCCAAAATCATCACCCTCCACGAAACTCTAAATTTTATAGTCAATACCTATCACTACCAATCACCATCCATCATCCCTCTCATGCCATCAACCTGCTACCAGCGGAGTCGAACGCTTTAAAGAATTAAAATAATACATTATAAAGAAATTACACGAAAGGGCCTGTAAACCAGACTATTTTTCAGCAAAACAATTCAAGTGTATACAAAATAAGATGTAAGTAATAAAAAAAATCATACATTGGAGATAAAAAATGCTCAACACAACGAGCTCCAGCGTTGGGGAAGAATATATTCGCTAACAGCATGGGATTTATTCGGAAGTATGCAGAAGATTTGCCGCGATCAGCAACAGAGCTATGACAGCATCCTATTCATTCCATACTCATTCTTACAGACTTTAATTTTCACTGATCCATCATGTAGATTTCTATTTACCTTTCAGTGATGATTGATGATGGAACTTGAAAGGATTTACTGCGTTGGACCTTTTGATCGATAAAGCTTCTCCCGACCAGTCATCTGGCTCTTCTCCGAAGGCGTAACTATGCTGCGAGAAATGAAAAAATAATTGACATTAACGATTTGCTTGAATTTTTTCACATATAAAAAACAACAAGATTCACCAAGGCAAAACCGATTTCCCAGGGCCAAATTATTATGGCTAACATTGGTCGAATCACTTAAAATATTATGAAAGACACTGGGTTACTGTTTATTTGCATTATTTTCTTTAAAGATCTCGATTATATTTTTAACTTAAGCATCCATAAATTAGATGGATACCGAAAACTGCATTTAAATTGTATTTCCGGCAAACTCTTTAATCATCGTCAATATAATTTGAAACACGAGAGGAGGATATGTCATACATATTAAAGTACATATTAAAGTAAATTACATTAGACAAGTTATACATTCATCCAAGTTTTAACAGTGATCCATGGTTAGTTTCCCCAATAAATGTACAAAACGAAGAAAATAGTAGACAGAAAACCATCCGTGGGACGAAATTTACGATGAAAAGATTACTTGGTTGAGATTCAAACTACTTTCCAACCTCGGTGGCGCCAAGGTAATGCCCTCGCCAGCTAACCCGAAGGTCTGCGTAAGCATTTAACCAGCAAGTCTTTTCCTCATCCAGCACATGGTATTTTAAAAGTTTATTAATTTGTTTATATTTGGTGGTATCTATGATAGATAAAAAAATATTACTATTGTACACTGGAGAGCTAAAACATTACTTTTGTAAGCCGGTATAGTTTTTGACATTTTGTGGTCTCTTGTGTTCACATTTCCTACTTTTTCAATGAAATTCTTTGAGAGGAAACTTACTCTATCAACTTAGCGTTCCACGTTTGAGTAATATCCATCCAGCCACTATACAGCCACTATAGTGTATGCTCAGAAAAATTAAACTTATTACTGCCTTCACCTCGTAAAGTGACTTAAATTCAACTTAACGAAATTAGTTTTATGCTCGGACACCAACAGATACTCTGCGCTTGGGAAACGCCTTTCCAACCCCCAGTTCATATTAGATTTTTAATATCAAAGCGCGTTGGCCACTTCTCAAAACCATTGCGATCTTTATAACACCTTTTTGTGGCGCCCACGTAGGTCACCTCCTCAAGATTTTCTGGACGATAATCCTTTATCCTCTGGACATGGGCGTAGTTTTATAATTTTTAGTAAGGAAGCTGAGATTACCTGAGGGTCCAAGTTCATAGATAGATTTTAATGTCTACTAAGAGTGATTTGTGACCGCACAATTAATGTTTATATTCCCTGTCTTCCCTTTAATGTTCCATTTTATCACTTTAGTTTATTAACTATATCGAGAAACATTTAGCAGAGGAACAATAAATATCCCTTTAAACTTAATATTTCCGAATAACGAATTTTTTTCTTTCAAAATATTGGGGCGGCCACTGCCATCCCTTGCCACCACCGAGTTATACCCATGCCTTCAGCCACCAAGTTATCTCTGGTAAGTCCGTGGTATCCAGAAAAACAGTATCTAAACCGCGAAAACATTTTTAAAAACATAAAATTTCGATATACCATACTCGTCCCTCTGACCGCACTTTTTAGACCTTTTAGTGAAAAAAGTTGTGAAACATTTTTACGTTTCCTCATCGGAATTTTCCCCTAAATAGTTTCCTGAGAAAGAAAAAAAACTAACTAAAACGCGGCGATATTATTGATCAGGACGGCACAAAAACTAAGGTTTGGCGATTTTGAAGTGATAAAGTGATAACATTGAATACAAATATAATATAGCCAGCTGCAGGTAAAAATCTGAATCGTGGTTTAAACATTTTTTCTGGTTCTGGTTTTGTCAACTAGTGTTCTGTACATGGATCAACCGTCGTCGTATACCACCATCTTTTGTTAGTCCGCCGATTAAATTCGATTTTGAAATTTTTGCGCCCTCACTATTTTAACTCTACAAGCTGACTTCACCCCGGTTTACAGAATAGCAAAATTGAATTGCTAATTGCGAATTATTGCTAATCGAGAGTATTGGCCGTAGACAGAGGCGTCGGAGAGGCTAGGTACTGATACTATTCACAGATAACCCACCTCATCGCTCATTAGGAATTTTTCGTTACCACTGCCATGAAATCAAATTATTATTTCCCTGGAGTATTTCCATTCATTATGTGATTAAATTGAAATGTACTCCGAATCCATTCCAGAAACATTAGTTCTTAAGAGGGAATATTGAATTTATCCGATTTCCGGGTGAAAGAAATCAATGGAAATCAAATCCCAAATAAAAAATCTCCAGGGCGTCTCTCTTCCTCCTCAATGGGACAAGGTGGCGGCCGACCAGGTGGCAATGAAGATAAGTCGACTCCTTTCTCACATACGTACCGGATTCCGCGTCCTCCCCTCCTTCTCAATCAAGCTCTGGAGGAAGAAACGCGCCAAGGCGTTCCTGTCGCTCGTCACTTCCGGTTGCGATGGGTATTCCGGCTGGCCGTCCGCGTACGAGATGGTGGCGGCGGAGGTGCTCGGGGGGAGTGGCACGAGGAACGCGGCTACGAAGAGCGGGAGCAGCAGGAGTGGTGTGGTGGAGTAGGCGAGGGCGGCGGCGGCGAGCGGGGAGCGGGAGAGGCGCGGCGGCCACGGCATCTGCGGAGAGAAAAAGGAGATGGGAGACGAATTAGTCGGGCTGACTTGCGCAACGGAGTGAAGAGGTCCTCCCGCGCTGAAGGAAGGAGCCTCATTAGGGGATGGAGAGGGAGGAAGAGCGGTGTGTCGATACTCTCGGAGGACTCGAGGGAAAAAAAAACCCTCGTCTGAGGGATTCTTCTGCCTCAAGGAATCAACACAGCACTCAGTCTGGCAGATGAGAGCACCAAAGTATCTAATTTGATGGTCTCTTACGTTTTTTAAAACATCGACGATTGAAATTTGCGCAAGTCATTTCACAACTCATTGGGAAAATTAAATACGCGTCATCTGTTCTTCTTTTCTTGTAAGGTTTGTTCTTTATTTATTCAATAAACACTTAATATTCATAGCTAAAAGTAACACTGTGTAAAGGTACAAAGTCTTTCATTTAAATAGCAATAATTACGTTCAAATTGTTTCCAATAATAATAAGTTTTGAATACTTTGTTCGAAATTGTAGTTCTGAAGTAATTATTGTATAGAATTGCAGGGGAAGTGAGATATTATCTAAAAACAAATTTCTTACTTTACGGAGCTATATTCCTGTGTTTGTCAAAATTTTCTAGGGAAGATAAAATAAGCGAAATGAATACGTTGTTAGCGAAGTAATTTACTGTATGGTTATCATTAAAGTTTTTTCAACTAGATTCTTCTTCGGAAATACGGTTATATCCTATGTAAACTTCTCAAGACAATTTTCTTACGCACGTTTGGTAAAAAAATTCAAGTGTGTATTTTTGCCGAATCTTGTTTTTTTGGGTGGGTGATATAAAAACGTCAATGATAACTTTCCTCACATTTTTAAAGAATAAAAATGTGGAAGTTTGGAGACACCTCCTTTGAAAACGTAGAATAAGCGATATAATTATGATTAAAGTTGAGTTTTTAAATTTTTAATGCAATAACTATTGGTATTTATCGGTGGTACCTCCTAAAAATATTAAAATAAAATATATGAAAACATTTTAGAACAAAATTTTCTCATTATATTACAATATGTCTTTATTTTTCGCTATTTCTTCCTTTAAAATTATAATAAGTAATAGTATAACGTGTTAAAGGAAATTCATCCATTTTTTAATGTTTTGTTATTCGTCGCCGTTAATTTGTTGATTGCTCCATAGAAATGTAGACATTCAAAATCAAATATCTCACACATGTAAGATTACATTCTAGGTATTGTAGTCATTTTAAAAATTCATATTAAGAGCTACAAAAATATTACAAATACCTCCTAGATTGAAGAAAATTTCATTTTTTTATCTTGGAACATGAACTATAACAAAATGAAACTATGGGCTCCGGGTCGGAGTTTGATATCCGTTTACAGTTCTCTAATGAGGAATAAAATATTTAACTTTCATCATGACCATTGCCTCTTGTAAACCGCGACATTTATAGAGGATTTGAAAAAATCATCTGAAATATGATTTTTGTCGGAAAGCCGTATAAACAGAAATCACTAATATTAGTACAGGAACCAGCTTCACCCAATAATTTCCTTATTCCTGAAAAGAAATTTATTGATTTGGTTATTTTTTCAGCCACCAGGCGGTAATTTGGAATAATGAAGTCTAGAAGAGGTGCTATCACAACAGCACCTTTAAGTTTCTGATGGACCGTGAGAGGATATCACGAAGGAGGCTACCATAATGCAAACATCAAATAACTGCTTCCATCATATAGTGAATTTATGAGAAGGCAAGAGCTAGCAAGAATATTATCAAATATTACTGATGTAGTTATAATGTTTCAGTTCCAGAGAAAAAGACAGCGAGGAATATATTATAAAATATAACATTCGCCTTTATAATATATATGTATAATTTTCTGCTTCTTAACTTATTAAAAATAATTTTTTCCTGATGTTTAGCTATTTAATTCCCTCATTTGACGGTGTCTGCAAACTGCAATATGAATGATAGTAACCAATGGTGTTTTATGAGAATTAGGAAAGGCCTTCGGCAAGCTGCGTAACCCGATCACTGCATCTACCTGATGGACGATCACGATGGTGAGACTGGAGCAGATGATGCGCGAAGAGATAACGAGAGTAAATGATGTAAATGATATGGAATTCTTCCACACCATTGTTTAGAGGGCATCAATCTCATAACGGGTATCACAGGAGAGAAAGTTTATAAGCTAACTTTACTGTGAACCACGCTACGGTAATTGAGATTTGGAAAATGATAGGGTGGTGTCGTCTTTGGCCATAGAAACGCCAAACCTACAGCTTCGAATATTTTACACCTCCGTGTAGGGCACTTCTAATTTTCATTCAACATTTTCCGCGCAATTTTATGCAAGATTTGGATAAAAATGTATAACCCTTTATGGTAATTTAGAGGTATAATTGACAACAAAAGAAATACCTGAGAAATACCAAATTCACATAATCATAGAAAATCGAATATTTGTCATACAAAAATCAAATTTCAACAAAGGAATACTTTGGTCTGAGATACATTGACACCAGGTTAATTTATAAGAGAAGCAGAGTTCTCGCGGTTGGAGTATAAGAAATGTTAACCTAAAAATTCAGTCATGTGGGTAAAAGTAAGTCCACGTTAAGGAAAGGCGTCAGTCACAGCACATGTGGTGGCAAGTGCGCACTTGAAAAATGGGCTGCAGTCATTTTCCGCATTCATGGCCTACACAGTAGACTTACATCCGTCTGCTTTTTTCTAAAACTGGTTCCTCCAACACTTCAAGATCTCATTCCGCAAAACTAGAAAAATAGTCTTTATTTCATATTTTGCCAACCAAAGATATTTTACAAGTGAAGGCAAAATTTTATTCGGTATCCTAAAACAAAGAATTTTATTGTCGAGTGTTATTTCTTAAATCTCTCAATTGAATGAGGGTTACTCTAGGATTAGGTCGAACCTATTAACAATGTTGTTTCCTTTTCTTGTCTCCCTTTAAGAGCTCAATTTGTAATCTGTAAGTAGTATCCAAGCTTTAAGTTTTACGAGAAGTATTTAAATACATTATATTCATTACACCTACTTCTGGAAGGTAGGCGACATTGCACTCGTAAATTGTGGTGAGATTTCAACAACAGCTCTTTTAAATGTGTTGGTGACAAAAATGCTAAGGAAGGAAATAGTCTTTTGGTTTCTTTGTTGAAGTTAGCAATGAGTGTAAGTCCCTTTTACAACATACTAAAGAAGCGTCCATAATTATAGAATACAAATTGTACTTTTTTGCAGATTACAAACTGGTACTACTTAAAATGAAATCTTTAGGAAAAATCAAGTTAAATTCTTTAATCATGGATACTATTAACTTCCACGAATCGAGCTTGAACCGGTAGTGCGTATACTAAAGAAGGCCGTTTTGGATAAAAAGACACGCTAGAAGTAAGTAACAGTTTCTGATTTTCATACTTTCGGTCCCCTTTTCCACTTAATAATTTAGTCACAGAATTTTCACTCCTGCAAATGGAAGGCCCAAAATGTGGGAAATGAGGGGAAAAAATAAACCACGGGCTTTTCCCACATTTATCACGCTCTTCACACGTCCCACGTTAACGTGATGAGCACCCGTCTTGAAGTTAACGTTGATCGCATTCGGCCCTTACACTTTTACAGGATTCCACGAGCAAGAAAGGCAAAAATATATCCTTGCAAAGTAAAGGGGAGAATTGTGAAGTGATTAGGTACTGGGGGTGAACAAGTTAGTTTCATTTGTGCTTCAAAATACGACATCTATCAAAATTGACTGATACTCCCATCGTGAGGTTCAAGGACATCCGCCTCTCCTCCGAATTTCCCATTCTCAGTAAACAGAGACAGGAGGAATGCACATGAAAGGATATCAATCTCGATTCCCAACCTCCCCTCCCACTATAAGTGACAAGGCACAGAAGCTACGGCAGCCCTTCGTGTCTGACTGGTCAATTACACCCCTTCCACAGTGCACCCGTACTGCAGGTCCTTTCCTTACGGTTGCGTCACGAACAGAGCAAGGTGATATGATGCGTTGTCCCTTTGCGTTGTGCACGAGCCAAGGCAAGCGGGCGATTTTTTAACAAAAATGCTGCATTTCAGTGTTCAACCTTTTGAGCGTCCATTCACCTCCGATTGTCCTATCCTGTCGAGTCCTGTGCAGTATCCTGATGGATATGCAGTTTTACTCACCACTGTATACATTGTAGTATAACGCACAGGATACTTGTGCCAAAAGATTTTTTTTTCAGGATACAAATTATCGGCTTCTCGCGAATATTTTTTGCTGAAATAAGTATAATAACAGAATCACCTCCAATGAAAAGATGTGATGAGTACATCTATCTTCATGTAAGGGCAGTAAATATGATGGAAATAATAGTTCCTTTATCCCCTTATTACTCCTGCACCTTTTAAGGGTTAATTATTTCATCTCAACTTAAAAGTTTAACGCTAATTTAATGTCTATGTAGCTCAGATGATAACGAAAATACTTAGTGGGGCTACTCTAAAAACTATCCAACGGGTGCATCAGGTTGCAAACCTCTGGCTTCAACATAATAGAGGGCAGCTGCGAAATAAGGGGAAGTTCTCGATCATTAAGTGGCCGTGGCCAATAAGCAGTGCGTCGAATAAGCGCCACTCGAGACTATGGCCGACTTGGCGGAATTCCCGAGAATATCAGGTCGGAATCCAACCATTGGGAACAAAGGCCAAACATGCACATTCCTACATTGCATTTATGACCACTCAAATGGCCGCCTCCAGGAAATTAAAAAGCAGGAAACTGGAGAAAGAAGCAGCAGCTTCCGTAATATTAAAGATAAAGATCGAAGACATCACAGTAACGGTGACGATAAGTTATACTCTAGGCGGGAAAAAGTCATCTGAAAGCTGTATCTCAATGACGCATAACTACCACATACTTCTCATGAACCAATATATTCATTTGCATTGACTTCATTAGTTCAATTTTCATGATTATAGAATGATTTCAGGAGAAATACCAGTCAGTAAACCGATCGGAAATCCCTAGATATATTGAGGATTTTCAAAAATTATTATGTAGGCATTGATTACATTGTGAAAAAAGCATTTCTAAAGAGCTTGTATAGATATAACTCAGAAAATTCTCCAACATTTAAAAAGAATAATAAATTTCTTAGGAAAATGAAAATGACAAACTTTGTACTTTCTTTGGACTTATTTTTCTACGTTATTTTTCAATGAGATTTGAGAAATTATAGATAGACGAAGTGTGAGATAACATTCCACATTATTTCATTAAAAACTGAAGTTCTTTGTCCTGGTAAGCATTTAATATTATTAAAAATACAAGACATGACACATCATATTAATGAGTGAAGTCCTCTTATGTTTATACGCATGGCACAGGATAAGTTACTGAAAAAGTTCATCGACTAAGATTAGTGAATATAATTTTGTCCTAACTCCCTCAAAAAGTGATTTAGCATTAGCGGAAAATCATTATCTATATTGCGTTTTAAAATAGTTTCCTGAGAGTAATTTCATAGATGTAACTTATATAGTACAAGGAGGTCTAGGATTATATCATATAAGTCTAGATCCAGTTGATAATAAACAGCAAATTCTTCAGTATTCCGTTCACACATTGCAAAAAGAGATTTTTAAAATAAGTAATGCTTGCGTTACCTGCCTGTTAAGACGAGTCAAGTTGAGCCGTTAGAACGGCCATAAAACTTAATTGCACCAAACAAGGTTAAACCATGACATGTGGTAAATAATTCGCAACGGAGGATCAAGTGAAAAATTTGCTAAAACATTTTTTTAAATCTTCCCTAAAAAGAAATATGACTAAAAATTTTTGTACGTACTGTAAAGCTTTGCCATACCACAAACATGCAATACGAATTGGTACATATACGAAGTGATAAATGGCTTATTCTACTGTAATAAGCGATAACACATAAACGTAAAATTAGAGGATAAGAAGTCTCCTTTGCAAGTCTAATGAACAAAGTTTAAGAGCCTACTTAAAGGGATTCGCCGTCTTCGGAGTTCTTCACCGGACTACATCCGCAATCTAAACAAAACTCAATTGAAAGCTCACTCCATTGTCCCGAGGGGACATTATCAAGTTTTCGAAAGAAAATATACGCCGAGAAGTAAAGCAATCCGAAAGAAACCTATCCTAAAAAATCTTTTTAAAATAATGAAGGATACGATTAATACAGGAGTCCATTGTTTCACATTTAGGTAGATTTTTCAATATGAAGTCAGCGTCGCTCTATCTTTACCAGACGCAAGAGGTACAGAATGCAAAAAAAATCATGCCTTCAATTAGCCTTCCAATATAAATCCCCCGAGTATCAGTAGAGTAATCGTCAAAAGGGAAAAATAGAAATACGAAAATTATGGCACAATTATAGTATAAATGGTGAAATAGTTCGTAAAAAGATAAAAGCATAAATAAATATTTATGTATGGTAGTGGTTGTGACGAGCATGGAGTTTGGTATTTTTTAATGTTAGGTCAAATGAAAGCTATTAAATATTGTTATAAATAGTATCAAGTCTCTATGGGAAGTACGTCAGTAATGCTTAGCTAGATGAAATTTTAATGATAATAAATTTACCCGTAGCTTACTTCCGCAAGAAGACCTTTTCACACCTACCAATTTATTATTGCCATTTGACCATAGTGGATTCCGTCCTGGGAAAATGAATACGCAGTCATTCAGTTAACTATCCCAAGAAGTTCGAGCGATAATCTATTCCCCAGGTCTTCGAAAAAGTAGCAAAATCAGAGAAAAATATCATTCCAATAACTACATAACCGTGTAAATATTTGAAAGTATTTATTTCACACATTTTCAAATCTTCACTTCACTGCTGGCCAACTGAAATTATTAGCAACAATGTTTCAGATACTGACTGACTGGTCTACTTCCTCTTGGCATTGCCATCATTTTCTTACAACCCAGAAGTCACACAACCTAAAGGTTTATCTACAATTAGGCAACTATTAGACAATTAATAGACAAATTTTAATTCTAATTTCTGAAGGTAAATACAGTTGAATATTTTTATTGACACACGGATACTGATGCTTTCATGCTTAAGCATTGGAAAGTTAACCTTCAAATGATAAAAAGCCTTGACCTCAGATGCAATAGTCCTTAGGCATCTAGAGGACGTCGGACTTATTTCAGTTTGAAGCACACGGAAACGGGGAAGAGGCAAACTCAGAAATGGGATCCTCGAAAAAACAATCTGGACTTCAAACAAGACTGGCAAGGAAAAATGATAAGAAACACTTCTACTTTCTTTGTTTTTGCGCAAAACTTCTGCACTTGGCTACAAACTTTTTGCCACATACACCCACACTTTAAGGGGTCCTTTACGACAGGAAAACCTTCGGAACTAAAATAATAAGTCTAGGAGATTTAATTCTTTAAACTATGTATATTCTCCTCAAAAGTCGCATTAACCACGTAGCATGCCCCATTATAATTTCTCTCTTGCCAGTGGTTCATCATGCTTTTGCTAATATAAACTGTTTTTACTTGAAGAATATCCATCATAACTTTCTTCCAATGCATCATCCCACAGTCGGTAGCACTCCAGTATATTCAGTGCAAATTAACTGATACCTCACTGGAAAGAATATGAAGTTCAAAGGACACCATTTTATTTTAAAGCATCAAAGCGAATATTTAAAGTATCTAAAAGGAGTAATTAACAGAAGCCGAATTATTAAAGTTGATAGAATTTGCAGAAAAAAAATTATTCTTTCCCTATGTAATATATGTATACTACGCAGGGCTCTCATGGTAAAATTCACAAGCAACTATTCATCCGTTTGTTGCTCATGGCTTCAGCAAAAAGGGCATGCTGCAGCTGTTAACTCCTGTATTAATTCCAATATTTGCCGTTGACATAAATGCCGCGACGACTTTCACATTGCCTTCCCATGTCGCTGTTGCAAAAACCGGACCGCTTTCGTAGCACTCCGCGCAAATCATCGTTTTGAGGTGCTATTGGTATATCACCCACGAATACTTGTACCGCCATGGCGTACCCGTGTTAGTTAATTAAACTTATTAATCTAAAGGCTTTGTAATATGCTCTTTCTGATGAGATAGGTTCAAAGTAGTTAACAGTAGAAATATTTCACCAATGAAAAAAAACTATTTTTGAGCTATTTTCAAAAGTATTCGAAGTCGGAGTAGTCCAAATATGGTTGGCCAGCTGAAAATAAAGGTTGGGGATTTGAAATTATGAAATAAAAACGCTTTATGCAATGACATTTAGTTAACGGAGTTTAATACTCATTGAATAATTATTGATGGAGTTGTAGCATGTTAAAAGTTTTTTGAAATGTTTCGTTTGTTTTCTACTATTAAATGTAAACTAATATTTTCGGCCAATTTCTCTGCAGTATATCCACTCTGTTTGCTATGAGCTAATATTACTATCGTTTTGAATAAGTACAGCACTAAATATGTACAAGATAGCACGTGTCATTTGTTTTTAAATTAAATCTACATTAGATAAGGAGAAGTCATGTCTCAAATTTTCTCAAATTACACGGCCAATTTGCACGTGGCCGTGATATGTGGTCACACAAGTGACTCTATCTCCAAAATTATTCCATCGGTAGACCTAAAAAAATTCATAATTACGTTTGAATTGTGTAAAACTCAACAAAAAATCCACAAAAATCTGGGAAGGTCCACTGGGGCACTTTTAAAAAACTTGGCCACTTGACATGGTATTCCCCCATAGTATTGAAGAAATATAAGAGAATAATATGAAATGTCAAGCAGTCTACTCGTGGATAAAAATGGCTACCTGAGGGACCCTGATAGGAGAAATGCCATTTTAATTTAAATCATCATCCACTTCAGAAAAATTTCTTACAAAATAACTTCACTGACTGACATTCAACTTTCACGGCCAATTAATGACATCAATTCGAGCGCAGAAGTTAAGCCTTATCCAACAGGAGTGAAATTATTGACTTCTTTAACGAGCGAAATAAAACAAAAGTGAAATACGGACATTTTTGATAAACGCCATACACAATGACCGCTGAGGCTAACCACTTCATTATAGGTATTCATTCTGTCCAGTTCAGTCTATATTTTTTACTTACAGATAAGTTCTGTTTATGCTCTTCATACAACTAAATCAGAGCAATTGATCATATTGGCTCAAAATCACTTAGAAAAATATTCTTCATTTATCATATGATAGCATGCTCAACAAATTTTTCAAGATATTCGTGACCGTTTAAATTAATCTTGGCCCAAATTACCATCATAAATCATTTTCATTTCATTTTACACTTAAGATTTCTTAACTGTTCAACCACCCATCACATATTGGTCAGTTAAATTAATATTTTCAGAAGCCGGCAAAATTATTTAATAGTTAACGCCCAATAAATTCCTGATTATTTAAATGCAGTGCATACAAATAAATATTTGATAGGGCTTTAAGAGGATAACTAATGTTTAGCGCGTTAGCATTCAATATTAAAAATTGACGAACCTTTATTTCACCTAAAACGTTTTATGAATTAAAATTAAAGTACAGCATGTGGGTCATGAATGTTTGCACTCATATTCTGAAATTACCGCGCTCATTAGATAATAATAAGTATGAAACAGACCGGAAAACATCCCCTCATCAATTTATCGTGTAGCATCGAGTGGTAACTTCATCTCTCGCTACGCATAACTTTGAACTAACGAACCACTTACCCAATTACCCCCGCGTGCAAAGTGCATTTTGGCAGCGGCTTTGCTTCCGAAAAGTGGCGTTCCTTCTCGAAATAAGGAGGAAGAGGCGTCCTTTGGAATGTGGTGGCGTACCATGGCGGAAGAGGTAATTTTTTTCTCTCCATGCGTGATTCCAGGCAGTGTTAAGGTAGTCCTCCTTGAAGTCCTGTGATGACGCATGCGAAATGAGGCGAGAGCGTGACCACCATTGCGGCTGAGTCCGCAAAATCTGTTGAACCAACTCAAACTCGGGCGAGAGGAGCTCTTTCAACGCCAAAGCCTTTTCATTCCTACGCTGAATTCTATTCTCGCTGCTAGAGAACCCCCCCCAAGGCTTTCGCAAACACATCTGTTATTCCACCGGTCACAGTAAGGTGGCTCTGAGAGTTTTGGAAGGAAAAAATTCCTCTCATTTGATGTTTATTCACACGTGAAGTTAAATATTGAAACAAAATGTTCCGAACATAGACCCAGAGTGTTAAGTGTAAAGCTTAGGCATTGTACGTTGCTTTGTTTTACTCAGCGTAAGTAGTATTTCACATCAGCTGACAATACCAAGGTGCCATTAGTTTAACAAAATTTAAGGAAGATAAACTCCAGAAAACCTGCTCATATTTTAAAAAAGCATTTAGTCCCAAATCAAACAATATTTAATTCATTTCATTTGATAAAAGGCATTTATTGGGATCATTTTTTTAAATCTAATATAATTTCCGATTCCTAATTGTTGTGAAAGGAAATGAGAGTACACTAGAAATGAATGGCCATTCATTGAAAAATACACGACTTGACAACAGTTTAGGCCAAAATACATGTCAAATTTAAATTTGTCATTCTTACAGTGACTTACATGCCTTGTACATTGCCTTGATCGGAACTGAAGTGTAGTCTGCACGTAGTTTTATTTATTTTCCCTTTGTGGCTCTAGTTGTAAAAAGGCAGGAAAAATAAGAAAAAAGGCGCAAAAGGTATCCCTCAATTCTTTCAACAAACAAAACAAGTGGTGGTTAAAAAATTGCTGCCTAAAATATCTGTCCCTTGAAAAATTCTTTCGTTTTCTGATAAAACTATCGAAATTTTCTAAAAAATTATTCGAGGCACCTTAATTCTAATTTCGACCTTCGTTTATCTTTTGGAGTCCACAACAGTTTACTGTAGGATATCGTGCTCGCGTCGAGTAGTCCTGCGAGTAGCTTAAACCCTTCAAAAGGGATACAGAAATTACCCTTACTTCACATAGCTCATCATTAAATCGATTGGCCAAATGAGTTTTCACTGAATATTTCTCTGCCACAGACATAATTGGTCTCGCAAGCGGTATAATTGCGTTGCGATGGCGGTTTTTATTTAACTTCAGTTATCAGAAATCAATCACCGAGCATATACAATTATTTGCCAGACATCCTTTGGTTTCAACCGGAAAATGGACAACCCAGATTTTTCCTTTTGATCTCATCAAGGAGGCTCAGCCTGGCTGTAGTTTTGGGCTAAAGTGACTAACTGGAGGTCCTAATGGGAGTTGAATTAGATTGGTATTCATTTAACTAAGCTGAACTCATCGTGCCAAGAGATGCTCCTCAGCTTGGTTTCTTAATCTAATGTCAAATATTTTGTAATGTTTTCTAAGGACAGGCAAGGATTTTTCACCCAAAGATTTCACACACATAAATTTTTTGAGAGGAAAAATCGTTTTCAAACACTTGACTGACAAAAAAAGGCTAAACACACCAAAAAAATTCATTCGCCTTTTCGTTAGTTAAGCCGACATTTATATTTGTCTTCTTTATAGGTCTTAGATTGCCGATTAATACAACCACGATTTCCCTAGCCATTGACCCAATGAATACATTATGATTAGAATATGAGGAAATTATGTAAAACATAGCATGTTCATTAATTGTAAATTAATATATGGAAGAGTGATTTTCCTCAGCCAAATTTAGAAATCTTGAAGGATAATGTTTTACTGACGACAACTTTTATTTGCAATTTTCAGCTTTTTATTTCCGTTACACACTGGAACGAATAAACAGGGCAAGTAAGACTTCCGTAGTTAAAAGTAATAGCAAAATATCATTACATAAATCCATTTGTGCCGCAGAAGTCAAAATACATGGTTCTTTAAAAAACTGCATTGACAATGTGGCATGCCTCGCCACTGACGCAACTACTCCAAAAGTTCAGACGCAAAGGCACCACCAGAGACGCTATAGTGAAAGGGAAATACCGACATGGAGAAAACAACGGAGAAAGTGCTCGGTCATGGCCAAGAAGATAAGAGAGCGAAAAACACTGGATACATGATTAGACTCTCATTGCTCTATGAGCATCACCAAGTACTAGGCGAAGGGAGAGAAAAAACTGCCTTATCTGTCACTGAATGAATTTCCACCAAATAAAATCTCTCCTCTCAATGTCCAACGAATATTTCTAGAACGAATCAATTTTTTGGCTTAGTCATAATAGCATGAGTTGTATCCAAGATCGACGAAAACGTTAGTGACTTACATAGTCCATTCTATTTTGGAAAGGAAAATTTATTGTCAATTTCCGAATGCGAATAATTTGCATGGTATATTAACATTGAGTCGCATGCCGATTGGTATTCAATTTTTCCTTGCAAAATTTATAATTGAATTTTAATAATAAAGTTTTGGTAGTCATTAACTCGAAACAGAAATGAATTATTACGCTTTCCCGTAAAAGTTTTTCCGTTTTTTTCCGCTTAGTTTTTTTGCTTCTGTTTTTTTCGATACCTAATTACCAGTTATTTTACGAGACTCTTTTTATCGCTGCAAGTTCGACCATCTTCCTTTTTCCTTCCAGTTTAAAGCCGCAAAACATTTAGCATTAATCTCGAGTCTCATCTCCTTTAATGTAATTAAGCTCACTAGCCTCAATAACAGAGTATATAAAACTCCATTATTATTACTAACACAATTATGAAATAATGTATATCTTAGGAATTAAATTTTGGACTTTTCTGCACATAATAAAATGAAATCTACGATTTTTTGTTCTCCATAAAATTTATCGCTCACACGACCAAGGTTTTGGTAGGGTATAGCATCATCAGGTAAAATCCTACCTTAATTCCGCGAGTGTCGAGAGCCATCGGTACATACTCGTGCCTTTTTGAAGAAAGTGAACAGATAATGACGTCCAATGTCGACATTCAGGTCGTGCGTACTATACCCTCGTCCTGTTTGTCTTCTCCTGACCTCCAAGGACTATTTTGAGATCAATGGTCACAGATGTTAGAAATGGCCAAACGGGGAAACAAACATGATGAATCTGAGACTTTTAAGACTGCCAAAGTCAATGGTGATGAATAATCCTGAAAGAAAGACATCGCAAGGCGTGAGGTCAGGGCATCTTGGCGGCCTTGTGACTTGCTTCCCCATCGGAATAAGCCGCTCGCCAAACCTCTGTTGGAGTACATGAATGACCGCCCGGGACCTTTGGGCATGTGCTCCATCCTGCTGGAACCACACTTCCTCAGTGGTGCCGTAATTCTCCCTCTCCATGTGCCGCAACATGTTTTCCTCCAGCGTAGCTCGGTACGTTTCCTTTCTCACGTTCTCCTCAAAAAAGTACGGGCCAAAAACGTGAGTAGCCGTCACAGCCATGACGACCATCACGCCACGCTTGTCGAGAGACCACTTGGAGTTGCTTGCAGTCCAATATCGAGCATGAGCGGAAGAAACAGCCCCATTTAAAATGAATTTGGCTTCGTCGGAAACCACTAGTTAAAACAAGCAAAAATATTTTTTATAAAAACTCGAATAAAGTAGAAAATATCAAAGCGAAGCATCAAAGGACGTCAAACAATTTCCTGAAACGTGAACATGGGGTTATTGTTCAGTTGTTCGACCATCGAGTTGCAGAAGTGGACGCTTTCTCCATAGTCTCCCTCACAAAGCTCCTACACCATTCTGACTTTGTACGGCTTCAATTTCAGCATCCTCAATATTTGTTGCAAGGTCGATCTGGGGATGTTCAATGAAAGCGTTCGGCGGCGCATGGAACGCGATGGAGATGCCAAGACCACTACTGCCTGTCCCTGCTCTGGTGAGGTTGATACTTCCGAAGAGCGTCTGTTTTGGACCCTAAAAAATCTCAGGTTCATCATGTTTGTTTCCCCCTCTCGCCATTTCTAACATCTGTGACCAATGATCTCAGCGTAGCCCTTAGAGGACAGGAGACGACAAACAGGACCAGGGAACTTCACCTAAGTATTCACCTTTTTGAAGCTACAATTTGACGCGTCTGTTGCCCTGATTTCTTTCGCTACACCAGGTGAACTTTCACCCCTGCCCAGCCGATCAAGGATAGAGAATTCCTGGAGGGACTTTACCATCACATTAGGCACTTCTGAAACATATGATTCGACCCTGTTGTAGGTCCGCTTCGATATTTGTCCCTCTGTGACCTTTGACCCCGAATATATCTACCCTTGATGATCAAGGAATGACAAGAGTGACCTGAAGACCTTACCATCGACCTTGGTACCTTTTTAAACCTATGATTCGATACATTTGTTGGCTCGATTCATTTTTTGTCCCCCTGTGACCTTTGACCCCAGAGTTACCCTTTAAGGTCAAGGAATGACAAGAGTGACCTGAAGATCTTACCATCGACCTTGGCACCTTTTTAAACCTGTGTTTCGACCGATTTGTAGGGGGCGATTCACTTTTGGTCACTCCTGTGACCTTGACTGTGCCCTTTCAGGGGTCACGGTTGCATTTTCGAACTCGAAAGCTCTTCTAATGTGTTCTTCGTCCCCAAAAACCTAATAATTGAAAGTTTCGAAAAAGAATTCTGTCTGTTTTGTATTTCGAATAATTTAACATTGAAAGCCCATAAGCAAATTTTGGATTTTTGGTTGGACCTTATTTCTGGGGTCAAAAGTCAAATTTATAAACTTTGCTTACACTCAACAAAACTTACAACCTTTTTCTACCCAGGTACCAAATTTCATCCATATGGCATAAAATATAGTGCCTAAAATTACAGGTCAAAAATGACACACGATCAATGGGACACTCTGTACATTTAACGGAGAACGAGAAAATCATCATCAATGGTGGTTCAATTCTAAGTTTGGTTGGCTGCAGCCCTGATTACAGTAGAACTGGGATGTTTTAGAAGCCATTACTGCGTGTTCACCACAAAATCCTAGGCCGAGATGCACATGTAATTTTTTCTTGAGATATGGCACGGTTTAAATTTTAATCCTTGCTCAAGATTATCAGCTATAGGCCAAAGTCCATTATTTCACGACACTCCGAAATATCTGCCCGGGCATACAGAGGTGCATTAAATGGAATTTATAGTCTTTCTAATTATTATATATTTTATTGCAGTGTTCATAGTATATCTATAAGGTAGAGAAATTTAATACTCACAGAAATGCCCTTAATTTTCTTTTCTATCATGGAATTTTTATCATAGAATTGGCCAGCAATTGAGTTACACACTGAATCACTATGCTTTAGCAAAAGTTCGCGCACTTCTTATAGCGATGCCATGCAATTTTTAGTGTCAAAGTTAAGTGCGCTGTCGCTCAACTGTAAGGTAGAAAACCCTGGAAGTACCTCAAGTCCACCTTGAAAGTGTTATTATTATTATTCTTCATAGTTATTTTTTATTATTCTATCGAAGGGCAAGAGCCCGTCTATCAATTTTATTACAGCTTGGCATTAGCATCATTGCTCTGTAAATGGCAAGGAATAAAACGATGAATCGTATATCACTAATGGACATCGTGATATAATGATGCTTCACAACCACTACAAAGTCAAGAGTCGTAAGGGGGATCGTAAAAAGTCTTTCTCCTGGCTATAACTAAATAATATTCTTAAACGCAATAAAATTTCGTGTTTGGAATTAAATTACCACTTTTCATTTGAGCCTAAAGCATTGATAAATATGCAGGTGAAAATGAGATAAATCAATTTATAATGAATGCAAACAGAGTCACAAGCACACTTATCATATAACAATTCCATGTACGATAAACCGATAATTATGTCATCTGAATTCGATAAGTGACCAAACATTGCCATGCATCATCTCTTTTTTGGCCCTATTTCACATAAACATTCCTCCTGATGGATTCACGGTACAATAAAGAGTGAACAATGTGTTCGAATTATTGTCAGCATCTTCAGGAACTAAGAAAAGAGTTATGTTGGGTTTATGAGAAATAAGTAATTTTGGTACGTGTTCATGATTCAATAAGATACTTTGGATTTTCCACAGTTTTATCAATTACAAAATATTTCATTAAATTATAATTACCAACGTTCAATTTCTTTGTAATTCAAAGTAAAAGACTACAGAAAATTTATGCAATTAAGGAATTGCTAATAATTACTAAGTATTATTAAGGAATTAATAAGAATTACTTCAACTCGTATTCAACAAAGTTACATGCTTCTCATTTATATTTTCCTTTTAGTTCTAAGTAATTTCGTAAAACGAGGTCTATTTCACCTAGCTCTGCAAGTATTCAATTTTAAGGACCTTGTCACTTCGAGTTATTTGACTGTGGTAGCAACTTAGATGGCAATTGTAAGATGGCTAGACGTGATGTAAACGATTGATGATTAATTTGTAGTGAAGCGAGATTTCCGGCCCATTGCTGAGGGGCTTTAACCAATGTTGGGGTGAAATAAATTTATTTACCGAAAAATATAAGAAAATCAGAAACGGACTCTTCAAGATATTTATCGAAGACTTAATAGCGAAAAAAATTACTTTTAAAATTAGGAAATTAGGCCGTGCGTAAATTCAATTTTCTGTGCAGAGATAGAACCTTTCCCACAACCTAATTATCTCCCATTTTTTCCACTATTTTATATTTTATCATCTACTCTCAACAACCGAGCATTAAAGCAATGCAAAACCCGATGAAAATCCGATTTTTAAATGCCAAATACAGAAAAAATAAGCATTCTCAATATTTAGATTTTCCAAAAAAACTCAGTCAACTGTGAAAAAAAATTCCTGTCATTCAATCAAGTACTACTCGCTGGCTCCAGGAAAATGATAAAATTAGGCTAAGGTTAATGAATTCTGCAATAAAAACGAAGTTGATTAAGTAACAACTCGAATTGACTTTCCGATGATCTGATGACTTTGATCTCGTTTTTAATTGATGACTGTTAATCTGGTAAAAGATTTCAAACCTGCCACTCGAAAAAATAACGTTTTAAAGTCATAAATGGAGTTTTATGTCTGGTAAATTACTACCCTCCATCAAGACACTAAATTTTGCAATAAGCTAAACGTCGCATCGAGAATGAACAGATGGTTAATTAGAAGGCAACCTCCGGCGAAGAACGTTTTTACTCCAATACTACACGCCAATTGCATTAGCGATGAATACTGAAACTATAGTCACCCAACTGAATTGAAATTTCAATGACCAAAAATAAGGATTTATAATCTGGGGTACAAGTTTCCTGAGGTCATTGTGGTTGGTGATTCAGGGATACGTCAGCAAGTGAATGTTTAAGGAAGTTTGAAACAACATCTGGAATATATTTAAGCAATATTGCTTTTCTACCACCAGGAGAACATATTATGGAAATGGGTGGTGTGCGGGCTCACAATTCATCAGTGAACCACTACAGCAATGAAGAACTTAAGGCACAAAAAATGACTTTATAACTCTTTATCTTTTTCCAGAATTATTTTTCAGACTGCTGATAATAGAAATCTAAGTGTCTAGTGATAGTATACGATTTGGAAACGTGCTGAGAAAAACACTTTCTATAAAACAATGTAGAAATAGCATAATTAGGGTAGAATCAGCAATGAAGACTTAGGACAGAGTGCACGAAAAAAGTGCGAGGAATGTTACAGTAAGGAATAACGAAAGATTAAAGTGGTTCATTTCAAATTTATTGAAGAGCTGCAGAAAATCAAACTTAGGATTGTTGACTGCTGGTGGTGCACATCAAAATAAATATTTTCTATGCATTCACCAAAGCGCCTCTCAAGAGAGAGACAAATCTCGTAACATCCGTTTTTCCATGTGGGCTCAAAAATTGGGAATCGCGGAGGGGGGTGGAGGCGACACAGAATCTCGCCCCCTCCCTCGCTGAGCCCGCGAACATTCACGCACGCATCCTGGTCGCAGACCTTAAACCATTTAATCAAACCCCATGCCATACAGCCCCCCCTCCTCTCCATGCCACTTCCATTTCCCCCCCACCTTCCGTCCGATTCCCGGCGCGACATTATTCAGCGTCACTCTCTCCTTAAATACAGCCTCCATTCTCTGCGCCGCCGAAACATCAACTATCCTTCAACTCTCCCTTTCGTATCTTTTCATGCATACGGAAGCAGGAACCAAAGCGGCCAAGTCTTGACACATGCTCCTCTCCCTTTAAACTCTATCCATCTCCCTCGCCCTCCTTTTTTCAACCCGGCGCGGCGCGGTCCCCTCGTCCTCCGTCGACTTCCATTGGACTCGATGAGAACAACCCTTGCCTTCCAACGATAACCTTTCCCCCTCCCACAACCTAAACTCTTTTAAACTCACTCCACCATGACTCTCTTCTTTTCTTCGTAAGAAACTACTGAAACGCTATTCCATTCTCCCCCCTCTTCCCCAAACTTCGGACCTCTTCTTCCTCCAATCTGGGAATTCCGCTTCCTCGGCCACAGTATTCATCTCTTCTAAGTGTTCGCTTCCACTAGTCCTCACTCGCACCAATCGTATTAAAACCGTGGGATCAACGAAAAATTAACTTTCCAGGGTCAAGATTATGTCTGCGAATAACATGATGTTATGAGTGCTCACCACTCCATTATTTATCTCCTGCAAACTAGTTCCCTTCTATTACAGCCCTTCTTTCAGATGTGCCGAGGCATAGCAGCACTTTAGATTTCGGAGATTCAATTTTGTAAATAATGCCCTTGGCTTAAAAAATACCGACACCAGAATGTTATTGAAAAATCAATAGTACCACAAATAAGCTTAGGAGGACATTGAGGTGTATTTAAGCTGAATCTTGAAACTTTTTCCTCATTGGATCTTGATAAGACATTTCTAGCATTGAATATAAGAAAAAGAGTGGTAATTGAAAACCGATGATAAGAGTTAATTGAGTCTGGAAAATATCTCCGTAATCAGTCTGCGATAAAATTTGTAGAATATTAATGCATTGAAGAATTTATTTTTTTAATAATTTTATTCCAGGATCCAATTTACTTCCTGGATAATCCGGATCATTATCGCAACGGAATACCGAAATAACTAAATCACCATTTGTAACGGTTCATGCTTCTATAGACACTGTAAATTTGTATATTTGAGGAATAAATGGCAAAGACTTTATAATGATGTTAAACAAACGAAAATAATGTAGGTATGTTTATCGGCAAATATTAAGGTCACATAGCCGATGAGGTCAGCTTCATGGCAAACCATTTATCAAACTGCGATCTCAGTTGGCATCGCAAGGCCAATTAAATGGACCTTATTTAATCTACTTTAAGCTTCCATTTTTTACACTTGAACAAAAAATCTAAAAAAAAATGGATCTTCAGGGTTCCAATAAGCAGCAATTTGCACGTGAATAAGAGAATATATTTTACCCACCCAAAATATTAACTATTTAACGAGTTCCTTTTTGACAGTGATGTATAAAACTTTAACCGAACATCATTACATACTTAGAGTAAGTCCATATAACAATTCATAATAGACAATATATATGCAATCAAAAAACACAGTAGTCAGAGCCTTTGTGCCGCGAAAAATAATTAGAATAATCGTCCTCATTTGATCTTTTTCATGGTATTCAGTCAATTTATGTTTCCTGACAATCCGAACCCAATGATTATTTAAGCCTTAGATGTGAGTATATGCCAGATATAGCAAAAATTTTGCAAACAAACGGTATGAAATTAATAGATGATGAGCATAACATTAGTATAACCCGAGTTTTCTTGATCCCAAATCATTAGCCACGTCCTAAATATACAAAATACAGTTCTTCCCTGCTAAGCTTAAATTATTGTTGGTTCTTAATTATAGTATGTTAAAGCTTTCATCTTCGAGTCTTCCGATTCTTTATCAAATCCATCTTCGAAGAGATTACAAGCTGTAGTTGATGCTTTGAGTGTCAGTGCGGAATGAAAATAAATCATAAGGGAACAGAAGTAATGAGATTTTCCGTGAGAAAGACAGGTAGTAACTATTATCTGGTCTAGAAAATTGAAATTTATTCTGTAGATACGGTGAAAGCTGGACGTAATATCTAGCAAACCACCACAGATAGGGTTTTTAACATGTTTTTTGAAATCCTCAACTTTGAGAATAACAAAATCGACTCTTGCCTCAAAATGTGTAATTTTGTCAATTACTATGTAATGGATTAGCAGGGCGGTGTGCGCCAAGAGACCAACAATAGAACTTTCGCGGCCTGGGCCGATATTCTGAAATAAAAGCATCAACTGTTATACATAATAAAACTCGGAAAAGCTGCTGAAAAGTACACCGAAAGAGGGGAGGCACATTAGTATCATTACCTTATTTGTCATTCCCTTTACTGACCTTCCCTTATTAGTAGATATCAGGAAGGAGGGGGTTGGACAAAGGGATAGAGGGTTCATCCAGAGGTCTTTGTGAAAAACTTTCAATTACTCTGTCCACTCATCCACGCTTGGTTAACTCTGCCTTACCTCAGGCTCCCAATGAGGAATACCACCAATCCCTCCGTTAATTCGAACCCGGATGACTGCGTAAGGCGATCATTTGAGTTGTCTCGAAATGAATTATCAACAGCTATGTATATTTTGTATTTCTAATACTTCAGCTAGAATTCCACTCGAGCATTGACATGGACATCGTGCGAGAGGTCCCAAAACATTTTCCCTCCCCGGAGAGAATTTGTTGATTTCGATGAAACTCGATTGCTCGCGTGCCCATTATAACGGTGGCGCCGGAGCACTCCGAGGGAGAGAAGAGGGGCAAGAGGGTGTCCTCAATTTCGCCCACACTCGGTGCCGCCCTTCCCCTACTCTTTAATCTCTCTCATCTGCATTATCACTCCTCCTTCCCCGTGCTCGAGGAATCACCCCCTTCGTTCTTCCCCCCCTTCCCACCTCCTCCAACCCCATCGTACTAACTCTCCACCCACACGCCCGTCCCATCCGCCCCGCCCTCATAAATATTTCCACAGAGGACAAAATGGAGGGAGGAGCGAATTTAAGAGGATGGCGCGCGGGAGGGGGTGGGGGGGTGGACGAGAATGTGAGCTCAAGACCTCCCCCTTCTCCCCCTTCTCCCCGTCCCCCTCCGTTCCTCTCTTGCCTCCCTCACACCCCATTCACCGCCACACTATCCCGCTTTCGTCTAGGAATTGAATTCGGGAGTGTGGGTGCGTCGGATATGCGGGGAGGATGAGCGGGCGGGGATGTACAGTCGTCGCCTGGGTGATCGCCTACCCCTTCTCCCCGCCCCCACCCCCCGCTTACCCCCACACAAGTCTCCGGCCTTCCACCCACCCTCCCATCATTCCAACACTTTCTAAGGTAAAGAAAACCCACCTCCCACCACTATTCAACCATCCCTTCCGACCGATTCTCTACTCTCTCAAACCTTCCCTCCCCACCTCCTTCCTCTGAGACTTCTGTCTCCGCTCGCGAGGAATGCGGCGAAGCAGTCCTATCTTTTCATTTCTCACATCCATCTTACCCATCTCTCTCCCACTCTATCTGTATGTATATGTTATATATATAATCTTTTCCCTTTCCCAGTCTAGCTATCCATCCCTCTCTCGTTCACCGACACACACAGACACAACAGTTTCTTTCGCATTCGAGGCCTCACCGGGGTAATGTATTTTAAGGAGGAGTCTTTCTTTGTGTGTGGAGCGACGGCGCCCGTGGCACGTCCGACGGCTTCGAGGAGAGAAAATGGAATTTCATCCCTCCAATGTAATTCTTCAAGCCGGTCGCTTGGATGCCGAGGAGAGGGAGAGGTGGGGGAGGGCGGGAGATGGAACGGAGGAGTGAGGGGGAGGATGGGGGGGGGGAAGAAAAGTTTGAATTCGCTTCGATGTCGAGAATTAACGATGCGCGCGCGAGGAGGCGGAGGTGGTTCGATTGCGTACCACACACGGCGGCGGTGGCGATTAGATTTGCGCCTCTCGCCTTCCCTCTCGGCATTTGAGGCGTTCAACCGACGCGGAACGGCGTTAGCGCCCACAAAGGCCTTGGGGGGAAGTGGCGGGGAGAAGGGCAAGGGGTTATCCCGCAGTGAAAAAGGGTTAAGTGACTGCTTTTAGAGAGTAAATAATCGCATTGTTCCGAAACGAAGTAAAACGTTTCGGGACCGCGCATTTAAGTACCCACGCATCACACGTTTAATTCCTGTTTTTTTTCATGAAAAGTCATTAGTAACACACGAGGAGTGATAAATAAAAACTCTAATCGCTTCATCACTCAAAAAGGTCAGTATCCTCTCAAAAGGAGTACAGCCCGGTTGTTAACATTATACCGCACTCACCACATCTCGATTAGCATATCGGCCAAACTAAAATCAACATTCGGAGATGACTTTTTTAAATGGCTCCAAATCCGATTATGTTCGGGGAAAAAAAGGCGCAGATGTCATAAATCAATTCGGTCTTCCGCAGAAAAAGTTATGAGTGGCCTCTGCTTCAAAGGTTCACAAAAAATCTTGCTCTCATAATTTTGTGGAATTAAACCCACATTTTAGTGCCTTTCAGGGTAATTTTTATTACAGAAGGCATCTAGATGGCAATGTAGCTCATTACCCTCCGAGGAATATTTAACAACTCTCACTAAAATTTTCACGAGTCCTAAACAACATGTGCCATCATACTTATACAGAAAAGTATACTTCAGTTAGAATATACAGGCGCTATTTTACCGTCATCACCAGCAGGCACCAATCCGAAGAAAAGTTTGCTCTTGCCCACGGCAACACTCTCCGACCAGCCAACCGTTTTATTTCTATCTAAGACTTCATTTAACATTCTCCGTGGTTTCTCCGGTATAATCCAGCCATCTTCCTCAACTTTGGCAATTTTTTCGATTACTTTCTTCTACCATCATTATTTTGTGAGGGGACATTGGGTCGAAAAATGTTTATTTGAGTTTGTTCAATATTGGCCTCATTTCATTTTCGTAGAACTCCGTCGTGTTCATTGCTTGGTGGGCCAAGTGTCACCTCACACCCAGCAGTCTTCTCCAAGCTTACGTATTTCTCTCTCACTTGGGCTACCACCCACAGGAACTTCCCGGAAGCAAACCGCTCAGACATCAAGCAGACCTTGCGGAAAATTCAAGAAAAGCTTTGTCTATGCTTGTTTTTAGTTTTTTCCCAAGAATCTCTCTTTTTTTGTACATGTGTATATTTGTATATTTTTATGAGCATGTACGTATTCCTCTGTATGAATATGTATATGTTTCTATATGTCATAAGGACATATCATATCCCAATTTATGTAAATTAGTTATGTAAATCAATATTTCATCCTGCAATATGAGGACATCTTTATTTTATAAATGTTATAATTTCTAATGTATAGTCAGATCTCGCCTTATATATTTATTTGCAAGAGCACCAAAATATAACAAGACACATTGTATACTGCTCCATAGGACACCAGTCCTAGACCAATAAATTTCTCTTCTATTCTATTCCTTCATTAATTTTCATAGACTCCACTTTCTCAGGCGAGATATCGTAGAACAGCATAATGAGTAATGAAGCTCAAATGATTTCGTACTGTCTACTAATTTTTATTTCACCTCTTGCTACACGTGTTTCGACTGACTAGCAGTCATCATCAGGCAAGACTAATACAACATAAACAGATATGAGCTTATATAATACGTGAAACACCATATTTACGTCACCTTGGGAAAGGATAGAAGGACAAGTGGGAGAAAATGGAAAGGGGGGGGTGTGAGGGGAGAGAGTGGTTTGTTGGAGGAGGTAAAGTTATTTAACAATGGAGTCAAAAATAGGAGAATGACAAACAAATTCGTTCTCATTTAATAAGTTAATTTTCTTTTGTTTCTATTTCCCACTGTTCCGAAACATCTAAGCGGTGTCCTTTATCCAGGGAACGGAGGATTTTCACATTAAATGTGGAGTGGTGATTTTCATAGGACTGCAGTGATCCTTCCTTCATAGGACTGCAGTGACCTCCTTCCATTTTATCTTCATCATTCTTCTATTACACAATATTTCCACATCATCCAAACACCTTCGATCTGCTTCAGCCACTAAAAAAGCTTTGCTACCACGCAGGGGCATGCTCCCTCTTTTCCTTGAAATCTACGGTCATGGGTCTACAAAACCTTAGTTCGAGCTAACGACCTGAATTTCCACACGCCTTTTTTATTCATTACTCTCCGGCTTCCGAGAGGCGTATTTCCTGTTATCGTCGTCTGTTTCCCGGACGCATCCCTTTCTCTTTCCCCTTTCGCCACTCCGCCCACGACTGCGCTAGGAAAAGGATACGTCGGGAAGACTTGGCTAATTCCTCCCGCTCCTCCCCCTCCGTCCCCTCTGCAGACCCCCATATCCGATCCATCGCGTCCCCTCCCACTTCCGAAAGACCGCAGATACGGCAACGACGCTGTTAGCTGGGCGGAATTTCTGTAGCCTCTGACGTCTTGCGTTCAGATTAACGCAAAGTAGCGATGCTCGCAATGTTTTTTCAACTGTGCAAAAACAGTTGCGTGCATTTTCGACTGGCCTAGCATGGCATCCACAAAGGCGCCACGACAGATAAATCCTATTGCATTAACCATGCGATTTCACTAGCGATAATGACGAAATGATCTTAGAGTCACATCGAATTTGCAGATCAGATAATGGTGGTCTTATTAGAGGTAACATTACCTGATAAGCGCGATAATAAATTTTTCCTTGCAGTATATATGCCGGCGGTATGTAATTTGGACGAAAAAAGTTAATGAAAATGCAAAATGAGGATAGCAAAGTGATGGACCAGAGACTTAACAGACGTCGATTTAGATTCTTCGGATTATTTCTCCACGTATCATGATAAACTATTAAAAACATACTCGTATGCAAAGTTAAAGGCGAGCATAGTCCCATTTAACCAAACTCATTTGAATTTATTTGGCCCGAGAGCTACTTCCGAGAGAGAGAGAAACTCGCATGTATCCACGCTCAGAATTGAAAGAGCATCTTGCATAAGTCTAATTTCCATCAAAGTAGTATGTTATTAAGATCAAAATCATATTTTGAAGGCACCAACAAAAACAATACTAAGGTCACGGGCCCTAATGTCACCGTGAAGAGTTAACTGGATCACTAATTACTTCCTACCTAACTCATCTATTTGTGCCGCACAGTTGGCTCCATTCTTCCCGACCACGCGGCCTCAAATGCAATGAAGGCAAAAATGCGACTCTGTGGTGGGTTATTACCCCACAGATGCTTCAAAATGGGTGGCCGCAACGTAATGAAAGAGACTATATGCTTGGCAGTTAAGTTGACAGATCATTGGCCGCCAGGTTGGTTGCTTCAAATCGCCTTTGAGCTTGAATGAAATTCTTCGCTAAACACGTCAACCAATTTGCTGACACTCATCCCCCTTTACGAGAGCAATGAGAATGGAATAATTCTTGGGAAAACGGCCTACAACAAAGGCAAACGTGCCGAACTCTGAGGAGTTGTTCCGCAGGTTACGCAACGAGTTTATCCTAATAGCCTCCAAACACCTATGCCTATGTTTCGACCATTTAACTAGAATTTATATTTAATTAATTTACCATCCTCCATCTGGAGAAATGGAATTATCTGAGATGTTTGTGATTAGCCATGAGAATCAACAAATGGAGGAGATTAGAGGTTTTGTCGTGGATAAGCAATAGAGCGAAAGAAATATAACCGTATACTATGCCTTTCTTGCCTTGTTAAAATTAAAATACATTATGAGCGATAATTGAACTTAACTACCACATAATAATTACATGTCCGATAAGATTGTTTACTCATGTTTATAATATTTTATAATATTTTGATAATGATATTTTAGGTAGTTGAAGGGGCTTTGGTTTATGTAGAGATTTATATGAAACGTATTGTCATTAGTGATGCCTATGGATAGGAATGCAAAAAAGCAAATTTGTTTTTCTTTGGCGATTCAATGCTATAAAAACAAGTAACCTTAAGACACCTGGTTATATTTTGAAATAAATCGATCAAACTTGTACAGGTTTTTTCTAAAAGGCGAAATGGTACTTTTTTATAATTATCGCTAAAAAATGTCGACGTATTATTTCAAGTCCAATGTTCTCAAACAATATTTTTTTTTTAAATGTCTAAATTTCGAATGCCCTGCCGAATAAAATAGCCATGAAATGCTTTAATAAAGGAATAAAATGGAAACATTTTTCGTATATTATTTCCATTACTGCCTGTATGGAGGGCTCCAACGGATAAACAGATGTACTTAAGTGAAATGTCGGGGAATGTTTTCTCGACTTACTTAACACATGAATAAAATGTGTATTCAAACTGCCACGATATCAGCTCTGGCCACCTGAGGAAGGAACCAAACAGATGGTTTATGTTCCACGAAAGATGATGCCGAGGAGGAAATATAGAAAGGAAAGGCAAGTACATCATTGCTGGTGACCTTAGGTATTCGAAAAGACGGTTGAATAATGCATTAAAAATCCAGCTAGAATCTGTCTACCACTGATTGTTTGAAAATATTTTGTACTGAGAAAAATAAAATTACCATAGCTAAATTCAAGTACATGTATATGTCAAACAATATGTTATAGAAGGAAAGGTCAAAAGAAATCAACTTTCCAGGAGTCCAACATTTCTGAAAAGAGTCTTAGTTCCCGATATTTTATGGATAACATTGAGAAAATAGACTATTTCTCGTATGCTTCTCCGACTAACACATTGGCACTTCCACCCGAGCCGGAGTTCGATGCACAATTTGGAAATGATAGCTTCTAGGCCTTTATCATCCTCTCAAGACGTCACGATTTGTTCCCGTGACTCGAACTTGTTCACTCGTCTGCCATCAATTTCCTCCCCAGACTTGCCCTTTTTTTCGATCCCTCCTCCTCTTCTTTAAGGCCTGTTGCGCGTCAATTCCAAACACACCAACCTAACCCGGTACCTTTAGCGAACGACCGTACTTCCGCTATAACCAAACCTTCATCCCCTTTTATTCCCCTTTACGGAGCAACTTATAGTTTTGCGATCGGAGCATCTGCTCCTCGTAAAAAACCGAAGACGGGCTAGGGGTGATGCGTTATACTGCCACGGGATAAATAGCGGGCGACGTATGACATGGGTCTGAGTAAGATTCACGTACGAAATTGACAGATGCACACCCTCGTAAAAACAATTCGGTGGGCTTGACCTGGTTCCTGTTAACGGAAAAAAATTGACTGAGAAAATGAATTGAATGGGGTACAGGAACAAATCTATCATTCGGTCCAAAGGATGATATGCCTCCAATAGTTCGTCATCATAAAGTTCCGAGATGTCAATCCCTCAGAATGACTTCTTATAACTTGGTGGTTCCTCGCTAGAAATTGGGCTATCAGCAACGTAATATGTTACAACTTCACAGAATCAACCGATATGACGTCTGTAAAAATCAAAATCACGCAGAGGAGCGATCAAAGGTTGCCATGACGCGGGCGGGAGAATACACTTTAAATCACTAGATTTTAATTAATAGAGAGCGTTAGAGGTTAGTAACCGTTACCTTTGCCTTTCTAAAGCGGATTGAGTTTTGGATAACGATAACGACATCGCATCTATAGTCTATTTCGTTTGTTTCGCCTTATTGAGAACGTCTCGAAATTTAAAAACAATTTGTGCAGAAATTGTTGTTATTTTGTTATTTCCGGTAGCCATTTGCAATATCCGCACAGGATTTAGCACTAAGAGGTTTAAAAAATTACTATTGACCATGTAGTACCGGGACGAAAGGCGGAAGAGTAGAGAGACAGGGTTGATCACACTACCGATATACTTCGGGTCGTACAGGGACACAACAACTTTTCACTCCAGAACCATATGCTTCGGGTTATACCAAGCAAAGCAAACTGAAGCTTTCCATATATTTCAGACCAATATTTATCTGTTTCTTTGACAACGCCAAAAACTTGTCCTAAATCCCTGAGGTAAAATTGTAAAAGTTAATCAAGAATATGTGTTAATATTTCGTATTATGATCATTGCTAATGATCATGTGCCTCTGATTTGTTTTATCTCAGCTCTCACCTCAATTTTCTTGTGTCACTTTTCCAGATAACCTGTACCTTTAAAACTTATTTTATTTTACTCTGGCTAAGAATTAATAATGAGTTAATAATTATAAATATGCCTTGTTCGTGTCATCCAGTGAGGCAAAAGACATCACATCATCTACAACATAATTTATAGATTGGAATATTTATCAATTTACAAGATAATCAAGTGACTACATTAGAATTTAATAGGAGATTGAAGTGAAGTAGTTATGACTCTGGATCCATATTCCATAAGCACAAGTACGCACCACGACAGATGAAAAACCAACTATTCCCACATCGAGTTACACCCCACCCTTACTACACATCCCAAAAATAAGTTTACCTAAGCGTTCACTTCAGTTTATAAAGGCGCAAATGACCACAAATTTCAGTCACCAGCCCATATATATGTAAGATGGCCGTCGATGGAGCCCAAGGGAAAATCGAAACTCCGTTCTTAGCTGGCCTTAAGTCGCAGGTGGATAAATACGCTGAGGTCGGAAACAAATGGAAATCCACAAGAGAGAGAGAGACAGACAGACAGACAAACGGTATGGCTGGCAAAAGGATACGCAATGATTATTTCGTCATAGCAGAGGGGACATGGCGACCGAGCAGAGAAATTTGGGCGTGGCGAAAAGTCGTGCGGGGCGGAAAATAGTCGGGGAAACCTTTTGTGGTCGCGTTATTACTCTCAAGAGCGGTGCACACGAGATGAACAATCGACCAATGTCCCTCTCTCTTATTAGCTTTTCCTTCTTTCCTTATGCCCCCTCCGCTCCCACCCCCATTCCCGCCCACCACTGTCTACCTCTACCACCCCTCACTTCCCTTCTCCCCCACCATCGCTACACGCGCGATGATTGGATGGCTAAGTCTTTGCGTCCCTTGTTTTCCGACCGGCCCTTCCTTCCCACACAACACCCACGACCTCTTACCAAAACCCCCAACCCACCTGTCTCCGATCGCCGCCGCTCTGGACGAAATTCAACCCCTCTTGTTTCCATCTCCTTTCCCCCCGCCAAGAACACAGCACACACCCCCATCCCTTCCCTCTCCCCATACAGACTTTGACTTCCTTCCCCGACCCAAAGTACACAATAACTCGGTCACACGATATTGTTCCGCCTCCCTGGACACTCTAGGACTCCCTCTTTCCCTGACCAACGCTCCCTTCACATCTCACTCCCCTTTCATCCATTCCCCTCCCCAGTGAATTTCCATCCCCTCCTTCCTCCCTCCTCGCCCCTTCAATCACAGCCCCGGACGTTCTCAATATGTAAGGGAATGGAGAGAGACGATGACAATGATTCTCGGCAGCACGTTGGAGAAGGAAGGAAACTTGTCCGAAGCGGTTCTTTTTTTCTCCCCACCTTACACTTCCCTTCTCGAGAACAGGTGGATTCCTTCAGTAGACGACCTGTTTTTGTCTCCTCGCCGTTTGCGATGGGTTCTCTTGTAGAGTGGATTTATTTCAAACGGCTGATCTATGTGGTCACACCGATCAAGTTTTGACTTCGAAGAGCTTCGCGGCGATAAGTTTTACTTTACTTTTGTTAACCATTATTTATCTTTTAAGAATAAAAGTTTTGCTAAAAATCCTCAGACTGGTGTACATCAAAACAAAACAAAATTATTACTTTTTAAGCTATAAGTTATGTTATATGAAAATATTAAAACTTTGATGATGAGAAACAAAGAGGATGCTTGAGAAAGAAATGCGATCTTAAGAATAAAAGTTGGGAGATAATTTCACAGAAGTATCCATGCCCGACACTGCTTCAGGTTTGATGTGACTTTAAATACTGGCATTACGATAATACACTTTTTGAATTTTAACGGCGATTAGATTGAATAGTCCCTTGATTCATACTCGAGTACCCTCTTTTAACAACTTCGACCACCAACCTATTCTCCCTTAATCCATCTGATCCATTGATCAGGGTTTTCTGGCTCTCAACTGATCCATACCATTCCCAAACTTTCTTCCAGTTTCTTTCTAGTGCAAAAGTTTCGCAAAACACCGATGCAAAAAATGGAAATCCAGTTATTCCTCCTTCATCCTTTCACCCCTTGTATATGCTAAAAATCTGGACTGCCAAAAATGAAAAAAAATTGACAATTATATTAAAATCAAAATGCACCTTGGTTAAAACTCTAAAAATGTGTATAACCACTCATTAATCACTATTTAATCATTTAATATCTAGCCTATGACTGATGAAGCACCAATTAATAGCTCTGAACTTTAACCAGCAATGATTCTATCGTTCTACTACTTCCTCTAACACTGATGTTTGCGTCGTGATTCGACTTTGCTTCATTTGTTCCACAAAATCGGACCAAGAAAGTTGACTCCTCCAGTGATCTTCCATTGCCTGCAAATAAAATCTATATTCTTTCTAGAACCTGCTTTACGTAGCTTTTTCTCTCTCACTCTACTATCATACAGCTGACATGTAGACAGATTCTTAATAAAGCGAACATTTAGGAGTCTTAAAAGTAAGACTACATGTTTGAGCATCACATGAAAGAAACAGAGTCGTAAGAAGTATGCACTATGCAGGAATAGGTTAGGGTCGACGAAGTTACTAAAACAACCATTTTTAAAGGTCAGCAGTTGATCTCTGGATTTCATTGACTCCACCATTTCCAAAAGGATTTTGATTGTTATAAATCTATGCATACTATTAACTATTAAGGGCCGGAAGAACAACGCTGGTTACGTCATTAGTTTCGATTAGAGTCACGGTTTTACGTGAGAAAAAATACGTGGGACCATGACTTAAGCCTTAACTAGAGCCGCAAGGAGACATTTTACCACCGGCCCTAAGTAATAGCTATAACTTAATTGTTAAAAAATAAATGCTAATTATTAAATTACGAAAGAATTTTCCAAAACATTCAATCGAAATCCTTACAACTGCATTGAAAATATTCGAGCCATCAAATGACCTCTACGGCCTATGAAACAGACGTATTCCATGAGAGGAAACCACATTCCGTAGTCACCATCCCCATTCCTGCGGAGAGTAGTTGTATTCACCCTCAGCCAAAGATAAAGATGCATAGATGCAAGATAACAGCATATCAGAAGATTTACAGCATTCACGAGAGACCTTTCAACAACACGGATGCTAAAATGAAATATTCTCTGGACCATTTTGATGTCCGACAAAAACCAGGCCTACAAAATGTCTTCATAATTCCGAGCTCAATCACGAATTCTCGCCAGACACAACACTGAGGTGAGACAAAAACCACTTGGAAAACTACGAAGGCAAGTGGTGAAAGTGAGAGACCACCTTGGACTCAAGGCTTTCCCCGTATACCGTATTCCCTGCGGATACGGACATATTTACTTACGCAGAAAAGGACCGTATAATAGAAACAAAGATGACAAAACACAAGCACTGCATCACAGTAGGCTATCTGGAGAAATCGGCAGTCGCTGACCACAGCCTCGACCTAGACCATGCCATTGCCTTTGACGAGAGGTAGAATTAATCAACAGAGCTCATGGCAACTGGAATCGGCTAACCAAAGAGGCTACTAAAATCAGGTTGGAAGACAATAAATTCATCAGAGACGCAGGATCAGAACGTGGACTCCATATAGGTCACATTACACCCAAGTCTGATGTAAGGGTCCATAAACCCTCCTAGTTCTATGACTCAACATCAGCTCTAAATGTGGTGACTGTCTCTACCGTCAACATCTTCCCGGATGGGAAACCCGAAAAAATATTCATCAGGCTTGTTCGCTGGGGAAACACCAAATCTTTCAAGAATTGTAACTTGTTTCACATAATTGTTTGTTCAGGATAGTCTATTTTTGCCAGAAAAGATGGTTTCCCATATAAAATATAAAATTATCACTACAAAAGTAGTGCTATTTTATATCCTTTTTTAATAATTAGCTACGTTCAGCTATTATATTTGATAAACTGTCATACTTGACATTGAGAGTTAAAAGCAATATTGTTTATATTATTTCTTTCGAAAGTAGAGCCAGGATCTACAACTCAAATGACTTTATGCAATGATTTTTACTTGAGTGTAACTAAATTATGGTAAAGTAGTGAATAAACACCGAAGAGTGAATATGATGTGAATAAACAGCAAATGTTTGTTCACATCATATACATTCTTTCTCTAATCTATGAGACCATAGTGTTTATTCACATAAAATACACTCTTCCTTGTTACAGTCAAGTAGAAAATAAACACCATGGTGTTTGTTCACTACTTTACTAATAGTATTTATTCAGTTATTTATTCAGTAATTTACTGTAACAAGGAAGCGTAGAGTTACACATAACAGGCAGTACTGCACATCACTGTGATCACAGCACCAAGCATCTGGTGAAAAAGCCAGAGCAAATAGGCATTAGCGATAAGGAAATGGAACAAAAGTTTGACAGATAACTCCACATTCGTGGAATTTTGTCATTCCTAAAAAATACTAAAGTTTCCGGCAAATAAATTCAACTCTTTGAAGGAGCACAAGAAGTATTTTTCTAAGTTTTCTTTAAATAGGCGAAGATGTATCGCTCTAGCATAGACACAATTTAGTTTTTGACAGCCAAATTCAATGATAAAAGTATCTCGAAGTAATCTTTACACGAAATTGGAAGTAAACCAATTGAACTCAAATGATTTATTTCTCAACTATTCTAGCTGTGTCATAATATTTTTTCCAAAATTGCAAAATTTATGTTACTGAATTTCATCCCTAAACTTAACCGAGAGACAACGATTCGAGACAGATTATGGTCAACCCATATTCTTCACCCTCTCACTCGGTGACAAGCACAGTTATAAGGCCGTGCAAGAATATCCACAGCGAGGATATGACTACGAATTAAAGTTTGTTAAATCCGATGCCTCGCAAATTTGCAAATAAGCCCACGCTTAAGTTCACTCCGAGAACACTGAACGCCTCGACGTTAATATTACTCGCTAGGGAGCGCGAAAAAAATTAAATGCTTTTTAATCGTTTTTTCCTCGGGGTAAAAAAAACGAAAGGAGCTTTTATTTCCTGTCTCCTCAGTTTTCCATTGTCCTCCATTTATGAGGCGAAGGAACGGGAGGGGGAAGGTGTAGGGAGGAGATAGGCCTGCTCCCGGAGGGCGGGGGAGGAAGCGAGGGGGGGAGGGAAAGATGTAGGGGAGGGGTTAAAACTCATCTCGGATAGGCAAAAGGAGAGTTCCTCTCTCCGGAATAAGCAGTTTGCGAAAGAAATTACTTCCGTGGAGGAATGACCACGTCACAATCCAATTCACGTAAAATAGTCGCGAAACAGCAGGTGTCCTGAGATTAAATTATCACCCGATCGAAGGAATTCTTCTCGGATGATCGGTGGGCAGAGAAATAATTCACCTTCAGATAGGACCCTTAGAGTTTGTACAAGTGGCATAATGCGTGCCTCTACAAAAGCCATGTGTCTCAGAATGTTCCACTGGAGTTTATAAACTTTGTGGCCAGTGACAACCTTGAGCCAACGAATTGAAAGACTTTTGCTGAGAGTGGGATGGGCAACGCTTTCGACATTTACTCAAAATACATGAAGCAAAAGGGACCTATTTCCAACAAAAAATAATAAACAGGTATGCATTGGTACAACAGGCATTATATTGTAAATGTACCCCGAATGAATCAAAATAAAAGGATCTTTTGGTATTTTCCACGCCTGGAATTGAACTACAATCATTATGCCTCAGGCTTCTTTCTTTTTGCAGGCACAATAAATGGTTAACCTGAGATATTTGTAGGTATTTTAGCCTAACAGCGTGGAGAATTTGTGGCGACACAGAATTAAAACAGGATAAAAAAGATTTAAAAAGATTTTTCTATGTGGGGAGAAGATGAGTGTTAAGAACCCCGAGAAGTAAAAAATTAGTGGAATATAAGGAATAAGAGATTGGTAAAATGTACTTAAAGAGTGGATTGGGGTTTCTGCGTATTTAAGACTTATTCTCTGCATGGAAAAATAATAACATCAATGCAAAATTTAAAAAAGAACTTCAAATCTACGAGATCTCAAAAATTTTTCCTTTTTGATAACATTATTAACTTATTTTGCAAACATTAACGTAATTGAGGCGAGAGTAGCATGATGTTGAAAGAAACAATAGACGTAAACGAGATTTATAATACAAAATGATATCTATACTTCGTTGAGGAGGTAGGAAACCACTGGCAACGTTCCTGCTGAGAAGCAAGACTTCCTTTCCGATAGCAAGCTGTGTAAAAGGTTGACTCCGCAAGAAAGTTCGCTTTTGTTTGCTTAATTCCATGAGATGCACGGAGGGAAAAGGGGAGCGAAGAGTTGAGGAAGTTATATCCTCTGCATTTTAAGCACGGGCACGTGTCTTGAAAATCCATTATGTTTATCACTCCTCAGTTTTATCAGATTCAGCGGGTGATTTCTTTAGCGTTAGCTAAACTATTTTACTTGCTCGCTACATTTTCAATAGTCCCTCAATGCCTATGAATCAAGAATATATTTAGATAAATCCGATATGCAAGGAAAACACTAAGAGTTACTCCACCAGGCATTGGAGGATTCAAAGAAGAAAACTTAAAGACTTGACTCTCACTTGACAAATTCTTGCTAGGCTTTAACGGTATTTATATAAAGTTAGATGGTCGATGATTCATTAATTGTATGAATTGAGTTCTTCATTGAATACAGGGAACGCACTAAACATTTTATTCTATTGGTTTTCTTTGGAACACATATTGTGCTGGAAAGGGAAGTTGGGAAAATATATTTCGTTACATTTTTACAAGATCGCTTTGCGTCTCTCGCTGCTCAGGTTTTTCAAGAATAGAGGGAATAAAGAAAAACCAAAATCTTTAGTATAATTTTTGAGCTCTAAATATATATCACCCATTGTGCCGAAGTTCTTTAGATTTTTTAAACACTTAACGATAGTATGATCAATCCTTTAGCCAAATCACGTCATTTTTAAAACTATTATGATGTGTAGAAAATAAAAGATAATTATGAATAAAAATTAATATTTTACCACTAATGATAAGCAAAAGGAATAGACCAATTAAAAGTGAAGTTTTAAGTAAAATTACAGAGAAATATCGACACAGGAGCAATACATGACTTTAGGTATACGGAGGCAAGTAGTGAAGTACAGAGTGCGGTGGATCAAAAAATATGTAGACAAAAATTCAATCTAACTCATTTCACAAAATATATTTGGTAAAAAAATGTTTTATTGTAAAATATCTGACATAAGTTCTTTCTGGTAGCACATTTTACAGCTTCATTGCGACCTCCTCATCCTCCATCGACATCCATGTAAAAGTGCACGTGTCTCCTCTACAGAATACATCTACAGTCTACAAAAATAATTCAGAGGATTGATATTACTTCTCACTGCCACAAATTAATGACCATAATAAAAGAAGGATGGGAAGCATAACTAAGTAGACCGATTTGGAGGTGAGCAAAGGCGGAAAATCTTGGCTAAACTCATCAATTTCGTTCTCTTGAATTTTAAGCTTCTTTTTCCCATAAGTTTTATAAGTCCATATAAGTTTTTAAATTTATCTATTATATTATTAATAACAAATATTTCATCATATCTTTCCCAACATATATATCCTAACGCTGTATTTGGACATTTATCCATTTTTTTCTTGCCATTAATTGACATCAGAATAATAAGAGAGGAAAAATCGGCTTTAGTTTCAAACATTTGCTACTCAAAAGTTGTGCAGAATCTAATTGCGGTGACCTTACCGGTGAAATTAACACACAAAATTCCAGAGAAAAGAAAAAAAATACTTGGTAGGATTCACTCATTAAATACGAAGTATTATGGATTGATTACAGGAATTGCTCCTTCGAAGAGTGTAAGGTGGGAGTTTAGAAGGGCAGGGAATGTCATTGCTCCAATTTTCCTCCGCTCTCAAAGATACGAATAGGAAAGGAACCCGCTCCCTTCTTGCAAATCATTGAATGAAGTTAAGCAATGTTTTAATTTAGGAGATAATGATATGTATAAGAATGATGGAATAGTATAGATCTTTCTAAGTAATTTTCGACTCCACGACACGGAGGAATGCTTACATAGCTCACAACAAAAAAATTTACTCTTCACTCAGCGTAACATCAATTATTATGGCATACATCATGCGTAAATTTTAAATAAAGTTCCAAGAGCTACAGTTGTTCTTTGTCGATCCTTATTCCCGCTGAAACGACCATTTTCATTTTTTCATCATTAGACAAGTAAATTGGAATGAATTCCGCAAATCCGACTCAATTTTGTAAATTTTAGACTATAAAGTGCTCAAAGTAACTGAGTGCACGTGCTCAAAAGATTCCTGAGTATATGTGCTTAAATAAATTGTATCCCTTTCTTAATGTTATTGCCACCCTCTGTTCCGGTTACACGTACTACAGCCGAGGTCGCGTAAAGAGTGAGTGGTAGGAAGCGTTTGAATTCAGACATTAAAAAGATTGGAAAGTATAAGGAATCACAAAGAAAAAGGCTGATTGAGGATGATATTTTAAAATTCTTCTGCCATTTTTTGTATTGTGATAAGCTGGAACAAATAGGAGAAGCAATACTGAATATAGTTACTCTCAGCTTTTATTGTTACTTATCGCGACTTACGGAACGAAATTCTACAACGACAGCACGCATCGCTGATTATCCGCTCCTTTCATAGCCCCTACTTGTTCCTTCTTTAATCTCGTGAAACGTCCCCCTCTGGACCTCGATGAAAGGGAGAGAGGCCTTACAGTTTCCGCTGGGTCAAAAACATTGCCTCAAACAGCCTCCTCCGGTCGCTTAAATTTTACGTGGTCTCCAGCATTTGGCGCAGGTGCACGGAATGACTGCTTTCGGCATTTGAGCTAGGGGAAGGAATTTCACCTACACACGGAGAGAATATCCGGGTCTAGGATTTTGATGAATGCTGGCAGGCAGGTAGTCTTAGAATAAGGATTTACTAATCACCCCATTATGTGAGTTGCATACGCAATAGTTGAAACAAATAAGAAGGCTAATGATTTTATTGATTTCATAAATCATAGAATTGCGTCCTAAATGGCGTAATAAAATGGTGTAGGGATAATGCAATCCATTAACAAAAAATGATTTCACCTCCCAGGACTGGATTTTATATTCTTCATCTATCATTCAGTTATCTGACCAGCCCATGGACCAGGAATCATGGCATAGCTGGTAGAATACTTCACCCCTAGATCACTTCCTTCCTACCTCGATGACTCCATTCAATGGTTCATGATGACGGTTCAAATATTTAACCTCGTTTTCTTCTAAATTATTCGGTATACTAACCGAAAAGGGGGGTAAATTGTAAATCACTACCTACGAGAAACCTCTCCGCCAAATTTTGTCGAAATTTGAGATCCAGTTATTGGGTACTTCCCATGTTGGTGGCTTCGACTGTGCTCATAAACTTTCCATTCTATCTCTGCAGAAGTCATAAATTTCATCTTTCATATGAATCTCTTTAAATCTATTGACTCTGGCGCTCATATATTAAAGTCTACAATTTTGTATGCAGTTGAGATAGATATTACTGGTATTATTAATTTTATATATTACTGGTAAATAATACTGCCGCAGTAAATGTTAGATTTGAAATGGCTGAGGTATTTTGCACTTATTGGAACGAGGAAAATATAGGTATGCGACCGCCACACTGCCTGATTTATCTTAACTTCGGATATTGCGTCCCAGAAATATATTATGAGCTCGTCATTTACGAAGGGGACAATACGCGTCAAATGTAGAAAAGCTGTTTGTCAAAAAGCGAAAAAGTTTGGGGACCGAGCAAGTGGGAGTATTATACCGACGTCACTCAGCTTGGTGGGAAACCAAGAATGGAAATGCGGAGTGGTTCTCCGAAGATACAACTCTGACAAAAACAGCAGTACTGAAAAAGTGCCCAAATTTAAGTTATTCTCTTGACAGTCATCTAAATATTTAGGCACGTAAAGGTCAAATGTAAAGGTAAAAGGATCAAGTCTCCACGGGATTGGAAGAACCTTATGCGTCAACCGTAAACTATTTGTTTATTCGTGAGAAGACATGAAACTGCTCATGAAACGTCTACATTTCTGCACAGAATATGTTGAATCTTCCATATATGGTATAAACAATAGCCTGTCGAGGAATAACCGAAAAAATACAACACGTGAGAGTTTTAAATACTTCCTAATAACGATTCTCCAAGCGTTCAATTCGAATGGCACTTACATTACTGCCAGCGGTCTTAAGAACTTCGCGCTTAAAGGATTGCTTATCAATTTGGGGCATAATTCAGTCATGGCATTCACCGCTATCGGGTTACAAAAAAAGGACCATGTTTGCTTGAGTGTGATAGAATGCACTGAATTATGGTTTAAGTAGTTGTCTGAGGAAGAGACCCTTAGCGATGGTCATTTTCTCCCATTCAATAACGATGAGAAATCACAGTCGTGAAAGAGGTTTTAGCGGAATATCACAGCTATGTAAGCGGTTTTTTATTTATTTTTATTTATTTATTTATTAAAACTCCAAAAACAGCAACTAAGGCCTTTAAAATGGGTTTAAATAAACAAAAAAAAAGTTAATAAACAAATAAAAAATATATAGGAAAAACAATAAGAACAATAATCAACAGAAATAAAAAGAAAAAAATCAATTTTGTGGCCGGGAAGAAGAGGAGTACACAATGCGTTTAAGTTGGGAAGAAAAGATGTTGCGTGAGGAGAAAAGGTCAAGGGTAGGGTGATTGTTGGTAAAGGTAATGAAAAATGAAGGTAGGCGGTAGAAAATGGAACGTTTGGAGGTGGAGAGACGGAATTTGGGTGTGTGAAACAGACTTACATCGCGAGTGGTGCGAGCAGGGATGCGGAGTGAAAAACAGGAGAGAAGAAGATCAGAACGGAGGGACCCGTTCATGATAGAGTGAAGGAATTTTAGGTCGGAAATTAGCCGGCGATGTGGGAGATGTGAGAGAAGTAGAGGAGATAGTTTTTCGTTCTAATGTGAAGGACATAATAGCGGATTTACCTGGATTAACACGTAGTAGCCATTTTGCGCACCAGGTATCAATTGTATTAAGAGCGGACTGTAACTGAAGTGAGTCAGCGTTACTGTCCACATTTTTAAACACTTTGCAGTCATCAGCGTATAAGAGAATGTTACAGCCCAAGGGTAAAATGTCATCAACTAGATCATCCACGTAGAGTGCAAAGAGAAGAGGGCCGAGAACGCTGCCCTGGGGGACGCCGGAAGAGACAGGGACGAATGCAGAGGAGTGACCATTGATTATCATACGCTGGTGACGGTCACGTAAAAAATGTGAAATAACTGAGAAGACGGTACCATGAATGCTATACCGAGATTGAAGTTTGTGCAGAAGGGGGGTGTGGTTGACGGAGTCAAAAGCCTTAGAAAAGTCAAAAAACAAACGTCGAGTTGCGACCCATTTTCGAAGGCAGAAATGATATCATGGTGCAGAGTAGATAGATTTGTAAGACAGGAGCCGCCAGGAAGGAAACCATGCTGAAGGGGTGAGATGTAAGGAAGGGTAAAGAGAAGAATGCGATCATGGAGAAAACGCTCAAAAATAATAGACAAAGCCGGTAAGATGGAGATAGAGCGATAGTTTTCAATAAGATCTTTCGGTCCAGATGTAAAATAGGGCTTACATTGGAGTCCTTCCCGTGCGACGGAAAAGTTCCAGATTGGAAATATCTGTTGAATAAGATGGAGATGGGGATATAAAGTGCATCAGACGTTAAACGAAGGAACATTGAGGAGATATCATCAGAACCGGTAGCTTTACTAGTGGGTAGATGGGACTAATGGTTGAGAATTTCCTGAGGAGAGGTGGAGATAGATGCAAGAGAATGCGTGGAAACCGGGTGAACAGGGGGGAGGTCGATATTAGGAGAGGAAGGGGGGGAATTGGACGAGAAATAGTTATTGAAGGCCGAAGCCCTGGCGTCTCCTTCATATGACACCCCACCGGCGGACAAAGTGAGTGGTATACGAGGCGTTATTCGTTTGGAATGAATCAGCGACCAGAATCTCTTCGAATTCACCTTAATGTCCCCAGTAATTCCTTTCACGAAGTCCGTGTAGTCATGACGAAGAAGGTGTCGCGCGTGGCGGTGAAGAACAACAAAGGACTCACGGGTACGAGGGTTGGGGTGGGATTTCCAAAGTTTACAGGCAGCAAGCTTGTTTTTCAAGGCCCAAGATGCCTCTGATGTGAGCCACAGGGGCTTACTCTTCGACAAGCGACGAGAAGGGACGAGGTCCGCGATGGCAGCGTGGAGAAGGTCGTAAAAGAGTTGGAGTGCGTCTTCGGGTGACCCAAGCTCCAGGAGGTCCCAGGGAATTAACGAGAGGGTCCAATTAATGGCAGGCCAGTCCGCTTTGTTCCAACAACGGAGGGATCTGGGGGGGGGTGTAGAGGCACGGAATTTTGGCGTTGTCGAGGGAAGGGAAATGTTTCTGCACTGCAAATGAAAGAACACTCAAGGGATTCGTGGTCAGTTGAGAAAATGTTTCTGCCTACTACTAAAGATTGCACTTCTTTGGAGGAAACTATGAAATCCAGTGTTGCCGTATCTCTCGTGGGGAAAGAATTACATTGATGGAGGCCGAGACCGTTCACAAAATGGTCAGGGAAAAAATCGTCACAATGGTTTGTAGGAGATCCAGATACGGAAGAAGTCCAATCGATGGACAAATTAAAATCACCAAAAATAAAACTTCACCATAAGCACGTGCACGGAGAACAACAGAGTCGAAACAGGCCTGCAGAGACGATAAATCACTGTTAGGTAGACGGTAGAAACAGCCAATAAAAAATTTAGTAAAATGGTCACTGTTTGGGCAGGAGTTGACGCGAATATGGGTCCAAATAATTTCACAATTGGTCTAGAGATCAGCCCTTCGAGTGGCAGGGTAAGCGAAATTAATGGCCAATAAAACACCACCACCACGGGAACCACGATCACGGCGGAAAATTTGATGAGTGGAAGCGAACGCAAGTTCGTCGTCGGAGATCTTACACTAAGCCATGTTTCAGTTAGGGCGATGATGTTGAAGGAGGAAAGTTCGGTGATATTGGAAGACAGCACTGAAATCTTGTTTTGTAGACTTCTGACGTTCTGGTAGTAGGCGTTACAGATGGGGCCAGGGTTGACGTGTACGTCCCAGGAGAGTAGAACCAGGAGAGCGAGACGTCTCCATGCGGGGGAGAAGCGACCGCGGTTGCCGGGTGACGTATCGGTGCCGGTGGGAAAGCGTCGGTGGAAGATCGGTAGACCGGCTAAGGAGAGACCCTTCCATGAGATTGGCGGATTTCCGCGGAATATCAGACAAAACCTCTCGATCCCGAAAGTATTATTGAAGGGTAGATGATTACTCCCCGTTGGGTGTCGAAAATAAGTCCATGGGTGTAAAATTACCACTGTTACAACTAGAAGCGCAGAGGAGAAAACGCGTTGTACTGCACCGGCGGCCATATTTATATGCCATTTTTGGGCATAAATTGTAATATCCATGACAGAGGTATGTTTTAAAAGTAAGCTATCGGCATTGAGTCATTCTGCGAAACATGTCAATCGACTCCAAACATTACGGACCACCCTAAAATCACCACCGCACGAAATAAATAAGAGCAGCACTGATTTACCTACTGTTTTAGTTAGTACGAAAACCAATGCATTACGAAGTAATAATGAGAGGTAACGGGTGTTTGAAGACTGTTTAGTGACCAGGCGAATAATTTGAGTTTTGGGAGGCCTGAGAGAAGAGAGAGTTCTAAAGTAATTAGGTGAGAATTGCGTAGGGAATATGCAGTAGTTCGCGCCAGAACACGTCGGGGAGAGTTTGGTTGTGTTTGGTTGCTTCGACAACTGTGGTCTTGTGGCACCACGTATGAACCCAACTTGAGCTGATGTTATAAAACACTGTAACACTGATACACATGCCATAAGAATATACTTGCCAGGTTAAGGTAAAAAATTATAAAATGCACTATTATAATCTAAGCTTTCTCGAAAGAGCTTTCTATGTCACTCTGGATGTTCAGTTCATAACTCTTCAACCTAAAAATACGGGCAGAAGAAACGATTCTGGGGTTGAAACCTATAAGGGATCTACCCTACATACACCTGTCCTGACGATGGTTGTGAATATTCCACGCTAATTTTAAGGATACTACAAATTTGCACACCAACGATTACATTTTTATTAGACAACTTTTTCAAAACCGTGAAATATTTCAAAATTACCAAGATATTAAGAACTGACCATAACTCTCCATTACCATTCATTAGAATTATCTTCAATATTCCGTGTTTGTCCAAGAACCACAAAAATAGGGGACCTAAAATAATGACGATTCGTTGTTATCCATTCCACAGGGTACTTAAATTTCCACAGCGGTTTTATTGTGAAGGAAATGATGTTTTGAATAAATATCCAATAATTAAATAAAATTCATAGCAATTAAAGTTAATAATGATTACATTATTATATTTTAAATAACATTATATACTATTTAATCTATATATCGCTTTTAATATTTATCACATGTACAGCATGTATAATTCTCGCATCAAGGTCGCCGGAATCTACCACAGAAATGATATTTCAAAAATATATAGCATCACGAAATTACGAAGGTATACCCAGCATTAGTCATGGAGGGAGCCTGTATCCCATCATTACGTCTTACCTATACCTTCTCCCCTCTACTCTTCTCATTCCACTCATTGTCTCCCCCTTCCCCTCGTTTTAATCTCCCATCGTCCGCCCCTCCTCCCCGTTTCCCTGGACCCCTGGACGATTCCTCCTCTTGCCGCAGATTAATTCCCATCCCCCTCACCCCAACCCTACCCACGTCCACACATTCTCTCTCTCTCCCTCTCTCTCTCTCCCGCTTTCTCCCTCTTTCTCCACTACTCCCTCCTCCACACTCCCCTCTCAACTTTCCCACTTTTAAGCTCGCCCCCTCTCCTCCAACCCCTCTCACGTCTTGCCCCCTCCTATTTTCCCAAGCAGCCGCCCCCTTCCCTCTCTTCCCCTCGGCCCCCGCACCACCCAACATTTCCCTTCCTTTCTTCCCCGACAGCGCGGGCGAAAAACAAACCATAAGTTTGGATTTCACGCCGGGGCCCGTCCCGAGTTATGGCGTCGGCCTCCCGAAGGAAGCCGCGTCGTCCCTCCCTCGTGCAGCCTCCCACTCTCCTCGAGGAAATCGAAAAAAGGCCCCGAGGTTCGACCTGCGCATCCTTCAGCCTTTCCTCTTCACTAATTCTCGGCCGTCTTCGCTCCTTCGACCGAGACCCCCACAGCGTTAGGAATGGACCCATTGACTTGGGCGAGAGCGAGGCCAATCCGACACGGTGGAGATATACACACATCATGGTTTTCTACCTCCAGATCGAAAGTATGAAATATTCCCGGCATCAAAATCTAATGAAATGCCTGATTTTAATGCTGACAGATGGGAGAATTTCGGGCATGTTGGGAGGGGGAATAAAAAGATTATATTTAAGGCATTAGACGATGAAGGATGGGATGCATGCTGATGTGAAGAAAGAAATATTATCGGTAGACATGCACATATAAAAATCTAGATCATTATTACTAACTTTCACATGAACCTATATAAGTCGGTAGATTACCTAATGATACGAATTCTGGAAGCTAATACGGTGAATATCTACTCAGAAGTAGCTGATACTCTGTGAGTTCATGTGAATAGAATATTGACAGACAGCAAGAGAGATTGCTTCACGTTGAAAGACAAAATTTAAGCCTAAGTTTGTTTTACACGAGGTTTCATTGTTAGAAATTCGAACAACCGCAATTAAAAATTTAAGTTTGTAATACAAATAAAAAACGATTAGATTCTTCTGGAATAGAATCAGTTGGCGTCAGAAATCAGAATGCTTCGATCATCTCCAGCGCTACACGACCAAAAATAATCATATGAGGGTAGACTAGGAAAATGTAAAGAAGAAAAATATAAAGTCGTAAGATTGAAGGATATTTCAATCGGAAAAATCTCGATACTGCAAAATATTGACGAAAAATATCACTTAAATAAAAAAATTCAATCACTCCGACCACCCTATTGCCCTGAAAATTTGAAAGTAAATTAAATTCTTTAGTATAGCAACCGAGGAGCTAACTGAGTGGACGAGATCTGGATGCTATAGTTTCATTCACGCAATTTAATTTTTTACTGTTTATTAGTTGCCAATCTCGCCCTTTGTTGAAGGATAATTGCATGTCTGTTTGATATCGGGAGTGAAGGTTCATACCCCTAGTACTCCTTCTTTTTAGAGAAGTTTTTAAACGTTTTGGAGCCTGTGAGTGGCAAAAATCTTTAAAACCGAAAAAGTTGGTAAAATCCTTCGAATACTCCTAACAGGGGTTTAAGTTTTGAGTATGAAATACATTATTGTGCACATTCCCGGATATTAGAATCTAGAGCGTAACGAAAACTTTCTTGCTTCAAATTGAGAGCAACGCAAAAATAGTGTACACACATATATTTCTTCAAATTCATCAAGAGCTATACTTTCCAGAAACAGGCATGAGATCGTTGAAAATCTCTCAGGTTTTCCTTATTTCAAAGGATTGCCAATTTAGACCTTCGATCGCTGACCCTTACCTGTCAACTCCGCATCGGTTTCTTTCCAAGAAGTTACGTTAATCCTGGAGAATTTAATTTGGGTTCATGTCACTTCTAACTCTTCCACGACTTTTAAATGGGAATATTTTGGAATCTAAGTATCTTGAAAATGCGCCTTCCTAAACGATCCAATAATCCGATAACTTCTTTCTAGGCTTTACCGGAAGATGACACACCGGGACATTGCCCTCTCTTCTCTCCCCATAAAGACGTCAAGCCATCCTCATCCTCTTGATAGCCTTGACCTTATGTCACACCGGAAGAAGCCAAATGCGCTTGGGTCGTCCCTCTGAAAAGGCGACTAGCATCAAAGGAAGAAGAGACAGCTCCATCCAAGATGCGGTCAGCGTAGAAGAGAGGATTCTTAGCGAGGGAATCTGTCTTGAGCATTGCCTTCATAAGCATCCGTCTTTCATCTCTCTCTGGCTTTAAATTCTCCTTGGTATAATTCCTCAACGCATCACGACGACTGATTGGAATAACATTAGCGACGGATGCTATGAACTTTTCACCCGAACCGGTTCGTCATTAATTTCATACCCAATCTCGGAGCGTCGAGCTGCTAAGACGTTTATTGACGGTACAAACATCCTCATGAAGGCGGCATTAGAAATTATGGCCTTAATGCTAGCTGGAACACACACCACACCCTCGAAATATTATGCAAGGCTCAGAAGGTTTGATTTCACCAGCACTATCCCAGTTTTTTAGAATGTTCGAGGTAAATATTCACATGCCGACCCTGGTAGCCAGATTGGTTATAAGCAGGCTTAGTGCATAAATAACCAATGTATACTATACTTTTGTAAAGTAACGTGGTAACAAAACATCATGATATATAATTTTTGAGAACCCCAGAATCCGACCTGCTCTGGGGTTTCCATTAGTTATACCGTGAAATTTCAATTTTCACCGAAGAAGTTATCCTTATAATAGAAACTTGCGTGTACATTTACTTAGTAGTCCAAACGTCAAGGGTTTGAATTCTGTCTCCGTTAAGGATACCATACATGTCTTACGATTAGGATTCAGGTCACTCGGTGTGACCCAGCCTTTGCAGGAGAATTATCTAAAAAGCCAAAATGACTACTGCTACGGAAGAGTCATCACTACTTTCTCCTCTACCTAGTAAAACCACTTTTCAGTGTATTATCGTATACCTCCGTCATATCTAGAGAATGTTTTTCCTCTGCCCGCTCTCTTGTATCACTTCCTTCAGGTTAGAAACAAGAATTTATGGACCCCCACAATATTGAAAGACAGAGTGTATCCTTCATCCACTTTAGATACCACTAACCAGACGGAAAAAAAGTCTTTCCATGAAATAAAGAGATAAATGGATTAGCACAACATCTGCAACTTGTGATTCCCGGATATATATTAAGTAAATAGCTAAGTGCAAAGAGTAATAAAATAAAGCAATGTAGTGTATATTAAAACATAACAACCACAAAATACAGGACTGAACTTGGAAACAAATTTCCCTCCGAAACCAAGCAAAATTCACGCATGAAACTCAAAAAGGAAACCATGTAAAGTGGCTGAAGTATTTTCGGAGCAGACGTTAGTATTAATAAAGATGTTCGCGAAATCAAAGTAAACAATATCTCCCTTCACTCGCATTGCTACAACGCCAAAGTAATGTGTCCTTGGCATTTTCTTCATAAAAGCAGTTGATGTATCCAAACACTCGAGATTAACCATATCATCCAATTTTTCGATATAATAAACTCTCAGTAATGGAAGACATTATTGCAGTCCGCTTTGAAAACTGAGAAGTTGGATTCATTATTCCACAGCAAAATAAAGCATCTTTCATCGTGATAAACAGTTCACCAATTTTTGTAGCATATTTTATTAATTTAAACCGCAAACAGTATTAAAACATTTCGACAGCAAACCATAAGTTTTTCAAGGCATTTTCAAGGAAAGGCAAGACACCACCATTTTCAAGGCATCTTCAGATAGTGGTTGTTTTTAAATCCTAGACGCGTGGAAAAAAGCTAGCCTCTGAAATCTTCTGGCTATAAGGCTTACTGGTTACGCAATTATTATCGCAATACGCAATTAATAATGTTAAACGTTCGAAGGCAAAGTGTTAGGAAAACAGTTGAAATTCGGAAAGTACCATTTAGGATTAATAAATTGAAATGTATTTGCTAAACCATCAGATTCAATGCACCAGTGTCATTTTCAAAGGTGTATACACGTGAAAACTACGCTACTGCGTTGAAACCGGACTGTTAACTAGGAAATTTGCTTGGAATAAAACTCACATCAGCGATTCCTTTTAGCATGCGAATTACCTTGGATGGTCTCTGAAAAAACACAATGCACACTTCCAGACTACAATAGTTCTTTATCTCAAAGGATATTTTTCTTGCAAAGTGGCGGCGAACAGTGGAGTGAAAATCTAAACAATGTTTGCACTGCTTTGCACACGAAAAAGAAAAAGCCTCCTAGCGATTGCAACGCTATTCAAGGCTGAACTTTTGTCCAATTTCAGGTTATTTCCAGGAACCTAATTAAGTAAAATAAAGTTCTACGGGGGTTTTCAGTTGCAGTTTGTTATAAGGAGTCCAATATGTTACCTAAAACGTTGAGAATCATGCATAATTGAGCATCTAATAAAACATTTTTGCACGATTACTACCTGATCCCTGGGACTGAGGCATAATTAGAAATGAGTTTTTAATGGGCAATCAAGACTTTTTCATGGAGATGGAGCGAATTTTCACCGCACATTTTACGAAACGCGACTCACCTAAGGCAGAATTGGCATCGCATTTAAACCATTAAATGTATTTTAACCCATAAATATTGCATAATCAAATTATATAACCATCACGGTGAAATGTAATCCGGAAAACCCTAATTGCCAGCAGAGGCAAGTGAACTCACAGCCTAAATGAATCGAATGAGGATTGCCGTTAATGCGGAATAAACTGGAAGAGCTACAGTTGACCCCGGTAGATGTGAATTAAAACAGATTAGCAGGCAAGGGATCTATGGCCATTATATTAATATAGAAATATGAATAACACTGAACTAAAGAGGATGCCGCGTCAATATTTGGGTTTATAATTACTGACAGCAGAAGTGCTCATTTTCCTAGAAGCATTTGCCACGGTACGAAAAGGGGATAACAGAAGCAAAACAAGCGCTAAGCATTCCAACACTGACAACTTGAACTAACTTAATTTTAAATGGCTATAATAAATGCACGGTTGCAGAATTATCGCCAAATTTGTTTTTTTTCCTGATGTTTATCCTCTTACGCAACCGAAAGGCGATCTACACATCATAGATGGAGAAACGAAGTAAGTGAAAATCAACCTAATCTGAGACAACTGGATACAGCCAGGACTAGCTTGGAAATGTTTGACGAACAGTACGGCAGTCTTCCGTCACGTATGCGGCCTTTTAACTTCCATTTATTTCACCACCAAGTTCTTACGTCCAGCATTTGTTCATCACAATATAATTCGAAGACACTAAAACTCTGTCAGAAGTTCTGTTAATGGTCCACCGTATACCATCAAACAGATGCGGAAGATGGTTCGAAAAAGAGTTCGCGTCACAATAGTCCTCGCTCACGCACAGAAAAAGACTCCGCAGTAAAAAAAATACCATAAAGTTTATAGGTTCTCGTTACCGCACGATTCACTGCGACAATGGAGATATACCCTTCTAAACTGCCCATCCGTTCTAATTACGCAAAGTGAGTCGAATTAGATGAAAAAAGAATTCTGCCGTCAAGTTTAATTCCTGGCCTTTTAAACAAAGGAAGTCAAATAAAATAACAATCCTGCGCTGTAAAAGACCGAACAAAAACTCCGGAAACGAGTTTCGCCAAGTACAAGAGCGAGAAGTTACGGGAGAGGAAGGGCAATAAGAAAAGGCACTTAATTAATAACGAAGGAACATCGCGGTGATGGAAGAGGGCAAGAAGTCCATAATGGCCCCTATTATTAGCGTTCGAGAATTACAGGATGACGAGAATGCGGGATTATGTCCAATAAAAAGCAATTGCGACGCGAGCGGAGAGAGAAAGAGAGAAAGCGACTAAGGAAGGAGTAAAGGTTGCTCAAGAAAAAGCGTTCGTAATTGAGGGGAAAGAGCTTTATTAAAAAAGGGAAGAGATCATAAGATGCCGCGAGCGCTCTGCGGAGGTGCTGACTGGGTCCCCGATCCTCTGGCGTCGTAAATGTGAACTCACCATCAGATTTTACTCTCATTCGATGCATATGCAATGCATCATTCATTAATCACAAGTGCATATGCACATAAATTGAACTCGCAAAATTATAGGCTTTCATAAGCTAAGTGAAATGCCTTTAAGCATCCAACGGTGTTATGAGCACCACATTCTGGTAACCCGAGCGAAAAAAACTAGAAAAATGCATTGGCTTTAATGAGATTTAAAATTTGCCAAAACAATGGCGCCGTTATGAGGGGGAAAAGAGATTTCGCCTTAATCTCACCTTCAAAGTCTTGAAAATGATGAAAGTTTAACCATCATGGGGTGGTGTTAACATCAATGCAATCATTATAACAAGTACTAATCCTGGCTTCAATGGCGATAGGTTCAATAAGGTTCATCCAGACCTGATTTGTAAAACTCTACCGAATATAGTCATTCATAATATGTCTGTCCCTTACAACAGATCGTATTCTGGAAAATTAAGATGCCCATGTAAATAGAACTTAAGGTGTTTGATGAAATTCACGCACACTGAGATTTTAACCGATAATATTACGCTAAGATCTAAGTTCTAATTAATAAAATGTACACAAATTATCACTAAAAATCCGTATATTTTGCAGGGTTTTAATAAATTAGAACAGTTACGTCAAATAATCAACATTCTAAGGGGACAACAGAGCACTCCAAATGATGCTGTCCATTCGACAAAAACGTTCGTATTTGATAAACCTCGCGAAATCTGCCGAGTTATTATAATGAATTAAAAAAAGGGAAGAGATCATAAGCTGTGAACGCTCTGCGGAAGTGCTGACTGGGTAATGAACACCTTTTGATTACGCCTAGGGATTTTACAAGATGAAGTCAGAAACTATTGAGTAATTTAATTCTCTCGATCTTATAAATCCGCAGCGAAACTAAAAGTTGAGTAAATGCATTAGAGAAAGCATTGTTATTTCAACTGAGTTTGAAATGTAAAGAAACTATGCACACAAATGGCCGACTATTATCCATATGTTCAATCAAAAAATACGTACAATCACACAGATGGTTATCTGAAACATCCAAGAAATTATGATACTTATAAATAATTGGCTTGTTTTATCGAATGAGTTCGACAGCTTCGTCAATAGAGGGGGTTGTAGGGGAAATCACTCGGCTAGTTATCGAATCCGTACAACACCGGAGCGATGTAAAACATGTAACTTGTAGATCTATTCTTCTTCTATCAACATAAAAGGTTTTATTTTTTTCTTGTCATATATTTTTAGTTAAAAACCTTCAAAAGGATCGTTTGCATGGACATTCATCATCATCAATTACGATTTCCAGCCACTAGCCGGGTCTGCTTTGCATAGAAGCCTATCCACTCTTTTCTATCCTCCCACTATTTCCCTCCTCTCACTCTTCCCCAATACCCCTTTCTCTTCTCTATGCTCCCTTCCACGGCTTTCAACCATCCAATTTCGTGGTCTTCCTCGTGGTTTACCTTGAATTTCCATTTATTGTATCTTCCTCCGAATTCTGACACTGATATTTTATAATTTCAAATTACATTTCCACATGAAAAGGAATGTGAGTGAAAAAATAATGCTCTTCCACCATTCAAAGGAAAACGCACAGGGTAAAATGTAGATCACATAAAAATAAAGAGCACCACTCAACAAACTTACAACATTTCATGATAGCTTTCCTCTTTCATTGGCGCGGCTATATTACAGCTCCGGGGATAACCTTCGACAACGAGAGCGCATTTGGGCAGGTAAGAGTCTCTCATCGCTTCCAATTATACTTATACAATAAGCGATATTCGCTTGTGAGGCGTCTAAATAAAGATTAAATCGTCATATAAGATTGGGTCGTCGAAGAAGAAGAATACAGGTGACCGGCGACATGACGAGAGTTGAGAGGAGAGAGTCTCCAGTCCATGTCTGGGGAACAATGAGGAAAAGGTTAAGGGCCCCACGGACGACAAGAGTGTACGGCGAGAGGAAAAAGGACCGTAAAGGTGAAGAGGATGATGAGAAGAAGAAGACGGTGGACAAAGGGTAGTGTGGAAGCAAAACGAAAAAAAGGGTTGAGAAGGAGAGGGAGCGAGAGGGAGCCACCGAGAGGAAATTGTAGGAAAGGGACGTTTATTTTCGTCGGATCTGACGTTGCTCCGTGGATACGAAAGGTTGGGTGAATGGGGATCTATTCTCCGCGGCAGGAGGGTGAGTCGATGGAGGGGGGAAAGAGGAGAGGGCGAGGACCGGAACGAGAAAGAAATGAGGGATGAAGTCGTGTCGGAGAGTGAGGGGACGGCTCGGCGCAGGAAGGCAAGGTTCGAAGGTGCCGATGGAAATTCGGAAGGACATGAGGCTGGAGAGGAAATTAGCGCCACCCCACGTTTCCATCCACCTTGTCGTTGTTTTTCCAATGTTTTCGCGCGAGGCAAATGGGTAGGTCAGGAAGGTAGGGAGTTGGGTGAGAAGGTGAAAGGGCCAAGAAAGGGAGGGTGGGGGAACAAGCAAAGGGAAGAGTAGGGAGGAAGTGGGAGGAAGCAAGGAAGGGAGCGTTGGGGAGACGCTGGGGTGGGAAAGAAAAGTAGGAGTCCTGAGACGGAGGACAGCAGCTGAAGAAACGATTTCCTGCGAGAATAAAAACCTATAATTGAGTATACAGTGCAAGGCGGAAATTATGTTTTTTGGAGTTTTCTGGATATTTTCGGACAACCGAGTATTATAAAAAATGAAATAATTCCCAGTGGAGGTTCGTAGTTCAGTCTTCAATATAAAATATTTCGCGCTTTTTAAGAGGGTCGAAAGTCTAACACGTATTTTCTGACGTTCCAAAATTTGTCCTCCAGGGGGAAATTAATATTGTGAGAGCTTAGTAAGGTGTTCCTCCACAAAGTTCCAAGAAATAAGAGTCAACTTTTAAGGTCAAGAGTTGCCATGACATAAATGGAATATTTTGATAATACATAAAAATATCCAGGAAAATCGTGTACTAGGAAAAGCTTGGCAAAAACGAAATCGGTGGATTCTTTATCTCAACATAACTCAATCACGAAGTTTTTAAGCACTCTTAGGCTTTTGGAAATGTGTGAATATTTTAATAAGGAAATCCTCAACGCAAAAATAAAACACAAACTCAAATAAAAACGCAGGCATTCAGAAATAGAGTATGAACTCGACAATGAAAAAGTAACATCACAACGAAGAATAAGAATTACAAAAGACAGAGAATAAATGTAAAAACACTGCTAAGTAAGACCATCTCAAAAATTCTGAAAGTTTCCATTACACGGAAACTACTACTGAAACAATTTTTCCCATGAGTTTAAATTCGAAACGGGCAACTGGAAGAATTACCTCAAACGAAACGCATTCTCTTCGAAGTGGAAAACTGAACCCAAAATGGAGTAATTACGCGCAGTAATGCATTAAATTTTCATTAAAATAAAGTCTAACTTCCCTCCTGTAGGTCAAGAAGTTACTCTTCTGAAAACAGTCCTTAAAATGGAAAATAAATTTCCAGCCTCACAGCAACCACAATTTCTCGCATTGTTGCTATCTTTTATTTTTGCGAACAACAGCCAAGTCTGTATGAACGATTGGACAGCTGAAAACTATTTGGAGATATCGCTTGCAGTTATACAGGATCGCGAAGTAAAAAACGACTTTTTCTCTATAGATAAATAAGCCTTTCTACGATAATTACTAATTTTCCTTCAAAAAATGCAAAGTAGTCACATACCCAGTTAACATTAGTGTATGACGACTCAGTCAAAGCCTTATGGTGTTCTTTGATAATTTAAAAAGTATTAAGGCCCAACGCAATACTCAAAAGATGTCCATGTGAAGAAAGGAAATGCAATTGCCGTCAAACGCAAGTGGGGAAGAGAAAGATCTTACTGAAATATTTCTTCCACGTTATTTCCCTCTGGTGAATGATGGTAAAGTAAGATTCCCACTACCAACATACACTTTAACATTTTCTTGAGGTACATGGGACGAAATGTCACTTATCCATTCCGAAAAACTTAATTTAAAACTTCAACAAAGTGTGAAACAATTACAATCCTTATTCCAATCCAAGTCACCCCTTAATTGTTACGAAGTTTAGAACTAACGTTAAATATTTTAATGTATGCCTACGGAGTAACCATATTTCCTCCATAATTTTCTTTGGCCCCACCATCCAAACCTTTTGATAACTGACCGCACATGCAGAATCCAAGCATCCTCCTTCGCACACTCCTGCGAATATATGACGAAAATGAAACCTTTCCCTCCTTAGGATAAGGACTAAACCCTTGTTAATGCAATCAATCGAAGAGGGCGAGGCTTGGTGGAGAATCAGGTCAATATAATGGAAAGAAATAATTATTTATCCCCTCTCGCGACATATCTTGCTAAAAAAACAGGTTTCGTCAATGTTTCGTTATGTTTGACCCAGAAAATCAGGTGGGAGTTTCCACATGTGTCGTTTTAACCTCTTGAAATTAATAGTTGACAGCACCATTTCTCATTTCAGTACACCAATTCGACTGTTGACTTTTAAAAATGTGGATATAGAAACATTTATATTAAGGAACATTAATACCTTTTAACCCAAGGGCAAGTTTGAGATAACTTCATTTATTGAGGTGTAAATCCGTTGAAATTACTCAGAGTGGGTTCGTAGTAGAGACACTTCAGTAAAACATGTTTTTACGTTGCTTCACCAATAAAATCAATTCTCACGTTTCGTATGCCACTTCCAGACAGAGGAAACAGCAATCGACAAGAGCTGGACGTTGGTGACTTCCATCCCAATTCAAGCTCAACTTTGGTGGTCGAGCAAGAACTTATTTTCCGTCTTGTGACACCATTACCACTAGTAAAACTCGCACAAGCAATTTCACATCGTCGAAAATCCGTTACGCTATGAATTACATCGCCCATTTGGTTGCAGTTGGAAAAAATCAGTCGGAAAACTCGCACGTTGGTACCGGATCTCCCCGCTAGGCGACCAAGCCGCGGTGATGGGCGTGGATCGTATTCTCGCGGGGAGTGACTGTAGCGCGGCGAATGAGAGACGTTTTTCAGGGGACGGGGCGCCACAACACACGCACCCTCCGCGGCGGTCGCCAAGAGACTCATGCTACACGCGCCTCGTTAACGAATCTGGGGCGGGTGGAGGATCTCCACCTGGCAATCGATCATCCGCCGCTTAATTAGCCCGCCTTGGATGGGCCATGTGAGATGGGTGGGAGATGGAAGAAGGATGGCAGCGAGGACGGGAGGAGGAAGGGTGAATCGGGAGGGACAAGGGCGACGAAGGATAAACCCACTCTCTTCAAACACTCACCGGCCCTCTCACTAACACCCCGCGGCGGCAGAAGCGCGTGAGAGACCCGGGAGAAAGTGGGGAATCCGCCGACAAAAAGGCATCCTCCCCCCCAAGGCGGAATCTCCCAACCCCCGCATCATCATCGCCGCCCCGACTCCCTTCAATGTGCAGTTCGTTAATTGCGCGGCAATTTGTCGCCCGGATCCGCTTGATGGCGCCTCAGACGGAGAAGCATTATGACAACGTCGTCCCGCTCCACCCACTCGTTCATCCCCCTCTTTGGTTCGCTCTAATTTGAACTCGGAGGGGGCGGACCGGATTTGGCAATGTGCGACATTAAAGACCAATTTTGGACGCTTTTATACGTCTCCCCACTGGGTGTGGCGGGACACCAAGAAAGGTACCGCATATGGAGGTTATGAGGCTGCGGTCGTGTTCGCGAAGCGTTTAACGGATTAAGTTCACTTATTGTTACTTATCATCGATTCATAACTTATTTAAAATCATAATCTTTTAGTTATTATAATTTTATTTCATTAATATCATTATTACCGATAGTTCCAAGGAAATGAGGCGTTATCAAAGAATGAAGAAATGAAATGGATGAGGAGAATCACCAAACAAGTTGTCTAACGAAGAGATGAAGACGTAGAAGCGGCAAAATAATTAAAAAATATTTCTAAGAAAATGTCTTCGGTTGGACATAATGGCTAAAGTAGGAGGTGAGAAAATTAGTAAGTAGGAGAAATGCAGGTAGCAAAGGATGCGCGAAGGATGTCCTTATGAAGAATGTAACTGAATGAACTGGGCTGTCACCTGCATAGTAGATAGTTGCACAAAACCAATCGTCGGAATATTTGCTACTACAACCCCATGCTTATCCCAGATTCTAGGTTAGTTCAGTAATATCAACTGCGATAGAATGCAACTGCATGACAGGAGCCCTTCATATTAAAAGCAGTCAATTTTTAACTCATCATAGGGATTTGCTTCAAAAACCCTTTTACTCTAACATGATGGTAACCTCCTGTTGTTTACAAAAGTATGATGGAGTTTTACAACATCATATCACAGTGAATATTTTGAGAGAATAAATTGTACAAACACTTAAAATAGCTGAAATGTACAAACTGTGAATTTTAATTCCATAGATCAGTAACGTATTAACAACTTAAAATGTGAATAGGAATATCTCTTGATCGCTGTAAATTTTAGTATTTTCTCAGAGACTCGCACAACCTCTGATTGAAAGAGTTAACATTGCCAAGTAATTCACAGAATGTCAGCAATTAAATGATTTTAATGAGACGAAAATAACGTTTAACAAAAAAGCGAAAGCAGACTTTCTCTACACAAATCATTGCTTCCAATTTTGAGAGGAGAAGGTAGACAGAATTTCCATTTATATAAGGAACCATTTCCGCTTTTAGGAAGAGGTGACTCATTTGGTGGGCACCAGGAAGGACAAGGAATAGAGCTAAAAGGAAATAGAGTGAACTAATTTTTTCAGGATGATAAGGAAGACATATGCCTTTGAATATGGCTCGCTATGCCCAAATGCATTTCATGTGGTTGTTCTCACCTCGTGCGGTCAGTTTCTGTGTGTTCTGATAGTTGGATCACCACCATCCCCGAAAATCGAAATGATGCACTAAATCCTTACTTCTAACATCATTGCACGCAGCACGTGGAAAATATTCCATTTCTTGCCACATAAAATGATCTGTTTCCATCGAAGTATCATTGCGGCGTCTCATGTCAAACTTATTCGAATTAAAACGCAGTTCTCTCTGATTTCTCTTCATAACTTTCTCCCACTTTAATCTATTCATTAGGAGATATGGTAGAGAAGAAAATGAATAACTACCATTAAAACTGAATAATGACAGGTATGGGTCATCAGCCGTCATGAATTCGAGGATTGGTTTTCTGCAGCTCTTAACTCCATTTTCAGGTTACCACTTAGTTCCATCATAATATTTGAATTTTGGCATCCCTCATATTTTGCTTCATGTATTTCAACCTTGGCCCTCGACGGTATTCTAGCATATTCTATCCTTCTTTCATTATTACTTTCAGAAGGCACTTCTGTCTCAATATGTCAGCAAAAACTTTATCTCTCGTCCTTGAAGGAGTTTAAAAAAATGTCTATTACCGTAAACCCTCCATTAATTTTCCTTGATGGTGATTCTCGGTCTATTTTAACTCCATCTTTGTTATAAAACACTGTTTTCCATTTCTTCCATTCGTCTATTTTCCGCTACTGCTATTGTTAAAGATAGAGTGTTTTTTTACTTATTTTGATACGTGCTCATAAAAAGCAACAATCCATCCTTACGGATAAAAAAATGCGATTTAGTGCATTTCAAATTTTGGTCGACAATACAAATGAACTCGTCGGCGAAAAGATTAATTCGCGCTGATTACTGAGTCCTTGATTTCTTTCCCTAAAACACCTTTTGCTCTGCAGAACATCATTGAGAAACTGCACCTCCGATTCAGCTCTGCGCCGCAGATTCACCTCTATCTCCTCCGGGAAATCCGTCCCCGCCCTCCTCGATATTCCCACCCTTTAGTTTTTATCTCGCATCTGCGTCGCACTGACATGTTTTTGCTCCGGTCTGCTCGTTCGTCGGCTACGAGTTTATTCGGTCATTTGCCTCCGCTTCGTCTCGTATCTCTCTTTAATTTTAAATTGCGTCCCCACGATTTTCATGAACTACTAGCATTTTTTTCATCCAGCATACACTCTAATTAATTGATTTCATGTCTCCACTCATGTTTTTGTAATAACAACCACTGTAATTGTCTTCATACTTGTTTTTGTATTATTTTTATACGGAAAAAAGACTTCTGCATCTTTTAATTCCAGATATTCATGTTCGATAAAAAGTAAAAACGACGGATGTTAGTTCTTTGTAATTTATGAGGAGTTTATTAATCTTTGTTATTTTTTAGTGCCACTGTGAAAACAATGATCAATTAAAGATAAAAAAGGAATTAATTTGATCAATGTTTCAAATTTCAAGACACTTTATATCCTAAATCTTCCGCAATAAATAAAAGAACATTACAGGAGGAAGTTCACGATAAAATTTCTCACTAGTCAAAATACTGATTAAATGACGTCAAAAAATAAAGATTTTCTATAAAAATCTCGATGAAATATTTTAGACCAAATATTCCCCAAGAATCTATTTTCGGTAAAACACTAGAGGGCTGAAATTGTATGACAAGGAATGGCTCACACTTGAAGAAGAAAGCCAGAAATAGACACATCCGTAGTTCTTTCTTAGCGGTATTAAGGTGAAATATAATATTACTACCGGTATGGGATTAATGGGTGACTTTTAAGTCCGGTACTCTGCACTACCGATTGATGTTTATGGCAACAAAATACTTTATCCATATACATGAGCAAATCAAAATAACATTTTCACAACTAACTTTAAATCTCAAAATTTCTTTTTTCTGTGTCTTGACATTATGTAACAACGAAAGGTATTCGCATTAGGACGAAAAACTATCTTCAAAATTTTGTATGCTATTACAACGAGAGAAATTGGAATATTTATGACCCATTTAAGACATAATTTTGGCAAATACATTGGTGTTGTCAAGTGGTTTCTATAATAAATTATTGAAAGATAATTACCACAAACATTTATAAAAATCATTATCCCAAAAAAATGGACAAACGTTTTCGCTCATAGAATATTTCCACATCCCTCGCTCCCTAGTTTTCACTATGGTGAAATTTTCTATCTCCTTTATTAATTTTTTCATACATAAATTTTTTTCAATTTCATTCATACATTTTTTTCAAGGATCCACAACTTAAGGACAGAACCCTTATTTTAACACAATAACTCGGGCGTAAAATTAAAAAAAGATTATATTTATGTGGGAATTTTCCAAGCAATTGATTTACCATTGGGAGTACAGGTGAACGAGCGGCCGTGTTGATCGCAAAATTATAGTCCCCAAGTTCCATTCGCTGTATGTCGTCGAGCATGAAGTCCTGGTATTCCGTCGAGTCGGAAACCTCCATAGTCGAACGTTCGAGCGTGTTTGCCGCGTGAGTCGGACTCTGAGATATCGTGTAAACACTACTTAGCTCGCGTCTGGTCGTAAACTTTGCCCCTTGCGCACGGCAGCGCCACAGGTGGAGAAAGAAGGAATAAATCACCGGAGCCCTTAGCATTAAATGCCAACCATTGTCGCCTATTTGTCGATAAACCTCCTCGCCAGGTTAACGGGCGCAGTGCCGCCAATCGTAGAGACTAAACAGCTGGGTCGATAATTCCCTTGACATTCCATGCCAAACGGGCTTATTGTACCTCAAACTGCTGCTTGAAGTCGGCATAGGCATAGGTTTTCTACTAGGGGACTAAGGAAGAATACAAAGGATTATTTCATTTTTTTCACCCCTATGCAAAGTGAATGCATGAAATCAAAACGAGAAGGAAAAAGCATGGGGTTTGTGACTTCTCTCTCTAAAGATCGCGCCCGTCAGGTGATAAACCACAGATTTCGGAGAGTTAATGGTATTGTGTTTTTTTGTTCACTCCAATCGTCTTTGAACATACTCAAGGAGTAAAAGATAAAATAAAGTTTTCGAAAAAAAAACAAAATTTCTAATATGGAAGTTTAAATATATTTAATAACTTCGGCATCGGGATAAGTTTCGTTATATTAGTGCATTCATTCCATATAAATATTAATCAAGTCAGAAAGCTTGCTTCATCTGAAAAGTGTTTTTTTATCAAATTCTATTCGGATATTTTAAAAGGGACTGTTTCCTCGCAAAATTGTACTTCAACAACGATACCCCATGAAGGGAGGAAAAAACTTCCATTTTTAGCATAATTAATATTAATTTGAGTGGCTTACGAATGAGGAAATTACAGTTGGTGATGCAGAGTAATAATGCTTAGACCGGCTATTGCATCATAGATGCCCTCAGAACTGAAGGATTTCATTTGTACAGAGGAAGTTAAGAAAAATTGAATGAAAAATCTTAAGTTGAGAAACATTTAAAAAATAACCATGTGTCTGCTACCCGCATGAAAGCCGACAATAGTAAAAACGAGTGATAGTTGATAACTGCTAAACGACTGATGACTAGCGATAGAGCCAGTTTCATTGTTACAGTATTTCCTGAAGCTATCTATCTTTTTATTAACATTTTTGCCGACTGAAATTAAATTGAAAGAATCAAAAAATTTACATCGTGCTAATATGAATAAAGCTGTCATTGATGGAATTTTCGCGAAACGAAAATCTGACTTCAATGTTCATAACAGGAGTCCAAGAACATCTCATTCCACTCCACCTCTCTATCAAATAAAATTTTCTGAAAACAATACAATGCTTTGTATGCCATAAAAGTGCATCTTACTTTGCAGAAGGCAAAACCTCCGGCCGCTGTGAGAATAGCTAAACTGCAGGAATAGTTCCAAGGAACTAAAACGTAGCGAAGTTTGATACTTTACTCATTGCTATCTTCAAGACAAATGAGTTTCAAAAGCTGTTAACTGTATCCTAGCATTGAGTATATTCATTGGAATTCACCATCCTTCCTTTCTGTTCCTTATTTTTTAGCCAAAAAGTGATATTCAACACTTCCCGCAGTCAGAATTTTTTGTCCCCAATACATTCGTTTATGGAGAACGATGAACTTTGAGGCTCATGAATGAGGGAACGACGAAGATAGGCTTTGATGTGCAAATTTATTTAAGCCACATCCGACTTCATTTTTGCGAGCAATCTCGAAAGGAAAATTCGTACATAAGCGCCAGGACAGGGATTTTGGAACGTCAGGCATCCATTTTAGCCCAAAAAAACGAACCCTCCCTCTTTTTCCTCCCTATTTGACACCAAGCGCACCATTCCCCCACCGCGCTTTCTTGCATCATCAAGTCCTGACAGACGAAATTATCTTAGGTGGCATAGCCAATATTCAGGCCCTCCGAGGGATGGGAAGCGTCCCCAGGGTATATCCGCGGCAAACTTAACCACTTACCATTTTATTTTGAGGAAAGCCCTTTATGGGCGCGATGGACCTCAGGGGATGAACCAGGGACGAAGTGAGGACAGAGCTCTCCCCTTGATGTCCGGCGGAGTCGCTAAGTGACACGAGGGATTAGCGAAAAATGATAAAACCGCACGCATCAGGACCAACACGAGAGATTTTTGAGAGACCATGGTGAACTCGCGTCATTCAATTGATTCGGATTAATGTTGTCAACTCTGTCCTTTCATCGTTTCATGTAAAACGTTCTGTTCATTAAGGTCTTTTTTCAGGGTCACAAAATGGACCCTCTATTAGGTATGGCTTCCAAATACAACGGGAAATTAGTTTTCGCATGGTCATGGGGTCCTTCTGGACATACTCTCGGCAAAATGAGTTTTGAAAACAAAATTTCTATCGAGCGTGTAACGCGCGTGAAGCTACATAAAAATGGATGTACGAGGGTCACCTTCCGTCTACCTTAGGACCATGTCAATTTGATTCCTTCACATACTCTTCGGCAAGCTGATGATTGGTCTGGGGAAGGTCCGGCATCTCAGGCGGGCACAAATTATTTCTTGTCGACGATAAAAAACACATTTCCCTATTCTGCCTAATTAGAGATTGATTCATTCACGTCATCTACATGTGCCGCCGTACAAGTTTCAAGGCCAAAACTAATCAGACAGTCATGAAAAAGGAAGAGGAGAAAAAAAGGGAATCAGAAGATAGGATTAAGGAGAAGTCATTATCAGCAGTCATCAAACAGAATATTGGTTTGCTGCAGATCTCACTCATACTTCCTCCAACAAGGAAGGTGGAAGACCCGAGAAACCTTTATCCATCAGATACGCCGGGAAAATCTGAGATCCTTCATTCCTCCAACAGCTTCACTCTCGAGGGACCCGGGTTCGAGTTCAGATCAAGGAGAATGATTTTTGGTCGTTGACATTTCACACTCGTGTACCCCCTGAGGGTTACACTGTACAGATAAGAGCGTGACTAGTCCTAGTAGCCTCAAAATCTTTGAAAAAGAGCGAATAACGTATTGTGTTCCAAGTTTGGCTTTAACCTTGCGGACTGCGGCGCAAAGCGCGCTCATGAGATTGCTTCATTTATGTTAAGTACGGCAGCCTTGAGTTTCTTATTCCTTAAAAATGCTACAAAAAATCAAAATGGACGTAGAGCGCCACGGTAGCCTAGCCACCCAAATCTTTTAAAAATATTGAGGGATTCGGAATCGAGTCCTGATCGAGATGAATGATTTTTTTCTCCGTAAAATTTCGCAGACTCCTGTGTAATTTTTCACAGTGAGCTTTTTAATAATTTTCCCGATGCATTACATTCTTAATATCACTTTGTGATAAAAGTAATCTTTAAAACGTTCACTTCGTGGAAATTATCCAACTTCTCATACATCTTCAACAGCTTCTTCTCACAACTTTCAGTCATTCTTCAGGGTCACAAGGGTGTTGATAGCCACGGACATATTATCAAAAATTTCAACAATAGCAGGTCAAAAATGTACGTTGAAGGAGAGAGATAAAAACCTGGATATCCGAAATCCCAAACTGAACGCACGCATAGTTTTGATACTTCGTTGTTATTCGTTCAATCAACCCTCCATTCTTTGATGTTCAAGTTTGTCTCAAATAATGAAATTGGTCCCTTGCAACATTTTTCTCAGTTATTTCACATTAATATCTGTCCCTAGATCTTCAATACAGGGTCTTCGTTAGCGTTTCGTCCTCTATTATACATTGCAGATTCGCAGCACCACAAAACATGTCCTGAACGCCAGGTACTTCTTTTCGGTACAGTGATCTGTATGACCCTTTCCTCTTCTACTCTCCTCAACACTTTCGCACATGTTATTTAATTTTTTATATTTTCAGAATTATTCAATCAGGATGTCCGCCGTATTCTGAATGTTTGAGTATTAAAAAGCTAGTATCCATCCGGGAGTTCGTTGAAAGTCTTTACCCATAGCAAACTGACAAGTTTCCGTACAACGCCTTTTCAACGCCTGACCGTTAAATCCTCACCTCTCGATACCTCAATTCTAAAATATGATCATTTCGCTGAAATCACTGGCAGACATATTTTATTCAAGACTTTCAAAATAATAAATCTTATCGTTAGCCATTTTATTGCATGTTTTTTAAATCGACCGCCATTAACTCGAAAGAATGTTTACCGATGAATTATCCGCAATTATGAAAATAATGAAGGAGTATCGACGAAAACCCATCACCAGCAACCAGAAATGAAGGAGAGTAAATATTAAGAAGAATCTGGAATACCTGGAAATATTTCTGAAAATCTTTCTGATGCACAGTACTTTATAGCATCCATTTGTGTGCAATGAATGAGTCGTTAAGAAAGCTAATTTATTTGAATCATTTCCCTCACAATTGGCTCACTTAACTTAGGAGTAAACCACGTAGCTTAAAAAGATGCTTGGTTCAAAAATCAAGAAGAATTTTAAAGTCTGTCGGAAACACCGGTAATAAAAAGCTTTTCTTGATCATTGAAATTATTTGCTTACTTACGAAAAAGTGTAGCAATGGAAAATTTCGCTGAATAATGTCACAATTCATGAAAATGGCTAAAAATTGAGCTTTGCATTCCACTGAATTAATTATTCATTGATATTTAAGACTGGAATTTAAAATTAGTTAAAAGCCAATAACATTAACAAAAAATTCAGGTTGAAAACTAATATTAAGTAAATTATCGATGAATCCTCACTTCTAAAGGCCTTGAGAAATAAGCTACGAAAATATACTTAATAGTTATCCCCATGGAGTTCTCTTGAAGCGATGAGATATAGAACACACACAAATACAAACGATCTGGTCATCGTGAGGCACATCTCTCTACTGTAGATTGCTTTCAAGTATCAGAGCGCATATTTGATTCAACATCAGTGAGACATACTTAATTCATTAATACTGGAGTAATTTTCGTAAACTTGCGATTTCAGACTGTAAAAATATTGTCATTTATACTTCCAATTGACTTTCATATTTTACGTTGCTGTATTTAAGCCGATCGAACAGAAGTACATTCCTGGTTCCTAAACGGGATGAGTTTGAGCTCATCCATCTCATAAGTTAGAGCCATTATTTCACCACGAATTATATCCATTAAGGTCATCGTCAAATCTCTGCCTGATTGGTAAATGCAGAGGATTCCCCCTTACTTCCTCTCACTGCTGCCGCCCATTTTTTACGTTTATGTACACATTAATTCAACACATGTCTTCCGCCTATGCCATCATGTTTATGTTCATGCATGCATAAAACCATTCGTGTGACGAACCGTTTTCAATGCTTTATCTTAATGCTAACAATATCTTTTCCATAATTCAAATCACTCACGGCAAGATAGCTCTCGACCAGCGCGTAGTACATTTATGCTAAATAGTAAAGAGTCAGCATGAATAGGAAAGTGCCATTTGCCGTCAGTTGTTTTCAGAGTTACTGCATAAGAGATATCTTGAGATGCACAAAATAGTAAAAATAATACCGCTCTCAAGTGAAAGCTGAATTCAAACTGAAAAGTGACATTAATTCTTAAAGCACGTAAAACGATACCCGATTCACTAAATATGATGAAAAACACGGAAAAGTAGCACTTCATATGCACTCAACATTGCAATGCACGTACCTAATATACAAAAACTCCTGTCATCAGAAGAGTTTCATCGGCTTGAAGATACAATTTATCCAACCGTCGGCATGCAACGCAGCCCCAGATAGAAATTAAGCCTCAAGGCCTGCTCTCGTGAAGATAGACTGTAATGAGAGAGCGATCATCTCCATCGTTTTATACGATGACGAGCCCCACACTTGACAGTACTCCAGTTTTAGTGAGCCGTATACTCTCAAGGAGGCTTGGTTTTTTTTCTTTTTTTTGTCAAGTGAAAACCTGCCCGTAAATTACCCGCCTCCGCCGCTCCTCGAAGCGAGGAACAACAACAGCGGGGGAAGTGCATTCATCATCAAACCTAATAATGGCCGGAGACAAGCCAAGGACTCCACGGAGAGCGCGCCGCGCTCAGCCTCTCTCGGCCGCCGGCGGGTGCAGTCGAAATCACCGCGATCCGTATGTGCCGCTCCCGGCCGGTCGGCGTAATTCAATCCCGACCGCTGCCGGATGCTTGGAGAGTGCCGCAGCCGCCACCGGCGCCGCGGGCGGATGGGATGTGGACGAGGGGAAATGGGGGAGAAGGGAGGGTTGTGTTCCGAGCGTGCTGCTTTTAATCACCATAGGAACCGCACGCCTGGGTATCGTGTTTAAAAAGGGGGTCGAATGACTGACTAATTGCGTGCACACGGGTGTGGAGCGGGGGGAGGGAGGGGAGGAGGAAGGCCGCGCGTTCGCCCGCGTCCAAACCATTCGCGCGGGCGTGTTACGGAGCAAGCAAGACGCAAAGGGACACAGAATAGACGAGGGGGATAACACAACACGGTTGGCGCTGTCGTCACTTTTTTCATTGTTATTTTATTTGTTCCACTTGGAAAATACAGGGACGAGGGGAAAACTGTACCAAAGGGATGAAATTGGAAGGATTTACATTGTAATTTTCTTTCGATTGCTTTTGGGTTTCGGAAAATTATCGGATATTTTTACAAGCGCTTCCACGAGGCCATGGGAAGGGCGGGAAAAATACTTCCAAACGCTGTAATATGCGCCCATCAAATTATTTCCTCTCTGCGGTCACATAACAAAGGCTCCCGCGGATTGGGCTCCAATGATTGTTAAAAACGTAGTGGTCCAAAACCCCACACATTTTGCCTTTCATACAAATTATCTATGGTGGAAAAATGATCTGAGAGACTTCTAAACTAGCAAAATAAAGTTCTTTGGTATAGATTTTTTATATTATGGAAAAATAAACATCCCATCCATTAACTTTTTTTGAAACTCGTACATTTCAGCAAAACTAAATGCCTGCACTATCTCAGGGTTTACTCTACATCTGCAAAGCAAAGGATCAATTGGTGCGAAAGGACCTATCTATATAACCTGTAGGGCGAACTTGAACAAAGTGGCATTGTGAAATCACAGAAATTACCTTAGAGAGAAAATTAAATATTGAACAAAATGCATAAAAATTCTACACCTGTTAAACATATAGATCTTTCTTCGAAATATTCTTTTTTACCGAAGTGAATGAAAAGAAAACAACCCTGGGAGACGGAGGGAATGTAAGCTAAGGGAATTAGGGTACTGAAATGGAAGGGGAAAGGCGAGGGACGAGCACTCCCGGGGGGATTTTCAATTTGTTCTTCGGCTGTGACTACCGCGTCCGCCGAGGGCGCGACACTACGCCCACCGGTAGAGGGCGCTGGAAGAACCCGACCGCCGTCGGGCACATCTCCTCTTCTCCCTCTCCCCCACATCTTCCTCCGCCTCCTCGGTCGTCCGGCCGGAATAATCCTTTTACGACGGCCTCAAGAGGTCATTACGAATCCGCGGGACGCGCGCAGAGGAGACCGCGGAGGATAGGAGCGACGGCCGAAACGGTAGAGGCGAACGAAAAAATGGAAGACTGACGCAAAGCGCACGCCACGTCATGCCAAGCGAACGAAACAGCTTTCATTCCTCTCATTTCTGTCCCCGCCGGCGGAAGGGTTAACTCGGCGGCAAATTACCTCAGGGAGATCCGTCACGGCGTATTTACCCGAGTGGCCAGTTTCCGGGGACGTGTGTTCGTGTGTGTGTCTTGTGAACGCCGCAGCACAATGGGATGTATGCGGCGGCAAGTGGTGGGACGATGAGGGACGAAGAGTGGGCGACAGGGCAATCGATTTAACATTGACTATAGTCGAGATTTTGGTCGCTAACTTCAGCAATCGTGAGCGTTTCATCGCGACGAGAAATGAGAGGAGAAATTTTAAAACATGCCTCACCAATAATAATTCTGGGTTAATAATAAAAATAATCGAACCCTCTAGTTTTGTATTTTTCCGGAAGTAAAGACTACGGAAAGAAAACTCCGCTGCTACTAACCTACCACTGCTACTGCTGCTGCTAACCTAACCACTAGGACTACTTACACATTTTCAGCGGCAATTTCATGCCTACTGAAGATGTGACAAAATTATTCACAAATATTGATCTTATTATTTAGATATATAACACATAAATTGATCCAAGATATCACATATATATATAATATCACATATATTATATATGTGATATATATATGTGATATATTTATATGTGATATATAGTTTCTATCACTGATGAAGGTTCGGGCGACCCACCGAAAATTTTAAACTTGTGAGTTTGCTTTTTATGTTTAATGTTTAGTGTCACCCTGTGACGAAGTTTTATATTGTTTGCCACGTTCGTGGAATCTTCGCAAGAACTTATATATATATATATATATATATATATATATATATATATATATATATATATATATATATATATATTATATATATATAAATATGCACTTAGGATCACTTAAGTGACGAATATATAAAAGTTTGCCAGAGGAAGGCAGACGACAAACACAGAAAACAAAAAAATGATGAACACACTTACAAAGTTTCTTGATATTTCGGTGCCACTAGCACCTTGGTCGCAAGAGCGAAGACTGAGAAGGAAGGGAGGACTGAGGCGGTAGGAAGGGAGGACTGAGGCGGAAGGAAGGGAGGGAGGGGAGGGACAGGGGAAGGGGAGGAGGGGGAGGGAGAGGAAAGGTGGGGGCGGGAGGCGGGAAGTGGAAGAAATTCGAAAGGAAGAAGTAGTATGGGCAGAGGTGATAGAAGAAGTTAGTGGGATTTATTGAGTCCTGGCGGAGAGAAAGCCTGGAATAAGTAAATGCAAGAGGACTCAAGATCTTTGATTTGGAGTGGGGAGGAGGAAGGGGGAAGGGAGGCGAGAATGCCAACCTTAAAAATATTATTAAAGGTGGAGTTGTGGGAAGAAACATGGGTGGCAACAGGGAGGGAAACAGAAATAGAAGGTGGTTCATTACAACTGGAGCGGTGGCCATTCATGCGGATGTTAAGGGGAGTGGTCGTCAAACCGATGTAAAAACTAGGGCATAATTGGCAAAGAAGGATATAGACAACATTATGGGAAACGCAGGAGAGTGAGGGGACGGAAGGAAGATGAGCGGCAAGGAATTTATCAGGCAGAGGCTGGGTGAGAAGGATGCCACAAGTTTTGCAACGTGGGCGATTGCACGGCGTCGGAAGGGACTTAGTAGGTCGGGAGATTGATTTGGAAAGAGGTTTAGTGATTTTAAAGAGGGTGGAGAGGTTGGGAGGGCGTCTAAAGGTGAGAGAAGGACAGCGGGGGAAAATTTTGGAAGTGGTTAGGTTGTCAGAGAGGATGGGGTAGAGGTTTTTGATTAAGCGACGGATGGAGTGAGCTCCAGGGAAATAGGTGGTGCAGAAGGAGATTTGATCATGAGGAAACATATATATATATATATATATATATATATATATATGAGAGAGAGAGAGAGAGCCATTATTTTATAAATAACCCATGATGTCATAGGAATTTGTAACATGATAACATGAATTTAGGAACTAAGTCAGCTCTATGAAAACTAAACAAAATGTTCACCTGCCAAGGATAAAAGTCAGAAGTAGTAAGAAGAAGCAAGAAGTAGCAGAAGTAGACAACTTATCATCTACTAACCCACTGAGACATCATATAAGCTCGTTAATTGGTTAATGAATTTTCCTCCAATTAAAGGTCTTCTTTCCTCAACCTATCCGACCTATCGTCACATATAATCATGGCAATTTTTCAGCATTATTTCTCCCAGAATTCAACTCAATGGTAAGATTTTGAAATTCAATTTCTTTGCACCGGTTACTCAGGGTTCCAACATTATAAAGGCAAATATATTGTATAAAGAGAAATAAATAACTCCTTATTAACATTTTTAACTATCCTGACCAAGGAAAGACGGGAAATTATTTTGAGATTCTCAAGTTTCGAGTCTGACCTCATTTATATGGAAACAGTTTCCGGGCAGTGTTTGATGAAGACAACACTACGATACGCATGATGTGAAAGCATAATTAACCCGGTTGAAGAATTAAATAACGAGTTGCATTCATCCACCTTTCCAACTCTCTCAAAAGCTTTTTGAAAATAACCACACAGCAGTAGGAAAGTCGATCACATCCCGAAAGCCTCATGGTTTCAAGAAATATGAAAATGATCTAATTAAGTAACAAAAAGTCACCTCACCTATACATTTGGATGATTCAAAAAGTTTATGACCATGAAGAGAAAGAAAGAATTAAAGAAAAAAGATTAAGTGTCATTTAGCTTCAGCACAGTGAGCTCAAATGTCAGCCGTTTACGTCACCTTCATTCCACATGAAAAGTTGTTCCGCATCAAAATGAAGATATTGCGCGCCCGAGCTTCTATCATATTTCATTTCGTTTTTACCCAGTGGGACACATCGCAAATTCTACAAGGGAGCACTAAATTTCAAAGATACTTTAGATAGCATCACAGTCGAAAAGTTGGTAGAAGGGTGGAAAAAGGGTGGAAAATTATTCATCGCTCTCGTTCTTTCTGACATGACGTTGGTCAATCTGGATTGAATGGCCTCTCCAACGCATGGGGTCCATTAATGAAAGTGCTTCAATCTGCAATCTTTATACGTGGGCACGGTCCCGAAGCGTAAGCTCAATCATCCATTCAAGGAAGGGAAGGTTAAATTTCCGTCACAATTTTCTTCCACTCTGCTTTATCCTTGGATTAGCATACCCTACTCTCTCAGCCTATTTTACAATAATGTACATTTCTTACACATACATTCCAAAATACTCCTTTTTAATGTATACTTCTTGTCTTAAAAGCTCTCCACAAAGAGGCCCACTCATCTGACGTCTGAGTATATAATGCAGTTTGGTCACTGACCGTCCCTTTACGCAGAACCAGGAGTGTGCGCAGCCAATTTTAGCCGCCCGCTGTGGATCAGGCGCTGCTTCAAAGCCCCTCACTCAGGCAAGGATGCAGTAGCTTCACCATATCCCGCCACCCACACTTAAGTCCAGTCTGCAGACCTGTATGGCACGTGAAGGCGTAGGTAAGGGTTGGGTGCACTTTGAGGGCCAGTCAATACGAGCCTTACACTACGGCGTAAAAGACCTCGACGGCAGCTGGAAAGCTTGAAGGGATGTTCCATAAGACAGATAAAATGGAGGATTGCCAAGAGAAGACCTTCTATATAAGAGTATATAAGCATGGATCCATCATAAATACGATGATTTCTCCACCATTTACACTCATGACTTGCTCCCAAATCCATTAATCTATGCAAAATATTCAATCAATAGTAATAAATCAACGTTGTACATTTCATTTCTACAATCGGAGAATGCTGTACGCATTATTTTTTACCTATTCGTCCCCATTACCTCCCCCTTGTCCACATTAAATTTTCAAGTATATCATTAAGACAGGGTGGAAAAAATATCTCTTAGTTTACGACAAAAAAGTCGCAAATAATTTGGAAAAATCTTCAAAAAGTCCGAGGTATATTCGCATATAGAAAAATTTAAACTGTGCTATAAATTAGAGATAATAACGGTTTTTTGAATTTATGAGTTTTTATGACGTTCTTGGGATGAAAATATGCTGCAAAATTTTCAAATTATTTCATGGATATTTTGAATGACGCAGCAGTTTATGACTATTACTCTAGGGAAAGTAATAATTTTTCAGTGCAAATCATTTTTATTCTTATCGTAACTCATAAATCCCTCAAAATGTTTTGGTTAGCGTAGAGGAAATAAATACAACAATTTTAGATAACCAACTTCATATTATAAATCACATTAGCAGTTTATAGCATGATGTTAGAAATTCTTATTCATTTTCAGTTGCACTCCCTCGACATACCGCGTCATGTGACGATAGCAGAAATGATTCACCTCGAGAAATGACTTTAATCATATATGAAGTAATAATGAATTAAGGCAAAAATAGGAGAAACATCAATATATATCACAGCATAGACACTTACTCAAGTACTGTACTCCAGTAATAGACAAACAAATCTTCCCCCAAGTAATAGACAAAATACAAATTGAGAACGCGATTCTCTGCCATTAATAACGAATATGAGTTTTTAACGGCATAATATTCCGACCAATAAAGTAACAAGCAGCAGAAAAACCATGATAAATTAAATTAAGTGCTCCATAAAAACAGCATCACAAGTTATTTCCATGGCTGGGTGCCCACGAAAGAAAAAAAAGTCTGCTCTTTGGAGCTGCATTTCCAAGAATTAAAGATACAGAAAAAATGAAAAACGCAGAAATGAGCAGAGAATTTCCCATTTCATAATTTAATGAGACCCTCACTTAAAAGCAATTTGGTAAGATATTTTACTAGGAAAGAACGAGCCAATAGGGTAAGAATACGGTTGTAATATCGAATCTCAAAATAAGAAGTCACGCCACATACACAAACAATCGCATGTCATACGATCATAAGACCAATAATATATATTTAGAACTTAGAAGGTATTCACAACAATTAATTTGGAACCAAAACCATTTCAACTTCATTACCTCTATGAGATTAGGTGTAATGATGGCGTTCATCTCAGACGGTAGTATTTATCTCTATAACACAGCAGTAATTATCTCTTAGGGTTCATCTCATAGAGAAGTGTTTTAAGACTATTCCTGAAAACAAAAGGTCCGAACGCATAAATGTAATGAAACGGAAACATGTGATAGCTTGAAATTCAATTAGAGAACATTAGTAATAGCAGTATTATTAAAACTCTGAATTTATAATTTTTCAAATAATTTGGAGCCAGAGCCATTCCAATCCCATTATCTATATGAGATAGGATGTTATGATAAAGTTTATCTCAGACGATAACATGTATCTCCACTCTCATTTTTGTAATTCTCCCTCAGAACTCATCACAAATGGATATGTTTAAAATTATCCTTTAGAAAGGAAATGCACCATCTCCTTTCCAGAAAAGGCTTAAAAATCTTAGCTTAAACCTAAGCACAATCTCAAGAAAGGCTATGATTCATGGCAAGAATTCTATGAGATAGCATACTTTCCTTGAAAGAGCTTCCATTACTCCTTAAATGCCTCATTTAATGATTCCATTGTAATTCAGCAGCGGACATACATTGCATCAGGAAGCATTCAATTGGAATGTTCACTTAGTAAACGAGCAACTGAATTGAGTAACAGTATGTTTTGCAACGGAGGTGAAACTGAAGTTAGAAATATTAAAACAGTCTCGTGCTATGGAATAATGCTGGGAAGGATGAGTAGCTAAAACTGATCACAGACCTTCAAGGAGGATTGCGGTAACCGCAACACAAATGAAACGCTAGGCCACATAATGCTCAACTCATAGCAGACCTCTAAAACTACCACAGGGGTACACATCAAGTCTAGCGAGTAATTTAATCCACCAGCTAACCAGCAGTTGTCCAGTATTGTTGGGGAAATGATGCTGTTGTCATGATGTTCTCTATTCTTGAATAGTCACTGAACAGAATTACTTAGGCCGCAGAAATGGAGGATAGTTACACGGGAGAGAAGGGTCATTTACCTCCTCTGAGGTGGAAGAGTAATGCAAACTAATTACGAAAACCACAACAATTCCTAGCAATTATCGCCACGGCTGGGTTACATTCGAGAGTTAACAAAGTTGGTTTTAAATGTATTTCAAAGCATCTTAAAATCGTAAGTGCTCTTTACTCGAGTTCATTTAATCTAGTCCTACTATTTGAATTCACTTTTGCAGTAATGTAGCCAAGAGCGTGCTAATGCCTACTGCCGGTCATGATCTTAAAAGTTAACCCCGAAAAAGGCTATAATCGGGATACAAAGGTAAGCACGTATGAGGGAGAAAAGTTACCACCATTTGTCACGAATAGAGTTCAGATACTATCTCCGAATTGGAGAAACGCTCTTGACATGGTTTACATTCAGGTTTCTGTACATAATACAATGTGCATACACTGAGTTTACTGTGCTCACACGTCATTTTAGGAATTGATAAAGAGTTCTCATATTCGTAGGCAGAAATATATACCAGCAGTAAATTTGAAAAATTTCCTAGCTAGGAGTCACATTTAGAGACCATTCCATTTTTGCTTTTCCATCCCAGTCGTAAAGAAGTTGAGAGCCTTTCCTAAATATGCTAAAAATCAAGCGGAAAAATGGACTAGATAATACTGATCCACCACAAGAAACGAAAGAGATTGATCAAAATATTAATCTTTTTAAAATTCATCGCTTGAGATGAACTTTTTGACTTCCAGCTATGAGCAATGATAGGAAAAACAAGATCATGTTCTCCGTAAATATTAATACCTGAAAGAAGTGGCAAAGAGCTCTGAAGCAATCCTAAAATATTTCTTCAGATAACTCCTACATTTCGCAACGCTCCATTTACCTCACGGTAGCGTAGGTTTCCCTTTCCAATACCCTATGCATGGAGGGGATATAATTCCCATCGGGACCGGCACTATCTCCGAAGCAGATAACATGATCAATGACAAGAGATGAAAAACGAGAGCGGGCCAAAAACAGAAAAAAAGACGGGACCTCCCACTGCTATTTCATCCGGTGCGGCAAACCTCCCGTTCAAATACTTTCACGGGAAGGAGAGAAATATAAAAAAATCATCACGAGAAATGCTCTGCAATTTAGCGCGAAAGCTCCGCGGAAGACACCTCGGGGAGAGAAGGTGACAAAATAAAACGGAAAAACAAAGACGGAGACATAGTATCAAAAAATGCCGAGAATGATTCATGGGTGGGAGGATGCGAAGGAGAGAAGTTCATTATAGCCTCGTGGCGACGACGTCAGAAAATCCATTTCTCACCCTCGCTATACCACTTACCTCCACTATCTTTCGCCGGCCTTTCCTTAACGCGATGTTCTCCTGTTTTTACGACTCCGTGAAACGAAATTTCATAGGCCGGGAAGCTTTCGGGCAAGGCTCATTACACGCAGTACAGCGGGCATTGTGCGCGCTCTCTCTCTTTCTCAGCATGGGATGACGAATGCAAAATACCACTCATCTCTTGTTCTCGCTCCACTTGGGGGAACAAAACGGTAATGAACGGCAAAGCTTCATCCTCATCCCATCTCCCATGCGCCAACGCCGTGAATGCGTTCCGACATCTCACAGTTAACCTTTCTTCCTCCGAGATGATAACTCTTTATGGCTTCAGGAAACCCATTCCGTGCACAAACGAACGCCTACAAAATTTGGAATTTCAACATCTCTATGAAAAACAGTACCCCAAGCCGGGTCATGTTTAGAGCGCCGATTAAGCACTGGGTTTTGCTTAATTCATAATCCGTAGACCGAGAAGACGCCATCAATTTACGTGAGCAGAGGTCTCGTGTGGGAAGCACTAGTATGCAATCAAACTGTATCACAGTAGCAAAAGTAATCCTACTCAATATACACTTTCAACGCATTTTAGAAATTGATCGTTCCGAGTGACATACAGCGGCAAACGCCTTTTATTAGTATAAAAATGCCCTTAAAGGTTAGCCTTAAAAGAAGGGGAATCTTAAGCCCATATTTTTCTTGTGGCCTGATACTTGTAATGCATTCGCGGCTTTGTTCCATTAGACATTTCTGAAATTATATAAAAAAGCATGCATATAGAACAAACAATTCCCTAATTTTTTCCCTTGATTCCCTTTTTGGGGATATGATTTGACAAAAGTATATTCCTATTCTTATATTCAAATATTATACAAAATAGTGACACCCATGTTATTCATCTAGCTGTTGTATAAGAACACAAGGTCTTTGAATTTCCTGACCCATTAATCGTCTTTATTATAACCAAGCGTTTAAGTCAAAAATACGGAATCACACTAGCTACCCATCGATGTCAACAATTGTCCTTTATGCCTGTGATTGACCAAAAATTCCAACATCGACCATGATGCTCTTTTTAATTATCTAATTTTAGTAGATGTTAATTCACGACTTATGACTCACCGCAAGTCACTTGTGAATTTCGTATGGATGTTTTTCCCGTTCACGGTATCATACTGGTTTGTCATAGCAAGGCAATTATGAAGAACTTATTAGCCAGCTGAAGAAATTCTCACGGAGAAGGTTAGGTGTGCCGTCCCAAATGCCAAAGGTGCGGAGTGATATAAGGTCATAGGAATAAAGCTTTTTTTTTGCGGGCCTTTTATCGCGGCAAATAACGCAATATTTCTTTCCCAACTTCAATTTACCGCCATGAAAAATCGAAAATCCCAAAATATACCTGTGATACTACCGCTATCGCATCCATGCCGTTTTCTCATTAGGGTATTCTTGAGTGCCCAGGTCTGAATAATCCACACTTTATTGATGTTATCAGTATTTGGCAAAGGCGATAAGAACATGATATCAGGGAGGAAACAGCATGTAACCTCTCGAAGGCTGATGTGTGAAATGTGATTCGATCAACGGCTTGTGCCACAAGGGCGTGATGGTGAATTATTATCAAATAATACTAATGGCAAATGTTCCACCAGCTAAATTCAATTTTGGATGCCATTTCCACAGTTACTCCATTTTACAGTGACTCACAAACCGTAAAATTCCAAAATAATCCCCTCAAAAAACAATGATATGTTTCTAAGAGAAACATAGAAATGAAGACTGAAATTTCCTTCACGTACATATAGGATGCTTTAATTTCCATCGGCAATTTTAATGGCTTAAAGTTGCTCTTCACGTACTTAAAAATACGAATTAGTTTTCAGTTGATTCCTTCAAAAGCCCTGCAGTGATATTAATGTTGGCTTTTTACATAACATCATTTTTCACCGATGAAAAACTTTTGAAAAGACACGGATCGGAAGAAAAATCAGAGATGACATAAAAATTTAGTAACTATAATGTTGAAAATCCAAATAACTATAATGTTGAAAATCCAAATAACTATAATGTTGAAAAATACAAAATAATGTTCATCTGAAATGAAAGCGGAAAAAATTAAGTAATACACTTCGTTTGAATTTCATCATTCGCGTTAGTCCCGGATATGACTCCATCCTACAAGTCACAGGAATGGCGTGAGACAGAAGATATGAAGACATCTGCCATGTGAAATAAGAGACAATAGGGTAATACGATTTGTAGAGACAGTGAAAGAAAAGTGAAATGTATTTTGGTGGGCCAGTGTCTCTCTCGGCATTTCTTCGACAGTAAATTGTGCAGGGGAAGAAATAATGCTTATGCCTCCAAGTCCGTCAGTTTCCCTCTCTCATTTTGTTTCTTTCGTCTGTCCCATAGATGTCGGGCTGGGAAAAAAAACCTCCCGTCACTCTAATTCTTCTACCATCTCTTTTCCTAGTAACGTAAACCAAAGGTGTAGCCACCGAGTTTCAGTAGGATTCTATCACGATCCTTAGTTGCTCTTCATACTCGTTCGAGGCAATTTTTACGAAATGTGGGATTTTTCTTTATATTTTTAGTTTGGTTTGCGTTTGCACTATGCCAGTGAAATACCTCTCTAGAAGAGGTCTCACCGGAGTAAAGTAATATTTCTCTTACAATCTGGCGTCAGGTATTATTCCTACTAATTCCTTGATAGTTCTCGGTCTCTGAAATATTGTGCTGTGAAAATTCTGAACGTATTTCATCCACGATAGTTCCCAAGTTATGGTGATATCCTAAAGTATCACTTTAGGATATCACCATAAGAAAGTTCTAGATGCATTAGTTAAGGACGTTCAGCGGGAAAAATGGCTATATCATGAACAAAAAAGTGAAAACGTAAGCTTTGCATAGAATCCTATGTTTTACTAACGTAATTAATCAGAGGGTATGGAGAGAATGAACACGGTACAGGAGAATCACCTCGGATCTTTAGGATTATTCTGGCTTGTAGCATCCAAGAACCAATTTCCATCCCAAACTTATAACTCGTCTTAAAGTATCATTTGGGCAATTGAATTATATAAAAACACAAAATGAGATTGGTAATATGAACTCGTTTCTAAAAAAAAGTGCCCATATACTTTAGAATGAGGAGTTTATCTAACTCACTCAGGAGCCAAACCCTGACCAGTCTTGAGAAGCAGTACTTTGCGTCAGCTGAAAAGCAGTAATGGTGTATTGACGGCAAAAGGCGTATAGTGAGGAAGAGATGCAATACACTACGAAAATTTGATGGAAATTGACGAAAAAAATTCAATGACAAACAAATTCATGCACAGAAATAATTTCTTCTGAAACTAAAATATAACCACTCAGCTTGCTTACTTGCTTGCAGTATTCCACTCACGTACTTCCCTCCAAGGACGAATTCGCGTACTTATCTCTCATCCTTAAGATGGCTTGAGAGTCTGAATGCAGTTGCGCGTAAATCGATAGAAAGGCGCCCCTGGGACACTGGCGCCTTGCCAATTGCATTTGTCCTCGGAAGTTGAACTAATACCGCAAGCAGAGAGAAGCTCATCGGAAAAAAGTGCTCTCTACTCTTACAGCTAGCGAATATGATACGGAGATGAGAAAAAGCTGGATTAGTTCCGAAACAGCAAAGAACAGCAAATATATCCACTAGAAAAAATCAGATTACACTAGAAGGAACGGAACAATTCACGTTGACAATATACATATCAAGTAAAGTGCCTCTCTTTGACCTTTCCATTCCCATCTCATTGTTTATCGTTTCATTGTCCTTCAAAAGAACATGAATGGGTCCGATATCATTTTTCCGTCCCTTCCTCAGTCCCTTATTCCGGAGTTACTTATGGTATAATGATTACGTCAATATCATATTACACCTTATGGCAGTGATGACTTCTTTTACAGTCAATATGATCTTAGAGATTAATAAAAAATCAGCAAAAATGATGAAAGACAGTGTAAGTCGCTTATATCACATATGTTTATAATGCGAAAGTAATGAAGCGTTTCTATTTAGTTCTTTCAGTAATAGAGAAAATATGTCAATGTATAGAAGCAAAAGAAGAATTTTGCGAGGAATATTTTGACATATTAAATGGCCGGCAGGATATCATGCGAGTGTTAGAACGACATTATACACGATTCTCAATTACATTAGTATTTTATGATCCTTTAACAAATATTATCCGAGACATTATACATATATACATTTCATTATTCCAAAGATATTGACTGGCAACTCTTCTTGCTGTAGAAATTACAAATATTCCTCAAAGATAACCTTAAAAGTAATTCAGCTGTGATAGTTCGATAACAAGAATAAGTACTATATTAAACCCCAGATAGTCAATATCTGTGATAATAACACTAGGTTTATAGAGGAAATGAGGATTTCTGAATTTACAGAGGAAAAATGAGATTTGCGAATTCGATTTCAGAAGAAGGCAATCATTAGTTCTCTCCCAAATAATTATGGAGCTATCAAGAACTTACCGTGAATGAGGTTTTCTTATACTCTATGCATTTATACTATTATATACCCTTATTCACTTTTGGTCGTGTTGATAAAGGTTTAATTGTCGTTCTCCAACATTTTTGCCAGAGTACACTCAAATAACTCTTTAAAAAGTATTCTATCCAGTTTTTCTTTACAAAGTTGTGAAGAGGACATTATTTGACATTAAAAAAACGCTGCTTGTATATATTTCCTCCCTAATGAGTAAATCCACTTCCCTTTTCGTGGACCAAATAAAAAAACTCGGGTAACTCTATCTCTTATGTTCTGCTACCCACACTGGTGCACAGATGGTTCCTCCTTAGTCCTTAGTCTTTCCGAGATTCTCTCCACGTTCAAACCCTAACATTCGCCGCCGATCTTTCCTCGCTCTCCATCACTCCAAGGCCGGTCCCGCCATGAACCCTAGTTTTCAATTCCTCGACCATTACTCGGAGCTGTTGAAGGAGATGAGCTTCATCTTCCCAAGCCTCTGTTACTCACTCGACGAAATGGAACACATAATGCAAGAAATCCAGAATTTAACCGAGCAAATATTTATTAGCTCACCTTTTGATCCACTCAACCGTTTTAATTTCATCAAAAAATGAAATTATAAATCATTGAGCTCGCAATCAAAGCAAGGCAGGAATTGTGCAAGTGAGTTCGACGAAATGAGCTATGGACCAAAAAAAAGCTACAAAGTATTCAGTATGCATTTATGTCTATTTTATTTCCTACAGTAATGAAAGTAGAATCCATTATCGTGAATTATTGGCTACGTGAAGTTAAAACCGTGAGTATAATACGGTTCCTTACGCAAGGGTTTGGCCACACAACACTATCACAACCAAGGGTTTATTGCTGCAGTAAATTATTCGAATTGTTTTACTTTGACAGAAATATTGCCAGTGATAAAAGACACCATAGATAGTAAGTCATTGACCTATAAATCATTTTCCAGCAGAAATATGAGCGAAAAGGGTAAAAGCAATGGGTATAATACAATGAAAAATGAATACATGCAGAGAAACTTACATCCTCTTCAGTATCCACCAAATTATCCACGGATTTCTCGTCTCACACTCCGACATCCACACACTCCGTCAATACGAAAAATAAAAGTAAATTCAAACGCAAAGACCTTATCTTTGACATTACCATAGCTAATCAAGTATACCAAAGACCTGAATACAAATCATGTTTCCCGTATCCTGAATAATCACAGCCTATAATTCCTTCCTCTGTTGATTCAACGAAGAGAAACAGTCCCTTGATTGACATTAATTATCAGTAGGAGGTTTAAAGTTCAATAATGAAATGAAATAAACCGCCAAGTTATGTGTATGTATCTCTCATTCAAATACTTCATTAATTTCACCTTTGCGGAGGAAGTTTTATCAACAGACCACAGGACAAAAATGTAATAATCAATACACATAGAGAACCGAGGAATAAAGTAAAGAGTTTGAGTTACTGGAATTGGATTCTACTGTAAAAGTCTTCGCTTCATTCCGAAATACGGTGTGAAAGTAGCTTCATGCTTTTGGATAAGGAAACGCGGTGCTTTATTTTCTTTCTGGTAAAATATTACCAACGGTGCTTACAAAATTATTTTTTCTAGCTTCAAGTTCAGAAACTTTCTTTCACAAACGTATGGCGTCGATCATATTATCCAAACACCATTCCTGCAGGAACCTAAGATTGAATTGTTATTAGTTAATTCGGGTTTCGCGGTAGCAAGTAACTACCTAAGGAAGAAACAAGTTTACAATGCAACTGAGCCTAATGTTTGGTTGATGATGGACTGGTTGATATGAAAGACGGCCGAAAATTGAGCTCATTTGCGCTTTAAAGAATATATTAACAGGGAAAGATCGTTCAGAGTATCTGGAGAATAGAGGAAAAACTGGTGCACAGTGTATCGAAATAATAAAAAGTCCAAAAATCGTATATTTCATAGTTTTTAACTTATAACGTCGAAAGCTTCTCAGTTAAATATTTTTTAAGCTCCCCAATATAAATTTTGTGATACACAGTCAGCACATTGATTCGTTACCTTTCATTTTCCAATATGGCGGAAATGATAAAATCCCCTAAATTCTATTCGCTGCATCTCAAAAGTACCATAATATAATTTTACTTTAAGAGTAATACTTTGATTGCAAGAGAAGTTATTTCAAAGAAATTTTTAGTTATAAATAGAATATATATAATAGAATACATCCCATAATTAATTATAAATAATATGAATGCATAGAATTATTAGCAGTATTCATCGCCAGGTGTATAATGCCATGAGTACCACTTTATGTTAAGGGAATTGGTGCTGAAACAATATTCAGATAATGTAATATCGACTGCTTGTAGCTCAGAACAACGCCAAAATGCCAAAATTCTTAGAATTAGTTCCTCATCAGTACCTAACTTGGATAAGAAAATACGTTGAAATTCATACACAATCTACACATAACATTCTGATAATAAATATTTAAGTTTAGAATGTATATTTTCAGCTATAAATAATGATTCCGGAAATTTTCAACAGAAAGTAAATCAAAAACCCAATTCTTGTTTCGAAAAATTCTTGGATTTCATTTTCCTCCCCTCTAATTCATGTTCGCTCTCATTAATAGCTTTGGTTTAAAGGAAAATCTCTATATTATAGTAAATATTTCACTAAATCGAATAATCCTACACTGAGTAAATGGAACGGGATCAGAATAGACATTACCATCATCCCACTTTTCGGCGGTCCCATTGCCTTGAGCTTGACAGTTGCCAGGTAGGCTACGGTTTAACGCCAGGGCTGAACTGAACTTGTCACGCTCAAAGAGCACCTCATCGAGATTCCACTGAAAAATCGCCCTCATTGTCGGGATTCAAACCCGGATACTTGGAGCAGTGTATCTAGAAGCTACCCCAGAAATTCGATCTCTTTAATCCTTAGCCCAAACCGAAAGTTGTATGGTAAGTGGTATGGCTAGTCCAACGACTCCATGAATATCTGGAATGAAACGCTTTTGTTTGACCTTGAGAAAATACTGAAACGTTTACTGAGAAGCGGAGATCACCACCGCAACAGAGGTATCGAAATACAACAAAACTTTTACATAATTAGGGGAACGTGGAAAATTTCCAGAGCCTTCTTGATGGTATTGAAATATCAGGATTCTTCGGGAATTCTTGTCCTTATGCTGGCGGCTGAAAGCTCCCTCTAGTCCTATCCCCCTTCACCGACAAGGCTCCCCGTTTTCTCCTTCAAATAAATCTGACTTCTGTAAACTCTCAATCACTTCTTTTGGACTAGCGAAAGCTCTACTTAGGGAATTCCTCCGCAACAGAACGCCTGGGCGGTTGCGGGGATGAGATGACGCGTTGGTCCCGCGCCCGACCGCGGGAAAACCGGAAACCCCAGGAGAGGTCTCATTGCGCGCCGGCCAGTCCATTCGAGAAGCAGCTATTCACCTCCGCTACCCGCCACTGAAACTTCAAAGAACGCATTTGGAGTTGAAACTGCACGCGAGTTGTTCATAACTTTCCCCTAAGAAACTTTGCCGGTGCATTAGATCATTGGGTTCGGGTTTAAGCGGTGACTAATGAAATGGTTTCCTACCCCGGAACACAAGTGCCTATCTCAACATTGACGGTCATTTTTCGGAGGAATTCCGATTTCTACGTGGATGCCAGGTGGGGAGCATTTCTTGGATATTAAACCGTCCATTGGATGGAAACCTAACCGATTGGCCTCTGGGCTCTTTTCGTTAAGGGTGTGCCAAATGCCGAAGCCCGATTACCCTTAATAATTTCCCCATTCCTGAAATAATCCTTTCCTTTCCATTATACCCACCTGATTCAAACTGCTCAGATGACTGCAGGAAAAAAACTGTCTCGAAAAAGCTCTTTTTACTATTGGGGAAACTCCTTCACCACATCGGAAAAACTAAATTTTCAAGCTCACATGGTCGCCAGAGTCCGGTAGTAGAAAGCAAAAAGTGCCAAGTTCTGTACACAGTTTTGTTTTGAAAAAATTATGCACATGAATATAAAACATACCATTCATTCACCATTTTGTTCCGATGAGCTCAAGACAGCATAGCAGTGAAACTGCTACAAATCGCTCAATTTTTTCTCAACTTAACTAGGGAGTTGTCACACGTTAATACTTCTCGATTTCATTTCAAATGAGTTATTTCAATAAACCACAGTCGACGTACAAAAATAAATAAACTTCAATGTTTATATACGTTTCGCAGAACAGAAAGAAGCTACGGAAGGCGTGAATGAAGTACCAGTAAGTCATAGGTACATAAAACTTTTTCAAATGCTCCTTGGTACTGGGCCATATCTCCAGATTTGCTCTGTGTACCTACCGACAATCGACTCGATCAAAGTCTGCCCTTCCCATACTTTGGAACGGTAACGGAGGGATGGAAGTGGTTACTACAATTATGATAGTGGGTTAAATAAATTTACTGCGCAGAGATTCACCTGGAAATATATAATTCAAGTAACAATTCTCTAGCTCAAATATTTTTGGAAACTCTTTCCATACCGTCTGAAATATCCACAATTACTCCTGGTTCTCCACAAAATATATTACCTGCTGAAATCGCAATCTCCACAATGAAATTAGGTATCACAATCTTCTCTGTTCGCCTTCAATGCCGTGTTAAAATCCATGAGGAAAATTAAAATCACTTCAGCTCAACCTTCACTCGTTTCAATGAATATTCTGATTATTCCTACGGTATCATGTATTTTATCGCACTAAAATTTCCATCTACCGTGCTTCTCATCGTCTTCCCAAACCTCTGTTTGGTAATGCTTGAGGTTAATTTAATGCCGGCAATTCAGAACTATATTCCTGAAATCATTTAATGCTGTTTTCTTCTCCCTTTTTAGGATTGGGATCAACGTGTACTTTTTGAAATACCCGATCCGATGTCTATCCTCCTGATAATTGTGAATTGATTCCGCCCATGTTATTACCACCTTTTTTCCTGAGCTTGAGAGTTGCTCCGAGGGTGGCATCTATCTCAACTGTCCTCGTGCGCCATAATCCAGTGTTTTTCTTGTCCAGCTACATTTTATTAGGCAACAAAAGCACTAGCTATTAAGTTCACTTCCTCACATAGGCTTTATTTCCTACACCTTCTCCCTTCGGTTCCATCTATACAGTAACTGCCTAGTCTCTATGTTATTGTACCTTCTTTCATTCACCGCAAAACAGGAGCAAAGCTAAGAATGACTGAGAAAGAATTGGAATTCCCAACAAGATTGCTCAATATAACACATTCAAACAAAAACTCTTTGTTATGTAACAGTAACAGATCTCAAAAACGCATTCTCTGAAAACTAATCAATCAAAGAATCTTAGATAATAAAACACAAAATTTTGCGAAGTAAACATCTGTTCCAAAATCGTAATCTTTTCCATATTATATCCCTCAGCGATATCAACGCTATAATCGCTCAAAAAAAACTTTTTCATTAATATTAAGTGTTCGTCAAAGTTTCAAGCCACCACTGGGTGTGTCTGTCTGTCAAACTAATAGGAGTTCCCATTTTCCAACCGCCAATCTTTCACTCCTCCGTAAGCGCTATTATCTGGGGGGCACGAAGAAAATATCACCACTCAAACCGACGGACGAAGGGAAAGGACGGGAAAATAAGGAGAACTAAGACTGGAAAGGACACGTGGGAAAAGAAGGAACTAACCAAACGGTTCTCAAAGACTCATTCCGCGTCTTCCACCCTTCACAATTCTCCGACCTCCCTTGAACATTAACTCGTAGAGATCTTCAAGCCGGTGACGTTTCTGGGGATTCTGACGACATCTGTCCCCGAGGACCGGTAAATGAGTAGACAGGCCGGTGACACTTTCCGCGCGGCCTCATTAAGGGGCCAAAAAGTTGAGATATGAAGGGTTGAGGAGGGAAGTAGCAGGGCACGCTGAGGGAACTTAAGGCCGCAGAAGAATGTGGAAACTTTGTGGACGCCAAGGAGCCAATTGCTACGGGACTCCCGCGAACCGCGAGTTTTTTTTCCCTCTTCCCACTTTCCATTCTCGTCCCCTACGAGGTGACTGCGCCACTCACGAGAGCAAAAAGAAGACATTTGGTGCTTTTACGGCCCATAAATAAATCCCGCGGTCGCCGAATCACAGACCACTGCCATGACTACCAGGTAATCTCTACGGAGGGATACTTCAGCGTTGACACTCAAAACTCAGGGGATGGCTTGTTGCTTTCTGATGGGAGGGTTGCCGTACGGGGAATCGGAGGCGGCTTTCCCACATGGGCGATTGTCGGTTCATTCATTTCTTTGCGTAAAAATAAATTCGTTTACATGCGTAAAAAAAAGAATTTTTGCGCAGCATAGATGAAGAATAAGAATAGCAATGAACTCATTCCATAAATTTCTCTAAATAGAATGAGTCTTAAGATACTCAGACCATAAAATCACCCGTCAACATATCCGATGCTTAATTTTTTTTCCACCACGGAGTTGGTATTAAGGACACACCCGCTCTCTTAATTCGGAAAAAGAATCGTCCATGGAACAATGAAAGATATAACTTCATAAAAAATTTTAATTTTTAACCTTGATCCGGCAATCTATGAATGAGTATCACAATGAAATGTATATCCACCTTAAAACGGAAATCTAAAACGGATATTCGAGGGGTATTATTAACAGCGGAAAGAAGGAAAGTTTTGTTAGTCATTTTTGATTATAGCGGTAGTTTGCTCGGCCGTTTCAAGTTGTAAAACAAATCTGTTGATCCCCTCAAGGTTCCATTCCGTCGACAACAATTCGAAACTACATGGTAGCTTTATTCGCAATATAGATTCCAGCCAATTCCGCGTTCGGCAGCGCCGGCTCAGGCCGAGAGCGGTTATTTGAGGCGCCCCCTTGCCCAGGGCCCCATGAGACGCCCGTGTTGAGTCTTAGAGGGACGCCCACGGCTGGAATTCAACTATCAAAGTACAGGCCATAAAGGGAGGAGCATCCTCCCATTTTATTGTCCCACCGAGGAGAGCGGACTGGCTCTCCTCGCTGGGGGGAGGGGAGCAAAGAAAGATGTGAAAGAAGGAGTGAGTTCCCCTTCTCCCTAGGCTCATCGCACAAGGGGCCCACACGGATGCAGCCTCGTTTGCGAGGAGTGCGTCCAGGGAATCAACCCTTTAGGAGCCATGTCTCCTCTGAGTGCTGGAGGGTTGGAAGTGCCTTGGGTCATTCCGTGGAATCGCGCAGTTGTTTCTGCCACAATTTTTAAAATCTTTCATTATAATTTCATAAGCTCATGATTTGGTAAGAATTGGGGAATATAGTGACGTAGCAAAGGTTCCGTTTCCGGGGGATCCACGCTGAGTGAGAGCCGAGGGGAGGAGGGATGAATTTTGTTTGAAAGATGAAACTAATTTGTGTGTTTTGGTAATTAAGAATGCAATTCCGACTACGATGTAAAAGTCGATATTAAAAGATTTTCAGCTTTGCTAACTTCGGCAAGAAAAAATTTATTCACCTACATATTAATTTAAAAAGATGTTCAAATGGAAGGCTTTAGAAATTCATCATTTGTAATTTAAAGATAAATTTCACCTTCTTCTTTCGTGCCACTGTTTAAAAGCAAATTTTTAATTTCGGGGTTGGGGGCTGTCCATAATCCACGTAGACACCAAGAAGGGGTGGGGGGATTGTCAAAAAAGGTCCACGTTGGGGGTGGGGGGTTGGAGGAATGTCTACGTAGACAATGGTAAATATACAGTTTATAGTAAATGGCAGATTATCATAGCTGCAAAAGTAGTTTTTCATTTACTTACCTTTCCTTAAAATTAGCCTTAAATTACATATAGTCTATAAAAATGAATTAAATATCCGTTTCACACCTTTTTCCGCAAAAAAAGAAGTCTACTTGCACAACAGGGGAGGCGGGGGGGGGGGCCGGATGAAGTCTACGAGTGTCCACGATGGGGAGAGGGAGGGTCACAAATTGGCCTATTTTTGTCTACGTGGATTATGGACAGCCCCTTACTGAACGGGGGTTTCGGAGCTTACAAGTATAAGCACAATCTACCACAGTATGCACGGTTTCTTGTAAGTTCCTTCAATGTATCAATGGAATACTAGGTGTAAAATAATTCAGGATAGCTGATCTCCTCTAACGCCAAATAGGTGGGCTTAGGTTCGAATCCCTGGCCAGGCAGACTGCGTTTCCAATGACAATATCTCATACGAATGAATAATACACAATATATATTTTAGGTTTGATTTTAACGCATTTTATCATAAGTATTCTACCTTTGTGGTAAGTCTTTGGATAGTCTTACTAATGATTTTCCCCGTCAAGGGATTCTCGATAGTGTATTCTTCACCAAACCATCAACTTTTTCAATGCAAAATCCATTCTATTATTGGTGTCCCTTCGTACCATCGGGAGTTTCCACTCCTCTCTCTCTCGCGTTCCAAACTTGTCCAATCCAACTTTGCTTCTTTCTTTAAATTTCTTCAGCCATCTCCTTTCATCCCCAACCATATCTGATTCTTCTTGATTTCTTTCTCTTCTCCCAGCTCATTCTTTCCATTCTTCTCCACGCCTTCATCTCAATTGTCTTTCATCTACACTAAAATGGGCATGAATAACATACGTTGTATTTTACGCAGAGGAATTTTGAAAAATTAAATATATTAGTAAAGTCAAAGAAAAATTTTGGGTCCAACTTTCGTAACAGAGGCTTATCAAGCACGAAGTCTTCTGCGCTGCATTGCTAACTAGAGGCTAGGACATCTGGTTGGCAAAAAAACCCTCCCCCCGCCCGATGGCCAGGTGGTATAATTGACTAGCATACCTGAACAGCATTTAGCCAATCCAGATTCGAATCCCGATCAAGTCAAATGAGTACTTAGTGACGAATTTCATCCCTTTGGTAGCTAATTCATCGGGATATTTTTTTATATGACAAGCAAACACATACAAAGTCATTCTACCCTTGGAAAAATTGGCACGAGTTGCAAAGAACGATTCATTGAAGCGGGCCACACACGGGGATGAGCGCCGAGTGAGAGGAATATCAGGTTGGTCGGACTGAGGTACGAAGGACCGGCGCCTTTCCTCGACGCGGCCTTCGATCGGGTGAGGGGAGCGAGGGTAAGGGGCCGGCGGATGACGGCGGACGGAGCAGTGAAAGTTGCCGAGGATACTGAAACTGATTTTGTGCGGCGCCTTGGGAGGGGAAACAGGCGAGGGTATTGACGGTGAGGCAAGCGGAAATGCTGAAAAAAGGGACACACAGAAAGACATTGGCGACATGAAGAGAGATCGGATGAGAATGGTATAAAATTACGTTTCTGGTGGATCTCATTTCTCATTGCCAGGTTAGATCAGATTCGAGAACCGATCAGATGCAAATCAGATTCGAGACCGCGTTTTCGTCGTGGGTGCCCAGCACTAAACTTTGGGAGCGTTCCTTTCAATGTTTTGAAGTTGGCGTGAAGGGAACTGAAATTACTGAAAGCGCACATGAAAGACGATGAATGGAAAGATGAGGGCCGGCAACACGTTTGATAACTTGCCATTCGCTAGATTAACATGGCCACGGCCGAATACTTTCTGTATATTATCTCGCTAAATTTCGAAATAAATACTGAAAAACATAACTTTCTCACTTCAGGGTGGTTAAAAAAACGTTAGCTTATCCTTGTTTGACGCCTTTACTGAAAATTAATACAATATCAACTACTACAGAAAAGATCATTAAATTTCCTTAATTGTTTAACGCAGATCAATTCTGCTTCCGATCTGTTTTCAAGTGCTTTGACCAGTGTGCAGTCTATGAAACAAGTGGAAAGCATTTTTATGGTTGCGTTTCTAAGTCAGAAGTGCACTTAAGTGAACTTGAATCTTCTTCACCCACAGCTTACTCCGCGCAGGCCGCATGGCGCTGGCGAGCTTACGGTACGCTGTAAATTATACGCCAGTTAATCACGATCTGTCTTTCGTGTTTATCTAGCATATCGCAGTCGCGAACACGTATAAGAGATCTATAATCTGCCCCTGCAGAGGCAACGAAACAATAGGCTGAATACCGACGTAGCTATCATAAGGAGTTTGCATTACGCTTTAAAACTATTTGTATACGAGATAGTATTCATAAATGCACAGGACAAAAATTTTTGTCAACGCCTAACTTTGTTTGATCAAAAATAATGTGCACTTTGTAGCATCGGAACGCTACACCGACTAGTATTCGGCGGATAGCGTCACAGGGGGTTTCGCTACCAGATGTAAGACGCGTTTTCATTAAAAGTTTTCACGATAAGTCCCGACAAAAATAATACTTTTCATGACCGATGAGAAACTGAACATTATTGGACCATCCACATAGAAATGCTTACATGTAGAGACGTTGCGTACATTACTATCTCAAATCATTTTTATCATTAGAGGTGATCTACCAGAAAATTGAGGCTTTGATGGAAGTAAAAATACCTCATTTGAATCAGCTGGAAATACTTGTCTACATATACCATTTAGTCTCTAACTCGACATACGTCCTATCTTTCTTCAACCGATCCTCAGAGACTATACTCTTTCTTCTCCTCCTCCGCTTATTCAAAATCCTCCTCCCTATGAGGGACTTGAGCATCCCCTTGATTCTCCTTAGCTGTTACAACCATCTACTTTAGCTTCTCCTATTTTTTTTCAAGCATTTTCCTCTCTTTATCAACCATTCTGAGCACTTATTTGCTCGTCTTCTATTCCTTCTATAGCACTTTTCTTATTCTCCAAAACACCCACACCTCAAACGCTTGAAACCTACTATGATTCTCTTTCCTCAAAATCCACGCTTCTCCCCTGTATTCCGTAATACTCCATCATACATTCTTTCCCAACCTTGTTTCTACATTCTAACATTAGATCCCCATCATAAGCTCAATATTATTGCCAACTGCTTCTTCCGCTGGCGCATTTGTCCTGACTATTCTACTGGTATGCCTTTCCTGATCATTATTGTAATACCCTGCAACTCTATCCATTTTCCTCCGATATAATTAAGAAGTGATACTAGCTCTAGTTTGTGGCCTCGTATTTTTAAGACCAGAGCCTCGCTTTCCTTATACGAGGCTATGCAAACATGAGGAATAAATTTTATGCACGTCCGTATTCTTGACCAGTTTGCGGTAAGAATGAGAAATGCCCGGAAATTCCACGCGGCCTCTTTCTCTCTCTCTCCCTTGCGCACAAAGACTGTAGTCCCCAACGCTTCCAAGAGCGTCGTTTTTATCGAAGGACATTGCGACCGATTCTCCTCGAAACGACCACGCCCCCCTCCCCCTCCCTTCCCGACGACTGAACATGTACTACCATTTGTTTCCCGGCAGAGCACACAGTATCTCGTGGGTTCCCGCAAGCACTAGCGACGGAATCCCCGCGACGGCGCCCGGGTTTGCCGCTGCGCTGAAAATATAATGAATCTCAAAGGACAAAAAAGCAACTATTTTCATGGCTCCTTACATTTTCATCTCCCGCAAAATAAATCTCTGAAAAGCATTAAATTTTTTCACAAGAAAAGCAACGACGCAAAATACACAAGTCCAAAAAAAATTCTCCTTTGAATAAGTAACTTCGCGTCCAGGTAATTCCACAATGTTGAATGCCTGCTCCCAGTCAAAATATACAAAAGAGCATAAAATTAATCTCTTCAAATTCCTCCATAAAGTCACTGATTTGCTTTCAAAAATGCGTCCAGACATTTTCCCCTCGGATCGAAAATGTGAGTGCAAATTCTGCTGAATAGTTTGCCTCAATGTTTTAGTAAATATTTTATGACATCGGACGAGGAATTTATAATCGCTAGGCTCTATCGATATGGCGATGAATTTGAACAAGATGAATGGATAAAAATGTATGATTTAAAATAAATAATAAGTATAATTTTTATTGCGAACTAGGTTTAAATTGTATTACATTATCATCAACAGATATATTTAATCGTGGAAAACTGCACATCTTATGTGCATTCATCAAGACCGTTTTCATATTCACATTTCTGAATTATATTTGGTCCCTATGCATGGCCTAATATCGAAGTAACTTAGTGAAGAAGTATTCGGAAATATTTACGGAAAATCTCTCAATCGCCACAAGCAGTCATCAATCCTGCCTCCCGCTAGGATTAGCCTTCCAGTCGGTTCTCGTATCTCCCAAATCCGTAACTGCTCATATGTCTTTGCTTTCATATCTGTAGCATTCAAACATGTCCCACTGTTTGCTCCACATGTCAATGACATGCTCAAATTTGTCACAGACTAGGTAAACAACTGGAAAAAGAACAAGATAGAAGAAGTGTGACCACGAGAAGGCTCTGGTAGAGATAAGTAGCCATAATTATAACTACCTTATCAGATTACTTTGCCACAGTTACCTATGCGAATATATCACATGTAATACTTTATGCAATATTTCTTTCCAGGTAGATCGCATACTTTTGCCTAACCTTATATCAGGCAAGAACGTTTTATTAATTCTTTAGAAAGTAATCCTTCTTATTAGATAAAGTCACTGGTGTAATTCACGGGAGATTGTTTATATTTCGAACCTTCGAAGGATGGACAAACTCCGCCGAATAAGATTTGTACATTGTCCATGAAGATGGTTCAATTGAGGTCCAACGTCATTATTTATTATGATTGGTCCTACTTTGAAACAAAAGCAAGGAGGAGGTAAATAAACGAATTGTTATGGAAGAAGCAGCGTTTCTTTCTTCGCTGAGGAATTGCTGTCACAAAGGTCACCGCTCATCAAACATCTTCACCTGATAACCTCACCAACATGAGCCCTTTTCCATCACATCGGACGAAGCTCGCAATTTACGCGCAACAAAGTTGACTTTGTGAGACCCACGAGGCAGAAGTCTCGAGAAAATACATCCGAACTGAAGGATCGAATTCCCTGAAAAAACAGGGCACTGCAACTGCCAGGGGAAGTGACTCTTATTGAGTTCTTTCTTCTCTCGTGAGGCGGTGGATTTTCCGACAGCAGATTATAGGCAGCCTTTTCATTTATTTCCCGCGAAGCTCAATGCGTTAACGCCTTTTGGCCTGTATACCCTGCCTTGAGCCAACCGGAAAGGGGGAAGGAGCGGAGTGGAGTGAGAATTCGTTTCGTGGGGGGGAGGTGGAGGATGAAAAAGATATAGAGGAAAGAGGTTGAAAAAAAAGTCTTTTTTTATTGCTCTCGCCAACTCGGGCAGCTTCCACGTAATCCTGTTCAAGTTGTTAAGACACAGTTTACCTCCTTTTGAAACGCCGAGAGCTAATTCCATCCGAGTCTTTGGTGGCTGCGCTATAATTTTAATGCGGGAGGCCGCCCCGTGGATCGGTGCGGTGCCACAGGAGGAGGCGAGCGGATGAGAAGCCGGCGTTGCCCCGAAGCCAAACGCGTGAGCACCCTGAAGGAGGCCGGGGCACGGCAAAAGGAGGTGGGGGAGCGGGGTGTAGGGCTCGCATACACCCACGAGAGGGATGGGGTGGGGCAGAGGGGTTTGAGTCTGCAGAGAGTAGAGTAAGGAAAACCCTTAGGGGAACAGATGGAGTTACGTGTGAAACACGGAGGCACTAGTCGGGGTGGGGTGGGAGGGGGGAGGAGCGTGGGAAAGGAGAGAGAATGAGATATGGGTTTTTTTCCGAGGGAAGAGGGAATGGAGAAAGGGTTTAGGTAGACGTGGAGAAGTTGATTCTCAGGGTTCTTGGTGAGCGGGTACCGCGAGGGATTGCCCTCCTTGAGTGAATGAGGCGGTGCGGGTGGCTGGATTGAGAGAGGTGAGAAAGGAGTGAGATGGAAAATTTTTCATTTCTTAACGTTTCGCGAACGAAAACAAGATTTTGGCAGAAAAAAGCTATACGCAGAAGGATGACAAGTTGTGTTTGTTGACTTGGCTTTTAGGCGCACAAAATGCACTACATTGTATCGTTTCCTAAGGCGAAGGCGACATTAATATTCAACTCGAACCCGCAACCATTGGGCTTCCGGGGAACCGCGTAACTGACTTTCGTGCCAATCGCTTCCAGAGTAAAAATAGAGATCTATATCACAGTAGAGCCAAAAATCCAAATCACACTATTCCATAGCTTTCTATCGAAATTTTCTCAATATGTTTCCGCCAGAAATTTCAAAATATAATTGATAAGCAAGAGAACTCTTTTGAGAGGCCTTGAATAGTGGACTGGTAAAGGGGCTGCTGGAGGTTCACGATTGTGAACAAGAAATTTCTCTTGTGCCTAGGATGAGCAATGAGGGCATACTGAGAATATTTTTATTTATTTGTAGAACCATTTCTCTAGTTAAAGCCAGCATTTTTTTACGATACTCCGCGCTAGAATATGTATACCATTTGGATGGGCGACACCCACTTTTCACTAAGGGGTAAATAAGCTCTCGCCGCTAATTCTCTAAGGCAACAGCAAAGCAATTTTCAATACAAGACTTTTCGCATCCTTTCATAAAATGTTATTGGTAAAATGGGGAAAAATAAAAAAAATCAATATACGAAATTTCGTTTTGATATTAGCGAAAATGTTTCTTTTGTACCCAAATGTATCACAAAACATATTAATTTAACCTGACATCAGATGAAATTCTTGAAAGTAATATGATAACGTAACTCATTCCACGATGCATCCCAGGGAAATATGTATTTGTATATACAAAACATTGCTTACCCCTCAGAGACTGAACGTCAAAGGAGTGATAAAGAGTCTGTTAGGGATACGGTTGAAGAAATATGGACTGGCAGGTGAAATGGCGCGATAGAATAGAGTAGAGGAGAAGCGCAAAAGCGAGATCAGCGACACTTGAGCGGTTTTTAACTTCGTCGAGGAAGATTCTTAAAAGGTATAACGAAAAATCTACGACTGAACAAAATTGGTAGAGCAACTATGATAAGTAGTCTTTGTCTGTCTCAAAATGGCTTAAAGCTGGTTCGCTCTGAGTTAGCGTTCGTTCACTATTTTCATGCTCAGTAGGGACTCAACATTAAACGAATTATCCTTACTAGATCGTTTCGAAGGCTCAGCGAGAGTCACACTTTTCTCAAATATGCTGTCGCTACATAGTCATCACGAATAAGTTGGAGAGTGCTTACAAGATTTAAATAAGGGATGTTTGTTTTTCAGAACCATTATTGTGTTGTTATCAATACGCGAGGTACTTTTTCCACAATACTCATCGTGGTAAAAATGATACAGAAATGTGTCCGACATAGACGTAGACAATGCTTTGGAGATGACTATAATGATCAAATAAATATTTCAGAATAATAATTGATGTCAGATAGAGAAACCCTCAAGTTTGGAACATTAACCATAGTCTATATGTAAGTTTTAACTTTAAATAGAGAAACGCTTGTCCAATAGTTATTTTTGAGCACGACACGGCTCTATAAAGTACCACTATCTGGCAAAACGTATCAGAACAAACCTTGAACAAATAAACAAAAAATACAGTAAAAAAAAGTATAAATATTTCCCTTCTAAATGAGTAATAGGTACTTTCACAATGGAAATCCAGGACTCAAACCATGCAAGACGAAATTTTGTCTTAACGATATTTTTAAAGCAGCAAATAATAGTCAAGAACGAATATCCCCACAAATAATACTATTTGAGCAGCTATATTCATCGTAATTGAAATGAAATAACGGTCTAAAATGCTCAGAATAATTCCGTACTCAACAACCCCTTCTAACATGAAATTCCAAAAATGCTCTATTTTGATACAATATATCCTTTGCAATTGTAGTTATATAACTGATGATTAAAAAAGAGACAATAAAAACAAGAGCATAGAGTGAAAACTCGGGAAATCTGTATACGGGAGTTTGTCTGTATATGGGAGATGTCAAACGAAAATTTTCTAAGGATTTTTCATATTGAAACATTCAATTAAGACGGTGTATTTTTGACCTATTGGCACTTGAAAGCATACTGTGCACCGTATTTTTCCCTGAGAACCATTTAAAAGATATTCATGTTGAAAGAATGCCAAGAAGTAGTGATGATGGAGTGAGCAAGGCCTCAATTTCATTTGAAAAACTATCTTATGCCACCTTTTCGTTCACCACAGATTGTTACCAGTCAGTTTCCTTCGTCCCAGTTCCAAACCTCTAAAGCGGCTGAGCTAAACCCGATATTTAATTAAATATAGCACAACTCAAAGGTTACACTTTTGTATTCAGTGCGAATTCGCTTCGTACTATGGATCTCTAACACCTATAAATGAATTTCAGCAATAATCCTGCTTATCGGTCTGCAAAAGCCTCTTTCCTGTTATTGGATTTTGGATAGGTTTCACGTTGAGAGTTATGAGTATTCTTTCTTTATTAGACGAATTCAGCTCATATGTTTTATCATCGCACGGGAACTCGGCTTGGATGAATTCATTGGAACGAAATTTTCCGCTTAAAGAGCAACTATTGAAAACTTTTCCCATCTGTGCTTGCATTTGGACGATTCAGAGCTTCGGATATGGTTTAAAGATATAAAATATAATCATCTCCGCTCCATATATGCCAGATTTGATGAAAGATAGAGGAATTTCGTGTGAAACAGAAAATAAAGTAAATATTATTTTGAATTTGGTGATGAAAAGGAGGTGGAGGATTATGAATTTAATGGAAAAATAATTTTGGGTGCGAATAAATGAGATGTAATCTATATCAAGTATTCGGAGGCTGCTTTGAAAAGATATGGGTCTTAAAGCAGAATAATATTTTGTATTTCCCCAAGTACTCAATGTTATTAGCTACCGGAGACTTCTTATAACTTACCTCAACTACATGGGGTTTTCAGAGACTAAGACAATTAGCTGAGAAGTCCAATATCACCTAGATGGCATAGAAAACAATCATAATATTTTGGATAACGAGTAAAGTATTATTGAATAGAAATATATGTATATAAGAAGATATTTTTTTATTTTACCATGATTTGAAGCTAAATGAGTGGTAGCATCGGTGGTATAACCACGTGGTGCACAAAAAGCTATTCTATCAGGTAAAATATTCTGTTGTTGTTCAACCAATCCTCACTATAGAGTGAGCCCAAAAAGATGTTTGCAACTAAAATTACCAAATTCAGTATCCACTGTTCAGTCTTAGTTGAAGGTCACTTGAGTTAAATTTCCATGCTTAGTTATTTGAGTGTTCTTGTAGTTCCGCGGGGAGGCCAGAAGAGTCTGGAGGGAGAACATAAGAGACATAAAAAACACTAGTGCACGATTCCTTGCTTTAATTTACGCTCTAGACTGTGCTAAATATAAGATACCCAAAGCTATCTGGAGAATCTCCTCCGCTCCGCAAAATAGATAACGGTGAAAATGAACGTAAAACTTGACAATGCTCAGCTCAGGGTTATCGCTGCACAGCTTTTGGACGTCCGAGACGGGCGAGTCGCGTAAGGACCAGCGAAAATATGGTGCGGATTCCCACCGTGAATTCTTTTCGTATCTCTCTTAATGGAACAAAACAGTCAAATGGTTGTTCGCATGGTTTTGCTTTTCCAAAATACTGTCAAAATATGTCGCGCTGATGCTAAAACACGACATAGCAGTGGTAAAAGTTCGCAAAAATTATGAACAGGAAAAGGATTTTCAATGCAAAATAAATGTTGGCTAAATGAATTACCTAGCCCTTCTGTTCACTCCTAACAGTACATGTTTGATACAAACACGAAGGATTGGAAACTTACCATTGGCAAAAACGCAAGGCAGGCATTATGGATAGTCCTACAAGAAGGGCGAAGTGACAGCTTAAGTGAATGAAGAGCACTACATGCACAAAATCGGCTCAAGGGAAAATCTGCCCAGACAGAGGACCACATCTTAATATCGTATGCACACAGGAGCGATTCTTTAATCAGAAAGTGCTTGCTGGAGTATCTCTCTCCTTGGCGATATCAGCATGGCGCGAAATCACATGTTGTTGGAGTAACGAGCCGCAAATGAAGATAAGATTTTTATATAATTTAACATAAATCAAAAGATGAAAAAGTTATAGGCAATAAATGCCTTTCTCCTAATTCTGCAATTGATTTCAATATGCAAAGCTTGAGTAAATGGCATCTTTAAGACCAGAATAAACCTAATGTTATCAAGTACCATCAAGTTATCAAGTATCAAACGATGGGGGAGAAATTCATGGTGAAGACTAGCAATAAAATGGAGGGAACAGAACATGATTAAAGAAAAAAAAGTGACGGAGGTGAAAGTTAAAAGGCAAAATTAGCGGAATTCAGGACGGGATGGGAGACAATAATTTAAAAGAGGGGACTGAGTCAAAAAAACAACGTCATTGTAAATATTTTTCAGGATATTAACAAATTCAAATTTCCCAAAGAATTTACTATAGGCCCTTTGTCAGTTAAAAGTAAAAAATCAACGATGACATTGGTAAAATGATTAAAATTGCACAAATATTTAGTAAAACAGTATTTATCGTCCCTATTCACAAAACTCTTTTATGTTCTTCACCTCTATCCTTAAAACGTCGGCCAGTTTCACCGATATACGTCATTTCACAGTTTTCACATTTTAGCTTGTATTCTACAACACTGTCCAAATGGCCATACCGATCTTTAGAGTTAGAGCTGAGTTATTTCATTCGCGCCATCATGGGTACTGAAAATATCCAAAAATTAACGCCTGAAACGCTTTCATACGTTACCAAGTTATTATGTTTTACTGAGGAGAATAGACTGGCAACTGGCAAAAGACTGAATAATAATTAAATAAAATTTGCATTTATATTGTTTTTCTAAAGAAACATTTTTATCAAATGTCGGCTAATTTTGAGCGTTATAAATAACTCTCTATCATTACTTGACCTCTGTTATTTCCTATGATAAGTGGAGGATTTAATAGATTTTCATCAAGGTAAGATATACCCTTGAAACTATACACTTCGATTTCATCCTCTACTAAAAATACCCACCCAATAAAAAGGCAGAACTCAATAAGGACATCGGAAGAACCAATGCTATTACACTGCAGGAGAAAGAATAAAAGTTTTCCGGAAAGATTTATTCAGGCATTGTCAGAAATCATATCTCCCCGAGGAGAAAAAGAGCGTGGAGGAATGCTAATCAACCTATTACGATGCCGCGACACGTTTTAATCTTTGCACTCTCTCCCTCTGCTAGGATGCGACCTTTTTGTCACTTGTCTCCCCTGCGTTCTCGTATTATCGTCCTTTGATCGCGATCTTTTTATTCCGCGATGAAAGAGTGCGGTCGATTACCCCATTTTCCCTCTCCGCCTCTCTCTCTTCCAACACCACTGAAACTCTCCGTAAACCGGGAGAAGAGGAAATAGGGGAGAGATGAGGATACAGAGCGGAGCAGGAGTTTGATGATAGGAGAGCTTTGCTATCTGAATGTCTGCTCTAACTTCCCTCCTTCCCGCGGACGCCGCAGGAATGGCCCGCGGACGGAGCACGGAGTTGCGCGGCGGGCCCAATTCGACCCTAACCTTAAAGGATCACCCGAGTTCGGGGCTCATTTGAGCGCTTCGGGAAACGAGGCGAGGTAGGGGTCTCTCAATGGACCTCGATGAAAATTCTTGCCCTCCCTCTTCCACTTACGCGCCCTTTCCCGTGCTCAATGCGCGTCAGGGATATTTGTGTTTTCTCACTCCTCCGCGAAGCAGCGTTCACCTCTGGTGTGAGGTTGCGGATGAGGGACGAGCGGGTGAAAAAGGTTCCTTGCGGCTTGCGGGATTGCGGCAGAGATGCAAACAAGAGGCAGCAAAGGGGTGAAAGAAGAGAGTAAATGGGGGAAGGGAAGCGATGGAAGTAAGCAGATAGAGAAACCATTACTAAGAAAACATCTATTACAATTTCGCAATTTTTACTTTTCCGATCGATTCAACGTCTTTGAGTCATTATCAAGGCTCATAAACTATGCATATACAGTATAGGATAATGTACCTTGATAATGACGCAAATATGTTGAAATCAATTGAGAGAATAAACTAAGTGGAAAAGTCATAACTTGAGCCATCGATAGTTTTCTACGCGATAATTGAAATTCCCGGCAATAACAGTAATTAAACACTTGTCTTTGTGGTACTGAGTGTTTTCTTAATTATGGTTAATATCGTAAACTTAAAGAAGGAGACGCCTACTCCATCAATATATGCAGAGAAGTGGGCGGTTATTGGGGTGGTTTTGTTGCCAGAGGCTTACCATACTGAGGACTCGGGTTCTAATCCTGGAGAAAATGGTTTCCCCGCGAAATTCAAATGCCGTATTCTAACTTGGGTGCCATGCGGAGCGCACTTCAAGTTACATACTGCTTTCGTCGGATGGCATGTTAAACCGTTGTCTCCTTGGCGTTTTGAGGCCGGGTTTCTTCCCACCCATCCTTCATTCCCCGGTAAGCCTTCCTTTTCCAACCTCCCCGCCTGTCCTTATTGGCGCAAATGACCTTAGTTGTTGATCGCCGATACAACTAGCCAGATGTCGTATATGAGCTGAGTTCATGGAATTTAGGCGAGCGTGTATTGGTGAGTACCGCAATGACAGAACCATATCGCAATTTTCCACAGTGTTTTTCCTACGACGATTTCATCACGTGCCATCTCTCATTCTGCAATGGTGCATGTCAAACTTTAAAATCGGTCGAGCCAAACAAATAATGAGACGTCGAGACGTGATGTTCTGGTGTTTCAAAGTCAGCTCGCCAACGACCACTTTCATTGTGGGTGAGTTTTTGAGGGAAGAGAATGATCAAAGTCTCCATCATATGAGAATGTTGAGCAGGTGTGCTGCGCAGTGGAAGTTTTGTAAATCTTTTCCAAAGGCACGGCAGATTAATAATTCGTTCCAAACGAGCATTCACTTGAGCACCGAGTGCTTTATATTTGTCGAATGTATTTTCTGCCGTAAAAATCGTATTTGTAAGGTCTATTGGTAGAGCAGACGAAGGATAGCGATGCAGAAAAGGAAGACATTATTTGAAGTCCAAAGCGTTCGTGGCGATAAGGCACCCGAAGTGTATAACAAATGGAATAAATCGTCTTATGACTGATCTAAACGACCACATGTCTTAAAATACCAACAGGAATATTGTCATTAATTAGACAGCTTATTACATGAGAAATATGTGCAGCAAATTCAAAAAGTAACCAACTACTGTCAATGAGTTGAATAGGTGAAAATTGCTTTAACAGTCTTTTATGCTCCAAATCTGAATCCAAAGTCATGAATCAATAAAACTGCTATAAAGTTATAAAAATATACAAATATGTATAGAAATACTTGCTCATCATGCAAGTATATTTATAAAAACTGAAGGTCACGGCTACTTCGATTCGATCTCCCTTTTCTAGATAAAAATTATGTTTAATTCACACACTCTCACCTCCCGCGAGTGCAAAATTCGGATCGCAAACACGGATTTAATTCCTTCCGAGATTGAGATAAACACTCGTCATGGTTTTCATAGGAAGCTTTAACTCTTTCGGAGTTTCCAAGAGAAATCTCATTTTTATTTTATTTCACTTTATTGTGTTGAACAATTGATTTAACCTCAGTAAAAAAAACCTTCCCCTCACCTAGTCATACAACCACCGCACGCAAATCTGGTGGACAAGAGCAGAAATCTCAAGTCAGTCAATACATGTTATCACTACGGTTCTGCAATATGGTTTTGGGGCTGATGGAGCGTACCTCAACCTTGCTCCGACCATCCGACCAGAGGGTCGAGGGGGGTGTGTGTGCAACAAGAGGCTGTGGATTGGTCAGATTTTTTTCTCATCCGAGAATGCGAAGCCGGGATGAAGAGCGAGAAGTGTGGAAATGCGGTGGGTTTCAAGGGTTTACGGGGGCGAAGTAATGCGAAGCAACGGTTTCGGCAGCAACTCTTCGGCCAGCAGAGTGGACGGGGACCGCTGGAGACTCATCCGCCGCTGGGGAACGCACGGAAGACTCAGAGAAACATCAAATCGCCGCGGCCGACGATCTGCGCTCAAACTCGACTATTGTTACAGCAGCGGAAAAACTGTCTCGCTTTGTGGCAACGAATTGTTTGAGACTCCGCGTTTATTCACTCCCCTCTGGTTCTCCGAACTCCGCTCTGGAGAGTAAACAAAACGCCTATTCGGCTGAGATCAATTTAGCTCTCGTAACCAATAGTCGTAGGAAAACAAACGAGGTTTTCATTAATTTCTTCTATTAAAAATGTTTGTCTCTCATGAACCACAAACAGTAAACCCCCCAAAAAAATTTCAACGACAATTCAAAAACTCGAGTATCACTTAGGTATTTCGCTTCATTGGCAAAGAATATTTAACGACAATATGACTTACTGACTACCAAAGGACCCGTCTCTAAACAGGGTAGTTTATTTAGCGGAATCCCGACGTTTTATTTTCGAGTGAATATTTTAAATTTATTTCCTTCTCCCAGCTATTACGTAATTATCTTGCTCTCACTGAGTTAATTATTGATCCATAATGGTGCAAACATCATCAGCTCTCGGTCGTGAATTTAATTTATGTTACGATAAATAACCCTAACCCCAGGAGCCTTAGCTCCTTTTAAGGTCATTTGGCAATGAAAGCATCACATTGCTACTTAAAATGTCATCGGTGTCTCTCACTCAACACGTACTAAGGCATGGATAGCACTGATACGAGGGCGTCGTCCTAACAGAGTCATTTTTTCCTCTGTCATGTCCACCGTCACCAGATTCTAGTTTGTCAATGGGTCTCAGATACGCGGAAAGCTCCTTGAAGCCTATAGAATTCCCCAGAGGGCACTCACCATGCCCAGTGATTCTCAATCTGTTTATTGTTCCCGAGTGAAATCTGTGATCCGCAAAGTTTAGGTACGGGCAATGGCTTGGAACTTTGTGTGAGTATAATTGTACGGAGGAGAGATTAAAGTGATTAAAAAATTTAACTATTCCCTCATCGTCACAATACCCAATGATATGAGGGAAAGCTGCGTTCAAACGGACTAACTCCGTCAACAAGAGAGAGAGAGAGAGAGAGAGAGAGAGAGAGAGAGAGAGAGAGAGAGAGAGAGAGAGAGAGAGAGAGAGAAAAAAATTGAAATCAGCACCCAAAGATCCCTTAATTACTTAAAAAGTAATTTTCCATATTTTTCGCCATTTTGCATTTTCGTTCATTTTGATATTTTAATGAGGCTTAACGGCGGGTGATTAAACGCTTAAAAATGTATTTGAGTTTACGGCTGCCACCTCTAAAGAGATATAATTATCCAAAGTATTCAACACGCAAAATATTTTATTCACCACGTTTCTTTTGACTGTGCGATCCTAGAGACTGAGCTACGATTCCTGGTATTACGAGAAGCGATTTCGAGGCGCCACCGGGACAGATCCTTCCCCCCTCCAGACGAAATAATTATCAGGGCACATTATTCCGAGCCCCGGGGCTCTCACCTGAGTGATATCCCGCGGACCTCGACGCTGAGGAGAGAGGGATACACCGCGAGATATTTTCACGAGGTGAAGCACACATAGCCGCACAATGGCTTTTGAGCGGGATCGCAATTAACGAAAAAAATACAAAGGGGCACACACCCTCACAATCTCCCAACTCCCCGTCATACAGCGGGCCCAACCCGCCCCCCTTCGGGCGGCCGCTGGAGAGGGGTGGGAAAGAGCGGGAGAATGTTTTATTCCGCGGCCGAGAGCGTGGGTTTTCCAAGAGAAAGAGAGTCCACTTGAACACGTGAGAGATTGGGTGAAAAGAGGGAAAACAAGGGAAATGAATGGCAGCGCGCGCACATACACACTGGTACGCGCAGAGAGCGGAGCGGGGCCAACGTCCCCGGCTGGAGCGCACGAATAGAAACGCATTCGCCGGATAAAGATAGGCGAGGCGGGGTGGCCAGTTTTTACGTGGGTGTGTCACTGAATGGCCTCTCGACTTTGCGGGGGAGGAGGGGCAACCCCCGAGGCCTAGGGAATGGACGTCGGATGGGGACGGGTCAAAAGAAAGAGAGAGCGGGGAGATATGGAAACGAGAAAGCGAATCTACGAAAACCAACCATATACCCCCACGGGGATCGGAGGACCCATATTCCAACTTGTCTTGACCGTACACTGGAAGGTAAAGAGAGGTACAAAGATCATTTATTATGCTTCTCTTACAGTAGCAATAAATTGGTTAACGTAAATGGAGCTACAGGCGCTCCGTGAACTATCGCTTTAACTTAATGTTACTATTACTATGGTAAGCCTTAGAATCGTGGGGATGGCCAGAATAAACGACTGGATTGGATTTTGGGAAGGTCATCGAAAGCTAAGGTTATTTGCGCCTTTGGAGACGGAGGAAAAGGAGGTATGGTGGATAGAAACCTGGCGTCGGCATTAGCCTGTTCTTAACGAAAGGCGCTAAGGGGACCACGGTTTAATGTATTATCCGACAGACGGAGTGCTGTACTTGAAGTGCCCTCCACAAGACACTCAAGTAGGGATCGGGTTTCCTCTGAAAAATATCCTCCTCTGCAGCAGAATAAACGAAGAGATCGAGCGAAGTCAATGAAATGCTAAGGCACATTGTTTTTAATGGTGATAAAGGTAAAGGGGAGTATAATCCACTCACTACAAAATTCTCGAAATAGCATAACAATGCGAGATTTCTTCTCCAATTTGAGATTTATGTTTTATTTAAGACTTATTATTTGGACAGTAAAGAGGAAGGCAAGGAGTTACGATGATAACTCAAGCAGTGAAGGGAATACGAGTTGAATGGTTTGAACGGTACGTACAATGGGGATGTGAACCGCTGGGAATGTTAGGTTGAGTCCTGACTGGCTAATTTATGATCCGCAGCACGCCGTGGCGCACCGTGCCGAAAGTACGAGGATTATAATTTGGTGGGTGGTGGAGAGCGATGGAAGCAGGACAGAAGGCCTTACAGCTGAGGGAGTGGCGTATAATGAAGATGGTAAGCTGGGTAGCAAAGTGGGTGAACGAGGAGGAGGGTGGTACAGGGGGCACATGGGAAGGGAAATTAGCGGCGGAGATTTGCAGCAGACGTGGATGGCGAACGTGTTGAGAGAGAGAACGACATATTGATGAAGGTGAATGAGGCGATAATCCTAAGTGATAATGGAAGGATAATGAAGTGGATACGTCTTTTGGACTACATATTGGGAGGCAAAATGTGGGAGGAACATAATACAGGCCTAATGGCGGGAAAACTCATGGTGAGCGCGAAGTAGTAGAAGGAGGAAGAGAAATTTTGCGAGAAATTGTTGAATATGGGGAGACAGAAGAGGAATATCTGGAACCAAGGGAATGCACTGTAAGCAGAAATGGATTTCGAAGAATGAAATTAATATAATTAAGAAAAAGTGGGTGACTTTAAACGCATAAACTTTTTAATTTTAGGCATCACTTTGTAGAAGTATTTTATATTCGAATCCATATTGAAATTTACATGGAATACATATTACACCTTTTCTTTTCTACAGTTATGTATTGCAAATGTACAACGCGTTTCGCAGCTTGCTGCAAACCCCGCACCCCTCCTCACACCTTACTGGAAAAATTTCCCTTCTCACAAGCCCCTAACCTATGTTCCCCAACCTTTCCACACAAAAAATAGTTTGCTCTCCAAACCTACCTCCCTTATTAGCGTAAGCTTATTATCGTAACAATCAATAAATAAACAATAAACAATTGTACCTGAAGATGCAGCAAGCTGCGAAACGCGTCTTACGTTTACAATAAATAATTTTGGAAAAGTAAAAGGCTTAATTTCAATATGATTCGGATTTAAAACGCTCCGAAAAAAGTAGGGATTGCCCAACTATTAACCGATTATTTCAAAACAATTAAGGACTGACCGAGACAAAATTTTGCTAGATTGTAGAGACACGAACGCTCGAGAATCACCCACAATCAAGCGAAGAAATCAAAACCAAACAAAATGTGGAGGACCAAATGGTGTGAAATGAGCGTTTCAGTTTGGTCGGGTGAGGGGAACGGGAAACGTGAATGGGAAGGCGAAGAACAAGTTAACGCGGTAAGGGGAAGAGCAGAGAGAGAGGCAGGGAGGAGGAGAGACGTCAGCGGAGGAGAGAGGACGAGAGGAGGGAGAAGAGAAAGGAGTTGCATTGTATTCGGCCGCCGCGGGGGTGGCGGTATTCACGTGCTCGTGCGAGAGCGGAAGATGGTGCCTGGCTAATGATGGTGTCTGGAGAGAGAGGGAGGGAGAGTGGCACGCCCACTCGAGAAGGAGGCACGAGAGGTGGTGGTGGTGGTTGCGGGGCGAACGTGCGCGCCTCGGGTAAGAATGGGCCTCCTCTGCCCCCCACCCCTGTCCGCCTCTTCCTCCTTCCTTCCCGTGTGCACACCCCGGCCTTCCGTGCTCGAGAAAGAAACTAACCTCTTTCCCTCCCTCATCACACCCTTCCCCACTCTCTCACCTGTACGTCTCTCCGTTGTTTCGCCAAAACTCGTGCGGAGGAGAGCAAAACGGGGGTAAAGGCTTTTCAAATTAGAAAACGATGACGCAAAAACGTTGTAAGCCGATTAATTAACAAAGCCAAGACGGAACCTACGGCGCCTCCACAGGTAGGAGTAGAAAAATAACATGAAATGTTTCACTCGTACACATGACGACATCGGCGAAAAATGCCATTTTGGAAAAGAGTGCAGAAAAAAATACCCACTTACTTTTAGGCAGGTGAGCATTTTCCTATGTCCACAAATTGTTTTTACTTAAGAGTTAATTCATGCCGAATGCAGGCAAAACTAATCCATCACGCGGCCGTAAAAAGTAATAATTATCCATGGTTTTTAAAATAGTCATTACATTGAGAGTGCATTCCGAGTGATTTCAATAATTTATCGGCGATTCATTCCGCATAATCTATGAAGTTATTCGCCAATCGAAAAAAAGATATTTTAGTTGTTAGCTTCACTTCGTCATCAAGGTAATGAAATGAGCGAATTGACGGGAAATGGTTTATAACGGTGGAATTCAGTGACTTCTGAGAGTTAGGTCGCACCGCAGTTGACTGAAATATTGTTCTACACATTGTTTACAATTCAACAGAGTTAAGCAAAGGAACATTTTCAATTGCTGCTGGCGTCATCATGCATCATCGAACACGAGGCATTAACAAAACAGCAGCAAGAAGAATAAACAAACACGTTGCGTCAACGAAATATTATAAAATAGATGACAGGGTTGAAATTGAAAATAACATACTTTACATTTAAAGGTGCAAATAAATAAGAAAATTTTAGCATAAAATATCTTTTTAGAAATTTAGAAAATATTATTTTCATTTAAAAAAGATTTTTCAGGTTTCTAGGGACTAGGGTGTTTCATAAATTATTTTTATCAATTATCCCAGTCGTAATTTTCCGCAAGAGCTATGATTTTAAAGAAGAATTGCCGAATAAATCTCACCTGAAAACGTCCATTTTGTAAATATATTACTCATTGACCTAGTAATCTCAACGCCTGATTATTTGGAATTCACTATTGATAATTAATATACGTGGCTTATAAATAAATTTAGCGATTCGGCTCTCGATAAATTTTAAGATTTTTTCGCGAACCGCAGTTGTGCATTATAAGTGGCTCTGATGTGATAGGAGTTTTTATAAATTCAAATATTAATATCATAAAAAACGTTTTCTATCATTCTTCTTATTTTACCTATAAATTTCTAAAAATTCACATCCCTTTAATATATTTTCTCACTCTTTCTGAATCTTTTAAAAGTTCCACGTATCAAGGCTTGATTACACTTCACGACGTTGATATTTAACTTTGGAGTAACACTGGTCGAAAAATACGATATTCTTCATTTCCCCGTCAGTCACCAGGTCCTTAAAAATTTTGCTGTTACTAGGAAAAAACGCAATCACCTTTCGTGCTTCAAGTCTTTACCATTCACTTTTCAGCGAGGTTCAAAGGTCAGGCGGAAAGACATTTTGACGTATAAAAAACATAAAAACTTTGGGTTCCGCGGTCTTAAGTTACCCTTCTTGGTCAGTCCAAGGTTTCCTTTCACTTATTAGAGACATTTTCTTCCTCTGGCTCTTAACTTTACACATGAAGTAAAAAAATTCCATTCAGCCTTTCAAAACAAATTCAGTGCAGATTATAGGTATTGCAAGTACATATTTGTAACAGTTCTCAAACACCACGTTCCAGTCTTGCAAATTGACTGCATGGTAACGAAAACTTAAATTTTTCATGAATTAAAATATCTTTCCCACCAAAGATTTAATTAACGCAGCAAAGATATGTTTCAAAATTTCAAATTTCAAATTTTTTTTGCGAAATTTAGAAGGGAAATTCAAAGCCAAATACTTCCAGTATGTCTTAAGAAACATAGTTCTTTCCTGAATATGTAAGCAGAAGTTTATTTTTTATTGAATTTTGAAACATTTGTTCAGATTTGCGTCATCTCTCTTCAATTAATTAGGTTTAATTTTGACCCACTTACATAGGATTTTGAAAGAATTGTGGTCCAAAATATGAGCCACAAACCAGAAAGTCTGGAAAATCTACAAGAAGAAAATTTGCCACTTCCAAATCACCAGAAATCTAAGTGATACCCCGAGTCCATTTTTCTACCATAAGCACAGTTCACTTTTGTTCCAAGGTGAACCGCAAACAAGCTATAAGTACAAACACATTTTCAAAATGAGAGCCTGAACTGATTCATAAGGATTCCTGGTCACGTGAAGAATAGTTTTTATCGTTTCCGCAATTTTCGGCTAAAAAGTTATTGTTTTTAATCGAGGATATAAAATGTAAGAAATTGAGGGCAACCTTTACACTTAAAATCGGGTTCGATGTATGAAAAAAGTGCCTCTCGCCACGTGTCTACTATCCACTTCACGATAATAGGACTTTGCCCAAGCAAACTCAAGCATCTATGAAAAATGTCCATTCTGCGAGTTTATGCCCCTTATTTTGCCCATTAAGGCTCTTACCACACGATTCTTTCACCAACTATCCGTAAAATACCCAACGCACCACCCATCGCTCGATTTCCCTTCCATAATTGTTCTCCGAAGCATTTAGGCAAGAAAAATGCATACAGGATTCCCGGCATCATTTCATATAAAAATTCTTTCAAGCTTTTCTGCCTGGATCCATCTCTGCCGAGAGCAATTTGAAGAGAGAATGAGGGCTTCCATTGTCCTTTCCAAATTCGTTAAACAATTAATTTCCTGATAATTCGGTCTTCTAAGCAATGAATTTTCGGTCAAGTAACTTGACCAAAAATGTCAACCAGTGTACGTGAACATTTAAGCAGAATAATTTCAAAAAACAAATAGAAAATATTTTATCAAAGGCTTTTTATCTCCAATGAAAAGGATATAAGAGTTAACGCTCGTGTAATTACATCGGAATTATATATATTATACATTGCAATGAACGATTCTATTTTTTATGGCCTATATTTTGGCTCGCAGCTTATCATGGGCTGCTAACAGCTCTGAGGAATTCACTGTTCATTCCTTTGAGCAGCTTCGATTAGTGTCGCATGTGAACACTATTATGTCCCTCGGTTGTATCTTGACGGTCAGATGGTCTGAAACGAGGGTCCAAAATTTATCTGCATATGAGTCATTTAAGGAGATATAATCAACGGTATCCGACGAGATATTGTGGAACATCATCGTGAATTTTAACATGAAAAACTTTGAAATGTCCACTCGGTTATTCATTTTAACAACGTGTTTCGACTCTTAAAGCGTCATCATCAGGCACATTGTGTATCATACACATCAGCTACGTAGTACCTGATGATGACGCTCTAAGTGTCGAAACGCGTTGTACAAATAAATAACCGAGTGGACATTTCAAATTTTTTTCTGTTAAAATCCATCTAAGGTTTCACCTCAACTGTGTGAGTCAAAACAATTACTGAATTTCAACATTTTTCAAATGGTTTAATAAATTCTGGTTTCGCTGATAAAATGCATAAGCTACTGATAACCAAAATTAAGGCACGAAAACGCCAATTCTTCCTCGAATATACATTTGATCAACAGTATTGTATAGCCAAAGAAACCGAATGCAGCGCCATTTAAACGGAATTGCCATATTTTACCACTATTTTAACAGTAATTAGGTAATAATTAAAATATGATCACGGTAAGATGTGAACTTTTTATCATCAACCAATTTTTTGGACCTTTTTGCTTCTTAATGGAGACCAAAATCGAATTATACAATTTCATTTCAGCAGCTGTACAAAGTATGAATTAAATATTCCAGTGTCATTGGTGCAATAATATCCTTTTACATGACTGAAACTATAAGTAATTAAATAAAAATATCTACATAAGTCTTCAGGGTTACTCATTGTTTTCACGCGGTACATTTAAAACTCCTTTATAACGGAAGGTTTTTGCAATTTCGAAAAGAATTACTTTGGTGACTCATTTTAAAAAATAGTCGAGAAAATTACAAACTACATACAGTTAGTTTTTTGACCAGATCTAAGCGATAATTTTTAAATGAGGTCACTCCGGAGGGCTTCCATTTGCCATGTAATGAGCCTGGTATTTTTCGCAAAAAATCCCGGATAGTAGTTTGGTAAGGGGCTGATATTTTGATATCTATCGGAAGAACATTAATAAGACATTTTTCTTTGAAAAAGGGCAAATTCATTGATTTCTAAGTGAAATGAAATTTCACTCAGAATACCTTAAAAACACTTTTATGAAAATTGAATTTGTATTAGAAAAATAATGGTATTTTCCTCGTGTTTTTACCATTCTACCATTAAACACCATGTAGATTTAAGTTCAATTTGCGAGAAAAGTTGAACGTAAAGGTAACATTTTGTTTTTAATTGTATAAAGAGGATATGCTTTTCTATGAGTTTCAATAATATGAATAAATATCATGTGTTTAACATAATGACAAAATTTATGTCATTTCTCGGTAGAACTTGGTGGATTTTTCTTCAGCTTTACGCTGGGCTATGCCTTGTCTACGATGCATGCACATTTAAGTAGGGATCACTTAATAGCAGCACTTAAATGCAGACGAGCGTATACATGCAAATATTAAATCTACCGTAGCTCCAGCTAGAGCTCATGGAAAGACATTTGCATCGCACGAGTGTTTGAATATATTTTGGTGATTTCTAATCACGCATAACAGCGCAAACTAACGTATAAGAAGAATTACGTGAACAAAAATACTGAACTCCTCTTATAAATAATGTAAAAACAAGTATGATGCGCATGACTATCAAAACTCCTCGGCCTATCGATGACGAGGCCTCGATCACCTCGAATCGAAGGAACACCATCTATATCACTCAGCTCCACTTAATTAGGGGTCCGCAAGTACTCTTAAGTGGATCTATCACTTAAGAGATGAGAGGGCGTCTACACAGTGCACTTAAGTGGAAGGTACAATTTAATGCTCACTTCAGTGATCGGTGTAGACGCGGAACAAGGGTTTCCACAGCGTCCGACGTTTCGAATGGAGACTTTCCCATCGAGTTCGGGCCTGATTTAGGGCTTTCAGCTCTGAAGACTAAAGGACTGCATTGCTTGCGTGAAAATTTTCAGTAAAATACTGCAAAAAGCACGAAAATACCAGTCGTTACAAATTAACCACAGAGGAATTTCTCATACGACGCCTGACACTACTGAATAGCGTTAATTAAAACTATGTAACAACCCATGAAGTCGAAAAGCGCATGTTAAGCAATAATGGAGGTATAACCTTTTACGATTGCAGTTTTTTAGAATACTCTTTATTTGATAGTTGCTTTCACACCTATAGATTGAATATGAAAGATGTAGAATTTTTTAGGCTGAATCGTCTTTAAAATTAAACTTGCAGCGAGATCTAAAGGTGGGAAAAGACACGTAAAGTAGTTGGGCGGTCCATTTTTAGAGCTTAATAACTATGACGTGAAACCAATCACATATGACTGAAATAATGTGATCTCGTGCGACCAAATTCTACAATACTAGCATGGCTTTTATATGCCACAAGTCAAGGCCCAAGCTTCATTCAGGTGGTCATTCAGGGCGCGGACAAATATTTTCGGCCTATGCATTTCACAACTCCGATATGCAATCGCGGTGATAAAGGATCTCGCCAAGATCATTTAATTGAAATTTTGAAATCAAAATGACTGACAAAATTTCATTATAAATTCCAATTCCGTAAAAACTTGATGGAAAGACCAAAGAAAAAACCAGGAGAGGCATTACGACGACATGGGTCATCGATCAGTACCACTATGTCAGCGGCGGAACGGATGAGACAGCTTGGGGAACATCGAATAGTCGACGAGGCCCTGGCCGGAAGTGCATAGCAGGCAACAACCACGGTGGCAGCTAAATAATACCAGCTTATAATGAAGTTATTAAGAACAATCCTCACTCGTGTAAAGGACGTAACTTGAGGCTTCACGAATAAAATTTTCCAGCTCACTAAGAGCAATTATAACTTTGTGCTATTTTCACAATTATTTCATTGATTGACCAGGGTTTCTATTCAAAAGTGTAATTATAAAGGTACCTTGTGAAAACATTAACCAAAAATTTTGACAAAGGCCCTTTTAACTCTAACGAGCCAATACCGAATAACGAACAAAAATGAAACTAATTCGTCTATCAAATAAAATAAGCGTGAATATGGTTTTTTTTTAAATTATCACTCTTCACCACGGTCGTAGCCCTGAATAAACCACGCCCGATCTTTTTCTTCGACCATTCAGTTTGAAAGGTGATTTTGATTAATGTCGGATTTGTCTATTTTTTTTAAACTTTCAAATCTAAATCTAGTTTCAATTATTTTTCCAAAAGAAGATTAGATTTCTCCCATATCAACATCACTCACCGTGTAGACCAGCGAGCACTAGCATTAAATAAGACTAGAATTAAGGCGCATTACACTACGTGATGAAAACCAAGCTGGTTTGATGCTAGTTGATGGTAAATCATTGTAAACATTTCACTAAAAGCCACGTTCGTGGAAAATCCACCGAAAATACCGCGTACACAAAAATGCAATGTCCATCCCTGAAAATATTCCTAAGCTAATGAAGCATATTAGACTCTGGCGATGGACCGAAGAAACTTAAACCAAGAAAAACAAAATCAAGGGAAAAATATTTAAAAACTAATTTTGAGAAACCCTCACCACATTTCGAAGTCATCCTCGTTTTTCTAAAAGACTTTGCGCCCATTTCAGGGTCGTCGGTTAAATAAACCAGTATAAAATCAAGCATGCAGGAAAGAAGAGTTTCATTTTTTCTCTTTGCGAAAGATACAGAGTTATGACGCTCAAGCTTGCATCATTTAAGCGTAGACACGAGATGGGGCGAGGAGATAAATGGCGACAAGAGGGCGCAAGGCTCTCGGCAGTTGTCTGTACCGAATGCACTGACGTAATTAGCGCAGGTTATTATACATTCTCTCTCTCTCTTGATTTTTTTAAGCGAAGCAACGACGCAGTGGCCGTGGGGTCTTATTGTCCGAAAGCAGGATATTCAAGGCGAAGTACTTGGATCACATTTTCAAGTGCTAAGTGGGACGTTTCGCGACGGTGCAAATGAAATATCATCTTCGTATCCGATGCTATAGCTACTATAAATAAGAGCTGGTAAATAACTTCAAATGTAGGTCCACTTGCAAAATTCCCAATTTGTACTAAAAGCAGCAACTGGATTTGGAGCTGATACGAATACCATATCCTAAGTTTAACTGACCACCCCTAAACGGCAACATTAGATCATAAAATATAAACAAATATCCTCCTCCTTGGGTTCTCGAAAAAAATACAAACAACTTACGATATCGAGTAATCAACAAGAGGCTAGCACGATGACAAATATAGGACAAGCTTTTTATGATGATTAGGAGTTAAGTTTAGAAATTTCAAATTATTTAAGTATGAAAAATACATTTTTTTGAAAGAGTCGTCATGGAACGAAATTTATAATTCAAATTAAACATCATCAATCATGCAAAATTTCGGAGTCGTAGGCTTATCCCCGATGAAGTCCAGTCTGTTTGATAAGATGATACAACAAACATTTTTATTGTGTTACATATAACAAGAGCAATGCTTGCGGATCTAAACAACCATATCTCTGTACCTGTACTCTGAATACGTTTTGTATTTACTTCAAGAATGATCGACTTACTGTAAGAGAAAATATTTTACAGCTATCAATAATGTTGAATACTTTGCAATTGGAATTTCGCTTGACGGGTGACGTTGGATCTATTGACGTCTATTAAACCAGCAATCCAAATTAATTCAATGCCGTTTCTCTCTCCGAAAGGAAAATATCAAACTAAATTAAAAATATGATAATCTCAAGCATAAAATTGAAAAAAATTACATAGAAGCAGATAGATATTAACCAGAAAGGATTGCTGGAAAAAAGAAAAGAATTTACAATTGCTCGAAGTAGTTAACAATACATTATAATGTCTTAGGCACTAAGGCAATACCGAAGGTGGTAATATCGCATATATATTTTCCATCTTATTTTTCAAGTACCTTTAATTCTAAAGCCTAGGCTAATTTATAATCGTATCTCTCTTTCTTCTCCGTTTCCTACTATATAAATTCCAAACCTATAAAAAGTAAACATAAATACGTGCAAGGAAGCGCACTTTAGTCTAATGTGAGTTTAGCAATTAAAACCCTGAATTTCAGCCAAAAAGATGTTTGACTGACAACGTCCATGATGCATGAACTGAAAACCTAATGCATGTGCCTCACGAACTGGAAACACGTACATTTAGAGGCTTATGCGACGTACTTGAGCGCCAGTGCCGAAATGCACCATGCCAGTAAAAATGTTCGCAGCTTGTCGAATACCATATACATCTATATATCCTTCAAAATTTGCGGGAGCATATTCGTCTCCCGCGACCATACCGTTTTCAGCCGAAAGATTTTCACGTCGAACTTGCTATTTATTTCCACGGTGCTTCCTAGACTATTTCGCATTTTGGGGAAACCGCAGAGGGACGACCCGTGCTCAAATGAGAACGTCCCCCAAACTGACCACACAGCGTGAGTTAAACTCTCCATCGGTAATTTGCATGTATCGTCCAACGCAAACCACTTTGGGTTCCTCCCAAAAGGGAAGACGGAGAGAACGTTCTCTCACACCTCCTTATGCCTTCGCACACCTTTCGCCCACCTCTCTTCCTCTCTCTCTTCCTTATGCCTTCGCACGCCATTCGCCCACCTCTCTTCCTCTCGAGATACAGTCTTTCCCCCTCATTCTCCCCTCCCTCCCCGCCTTTCTCTTCCCTCCTTAACGCTCTTCTTCTCACCGCCACTTCTACCTTTCTTCACCCTCTCTTTCTCTGTTTTCCTCTCTCGAGGCAAAACACTCGTCCTAAGAGAGGGAGAGATATGGAGTGAGAGAGGAAAACTCGTCCTCTCACCACATCTCCCCGTTTGAGAAAAAAGGGTTAGGTGCGTAAACGCGCAGTCCAGAGAATTCCCACCGCACTACACTTCCCCCTTCCCCCCTTGGCCTCCTATCTTTCCTGCGCTCTCTCATTTTCCTAAAATATTCAGACTCAAGCCGAGTGCGCGCCTTTCCCGACCCCTCCCCCCTCTTACACATCCCGCCGTTTATTTCGGCTTTCTTTCTTTTTTTCCGGGGGGAAAGAGAGGGGGGAGTTCGGGATGATGAGGAGGACATGAGGAGGGTTTAGTCGGATTGGTTGGTTTGGATGATTGCGAAAAGGTTAGCGGGCGACTCCGGCTCTCTGGCGCTCCGGGGGGATACACACCTTCCGCGCTCCAGGTGCGCGCGTGCCAAGAGTCCCGGAGTTCGGGTTCGCCGGAGGCGACGATTGTTGACTTCGGAAGAGAGAAAGGATGTGTCACGGCCTCCTTCCGTGAAGGAGTCAATCTCTCCTGCCGGCACGTCGAGCAGGTGCCGTAGGATTTTGTGATATTTATGGTTGTTGGATCGTGACTGGTGCAGATAAAAAATTGAGAATACCATCGTGGAAAAAACTTCCGTTAAAAAGACGTTTTAGTTTAATAAAAAACGCTGCGCTCACGATAAATGCGGTGAATATTCTTAAAAATCATGTACAGACACCAAAGTCGAGGAATACAGCTTTAGGGATTACTCATTCATTATTTTCATTATTCGTTATTCAGAAATTCATTATTCATAGTAGTAAGAGGTGCATGACACGCTATTTCTGAGTCAGGAGTTATGGCGGTAATGATAGAAATATTTTTGGTAATAACTCGTATAAAAATCAACTGAAGCCTTTATTGTATTTCTTAGAACAATGCATCTAATTTCGACTTTTAAAAAATAGCATGACTTTATACTTCAAAAAAATCACATAACTCCAGCGCATTCCCATTTCCACCCTTACGCCAAATTAACTGAATATGTTACAACTGGATAAAGTGGAACGGAACGGACAGGTGAATTCAGTTCACTGAAGACGAGGATTTTCATAAAGATGGAGGACAATTTTCATAGTAAAGCAACAAACATGAAAAAATTGAGAGACATTTATATGATTACCAAACCCCAACATTTTCTCCGCGCTATACAGCCGGTTCTTCTTTCTCCCGCCTGTCCTAGTGTATTTTTTCAATCATGCTAGGAGTTCCCGTCAGGGAGTAACTTCTGAAATCCCGTTTCCTTGCTCCAAACACGCGAACCGAGGCTAACTTTCGCGTTCGATGAGGAAAGTGATCGTGCAAGCGATACAAATTGGCAGCTCCGTCCAACTAGTTGGATTCCCTGACAGATAATAGGTCGGATACGGTCCCCGTACCTTCGAATGTCACAACAGACTCCTCAAAAATTAATGCTTTGGCGAGAATTGGTAGTCTGATCATAGACGGAACCATCGAGGGGTGAGAAATACGTGAAAAATGGACTCTTAAGAATCAGCAAAAGCAAAAGAAATAAAAATAAGGGACATAAAATTCTGTGACACCTGCTCCTCGTCAGGAGGTGATAGACGCCTTCAGGAAGATGCGGAATCCACTTCTCTCCCGAAACGAAAATGCTTTAAACGCCTCCGGCGGCGGTTCCGCACTCCGGCGCTCGGCACGCCTCGCCCGGAAGCCAAGAGACGGGAAGGTGTACGCCCGGAGCACGAGACGATGTCACCCGCTAAGTTTTTCGCAATCATCCAAGCAACCGATTCAACGGAATCTTTTTGGTCCTTCTCCGCTACCTCTCATGAAGAAATGGCCCTCGAGACGACTCGCGTCTGAATATTTTAGGAGGCTCGTACACTTTTATGAATAGCAAGGGCAAAGGTTCATGCAAAAGCTCATGTGGAACAAGAAAAATAAACTCAAGCAAATGAATCCGATAAAAGCGGTCACAACGCTCCTATGGGAGTATGACACAGAAGATGGCTCTCAATCATCTTTCAAGACAAAGAAAAATTATATCTCCATTTGAGCAATCAGGAGCTATTATGGCGGGTGCACAAGGGAAAAGGAATGAAAAATTAAAGATAGCTTATTTAGATAGTCTTTTCTCATCAACATGGATCACGGAAAAAGCGGCCACATTAGCTCCTAAAAACTAATGATAGCACCATAATTAGCGCTGTTTCAGTGCGTGGAAGAAAAATTTTTATTGGTCAAGTAACGGAAAGAACTAATGTCATTGGCTGGTTTGAAGACACGAGTGATTACTGCCAATGCTTAGACAAACTATGTTTAATGTTAACAAGGCTAAAAATGGCATATTCTACTTCAATTTCTTTGCGGTAGATAAATAAATGTGCATAAATTAAAACACAGGTAGGCTATCGACTATTGAAATTTGCTGTCATGCCTTTTTGTGACGCTTTGGAATTGGGATCGCCAGAGACCCTTCTGGAGGACGGCAGTAGTAGGAAAATATTAGATTACTCAAATCCTTTGACTGACAATATCGATTAAATTCAACACCCCCCTCGCACTTATAGGTTGCACCAAAGAGACAACATTAGATACATTAGGCTATCTAGTGGGAAGTTGAAGAAACTTTTCCCATGGCTCTCCTTTCACAAAAACAACACTAACAGAGCGAAATACTATTACGTTTACGCATCTTCCTCTGGACTCCTTTTTTCATACATACCCATTTCATACCTGGTGTTTCCATACTACACGATAAACGTTAATATAACATTTAGGCAAAGCTTAGAAACAGGGATGACATTTTTACGTCCAATTAAGAGCTAAAAAACTGATACTGATTTTCGCAAACAATGTGATATGAATACCGTTATTTTGATGATAGATGGACTAGTTGCATTTAATATATGGAGCAATCTTATTCTGAGATGTTTTCAACCTTGAGGTGGGGTTGCGTAAAATTAAAGCCACCAGAATCTTAGTATCCGGCCGTCCTACAAAAACTAGCAGGAACAGCTTTTGTGATAAGGATATTACTGACAGACAGGCAAACTGAGAGTCACTTTTGGGCGTCATAAATGGCCCAGAGATTTATTCACATCATAAAACATAGCAACTACAACATGTCGTTAGCCAAAACATCTTTGTGGGATTATTTTATGGTTCTGTGTGTGAAAAGGAGTTTTCATATTTTCTTTTATCTCAAATTTTCAAGTTTACGGGGAAGAAAATGTCTACTTAAATCCATTTGTTTCCCACTTCCAGGGGAATTCAATATTTATTATATTAAGAGAAAAGTGCATTCTATGGCTAGTAAAGTTATTGATAACGTTAATCAACCGTTAAAAGTAAATTAGATGAACACACATAAATTGCAGTTTCTCTTTTACCTTTAAATAACATTAATATAATACAGGTATAGAAACTTTCGCCCACAAATGGCAAATAGGTAAAGACAAAGTGATGCGCTATATCTAAGCTACTTCAGAATGTACAGTTCTCTTTTTAATTTTATGTCTCACTTCACTAGTTTATAGACAAATTTAAGTAAAATAAAAGATATAGTTACAGTTTAAACAAAATATTCGTGAAAATGTTTGAAAAACTACATTGAAGCCTCTTTAAATAGCAGCTAAAAACTCATACTGGGAATTTATCAGTCTTACTTCCCTAGTAGCTTCATATACGAGACGCACACTTAGCTTGAACGAGTTGATGCAGAATTCATGAGATGCCGGGAGCTCACAGCGGAGAGCTGCAGCAAACCTATTCAAGCTGTAAAATTTTATCACGCCACGGATGTAAACCGAAATCATATTTCCTCGAAAAAACCGCTAAATTTTGAGGTAATACGCACGAGTCTGAAGATATGAGTCCACACACGATGCGAGATACAAGTATCATAAACGCCGAGTTTTTCCGTGACGTTGGCAGCATCCAAATTTACAAGCCTAGAGGAAAGATCCTTCCTCGACTATCGAAGACTAAAGAACAAATACCTTTATTTCCGAACTTCTGCAGATGAAACGAAGAGAAAACTAAGAACTTAGGGAAGAAGTGTACGAGACGTAAGATCAATCTAGTTGAATATAAAATGAGTCCCAGATACTCGTGGGAGGTTAAGTATTTTTAGTCCATCGACCTAGTCCTCGGTGATGTAGCAGGCTAGATAATGGATTTGTCGTAATTTAAGAGGAACTCATCCCGTGCGTCACTTATTACTCGTACACCCCCATAAAACGTTTTTGAGACGTTTATCTTTCTCCCGATTATAGTCAACAGAAAAAGATACGGTAATAATCTCTGCTGGTACTTAATCTATGCTAATATTGGAGCAATTCTAAATGATCTCTTTGCCTCGAAACCACAAAAAACATAACATGAGTTCAACTGTGAATCCAGTCCAATTCCAATTTTGGTTTTGTTGTGAATAATCATAAGACAAAAATTAAATGAGACTAAACTATTGAATTATCAAGTGAAACTAGCGTAATGGTATTTAACTTTTATGGCACCAAACTGTAAAGCACAGAAGTCGAAATCGGTACACACGATCTCTGAGTTTTTGGTTATGAGTTTAGCATTCATTTGTTTTATCCCCAACATGGGCTACTTCAGGAAATGCGTAGCATATATGATATAATTATTTTATGTTTTGTTAAATGTACCTTGAGGCCCTAGGGCAGGCAATAAGAAAATTGTAAACTAGGTGAATTCTGGCGTTTTTACATTTAATTCTTTTTCATCGTGAAAATTATTATTCAATTTATTAGAAAATCCTCCTTAACGTGGAAAGGGTAAAGACTTCCGAGCAATTCTAGCAAATATTAACTTTCTTCCGAAAGCAGTACACACGATTTCGTTGAATTTTTTGTCATAAGTTTAGTGTTCAATTTTTATCCCCACCATATGATATGATTATTTCATATTTTTTTAAATGCGCCTTCTTCTTATTTCTTGATCTAAAGGCACAGATCCCATTGCATACTAATAACCAAACATTGCAAGAATAAAATCCACAGGACTTTAGTTGGCTCATTTCATAAGTACATTTATACTTTTCTAACTCAGTCCTCATTTTTCCGTAGAGTACTCACCCATATGCTACTCTCTTGTGTTTTTAAGTGATTAAAAGCCATATTGTGAGGAGAAAACTTTTTCCTTTCCACTGAATCAAAGTAGAATACAATATGAAATATATAAATCTTATTGAGTAATTTTCAGGGAAATCCCGCTATCTAGCAGTACGATACAATGCAAACAATCAAACGCTCACTAGCAAAACCAAATAAATAGAGCCAACTTAATTTGTCAAGTATTTAATATTAAAGCATGTTTTTTACTTAATCGGCGCCCATATGTTTCAAACTATAATATATTAAGTATTTTGATCAACAAATTGACTTGATTCCATTGAGAAGGAAAACAATTATTACTTCTAAAAGGAGAATTTTAATAGCGCAAGCCACTTAATTAGAAACCGAGCTCCATAATGATAAAACCAAGAATAAAGTCGAGCATTGTGGACTGAAGGAGTTAATTAACGTAAAAACTCCTAAAAGAATGAATCTCATTCATTGATGGGAAAGTAGGAGCAGAGAGAAGGAAAAAATTGTCGACTCTATTCTTTCGTTTTAGCATGGAAGGAGGGTACGAAGGATACACGACAAGTTGAGAAAATAATTACAAAGTAATTTACACTGCAGTAAATTAGTGGGATTTAAGGGCAGTATGAAGAGGAGAAAAACTGCTTTTCCGAGAATCAGTACAAATTCGCCAAATAAATTCACTCCGGTTCCACTTCGCATAAAATTGTTGAGCCTTCCTGGGAAAAGAGAAAATTTTAGTGCATAATGAAAACTGGCTGTGGTCGCATTGACGCTTGCATGATTAGCGACAGGGGATGAACGGGAATAACATAACTCGAGAGTTGCTTTTTACGCCGCAACGCATCGCGCCGGCTGCAAATGAAAACCCCCTTACAATCGTAGTGATGCTTCCTATTCCGTCAATTCAATGTTGCGTGAGGCATATGTCAAAGGGGATTGACCATAGCTTACTAGCGCTGTAATCACGGAGATTAAGTCGACTTTGGGGAAGAGAATTGAAATAAAAAACTTGAAACAAACTTTCAGGGATAACAACCAGACCTCAATTCAGAGCATTCTGATCTCAAACCGGCTGTTATTCTCCACTGAAAGAGACGTCGAATCATACACACGACTGGGAACTGGCGAAAATATTCTGGAAGTCACAGGCTACTTTCCTATTGACACAGTCTTTGATTTGTTGCACTAATGCGTACTCTGCATGCAAGTAAGCGACTCCATTGACGCTTGCAGTCAGGTTTTTTTATTTAAATGGCCATTAAAATATAAACAACTGTAATCAGAACTTAACAAAGTAAAATTTAACGAGTCAACTACGGTTTTTCCTTCCCATTTGAGGAAAAATACCGTAAATACCGATTTTTAAAGAAATTATTCCCATCAGTTTTGCAGCCAATTTGGTTTTGACTAATATTCAAATTTTTTAAATACGTAAAAATGGTATTTCTACACCATTTTTTTAAATATTCAGCTAAGGTATCTTAAGCATTACGAAACAACGCCTTAGCTGCGGTCGGCTCAATAAACATGATAGGTAAAGTGCACATTTGATAAATGAGTAAATTACATAATTAAACAGGATTCTTTCCTCCTCTATCAATTATCCTGATGGCAATGTAAAGGCTACATTTATCTGCACGGATATCTTTATCTATTTAAAGTTCAAGATATGTAGTCTGTCACTCATAGCCTTTAATATATCAATTTCACTACGTAATAACTCTGCGCATCTTTTTTAGCCAATAAGTGTAAAATAGTTATAACTGTTCGATTGATAACATCTGGAAGTATTAAATCACTTCATAAAATTCTATTTTGAATGGCGAAACTATAAATATTTAGTATTTTGGATTTAAAATTAATAGCCCATAGCCCTCAGTCTATGATCACCATAATTCTTCATTAATAGGCGGCGTTCTTTAAGTCACTAGTACAGAGATCTTGAGTCACTCGCAAAATTGCTCTCAACCTATGAGTCTATAATGAACGATGTAAATGGAAAAAAATGAAAAACATAATTGGGTGGTCATTAAAAGTTAACAGAAACCTTAAAAAGTATCAATCTATCTCAATCGATAAAAATCTATCAAAAATCTTCAGAAATCAGCTCCAAGAATACCATTGAAATCGTTATTTTGTAATTCTATCACCATGGTAAAATAATTCAGACCGTTAACCAAAAGAAAGTCTGTCATCTCAATTTCTTCCATGAGACGTCTAGCAATATATGGCAAATTTTGCTAGAAGAAACTAAGTTTATGACGTGATTTCTAAACCAAGAGCGATAAGCAGTTGATTATGGAATAAATTTCCCAGTCACAATAGCTTTAAATTATCTTTTAATGATATTTCCTCCCAAAATAACTCGTCTGAAGTACATCCTAGGATGTTAAATACCGAAACATCAGAGGGAATAGAATATAGGAAGTTTGAAACATTCCAACGAAGAGGGGACTAACGACGAAGTTACACCAAGCATTTCGAGTGATTCGAAAATTTAAAATTAACAATAGAATATTGCACCAATGAAAGAACGCATGGGATTAGAAACATCCAAGAAATGAATCTGGACAAATAACGCCATGCGTGTGGGCGAGTCAAAGATACGATATCCGCAGTATATACTTCTGATTGATCATTTGTTAGGTTTATGGTTCCTGAATTCCTGTAATTAAGGACAGTATGGCACCATCTGAATTCGTTTCCCAGATAAGACAATGACGGAACCATGTGCTGGGCTTGTGGACGACTATCAACGTAAGACTAATGCAGGGAAACTGCTTCTCCTGTATTTGACGGTCTGGATTTAAAACAGCCGTCAAAAGGGAGACGGGATATCTAAACTATGACACTCATACATATTTACTGAAATAATATGTATATCATGTCCACACATTTACGACATTAAATGAGTTAAAATTAGCATGGATATCATTATTCCAATTATACGGAATACCATATTCTGACTTTTAATACTGTCGGTTATTATTTATTACATCTATTTAACCAGTTTCACGTACTACACACTAAATTTATGACCTTTACTGTATTGAAAGCAACTCCTGGCTCTTATTCGGCCGGTAGCCTTTCTATTCTATACGATCTACTTCAGAGGAAATATAAAATACCAGTGTCTAACTTTGTTTATGCCCTAACATATATTTACGAGGCCTATCCGACTTCGGGAAAATGTACATACATACATTACTCGACTATCCTCGTCTTGGAAATATAACCTCCATATTTCCAGCTTAATCCTTCAAAAAATCACCAAGTAAATATTTATGAACTAAACTGTGAACTATTCAAAAGGTTATATAATTTTATTTATAAAACAAATGTAATTTCATACTTTTGCGCCCTCTGATATTTTTTGCCATTTTTTAAATTCACATTAATTCACGCAAGAACTCCCGAATAATTTGGAACATTGACTACATTTTCTAGGAATAATTACCTCTGGAAAAACTTCTTGCAATAAACCTAGGGTTACAATTAAATATATTTTCACTTAGATTTACTAATGCCAATTTTCAGATTTTGTGAAAGGTGAAGCAGAATTATGGAATGCATTAGAAATCATTTATTTCCACAATTCCTAGTGAACGGCATTTTCGATTACTGGTATCCTTTAGAAATGAGGTATTGCTGAAGTCGGAAAACTCTATATTTCTCAAGCCAGATTAAATTGCTACAATTATTTATAGTTCCATCTGTTTCATTTTAAGTGAGTGAGCTCAAGTTACCTATTTTATCAAATGCTAAATCCACAAAAGAGTCGATGTTTAGCGGCAGAAGTTATCACCTTAATTCAGCAGCGTTGCTAATCAGCATCGCATCCGTCTTACGATCCAACTTCGTTGGACGTAATAGTTGGACTTCTAGCGCGGTGACCAATGAGCCACCAATAATTATCTCGAAATTTCAGCTGCATCCACCGATCAGGTATTTATTTTATTTATTTTTTTTTAGCTTTCATCATTCATTCCCTCCCTGAAAAATGTCACTCGCAGCAGTCAAGCGATGCCAGGACTTGACTAAGAATTTAATAGAGAAAACTTTCCGCCGAGCACTCCGCCGAAATTCTCCTCAAACTCCAAAGGAAAATAAAACACGCACACACACAGCCCCTTCACATTTAACCCCAACTTCCTGAGTTGGAGAGGGTGGAGACTTTTCAAAGCGATGTTCTGCCGACGGACTGATTCAGTCGAAGCGAACAGGGCAGTCGATATCATGTATCACGAAACGGATGCACGACACTCCTGCGGTGTCGTACGCGGAATCGGATGGGTTATGTTACTTAGAGGTGAGCTATGCCAAGCCACGCCGACGCGGAATCGGTGAATGCACTACACTTTTGGATGCGCTATATTCACATCATTTTCCCAAAATTTAAAAATTAACTCATATCATTAAATCATAAGGTGACTGAGAAAATGATTTTAGGAGAGTAAATAAGACTGGAGGCGATGGAGATATAGTGCTCTTGTTAAACGATGAACATTTAATGAGCGGAAGGAATTGCTAATTACGAAATTAAGCAGTAGATATAAAGCAAATTTGCAAGGGCCGTGGACCAGAAATGTATGGAGGGGGTCACTTTAAAATCGGACGGAAAAACAGAAATCTACAAGACCTTGAGTAAACGATTAACACTAGGGATGAAATAGTGAACATAAGTGAGAACAGAGGATTATGAAGAAGCGGAATAAAACCTTAACTTATGGAGAAGCACACGTAAAAGAATAACATCCATGTTAGGGGTCGAGAAAATAATTTAGTGAGAAACTTTCCACACAAAAAGAGAGAAGTAAGAGTCCGGAGAGAAAAGCCAAGTTTCTTTTTTAGAAAGGGACAAATTTCAAGATAAAATGAATAGGGACTTGATAAAAAATACAAATATGAAAAGGATATAGCATTAGAAATGTAATGATGAGGGCACAAGTACACAACTTTACAATTTACAAAATAAACGATGGCTCGATTTCAAGGGACTAAGAAATTATAAAGAACGTACAATAAGTCTGATTATAAACATGCTACATCGGAGTTGGATGGTAGTTTCTTTATGAACGAATCGTGATAGTTCTTTGTTCATGAAAACGGATTATTCAGCGTCGATGAGCTGTAAGGTTACTTACTAGTCCTGGAGTATAACATTAAAACAATTGCCACAATTAAGAACTTATGAAATGGAGCTCTTACGTGAAGCTATTAGTAACCTTCGCACCATAGCAAATAGCGGCTCTAGAGATTATTGCTAGAGGTATTAAGGTGTAGAAGATGAGGGAGCACATTCATGGCCTAATATATGTAGTAAAACTGGATGGCATGATCTTGTGAAGAGTATCACGCCATGGATAGGAATGAACGAAAGAGAGGTTGGAGCAAGTAATACATGTTCCCTCAACAGTTCCATAAAGAAGTTCTTCGGTACCTTCGTATTCTCACTGCTCATCAATGGTAGACTCCCCTCTCTGACCTCAGGATATCCGCTGTCGAGAGTCACCAAGTTTCTAGCTATACCTACACGTGCCATGCCGAATGAGGCAAGCCCCACCTCGTTTAAATAGCATGGTATCACGTAAAGAAAAATCCACAAAACTTGACAAAGAAATCGGCGGCGGCGTGAAAAAAAATGTCAGACGGCGGCACAAATCTATACTCCATACATGAATATACTTAAACGATTAAAGTATTTGGCCCTGTAGTATAGGCTACGGTGTTTCCTTCGATTTTCACAAAATATATGTCGTAAACAAACTTAGTCAACGGCAGTGCTGACATTATCAACGTGTGTTGCCGCTACCGCTAAGTTCGCTTCGTCTACTCGTTAATTTATGCTGTTAGTAGGAGTTAAGGCGAGCCTGAGATGGTGATGACTTCACAGTTGAAGAGATGCGAATCCCTGGGAAGTTATAAAATATAGCTGATTATTTTTGACATCTCAAAGTAATTTTGTGGATGTTATTATCGATGTACTCGAGTGGTGACTCAAAAATCGACATAGCTCACCGTTTTCGTGGAATGTGCAATGCTTGGCGGAACTCCTTGGGGAGGAATAAATATCTTTTATAGATATTAATGACTCCGTGTATGCCGATGACGTCACCTGGATGTGTGAGAGAAGGATCACTCGCCGTTGACGAAAACAATGCCATCGGAGCCCACCTCTCCGATTGGGTTATGCATTCGCGTTGCACCACGTCCAAGGACGCAGGGAGGCATCTCACGCGGGAGTCTTCCAGCGATGGGTATGGCAAAAGGGAATACGGAAGGGGGCGTAGCAATGCGCCACTGTTGCGCATCACATGGACAAAACCCCATCCACTCCACAGCCCCCGAGTCTCCCGCACTCCGGCCAACCACTCTCCTCCCTCCTCCCGCCCCCACAAAACAAAACAAGTTTGCTCACTCCCACACAAACGCACACGCGTGCAAGGAGACTCGTTGGAGTGTTGGGGGCGGGGGGGCCAGAGGGGGGGGTGAGAGGATCTGGCTGGCAGCCAACCTTCCTCTGACGCGCCGCAGCATGCGAGTAATTTCGCCCGGGGTGAGACGGTTCCGAGTGCGCGGCTGGTGCTCTCGGCCCCGTCAGACGGACGGCGTCACCCCTGACGGATTAACAAGTTTCTGACCGAGGTTGAGAATTCATTTTGGCGTCCATCTCTTCGCGCGCTTGGAGAGGCCGTCCTTCCCCGGTGATGGTCATTCTGGGAGGGGGCAAAAATAAATTCGCATCAACCGGCGATGAGCGCAAACAGAAAATCTCGTCGGAGTTCATTCCCTCCCGGATGGAAAGCAAACTTTTCCCACGACGCCTACATAAGTGTTTCGGGGAGGAGCGATAAATAATTGAAAGTCCATTGGAAAGGGAAACTTGCGCGGGCCTCGGCGGAGGGGATTCCCCAGTCCCCGCCATCCGAGCATAAGAGCGACGGATTCGGAGGTCGAAAGGAAATGTCGGAAAATGCGTCCTCGACGACACTTTTCCCGATGGACTCGTAAATGTGAGATCGATGGCAGTAACATGCCACAACCAGCCGGCGCAATTTCAATCGACCTCCACTGGAAATCATTAATATTAATATCCGCGTCGAGGATGACGAACGAGCCCGACATGTTGTGTATCCTTTTATTGACTTTTATTTCTTTCATCACGATACAAATATCATCGTTAAAGTGAAAGAGTACAACTTAGAGTTCAATATTATCATTTGCCAATGAATGGACAACATTAAAACTCATGTCCTCTGAAGCTTACTCATGGACTCAATTCTTTTCCCTTAAAATTGCAGACAAAATGGAAACTCAAAAACTTAAGAAGGTGGTCCATGCGACGCGTGCAGACTAAATAATACAAGCTCCTTTGTATCTTTGAAGTATTCCATATTTCAAAAACTTTAATGATAACATTTACGGCACCACATATATACAAAACACGTGACCTGGGTTTCTTTCCCCCAAGCCCGTTCCCCCCCAAAAAGTTTTGAATATATGGCATTGTAAACCCGGTAAAAACACCTGAAGATGACGCTTAAGCGTTAAAATTCGGGTCGTGTGTTTTTAAAATATGTGGTGTTGTAAATTTAATCTTGAAATTTTTTGAAAATATTTTTGTGATGCGTGCAGATGTAAGTATGTAAAATAAAGTTGAGATTTTTTCAAGGGAATGCTCAACTAGTAGTTCATTTGACCACTTCTACGACTCAGTGATGCGCCAAAAATTTTGAGAAACTTTTAATATCCAGCTTTGACTACAACAAAAATAAGTGGTAGGCACAGAAAACATTGATTATTAAGAAAATCAACATCAGAGGTGGCCAAATTTGCCGAAGTTACAAATTGATGAAATTAGTAAAATTTTCCGAAGATAATTAGTACCAAAATAAGCACATGTGAGAGATTATTGTAGGTCGTCAATTAAAAAACTAACACTAATAATGGATCGGTATAAAAAAATAGGCCCGAATTTATAATGTTTGCAAAGTGACTTAGCCATCTCGCTAGTTTGTTATCAACTGAGATTTCAACTTGCATGCTGTATCATATATTTGGTTGTAATACGTAAATGTTATCGATGGAGGAACGTATTTACTTTGATGTAAATATCGAGGAAATAACTAACCATAAATTACATGTTCAACAAGACCTACGAGTTTATTTACGGAATACAGTTAGACTCATGTTATCATTCTTCAAACGGCTCCCTGGGCATTTTATGTCATTTAAAAGAAAGTTAAGGAACAAGTAATTCTGAAATTTTTGCTATATTCATCACAACTCAAAGCCTGTCTTAAAATCATACCAATCTGTAATGCTAAATTAATGTCTTAAAATTAGAGGAATGAGGAATTTTTAGTTGAGGAGCGAAATCTCATTAATTAGCAAATGATCAAATGTAAGTAGCATGGACGCTTCCAGCCCAAATGAGATTAATTATCAGAAAAAAATAAAGACCGCGCCTACCACTACAACAATTGTTTTTCTTTCACGAGGCAGTATAGCATCTTAAAATTTCGAGCAAGAAAGACTAGCAGAACTGAGATGTCAACTGAACGCCATATTTTTGTGTTTTTTTCTACTACTTATAATTCGTTTTCTAAAAATGTATGGATAGAAAAAACGTTGGTAATTACGAAAAAGTTTTATCTGGAATGAAATGGTGAACTCACGTAAAAAAGGATGAGAAAGTATACAAGACCAGCCTGAAAAGAAATTATCCTCGACACAACCTGGAGACTTCATGATGTTGGGGTTGGATATCAACTTATTTGTCGAATCTTAAGTCTTAAATCTATTGTTCTGTTCATTTCTTCTTAAACTGCTTAATGACGGAAGTTATTTTCAGGAATGCATGTCATCTAAATTATTTTTACTCTATGGAGTTAAAATAGTGGTCAATTTGAAAAAAAAACTTGCACACGGTTGGTCCAGTGTCCGGTACCACACAGACAAATAGTTGGTAGTAGCTCCGGGGATTGATTTCCAGCTAAATTACTACATGAATAATGCATCACAACGTTAATATGAACAAGAGTTATTTTTGTTTCTGCAACGAGATCGGAAAGCAAAACCTGGCGTAATCTTTCAGTCCTTCTCCAACACCCAAAGTGTTACTTGACTCCGGGCTAACTATTCTGTCAAATGTTTTAACATCCCGCCTCTTGTTTCACACGCCATCAGCGCATGGAAATATAAACCACTAAATTTTTCGGGAAAATCTTATTACCTCACATTTCATGCAAGCATGACTGAGCATTCATTTGAATAATTCTCCCGGCCTCATAGTCACTTCTATAGCTCGTAACCGACATTTTATTGCATAGTTCAGACAATATGGAAACAGAAAACCAGATTTGTATTTTTATCAGAAAGTAAGGGAATTTTTTTACGCTTATGGTAGGTAATATAAGTGGTCTATAAAATTCCCCAGGCACAAGAACAAGAAAGATGTGGCAGGTATAACAGAGGAGGATATATGAAAAATTGAAAATGAATATAGCTGCCATAGAATCACATGGAACGAAGTAAAGACGACACCGAAAAACCTTTAACTGACAGATGGAATCGCAGAGTTAGTAGAACAGAAGAAAAGATTATATCTGAAATGGCTGACCACAATTGGTGCAGAAATTTGCAGGAATCATTTCAAAAGGAAAAAACAGTGAAATTATTAGTAAGGCTAAAACTGAGGCATGGAATACCAAATCCGTACAAAACAACTTCAATTATAGTAGCATCTAAATGTATAGAGGCATGAAATGCTATAAATAGTGTTGGAAAGAAAACAGACGAATAGCAAAAAATATATATCCTATTCAAATACAAACATGAAAAGACTACATTAATGACCTACTACGAGAAAAATATTGCAAATATCAAGACACATGAAGGGGAATGGAAAATCTGGAAAATAAAGCAAATCAGAATAAAATAGAAGTAATAAAAGGCATAGAGAGGTGTGGAAAACAACAAGGCTCAAGGACCAAGTGATATTTTTATTGTAAAGCGAAAAATGTAGGGAAAATATAAAACCAAATTCTGTGGAATAAATGTTTAACAGATGTACAAAAGGAAAACCTATTAAAACTGATAATGGCGCATTGGTTTCAGATGTATAAGAATAGTTTTTCATCAGAAATGAAATACTGGAGAGTATGCCGCGACTTAACTTTGCATGATCATGCTAGAAACAACCACATCAGGGAAAAAATTACAGGAGAAAAAACAATTTTGGATACAATCACAGAAAAACAGCTACGAATATACGAAGACCTAAGGCGGATGAGGGAAGAAAAGATTCTGTTGAAGGCTTGGAATTGGACTCCAGTGGAAAGAAATAAAAGGGGAAGACCACGGATAAAATGGAAGGACAATATATGGACGGTACTGGAGAGAAGAGGAAGGCAACCAAGAGCTTGGAATGATAAGGAAAAATGGATTTTGGTATACGAAGAGTAGCAACACGCTGAAAATGCTCTCTGTACATGTATGAACATATAAAATAAGCGATCGTTTAAATAGAAAATAGCTTTTTATTTTTATGAAAAGCCGTATGCCTTCATACAAATTCTTTTTTCTTCCGTATTTATCATCCACCCTCCATGATCACGTATTTTCTTTGCTTTGGCCTCATCTGTTGCCTTTAAAGTTTCACTCCAAACCGAAAAACTTCGCTTTCAGCCCATAAATAGCTGTATTAAGACATCCATCTCTGTGGTAAACATATTAATTTGACATATCTCTACAATATCCACTTTCTTTCAGCAACGCCGACGGAGTATAGTAATGATCTTACATCCTCTCAATCTATCTGGTCACGTCAATTTGCTGTTTTCAATAAATTTGTCACTATTTAGAGATTCCACAAAGATTCTAACTCCGAGGAGTTTTTATAACTTAATTGTTAAGGCATGTTAACCCTGGCATTTAATCTGCACGCTTTGACCAAAATTCTTTGTAAAATATGATTGAGAGACAAATGTTCTCACAGCTTTATTTTACATAATCTTTAATCTTTTTTGTGAGAAACCTGATCGGGAATCGGTCATAGTAGCAAATTAAATGACTTCCCTCTTTTCTTCGTCTCCGTCTCCGTCTCCGTCTCCGTCTTTTTACTCTAAAACACAATATTCCACTAGTAACTTTCCAAGCAAACATTCTGTAAATATTTTCTCCCCATTTGAAAGTATTTTTTAGCAAATACGAGGAAAATTTTTTATATTTAAACTGAACCCCAATTATCGGGAATAAATCCCAAACTTAGTTGGAGACTGTACCTAAGGATAGCCTAATGGATGGATATTTTAGCGAAGATTGATGCAGATGGAGAAAGAATAGAAGCCGTTGCCTTAAAATTCAGTGTTTAACACGAGGCATTTGCATATTCCATCTTCCTCATTACCCTTCCGATCAAAAGAGTAGGAAAAAATGAAACTCGTCTTTGAATCACTCACTCGTAATTTGGAATGTAAAGTATCTATTAAACACTTTTTTCGCACAAATTTCGAACATTTAGACGCTAATTATCTACCCTCGAAGTTGCACGAGGGTAAATAAGCCCTTACTCCTTTTCATCTAACAGGCACGTAATAAATCCACAATATTCAACTAGTCTTCGTGACCCCATTTTTCCGTAGTAGCCACCGTTGAACTTCGGTGTTTATGACAAAATAATGAGAATATTATGCAGCAGAAATCCTAGACTCATTCGTATAGAAAAAATGGCCGTTCTTCATGGTGGAGTAATCATAACATTTACAGCGCATTCACTAATGCTAGTTCTACAGTAGAGTTCCCAACGGAGCAAGCTTGCTTCTAAAACCCAGATGGGAGCAATTCTCTGTGCCTCACAAACTAATGGAATGAATGCAAAACAGTCTGCACCACTGTATTTGTCATCTAAGTGCTGCCAACAATAACATTTCTATTACTCCAGCTCTAACCGTGGAGTGCATAAAATGCAAGCAACGATAATGCTGCTATACAATTGTAAGAACACCGATGCATTTCCATTAATTTCCAAAAATTTTATTGTATTCACTTTACAGTTAGTTACCAATATTTCCTCAGGTATTAGCTAGGCCAACAGAGAGGAACATTTCAATCGTACATTCTGCTCCCGTTTTTGAAGGTAATTTCATAGAATTATAGTAAATCCAAACTCTCACATAGTTAGCTCATCACTAATGAAAATTACTAAGTAAAAAAGCAATAAAATCGTGTTATCAACCCTCCTTTTCATCCCACGAAATTGCAAGCACTAAGATGAGGAGGGTTTAGAAAAAAATTTCATTCAAGAATTAAAATCGGAAACTTTTTATGGCCTTAAATAAATTTTTACCACCCAGATGTAATGCTTTTTATAAATACTTTATTGTAAATCAAATAACCCACTGATTCAGAAATAAACTGAATTAATACCCTAACATTGGGTCGAACGTGCTGTGGTGCTTACGGAAGTTTTACGCAGAGGAAAAAGATTAGAGCAGCATTCACACGCATTCATTTCACTCATACGACTAATGCTCCGCTACGAAACGAGATTTTTGAGAACACTGTTCAGGTGATGGTCATCACTGAAACAAACATAGACCATGTGTTAATTAATTATGTACCGGCAATCGCTCTGTTCTCATTTCTCAACTTTTACAGTGAAAAAAATAAACACGGTACAAACTGAAAATGATTCATTCCTACAAACCTGCTGAGTATTACTAAGCATTAAGAGCAGTTTTCTATTAACGCTCTTTGGATCGATTAAACGTAATACGCAATTAAAATTTTGCCTTGACTTAAGCATAACTTCTATGATGTTGCTTTTCATATAGGGCATATTAAGTTACTTTTTACAGCCATAATTTTAGTGTAGAGATTTGTTCGCTTAAATGCTATGTTTCCCATTTCAAAATTAAAAAATTAACTGCGGAGGCTAACGTTTTAAATGACATAATGACCAATTGTGATTGAAATCAAATGTTAAATCACTGATTACACATCAATCATAATTGCTCTGCCCCTTGTTAAGAAAATATTCCGTAGGAAATTCATATTCATCTCTACTCTTTAACACCCGTCTCGCACTAGTTCTTCATTGAGTTCTACAAACTTTTACCCACGACAAGCTATAATAGCTGAGTATTACAAAGCATTAAAATATATTCACCCATTAATTTCTTAGAATCATTGAGAAGAAAAAGAATAAGTGATGAGTAGTTTAAATCATATTGTAAAAATATTACAACTTAAGACTCTCAACAGATCGTAAGCAAGTTATCACATAATAAATCATAGGGCTTATGATGTTCATGCTTCCACAGCGCCTGAAATGACATCATTAAGGACCATTTCATCCAAAAGGAGACAAGCGATGATTCAATTTCTGAGAACGTCAATTGTTCCTGTTTAAGCTTGTTTTCTGAGATGCATCACCCAAAGCATCAGTCGAGGTGGAAAGACTCAAATTATTTCATACTTTATTCCAAAAATAGCCACAATATTTGTAGTACATGGACATATAAGCCATGAAAATCATAACTCTATATTGAGAAATTCTTAGGCACTTCTACAAATATATAAAAGCCTATTACTCCTAGTTATTCTCTTATTAAGTTCCTCGTGAGAGGCCATGCCCTCTAGAGTAACAATATTTCCATCTATCCGCCCTTCATACCAAACATTCTTAGTTCTATCAAATCCGTCATTATGAGGCCACCTTACGATATCTCTTCCATCCACAACTCCCGCCGACATTTCCCAAAGAAAATTCCTTTCTTCGCCAGTATCAAAGAATCATGTCTTTGATTGCATTCTTCTGTCCAGCTCATATTCTTCATTCTTCTTCAGGTCTCTATGGCCGCAAATCAACCGCCCTTTTTCTTTCATTACCACAGCTAATTCAAAACCTGAATCTCTGTTGACAGATAGATGACGATGTTTGGGAGACTACCGGTTATAATAATGATCTCCAAGGGTAAAATACTATTACATATTTGGATACCGTTTCGATGGTCAAAAATTCCCTTTTCATTATGTAATTAACGTTGGAGACTGCGAAAAAAGATTTGGAGTTGGGCACCACCTTAATCCATCAATAGCTAAAAGCAAGTGTCTAAACCTTATGGTCTGTGAATGCAAAAGTATTGATTTATATTTTATAGTAGTTCACAAATGTCTTCAATATGATCGCATAAACAGTATTTATTCGAACCAGCGCTAGTACGACGAGTGTTAGTGACTATAAAAATACTGAACTTAGTTTCGGCTTTCCAACAGCCGAAACCAGTAACAAACAAATCAATAAATATATAAGACTCATTTCTAATTCAGTGGATTCTTCCTCAAGTGGCCCCGACGATAAGGTTGAAGGACTCACTAGTGCAAGCGAGTCAAGTTAAATTGCGAGAGGGCAGCTTCTATATTTGTTTCATGCGTTTCTTGGACTTTGTACGTTTCATGAACAAAGTCATCATTATTTTAATTCTTTAGCACAAGTTTCACACAACAAAAATTCAAAAACATATAAACCTAAGAAATTCACGTTCAAAAATCTCAAAGTTCACCGCATGATATTACTGAAAACCATCATGTGAAAAAATTGAAAGCTTAACAACTCAAATTCGGAGATTCTCATGAAATTTCAAATGCAGCCTCGGGATGCATGCTATATTCGTGATCTTTTACGTAAGTGAAAAAAGATCACAAACTCGAAATGCATTGGAAAATAGGGAAACCATTGCATTGAATAGTGCTGAGGAAAAATCAATAAATACGAGGGTAGCCTTTTAAGTGTCGGGAATGAAGAAAACTATAAGAGGTACAATAACGCAATTTTTTATCGTTTTTCAAAGTACTCTCCGCGATAGTCAATGCACTTTTGCATTCGACAGAACCAGTCGTTATAGCATTTATTCCATTCCGAAGTAGGGGTAGTCAAAATGGCTGTTTTGTAGGCATCGACCGCTTCTTCAGACGTCTGGAAGCGCTTTCCTCGTAGCATATTCTTGATTCTGGGGAATGTGAAAAAATCATTGGGGCTTAAGTCCGGGCTGTATGGAGGATGATCAAGAACGTCGACGTTTTGCTGTTCCAAAAACGACTTTGTGACTCGAGCGGTGTGTGAGCTTGCATTGTCGTGATGGAGCGTAATGCGTCGATTTGGGTTATCTTTCCGAAGCTCGGCGATCATTTCTGGCAAGCAAATGGTCGTATACCATTGAGCATTAACTGTTCTTTCATTTTCAAGAGCAATCGTCGTTACATGCCTTGATTTGGCTACGAACGATGCGACCATTTTCTTGGCAACGCTGCGAGAGCGAACAACTTTTGTCGGTTTGAGTTCACTTTGGAAGACCCATACTGAAGATTGGCGTTTTGATTCAGGCTCATAGCGATAGATCCATGATTCATCACCACTTACAAAGTTGTGAACGTGCTTTGATGCTCCTGAGTTGAATCGTTGCAGAGTATTTCGACACCATTTGACTCGAGCTGCTTTCTGTTCTTCTGTGAGGAGGTGCGGTATCCAGCAGGAAACCAATTTTTTAACACCTAACTCTTCGTGTAAGATCTTTTGAACTGAGATCCCTGAGATGTCCAATGATGCCTGAATCTCACGGTATGTAACATGACGATCTTCCAGAACCATGTTACGTACAGCATCCACGTTTTCTTGAGTGACGGCGGTTTTTGGTCGCCCTTCACGCGGTTCGTCACTGAGGCTAGAGCGTCCTCGCTGAAACTCTGCATACCAGCGATATACGGTTGTCTTTGATGGTGCTTCTTCGCCAAAAACAACAAAAGGTTCTGCGACGCATTCTTGCTGATTTGTCGAAAGTTATAGAAAATTATCGCGCGGTGCTGTTCATGACTTCCATCTCGTACAGCGACTTGGGAACTTTGACACGCCACCGTTTTAAAACTATCAGACCGATCTTAATGAAACTTTGCATGGGCATTAACCAACTCAAAAAGTTGTTTATAAACACCAGTTATAGTTGCTAGGTGATAAGGAACGTTCTATTCCCGACAATTAAAAGGCTACCCTCGTAGACTAGACTCATTTCTAATTTAGTGGATTCTTTCTCAAGTGGCCCTGTCGATAAGGCTGAAGGACTCACTAGTGCAAGCGGGCCATATTAAATTGCGAGAGAGCAGCTTCTATATTTTTTCTTGCGTTTCATTGGACTTAATACGTTTCATGGTCAAAAACATCACTATTTTAATTCTTTAGCATAAGTTTTACACAACGAGGTGGCGATTATCACAGCTGCAGGCTCTGCGTAAGATTACGGAGAAAGTGTCCAATTTAATATGTAGAGCTTGGCAAACTTATGGTCAATTTAATCAGTAAAAAAAGGGCACAAAAATTGCGAAGCTCTAAAATCCTTACAGTCACGCATACCCGGGAAAAGGTCGTTGTTTTCCAAAATCCATCAAACCGAATGGAAAGAACTTTCAACGCACTCCCCCGCCCCAATGCATTTGAATGAATGAAGAGCTCATATACGAGTCAAGCGACTCTTCTGACATTTATTCATTTGTCTGGATTGTAAATGCTAACGAGGTTGGTAACAGAATATACACTACATTTTCAATCTCCCCGGAAACAAGGAAGGAAATGCTTGAAGTATCTTTTTTCGATTCGTGTTCACTTCGAAGTGAGGAAATGAAAACAGACTGCGATCTGTTGCTAACGAAACAAAAAGAAGACCAACTTATTCATGGCAGTCACTATTTCCCCAGTCTTCTAACAATTTTCAAAAGTAATTGTTGAAACAAAATATTAGAATACAAATTTATAAGTAAGTAAAATTTTACTATTGTGAAGAAAATGTATCAGATCTCATTAATATACACACAAAAAATTCTTTACATAAAATCGAATTTACAAACCACGAGATTTTCCAACCTTGTTTTTTTTAAATTTAATACTCCTTCTTTGAGATGGTAAAAATGATATTTCAGAATTTTGTAAACAACGAAAATCATCAATGATATTGCAAATTGGTAAATTCATACGTATTTCAACAAAAACTGTGCAGTCACCCCGCAAGAATGAGAAAACTAAAATTAAAAGTGCAGTTCTGAGAGACGGTAAAGCAACTACCAATTCAACAGTGGTAGATAACAACGATGGCAGTTCCCTGCATAACTGATAATGCTGCTCTATTAACTTACGTGCAGTGGGAAAGAATTTACATATTTAATTGTGTTCTTTGCTACATTTTCGAACTGTGATATCTATTATGGTTATGAATGTAATGACATGTACCGAACAAGGATGTTTTCAACATTCCTGATATGTATATACATTGTGAAACTGAAAACCGGCGAATTAAAATTTAATGGGATTGAAATGTATATTATTTTTATAGTTATTATTACTTAATTTCTTCTTTTTTCTTTATTTATTTTTATACTTTTCTTACTTTTGTAATGACCAAGTAAAATATCTCATGGACCAGAAAGGCCACGATAATAAATGAATTGAATTGAATTCACTGAGTAGAAACACTTATAAACTTCTAATTCCCAACAGAGAAACTTTGTGTTTAGATGCTACCTGCTAGATGCTCATATGGCCATGCGTACAGAGTTTGAGATAGTATTCAGGAATAGACAGAGACTCAAACAATCAATAATCTTTAACCAGCCTAATATAGGGACATATCTCCATATCTCAGAAACATACTAGTCAATAACGGAAGCAAGAACCGTAAGTTAAAGTGAGATAATGTGCTTGACTATCGTTGAATGAGCGATTGACGATTTGGACTAATAAAAAACGGAAAAAGTTCGAATTCATCGCGCTTAGGACTACGAATAAGTATGTTCAACACATCCACAAGTTATACTGATCACTACCACTTCCATACATCTACCGTCCATGGAATTATACTTGCATGAAGTATTTTCTCAGTTGCCCTACACTGTTTCAATCAAGTCGAGCATTTAACTGAGTACTTCGAGTTCTGCAAAGATGGTGTAGGATAGATCGTTAACTTTTCCAGAAAATTGTTTCCAGACTAGAACAAAGAAATTTATTCTACCGGGAAGTGTCATGGAGTGGTAATAAGTGTGCTTCATTCATAGATATTTTGGAAAGGTAACACTGTCTAGAGAACGCTGCCTTCTAGATAAATTTAATTTTGAGTACGTGAGCTCCGACAAGTTATTATCCCATTTGATTAAAGACTATAATGCATTACCGTTGACATAGTGAACCAAACCAAAATTTCAGAGAAAATTATCTTAGTTTCGAAGTACAAGTAATTTAAATAGATTAATTTCAATAGATTTCCACACTAAGTACTTCACCCATTAAAAAAATTATAATAATGAGGTTGGTTTCAGCTAGTAAACGGTAGTAATATTTGAACTCCCGCATTACACAGTGAAGTTCAGGATCACGATACATTATGGCAACGTGTTAAGCGATAGAATATTTTAAAAATTCATTGTCATTGGCATAAGAAAAAAATAATTAAGCCGTGGTATTAAAACCCAATAAGGACCCTTGTCCTATACGTCCTCACTTCCTCAACCCGGGTATAAGCATATTCACTCTCACCTTCCCTACGTGCACATTGTGACTCAAAGGGATAGAGCGCACCTGAAGTTGCCTCACTTAAATTAACTACTACGGAATAAACAGAGGACCTGCCATTTCTGTAGTTAGCCTAACTATCCGTCGACTTTAATGGAATTTGTAGCTCAAGAAATAAGCTCCTCGCGTGTGTTACGCTATAGCAGATATATAATCCATAACCGTAAGGAGAGGGCTACTTGCACATATCAGATTTATCTCATGATTACCTTTTAAATGTGCATATAAGTAAGCATTAATATTGATGATAACTTTTCTTCCACAATTCCTCTTACAACACAGCAAGTAAACACCACAGCTCGAAGGCTGAGAGTAAATATGCACAGCATGGACTCCACTTCGTCGTATAAAACCAAGGTACCCGGTTGAAATTTTCACCTAATCAAGATATAGGCGATAAATGAGCATCGGAACGAGGAAAAAGGTTGTCCATTTTTAATATCCTTGCATCACTCACATTCGTCTTCTCATTAACAGAGAAATATGACTGTCATAAAAGATATGAAAATCAATAAGTACCTTTCTCCACATAATTTGGCATAGGGACGTAATGTGCGTCAAAATCTAAGAAACCTTCTTCTCGGGAGAGTAATACGGTTTCAAATCCGGACGTTACCATTCACTCACTATAAATCATCTAATACCCAATATGGGCACTGATTTAAATATCCCTTTAAAACATCGAGTAATGTATGCATGAAATCATAAAGTTTCACTGCATGAAAATCTTTGCGTTCTGAAAATATGAAGGAGGTTGAAATTGGAGAAGCGCGATTGTATTTTACCGGAAAGTGTCACGGATGAGTAATAAACGCGCTTCATTCCTAGATATTTTGGAAAGGTTACACCGTCTTGAGAAGGCTGCCTTCTAGATAAATTTAATTTTGGGTACGTGAGCTCCGACATGATACTATCCCATTTGATTAAAGACTATAATGCATTACCGTTGACATGGTGAGCCAAACCAAAATTTGAGAGCAATTTCTCTTAGCTTCAAAGTAAAAGTAATTTCAAAATATTAATTTCAATAATTTAACACACTGTCGAATTAGTTCATTCATTAAAATATTTATAACTGAGAGTTATAAACAGTTTACATTTCTATGTTGAGATATGTCATGACTCTGAAAGATTCAATCGCGCAAAAACAATGCATTTTCGTTTAATGATAATATTACGCTTTTCTTTTTCAATTGTATTGTAAAACTGAATTCGATATCAAATAATTCTTTCATAAGTGACATCGTTCCCAAATGGTCTGAGGGGGATGGTTATTTCAGGATGAAAATTCTCACCGCAGGGGAGGGGATATTAATCAAAACGAAACAAGGTACGATTAATTCTCTCGGAGCTCATTTCAATCGCCCTTACCCTTTCAAAACATAAACGCTCGTGTTGACCACAAAACATGAAACGGGTAATTCTGAAAACTGCACAACAGTTTATTTTGATCACTTCATCGATACGGAAAATAACTGCTCCGAATCACTCAGGAAAATTAAATTTTCTGCATTAATGCTACTGGCTGAATTGATTAAACGAATGACATTACCTCTGCCCAAGATTTATGAACATATTAAGAAATATAGCAATTGAATTAACAGCATATTAAGGATATAATCTAGAATATCTTAAATACTATACTTCAATTGGCGGTGGAAGTCTTTATCTGAAATTGATTATTTTGAGTAACCTTAGGGTTAAAACTGGAAGCAGCAAACCTAACGAGAGACGATATTAACCATTGGCTTTGCGGCATAATATTCCATTTCATCTGAATGATTATCCAAAAAACCTCTTTATAACATAGAAGACATTTGTTCTTTACTAATGTCAAACACTTGAGGATAATTTCCAATAAATGAATCCTAGTCTCGTGGAATGATTTATTGGTGGTATTTACCTGATATTTACGCACTCAAAGGACCATTGGAAAGGTTGATACGTCTATCAAAACTTCTAGGAATTGTCACAACCTATAAACCATACGCGATCATTTTTAAACTAAGGGACCGAAATTAAAAGGGGTAGCAACCAAATTATAAGCAAATGGAAGACGAATCTTTCACTCACCCTTCCTTCCGATAAGAGTCTCAAAACGGCTTTCCTCCCGAGTAGCCGAAGACCAAACACCCAATGCGACCGTGGACCCCGCGAATCTTCTCTCCCGTGCAAAGGGCTCTCCTCCGTCGATGTGCTCACGATGAGCGCGGTCCTCGCCACGGCGCCTGCTTGCTTACTGCGAAGTCGTCCCCTCCGGTCCACTCTGCCGCGGTGCGGTCGGTGGTCGGTCGGGCGCGGGAGAGAGAGTGTGTGAGCAGCGTGTGCAAGTGAGTGGTGCGTGAGGGCCAGGAGAGGGAGATATAGAGAGAGAGCGGAGGAGAGTGTCGTGTGCGTCCGTGGAGCTCAGCCACGCGATCAACGGTAAGCGGAAAGGAACAAGCGACGGTCGCGGGGCGCCGGCGCCTTTTATAAGAAGGAGAGAGAGAGAGAGAACCGAAGGGAGTGGGTGAGATGAGGAGGAGGAGGAGTGGCGGGAGTGGGAGGGTGATGTGGGGGGGAGGGAGGATCGCGGGGGAGGGAGGGAGGAGAGAGAGAAAAGGATCCCGAAGAGATGGAAGTTTAGGGAGAGGAGGGACGTCGAAGGAGTATAACTAACACTTCAAAAATAAAAAATAAAAAATAAAAACTCTCCTCTCCTCCGGATCCAATCCCTCCTCCTCCCTTGTTCTCTTTCCTCACACGCGTACACCATCCCCCGCCCCATCCCCCTTCAAACTCTCCACCTCCTCCCTTTTTGAATTCCTGACTTCCCACCCCCCCCTCCTCCTCACTTCCGACGTTCGTCTCCCCTCCGCCACTGACGACAAGACGCTGCAGCCTCCCACTCCGGAGGAGAGTTCCCGTGGACCACCACCGCCGCCCTCCTCCCTCTCGACCAGCGCGTTCTCAACCACGGCTCGCACGCCCTCTTTTTGCGTACAAGAAGCGGGCGGGGTGCGCACCCTGCCCACGCACTCCACGTCACTCCTCCCCCCCCTCCCATCCCACCATTCACCCACCCACCCCCACCACTTTCTCTCTCTCCCCCCTCTCTCCCTCCGTCGCACGACTCCCACTTCCCCCCCCTCTCCCCCCGCCCGTCCGATGACGAACCGCGCCACGCCGCGTGACAGGTGTTTAACGGGAGTCGCCCAAGAGAAGTGAGCAGGAGGAGGAGGGTCACATGAGCAGCCGAAGTGATTGAGTGCAGAGGGGGGGGGGTTTCCCCCATTCTCCCATCCTCTCCATTCTCTCCCTTTTCTCTCTTCCCATCTCTTTGGATCTTCTTACGATGGAAATGAATCGCCGCGGCGACGCATGCGCAATTCAACCCGCGCCCACCTCCCCGCTCTCCCGCTTGTCAGCGTTCTTAATCGCATCAAACACGGCCGAGCTGGCACACCCTTCGCACCGTGGTGCGTATTCCGCGTGCGGTGGTGGAGGACGCGGGCGAACGCCACTCATTTATTTATCAAATTCCGTTCCCTATCATTATTTTATCAGTATTTTTATTCGGCGCGTGCATTGGTGCAAGTCGTCACGCGAATATTGCCCCCGGTCTGTCCACTCACAACAAAGTCCGACAACCATCCTGCGGTCGAAGTCGAAATATTAAAAATAAAAAGGGAGCCATCATTCCACCCTTACTGAAACTTACGCAGGTCATGGGGGTTCAACAAATACATCGCGTGAATTTGGTTGATGTGGCCTGGCCTCCTAATGAAGGCCAATTCTCCACGCGTATGTGTCAACCGCCGCTTTTTACTGCTACATATATGTAATTTTGATGGTGAAGATTCAATAAATACATAGAGTATTCTTCGCGAGAGGTTGCGAAATACGTTTCGACTCTTTTTAGCCTAGAACTGGTCACTTCTTGAATGAAATATATCCATATGATGAAGATTTTATCGCTACATGCGTCATTACATTAGGACTTATTCAAAGTGGTGGATGGCAAGATGGGGAAGAAAACCTAGTTTGAGGAGTATCAACAGGTTATCATGGGAAGGCATAGAATTTCGACAGAGAAGGATGCAGCCTTGGGAAACGCGATTGATTTCTATAGACCTGGGGCCATCACTAAAATCGCCAAAATCTAGTCATCAGTTAAATAAAAGATGAGCAAAAATACAAAAGAAGCTCAGACCTCAAAATAAACCCCACATGAAATTAACACATTAATTGAAAGTTGTGCAACTAAAAGCGGTAGTAGAGATACTTTCTCATGAAAGTGACCGTTTTTTGGTCATGAATTTTGGTCATGAAATTTTTTTGATCATGAAATGTTTTTGGTCATGAAATGTCATGAAATGTTTGGTCATTAAATTTCATGAAACATTGTACAAGTTTACGAAGTGAATACCTCATATACTCATTTATATAGCTAGTATTTTTCCATTATGCAAGCATTTTTGAAGCGGAAACATCCTCACTCCCTCCACTGCCCACCGCCTTTAGCACCTTCCGTATCTCATAACCACTGCCGAGAATGATACGATGGAGACGCCGAAGAGGCCAATGGTGACTTATCTCCCAGGGAACGACAAATCTGTCCTCTCAAATTAGTGGTGATCCCGACGTTTTCTTCCCATTCTTTCACCGATAGTGACTTTGCGACTTCGTCTAACAACCCTTTAGGGGTCTGAACCTTTGGAAAATCGAAGCGATCCGTCCCGGTTCGGTCGCCAAACTGATACGTCAGTATCTATGGGCCAATACATATTTCTGCCATCAACACAGTCGTAATGAATAACACATGGCATTCCATATGTTGGACTATAACAACTTGAAATATATCTGACGGCTGATACCGTGGCTGGATCATTTCTTCTGACATCTGAATCGTCAGATGAAATGAATCGCAGATGGATCATTGATGAACGTCTTTCTTTTCTTATGATTGAGGAATAATGTAAAGAAATTAGATAAACTTAGCATTTACAATGTAAATAACCCCAGTTTATCATTACATGAGTATTACACTACAATGGTAACTGAGAATGTTAGTCGGTCTAATTTCAAATTTTTGACAATTACTCCTTTTAATAACTGCTAAATGAAGACCCTAAAGAATTGACAAAATCTTATGCAGAACGGATGCGGCAATATTAATTGCTCTAAAAATCTCATGAAAAACTAGGCACCTCAAGAAAAAGTACGCATACCTACGCATATATTTTTTTATAAATATACCGAGAAACTTCACGAGGCAAGGAAAATACGCATGGAATGTCCCATAGGATTCCCTTTTTCCACGACAAATTCCTTGAAACTTGCGGCCAACTTATTCATGAAAAAATAACTGAAAAGCTCATCCCTTTGGAGCTGTGACTGCAAAACTTAGCCTTTGTCAGACCACTCAGATAACGTTGGACTAGCTAACGTTTTACCAGAAAAAATCAGTCTGTAATATAGCAGGACATGGATTGAAATTTATAGAACTATTAAATTTTTCCTACTCATATCTGATCGCGATGTCCAAGTTCCAAGAAAAACGAGTTTAACGCAGACGGGAGAACGTTAATCCCCTTTGCGTATTCTGAGAATTTCATACATTGTTACGGCAAAATGAGACCAAAGCGGTCAGTTAACAATAATTAACAGGGTAGTAAAGGTATCCACTTGGTAAATATAAACTCCTCCATGTATTTCGTGACACCGAGCAGAGCCTCAGAATAGAAAGCAATGGGATACGTATTTCATAGACCTCCATTCTAAAATAAACTTTTGTCTGAGGAAATAGTTCGAAAGTTTCATAATTATCCAATTTAACTCAAATTTTGATGCGATATGATTAGTATTATTACATCATGGACGAGACTCGATATGGAGTTTCAAGCATAAAAACAGTTTTAACGAGCATGCCCATAATACTATATGGGTATCCTCGAGTTTCTCCTCAGATTATGTAACAGATGGATCACGCAAAGCCAGTTTGAAAAGAGTGAGAATTTCACATTCCCACCTTTCGATCATAATTCCATCACCCTGTGCGCATTTGAACGCACTGACAGAGAAAGCGATTTCACGAAGAGCATAAAGCATTCTTGAAACGAATCGTCCATTACGTCCCTAAGAACTTTAATCTCTGCAGTAAATTTCAGTACGAAAAGAGTTGAAAGTCATGAGTGGCATACAAGGATTATTGGCTTTCACGTAGGAAATGAATAATCCCAAAAGCGGGGAAAATCACATTAATTTTTATGGAAGATATAAGTCCACTGCGAGTGTAATATGTGAGAATGTTGATATTGCTGAATATTTATTAATCCATTAGCTATTAAGGTTATCAAAATAAAGAGCAGGCCACATCATTTAAATTATTGCGAACGGGAATCAAATTTCTAGATATATTATGATCTAAAATTTAAATGTTCATCGAATTGAGCCTGAAAGCGGGTGACATAAAAAACACTTTGTATCAGAGGTAAAAATTAAAAAATTACTTCCACTTTAGATTGAATTAAACGAATACATTATGGACCTAAGAGGATATGCCGTGAAAGTAAAAATGTTCCGTTGGAAAGCTAAATTCTTTCTCCAATCAGCATGTAAACCTCAATTAAATGCATTTGAATCGACGCCTCTTTAATGGACTCCTCACTCGGATTACCTCCACGGGTCCAGTGCTAGTAGACTTCTTCAAATAAAAATAAGCTTCATAATTTTATGGGTTCGAAATCTGCCTTGTACTTCGGATAAAAATGATATCTAATCAAAATATGCTCATCATAAAAAACCCTACGTAAGTACTTATGAGTTGAAAATTAAAATCTATGAAAAATTCATGAGAATAAATTACCAGTGTAGCGAATATTAAATTTGTTATCACAAAAATAAAAGCTACACTGAGAGTGCTATTAAAAAAATGTGCCTCAGCCATGGCCAATGGTTGGGCAGATATGGAGATAAGGCGCATTCTCACTCCAGAGGAAAAATTTACATCAGAAACACGCACTGATACCGAACATTTTATTCCACATATGTTGGCAAAGATGGGAAAGTAAATTAATAATTCAAAACATTGCATACTCATGTACACACGAACATGTTTAAAGGAGAATTATATGAGTCAACTTAGTATTTACTTCCCACTCAAAATCTTCTTCATTGATACATTGATAGTGAACATTTTTTCCACATATGTTGGCAAAGATGGGAAAGGTAATTAATCATTCACAGCATTACATATTCATGTACACACAAACATGTTTAAAGGAGAAGTATATGAGTCAACTTAGTATTAACGTCCCTCTCGAAATCTTCTCCATTGATATATCCACGCCCCTTGAAGTATTCACGAGGAATAAACAACATGCATTTGATTCCACTCAAAAGCATGATGCGTAGTGGTATCTAGAGAGCTTTCTCCAAGGATCGCTGTTTTTATGGTGCACCATCTGTGGCGCCCGGCGTATTCTGGGCGTGATTGGGAATTCGCGCATGAACTTATATGCCTCGAAACCGCCCACACCCTCAACATACAAAGCGTTCTTCAAGAAAAATTTACATGGATAGGAATATTACTATCTTCCAGAATAGATTCAGGAAAAAACAGCTTTCGTTTAATATAACTAAGTATTGAACAATACGGACACTAATTGAAGCTGAGAAAAAATATAATTATCATTGCTAATAGGACAGTGTATACTCCACTAGTATTATATTGTCACAATTCTGCTAAATGGTGAATGAGAGTGGGCGATTCATTGATCATTCTTTCGGTTAAGTCACTATGCACTTGAACGGGTTTCCATCACAAGAACTTGGATAATAGAGGAAGTAAAAAGTCGTAACCAAACCTACTACTGTCACACACCAACAATATGAAATAAGTCACTTTAAATCAATTTCATTTTCTAATTTTTGGAGGTATTTCACAATCCCCTTTATAGCTTAAAATGTATATACTTTTGACATACAGCGAATTCCAGAGGAATAATTTAGCCGGCAAAATTAATGAACAATCACAGTTGCTGACAGGTATTCACGTCATGGAAAGAAGGAGATCATAGGAAAAATGCAGAGCAAAGATGAAAATCCTATTGATACTAAAAAGTACGCAATTTGGAAACCAAAATTTCTTTCTACCCTGAGAAATATAGCTCACCCATGTATTCATTTATTAAACTCTCAGATATTATCATGTACAAATGTATATTCTATATTAATCAATATACAAGGTTTGAAGCTGACACAAAAAGAATCATTCGTATTTCACTGGACTTAAAAAGGGAGTTTAAAAAAGAAATGACATCGAGACATACTAAAAAGACTACTCGGCTTATAAGTACAGAAATATGAACTAATTTACAAGTACAGAACCCATTCAAATGGATTATAACTGGCAAAGACTTTTATTGCAACTGGCAAATTTATTATCCCACCGCACTTTCACATAGAGGAAGGAATAGTGTTGGGGAAGAAGACAAGAGCACGACAAAGAATATCCTTTTTTCATAGTGTTGCCAATCATGAACTGCTTCTCCCATGAATAGATGAAAACAACAGCATCTGAAAGAGACATATGGCTACAAAAACAAGGTCTGGCCTATTGAGAAAGGACGACTTTTACATTAAGCATAGATTAACTCCGCCGTATATGAAAAATATAATTTCCGTTGAACAACACTCATAATTTTACTGAATAATTATTTTTCCAAAATCATTCACGAAATGTACGACAACCCAACAGCAGAGATAGGCTCAATCGCCGCTGATATTCTTGTCGGCGCGAAATCGGTGCTTGTATCGTCGATTTTTTTGCAGTATGATAAGTTAGTTGTCCGCCACAACGTGATGTCGATCACTATGTATAGTATCGCCATCACCCAGCAGTTGAACGCCTTCTCATTTTCTTCTCTATGGGAAATGAATTCAGCTATTTACAAACGAAGCTTTGAAATACTATGAAATAATCTCTCGCTACATAGCAAGAAATTATTTCATGTGCCGCTTTTCCATAAAATTAAGCCTTAAACTGAGACTTATATTAAAATAGTATGTTGCAAAAACATATTCAATGATACTGCCAAAAAGTACCGCATAATTTTGTCAATCATCATCTTTAATTTGACTCTAAAACTCGAGCAATGCGTTTGATCTTCTCTGGAATACTAATATTAAAGCGCTCAAATGTATAGGACATTTATCTATAGCACATATAAATAGGACGTTTATGCAGTAGGTTTACGCCGAATACGCTGCAGTCAAGTTATGACTGCCTAAGGTTTCAATGTGATCTCTTCTACGCTTTCATTTCGATTCGTGACATTTTCACTTTAATTTCATATCCCTACACAAAGATGTTAGTTCTTATCTCCTTTTTGTGTTCAATTTTATTTCTCAAAACGAACTTGTTGCCACTTCTCGCCTGTTTTCACAAAATAACTGCTCGTTGTCACAGTCCTGAAGAGGTCAAATAATATTCAATAAGGTAACTGAAAATAACTTAGATTCTTCTCAAGAAATCGATTATGAGACCATTGTTACTCACTCTTTTTCTCGTGTGTATGTCCGCAAGGCCAATTGTCCCATGTTATGAACAATTCATCCCTCCAGAACGGGTTTCCTAAACTTCAGGAAAAAATTAGAGGTATATTCTTTTAAAAATTACTAACGTAACATTATTATTCATTTTATTTACAGCTGCCTAGAAATACTGCAATGCCATTGGTACAAAGATTAGCAAAAGCGGTAAAAACACTTTAAAAATACGTGATCCCATACGGAAAAGATATGTATGTAGGAAACGTAATGTGAAAACTTGGCCTTAAATCTCTCCGCTTCAAGACCTGGGAACAATGCCTCATTTGAATAAGCAAACAAACTCTTCCAGTAACATCCACAAAAGCAACGTCATTACGGGCCGCTTTGACGATATCTTGATGGTAACAAATTGCCCCTCCTCTCAGTAATCGTTTCATTATTCCCTATGATTTTTTTTTAATTATGGAGCACACGAGATAGGAAAGTTGGCTCGTGGTCCAGGATTGTCAGGACAATGTTGACAAATTTTTTTACAAAGGGAATACGAAAAATTAGCAGTCATTTGAGGCATTTAGGTGTTAACAGTAATTTAAATTCACCCTCGGTTTGCCAATTCAGCAATGATTCCTCCGCGTAATTGCTCCGGCTGCGTTCCTATAATTAGGGTCACATATCTGGACCCCTTTCTGATTAATGGCTTCAGCGATTTTTACGTCAAATGGCACAGCAAGTACATGTACACAAATTCTAAGGTTGACATTAAAGTGGATGGAAAGAAAACACCTCAAAGTTGAAATTTAAAGGCTTCGCTGTCTTAAATATGTATTCATTAGAACAAAATACACGGGGGCGAGTCTTCCATCTAAAAAAGTGGTTCTGCCAAGGGAGACAAAGGATTCACGTGGATTTCCACTTTCTCTAGTTTACATTAATTATATTTTTCAATAATTTGAAACAATATCCAGAATATCGTGAAATTCATGTCAGACCGATGGCGCTTGCAATAAATAAAAGTCCAGGAAATTTTGGAAATATCTACTAGATAAGCTTAGGATTTATGGCATAATTTATAGCTTTGAGGAATGGAAACAAGCTTTGAGGGTGGCTAACAAAAGAGTACTGAATTTCAACTCCACAGGCATTTAGTCTGTTCTAGTATACGTTTGATGCCCATAGCTCTCATTTGTTTATTTCCAGCGCAAATGCATTTCGGGGTGAGAAGATCAATGCTTTTAACTCCGAAGAGAAATACCAACATGAAGGATTTCACTTAAGAAGGACATAAATGGAGTGAGTTCTATATAAATTAAATTTAATCACTGAGACAATTCAAATTCTTTCAAAATTCGTGTCCAAACTTCATTTGATAGAAAGCTGATACCAGCTTCCCGTAAAGACTTCACGTTTGCACCAAAGGATTACTCACGCGCTCAGCCTAGAAAGCAAGGCTGAAAATCATTCATTTCCAGAAATACTAAGGTAGAGTTAAATTAAATAGACTATTATTATTAATATTAATTGATTAACACTAAAACCGCTGGGGTTTGCCAACCCCCTAAAACGGTGTGAGATCATATCGCGATTTGTGTCATGACTCACTGAATAGGTGTAACTATCAGTCGCCTGACCACCATATTGTTACAAATAAGATTTCAAGGTTGCCTAAAGCGTTTCCATTGAAAGAAAAAGAGTGGAGGACACTGATGAGTCTTTAGAACCTCGAACAAACTTCATGGAATTAATGACTTTTTATTGATTTTATCCGTAACCCGATAACCAATATTTCCAAAAGAATTATAAAAGAATTCCACAACCACTAATATTCTATATGACAAACATATCTTTATTCCTTTCCGGGACAAAAATGTCCCATCCTCGGTTCTAGAGTTAAAACTGAAATCGTAAATAAATAATCCTACTCACGGGTGACCAAACAAATATAAGCTTTCCTTGCTCGGAATTATCAAAAGAAGTCTCCCCATAAACCGAGATGTTTACCCAATAAAAGATTTCAGAGATTTGTAGCTCTGCAAAAATTTCATGAATTCTGTCATCCGGTTCACAACGAGCAAAATCTATTTATTTGAGAAAACAACCAACCAAGCATTGGCCTCAAACTTGAAAACTAAAGCAATTTATGTATCTCAAGCTGATATAGACGTCTATTTTCATGGGATACAAAGACATCAGTAATTAGGAGTTAATGATTTGATCACGCAAGAGATGTGGAAAAAAGTATCAGCAATTAAAATATTATTATCGTTTCCGAGGATTTTTAGCTGCTATGTTCAAGCTCACGAATAATGGAAGACTTTGAGAGCCCATTTCGGCAAAGTTTCACTAATTTGAATAAAGAGGGAAAGACACAATCATAAATAATGCCTCAAATCGATAGAGAAAACTTGACAAGAACTGATGCAATATTCATTATCAAGGTTCATATTTTATTCTAAAACCTGATGTTACTTAAAATTTCATCTTAAACTGGTGGGTAATCTCTCCGCTTTAAAAAAAAATAATTAGGGTAATATCGATTGAGTAAATATTTTGTGAGCTACTCTTCTATCAATACCATAGAGTACTACAAGAGACCCTTGAGATATTCAATTACGCATAAATGCTTGCATAGTCCCCTTTAAAGAAACTGCTATCTTTGAAGGTTATTTCAGGTACATAGTTGTAATGTTCCACGTAATTCAAATGTCTCAATTATTCAACTTCTGATAGTAAAATCAATAATTTTATTGATTATTTAGAAATGACGCCTCGTATACCTACCTACTTTCACGGTGAGACCTGCTCTTAACTCAGTTAAACCCAAGTACTCAAGTGAACCTTGAGATGTATGCCTAGCCCAGGGGCCATAGGGCTAAAAAGCTTAAGCTGACTGCCGCTATGGTAAGAATCTTCTGGCAAACAAATATACACAGCATGACTATATTATTAATTTTTTAATTTTACCGCTGTCTTATGCCCAATGCAGGATGGAAAAAGGTGTTCTAAAAATACTCAGCCAAATCCAAGAGGGTATGTCCAGATGCATTTCTGTGAATCACAATTCTTGGGATTTTAAGTGGATAGCAGGGGACATTCGATGACACTTGGACTGGTTTTGATGAAATTAGAAATTGAAGATAAGGGCCACGGTGAAAAACAATGTACACAGCGGTACAACTTGGTAATCTCACTCCAGTCACCAAGATTGCTAAGGACAATGGAATGTTGACCAGGTATAAAAAGAACTACTGGGTAGTTATCGTGATATCAGCATGAATAATCATGCTTGTCATGCTAGAGGTATGCGCCGTCATTCACTACCAAGACAGCTCATGTGTTCCACTAAGATCTAATTATTGTACACCATAGTGAGGTCTACTGATATCAACTGGATGACAGGAATAAAAAATAACAATACAAAAAGCATAAAGTTTTCAAAGACGAATGCGTAAACCTTTTATTTTAGGCGTTACAATGATCCTGTTAAGATAAATGAAACATTCTGCTCCTTGAAACCAAAAAATCTTTTATGTTCGCTGCAGTGATGCCAATAAAACCCGCGAGTTCGAGGTCCTAAAGCGTAAAAACCTATAAATTAGCTGATGAAAAGTGGGGTTCGCCAAAATATTGCTTCGCTAAACTTACGGCCATCCGACAATTATTAATACAGCATTGTTTAAAATTCACAAATCCCTCCATGATTTTTAAGCACGCAATTCCAAAAGTATGAGACACGGACCAAATGCTACCAGCACTGAAGAAGTAAGACATTACATAAAATTATGCATGCTTAACGGCGTAATAATGCCTACTTCGATATATCTTTTTTCCTCATACCAGCTCCATTCGGGCGCTGAACAAGTTAAGCAGGAACAAAATACACATCGAGGCACGTGAAAAACTAACGGTGTCACTGCAAACTTTAGGAAATACACAAGTATGAAAAATTTACGATTGAAACTAGAGGCGGCAGTTGCAAGCGCAAGAGTAACTACCTTCCGACGCACTAACATTACTACGACTCTTCTCAGGGCTCCTTACTTTGCCCGTTTTGCGGAGTCACTTTGTTCGATGACTTTTCTCAGGGGCCGAGTAAACGGAGTTTAGAAATTAGCCATGCCAAAAGAAGGACTTGAAGCCACGTGCTGAGGGTGGAGAGACCGCTGTGTTACCCGCCAGCGAAGAGAATAGATGCATTATAAGGCCAAATACGAAGAAATAGATGAACCTGAAGTACTTCAATTCAAACAAAATCGAGGTCAATAATTAATAAATTAAGTCCTGACCGTTGTCAAAACCCAAGTACACCTTACTGGTGAAATTTCAAAAATTTACCCGCTAGTAACTTTTTACAAAAACACGGTTATCCTCGAACGATTTCGACTTTCTTTTGGCTCTTTTGTTCCCACCTTGAATTCTATATTTCAAAACGTCATGTATTTTCCCTTGCCCGCTCAATCAGCATTCTCTCTTCCACTTTGATCTTTAGTATTTAACTACATCTCACCACGCTCTCCGTCCATTTTTTTCTTAATGATTCCTCTATGAGCCCATCCAGCGCTTCCTCTTTTTATCCTTGGTGATGCTAGTAAATATGTATTTTTCAATTAGGTATATACAGCGCTCAATTATTGCAGAACATCAAAATAGCCAGGAAATAATTCATACAGTTATTTGCAGAGAATGCAGTCATCTTATTTTCGTGTTTCTCAGAGCAAAGCATCATTCATTTAAAGCTCTATTCAGAAATCTAGGATTCGTCCATAAACAACAATTTCATCCGTCGCAACGATGCAAAGTAAATCTAATAGCTATCTTAAATAATCCTCGAATCACTCTCTTGAGCGGATCAAACACAATCCCCTTCAACTTGCACTTCCATCCACTTCGTATTCAGCGTGCTGCCACAAGAGCGAGGGGCAGGAGATCTGGCGCATCAACCATTTTTGTTTTTTTTTGGTGTTAAAAGCGAGTTTGAGGCATATATGGCCATGAAGCATTCAAATTCACGGGCGCTCTTCCGCGGTTTCCTTACAGTCACGAATCGTGTGAGGAAAAAAGAAGTACGTAAACTCACCAATCGTGAGGTCTAACTCTCTTGGTTTACATGGGCTGTCAAGTATACCATTGCATTAACGGCACGTATTATTACGAGAAAATGTCAAAACGTATCTTGAAGTTTTTACGTAGAGGATAGTTTTATATTTAAGGCCGATTCTCCTCTAACTCTGTGAAATTATAACGAATTTGCCAAATCTTGCCGCGATGGCTATAGCTATGGGGCGATGCCGTTAAAGATTCCCTCCTGATTACGTGTTTCCCGCTTGATTCTTTTAACTTCCTTCCGGTCCATCGTCTTTTCTCTCTCGTTTCATTAGATGACCTCACTTCTAGACTTCTCCACCGCAATCACACCCCCGACCCAATAATTCACGGCTTCCATTCTCCTTTTCTCTCGCACTCTAGGCCACTGCCATCCACAATTTTGGACACATCTTAAACACTAGGAAACTTCCTCCGTTGAAAAAACCTTCATGCCTCCCCCAAACCACTCCACACCCCACCCCGTCCTTCCTCTCTCCTCTTTCTCCGAGCCCCTTCCTCCGAATTCGACGTCCGCCACTCCTCCGAGAACGGAAGCAAGGAGGCCATTTCTTTCGGAGTTCTCAAGGAAGTGCGGGGGGATGAAATATGAAAAATTAAAAATTTAAACCACTGAATGTGTGTGCGGGCGGAAATATACCCTGTGTACATTCTAAGTCGACGCCATCATAAGTAGAAGAAACTCCCGAAGTTTCAATCTAAGAGTTTAACCTTTATTATTATTTTAACTCTATTATTATATTAACCTTAATGATTCTAGGATTTGCAAGTTTGCACGAGAAAAAATATATTCTAAGAGAAGTTAGGCAAACTTTATCCATTTTTGAAGGTGTTGACCTTGCAAAAATTATTTATCTTAGAGTACGTGCGAAGAGCAGATGAGTCGGAGCTGGATTAGCAACTCATAAGTTCATGTTCGAATACCGCCCCTTATATGGATGCTATGTTCGTTGTCTTAGAACTGAGATTTTATTTAAGACAGTGTGATTTAGCTTGATCATTTACAGCATCTAAAAACCCCAAAAAATATTACTAGGCCAGTGAAATGAAGATAAAATCATATTTTTAAATGGCTCAAATCAGTAGAGGTGTAACTGCGCAAGAAATAGAGACCGAGCACAGGGCAAAGAGGAAATAAAATGTTATTTCAATGAAATAGACTGCATAAAAAGCTATCCTTTTATGATATTTTTCATTCATTTCTTTCATTTAAGAATTATACCAACTGATAGGTAGGTTTTAGACAGTACTAATCCTAATCCGTTTATTTATGATGCAGTCCATTTAAATTTCTGCATATTATGAAGACTCTCTTTGGCCCAAAGACATAGCATCTTCTTCGATACAGGCCGCGGAAGTACCTGACACCGATGTAATCAATGGTTTTTACTCTGGTTTCGACAAAAAATACAAAATAAATCGCTATATTTTCTCTGCCTATTGAAAATCCAAGCAAAGGAAAAAAATTTATTGATCAATATTTCTTCATCGTTTTAAATTTTTGGCGAGGAGTAGTAAATGGTAATTACGCTATTTTAATCATTTCACTGGGTCATTCATTACACTTCTAAGTGACAGATGTGCAAAAAACATAACCAGCATTAGCAAGATTCTAAGGAAAATGATTAATAATTTTGGCCCATAAAGACGGTTTCCATGTCTCATGGTCCAAGAGGAGGGTTTTCGATATCTTAAGCATCAACAGTATAACTAGTAGATCAATTTCTATCACATTTTAATGTTTGAGGTTTCGTATAACACTGTTTGGAACAGAAAATATACACAGTGTGTCAGCATCTCAGCGCGGACTCTGCACAAACCTAAGTCTCTGTTCAGCGGCTTGTTACTTTCCTTGGCGGGGAAACTCGGGCGCAATTAGCCAAGGAGTCTTCTTATCCAACGACAACCAGGGTGAGCGGAAAGCAGCCCAATGGCACGGATTTCCATTGTCATAAATGAGCTGGTCCACTTGGCCCAACTCTCGTCACTTTTCAACTTGGGTCGAAGGTTCAACTGCCCATTGCTTTTAATGAACCCGGATTCCCTTCTGTCCACAACGCGGCGCTACTGCTGAAAGATCATCGTGGAATTCAACAAAGTCTTCACAGATTCAGAGATTAAACAATAACCATATGGCATTACTACAATGACTAGGTCTAGTGATGATATCCAAGAGAAGTAAAGAATTATATGTGATTGAGGCAGCGACTGGTGACGAAAAGGTCTGACTGATTCAATTTAAAATTTCCTTTTTCAAGATTTGACAGATGTTTCAGTCGCAATCATAAAATGAGATCTTCGCTATGGTTTCGAAAGACTTTCTAGGAAAAAACAGGCAGATGACTAGAGAATTTGAATTTTGAATTTTAAAATTTTTTTAGCCGTCTGTCTACACAATTAACGATATAAAGTCATTACCTCGCTTAACCTTTTCCCAAATGAGGAACATGACCATCGAAAAACAACTTTATTCCCTAAAAAATACATTGAGAATAAGTTTTCGCGATCATTCATTAAACGAAATCATTTAATAAAAAGATCAAAGCTTTTTGAATGAGCCGCCATGTTAATACAATTACTCCCGACCTGGGTCGTTTTTAATTAATACGCTCCGAAAACAAATGCGGGAGTGCTTTGAAACGAAGATGACCTCCATCTCTCGTGGGATAACGGGGCTAATCAAATCACAAAGAGGATTTCAGCAGTGGGAATCTCGTCTCTGATGACGCCAAGAGAGAAATAGATATGTAGTGCCCCTTTTCAAGGCGTGAATCTTGATATGGATCGCGCCTCACTGCAACTCGAACCAAGGACTGAACATGAGGAGACTGCGCATGAAAAGTCAGCTCATGAAATACACAGCGATGACAGACGGGAGATCGGTAGCGCAGGAAAAAAACAACCCCCTCGGTAAACGTTAGCGTGCGTATTGCTATCCTCGTTTCCGCCGCGAGAAATGTATACTTCCCTCGTCATCGTTATATCCAAGTAAGACTCGAGTGCACTTCCTGCCGAGTTAAGTCCTCCTCTCCCTCTCGCTCTCTCTCTAACTCTCTATCTCTCTCCGGGTATGCGTAATCATCGGTAATTTCCTCCCAGCATCGCTTTATGCTCCGCGTGCCTCAGTCGTCGGCTGTGGCTTCGCCTAATGATATTTCCAGTTGATAAATGGCCAAGGCCACGGATGAACTCCGTTCGAAGAATACAACCGAGGAACCTGAGAGATGATGCTTGAGGAGACGCTAATTGCAGAAACCCGACCTTCGTTAAGATTTTCCACTTGTTCTCCTTTCTCCCCCCAGTCCCTTTTTTTAACGTCCTCCATCCTTCCCTTTTCTTTTCCCATCCCTAAACCAACCCACCCACTCACACCCACTCTCCCCACGCTGCCTTCTCTCTCTATCCCTCTCCCTCCCTCTCTTTCTCTCTCTCATTTCCTATCTCAGGAGAGAGAGAGAGAGAGAGAAAAGGAGGCTATTGCCCACGCCACTCATCAGAGGGCTCGTTTTTTCCTTCTCACCCCATCCTCCCCCACCTTCTAGCCGCCACACCTCCTCCAACCAACCACCTCCTCGTTTATTCCCCTGCAACCGACTCGGACCTCCCCTCTCCGAGGCCCGCGCCCCTTTTATCCCGCCGCGTGAGTCGCGCCTCTCCACAATTTTTCCTAGCCGAGCGACGACACGCTCCTCCCACCTCGCATGACGAAATCAACCGGGGGAAGGAAAGATAATTAGGCTCGGATAATAGCAGTGCCTGCGGCGGCTTAAGTGAAACTCTATTTATATATTTATATTCACAAAAACACTCGCGCAACCGTACGCGAACACGCTCAAAGGCGTCGATGACACTCGTGAATAAGACACGAACGGGAGAGGAGGGAAAGGGGTTGGATGTGTCAAATGTACCAGCACGACGTAGGTGGGGAGGCGTGGAAGAAAAGTGGATTTTTTGTGTCTCAAAAGTGAAAAAAAAGAAAAGTTATGTTGTGGCAGCTGGGAATACTGGCATATCAATCTGAGGGCCCCGGTTCGAATTCCGGCAGGGACGGAGATTTTTTTCCATAAATCCCAATCCTTACTTGGGAGAGTTTCTAAAAGTACTTCGCCCGTAAAGTGAAATGAAATCTATAGACTTCTTCCAGCCTTTCGTTAACAGTAGGGCAGTTACGACATCAAGTTTCGCTCAACCCTTCCTCAAATCCCAAACCATTCCTCCCCTAACTATTCGACCAATCGATCCATAATGGTATAATTTATCTCGATTATGTGTCACTACATCAAATAATGAACCCAAAAAGAATAATAGTACTTCGATTGATACAGTTGCTCCTCCAATGTAAAGTCAGGGTTCGTCTTCTGTTGAGAAGTTCATGTTCAATTTCCGTTATAGTTGAAAATTGGGAACGGTATCCGTAACTAAATTGAATTGATTTATTCTATCCACCCTATCCATTTCATCATCTTTTGCAGTCGCACTGATTACACACAGCTTTGATTCTTAAAATTGAAGCAACTTTAAATCCCATAATTTGTATTATTCGTTCCAGGATGTCAATTTCAATTGCTTTCCCATAATTCTTTGGGTAAACTATGCAACAGATTTGGTCTGCCATTACAGTCAAATGCATTTATCAATGAATAATGGACTGGGATCCACTATCCTCTTTAAGATTTTCCACTTGTTCTCCTCTCTCCACCCAGTCCCTTTTTTTTAACGTCCTCTATCCTTCCCTTTTCTTTTCCCATCCCTAAACCAACCCACCCACTCACACCCACTATTGCGCCAGATAGCCTCTTGCTAACGGCAAACAAAATGAACTTAATCATGTGTACCTAAGCCGTTTTAGTATTAAAGAAATTTCATTTTAATTCCACGTAAAAATTTCTTTGGCGGCAAATTAATGATCGAGCTTTTCAATAAATGTGTGCAACCGTTTGAGATAACTCTACGAGAAACTAGCGCAGTATCTCTACGGTACCACTCATTAAAAATTCATTCCAAGTCTTCGCCCTCCGATTACGATGTCTTTTCATTCATTTCTCTAATAGTAATGCTGGAAAGTGCCCTTTTTTTCTTTACCTTTAAATAACTGATATTCAGAAATTTAATCGACGTGTTCGTTTGTAGTAAGAAATCATTCCTCTCAGTGACATGCGCTGCTACATCGGTGAGGGTAAAATAGTATACCAATTAAAGACATGCAAAATTATGACCATGGACCTGTTTCTGTGTGAAGCCATCATGACCTACGACGTAAATTTAAGATTAAACTATTGGTGAGTTGATGAGCAGATGAGAGCGCTTCCAAAATTATTAATATCAGATTCGGCATATGCTAATTACAAAGACATGTAAATGCTTGAATTTTAGCTTTGAAAACCAGGCCACACGTGGTAATTACTGCAGATTTATGTTTTAAAATGACAAGCAAATGGGCTAACACAAGGCCATGCGAGGTCCATCATCGAGGAATCTTGAAATAATTTATCATTTCAAGGATATCTATCACGGGTAATGCTACCCGGAGGCAAGTAACTTTCAGTATTCCTCTCTTAAACATATCATTAGATTTCTTCTATAAAATCTGAGAAGCGTAAACTTCCTCGCGCACATATTATTTTTAATTCTACGTCTAAAACTTCCCAGAATCCCAGTTGAACAGGAACTTACAGAGGAAACAAAAAGGGAAGAGCTTCAATCATATCTGCTCAGGCGGATGAATTATCAGCGATTCAATGCGATTCGACGAGTTTGGCGACGATAAAAGTTAGACAAGGTCTTGCACCGCTTTCTCTCATTTCTCTTCCCAGTTCTCCATATTTCATTCACCTTTTTTTCGTTCCCATCCGGCGCCATCGAAAAAAGGAATCCTGACGCTTAACCCAAACCACATGTATCGGGTAATTTGAACTCAGGATATTTAGGGATCGCAATCCATATTTTCTGCCCGTCCCCTCTCCCGTTCATCTGCTTTCCGCATTTCCTCGTTTCTCACGTCCGAGTCAAAGGACGGCAGGCCAAAACGACTTGCGAGCCTTCAACAGGATGACCAATAGTGCCACCACTGTCAAATACGTGTCGATGTTTTCCTCGAGCCAACACGGAGAAAATTGGATGCAGCGCTTGGAGCGAAGGGTTGGCCTAAAATGGACGACCGCCGCAGACATTCCCAGTACAGGGCGCTGAAAGCAGACATCGATGACCAACGTAACTTTGGTAAACGGTGAAATTGCGTCCTTCGCTTCACAGGCGTTATTGCATGCATCAAGAACCCCGACGTGGGCCTCCCAACATTATGGTAATTTTAATGGCGGCCATTCACACTCCGTCTCACCCTCCAATAAGAGCTAGGGCTCATGGGCGAGATATTTAGAAAAACAGAAAATTTTGGTAACCCTCAAGCATCTACGTTAGTATATGGAGAATTAGAGCCAAACGAGGACGTCGAGTAACCTAATTTTCACCTAAAAAAGCTAATTTTCATACATATTCCGCAAATTCTCCAGGTGATATCAGCATCTAGTGGACGAGTAAATTTATAAGGTTATGGGGGAGAAAATAATCGCCAGATCGAAACTTAAAATTATCATATTATCCAAAGATCGATGGTAGATTTCAAAGTAGTTACAGGGTGATTTCAAGTAATAGTTTGGTTTATGGATTTATACACCCAGTTTTACTAGAATACAGGGAAATCTACGTTAATTAAAAGCATTCATTATGCTCAACTTGAAAGAAATAATTTGAAATATTAGCAACGAGTCACCTTTTTTTAAGTATTCTACCGGTAGGTTTTGCTGAATGTCAGCACCTAATTTGATGTGTTTCGTCATCAAGATAGGTAGTGCAAATGATAGTGAGGACCGATTGTGGGCTTTAATCTTTGGTGCAGTATTCTTATTGATACAATCGACTTTTTCAATTTCATAATGTTTGGAATACCACTCGACCTACTTCAGTAAAAATCAGATTTATGATGAATTTCTAGAAATATTTTCATTCTTCTCTCAAATTTATTTACTGAAAAACAAATAAATGTAGAAATTGGAAGAGAATTACCGAAAAAAAATTGATTTGGTAAAGTCGTTAGACAAGGAAACAAAACATTCGAAATTTTTCAATCGTAAATTTCCCTTAAGATAATTTCAGTACTTTACACCATATTTAGAACTCCCATTTTGGTGTACATGATTACATTTTATCAAGGCTGAACTCCGAATTTATCGAAAATGAGTTGCAAGTAATATTTTCAACAGTTCTACCTCTTGGAGCCATTTGGTAATATAGAGATCAAGTTGTGCAATATAAATATTTATATTTTGGAGAGATTGCGAATACTTTAACACTAACCATTTTCTTTTTGACGAGGAATTAAAGGTCAAATAAGGGCAAAAATGAAGCTATATACTCATAATTTTATCAAATTACCGCCCATAAGATTGACTGGTTTATCGTTAACTGGTAATACCAGACACCAACACCTCAACTCTCTATATGTGACAGCGAGATATTAGACATCTGTTTACCTATAATCATACATTACTGTAGACGAGCAATATACGTATTCATATTGTGATGAATTTATTCTTCTCTCGAAATTTTTATCTAAAAAATAAATGAATGTAGACTTTGAAAGAGAATTACTGTAGGAAATTAACGGTGCAAAAAATCTCAATTTAAAAAAAGTTGCTAAGTAATGATTATATTGAAAACTTGTTACTCGATCCAACCAAATATTGGCAATTGTGTAAGATTTGCGGTGTAAAGAATAGATTGGTAATGGTCCCTTTTCCGCGAAAAATCCATTTTTATGCAGAATTAAAAGGACTTAAATTCCCATAAGAATATCAAAAGCAGCTCTTTCCCGAATCAAAAAATGAAGAAATTTAAGTGCCACCAGAAAACCCTCGTCTTACTTAAAATATTTTGTTAAAAGAAGTGTTGAATAAATTTGACATAAATCATAATGGCGACACCCACATTAAGCTATAAAAATTAAAATATCATATGGACTTCATTGAAGAATTCAATATGACTTCTAAAAATGATTAGCCACTTTCTCATCATTCAAATTGTTAAGTATAATTATATTCATAAATATATTTCTATATTTTTATATTCTTCTGCAGTACAGGTACATACACATTGAAGATTCTGTGACTTGTTACTTCCAAAAACACTGAAGCCATTAACGATATTTTCTGATGATGAAATTGAGAGAGGACAAGGATATTAGCGATAGCGAAGTTTTCCGACAGGATATCAAATTTATAGACGTGATCGACAGGATAGGGCTGGCGGCGAAGTATTTTTAGTAGTTAAATCATATTTGAATAGTACCATACATATATTAGACAACTATGAAATAGAGAGAATTTGGTGTATTATAAAACAACAAAACAAAAGAAATATACACTTTTTTATTACACTACCAGATTCCAAAATAGACATTTTTTACCAATTATAAACTCAATTATCATCATTTACCTCGAGAGATAACAAAAGCGTAATAATAATCTATTGAGATTTCAACACTCAGAAATAGAAACAAGTTCAAGGAGGCGTGATATAAGCGAGGCCTTACTCAATTCACATTCATACCACTCTCTTACTCAAGTAGTTAACGAACCTACGAAAGATAATGAAATATTCGATCTTTTAGCTGTCAGTAACCCCGCAATAATTAAAGACGTCAATATCATGGAAGGCATTAGTAATCATGAAGTAACTTTTACGACTTTGAAATAAATAGTAGAGACCACTGTACAGCCTAAACATAACGTATACTTATTTGAAAAATGCTATTTCATCAGATTTGGAGAGGCACTAGAGGCTGTATTCACGGAATTTGTAGTTACAACAAAATACGAGGGCACCGAAGTTACATGAGGATTTTTTTGGAAATACAAGGGAATCGGTGAGTTAATTCCACAGAGATTCAAATGTGAGAGTAAAGAACCTCGTTGTTATAACCAAGAAGTAAGGCGGGAGCTCAGAAGACGGATGCAATGACACAACTTAGATCAAAATTCTATTAAGACAGGTAACGAAACATCGGAACAAGCGACGAGAAGAATTCACGTTGCTCAACGCTCAGAAACTAAGCAAATAATGCGCACAACCCTACGAAATTTTAAGAAACAAATCCTAAGCGGATTACTCGTTGAAAACCCACAAGTCATTATGGTCTTACGCGATAGAGCTTCAGGGCGAATCTTCGAGTCTTTATTGGACACCAAGGGTGAAGTAGTCACCAACAGCTTATCCGAATGCAAGGTGCCCCAAGACAGGAAAATAGCCAACGTCAAACTGATATTTAAAAAAGGAAAGAGATACGACCCACGAAATAACCGCCCTATATCGCTAACATCACTTTTATGTAAGATGCTCGAACACATTATTGTTAGCAGTATTATGACATTAACGGATAATCGTAACTTCTTGCATGGCAGTCAGCACGGCTTCCGAAAGGGTATATCCTGCGAAACATAGCAAGCGATCTTCCTTCGTGACATCCTAAAATCAGGTAAATCGAAAGGGAAGATGACGCAATATTCCTATATTTCAAGAAAGCATTTGATAAGGCTCCTCACAAAAAAACTCATACAAATTGCAATCATGCGGAATTAATGAAAAACTAGAGGATTGGATACGGGATTATCTCAGTGATTGCAAACAAATAGTAGCTATTTCTTTTCATTCACCTCTGCCCTGAGGACGATGCTCGAGTTGAGCATCAAAACGTCGGCCAATATGGACCCACTCACTCGGACGGAAGCTCGAGAAATTTTTGAAAAACTCATACGGCGGGAAATCACCAGATCTTACTTTAAAGAGTAGCTATTGATGATATTAGCTATGATATGGTGAGAGTCATATCCAAAGTTCCAAAAGGAGGCAAGATTGACCCTCTTTTATTAATTATTTATAATAATAACATAAGTTCACGAGTTAGCAGTAAATTAAGATTATTTGCATACGAGACGGTCATCTATATGGAAATTAGCGTAGACGCGGACTAGGAAGTTCTATCACCAGACCTTAACTAGATGGTTGGTGCTAGGAGTGGGGGCTAGAAATAAATCTCAGTAAATGCACCACAGTACACTTCTTGCGAAAGTTATCACAGAAATTCAATATCTATACTGTGGGTAGAGTAAACATTAAGTCGTCTGATGAAGTCAAATATCATGGAATTACCTTAACTTCAGACATATCGTGGGGAACAAACATACAAAATATATGCGGCCCAGCATTGAAGAAACTAGAGTTTTTCAGGGGTATAATAGGAAAGTCCTCGCAGGAAAAAGTAAAACAGAGGTGCTACTTTTCTCTGGTTAGGCTACAACTAGAATACACCGCGAGAATTTGGGACCCTGGACAAAAATATTCAGCCAAAAAAATTAATGGAATAACATCTTTACTCGGCTGGTGTCCTAACACCCCCCACCACATGCCCATGCGGCGGATAGCAGGGTAGTATGTAGATGTAGATATATATAAAAAGGTTAGAAAAATTGCACCAAATAATATAAATTTCTATTCGATTTTTAAAATAGCTAATACATATGGTGTACCCAGCAAAGCTCGGTCCCTCGGTACTGAGATAGTTCCTATATGTTGGGTGTGGTAGCCAAAATGCGGCTATTAGAGCCATAATGGAGAGATAGGTATGTAAAAAAAATAGTAACATAGGCATCGAATAGGCTGTACCATTTGGAAAACAGAGGAATGGTGGAAAGGGTGCGGAGTCGGAAATGGCTTTTTTCGTAACTCAATATCTCAATAAATCAAGTGATCCACCGCTTATTTTCCATTCGACGGACGGAGGAATGCTCGCGAAGTACCCTCCACATAACTCACAATGGAAGATAGCACCTCCACTGAAAATCTCCGCATTTGACGGTGCTCAATCCATATGCTTGAGTGGAAAGCCAGTTCACAGCATCTTCATGGACCATATTCACAATGACCCAAGCTGAGTAGCGACAGGAGAGTCCTTCGATATCTGAAAGGAATTCTTCTATAAGGTTATTGGACATTCTGGTCGGCTTACTGAATTGTTGAATTTTAAATGGAGAGCCTAACGAATCAAAATAAACACGTCATATTTTCACCCGGTTGATAAAGCTACGATGTGTCTAATACTAAGGTGAATACCAGAAGGTGAATGACAGCCATTAGAAAAAAATTACTCTGGTAGCATGAGCATATATTTATTCCCAAAACTAAGTTTTCCAGTTTTACCTATCTTCTTAGTAATCTTCAAGAACAATTTCTTGGTGGGAAAAAGGTTATTTCTCATTTAAGGTTATTTGTTCGAATTAAGAAATTTTCGATTCAACTGACATTTTTTCACACTGTCCAAAATTGGCACATCCTCCATATCTCCACGCCCTCGTGATTATCACAGATATTTTCCGGTTCTTACAGTCCGTGAAACATAGTCTATTTGCCCTTTATGTACTGGATGCTCCTTTCTCCTACATCTACGTCATACCCTGCAAGCCACCCAAAGGGTGTGTGGCAGGGGGTGCTTCCGCACCAGGCATGCATCAATGATATGGTAGAACACCGACATTACATTGAAACCCGCGTACCACACATGCAAAGCGTCAATTCAAAATCTAATACCCAAGAAACATTCTATCTTCAATCGTTCCAACATGCAAGCCTCCTAAGAGGCTTGTCAATGGTGAAGCAAATGTCATAATCGATCGCCTATCATATACTCATTTCGTATGTACCTCAGCTATTTATGAGTAGGTTTGGATGTTTGTGGCTAGTTGTTTGTTATAACAGACGAAATGTCACAGGTACCAACTAAAGTTTATGTAATTGTAAATAAATTTCAAAACTGAACCCATTCATATCCTTATGTATATTCCACATATTTAATTTTCTGGTCATTAACTTCCTCAAAATTCATCCCGACGCCACAGAGAATAAGATCTTTCTAACATCGAGAGTCCCGGAAATACAGAGAGATAAGAGTGAAAAAGCTAAGAGTGGATGAATTGCTGTTTGTGAGCCGTCAGTTAGGGGTGAAGTCGCAGACGAAAAAGTTTGGATCAAACGCTTTCCTTAAATGTTTTAATTCCATTATATTAACATTAGCCTCCGTTTATTTGTTCCCTACAGTGATTTAGAACTCAAGTCTCTTTACTTTTATTACAGGTGAAATCACAAGAGAGAGGACTGCTTTTGATATTTTCCATTACAAACAAGCAAATTTTAAACGGCGTCTTTCGAGACTATGCATGTTATTTGCAAGCTCTTGCAAAACGTCGACGAGTCCTTTACACTTATTTTATCCGATGCATTCGCTACTGTAGCTTAATGCCACTAAAACACGAAGCGTTTGATAGAGCACTAAATGATTGAACTACTGGCACTCTACTTACAGGATTATCAAACTTAGGATTACATACAAGAAAAATTGAAAAAAATCTCCAGACAGTTGTTCTACCAAAAGGCACAGTTTAAATTGAATTGGAGAAACAATAAAAGAAGTTTCCCAAAAGAAAATACGTCATACCCTGCAAGCCACCCAAAGGGTGTGTGGCAGGGGGTGCTTCCGCACCAGGCATGCATCAATGATATGGTAGAACACCGACATTACATTGAAACCCGCGTACCACACATGCAAAGCGTCAATTCAAAATCTAATACCCAAGAAACATTCTATCTTGTATCCTGTATCTCTTACTAAATCCTGTATCCTGTATCCTATCCTGTATCTCTTACTAAATTTAAAATATAGATGTTACATGGATCTGACGAAATTTTCCGAGTAATTTTCGTTTCCGTTTCGAGGCTTAAAATTCAAGACTTATGGTACCTGACATAAAAAATTAGCAAATATAATGATATTATTACGTTTAAAACTATTATTAAAGATGGCATAATGCGTTCCTATTTCTCTTTAGGTAAATTTGTTTAAATTCGACAAATATTTTAAAATTCAATAATTAATGAGGTTTTATGAGAAAACCCAATATTGGGTATTTCACGCAAAGAAAAAGAGTAAAATAGACCGCATAATCTATTGAATCTTTCTGAAAAATCGAAGGGATGTTGTGGATACATACATTAAATATTTCATTTCCTGCATAGAGATATAAAGGAACAAGCTCGCGTATTTTTTATCGGCCACGCATTTTATTTTCCGCAAAAGAATATTTTCCTTTGATTGCCATAATGTCTTGAAAGGCCTTGGGGCATTTGATTGGGTGAACATGAAGCCGCTTATGGGCATTCATCAAAGTTGAGGAAATTTATTGCCACGTTTAATAAAACAGCGCATTATCGCCTATACAAATAATGGATCAAATAGTGGTGGTCACTAGGAGAGAAATGAGAGTGGAAAGGATGACCAAGAATATGATGAGACTGCGGGAAGTTTGCAGAGTATGGAATGGAGTATCGTCTACGATGCAAGCAAAAGGAAAAACTAGTTTTTGAATCGAATATCTTGACACAGCTCCTGTGTCATTATACCAATTCTTAATCTAGAGAGTGAATATTTAGAGTAAAGAAGTCAGGTATAGTCAAATGCCGGGAAATCGCCTTGACTTCAGTACACCAGACACCTAAGGAGTGGGAAACACATAAAAAACATTTGCGGAGCTCTTTAACACAGACTAGGATACATTAAGGAGGGAGGAAGGTTCCCCGGTGAAATGCACCTGGAGAAATGCGCCGCGAGTACTAGGAATCCATTACAGAAAGATTTAATTCTAAGCACTTGGTTCTCCTGTATTCCCAACTATATTAAATTGAAAATTTTGCTCCTGGCATGACAGAATCCTCATCTAGAGGCGGGATATTCATTAATATTAAAATTTATCATCAGTTTTTGTTTTTCCGTCACTTTTCACTCCTTACAGAGACAAAATTTTGCCATACTTTTCTTTGAATGTCCAATTATTGATTCGTAAGCATACTCAAGCACACAGGGATAAAATCAAGAATACTATATCCAACCGCGGGAGTTTGGCGGTTTCTACGCAATGCCGAATGATCGCACGTATGACTTTCCCGACGATCACAGTGAACCATTCGAGAAATAGAACGTCTTCGCGTTAATTATTTCGACACTAGTTTTTGCCAATTTGAAACCTTTTAAAAACCATTTGAAACCTTTAAAATGACTGAATTATGTTTAGGATTCCGTTTTACAAAACCAACGGCAATAAAAGTCTACAAATAAAGTCTTTACTAGATTTAATAGAAAGAAGTTTCAATGGCATCACCTACCATAACTTTGGTAGTTTCTCACTGCTCCCATGTGAACACATTTCCCACAAGAGAGGCTGTAACAATTGTTGAAATAGTGTTATCAGAGCTATCATATTATCTGTAACTCTCAGATGGCATTATCAAAAATTGGTGAGATGACACGAGTAAATCAAACGTAAACCCACGCATTTCTGAATTGAGAAAAATTTTCAAGAGTTCCTCCAATATTGCTATGGTATCTTTCTAAAGACTTCCCGCTATGACCGTCCGATTGACAGCAAAATGCTGATTGAAATCCTTGAGATTCAAAGGTCCAGAGCACAACTCATACATAAATTCCCTCACGTAGCAAACCATAACATCAGACATTCGCAAAAGGAATAAAATCGATCTATCCGAGGTAACTGCGAGTTTTTATGGGCCATTTTGAATTTCATTTCCTCTTATGCGATTTTATGTGGGAATCACAAGCTAAATGAATTCATCACTTCGATAACATAGAAGAGATAAAAATAAGGGCTACCTATTTCCTCCGAGTTCAATGTTACTTTTCATCCATCCATACCCCGTGGAGTACACAAGGATGTTATCTCATGACAAAGAAAACGTAAAAATGAATCGATCAAATGTGAAAAACTTAAACCCCAATTTTGCCAAAAGATTTGAGCATTTGAACATTAATTTCTAAGTTAGACGATAGCATTCATTCATGAAAAAGCATTGACATTACATTTATTACAGTTTCGTGCACCTACAGATGCCTTTGATTTTACGCTGACAATGAGCTCACTATATAGGTGAAGGTTTGCGATTCAAACCAATTCTACATTCCTGAAACAAGCAACAAGAATTTTAGTCAACAATTATGTAATTATACATTCAATGAGCATTATGCATAGTAGGTCAAAAGAGATCGGACGATATAGAACAGAATAGTGAGTACATTCCGGCAAACCTGTTACGCACTTCTCATTAATTTTGCCCTCATCACAATTCATGAATGGGGAGAATGAGTATCTAACTCTTTCAAGGGTGAATTCCACTACAGTCATTTAATTTATATTATTCTAACAACGCAAAACAAGGTCTTAATTATCTCAGTCTTAGGAGTAGGTAACAAACTTGTGTTTAGTAGGTGACAAAGCAAGCCATACGCTGGTAGAAAAACAACGGAGCCGCGGGGGAATAAATAAATGCTGTCATTAATGAGCAAATGCTTTCCCTGGAAACGAGATGAGAGGATCACCAAGTTTCTCTTTTAAAGCATCTCTTTTTAACTCATTCCGACGATGGCTATTTGCTACTCACGTGCTCCTGGCAATGTATGGTTTGTAATACATTTTCCCATTCATTCCATTAAAAATTTAATTTGTGAGTAATTATGTTGCGCAACTTTTCTGCCTAATCTGTTTCATTTAGATATGAGGAAAGCTTCCTTTTTTATTCCTAAACTGCTATTCCACGGCCTGTGTTGGTAATGACTCAAAGCTTTCTTACTGTGAAGAAAATGTAACTGATAACGATTGCGGCACAAGTAAAAAAGCCATTATTTTCAAGTTGTTTCTTATTTATAATGTGTAAATATATTATATTGGGCTGTGATAATTGCAATCTTGAACACACTTTTAAACTTAGGGTATTATTCATTCATTTATAGTTTCGGGAACAGGGTGAGAAAGATGTTATATCTACAGCATGCTCATCGAATATTATATTGCTTATTTTTACAGCACTGGGTTACCATTAAAACCTTACGGTCTCTACCAATCAAAATGGAATATTATAAGCGCTAAAATTCTAAAATAAAAATCATTAACCTTATCGATTCCCACTAAAGGCAAATGATTATTCTTTCGCAGAATTCTCCCATTTGAAATCGTGGATGAGGAGTCACGATGAATAGTTAGCAATATCCTCAAATTGAAATTCAAACATGGCGGGTGAATTTTTTGAAGAAAAATGTATAAATGAATGAAACATGTATAAATGCTTCAATATTTCAACTGGCTAAGCACGGAATATGTGCTGGTGAAGGATAATGACTTTGGTTGTGGCTTCTTTGAAGTCATCTTCTCCCTTGCGTTGCCATCTTTGATGGACCGCAAGGGCCTAAGATCTAGTTGCCTTGTATCCACCACAATTGCCACGAGAATTAGGAAGCCTGGATAGCGTAGTGGTCTGCGCATTGGTCCGGCCAACCAAAGGTCCGTGGCTCGATTCCCGGTCAAGGCTGAATTTTTCTCATGGCAATTTCTTCAATATCCTCAAATTTTAGGGATGTTACGAATGAAGAGAGAAATTGTCCAATAAATGTCAATAGTATTTAAAATTGAAAGGGTCATTGGTTTCAATCAGAGCAATCACGCGTGTTGAATACGAATGAATTACCAGTGAATATTGTCCATTTTTTGTTATTAGTCACTATCATTATTGTTACTTATTACAATTTCGGTTTATAATTAACCCAATTTCACTATAAAACCTTCAGGTTTCAGATGACCGTGAATTTTTCCCCTTCTTTTATTTCTAAGGGTTTTTAGCTTAAGCATATTATTTCCCCAAACCTTGAACCACACAGGTGAAATCAACAGGTCCACCAAAACTCTTTATACCATACATACACTAGCATGGTGTACCCTATATGTCATCTACATTGGAAAACGTATGCGACCTCTACCAAAAGACAATTGCGAATCGCAGAATCGATGAAAATAATAAATGTAATGGTAATATCTACAGGATTAATCAATTTTAGGCTAGTTATAGATGCTCCAATATGTGACAGACAACATCTTGAACATAACTGCCAACTTCAATGCCCATATACCAAGGGATTTCAAGTTCAAATAAATTGCTGGCGACAACTGCGGTAAATGACAATTTGCCGCACCATCTTATTATCGTGTAAAACGTTACTATTAATATTTGAGGTATTGCCTTTTCTGTAAGCTTTCATGCATATTTCTATTATTAAAATTCGTCCCAATCATCCGCCTCGATAGTTCATTGACTAAGGCTCCAATGCTTGTAGACCTGTTTCGCCATTCATGCCCACCCCTGGCTATACTATAGCTATAGGCTTATACTAAATCTATACTCCACTTGAATGTTTCTCAGACTTGGAACCATATTTTGTCTAATTACCTGAAGCGTACGTTTCAATGAGTGCTTCCGTAGAAGCAATGTGGCCGAACATGGCAGAGCGAACGCTCAGTAGATTGCCGACTGAAGAGGGGCAATGAAGAAAAATCGTGCTCGGGAAATTAAAACCATCGACCGCCGCAAGATAATTCTGTTCCAAAGAAATCACACACAATCAAAACGTAGCAGGAAAATCTACACAGTACCTAAAAGCCTCCACAGGGGCAAGTAACATGGGCTATTGGCCTCAAACCACGGAGAAATGAGGCAATTGACAAAAGGAATGAGGAAATGGTGGACATCTAATTCTGCCGTTAATCCATAAGTTGTAAATCTGGGTAAAATACTCTGGGTGACAGCCGTAGACAGCTTTCACTAAGCGCGGCTTTTTCGCAAAGCCATTGAAATTGAAGAAAGGCCTGTAAAAATTATCCGGCACGAGAACATTAAACTCTGAACTGTGCACAGAGACATGAAACTGAATAGTGTGTAGTGCCGTCGCGTCCCCGCCACTTGCATATTTTGGGGATGACAAAACTTTCCCTGGCGTTTTATAGTCAGACTATTATTATGCTGTCGTGAAACTCATTACGAATTTCCCTAAGCCGACTTTTGCATTAAATCTATTGACCAACTATTATAAAAACCCGCTCATATAATCTGCTAAGAAAATCCATAGCTCAAGTGTCAAAAATATGCTTATCCTTTAGAAAGAGTATTTTTCCTCTTTAAACTCAACTTTCTTTGACCCAGAACTAGAAACAATCTTCGACCTACATCTAAGTTTCGACTAGAGACGCCAGTTGAGAGGTCGGCGGAACAGTTGCTATACCATAGCAACTTACGCAATGAAAACTGAATGCTTTCGCAGGTGGAAGTCACTAGTTGATCATGAAATTCCACTCAACTAGGTTCACTGTTTGAGGAACGAATATTCCGCCGATATTCGACCAGCGCCGTCGATGATCGTCGCAAGCGTCTTGACACGTTGCCCAGCGTCCGCTCCACGGCGCAGGAAATTTCCAGTTCTCGTCAGCGCTCGCTCGCCGCGGACGAAGAGCACGCGCGGGATTGAGCGCACTTGTCTCCGCACGGCATCACCGCACCGCGACCTTTGAAAATATATGGCGAGAGAAGCGATGAAAAATGCTCTCGCGTTAAAATGCCGGGGCGGTTTTCCTCTTGCCGCCCCGAACGCACACATACACACCAACTGACACGAAACCCCCTTTTTTTTATACATTCGCGAGGAAAATTCGCTACCAATTGAGCCCGCGGGGAATTGCGATTCATTGCACGCGCCCAAAGCGTGATCCACCTTGCTCCTCCATACAACCTCCCTCCCCCCGTTCTTCCGCCCCCCCTCTCAAACTCCCCGCTCGACTCTTTCCTCTTTCGCTCTTCTCACTCCCGACCACTTCACCCTGTTCTCCCCCCTCTCCAGCAAGGGCGTCAATTAGCTCCTATCCCCCTTTCAAGACCACCACCACATCTCTTCCCCTCCTCCGCCCACGTCAAAACCCTCCCCCACTCCCATCCCTACCGCCCCCGCCCACGCGGAGCGTCGCCCCCTCTACCCCCGAAGTTTCTCCATCTTCCTCCGCCTCCTCTTCCTTTGTTAATGTTCCCCCGTTCACTCCACCATCGTACGCATTAACGTAACCAATCGACATGCGTTCACCATACTACTTCAACACACTTCTACATGGAACTCCTCGCTGCCCCCTCCAAGGTTCGCCACGACCAAAAATTAAGTAAGAGACGTAATATCTAATGAACGTAGAAATCCCTAATGTATTGGTCGTATTGCCATTTGGAAAATGTTTTTAAAAGTAAGTCAATCACGTATGAATATTCATCATTAAAAATTATAGAAATTTACAGCTCTATTGCATCAAACGAAGTAATTGCGCCAGCAATATTCCAGCTTAAAGAGTCATCATCAATTTTAAGCTAATACATGAGCCGTGTACTCGAGTTTTACTGTAGCAAAGTTTTATTTAGTAATTGCAAAAGTGCTATTATGCTCACTTTCTACAATTAGCAGCTTCCACAAAGTGAAGCCAGAAAATGTGAACAGTGCAATGGAGTAATATAATATAGCACTACTATACCCTCTTAGACTCTCTTGTTCCATTGTTCGTCGTTCTCCGGCACGTATTTTTAATATAACAGTACTGGGAACTGCACGTTAATGATGCGACGCGTACACATTTATACCGCTTATTCTATCAACCACGGTACGCATGAGCAATTAGCAGGCTAGAATATTAGGGCTCCATGGTCTATAGAGAACCCAAAAGGGTCCTTCAGTGGTTGCAGATTACTCTTAGTTTCTAACTGACTTATTACAAAGCATTGAACTCAGTGGGGAAGTTTCTATTTCTGCATATTTAAATTACCAACGCTCATAGCGTAAGCTTGGGATGTTTAATACCGGATGACTGAAAGGAAGAAGTGTTGAACTCGTAGTTTTGATTTCCGTATGAATATGCTTTGTTTTTCCCTGAGTCCGTGGCTCCAAAATCGTCAATTTTTCCACATTTATAACAGAACTGGCAGCCGCTGTATAACTTGAAATAAGATCTTAGGCAGTGAACTCAAGTCCGAGTCACATTTAGCGATTATGGCTGAGGTTAACTGACCAATTTATGATCAACACAACAAAATTGCAGAGAAATACTTCAGGCAGAAGTATTTTTCACCTCAGCCTCCATTTGTAGTCAATGACAGCTACGTAGTTTTGCATTTTGAATGCCACATTTTGGAAATTCTTGCAGTCCTATGAACAATTTTATTTTTTCCTTCTCCCAATTGAAATTTAACTGGCGCCAATCTCTGGGTCTAATAATTGGTCTGGCATGATGTATCGAGTTGAGCAATAAGCTCTCACTTCATTCAATGGCTTCTAGGTGATTCTGACACTGTACGGTGTGTGTTGTTGCTCAGGCGTTGCGATTACAAAATTAAATGAAAAGCAAATTATAACTTGCTATTTACCGCCATCATCAATGGAAATTAGGTTACAGGCTTGGAACGTCACCACTGATGAAGAGGCACTTCTTATATTAACTTAAATTTTGGCTGAACGACGAATGAGCGACGTTCGAGCATGGCATTTTTTTTACTGCTTTAACGCGAGACTGACTCTCAAAAAAAATAATACGAATCAGAGTTCAACTAATGAGGCATGCGAGTCACAGAAATTTCTCTCCTCACGGGCATGATTTCCGAAAAAAAACAACTCCACTCTTTTTTCTTTGCTCTCATTTTCAATTTTTTGCTAAATGCTTGGGGCATACAAAAAAAATAAATCGACGAGAATCTGAAAATATTCTCGGCCTTCACTCCGATTTATATGTGTGCTCGTGTGCGACATTTCTCTCATTCTAAATACGTTTATGTATATATTTAGACCGCATTTCACTCACAAACTATCCCTCGCATACGTCCCATGCCTTTTCGGTCTCTGAGTGAGTGGAGAGTGTGAGACGATCTTCTTATGAAACAACCGCTAGAATGTGAGGAAAAGTTTCGCTTCGACCCAGCCCGCTTTTCGGTGGTCACAGTGGGTTTTTTGGTGTGAAAGCCAAGAGTCCTGAGGAACATGAGGGCCAAATTTTGTTCGAATCCGTCAAAGATTGTGGAAAACTTAAGCGTTCAAAATAAGATAATTCTAATTCGCATATCTTTATATATTACAATTAAAACAAATAAGGACCTCCAGTGCATTCATCCTCTAAAAAATAATGCAAAGATAAAAGTTTATCTTCTCGAGTAAAATAAATGAAGTAATTAAGTCTCCATTAGATTCAACGTGGTCGATACTACACACTTCCATAAGAAAAGGTATTATTTCACAAGAGAGCTTATAGCCTCATTTTTAACCTACCTTTCAGAAATACACCCAGAGACAGGATAGAAAAACTATACGATCCAAGTGGTAGCTAAAAACCATAACTACTCACCTAATATGAAGGGAGAACTACTTAGCCAGGCTCCATATCATGAGAAATCTGATATGAAGATCTGAACCAACGAGAACAGGGTCTTCTTTATTTCTTTTCTTGGTAGATGAATTAATCTGTTACGAATATTCATGCAGATACCATACCGAGTGAGGCACTATAAAAATTCGGCTGACACGTAAATATGCTTGCATCTGTATCAAAATCAACGACTGTAGCTAGAAAAAAGGCCTTGTGAAATACGCGTATTGAAGCACAAGCCATTCAAACAGGAAGAGGGACAACAATGAAGCGAGAACACGGGAGGAAATTATATTATAATAGATAAAAGAAGTAACCAGAAACCAAAATGGGAGCTTTCACCGCAAATAAAGACGTTTAGATGGAACGTAATCGAGCGAAAATATGAAATATGCCTTTTGCAAACAGGAAGGATGATTCAAGAAACGTAGGTAGACGCTAGTGAAGGCAGATAGAAAAAGAGAGAAGATGGCAGAAAAGAAATTCAGGGAAGGATCAATTGATAATGCAAACGAGAAGGGCGAAATGCTTGAGAATCGGCTGAGCTAAAGCTGTCAATAGAGGAAATAAAAACACTCTACGGATAATAATGAAAGATGTTGCACAATAACAAACGAGTAAAAAAAAAACTTCTAATAGATGTTCTACTGGGAATAAATGGAAGAGAACTTGGAGGTGTTCTACGACACAAGAATAATTTTAGCGAAAAAATTACTGCACACCACATCAATGAGACTGAAGGAAATAATTAGACACTAGGTGCCTGAGTGAGCTATCCTAAACTTTTTCATTAATATGCGAAGGAGATTAATTAATAGGCGGAAAAGATATTACATCTAGGCTGTTAGAGACAAAACAAGAACGATGTATAGCTGAAATAATTAATTTTGAAAAAGCGTTTTTATTATTCATTTGCTAAAACGTAGTCAACAGAGACAATCTTGCCTATAAACCAGAAGAAACTTGGATAGAATATGCTAAAAAGGGAGGAATTTACGACAAAAGACTGGAAAGAATAGAACACGAAGGGAAGTGTGAGTAGACAAAGATATATATTATAGGAACACACAAGGATTTTTACATTTACTAATAGATGCAACAGAAAATTAGGTCCTCGACAGTATTTCTGAGTAAATAAATAAAAGTGAGTTATATTCAACAATCTGAAGAAATTATTAGATTGTTTACGCAGCCATTCAATTCCTCCTATTCTCAAGAGATCAAGAATGTCTTAAAATAACACAATAGCGGACCATGAATTTAGCAATTGCGCATCCAGGAAGATAAAATCGTATTTTACGATTCCTTGAAAAATAATCGCAGAACTATACTGGCAGGGGGGCCAACCCTAAAATAAAGTCAGACCGAAATGTAAGGACTTCAATGGTTTCCACACTCCTACATCTGTACAGCAACTCCAAGGTAAAGGATTTTGAAAATACACTACATGCTAAATGTAATATTACTGGACATTCAGTCATAAGGAAGACAGGTCAGAGAGTTCACTATCGCGACACTGACCAAATTTTCACGGATCTCTTTTCACTGTCGCAGTAATAGAGAGCGCAGAAATAAAGACTGTATGAATGTATCTACCATTAATAACAGTTAACTGCCAACATAAAGGGAACTTTTGTGTTCCACATTATTTAGTTTTTATAAAATTCTATCTCCCTCTGGCTTTCTGGAATAGCAGCCGATTATCTATTCCTAAACGCGTGAAATACCAAAATCCTAAATACCCCGCATAAAAAGATAATATGTAGAACTTTCCTGGAAGAGAAACACGTAAAGCACATTCCATTCCATTGATGCTTCCGAATAATTTTAGCAAAATCCGGAGTAGATTCATTTACGACCAGTTGAAATAATAGTCTTGAAGCTTAGGTAAAAAGAAGAGAACTTTTTATGCTCAAGGACGCTCTTACTATTACGAATATTCCTCAGGACTTGGCAAGAATGATGAAAGTTAAAATTGATTTTTAATGCAAAATCTCAAACCAGAACCGTCTCCAATTAAAATATCCAGGAAAGTCCGAAAAGTCTTGAGAAGCAAGTCCAGCATCGAATGACCCGGGCAATCTCCCAACTCTATTTCCCAAGGTGGGCGCCAATATACGATGGGACTATAAAAACCTTTGATTATAATTACAATTCAATGAAATAATAAATTTATTAGTAATAAAGATGTGATTATAAGAAATTATTATTAGAAAATTCGTCTGTATCAAAGCGCATTCAGAATTTTGTAAGGGAAAACGTAAAGGGACGGATGAGGAGGGGTGCGCCGCAAAGTGACTTTATTCAAGTAAAGAAATTTTCTCGAGCCGCCCCGAGCATCATTCAGACAGCCTAAACCATGCCACATCAGCCAAACATACCAAATAAATCAGCCCCGATGACCTCATTACAAACGCCTCTGCTAGGCAACATTAACGTTAAAGCCTCAATGCTCAACCGCTAGATTTTGGTTAAAGGAATAGGCTGGACAGTGGATTTTGAACAGTTATTTCAGTATAAAAAGAGAAGTTTCAAGCTGGATGTGGTGGAAGGATTATCTCAGAGGAAACTTGCATTACTTTCATTATTTATGATAGTTATTTCAGCACCTTAAACTCAAGCCTTCAAACTTAATTTCGTACCAAATAATTTTTCGAGTGATGGAACCAAATGTCCACATAATGAACGAAAAAAAAAACAAATGAAATAGTTTTTGGAGAAACCAGTTCATTTTAAGACATCGAAACTAACATTTTGTGGAGATTAAACATTATGAAACATTAGTGTGGGAAAAATTAGGGCGAGATATTTTTAATCAAATTTAGAATCATCATATAACATAAGCAAGGTACAATTACGATTGATGGAATTGAAATTAACGAGGGCCAGATGATATTAGGCAACCACGGGATCAACAAAATTTTTATAATAGAAAATTTAGTTTTCCTTTAGTATCTTTCGAGTAATGATGATTTTCGAAGGCGATATCCCATAGTCAACAAAATGTTTTGAAATAAACTTATATTTAACCCCAAGATTTGACTTTTATGAGCAAATAACTTATCCCTGTCATTCAGAGTACGCCAGCATCTGGTAAAAAAACGTCACATTACCTGTTTTTCGAAAGGCTTCTTCATAATCAACTACATCATTTTTGATGCCATCTTTGCGCAGCACGACGGTTTTCCGTTTATCTCTTAGAATTTGGGATAAAAAGACCCGTCAAATATGCGCATAAATCACGATTTTTCTGCTTCACAACGATGTTTTCTGGTGTCATTGGAATGTGTTGCGTACATCAACATTTTGATCTAGTCATCCTTGAGGCTTTGAACGAAAATCCGCGAAAACCTGCAAGAATCCCATGAGCCAAAAATGCGTTATTACGCTTTTTAAGACCAAAATCTCCGTCGCTTTTGTTGAAAATTATTAACGCTCATAAATCAATGTGAGACTGTAATACCGAAGCAATCGGTAAAAAGTGCCCAAGAAATTGGCAAGGAATGTTCAAGCGAATGGCAAAAAATATTCACTCTTAGTCTGTGGAATTTTCAAAAGAGAAAAGGGAGCATTTAGTAGCGTACGTCACTACAGAATTAAGAATGGGGCCTATTATTTTCGCTATACTTCTTGCCAATAGAATAATTCAAAATTCGCTATCGGAATAATGACTCAGATTAGCCTATACAGTTAGCGATGAAACTGAATATTACGCTCAACGGAACAACTTTGTCAAATTCAAATCCTTTCAACTGAACCAGAAACGTTCACAAAGGGAATGCGCAGAAATTTATGAAGAAGACTGAAAAAATCAACTGCCAAGACTGGATTTCGGGCCTAGATACCCCGAATTTGCGCTAAATCGTTTAACAAATAAAGCCACCCAGGCATCCTCTTCCACTGTGAATCTTAGATAATCGTCAAAGGAAATAGATGCTCTCCCTGGTACCGAGCACGGAATGTGACATTATCACACAGTACTCGAATTCGTGCAAAATGGGCTACACAATGCACGGGAGATAAGGTTTAGATGCTTGTTCCAGTTCGGCGATTTTTTTAGTTGTGGGAAAAGACTTCGTACAAATCCATTCCATTCATACTTCATATTCCCACAACTTTATCGCACTACAACCACAACACGTCTCGCAAATTATATCCATAAAGAGGTGTATGAACGAATGGATTTGCATTGCAATTTCTTATTAATAAATTCCAAGGTCGGACACAAAAAGATTCATAATCCACAAATAGATATCCAATGCACAGAAAAGGATGTTAGTCTTTACTACTATCAAAATTTAAGGATAATTCTAAAAAAATGAGATTGATCTTCAAGTACGGTCTATAGTAATTATGCATTTGACTCCATCAATCTGCTCTATAGCAACCCTTCTTCTTTGGTCTAATTTGAGGTAGTAATTGTAAAAACTATGTTTAATTTTCAGCAGGCTTTCATTAAAAAAGCAATTACTCCAAAAGTCACTTTCATTTTGAGATTCCAATATTTTATAATGCCATTGTATATTTTTTCATCCATTCTCAATTAATAAATCTCTGCAATTATAAAATAGCTCTCCGATCAACATAGATAGTGATTCACCGGGTCGCAAAGGTTTCATTTTTATTTTTTCAACATATCGTCTAAACAGCCCATAACAAAATGCAAATATAATTAGAGAAAACCTCCATGAAATCTTGTCCTCACTAATTAAAAACGTTTTACAGTACGCTTTAAATATCATTACGATAGAACAAGCACACAATTAGTGAAAGCTCTAATTATATAATAAAAATTAAAAAAATTTTAAAAAATAAAGTGATAGAAACGCCACGTTTCTCTCTATACCTGTCTATCGGTCTCTCTGTCCACAGATTCCCTTCCCATAATGTATTGAGTTCATTTTGTCCTTTTAAGGTCTTCTTATATTTTTCATATTTAATTTATAAATACTGGTCACACAAAGTTGAGACAAACGCCAACCAAAAAAAAATGGAATAAAGGTAATGAAGATTTTTATTCATTCTTACAATTTTTGTTCACTGTTCGATTCCCTAAAACCTTTGACAAAAATATTCATAAAATTTCCCAAAATTACGTGTTTCAGGTTTTCCGTCCCCTGAATGACTGACCGTATTGGTGAAGCCGAGGCCCTTATAAATTCATAGGGAATGAGGGCCCATGACCATTGAGGCAGATGGAGAGGACGCTTCTTATGGAGGTCAATGCTTGAAGCTGTAACGTGGTCCACCATTGTCCATTTAGTTAGGAATTCCTTTTATTTTTACTCATAGTATACAATGCATCGGCAAAATGCCACTGTCTTACTTATTTTTTTTTAATATCTTTCCTCCGGAAAAATATCTGTCTCCATCAAAGAAGCGCGCACAACTCACAAATGGTCCACCATCTTTTATCCCCATATTTACATCAGCGCTTACGGCTTACCGCACTAATTTTATAATTTTACGATATTTTCCATCGAAAATTCACTTAAAATGAGTTTCATTTACTTCTTTAAAATGCATTTCTCATGTATACCTTTTTATTTATTAAAATTAATCCGTAATTGCAATGACAATTAAGAAAATTAGGCGGAATCAACAGCTCAAAGTACTATTGCGTGTTTTAAGAGTTATTAGATTTTATTTTTGAACATATAGTAGATATGCTTGCTTCATATCCACTAATAAGGCCATTGCCCTAGGCTATCCAAAGAGGAGCAATGAAAGAACAGGAGGAAACAATATGATGGATAACTTGGGCGTCTAGTAGTAAATTGATGGCGTGATGCCCTCTCCATCTACCCCCATGCCCAATACGAATCAATCGAGAATTTCAAGTAGATTTTATCGTGATGGAATCATTTCTGAGTACAGCACGTTTCTAAGCTGGCGACAGATATTTAGCTGGATGAAAGATCATCAAACAGTCAAACGGTGGCATTTTGCTGTGGTGGCAGTATTTAAAAATAATTAATCCTTAACTATACATCTAAGCACCATTTGGAATAGAAGATAAAATTAGATAGAGCACACATTAAGAGGGAAGGAGATAATAATTACAGCTACTAAAGGATCGGTAGGAGTGGAGAATAGAAAACGAAGGAGATGGATAAAACTGTTAGAATAGGTTAACAGAGTGATCAAAGGAGATCAAGAAACAGGTGAGGTACAGAAACGGATGGGGATAACGACGGTAAATGAAACCTGTTACTCCCAAAAGCATCTTTTAATGAATGTATGGGGTTACAAACGACTCGAGATTTTTAGATTGTGACTACACTAAAAAATAACAAAACAAGGTAAACATTTCTCCAATGAAGGATCTCAGGTTTTCCCGGCGTATCTGATGGATAAAGGTTTCTCGGGTTTTCCACCGGGTGAGCAGGTCCATGGGGCCCAACGTTTCGGAGAACGACTGGTCCTCCATCATCAGGGGGGTATCAGCTTCCAAATATTTTCTATGTTGGTTTAACGGAAACTTCAGTGACCAACCACGGCCTCTCAACCAGAAAACCCCTCAGTGGTGGTAAATTTAATGTTAATCCTCGCCAGTAACCACTCACAGACACACACTCAACCCAAAATGATACCCTTCACAGGGCTAAAGAGACCCCTGTTAAGGATGCCTGGGTTATAACCGCAAACACCCTATCTGTGAATATTTACGCAAATATAAATTACACGCCAGGGGCAAACACGGAGCAATCACTCACACAAGCATTCAGAAAAATCTCTCGCTCACACATTCTAGTGGGCCCAACTTGTGGGCGAATCAGACTCGAGATGAGCTTGGTCCAAGAAAGACAAGACAGGAAAAGACGAAGGTGTGCGTTGGATACGCATATTCCGGTCACAAGGGGGCCCTCTTCAGTGAACTGAAGGTAAAATGCACTAACAACACAAGGTTGAAAGTCTTTTACGTACCAATAACTACAGCTATTGGAGAAATTTTTAACCAAATTTTGTTACATTACGAGGCCGTAGAGCTCAAGTTTCCTTGGTTTTACACTCAACTGAATCTTATGAATTTCGGGTCATCAGGTTTACGACATAGTTCTGAGTCGTAGAAAATCCGATTGATAGAAATATGTCCAACAGGAGATACACATTTAAAAAACTGTTATTTATCAAGAGAATATTATATTTTACAATTCTAAACCATTTAATTCCAAGAATCACAAATTACAAAACTTACAAATGCTGCGCATAATAAAATATGTCAATGAGGAAAGGATAGGTATCTTTCTTTTTGTGAAATTGGAATCCCATCATTCTTAACTTTAGTTATTCTACTCTTAATAATAAGAGAGAGAGAGTCTGAAGAGCGATAGATTACGACCCTACATGTAATACTTTTGTCATATAACTTCGTTTTTGCCTTTGCTTGAGTTTGATTGACATTTTTGGATATTTTACCGGCGGTTTACTTTTCTCCTTCGGTTGAGCATTCCATGTTTTGAATTATTTTGTGAACATCAAAGCATCCCAAACAATACATATGAATTTAAAAGCCACGAGGCAATGAATGGTGGGAGCTCCAGGCACAAATCGATATCAAAGGATGGATTAGAGAGGGTTTATAATGAATTTGTTTGGGAAAGGAAACTCATAATCTGCTTCAGCCTTCTACCTTGCCCAAAGGGAAAAGAGATCCCTAAATATGTCATTTATATTCAAAATAATTTCTCATGGAACCTCTTTGCACGTTGTTTTTCTTGTGAATGGTCTGGCATTCTGGCTGGTTTTCTTTCGATTAACTGAATCAATTTCAGTTTCAGGAATAAGCCGAACCATGAAAATATTTTCAATGACTCTGATCCACCTTCAAATTATCTGTTATCTGATGATTATTATTCCAAGACATTCCCCAATAGGGACACAGATTACCTTTTGCAAAAAAATGCAAGCGGTCGTTTAAATAGAGTCTCTGAATGTTACGATTGACGCTTTTTCCCATGATTCCATCAAAACATTCTAAAAGGAGCCCAGAGGTGTTTTCCACCCCGTAATCCAATAATCTACCTTAATTGGCAATGTTTTTCCATCCCGAACAGAAAAATAAAACATAACTTCATTATAAAAAACTCAGGGAAAAGGGACAGCAAACACACCAATGCCCATTCACAACTGAACTCAACGGTGGGCCAAAACTTCAAAATGTGAGATTTTTTTGTTCTCTGGCTACGAACGGAATCATTTTTACTTGTATCATTTCCTGGCGTGAGCTCGTGACAAGCCAACTCATAAGGTTTCCATGAATTCACAAATTAAGGGTGCGCCCACTGAGGTGGGAGGGCGAAGTGAGGTTGAGGGCGCGCTGGTCCCACTTGGTGGACAGCGCATAGGTCAGGTCCTTTCCACTCGGATGGCAAAGGACGGGGAGGGCGATGAAACGAGGAAACAACGCGCGCCGTATCAAGCGCACACATCGGGGCATTTCCGACGGGCAAGGACTCGATTAGCATGTAAATTATTGTCGCTAGGGAAACCGCCGAGAAAGAAAGGATGAGTCGATAAAGCCAACGAGGTCCTGACGCTATCGTCACCCATGCATCTGTTATGTGAGCCCTACGTTTAACTTTTAAATGATCAAAGCGTCAACAAACTTTTTTTTATCGATATCCTTCTATCATTTGATATTCATATGCGAAGACGAGCTTGTGATCAAACGGTAGCGGCCGTTTTTTGGTTACAATTACTCCTTAATTCTTCTTCATCGACAATTCATTCCACATGAACAGAGGAATTCGAGTCGAAAATTCAAAAATTACCAATTAATATTCAGATACTGATAGGTAAAATGTATTTTAAAGCGATAGGAAAGTAACCAAAGGAGCCCCATAGAATTTTTTCTTCGGTATTTTATGTCTGAGAGGCTGAATAAAATATAACTTCCGCGTCAGAACAACATAACATTAAGCACAATTAATTACAACATAAGTTTTAGAATTGTTCTCCAAATTTACTCTCACCATATGACTGAATTACATACAAGGATAGCTTGCACTAAATTCTCTCCAGGCATTTAAGTTCTCAAAAATGAGGTGCTTGGTTATTTTAGGATATTAAAGCCAGCAATTTGCCACGGATGGACAAAGTAGAAATGAAAACCCGGGGAAAATCCGCGACGTAAATTTTATTGGAATCCAACCTCTCGCTTTATAATATCCCTGAGAAATTTATAGAAGAGAAATAAAATCAATTGAGTCAAAATTAATTTCAAAACGAACTTCGGAACCGGCGGACTGACTTGAAGATAATCTAGTGGACATGAAGGTAAGATAAAGAGGTTGGCCTTTTTAGGATCGATGTTGCGAAAATGCTTCAAATTTTGCTGACGGTTGTTAACCAATAATTCTTCATAATGCCAGTTGGTGTCGCTCCTATAAGGTTATTTTTTCGATGAGACAAAATTAGTCTTCTAACAAAGAGTAAGTTTATTTTTACTACTTTTTGGATTCCATGTTAAATATTCCGATTAATGACCGTCATTAGTTACGGGGAAGAAGCTATGTCAAAGAATCAAAGATATAGTTCAATAAAGCCTAGATTTCAGATACCCTCATCTTAAATAGTAACACTAACCCAAACCATCACCTGAGGTGTCATTCGAATTACAAAGACTCTAAGCAACTTAAAATTGTATTTCAATTTGTGCAGATGAAGAATATATCACCAAAGATTATATCAATATATCAATTAATTTACGTTTGACAACTTTCTCACGAGCAGTTAACTTTGGATTAAGGATGGAATTACTTTCATGACTCCCATAAAAGTTCCGGAGATTGATTGTTCAGAATAACTGTTCAGACCGTAGGATGACTTACTCCAGAGATATAAAAGGCTATTGACGCTTAACCTTCAATACGGAGGCCAAAAACCCGTCTAACTTCACTGAGACGGTCACTCAAATGACAATATCACATTAAAAGCAGGGCATAATGGTGGGAACGGTGAGACCATCCCATTACATTCTATACAATCCTCTCATTCTCACAATAGTAAAAGAAAAAATCTTTAAGAAACTATCCCGGGTACACCTAAAGACTCACAAGGGTCCAGACGAATGAGTCCGTAGAATAAATTGCCGCTCTCCATAGAGAGCAGAGTCTCTACATTATTCTCAAAATGAAGGTCATCCTTGACTAAGTCAATGACTGCAGAAACGGAAAAAATTTATAATTATAAAACAGCGACGATTACCAAAAGACAGTATCGTAACAGTCTTGGGAATTACAGCAGACGGGGTTTCCCATTTTCTTCCGCGAAAGCGTTTTTTAAAGTGATACCAATACTTTGAGCACCGCTCCACTGAGGTAAGACAACTTTTTGTATCTGCTACATAGAGAAACAAGCATTGCACGCACTAATTTCTGTCTGCCTTTTGTCCCTCACCCTATCTGGTATGGAGGGTACTATCAGGAGCAATTATCACAATATCCGTCGGCTTGAGCTCCGGAGGCAATTGTATCACACTAGAATTCCATCAAGCGAAGTTGATATCCTGGGGGGATAAACTGCAGTTTATAGCTTTTTTTAATCCAATACTGAGAAAGAGAAAGCTAGATACCAACGAAACAGAGATGGAGAATGGAATACATAGGTTTGCTTCGAGGAGAGGGAAAATAAGGGGCTTAAAACCGAAGAGAATTCTAGTAGTTGTTATAAAAGTTGATGTAGAACTTTTATTTAAAATATTAATATTTTTAATAAAGGTTTGTAACAATTAAAAACTTTATACTGAAATCAAATAGGACTCTTTAATGCGATACAATAAAAGTAAATAAGACCCAAATATGGCTGAGTGAGAATGAATATTTTTGCAAAAAACTCGAAAAAGCAGGAAACGCGGTAAAGGGGTGTGATGACCGAAAAAAGGAACGTCAATGTCGTCAACGCTCATATTAGACTGAGTAATTACGAGTAGTGACAGAAAAGCAAAAGACATTCTAAGCATGATGAACCACGTGAAAGGAGAGAGAAACTATGAACCATAAACTTCGTGCATGAGCGTTTCGTCAAAGTACGATGACACCAAAAAAGGTTTTAGATACCATCTTAAGATCAATATTTTGAAACTCAATAGCATTAACATACTTTTAAAACACTAAAGTGATGATATTAACTAGAGTTTCAGAGTTACTTTCCCCTTTCTCCTTTTTCACCTAGAATTTACTTCAGCGTCTTAATTAAAATCTACCCTGAGGTTACAACAAAAATTTCAGACACGCAGGCATAAATTTTCCATCAATATGAAGGTCATTAAAACCTCTTCAATCTGAAGAGAAGGCTTCTGGGAATTAAGTCCTTATTCATTGACGAGAATGGAGATAACAAAAATGTAAATGAAATCAGAAGGAGTTCTTCCAAACTACAGAGGTATAGTGTTGGTATGGCAAAAGAGTGCAAACGCAAATATAAATGTATTCACGACAAAATGATAGGAAAGAATATGGAAATTATACTATTGAGCCACGCTGACATTACATGACATTAACTTATATCCCTGCTTCCAACTTGAGCCGTGAGATATGACTCACATGGCCTGCTTAAGTACCCAATTAATTTTCAGGTATCCTCATTCAAGATACTAGGCAATTCTCATGCACTAACTGTGATGTGATCTTGGATCTTCCAAGAAGTAACATATTTTTTAATAAATTAGTGATATACCTAAATAATTAAAGGTCCTTCGTTTGGAATTGATCCTCCTCCTGTTGAAAGGAAAGATCCTCCGATTGAAATTAGCATTTTATTTGACTGGACGTAGGCATTCCGTCCTCTGTATCCTTAAGCAAATAAGACACTGCACGCACAGCATTTACGATGTGCAGATTGCGTTACAACAGGATGTACTGAGGGTCGGGCTAAGGAACCCAACAGACATTCACTATCTTAAGTTTACTTCATCATTGCATGGCCATCATGATAGCGCAATTCTATTTCCCATTCCGTTAGCTGTGCAACTCTATTTGTATTTTCAACAGCGAGGCAGATTCTTATAATACATGTCAATTTTATTTTCAGATTAGTAGGACGTGATCAAAGAACATTTTTGTAGGTAAAGCCAGTGAGCCCATATTACGCTTCAACATGCGGAGTCTCGGACGTCAAAATTACAAATGGCAATGAGCCCAAAAACGAGAAACTTTACAGATCATTGTTGCACTAACAAGAAAATCGCTTGAAGAAGACACTTAAATCACTTTAACCGAATAAATATTGTTTATTTTGAGATTTTAGTTTCCATTTCATTGGCTTGTTATAGGAAAACATAGACTAGGGTCAAGCACCGTGCTATCATTCTCCAAGCCCTAGGTTTATTGGACGTATAATTATAAAAAAATACACATATATAAGGAAATTGCGATGATCTTAAAAGGTTACTAAACGTAATGGGCCAAGTTCTCTAAGAATACAACATGAAAATATACAAGACGAAAACTAAAATCCTAGAAAGAGCAAGAGAGAAGCTAAATATAGTAGTCACCCTGCGAGGAGAGAAATTAGATCAAGTGGATTCGTTCACCTATCTCGGAAGTATCATCACGAGGAATGGAAAAAGTACAACAGACATCAAGTGGAGATTAGTCCAAGCAAAGGAGGCGTTCATGGGAAAAAGACAGCTGCTGTGCTCAAAGAAAATATGACTAAAAACCAGGAAAAATTATGTGGAAAGCTTCACTCTACGGATGGGAAGTTTGGATCATTGAAAAAGCTGGCTAAGAAAGACTAGAAGATTTGGAAACTTAGTGCTGGAGGAGGGCGCTCATGATAAAATGGACGGACAAAATAAGAAATGATGAAGTGTACAGAAGAGTAGAAGAGGAAATGGCCATATGGAACACCATACAGAGAAGAAGAACCAGATGGATTGAACACACTCTGAGACACAATGGGTTTGTGAAGGACATTATTGATGGTAAAATAGAGGGAAAGGTCCCCAGAGGAAGACCCAGGAATAAGTTCATGAACCAAATAAAGAGGAAAGTACATAGGAAGAGATACCAGGAAGTAAGGGAACTAGCATTAGATAGGGAAGGGTGGTGGGCTGCAGTCAACTAATCTTAGGATTGGACGACCAATGATGATGATGATGGTGACCTATATAAATTATGAGCATAAGTATTAAAGTTAGGCAAAAGTATCATAAGATATTACAGTGTAACCGCACTGTATATTGCCGATAATGTATCACCGCGAGTTCTTTGGCCCACGTCAAAAGCTCAATTAGGTAAACGTCACGCCTTGTCCGCGAGAAAAGTCATATCTCCTGGAAGTGAAACACGACACAGCCACGTGTTCAGATGTAAACTTAGGCATTGTGTCTCCAAAACCGACCCATTAATTCGCAAGTTTTCTCTTCCTTCGTAAATTTTATTTTATTAACCTCAATGAATATCCATAATTTTCCTTTCAATAAACAATGAAAAAATATAACATTTCTGTTAACTGATTTACAGAGTGGGTCATTAAAGATTCATTGGGCTCAATCCTCCAAATAACGATAATCAATATTAAAAAACAGCACCAAACTGTGAAGCATAGACGCTTATGAATGAAGTTATAATAGTGAATAATTAAGTACACCATGTTTTCACATTCATGATTAGCAAATAGTATAAAACACTAAACTTAGAATTTATAATGCGAACTCATCTATTTTTGGATGTTAAAATTCACCATATATAGTATTCAAGCAAGACAAAATATTTAATAAAATGCTTAAACTCTCACTTTTCTTGTTGTCACTTGGGGGTTGCGAGCGGAACCCATTATTCATCTGCTTCTTCTGTGCAGTGTTTCGAAGGGCGTAAATAATTGCTGCACAGGCTTTTTGAGTAAATTTTATTTTGAGTAACAGTTATGCTCTTAAATATCTGACCATTTCCCACCGTCTTCTCTCATAAGGGCTTGGGCCACCAATGGCAGGTTAAAATATGGTTTTCTACCTCATTTTCATGGGTTTGTCACAAATAAAACAAGAAAAATGTTCGATATTTACAACCATCTATAAATAAAGTATATACAAATATGTGTTTTCTTCATGTTATACAAAGTCGTCCGCTGCAACCTCAAAGTGGCAACAACACACAAACTTTCACCAACCTTCTCGCAAAAACGGTCGGCTTACCGTCAGCTTTAGCACTCGGTTGTTTATTAACGCGTTAAAAATCAGTTTCACGAAGTGGGTAAACGATGGTAATTTTTTTTAAATACTAATGAAAAGAGCCTCAAAACTAGGCCAGAAGTTAAAATAATCGGCAACCATGATCAAACGCAAAATAAAATAAGCTAAAGTTTGATGCAACTCCCATTCATGTAGGTATTATGGCTTATTTTTAATCAGTGTCCAAACTTGAGATATAATTTTTTTGCACCGAGAGTACGAATATGAGGCGTGAATCACTGTGAAGGTAATATGCAACTACTACTTGAAGGTTTTACAGAATACACACCCACCTAATTGACAGTCCCGTAAATATCGTCTCTATCATAGTTAAAGAATATCTATTAAACAATCGACACTGACTACGAGAGAAAGACCATCGGCTTAAGACTTGAAGGACTGCAGCAGTGAAGCACGGACGTTTTCGCATAATTTTCAAGCAAATACATATTTCAACACTAGCAATCCAGACAAAAAGTGCGCTATGCTTAGCGGAAAATCGACTAATAAAATTGCAGGTAAACCTATATGACTGCCTCGCACGCAAATATCTTTACCTACCCATTACGTCCTAACGTTATGAGAAGCTTTGAATCCCTCTCTAAGCCTTATAATAATGCTCCGCGCAAAAGAGCATAAGAATAAATGCGCAAATTAGTGCAAAGGTGAGGGAAAACCTAATTTTTGAGCGCTCGGGGAAACTTTGTAAGAAATCATTAGCATATTCTCGCCCACGATTTCCACACTTCCTTTGAGTGCAACACCTTCCATTCTACCCTCCCGTTCTCCAGCCTGTCTCCACAGCTCCTCTCCTGCCCTCTTTACTTCCTCCCTCGGTCGTAAATAATCTTTGTGCGTGTGTAAAGGCATCGTCCCCGAGGAGGGGTGTCAGCGAAGCACCACTACATTTTCCTTTCAAATTCGTATCTTTTTCCACCCCCATCTGGTCCCCTATGGACCCTACTTCATCCTGTAAACCCCCTCACCACTCCCGGCGTTCTACCTACGCCGCAATATTTTTCCTTTTACATGGTCTCCGCGACTTCCGCAACGTATGGCGAGAAAACAGCCTTTTTCTCTTTTCCCACATGGCTGGAAAATAACTAAGCATTTTCTTCTCACCCTCGGCCCCGCACTACCCGAGGCAATACGCGGACATCACCGCCGCTTTCCATCGTATTCCTCTTCGCCTGGATCCATATCACCCCCTTATACCCGCCACGCCCCTGAATTACGATTGCTACGCTACCTGCGGCAAAATCTTAGGCTCTTGACTGCGTGGTGATGACTTCCCATTCAGCCATGAGGCTTCGCAAACTGCCTCGAATCCCCCTTTGGCACCTGACGAAGTCCGACGCTCAAAATAAAAACTAGTAGTACCATTGCAAAAAAAACTTACAAGACCAAAATTAGATGACTTCGTTAAATATACAATATACTGTAAGAATAACATGAACCATCTTCGTGAAAAAATGCTCAAATTTATTTTAATTTTAATATGGTGAACAGCATCTATTTACGCATGAATCCCCTTCAGCTCACACTGAGTTGAAGAATCACAAAGAAAAAATGAAAAATTAATGTCATACTAATCCTCCGAATAGCACCCACAAACGAATTTTTCTTGAGTAAGAAATAGTGCCCACGCAAATGTGATCAAGGTCAAGACCTAAGAAAAAGTTATTAAAATTCGCCGCAATTAAATTTGATATTTTTATTCATTGTGATATTCTTGATACCAAATCTTGAGTTTGTCGCATGACTACGTGGGAAGGCATGTAGTTCTTTAAGTAAAGAGGACGGATCAAACAGGTGTAATCTACGAGATGAAGACCTCTTAGTCGAAATATTTTATCGCAAGCTAATTAATATTCGAATGAAGAATTAATTTGGTCATATGCTTCATTAATAAAGGACTTACACTTCTCAGCATTAAAAAGGTGACTTTAGGAACAAAGTTCATTAACTAAGGTACTTAAAGATGCTTAAGCCCAAAATCAGAGCCAAGAGTGACAACACTCGCACAATTCAGGAAGAGACGCAATTTTTACCAGCAACATTTTTTTCGATTATAGAGCGGTGTGTTCTCAGCAGGATATTTGTAAATTCTTCAGTTTCTGGCCATAGGAGTGCTGGTTTACGAGAATTTAATGAAAAACTAAAATCTTTGGTGAAAAGTGTCACTCTGTCATGGGAGCCTAAAATGACAGCGGTTTCCTGTTTGAGTGTTCTCTTTGCCTTGTGTCGCCAGGTCCAACAGCTGGAAGAGAAAAAAATAAAAGACCCTGACTCTGAAAGAGAAGGGCTTTAATCTTGTGGGTTTCAACGGAGAAGTTTAGTTTGTACACACAATTAACGCGTTTCATATCATCCAAAATATTGTTCTCAGACAATCCCTCCCCAACTCGCAATTTATCTGTCATTAGACCAATTTTTTCGTCGGTTGTCCAATTTTACTTCATCTTTCCTGATAACTCTCCATTTTCAAGGAAAATCATGTGTAATTCTTTACATCTATACCAGTAAAATACGTTTTGGGCTTCTAAGCTTATGAAACAAAAGATGCGACTCTTTTTATTTCAAATTTGCATAGAAAAGGCGTTAGAGACATTTTTCATCATTAATTTTAATTATCCTCTAAACATCCTCCTTATTGATATACGAAAGGATATATTTTATTAATTTAAATAGCATCTCCACTGGAAGTTACATAGCAAAAAATTCCACCGAGTCGTAGACAAATGACCCAGAAGCTAAGTCACCTCCCTGTAGCGTTATACATTCCCAAAACTAAAACTTTCAACCTTTGATTGCCTCTTCCGTCTCAACTTTCGCTCCTCAAGGAATAATCACTGCATACGACTATCTAAACAATCCTAAGGCTGTTGATAGCGCCAGGCTCAGAGGGCGGTGCTCAGCACTAATTTCTTTGAGCCGTAAACAATCATTAGACACGAGAAGAACGAGCACAGTGTAGGAATACGCGATGGCAGATGAAAGGGGTTTTCTGTTCTTCCGAAAAAGAGAGCCCTTAAGAATTTGACTATTTAAGCTCAATAGTATGCCTTCGTCAATCATAACTTTTCGTTCGTCAAGCGATTATTATCAAGCTAAATTGAAATCCTGGCTTGTTGTCCATTTATCCCTGGCGAAAACCGCGACGGAGACAAAAGACATGTAATTCGAAGAGATAATAAGGGGGAAATACATGGGAAAAATTACAGATGATTATAAAGGATGGAATACGTCAAGAAAATCATGAAGGACGTCTCAGTGAGGAATCAGGTGCGAATATAAAGATTTGTTGGAAGAAGAGTTGAGTGGAAAGCAATAAAAAATCAGTCTTCGAATTGATGGTAGCTGGTGACAGTAGTCGGTTTTACGATCCTTGAGTATACTTTGGTACCAAGATGAAGGTGAGTTTGGGGTAGAGGGAGAAGTAGAAAAAGAGTACAAATGGATAGGGAGGACACATGGTCATTTACACATTACAAGATGTATGTTAGGAATGATATGGATATGAGAAATATACTAGGACTACATGTTCAACCAAAAGAGAGTAACATGGACGATAGAAATGTAAGTTTTTGGCCTAGGCGAGTCTATTGTGACTATAATTGTAGCCTGATGGGGATGTGGATGATAGCGGTCTTTCTCCGAAATAAGCAAAACCCTTCTAAATATCTCCTCGATGACAATTTCCCGCCTCTTGCTACCATTCTACGCATTAAAATATTACGAACCTTCAACTGAGTCATCATTCCTTCCCCCTTATTGTCCAATTTTCTCCTGCACGCCTTGCCTCTTCCTCCACCCAAGATCACACTCTCTATGGCATCAATATAAGCTGATGGATCTAACCGACAACCGTCACCTTGAAAACGTCTAAAATGCTCCATCGACTGCTGAGACCTAGATGGGCGTATTCGTAAAAAGTATGGAAAACACGCGTTTTTGAATTGAAAAAAACCCCAATTCTTCGCTCAAGGTTGAGAGCTAATATACATACGACCCCAATTTAAGTGTTAGGTAAACTTTGCGTTCCGGGAAGTCCAACTATTCTGAACATAAACGCACTCTTCAGTCTAGTTCGCTGTAAATTCAAACAAACGGGTAAAAAGCGCATGCATTTATTCCAATTTATTTGAGCCCAACTTCTCAGGAGTCGCACTCATTGTTGCCGATCTATAATTCATGCAAGTGAAAAAATCTGGAAGAAAGAATCCTGAAACTTTTTCCATGACCCACATTAAAAGCTCTTGTGACGCAAGGCAGGAAATGGCATCTATCTAACGTCTCCTCCCATTAGGAAATGATAATCATTTTCATTATATAGAGCCAAAAATTTTCAAACTTTAACAGCCTTCAACAATGTTGGGTTAATACATTATGCGATAAAACACAACATTAATTTCATGCCCATGGACAATGATGGGAAAAGAACTTAATGGCCGTGAATTATGTAGTTTCTAGTCACTGAACTGAAAGCATTATAAACTTTTTGAGCACATTTCCAGGCAAAACACAAGGACAATAGACTCCGAGTGACTCATCCTAGCTGCGGGGTTAATTATTCACTAGTACCCACGTTTAAGACGATGGGACTGAAACGTACAAGTTTCAGTACTCTCCAAGGAGGCTAATAAACCGTTTGACTAATTACATTTGGCGTAATTCAGCAATTACTTCAAGCTACAGACTCATCCTTCCCTTCCACAAAAAGCGAAGCACGTCAAAGCCGTTTTTGCAGTTGATGAAGATACAGTAAATGAGAAATATGGTAGAATTAGGTTTCCTACCTTCAGGAAAGAGAACCGACGCCATCTTCCGTTGGTACGATTTACGGGAGTCCCCGCGAAGGCATTCAATTTCAGCAGTGAAGCTGGGAAATACTGATGCTGAAGTGTTACATTTCCACGAAATAGCGACCTGTAAGAAAAAAAAACTCTGTTACCTCAATTAGTTCATTTTATGTGAGATCACACACAAAACGCTCGGAGGGAAAATGAAACTGGCCTCCCACAATAATCAAAACTTGAAAAAAGAGAAAAAAACATATACTATTCATAAAACGTTAAAGCGACAACTTGGCAACTCTAGTGATTAATTTTGGGATCGATTCCTTTGACAATAACTGCTCAGTACCTGAAACGCGACCAGACTGACCATCTATTTGTAATGAAACAGTAAACACGAGGTAAATTTACACGCAATTATGATAAAATTATTTTTGAACATTATTCATTTACAAGGTCACTCTCCCAAAACTTAACGACAGTCCTTCTTCTTCTTCTAAGTAGAACCTATCTTCTGACAGGTTTCAACTGTATGCCCTCTATTGCAGTCGGTCCTGAGCATCTTTCATTTGCCTGTAACTTCAGCTATTTTTTATGTCGTTGAGCATTCCCATTCTTCTTCTTCCCCTTCCTCGCTTTCCTTCAATTTTTCCTTCAATAATTCTTCTAAAAATACAATTTTGGCGTAATATATGTCCCATCCAAGCTGTCTTCCTCTTTTTTATTTCCCTTAGCAGTTTTCTTTCTTCTCCTATTGTCCGTAGTACTTCCTCATTTCTCATTCTATCCGTCCACTTCACCTTAAGCATTTTTCTCCACAATCACATTTCGAAACTTTCTAAGTACTTTTCTTCTTTCTTTTTGACTGTCCATGTTTCGCTGCCGTAAGTCACCACATTCCATATAAAACATTTATCAAATCTCTTTCTCAGTTCTATTGGAATGCTAAATGCTGTCAGAAGTTCTTTCACCTTCTCAAATGCTTTTTTCCCCATAGCTATCCTCTGTCTTACTTCCTGGGTACAGCTCCCATTCTCAGTCACTAAACTTCCCAAGTACTGAAATGATTTCACTGGCTCAACAATTTTTCCTTCTACGGATATATTAATGATTGCTTCATTCTTACTTACTCTCAACACTTGTGTCTTTCCAACATTTATTTTCATTCCGTATTCTTTCCCCACTCTTGCAATACTCTCCGTCATATACTGTAGCTCATCTTCTGATTCCGCCCGTACTGCTTGATCATCTGCATACATTACTGTCTTCATTTTTCCTCCTCCTACCACTACACTTCTTGCTTTTTCTAATGCTTTATTGGTTAGCTCTTCAGCATAAATATTGAAGAGAGATGATGACATGCAACATCCTTGTCTGACTCCTTTTCCAATATCCATCTCATCTGTCTCATCATTTCCTACTCTTATCACAACTTTCTGTTTTGTATACAGCTCTTTTATAAATCTTCTATTCTTCCAGCCTAGGCCAATATTTTTTAGAATCCTCAGTAGCACAACCCAGTTGAATCTGTCGAATGCCTTCTCCCAGTCAACAAAACATATATACAGGTCCCGATTCACCTCTAACATTTTTTCGCCAATCATCCTTAGGCATCCTATTGCATCTCTTGTTCCTTTACCTTTTCTGAATCCGAACTGGTTTTCTCCCATATTTTCATCAATTTTCCTTTCTATCTTCGTAATAAAAGTCTTTTTATAGCTTTGGCAAAATGAAAAATAAAACTAACTGTCCTATAATCTTTACATTCTTTAGCATTGCCCTTCTTTGTTAACGGAACTTACACTGACTTAAGTAAATTTTCAGGCCAAATTCCCGAATCATATTTCCTACTGACTAGACTGGTCAATCTAGATATTGCAGTATTCCCTAATGCTTTCAAAGCCTCAGATGGTACTCTATCGCAGCCCAGTGCTTTCTTCTAATACTCAATTATAATTACGTACGAGTATAGTCCATGATAGTCCATGCATGTATTAAATTACTAATGCCAACAAGAAAATATAAGAGAGCAATGCAATCCGTTCTCATCCACCTTCGAGCGCTTGACGCGTGCTTATCTGAGAGCCCAAATTCAAGTGCAATCATCGTTCCTGCCGAATTTTCTCCAAATCTTTTGACCTTCTCTTATTCGCCACCCCTATTCTCCCCTTCACTGTCACTCCAATCCCTTCCCGCTCTTTGCCTGTCTTTCCTTTTCCGCTTGCAGCAACGAGATCCTCTCTTTCAATCCTATCGGCCCTTCATCCTCTTCTTTCCCATCCCAGCATTTGGAAATTTTACACCCTCCTCTTATTGTGATATTTTCCTTACAAAAACGATTCCCATTTCACCGACGCCTAATCCAATATGTTTCTTTCATTAGTGCGAGAAGTACGTTTCGCTGAGGGTGGCTTAGATTAAAAAGGGCGTTCTCCATTTCACCGGCGGTCTAAAAATCTTTTATTTAACCTAGTCTTCTGATGGCTTGAAAAGTTCAACGTCCGGTAAAAAACAGTTTTGTTGTGATAAAAGTAGGAGTCACAAGACTTATAAGCATTTTTCTGGCATGAATCTAAATGGCTCCGGAAAAAATAAAGGAAAAAAGCATCTCTTGCCAAATTTCAATTCTCATAAAATGATAATCTGCCTTCCTTCCTAATTTGGAAAAATAATAAAACAAAGGCAAAATATAACTTCTTTAGCCAGTTTAGAGTAAACAATTATATTGCATAAGGCAAAAATATCTTGCCCATGTGCTCATTTTGTATCCACTATTATGCAATTTTGAGTATTATGTTCGCTGAGACTGTGTAAAGTGTACCACGTTAATAAAAATAATGCCTAAACAACTACATGATTCTTTTTCGTGACCTCTTTTTTTTATTAATATAAAGTTATTTCCCAAGATTTAATGACTTACAAAATCCAAGAAAATAACTTTATATTAAACAACTACACAGAAATAAATTTCAACATTAATTGATTGGAATCTTTCCTTCTGCAGCGTAAGACATGTAATTTTGAATAGATGGTTGCTCTACTTCATTCCAATTGTTTTAAGCCAGTAGATAGATTTCGATATGTCAATCCGATCAACTGATGTGCTCTGTAATTATAAACAAGCATGAAACAACACTTTTACTATTTTAACCGTATTTTACTACTTGCGTACACAGTCCATACAAATCCATAGGCTTCAATTGGCAGCTTAAGTCCCGAGAGAAAAACGTAACAGTTCATCAAATATTATCAATAAGCAACGACCATCCACCACCAAAACGATCATTTCAGCGCAAATAAGTCTACTTTCAGATGCTCATTCGTTAAACAGGCTAAGAATCTTACCAACAAAATATTTTATAGAGAATTCTTAAAATATTTTATAGAGGATGGATTTTTACATGTATTCGAATGCCAAATACTTCCAAGCTGTAGTGACGCCTGAAGGTGTAAAGTTTATTAGGATGTATCTTCTTGAGGAGTATCATAGTTTTCATTGAGGTGCAGTATAAAGGATATTAAACCATATTGCTTGCTTCTACTCAGATGCATATAAGTGTTGATTATCCTCGGTAATGGGATCCCTCAGGGAAAACGATCGAAGAATTCAAATTAGATCGAATGTAAAATGTCTAGTTCCTCGATGATATATGTATTTATGCAACGCATAACGCCTGTAAAATGTGCTTACTGTAATAAGGTTGCCAATTCAGAGCATTTTTCCAGTCAAAAGATGAGGCCAGTTTACGCTTGAAAAATTCAACACATGACCGTGTGAAATATTAATGCCACGACTGTGCATGGATTTAACACGCCACGAGGGGGCATGTCGCAGCAAACCCCGACATGCTTATAAATTTTTCCATTAAAAGGTATATAAGGCCCTCCACAAATGAATCATATACACGACAGTGACAATTGACATCAATGCCATCAGCAGACGCTAAGAAAAGGATTTCAGTGAGTAAATATTTGTAAAAATCACATTTGACTCTCGCTTCATCATTTTCTCCGAACGAGGTAAGAAAAATATTCCATATAATTTTAAGTGGGCATCAAAAGCATTAAACAATACAAAAATGCTGAAGTAACTTGGAAAATATGCAAGCAATAAAAAGCTTCTGCGCGTAGGACTAAAATTGATATATTCTAGCTATCTAAGTTAATAAATCAACTTCACTTTAATTCCAACTCATAACCTACCAATGCCACGAATTATCAAAAATTTCGATTTTTATTACTCACATGCCATTTTATTTACTCTTTATTACTCACAACCCATGTCCTCAAATCATGGTAGTTATAAATGGGATGTATAACGCAAGCTGCATTTATGAGGCTTTTCGTTTTGATTTGACGGATTTAATACCAAATTTTATCTCGAATAATCGACAATCGTACATAGCATTTCAAATTTCAACTGTGAATAAGAAATGACTCTAATATTAAACTTGGTGAATAGACCGTTGCTTAAAATGAGATACAAGGAAAGTGAAAACAATTGATCCGCCTAAACAAGATTCTCAACTTTCTGGCAGCCGGCTCTCCCCAAATTTCTTCTCTTTCGTTCCACTTTTCTCGCTGAACGTTGTTCGACGTTCAGACCAGCTTCGTTATAATTACTGTCATTATTTTTTATGAAATTAGGCCACTTTGTGCACATACCCCGCGTGAAAGTACGCCCAAAATCGAGATAAATGATGGAATACCTGAGCTTTGCCGAGCACATTCCATGTGTTCGACTCAGTCGTGTTTTATGGTAACTGACTGACCGTGGTCAATTATTAAATGAGAGTACGGCTTTGATAAATTGAGATGATGAAATAAAACTAGTGCTTCTTTATCAGCGTAGTTTGGTAGACATTTCGACGCTCATACATATAGGATATGACTACCTATATTGGTTAAATATTTTAGGGCTGGCAAGGTGGTACTCATACACAGGACGTAGTCGATGTACTCCAACCATTCCATTGGCAATTACTCCCTGTAGAAATCGACTGAAATACTCAGAGGTTCATAATATCAGAGGAATAAGTAACTAGCGGAAGATGATATATTTCGCAAAGTTAAAGTTAGTTAATTCACTGATAACCTCATTACGACTAGAGTATTCTAAATCAAGATAATATAAAATAGAGGCAAATCATACCAAAATTAGACACCATTCAGTGAATCTCGTACGTCGTTCTTGTAATGATACATATTGGGAAGACTTAATAGAGCACAATAACATTAAAAGAAAAATTTTGGCCTCAAAATACTGTAATTCAACGGGAAGAATGTATTTATTTCTTTGAAGTTCCTAATTATGCCCTTGAGAACAACTTATGATGTTCTCAGGACGATGCTCATCAGTCGTAAATGGCGTCAACCTCGCTGAAATGGAACCACCTCATCCGGGCGATACCAAAGATGTCTCCTTCGCCAATGGAGAGATGAGTTCGAGGGGAGGGTGGAGGAAATTGTAATCTTTTCTCCGTATCCTTGCCACCGCCTTCATTCTCTCGTCCTGTTCCACCTCCTCCCGCGACACCCCGACCTTTCATTCGGCCACCCCAACCGCCGTCACCGTCGTTCATTTGGAATTCACTCTGCGTGGGACGACTCGGGGAGTTATCTGAATTCGTATTTGCCGGCGACGCCACCGAGCGGGGCATCCATCCTTAACCCCTCAACCTGGGAAGAGTCACCCGTCCGTCAGAACCCACCCCTTTCCTTCCCTTTCCTCGTCTTCCTCCCAACTCCTCCCTCTTCGACACCAACGTCTCCATCTCCACCCTTTTGGTGTGGAAAATCGAGTTAGTGCCGGAGATATGAAGAACTCGAAACGGTCCTGCCGTCCCACTTGGTTAAAAATGAATAAACGACCCACATCTACATTCACTCTTCGCCCCCGAGACATGCCAGCGGGGCTTTCTATGCGCGATGGGAAAACAGGGTGCTGGCTGGTTGGCCCATATTACGAATTGATGGGAATATTCAAATAAATATTGACTTTTTATTGTGCGAGACAGTCGACCGACCAGAGTCGATTTGGAAGATCCACGAAAATCATCGCAAACAGTTGCGTACTTATTAAAGTACCACACGCCAATCTCACGCAAACAACTAATCTCTAGATTTCATTACTTAGCCCTTCACTTCTTTCTCGAACTAGAGGGAAGATTTTTATTCTCATTCGTTCCTCATAAAAAATCCTCCATTCTGTCTGAAACCATCGATATCACTCCATCTCTTGTTTACCACTAGGTTTTTCTCTTCTTCTGCGAATGTCCTCCACCAAACATACATACGAGAGTTGTATTTCTTGGACTCAATTCTTTAAGGTCGGCCCTCCTCAAATAGGCCCGCAATCGTTTCTTCGAAAATGAGGTTTAAGAGCCAAGGTCCTTGTATAGGTATTAGGGCCATGTTAAGAACCACAGAGCACACCGATTCACGTTGAATACTACACAAACTAGAGAGTCCGGGTCATCGGCCATCGGGTTCACCATCACACCAATCTTAATGCTAACTCCATGGGCACGATCATGAATTTCCATACACGCGAACTCCCATTATCATGACTGATTTTTCAGTACGTTGATGACGGTGATGGTGTAACCACGTTAGGATCATGCATAGGCCAGATTTGCCTTCGGCAGAGAAAATTATCTCCGCAGTAACTGCATGAGAGTGACGCCAATCTTGGGATGCTGACCAAGTCCATATAGCTCCCATTTAAGAGTCATCTTTGCAGACAAATGTAGAGGCACACCTGCGTTCTTTTATTGAGCTAATAAAATAATAGTGAATTGGATAAAGGACTTACACAGTGATCAAAAACAAAAAGTAGTTATTGATGGTTTTAGCTCTGATATGATTGGAGTCACATCCGGTGTTCCTCAAGGAAGCGTGATCGGCCCTATTTTATTCATAATTTATATTAATGACCTAAGTTCACGAGTTAACAGTAAATCCTCAAAGCAGAATGTGTTTATATTTCTGCAACGGTTGATGCTAAGACGAAAAACTTCCTGCGAGTGCGGGCGTATTAGTAATAAATTAATCATAGAGGTTTTATAGGTGAATAAGTAATCAATTCACACATGATGAAGTCTTTGTTTATATTGAGCTTAGTAAATAGCGTTCCAATATTTTTTTCAGTGTATACGATATCTTTCCGCAGCCCTCATTTTCGTTCTGCGACAATATCACCCCGTCGCTCGATGTTCTGCTTTGGGGCAGTAAATTAAGATTATTTGCAGACAATACAGTTATCTACCGTGAAATAAGCGAGTACGCGGACTTACAAGTTCTGTCATCGGACCTTAACAATGTTCATTCGCGTGGCCGGGTGTGGAGGTCCGAATTAAATCTTAGTAAATGCACAACAGTTCACTTCCAACGATAGTCATCACACAAATGCCATACCTATACTGTGGGTGGAGTAAACATTCTTCAGATACTGTGATATATCTAGGAATTACCTTAGCTTCTGATCTAAGGGGAACACACATGCAAAATAAATGCGGCACTGCATTAAAGAAACTTGGTTTTGTTAAGTGTATAATAGGAAGGTCCTCAGATGAAAAAGTAAAAGAGATATGCTACTTAGCTCTGGTTAGGCCACACCTCGAATACGCTGCGAACATTTGGGACACTAGTCATAAAGATTTAACCAAAAAAATTATTAAAATCCAAAGAAAACCTACACGCTTCGTTAAAAACTGCTACGAGCGTGAAATATAGTGTCTCATAACTTTAAGAGGGATTAAGGTGGGAGCCCCTAGAGACTCGGAGGCTACACGGCTAGGCTTAGCTTGATTGAGAAATTCAGTACTGGTGTGTTTCAGAGCGATTATAATTATATATCACAGAGAATATTATCATGACGCCTCACTATATTTCTAGGTCTAACAGAAGCAATAACATAAAAGAGGTACACTGCCGAACAGATAGGTAAACAACTCGTTCTTTCCGCAAACAATAAGAGACTACAATAAAAATTGAGCTCCACTTAATACACTCCCATAATAAACATCACCATTTCATCTCCAAAAATCTTACATCTTCACACGGCTGGTGTCCTAAGCCACATGCGGTGGCTTAGGACATTAGCTCATGCGGTAGGTCGCAGGGTAGTATGTAGATGTAGATTTATGAGCAACTGAGTACAAATGTCCAAAAGAAGAAAAAATGATCTATCGCCGTGCTCAAGCGGGATAAATACGTGGAAATAAAACAAACTCCCTCTTCTTTTTTTCTTTATATGGTAACTAATGCAGAACAGTGAAGTATTAATTAATAAATCTTAATTTAAAAAATTCCTAAACCCTTGTAGTGATTTCACGAGGTAACGGTACTCCATGATACAAAGCTACGAGTTTCACCAATCCGGACGTCAAAAAAACGGCATTCTCTGACCCCATTGAACAGGTAATAGACCGCCCCCTATTGTGCACATTCTCAAGGCTAGTTTTCAAATTACATTTCACTGATCACATTACCATCTCCACAAAGTATTGCAAATCTCAAGAACTGCGCCACAGGGAATATTAAAATGAGCGGGAAAATTGTGGCCGCGTCTCGGTTTTTCCCGAAATGGATGCAGAACAAAAAAAATGCTTGCCTCTTTAAAACCATGCCATCTTCCCAACTTTTGATGTTTAAATTGCCCCTTACACTTTCAAACAACCTCATTTATTTTATTTAGATTTAACCTCTTCTCCATTCCTAAATTACTGATTCTGACAATGAGATGCACTAAATGGCTGTCATCCCATGGCGTCCTCGCTGACTTAACTTTAATACATCCGGCTTAATTAGAGCCTCACTTCAACCATCCGTCTTTTTACATATCACTCTCACAGTGAACAGAATAATAGCACAATAAGAATATTTCTTATTCCTCACCCGACTAATAACTAATTGTCCAGGCCAATTCTTGTGGCTCGTGCAATATCATCAATCTTGTAGTTTAATAAGCACAGAGGTATTTAATTATGCACTTATGATCCCATTCAAATTGATCAATCCGAAATATTTTCATTTTCTTTACCATCTCCTCTCTTCACTGCCACGTGTGAACCCGCGAAGGAAATAAACCTTTCGTTGTTCCAAAATCCTTTCCATCAATAAGCCTAACACTTCCATAGACTCTACTCCCGATCCCAAATACAAATCGATTTTCGCCATGACAAAATATCCCACAGTAAGCATTATTGCCTAAGGAAATTATTTTTACTTTCTTTGATTGGCGACGATTATGTCGTGCGTAGGCACATTATCAGCGAGGAATGGAAGGGAAGGAAGGAAAGTCATTTTCCCCTCTCAATAATAGTGTTTATTAGATCAAATATTTGATATTTAAGAAAAGCGTATTTTTAACATTCAGATAGTCATGTACTTCGTAAAAGTCAGCGAGACCGTAGCCACATTATTCATTTAAACTTACGAACAAAAAGGTATTTTAATTAGTATGACGAAACAGTGGCAACGATGGACAATAAAAAGAGCACTTTTATTATTGAACCCAAATCTGCTGATACTCCAAGTTTATCATAATTACTTCCTTACGTTAACATAGTGTGTTAATAACATACTGATTGTTCGAACAATGTAGAGGAAATTGAAAGGGGTGTGACACGAGTCTGTGACATCAGAGCGTTCGTTTCAAGTAATGGAGTCAAGTTCAAAAGAAATTTGAGTAAAGCTATAACACGCATTTATTTTCTTTCGATCAAGCAAAGAGCCAATATGGTGAAGGAAATTTGGTGGAAGGGGCAATCCGGCGTCATGGAGAAAGGTCTAAGATAGGGAAACATAAATAGGTCTACAGCAGAAGAATAATTGTCCAAGACGCTCTATAGAAGAAGAACAAACCCGATGGGCAAAGAAAAATGCAATAAAATTTTGAAAATGTGAGGGGAAAGCATTAATATCCCGGTTGAGATTCAGAATTAATATAATGAATGTAATAATTTGAGGATGGAATGATTTGAAAAGAGGTTTGACCATTAGGTGCTGAAACGACATGAATGGAAGGTGGGATAAGGAGAGAGGAATAAGATTATCACACGCCAAGGTATATATAGAATGACTGAACAGTGAATTACTGCAAACGGTGAAGTTAGAATGAATACCGCAATAGCCAAATCCGAAAAGTGTTCAAAAAGAATTTAAGGGTATTAGGAGATGGTCGCACCATTAATAACAGGGAGATATTGAGCGCCGGACACCCTTGGGTAAAGAGCACGATATTCGAGACAGTGGAACAATTTAGTAAGAATAGTACAAAATATGATTTCTTCATATCTATTATTATAGTATATCATTTCTTTTACATAAGAGGTAAATATGATAAACTTGGGAAAACACCAGATTCAGAATAGTAATAAATGTGCTATTTTTATTGCCCATTTTAACTACTGCGTCAACAATACCATTTGAAATACCTTTTTACGCGCGAATTTAGTTTCAATTCTCAGAAAATTTAGATTTAAGAGGAAGAAAAGAGGAAGGTAGCTTCTCTGGTTCTACCTTCTTCACGCTGTAGACAATCAGTCCACATCTCCCGCTAAAAATTCGAAGGAAAGGTTAGCAGAAGACTAGACGGTTGTCATTCTTCATGTGGGTGCCAATTAAAGTGTACTTCATCACACGTATCCGAAGGGCTTCGGTCCTAATTTTTGTGCAAAATGAAGATCTTGTTTAGTTAAACAACTAATCTGACTTCGTATGAAACCTTATGGTGAAAATTCAAAACTAAGCCTAAGCATTTCAAATAATCATTATGTCTTTACCGATACTCCCTGAAAAGCCCAGAAGGACTATAAAATAATTAACCTCATCGGAAAGAGCGTCCAACTAGCCAACGATCCGCGCCGCTTTGCCCATAGCGCAAATGGAAAGACGGCTTCAGGAAAGTGAGAAATTTGACGCGGCACAATCCGCTAAGAGCGACGCAGGCACTTCCACGGCAGCTTATTACTACCCGATATGGGAAATGTATTCAAATAAAACATAAGGGTGTGCCCTCGAATTATCCGCACTTCACTTTTTTCATCATGAATTTCGTTTGTTTCCTAAATTCTTTCGTGCCATTATATTATTCCACCTCGTTCTTCGTATTTCTGCCCCCAGCACTCGACCGCCTACTCCTATTCATACCAGAGTAATATGGGGCTCACAATGTAACCGCTGCGACGAAAACTTAATTACTTGCTTTCCTCGTTTTCCTTAATATTAATAAACCAAACATAAAAAATCCACTCACAGCATGATCCAAGCCAGAAACTTCAGCGGGGAAAAAATTGCAAAAATGAATTCAAACTCCCTAAAGCCTAGATTACCCGGTCAATTTTATTGAGTGAACATCGATCTTGTTCAGTATACTGATCGTCAGAGGGATGTATTGAAACAATAATAATGCTGGAAAAATATTGAAGGAAATTTAAAGATTTGATTTTTATTGAATGCCTGTCAATGTCTTTCATAAATGTCAATAGCATTGTTAAGAGCGAGTGGTTTGTTGCGCAATATCACGTCTTTGTCAAGCCGTTGTCTGAAGTGGATGGCCGTCGTATGCAGTATAGTTATAAGTCTTTGTTTACAAAGTTCAAAGCAAGGTTGTCAATGACATGATTTTAATCAATATCATTGAGTAGTGTCAGAGGTACCCATTTTTTTACCACATATTGCTTCAATAATATTGACCGAGTAAGGTAGGCTTAACTCTATGCTCCTGCCGGGCTGTTTCGATGTTATCACAGTTATGTGTTACATGTCATCACATCGAAATATAGGCAGATAGGACAAACGCTTCTCTTCAGGGAGCACTTCACCATGCATTCCAGAATTTTCATACGACATCATTTTTATGATATAGCCTATTTATCACATAAACGAGTTCTCTTAGTTGAAGCCTTTTTTGCGAAATATTACCCTCCAAACATCATCAAGAATTCAACCATGTCTAACATACCAGTGTTTTGAATACTCTGAGCAGTTACTTGGTTGAAAAAACCATGTCATTTGTTTGAATTTAAACGTCATATTTTCTGTTTACAAATAATCATAGTAACTGTGACATTACTACTGGAACCACCTTGAAACTTGTTATTTGTTATGGCATAGTTACGCGGTACGTGAGCGACCATTCTAATCGCATGTGGATGTAAAATATTTCCGTGTAATTTCTTGACAAAAGAATCACGTAAGCAGTTCTGAAAAAGAAAGGTTTTAATCATAAGCCATGTTCTTCTTTCGTTGGCTAGCCGTGAGTTCTTATGCATCAACGATAATTGCCTCCACAGCTCCTTGCATCACCCAATGTAGTTAGTAATTTTTAAACATTATTCACCTGCACTGGATATAATACATATGAAAACGTAAGTGAAAAAGAAATCAGATGCGTCCAATATATATCTGTATCTACTAGAGTATCTGCATACCTGTGCACCGCCTTTGGAATAAAGGACCACGTAATTATTATTCTCTTTGATCAAGATGCCGAAACTGCAAGTAATCAGCGAGTAAGTACATAAACATTGATATTTATTACTTATTTGAGCCAACGAGTCACAGATTGAAACCCCAAAAAGTTAGTGAATACAACCATTTGTAATTTCGATCCCTAGTCAAACCATCAATAGTCGTTAATCCGAAGCATGAATATCAGGATCCGAAGATTGGTTTACACTAGTTCTCTCACCAGCCAACCACTTCATTCCCGTCCGTCCTTCCCATTCATTTTTCCTTCCAATATTTTATTGTAGGTATTGTAAATGGTGTCCAATAAAGCCTTTACGAGTAGAGTTGCCATAATGATGAGGTAAAACTTCTCGATATCATGGCGTCGTAATTTCATATTACATATATAAATCGGTGTTTTTAGGCATTGATAACGCTCATATGAAAATACGAAATACATTCGCTCCTGAAAACTTGTTAATTCTGCTTTAGAAAATATTTCACACACATTGAATTCAGGAAATACTTTTTTTGATTTTAACCTTTCCGTGTGTAACATGATTAACATTCGTACTTTAGGTAATACTGAGTACCTACATTTTTTACAAATCGCAGGCTTCCACCTACTCTTCTGCGCTCTTATTTTCGGTAACATTGATTCTTACTTTCGGTAATACTGAGCAGCTATGTATTATTTTATAAAGCGCGAGTGGCGCGAGCTTTCCCCGACTCTTCTTCCGGCTCCGTCTTGTAACTCGGTCATTATCGCCTGCTGAAAAAAATCTTGAAACTGACATTTTTTAAGAATGCATAATTGATCAGCGCCATAACACGATACTATATTAGTATTAAAGGTCATTCAAATGACACTGAATCATTAGGACGAAGCTTTTTCTATGGTTCACCATACCTCCATTGTAACAAGCTCAGCACTGTCAAACTGCAATCGCGGATTGGTACATAAGAGTGACGTAGCCGGGATTTTGTTTTGGGGATATATCAATGTTGAGTATAAACAGAAGAGGAGGGGGTGAAAATGTATAAAATCAGGAGCTGGATTGTGTTTAGAATACAATACTAACTAGCTTTTTGTCTAAAAAGTACAATTATATTACAAAATAGAGAAAAATGAAATCAACATTCTCAGCTGAAATATAGCCGATGCCCTTTTGAAAAAATAAATTCGAAATTTCAGGGTGGGGTTCATGGGGGTACAAACCCCACTGACACCCCCACCCCTGGGTGCGGCTATGTCAGTGGTGCATAATAAAAGTCCTTGAATTAAATGCACCGGAACTAATGACTTGCATACTTTAAAATTTCAGGGCATTAGCCAATTTTTTTATTCATTCAGTCAGAATTTTTTATTTCTTTTCCAATATCCAGGAAAATACAACTTTTTTGCGGAGCATGGCAACTCTAGTCATGAGGCTTTAAAATAGACACATTCCCTTATCAGGTGAGTGGGATGTATCTAAATATGTTTCCATTCTTGTTATGCTGAATTATTTCAAGTTGTTTCAAGGCATCCAGTTTTTCCTCTATCTTCTAAGAGCAGTATTTTCCATGAGAAGTAAAGGAAAACATTTCAATCCCACTCACCTTTACTTTTCATACTATTCCCTCAAGAGAAACCTCCCCATAGCCTTTTCTCCTTTCCCTCTACCTCTTACCCTCTTCCTGAATCTTCTCCCACTTCTTTTCCCTTTCACCAACCCTCCCTCAAATGTAAATATTACCTTGTTAATTACTTGAACTGTAAATTGACACTCATGTAAATACCTTAGAACCCCGATGAGAAGTTTTTCAGGGGGCAAAGGTTCAAACACTTCTTAAGTCAGAAAACTAAAAAAAAAGAAAAGCTGGTAAATATTTGTAAGACATTCATGAATACATTAACGATAAATTCATGTCCATTATACAAAAACTTTACCACTTTATCTTACGGTTTATTGAGTCGATGACAGGAGGAAAAGAAGGAATCCAAGGTTGTTTGCTTGATGAACCTATTCCTTAAAGCTACACACAATGATTCCATCTCTTTCAAACTTTTAAGCATGATGTCAGGTACACCATAAACACATCCAATAAATGCCCATAACAGAGATAGAACACTTATGGCCTCAAGGTAAGCAGCTACCACTTTTTCATCTTTTTCCTGATTTTCAATCTCTAGCTCAAGGTTGTCCCTCTCACAGCAATCCATGCCTTTTGTAGGATCAAATAATCTCACTGAGAAACTATGGCAACTAACTGCCAGCTGAATATCGAAGTGGAATAAGATTCTTTGGGATGCACCATAGTGAGAGAGTTGTACATTTCACAAGATCAAATGATCTCACCAAGAAATTTTGCCACTTGTTACATACTGAGTTAAGATAACTATCGGAACAAACAGCTTCAAAGGAAATAGAACTCCAAAAATCAAAATATATGTGTAAACCTTACAAAATGTAATACATGGGTAGAATTTCAAAGATATACAGTGTTATTCAGGTATTAACGATTAAGATGCTGTAGCCGGGATAATTTTAAGAGTAGGAGCTTCTTATCAAGGAAAATTTTGTATATTGCTTACGAGTTTCATTCTGCTCCATGCTATTCATTCCATGATCATGCTCTCACAATTTCTGTTCATCACACTGTGCGATTAAAAGTCTAGAGGAAATCAGACTTGATACTAGTAGCATACTACATCCAAAGGCATATTTGTAGTTTCCTCTTCTACTATTTGGTATGTTCCACATCACATGAATCATAAACAAATAAATAAGGGAAAGTAGGTAATTATAGGTGGCTAGACTATGGCATCTTTCTGAAGTTATAGTTTTTTACAGAAAACTGAAAACTTGCATCACTAATCTTTTGTTGTTGCTTTTATCAGTCTTTCTGTCATGGGTAGAAAGGTGATGGCACGATGCTGCCTGATGAAACATAGGATATGGAATTGTCAGATGACTCTTGGCATTGAACAAGTTGAGGCTCGGAAATAGGGCTCTCAAAATAAAAACTTTGCAGCTTTCACAGTGACTGTAAAGATGTCCTTCAAATGATAACACCTATCCCACATATATTGTCAAGAGGACAATTTTTTCTCAATTTATTTAACCATGTGCAGTAGTAAATAGGTGGGGTAAAACCAGGTACAGGGTTGATACGCATTGCCAGTATTGATTTTGCCTGACTTTTTCCTTACTTTCCAGACCAAAACACAGATTTTTCCCTGACTTTTAGAAATCACCTCATTTCAAGAAAAGTAAAGAAATAATGAGCATTATGTTTTAAGAGAGCTCCTATTATTACTTTCTTTTAAAGGAAAAATGTGAAGTATAGGTACATCAGTTCATGTACATAAAATAGAGCATAAATAAAGCATCACATACAAATTTATCTCATAGCTGGTTCTCGCTATGGTAGAAAGTGTTTCAAATCTTTGAACAGTGATATTTCATTGCATACTTAAGGGAGCTCCCTACCTCACCAAAAAAAGCTGCTGCACACCATCTCTAATTCCCGGGCTATGCTTACACAGTGATATTTTTAAATTTTGATTTGAACAAAAGTTCAATATTTGCTTTCCTAGGGGCATTTTTTTCTATGAAATTCCCAAGTTAAGGAAACTCTCATCAAAATTGATGAATTTTGGCTTTTTTCGACGTGTATTGCCACGGCGCAAAATCTTATTTGGAAAATTCATTCGAACAAAGACTAAAAGAATCCTTCATCTACAAATGGAGACTCTTACCTCATGCACATATCCTACTACTAGGATACAACTTGGGTAATCCTGAGCCCTAGCACGCAGTTTCAAGAGGTTCGCTCGTGCCAAAGCATTCAAAATCGGCAGCAATGCCTTCCCCTCCAATGCTTCCCTTCCCCTCCACCAGAATTTCCCTCCAGTTCCTCCCCTCAGGTGACTCGACATTTCGTGAAGCATACATGTGGATAAATGACATAAATGAGTGGATCAGTATCACTGTTGTCCCTAGCGGAATTTTCGAACATGAGGTCAACGAAGCACTGGTGTTTTAGAAACAACTGCTGAGTCCAGAGCTTTGGGGATCTTTCAGATATGTTCTGTGAAGCAAGGAGAGGGTCACGTGTTTCAAGCTTCCAATCCCAGGATTAATCTTTCTTACTTTTTTTAAATCATCTTTTTCCGTTGATAATCCGCATTTTTGGTCTTTTTGACGCTGTATCCCCGTCCCCTTACCCAGTTATTCGGCGCAAGGCTCACACCTCAGCATAATGAAGTATGGGATCTGTAGTGCAGATGAACAAGTCACATGCCGAATCGAATTCGAACGTGGGTAATTTTTTCCTCACCAAAAGTAAAATTCCCTGACTTTTCCCTGACTTCCAGACCAATTTTTCAGTTCCCTAACTTTCCCTGACTTTTCCCGACTTTCAAGATGCGTACCAACCCTGAGGTGGCACCCAGTTCTGCTCCATGATTCATAATCGGTTTCACCCCACTGGTAGTTGCAAAGACATACATGGCCTGGCCAAAGACAATCAAATTGGAACTAGATAACAATCATATCAGCATAAATCTAAAGAAATAATCTACACAGAGGGTACTTACCTTAACCATCACATCTGAATTATTTCAGCAGTAACGAGCCCAAAACAGTGGTACCCAGTTTCAACCCGACCACCCAGTTATACCCTATTCTCCCCAAGTTATTAGATACTACTTCAATGAACCATGCCTTTGATAAAGCTGCAGACTCATTGCAATATCCCAGACTATGCAATAATGTATAAAATTCACATACACTCCATTACACTCCATGTTTCCACACTTCAACCCAGACTCAGTTGTGTTTCAATAATTAGGAATCATCGGTAGACAATTCAATTGAAGAACCTATTAGATCTCATATCCTGAGCATGTTTTTAACACACCACCCAAAATAATAAAAATGGCATATTAATTTGATAATAACATTTTTCTTATCATTACAGACTTAGATCTTTTGAAACCATTGATGACTTGAATGGCATGTGGAATGCTATGAGGCCTGCAATATCTCGCAGAGTTGGTGCGAAAAATTGGAATTGCCTTCCACATATAACCGATGGATACTTCTACAGCATTGGAGGAGTACTTGTAAAAAAATCAGAGGTTAGCCCACAATATAATTATTTAACCATCATTTATCCAAAGTCTAAGTCTACTATGTTGCACAGGAATGGTGTAGAATAGACAGTGAGTCCTGCAGGAGAGCATCACTTTTATCTTTTATGCTTTGGTGAATTTTCCTTGAAATAATTACATAATCCATTATTTTTTCAGACAGGTTGGATCTGCACAAGAAGAAGAACATTTTTACCCCTGGGTCCCATTGAAAATTTCATAGATAAAGAAAAGACAAAGCCATATTGGAATACGCATGATCCAGTAAATTTCACGACATCTAAGATTCAAGGTCTGAAAGGATGTCTCAAGGTATCATCATTTACTATCAACTAATTCTCCATCCAAAAATCTGTCACCAAAAGATAACCATCTGTAAGAAGCATAAAGCTCTGGTTCAACTCATAATATGCACCACTGCCATATTTCCTTCGATGATAAAATGTTACATCAGTACACAAGTAGCATGTATACTTCAACTACTACCTATTTTGCTTACAGGCCTTTTCTAGAAATTTCATTCCATAATATACATAAATGGAAGTCTTTAGTTCTGGAAGCAGTCAATTCCAATTTTGGAAAAAAATCACGATAATATATGAATGCATACATTTCGAAGATAAAAGTTTGATGAGCATCTCAATGAAGATAACGCATGATATAAATAACATATGCTTTTGGAAAATTTTGAAAAAATTCCCATTTGAATTATTTACATTATGAAAAATTAGTTTCACATTATCACAATAATTTTACTCCCAAATCACATGCTGTTGAATATAAAACCTAAGCTCAATCGAGGACCTTTCCAAAGAACATGTTTCAAAAACTACATCTCTTCTAGATTTAATGATATACACCTACCTACTTTACTATACTAGTATACCAATTAATAAATAATAACTAATAAATAATAAAACTAAAAAAAACTAAAAATAATATACTAATATACTAGTGAAATTCATGGACCTTTGTTGATTTGAACAGGTATATAACAGGTTATGACCGTGGGCATACCCAAGAGGAGGCTGCTGCCCCTCCTCCCACCCCCTAAGTCAAGTAAATAAATGAAAGTTTTTGACAAAAAGTAAAAATAAGATGAATACTGAGAAACTTAACTTTGTTTACCACTGCTACATGGGCTACGCTCATGGTTATAACTAAACAATGGGTAATAGACAAATTATTTTTTATGCGTATCTATGATTCTGATGATCATAATTCATTCATTCTTTTATCATTCCAAAACTCATGAAAATCAATAATTGCCAATTTGAAAATGCTATTTATATAGGTACCTATCTAAGCATATATTTTTTATTGGTTTGACATGGAATTACCCCATAAATAATATTAATACTGAAACATTAAAGGAGGTTAGCATAATGCTTAAATCTAAGGTAAAAAAATGTTAGTACAACTTAAGTTCTCAAACTAGATACATTTATCATTTATCAAAATAACTCCTTTATTTTTTCACATGACAATAGCCTAGTTATCTATAAACATGTACCTAAGGAGCTAGGATCTGTAATTCTATGCAAAAAGATTTGCAAAGATGTGCCTTAGAAGGCAATATGAAAGAAGAAATTTGTAACTCACACTTTCATGTCCCTTTCATTGGATATTTGATGGACATCCTTCCTATGTGATCAATCCTTCCCTCAAAATGGCACCCTCCACTTGTAATACTTGACTATTGGAACCTGGTAAAAATACAAAATGAAACCATTGGCATTTTTCTACAAGCTCTATTTCCTTGTTGCCAGCTTGAGATACCTCATACTTATATCTCAGCAAATATTGACTCAGTATCGCTGCAATTTTAGGGCTTCGCTAGGGAAACATATCTTTTGCATGCATATTTCAAATACCAAAATATGTAATTTTTACTAAAGCAGTCAAAACTTTTGTGTTACAAATGAAAATTTAGCAAATATTACTTTTTATCAAAATCAGGTCTCAGGGGTTTGCCTGGTAAGAAACATTCACAGATTCGTCTTCAAACAACAGCAAAGAATGTAGTCTAATGGTTTAATAGACTCAGACTTTCTAACTTGTATTTGCCATATATTTCTATACTATATATGTATCTTCATTGATAAGTCTCCAAGGCTAATCTTAAATCCTCTATTGCACAGAATAAATACTCCTATAGAAGTTTTCAGCCTTTTGAAATCCTTTCAGGCAGAAAACAAATTTTGGTCTATGAACTACCCTGCAGGAAATAAAGTATACAGTAAAAGAGAGAATATATATTGAGTTCATCTTAATGGTTCCTCTTGATGTGGCAATCTTTGAAGCAATCCATGCTCATTCCTTCATTTCATGGGGCTCACTGGCAAACAATCTCTTTCCTCTTCCTGTGAACTGTACAAACTACACAGTCTTTGGGGCTGAATTTTGTGCTGTACTCTTTACAAGTCTGCATAAAATATCACTACACCAATTATTAATTTGCTTCCTGTCATTTTGATGGAATAGAAGAAGCTGATCTGATAGATCCACCCCCTCCATTTGCACTTTGCAATTAAACACACCACTGGTTGCACCCCTTTGACCCAAAGTAGAAGCCCCATTTAGAACCAAAAACAGACTAGACACTCCTCAATTTTCAGCACTGGCAATGACTCATGATTCTTGACACAAGCCTATAGCTAAGGTTGTGGTGCAGGAAGTTCCATGGAAGGAAAGAGATTCACAGCCATAGCTATTGGCAATCGCTTCACTGTAACAAACATCTCCTGCGCTCACATGACACCCAGAGACTGCCTCCTTCTCACTTCCTCTCCATGCAAGTACTACTCAACAAGCCCTCATGACCCCTGTCTGTGCCTTCCTTCGTGCATTCCAAACAAGGACCCTCTGCCCCACTTGCACCTCTCATCACCCATTCTTTCCCTGATATCACTCATCATGTGATATCTGTTATGATGTCTAGATGGGTAGATCCCAAGGGTCGCTGGAAGGTCCCCCTTACCTCACTCATCATAAAACCGCTGGCATCTCACGAAATGCTAGAAAAGTGAGGCTAGGACAAGTCAATTTGAGACTGTCACACTATGACAGCACTCCAATCCTGACAACTATACTCCTCTCAGTCAAGAGGCTTCATTCCAGATTATATGAATTTTTCTATTCTGGCCTTTCTACTTCACAATTTTTCGAGATTACCACTTCAGCTGAGATGAGCACCCCTAACTTACACTGCTCTGCTGTCAAGAAACTGAAGGAACAGTATACATGGCCAGCCAAGATAATATGCTGGAGTAAAATGAAAAGATAGAGGAAACATCATAACTATCACCCGCATCATTCTGAGCTGAAATGAAGCTCTTCCAGCCAACTGCCTTCTAAAAAGAAGGCGTCAGCAAGGGCACAAGTTTATGCTGGCTGATGCAACAAGAGGTGGCATATAATCATTATAGCACCAAATATGCTCACAGTAACCTTTTCAAGTCAAAGCATATATCCTTTCATCACAACTTAGAAATGTTAAGATAAAATACTGTTGCTTACCTAACCAGGTTGGAAAAAATGTTCAAAATAGTGAATACTGCACTGCACCTTCAGAAAAAGATTTTTGTCATCAAAAGTAAAAATATTGAATAGACTACAAAATATATTTCATTCTCAAGGATGAGGATATTTCATTAGAATATTATTTACTGGCATTAATAACACATATTTTATAGCTTAGCATGTGGGGTTGGTGCCCAGCACATAAGATGGCATTGAATGGTTAACATCTCCATTGGTTTATTATTATCTGAAGTTTTGATTCTCTATCTGATATGATTACTTTATCATCAGAATATGTTAGAGCTTGCACAAGGTTAGGCTGAAGATTCTAAATTCCTATCAAAGTTTACAGACTTCTGCACTTATAATTGCATTCTTTCATATTTCATCCACAATCAGAATTAGCATTAAAGGACTTGGGAAAGAGCAACTTATAACTATGTTCTATTTTGGAATTTTAATTTTCCTTGCAAAAATTAGTTTTAAATAAATTGGCAAATAATTACCCTATTTATTAATTTTTCAATTAGTGGCATATAATTTATCCCTGAATGAACCAAAACTTTTCAGCTAACAAGAGGAGATGATGTTTCCAATGTTGGTCATGCAAGAACTGCAACAACAGTAAGTTCTTTCAATTATTGTTTATCTTTATCTAAAATATTACCAAACAATGACTTCATGTAAAGCAGAATTCATGGTACTTTTTTGACTAATTTTACACTAAGATACCCAATTACTTAAAAACATATCATTTATGTCAACTCTCATGGCATTGTTTAAATAAAGGGAATTCCTATAATATTACTGTTTGAAGTCAAATATTTTATTGAATGCAATATTAGGTTGACAAAATTCTTTCCTGTTGTAAACAAAGACTTGTTGGTATATCTGGGCATCTTGCACCAGTAAACCATAATGGTGCAACACACTTTTGTCCCTGTTTTAGCTGTGATTTCATGGTCACCTCAGAAAGTCCAGATGTGATAAATACATTGCTGCATGGTATGGCTCTGGCCTGAAGATGAGGGGACCTTTCGCTTGACAACAAAGTATGCACCAGGGCTTGTGGTTTTCCAATTTTCAACTTGAGCAGGAATGAAATATGTGCACAAATGTTGAACCTTATAGGGTTATAGGGGAAATATGAAGGGCATATTATTAGTTCCAAGCCAACTGGCATTATTCAAAGTAGTGTGATATGTATGACTGTATGGCAGTATTTTATTTTGATCACAGCCTTTGTTCCCTGTGATACGCTCCTCTATGAGATCTAAGACAATGAGCCGTGCTCTTACAAGAGTGTTCTTGCACTGTGTATTTTTTTGGCAGAAAATTCAGTTGGTTTCTGAAGACACTTGACTTTTGCTGGGACTGGCTTTCTAGTGAATAGCACTATTTTATTCATCACACTTATGGATTTTTCAATCAGTTGCAACATCCACCTTAATTTTAATATTCCACAAATAAAACATTAAAAACACTTGTTCATATGTTGAACTCAATTTATACAATTGGTCCCTTAGAAAAAAATATGGTTACAAAATTGAATGGCACTCATAAAATAAGAAATAAATTATCCCGGGTGTCTGACGTCCACCAACCTGAATCTCATATGTGAAATAGGCAACCATACTGAAGGGTTAATGAAGAAGTTGTTTGGCATATTACCTATGCAATGTGTTTCTACGTTATTTCCATTATTGAAAACTTGAAGAGAGCAGAGTACCATTCAGTGATCAGGGACTACAAGCATGGGGCCACTCCTGTCAGCTTCTTTGAGATGGTGCAGTAAAGATCCAAAAAGAATGTACTTCAATTCTATGCAAGCTGTACTCACAGTTTAGGATACCATTCAACAAACTCAGAGCTACTCTGTAAGTGCTAACACATGGCAACCGAATAATGAAAAATCCCTCCCATTACACCTAAAAATGGAACACAAGATAGAAATTCAGATCTACAAATACAACACCACCCTGATTCTAGATTGATAAGTTGAATGGGCACATAATCATGGAATGAACACTGGTGTGGTCCATATGAATAAACTTATAGTTATGTTTTTTCATACAGTTAATAATAAATTATATCTCTTTATCTTGCTTTAAACGTCTTCTATAAGTGAACATAATATCAGTGGTGATCTGAACAGTGAAAATTCACAGACATTGTGAGATGAACACTGAAAATTGACATACACTTTTAAACTTTGTATGGGTCATTATTACTTTGACAATTCCTGCAGTAGTAAAGAACTATTTAAAGTTGTAGCTTAAATTTAAATGACATAAGTATTTCCGCATTTATACAATATGCCTGGTTAAAAACAACTAAATTCTTTGTTGTCAGATTTCAGAGCTGATTGAAAAACTTTGCAAATAAGACTGGGCATGAAAGCTCAGGTTAATGGGCAAAACAATCATGGCTGGCTGCCATAATAAGATTAGGGAATCCAGGGCTTACAGACAAATCAGCATTGGTCAGTAGAGCATTCTGCTAACTAGGATACAAACATGAATGTAAATACCTGAAGTAGTATAGAGAAAGTTAACCAATTGGTGGTAAACACCAGATTTGTACAATTGTATGGCCACTTCTGACAACACCAATTTCTAAATGGAGCTCACTTCCCTAAGGAAGAATATAAATTAAATGTAGACAATTTAGTGTTGATATGAATTTCTAGGACAAGTTGGATCTAGGTACTAATAGTGAATTAGCAGGACTTAAGTTTCATACAGAATTTAAGTCAGACTTTCTGTTATAGATTGTACTTGAGGATTTGGTGGGCCACAAACAAATCAAATTGAATATTGAAAGATTGCATAGTAGATCATTGTCACCCGGTATCAGCCCAGTGAATACGATTGTTTTCGATCGTTCAAAACATCCAGGTAAGATACTGAATATAGTCATTTATGAAAAAGCTGGCTTGATATGGAGCACTAATTATAATTGAATGTAAAATCTTCAATCAAGATAGGAAATTTGGATATTTTCCCACCTCTAATATGAAATGCATTTCAAAAGTGTATTATCTAGAAGGCATATGAATTACTTCGAAAAGTTATGCTTTAACACTAGAAGGATGGCAGGGGTCATTTGACCCATTTTTAGAATTCAAATTAATTTTTCTCTATGTAAAATATTTTCAAATGTTTTGAAACTTCTTCACTTTCTCTATTTCTATCTGAAATTAGATAAACTGGCAAAAATTTAACTCTTATCCTTTTATGTTATATTTTACAAGAGGTTATACCTAGAAGGATGACTGGGGGTCATTTGGCCTACAACTTGTTTTCGTGCTGCATGTTCATATTCCTCTTACCCTTAGGCTCTTCATTCATTATGAAGATCATTATATTCTGAGGTGTTGTAGTGCAATAGGTATAGTGCTTGGTTGTGAAGCAGAGGGTACCTGGTTCGATGCCGGGTGATGCCTCTGGACACCCATATCAGAAATGTAACCTCAGTGATCATTTTTGTGCCCGATCTTTCGGAGTATCACAAGCGGCAAAGGGAAAGTAAGTGGCACCCTGTATTTCTCTGAGTGAATTTCACTTGCTAATGGTTATTCATGGGTATTTTTATTATTTTGCAAATCTTATTACATATTTTCATTCTCGCCTTGAAAAATCATGTGTACTCCCATTGATGTATGTGTCTTCATCCAGCCATGCCTCATAAAGCCATGTTTAGCAGCCTTTGAGAAACGGTGCAAAATATCATTGTCCATCGACCCCACATCCATTCTTTGTGATGTTTTTGTCTCTACCCGGATTGCATTGCCACCTGACCGTGGTCTTTTGCCGGGTGTCTGGCCTCCCGCCGTGTCCCTAGGACAAAACCTTGCCCCTTTTAGGAAGAGCAGAGGAGGGTCATACGTCATAAAATTCTATTGTATCTCCTATCCTTGGAAAATTCTCCTTGAATGGGGAGAAAGAAGCATTAGAGAAAGTTCTTGGAAGAAGAGGATCAGCCCCTGGGCGGCTGTCAGGCGACCGCCCCTCGTACAGTAATTGGCACTTCGGAAATATTCGTCAAAACCCTTTTGTCTGAATTCGGGATGTTCTCTGCCTCTCTATCCCTCTCATGCAGCTGGAGAAGAGTAGACCATAATTCGCTTCGATTTGCCGATTTGTTTCGAATGTATTCTAGATGCTAGTGAGAGAGGGAATGAAAAGCACCACAATTCAGATGGCTGCTAGGAAATATCATACACCAGAGGGTATTCTTGCTGTTTTACGGGAGTTGGAAGAAGATCAGTCTGGAAGTGAACCGGAAACCACTGCCCCAGAACAATATCCATCACCATCAAAGAGTGAAGGAAGCGACGATTCCAGTTCCAACATCCAAGATGAAAGTGAGTCTGATAGTGATGATAGTGGTTGTTGCAGCTGTGATTCTTGCTTGTAAGTAATTTTTCCCATCTTTGAATATTTAACTATTTTATTGACTGATAAATTTATCTGATTGTCAATCGTAAAATTTGGGAAATATAAACCATAATGGCGCTGACATTTCTTGATCTAGCTCTCCACTAATATGGATTTCAGTGCATTTCCGTCATCTGTATGCTACTCATTAGATGCTTTTTGCCTCTATGATACAAATCAAAACATGTATCATGGCAAATGAACGAACTGTAGAGCAAAAGGAGATTTTATGGTATTACAATTATTATTTTTATTTTACAGTAACCCCCCAGAATCAACCATACCCACGGAAATTGCTCGGGATGGAATGCAGTGGTTTGAGATTTCGGCTGATCACACCAGCAGGGAGGCTATCGAGACAAAATATTCAACATTTAGAGCCAGGTCCTACACCGTATGCCAAAAGGAATATTCAAGAGGTGTCAATGTTGAGCGCATTCCACTTGTTGGTGAATGACACCCTGTTAGACAACATTGTAAAATATACTGTGGAGCATGGTAAGCTTCAAAACCCAGATTGGTGCTTGTCGAGAGAAGAACTTCTCATATTTATCGCATTGATATATGCAAGAGGTATCTTGGGACAGCGGCTTATGACTATAAAATGCTGCTGGAATAAAACCTGGGGCTTAAAAATATTCTTGAGTGCAATGCCAAAGGATCGATTCTTGAATATAATGAAACATATACGCTTCGATTCAAAGGGGACTCATAGTCAAGCACTAAGGGCAGATAAGTTTAGTTTGGCTTCTGATCCTTGGAACAATTTTGTCACCAATTCCGGAGCCTGCTACAATCCAAGTGAAAGCGTAATGGCCAATGAACAGCTCTATTCAATGAAATTCAGGTGTCCTTTCATACAATATACGCCGAAAAAACCGGACAAATTCGGCATCAAGTACTGGGTTTTGACCGACGTGAAATCTAAATACCGTCAGAATGCATTTCTGTATTGTGGAAAAGATGAAGAGAGGCCATCAGATCTAGCATTGGGTGAATATGTTTTAATGAGATTGAGCCTTATAAGAATTCAGGCATAAACGTTACCTGTAACAATTATTTTGCATCAATTCAACTGGCAGAAAACTTGAAAAAAAGGAAAATTTCTCTTGTCGGAACCATAAGAAGAAACAGGCGAGACTTACCTCCTTCTGTCTGCATGAATAATGAAATGTACACAACTAGAGTATACAAAAACACTCAGGGCCATACTCTCACAAATTACCAAGCAAAAAAGAAGAATAATGTTCTTTTACTAAGTATAACCATGCACTCAGATGTGACGATTTCTGACACTAATAAAAGAAAGTCAGACACCATCCTCTTTTACAATAAAAACAAACTGGGAGTAGATGTTATGGACAGTATGTGCCGGAAATATTCAACCCGATCAGCTACAAGGAGATGGCCTGTTCATTTATTTTTCAATTTACTTGATCTGGCCATGATAAATAGCTGGGTTCTCTATAGGGAAACTACGAATAGTAAAGTCAGTCGCGAGAATTTTATTCAGAAATTAGTCGAAGAAGCGTTGGGACTCTCATTTCCTACGGAACCCTCACCTTCATGCTCGATTCAAACAAACAAGAATTCATCAAATACCATAGCCACATCTCTAAGAGCACAGAGAGGAAAAGGAGCCAAATATCTCTAAATTGTCCAAAGAAATCATTAAGCGTATGTTTTCAGAATTAAAAAATATTTATGGAAAGTGTGCCGAAAAAATAACCATGTGTCTGAAATGTTCAACTAAGTAATAATTTTTAATTTTTTTATTGCTATGTATGAAAAAACCATTATGCTAGTCGTGAAACTTTTAAGTTTATCTTTTGTATCAAGTAATAATAATGCATTGTCATGATTAGAGTGACTATAACTTTGAATCTTGGCCATTGAATGTAATTTAATTCATTATTTTTAGTATTGATAATTATGTATTTTTAACAATTGGAATACCATAATTAATTCTTATATGTGTTGTTAAAGAATGAATATGAATAATACTACAATAGTCTGTGAGAGGATAAAACGGCCTTTAATTTGATAAAACAAAGGTTGGGTCAAATGACCCCTAGCCATCCTTCTAGGTAGTCCATCCTCCTAGTGTTAAAGTGGTGATAATTGAAAGGGAACCATTTGTAAACATTGTAATATTTCCAGAAAATGTTTTCATTTGATCATTATATAATTTAAAATTTACTTTCAGAATCTATGTATTGTCCACCCAGGGGAGCACCACTTTTCAGTTCCTACCAGCACCACTATTTGTGGCATTACCTCCAAGCACTTGTATCTTCAGATAAAAGGAAATTATTGAAATATATTAATTTAGTTAACAGAAAAAAACTGGTCTATACACATATGTTAACATAACCGACAAATATCTTTTAGTGTTGTTGGGAGGAGTGCATAAAAGGAAACCTTATACCTATACCTAAATGACAAAACCGATTTAGGTAAAATAAGGTTTCACTTGGTAACCTCCATATTGAATGATTACTAAAATGTTTAAATATAATCACAGTAAAACCTTGATTTTGTATAGATGGAAAGACCACATAGTGAGCACTAAATAAAATGAAAGTGAGTAAAATCAAGAGGTAGTGAAGAGCTGACAATAATGCGAAGGTGTTTATATATTTATTTAGGATATTTCTCACATTTCATTTTAAATAAGCCCTACCATTCACAATTTAGACGTAAAAATGAGAAATAGGTATATAAAATACTCTTTTTTAATTTTAATTAACTCATCTTGGGTGGCAATAGTCACTTGTTTTGATTTCTTACTTCCCATTGTCAATTTTTTCGGAATCAATGTCTCTTAATTATTAAAATTTTAAATACAACCCTCTCAATCATGATGCTTCTCTCCTTTTTTGTGTACTTAGCTATCAGGTTAGGCTTTCCAAATTAGTAAACACTGATGACCTGGGCGAATATTTTGCACAGTATGCAGCTTCTTCCTGTTTCTTCCTTCCTGTTCTTTTATCTGTTTTTTCCCATGGACAATTGTAAGTTATTTACGTTTGTGTTAGATATACATAACGTAAACAGTAAATGGTCACACTGATTGCATGCAGAATGTAAACAATCTAACTAAATGATGTGTTAATGGACCATTGCCAACATATTAGTTGATTATTGTCAGCAGATGGCGTTGTATCATTTTTTTAGCAAAAACTTTAATTTTAAACGATTTGTCTATTTTTCATCAATATCGGGGAACATAAGATTTGAAACGATGTTTAAATCATTAATTTTGATGGAAAATTTTGGGAGTTATGGCATTGCAACAAAAAAATGCCTTTGAGAAATAATATACATATATGGATTCAGGAGGAACGACTACCCTTGCTCTCACGCAACCCGCACATCAGTACAGATGCGTTAGTTGTCGAACCTCCAGGATCGAAATAATATATATGATTATCAATTGTTTAAACAAATACATTAATTATAAACTTTTTTATTTTTCTTCAAAAGCGGGGAACATAAGCTTTAAAGCGATGTTTGAATCATTTATTTTGATGAAAAATTATGGGAGTTATGGCCTATCCACAAAAAAACACCTTTGAGAAATAATATATATGGATTGTCTCATACATGTCATAGCTATTAGAGTGATCCCTATTTTTCGAAATTTGAATTTCTTTTGGGACTCCCCCTAAATTAGAGCCATAGGGTTAGAAAATTAAGTATGTAGAATATTATCGTAGAGTAACAAGGGAAAGACATGCTGAATCACAACTAAAATTTCCAAATTATCCCATATTTTTGTTTTCTGGCCAATCCTGACAATTTGGCAATTACATAATATTCTATTTTTCATTGGTTTTATTTTATTACCAATAATTCATCATAAACTTGAAATGTTCCCTCAAACTATTTTCAATTTCTGCCCACTTGTTCCTGAGATAACAGACCTGAGAGTGAGTGCATGTCACCTGAATCATCAGGCGTGCTTTAGGCATCCTTCCAACAGTAGGGTGGCATTCCACGTTCACTGGTATCAATTTTTAGTGAAATATGTGGCTTTCCTTGGAGTTTGTTTACTGGGCGTGACAGCTTCATCTTTATCCACATGGTCCCTACGTACCTTATCAACTTGTGGACCAAGTACACTCAGCTTTAATAAGAGTCAAAACAAAAAACTCAGCAGCTTTCTTCATTCACCTAGCATGGCTATTGAGGATCATAGTACTTTCTGCTAGTACCAAAGCCTTCCATTTGTGAAACCATCTCATACTTCACTCTCTCCTCATCATACTCACTCTCACCATAACTCTTAGGCATGGTAAAACTCAGGGATAAATGTATTCTATTTTTGGTATCTTGTAACTCTTTTTTTTTTCTTCCACAACAATTTCATATAAGTATTCATATGAGACACACCAGACCTCTCCATGATGTTTAGTTTGTGAGAAAGTGCAAACTGACGCATCAAGCCCTGAATCTGAGTGATTTACTTCCAATACCACAACTTCAATCTCAATCGGCTAGTAGTGGTGAAGCTAAGGTAATCGAAGTGGGTATTCCAGCTCATCAAACAAAGAAAACATTCACATGCAACATACGAAACAGTTTCACACATAATCAGCTTCTCTTAATTTCCCTCCGTCTCACCCTCTCTTGATCATTTGCTGAGACTCGGAAAGGTGTCAAAACAAAGTGAGTGTCTCAACCCGCAAGAATCGCGTTGCTTCAGATGTAAGCATGCGGCGGTGGATAAGCATCTGCATATGTGTCATCCAGCCGTTAGGAGACTGCCAGCAGCCACACTCCCAAGCCTCCAAAACACTTCAACGCAACACAATGGTCGGAAATATATGCTAAATTTCTTTTTCCCTTGCTTTCTTGGCAACATAAATTGCATGATAGAGCTGAAAAATATAATATATGTTACAATGAAACTATTTAGGGTATTTTCAGGCTCCCCGATTACCCTTCCGCTTCGCCACAGTCCACTAGTCTCATGCCACCATTCTCAGTGGCATACCACTAGATATATTGAGTGAATACCGCCATTTCTGCTCTTTTAAGCTGATTCTACCTTGAGAAACTCACATTTTGCTATGAGTGACTGTGAGCAAGTTCTTGTGAAATACCTAACCCACAGTTTTTACATGTATCCCCATAAATCGATTAAATATATCAAAACATAGACTTCCAGATCTAAAAAAAGATCAAGTAATAACTCAACACACACAGTGAATACAATGTACTGGTGAAAGGGAGCTCTGGTGCGTGTTGCACTGGATGATAGCCAGTGATGGCCTTGAACAGCAAGCAAACGAACAATACACTCCCCAAACTGACTAATGCAGAGCTTCAAGGGGTGCAGCTGCCCTAAGAGTTTCTGGGAAGGGTGGAGAGATGAGGAACTTATGAATGATGCACGGCCTATTCTACTACAGTTTTGGGGAAAAAAGAGATGGGGCACGCAGGTTGATACAGTAAATGAGATGTGACCTACCAAGAGGATCGCTGAATAAACTGTATTCCTTTATTTGCTGCAGTGCAAGTGTTTCCTCGTGTTAGATCACCCATCAAGAGGGTATTTAACATTTAAGATCTACCTCTACAGGAATTCAAACTGCTAGGGAGGCAGATAGGTTCTTACTGCACTATTAAGGTGTTTTGGTTGATTCCAATTTTCTTTTAATTGGTAGGTAGTTTGCTGCAGAACTCTAGCTTAAAAAATCATGCTGAAGATTACCTTGAAGCTATTGAAAGTGTCTCCATCCAAATCACTTGAGTAGAAAGATCTCCAGAAAAACAGATGAAAGAATGATACCTGATATTATTAATAAATTCAGGCTTCACTTTGTGGAACCTCTCCGGAATACAAGTGGTACTGTGTTATATTGAGAAACTATGTAAAATCACTCATTGAAATTTTCTATAGGTCCCATCCAGACTTTACTGTCACTATCATTACATTTACCAATCTATCTCATCAGATCAGCTTGTTACTGTTAACGCAGCCTGAAGATGTCATTACATGACGAAACCCGGGCGGTAAATGGCGAAAATATCAATAGGCCATGAATTTGTTGATAAAAACTTATATTTATACTTATACTTAACTATATACTTAACTTATAAAAGATACTTATTTAATGGATGTTTTTATCAACAAATTCATGGCCTATCGATAGGTTCGCTGTTGTCTCCAATCTTTGCTGAAGTTTTTATGGATCACCTAGAGCAAAAATTGTTTAAAATGAAACATCCCCTATTGGAAAACGTAATATATTATTACTGTTACGTCAATGACATCATCTGCTTATGGACAGGGAGCGAAAGGCAATTAAACATGTTTTTATCTTTATTTAATTCGCTGCACCCTTCAATTTCTTTCACCATGGAATTAGGCTTAAACAAAATAAATTTTTTAGACTTAACTATCTCTTTACATGATTCAAGCCACATATTTTCCATCTACCGTAAGGATACCTATACTGACATCATTATTCCCAACGATTCAAACCACCACCATTCCCATAAAATGGCAGCTTTCTATTCCATGCTTCACCGCTTACTTTCAATACTTCTCTCCCAGACAGAATTTTCCGTTGAATTAAAAACCATCAAATGTATAGCCCGAAATAATGGTTATGACGACTCTTTGGTAGATGACCTTTTAAATCGTTTGTGATGAAAACATGCCATAGCCACATCCACTTCACTTTCTCCAATACTCCCGTCTGGCACTAAGTGGGTTAAGTTACCCTTTGTTAATAAGTTAACATACAAACTATATAGATATTTCCCCACAAATAAATACAAAATTTCCATGTATAGTTCTGTGACACTCCAGAAGTTATTATTTAATTCTAAGGACAAAATTGACGTGAATGATAAAAGTGGGGTATATTTACTAAAATGTGATACTCCTGAATGTAACTGTTTTTATGTAGGTCAAACTGGACGAAGGTTGAAGATAAGAATGGGAGAGCATTTTAAATCCAGTGTCAATGGTGACAGGAAGTCAAGTTTTGCAGAACATATGATTGATGAAGGTCATAGATCCAACTTTGCCCCGAGGCTGTTGCATGCTTGTGAAAGGGGGAGGAAGTTGGACTTCCTGGAAAATTTTAAAATTCTATATTATCACAGAGTGCACGGGGAGAGACTACTTAATGACATAATCCCTTCAACCGCCTCACCCTTGTTCTCTATGCCAATGCCCTCACCTCCATCCCCGTAGTCCTTGAACCTGGCGTCACCATCTGTTTGTTCCTTCCCTTGCAGTTTGCCCAATCACTTCTCATTCCCCCCCCCCCTTCAAAACCCCCCCCCCTTATTTCAACCACTTCCCCTCTCCTTGAGATTTAGTATATAAGCTGTGCTGTCTTTTGGGTATTTTTATCCTGTAATCTTGATAATGGCCTGAAAAGGCCGAAACCGGTTGATTTATGGTTAAATATATTAGTGGAAAAAACCAAGTAGTTTCATTCTTAACATGAATCGAAATTTCCACAAAGTGAATTCGCCAACCATTGATTTTATCAGCTTGTTACTGTTAACACAACAGTCTAATGGGAATGGGAAGCAGGCTGACTCAGTCCACTTGCTCAGCCAGTCTGAGATTTCAGATTGATCTGAACCAGCAGGTATGTGGCACTCCTAGTTATTCTTTTGGTTGTCATTGGGAAACAAAATATTATCATCATTATTCAAGGCATGTGTTGTAACCAACTGTGACATGAGTGCTGCAGTGGCAAGTGATGTGGCATTGATGATAGTGTAGCACATCGTAATTCTGCCATCAATTTTGGCCAGGCAATTTTGCTCACTCTGAATGCGACTCAAAATTTCCATCCCTGCACTTTGAATAAATTCTTCTCAAGTTAATCACCAGGTCAATGTATCCATATTTATCAATATTTCGACAAGCGTCTCGCCTACCATCATCAGGGCTGTAAAATTGCATAATAATAAATTGGCAGCCTTATAAAGCCAGGTGGTCTGACTTATATACTCTGCCGAGAGCTCAGGTTTCCACTGATTGGTTGATCATAGCCATTCTTGTATGCTGGCTATACCAAACTTTCTGGATTGGCCATTCTTGGCACCCTCTTTTCTGTCCATGTTGGCAATCCATGCAATCTGAGTCACCTCGCTTAGAACTTTCAGAGCAGTCCAAGTACAGATTGATCTGAAATCAATTGGCAAATGTAGTGTATGAAAAACTGCTAACTACATAAAATCAATGTGTGTAAAATCAAGGTTTTACTGTTCTTTGATAGGGTTGCAAAATCCTTTGCCTAGTGTGAGACAGTGCAGTCATTTATCATTTTTGCAGAACTGGCTAGGGTACGAGATATTTATATGGTCACAAGTGTAAAAGAAGTAGATCGCTTGGAGTTAACTGGCACAATTGGACCAAGGGCCAGGATATTCCATGTATTAAAGAGATATCCACTGTACTTCTCCTTTCAAAAATTCAAGCTAAATGAGGATGGCAAGATAATATCTAAGGTAGGAAAATACTTAATAAGCATTATTTTGAACAGTACAACAACAAAAATGCGATGACCTGTCACTTTGCATGTTTGAACATCAGTAATGTGTGTTTGTATCTATATAAATATTATAAGTATATATGTATAAGTGTGTAATTATTTTATCGGTATTGTATGCAATCAAGCTCTAACCAATACAAAAAAATATTTATTCTTTTCCTAAAATTTTTTAAGTTTTGCCTCTAAGGGCCTCAAGGCACTGCCTCAGTTGCCCCACAGTAGTTACATCACTGTGATTGGGGAGATTACCCTGAGAAACATTTTCAGTTGCAGAACCTATGAATTTTTTTGGTGATGTAATGCTTCCTAGTAATTGTTCTTTCATGATTTTAGAACCCTAATGATGAAGAAACATTTTTTATTTTCAATAATTTGTTCTGAGAAAATTCCTTCTTTACACAAGTATCAAAGCAGTTTTGTAAGTAAATCCATTGAAATACAGTGAAACCCGTTTAAAGCATGGCCTGGATACAGCGTTCTCCCATTTATAACAATTTATGAATTGAAGTTCCCTTAACACAGAGCAAAAGTATGTGCATAGTCCCACATTTAGTGTGTCTCATTTGTAACGTATTCCCACTTGTAATGTGTGGATTGGTTGTATATACCCATGGTCTTCCTGCTTATAACATTTTAAAATTAGAATTTCCATTGAAAATGATATACAATTTATACAACTACAAGAAAAGAGCCCTCGAACATATCGAATTATCACAGACCATCACCGTAAAATGTCAACACTGCGCCACCGCTTCATGGTGCCAGTCACCTCCCATCTTTCCACCTGCTTTAGCCTTTCGTGATGAGTCCTGTCGAAGGCTTCCTTGATATTTTGATGTCTGCTTGTATCATAGCTACTACAAATGTAGTCACTGCCTCCGCCGACTAGCCTGCAAGTGCCAGAACCAACGAAAGGCTCACACTTTGCACACCGACCTTGAGCCTCCCGGGTCAGTCAGTCACATTAGCGAGTCACATTGAGCAATTACTCTGTGAAAGTGGAGTGGGTTGCTATGCCCCAGAAAAAGCATGTGTGTGCAATCAAGGGGGTGCCTCCCCAAAGAAGCAGGATCTCATTAACTTTGCAAGCAAAGTTGACTATTCTGCAGAAAGTCCAGGAAAAAGCCCTTGTTCACTGGATAGCACAAGCACAATCTATGCAAGTCAAGGCTCCATTAGGTGGTGAGACTCTTAAGGAAAAAGCCAAAGACTTTGTAGAGGAGCTGGGTGTCATTGGATATACTGCATCAAACAAGTGGCTAGAGAGAGGAAGAGACACAAAATACTCTTTCGCAAGATGGCAGGGTAGAGTGCTGATATCCCAGAAGAAAGTGAATAACTGGAAAAATAATATTTTGCTTGGTTTAATTAAAAGCTATCGCATGCAAGACGGGTACAATGCTGATGAGTTGGCATGCTTTTTTAACCTTCTTCCAGACAAGAGCATGGTTTTGGCTGGAGAGAATCCACGTAGAAACAAGCTAAGTAAGGCAAGAATCACAGTCCTTCTCGGCAGCAATGTGGATGAGTCTGATAAACTTCCACCACTAGTGATAGGAAAATCGAAGAAACCGAGGTGTTTCGCCAATGTTCAGACTCTTCCCTGCCCCTATTCAAGTCAAAAGAATGCATAGATGACCGGAGAGGAGTTCAACTCATGGCTACAGAAGTTCAACGCTCACATGAGGGCTGAAAAACACAATGTGATTCTCTTCATTGATAATTGCCCTGCACACCCGCCTGTCATGGAGTATCTGTCAAATGTTAGAGTAGAGTTTCTGCCCAAGAACTGCACCTCACGCCTTTAACCCATGGACCAAGGCATTATTAAGAATGAGAAGCATTGTCACCGAACAAGACTGGTGCAGCGTCTAATTGGCTTCTCAGCGAAAGAAAATGTGACCAGGAAAGACTTTCCCATCAACCTTTACCAGGCTCTAGCCTTTTGGCTGGTATGTTTCCCTTCAAATCATCACAGAGCACACTTAACTGCGCCTGCAATTTCACCTGCAGCATTGTAACATTCACATTTTATTTGCTTTGGTAATTGGCGTGGCAGCAAGTCACCCCGGATACCATTGGGAACTGTTTTAGGCGGGCCGGGTTCTGCTCTGAAGGGAGCCAAATTAAGGCTCAAATGGAGGATATAGTAGGATCAGACGAGGCAAGTAATGAAGGAAAATTGGTCTTATTTGAAGTTGTTGAGCATCTTGAGGCCCTAGTTAAAGTGCTCTACAAATCTATCTTAGGAGGTTCCAACAAAAGCTCAGGGACAACATTGCCACGGTGTTAGCGCTATTGTTTCTTCGGACTCGTTAGATGATGTCGATGACGATTTGGTTCAGGGAAAAAATTTGATTGGAGAAGGGGATGAGGAAGAGAATGCACCAGTGGGTAACAGCGGTGAGCAGGATGCCGGCAGGGAGATGGAGATCGCCGGCATCCTGGACCTCCCTGTCCATGACACTGGCAGATAGGTAAAGTTTACAATGCAATCCGTTTTGTTTTGCTGCTTTCAATTTAAAATTTTCCAGCCGATCGCCCATCTCTCCTTTCAGATGGGACGATGTGTGCCGAATATTGGACATACAGAGCGCTATCCCCTTCAACACCTTTGTTGCTGCCGATGACCACCTGCCTGTGAATGAGGAGCTTTTGACCGCAGGCATCGCGAAGAAGTACCACACATTTATGGGGCCTGAGCAGGAATAAGAAGCTGAGGACAGGGATAGTGACACCCCAGCACCATCTGAAGTTACCTTGGAGGAAGGCCTCGAGAGTCTTGATGTCGTCCATTGCTTCTGTGGCCAACAGAGTGAGCCACCCGAAGATATAATGGGGATCTTATCACGCGTCGAGACTTTTTTTCTCACTTCCAGAAAAAAGAGACAGTCAAGAGAAGTCATCAATAAGAGACTCTTTTGAAACTATAAATTTTTAATAAAAACCCGTCAGATCTCAACAAATCGCAGTACACTCATATCAAATGCCAAAGACCTATAAAAATCCTTGAACCACTCCTAATCCTGCATTTAACGAATCTTGCTTGTAACGAAAACTCATTCCCAGACCCTAACACTTTAAACGGGTTTTACTGTAGTGTCATAATAGTCATAATATGCATTCAGTACAATTAATATTATTTTGTAACATTCACTGATTCCAGGAAGAGGGTTAATTACTTTTAGAATATATTTGAGTGATTGTTATGGTATTTCTGTGGGTTATTGTGCTGATTTTTTATAATGGAATGTACATTGTTTTTATATACAATTACAAATACAAATTATAAATATTGCCTCAATCTGTTCATAAGAACTAAAGTATCACCCGTTAAGCAGCCCAGAAATTGACTGAATAATGACTGATTAGGTAGAGCATAATGGTACTCATGGTTTGACATGATAAAAAGGGGAGGGGGAGTATCCCAAGCAGCATCATATGTCAGTTTTATGTCGTCCCAATGTCATTTTGATGTCACTAACGTCGATTTAACATCGGGTGATATGGACGGTATAAAACTGACATATATTTGATATCTTTCCCAGATGTAAAATTGATATCGTCGAACGCATCTTAATGTGACACTTAATAGATATCGTTCTCCGATGCAAAAATGATGTCAGTGGAGCTGACAACTACAAAATATAATAATGATTATATTTTAAGTTCAGTCGTGTCCTCTGAAAGCGGCCGAAGATCCGCCCGCAATCCATAAGGCCTCGTTCACACGATAAGACTTTTCGCCGTGCGTCGTGGACGGCACGGCGCCGTGCATTGCTGAACCCCGCCGATACATGTGAACGGATACATTAACGCTAATGCAATTAAGTACACACGACGCACGGCTCCGTGCATTGTTGAACCACGCCGAGACGTGTGAACGGATACATTTAACATTTACACTAATGCAATTGAATGGACACCATCAGGTCGTGTCGTACACGACGCACGGCGAAAAGTCGTAACGTGTGAACGAGGCCTAATTGTCGTCGCCAGCCGTCGCTAGGTTATGTAGTCAATGAACGAAGCTGATTTTAAAAACAATTCTTGCATACATGGTGACATAATAAATTATCCACTGATTTTCTTTTCACATTCTGCTTGCATTAAGTGAAAATTATTTAGCCCCTCGCTAGTTCGTTATCCCTAGCAATGCGAACCGAAATAATTGCGCGTGGTGTGGATTCAAAAGAAAACTTAGTAATTTATTGCTGACTCCATAGTGTTGAACGGAATGTTATGCCCGTTCAATCGTTTGAGTCTTCCAAGAGCTAGAATTGAAGAGCCTTTTGGGAGCAGCTGAATATCCCCATGGACTACAAGATCCTGTAAACTACTATCGGGTAAGTAACTACTCAACTTAATGATTTTAAGTATTACTCTTCATAATTATTATTGTTTTTGATTTTCTAATATGTCTCATATTGATATGTCTTTCTTAAGAATTATACACGCGATAGTAGTTACTTCATTGAATTAAGCGCGGAATTTTATAAGAGCCCTAGGCTCATAAGTGCTTACTGTTCATAATATCCGCGTACGCGGTGTAAGTAAGTCATACGTCGGCTGGGCAATTCTGCGTGAAATCATTCTTCCGCAATAGATACTCATTCGAATTTGTGCTAGAGTCTTTTAAAATGAATATCAGTATGATGTTTTTTTCATTTTGTCCCTCAGAATGGCAATAAAATAATTAGTAATTAGGATAAGAAGCTCCGAGCAGTGTTCTCGTCAAGTCTACTGACAGGGCAGTTTTTTTCACATGGCGAGCACGAAGGCCGGGGGCTTCGTGAGTGCTATCAAGTAGAGGGGGAGGATTGTTGCCATGTCGGAAAAATATAGCAATGGACCTCATTCTAGATTCCGACGGGGGCGTTATAGCATGGGATATAATAATTATCATCTTTGGTCATTTATCATAAAAACGTCTCTGACTATTGAAGTTGTATTATTACTTTGGGTAAACTGGGGACGGCGACCGACAGGACATTGAATACTGATAGATTATTAACCTCAATGCGGTGTGAAATACCACAGAGGAAGCATCGTAATGACCGTGATTAGAACACAGATCCCTCGATATCTCGCTCAGTATCGAGCGAGATATCGGGGGATCTGTGTCCTTAAATCATCCATCCATCCATCAATATGGGTTTTTAAGGATATAAAAGATCAAAATATGAAATACTGCTGGATACATAATTTCAGAGAGGCATTCCAAATCATGCGCTAAGCTACAGAGTCCGCAAGGATTTTACCAATCACCTTTGAACTCTTAGAAATGAGCGCTCTTTGACAAAATTTTAGTTTACCGGGACAGGGCACGGCATTACGTTCGCAGGGCCTGTGCGAAAATTCCACTGAGGAAAACCAGTCACCTTAACCAGGATTCTAACATGGATCTCTCGTTACAGTGCCGAGTACTTAAATAACGTAAAAATCCTATGCTTCCTCCGAAGCACGTATTTTTCTGTAGCCACCGCACCCTAATGTCCCTCGGCCACTTGCATTCCTTTACTGCCCCGTTGCCGTGGCACACGCAACCGCAAGAAGAAAAGGGCTCCAGTCAATCGTTTCCAGATGTTGAGAACAAAGAGGGAAGGAGAGAGAGGCAACTCGGGATGGAGGACTTGAGCTTTTCCGAGAAATATTCGAACCTAAGCTAGCCAGAGGAGTGCATTAGCGTGGTTGTTAAGTCGTGTTTGCGGAGCGTGCGTGAACGCAATTGCTGCGGAGGACCTAAGGAGTTGCCTTCGCCTTTAATCATCTTCTTCGGCTTTAATACAACGAGAATTCCCTTCAAGTTTCACCGTTTTTAGGGGGTAAGTTAATTCCACCGTTTCCATTTTCTGAATTTTCATCGTTTCCTATATTTAAGGACTGCTTTCTGAATTCCGATTTCATATCCGAGTATGCTCGTGGAGTCGCCCACATATATACTGCGGCAAAATTATGGGAAACTGATAAAAATATTTGAACTCTCCACGTTAAATAAAACGCCTTGTCATGGAATAACATTCGTTTGCAATCTTTTTGCGCATCCTCCAAATCAAATCAGGGAGTACAATGAAATGTCTGTCGTATTCTTTCTTTTCATCATTGTTTCTAATCTTCAAGTTAGTAATCGATATCTTCAAAAACTTTCTTCTTTGTGTTGAGCGTAACCTCCAATATGTAGCGGCAATAATTACGCATAACTTCTCCACATCCAATATTCAATTTTTCTTCGAATAGCGCGAATAATGCGGTAGTGGTGTCGATCTTACGACGGAGTTTTAAAACATGCAAAATATTCGTATTCATTTATTTAAAGATATTCTACTTCAGTGAGTTTATCATTCTACTTACGTATGAGTAACTCCGACGGGAAAGGACATTTTACAGCAGCTGAATTCCCTGTATTTCTCGAAGTCAAAACTAACTTGGTGAATAAATTCCAGTTGTATATTCTTAGCATACTTGCATGAATTTTCACGAATTAGTGGCTAAATCTGCCACTAATCTCTAAAGTTACTCAGCTAAATTAAGTAATTATTAGATCTTCAGGATAAAATAATGAATTAGACAAGACAGAAACTATCGATAGAAAGGGAGCAGAAGACAACTCCGTTAGTATTCGAGGTAGAAATTCGCTTGAAATTTGCCAACACTCGGAAAAATATGGTGTGCTTTGGATATTTATTGTGTGAAAAAAATGGTGGCTTTTGTTCATATCATTTAGTACTGATTTTGGGTTCTTGACTTTGAATTGAGAGTAATAAAGCTCTTAATGATTGTTGTACTAAATTATGTCAGTTATGTATCTACGTATTGATTTTCTTTTCTATATGTGATGTGACACCAATTTACAAGTAGCTACTGGCTAACTTGTAAATGTGATGTGTTAATAAATATTATTATTATTGGGTAAATGCTCTTTCTTTGCAGGTAAACATACTAGCTGTTGTTGGCGGCGATGGCTTGGCTAAGTGTGTGGGCAATGTCATGCGAAAATTGATGACTAATGACCTATCAAAAGCATAGTGTTTGTGGGAAGAAGGGAAAGAAAAGTCTTGCAGTGCTCCCGATTTATAAAGCTATTGAAAGTAAGCATACTATGAATAATCTCATTTCTGACCTCTTTTGTATCCAATTCTCCTATTTTTTTAAGAACACAAGATTTTCTTTTTTCATTAATAGCATCACTAAATATTCAGAATTGTTGAGACTGTTCTCTTTTTGTGGAACAATAATTAATTTCAAAAGTGATTTAAAGTTTGTAATTTTGCATGTGTTGCTGAAATATTACATGCTAGTGAAAATTAGGATATGTACAGATTATCAAAAATCCTCCTCTAAGACTTATAGGAATGAGCAACAGTTCCCTCTTTCCTCACCGTTACCACTTTCCCTTTTATCCAACGGTAACTTTCACCAACATCTGTAGCCCTGGTTCATTCTTCCATTCACCCTGAGATCATCCTTCTATCCCTTGACCATTTCCCTTCCAGACCTCATCAGGGTTTCTCCTTCGGAGTCCCCTCTTCTCACAACTCTGAACCCTCCTTCAAGCTGATGCTCATAATAGATCTGTGAAGAAGCACCAAATTCAATTTTTTTAATGAATATAATTCTTTCCCATTTAGTCAAATCTTAAAGAATCAAACCCTGTATTCTTTACAGAAAGTTAGGAAGAATGTGCCTGGAGCCACGGATAGTGACATTAGGGCCAAAGTCAGTTGGTACCTTGCCTGTGCAAATGATCAAGGAGGGAGGAAGGAGTGGATATCAAGCAAGAACACATAGTAACATGGAAATCACTTTGCTATGTCATTTTATGTAATATGTCATTGTGAAATAAAGCCTTTTCATTATGCATACCACAGCTTTTCAATCAATTTTTGAGTTGTCATTAGATTCACCCTTACAGTTACTAATCACATCCACTCCTATCTGATGGTATCAAAGCTTAGTTTGTGAATTCTTGACTGGAATCTATTTATGGCTATTTAAAGGCACATGGTTTTCCTTTTCATAAAATACTTAGCATTTGAAGTCTATATTTGTCCAACAGAAATAGCATTCGGTTGGCATTTCATTAAATTTAGGTTGAAAATTATTTTTACAAGCATTTTGATCACTTAAAGGTTTTGCTATCCTTTTGTTTTGTTTGTGCACCAACCCATGTTTTGATCTAATACATACAGTATTAAGGGGGTGGGGATGCATATATCAGACTTCACTTTGATCCTAGGATATTGTTTAAAGGCCACCATTAGTCTGTACATTAGTTATTGAAATGTCCATTCCCAAGGTGCACTAACTAATCAAACTACATATAAGGCCAATGGTATCAGATTTGTACAATGGTAATGTCAAATATATGTCATGCCAATATCATTTTTACATCAAAATTGTGTTATCAAATATGTGTCATCCCAATATAATTTTTGTCATTGTATAGTCGGAAAGGATATCTTTTCAAAGTCAAATTTATATGGGTCTGCCATCATCAGAAAATGTCAATTTCATATCATAGTATAGTCTGAAAAGATATCTTTTCAATGTCAAATTAATATCGGTCCAACATCATCAGCAAGTCATTTTTATATCATTGTATAGTCTTGAAAGATATCTTTTTAACGTCAAATTTATATATCCGTCCAATAACATAGCAAATGTCATTTTTATGCTGGCATATGTTATCAATTTTGACCATCTGCCCATATCGGATTGACTAATAAATGATATGTGAGGGTGTAAAAATGATATTGGGCCGATATCAGGATGCTGCTTGGGATGTCAGCAGCTGGTACATACATTCCACCTTTCTCTACATGATAACTATCCTCCGGGGCAGATTCTTCCCATAGTTAAGGGGGCAAGGGGCTATGAGATATAAAACACTTTTCAAGCTTAAAGAGGTATAAAGTACCCCTGTACGTCGTCTGACTCGGCTGTAATTGGAAGTCGAAAGTGGGACCCCTCAGCGGAATATCAACCATTTATGGTGAACAACATGAGAAAATATAATAATTTGGACAAACAACATTTGTTTTGTCCATAATTATTACTACATTCTCACGAAGTCAACATATAACAGATAGTAATGGAAGAAAAAACAAATTTGAGATGTACAAATAATATCACCTGGAACGCTCCGATTTTAAGGGAGAGGCATTTCAACACATATAATGTTACATTATGGGAGAACGAACGATTATACGCATCTTCTGTAATAATTAATGGTGAACGATAAAATCCAGAGCAGCCTTCAGCAATTCAGTTGCAATCACTCTCAATGAGTGTAGATTTTGAAATTACTACACAAAGCATTTTAAAAATATCATTGCAGTCTAAATGTAATCCTCCAGATAAGAGAACTAAGTGGATTAGACGGAACAACACTGATAGGCTAGATGATACCTCGTAACCGGCCTTGGAGAGCTCAAATGAAGCACCTGAAAATATGCAGACGGAATTGCGTAAGTTGATTTCCTTTTGACTGAATAGTACAACAAAAATAAATTGTACTTAACAGCTTTTGTTTGTTTGTTTCAGCAAAATAGCATCATACACAAGGAAAGAAAGAAATGAAATTAATTTTCATGTCTCAAGCCCAAAATAGGAATTTTTCAATGAAGAATATAGAAATATGGCAAAACTCACGTGCTCAAATGCCGATATAATAATTAACATTACTTTTTTACTCAAAAAGCAAAAGGAGGCAATATTTTGGCTTTATTAAAGTGGAAATACGATTTTGAAATTTGAAAATGTACCTGTCTGATTCTATTGGTTCGATCTGATGACGTCACATAAACATATATTGCGCATGTCTTGCATGGTATGATGGGTCTAGACCAGTCTAGACAAATGAACGTAGGTATTGTAGCAGAAGTTGCTCACTTCAGTTAATATAGCATATATTGGTGTAATTTATTACACGATTTAAGTTACCCATCCGTTTTTACGTAAAGGCTTATTTATTTGATTTGCTCAATACACTGAATTATATCTACCAGAATCCGTGGTAACATAACATAAGTTTCGGTAACGGGAAGGATCAATATCGAAACAAAATGTCTGTTGCTAAAATTCAAGAAGAAATAAATAATATACCCTTGGCGGATGATGACCCTCAAGGTATGCTGTGTTTTTCTTTTTAGCAACATTTTTTTCTTTTTTTGCACTTGAGAATGAGTACTATGTATTATAAATACTTTCGTCTAAAGTGAGTGATTATTCGGTCTTCATCTCTCTTAAAGAACTTTCAGTTATACATTTTATTGAACTTCGATGTCATTATTGGGTTAATTGTGCCAGAACTGGATGCATAACTTCTGAGCTGTGGGGAATAGGTTTTCGAATTGCCTGTAGAATCGTGCGCTAACGATATTACCAAATACCTTATATTCATTGTTTGATAATTATTGCTTTTCCTAAGGTGTCGTCGAGCAGAAACTGTTTATCGTCTTAAGGTCTGGTTGCACCATACATTAACCCGTACGAGTTAATGTGCGATGCATGAACGTGAAAATTCACTGTGTGACCACAATAAATTGTACGAATGCGTGAACAGGAAAATAGAACCTGCTGTATTTAGTTCATGCATTCGTACATGAAAACGTACGGGTGAATGAGTCGTGTGACCAGGCCTTAAGAAGTCGATGAATTTTTTTGTCGGATTTCATACTATTCTTCAGGAATTTTTAGGTTTTACCTTCAAATCTGGATATTTAATGACTCACAGACGCCTATATCGAACATTTGATTCCAGAGTGTAAATGGATGTTTTAGATTGAGTAATGTAATTATTTTGACAGGCTCTTTAATGCATTTCTCGTCTTGAACCAATGCCTAATCAGGAATCTAAAATACTGAAGGAAGCTCCTGGACTAGTGCTAGCGGTCCATCGAAAATATAGTAATGTAACCCCAAAATGAATGATTGATGGAAGTGGCGTTGATTCGACAAGAGGGTGTATCCAGTTTTCTATGCGACTTGAAATCAAGTTAGCCATGAGTTTCACCCGTAGAATTATTGTTGTGACCCGGATATTGATGGTAAAGTGTCCCTCTCTTCAAGATGGGAACAGTTGGATTTCCTCTATTCTTAAGCATGCATTCACGAGATTTCTCTTTTGTGTGTTATTTGGTAGATCTCAGAATAGCCAAAGGGAAACGGTCTCGGAAGTATAACCTTTCACTTTCCTTAACGTCAGTCGTCACCCAGCCGAAAACATCCGTCTTCGGTTTTCCTACATAAACGCATGGAGAGATGGTCAGTGGAACACAGAGACCAATCTGGTTGAAGAAGGCCCAGTCGGTCAGTAAGGCCCAAGCGGGGCAGTTGGGCCATTTCAGTCATTATACAGCTAAGCCATGTAGCCGGTAGGAGTCGTCGAGGCACGGGCCATCTGGCCCATGCACCAGTTGCCATAGCGCCATCCATCCGTGCTTCTACCCTCAACTTCTCTCCTTCCCGAGACGTGGTAATGTTCTTGTTTGGCTATTCGAGATGCACATTTTAGTTTCTTTCATTTAATAATCAAAGGCTTGATTTAAATAAACTTTCATTTTCCTTTCAAAACCTCTCTGTGATTAGTTTATCCTCGACCCCAAGGGCAAGAATCCACGATATAATTAAAACTGTGTTCGAGCCCCGTCTCGCAGATGGGGCCCGTTCACAACATTATTGTATTGGTGTCTGACAGCTTATGAACCTGAGTATGACCTGCATTCCTGTTAAATCTCACCTGTGTTTGAAAATGTATGAGCTCAGTCAAAAAACTCAGTTGTGGCAGGGTTTGTCCAAAGATCATTAGGGTATTTCTGAAATTAAATCACCGAACCAATTTAGTAGCCTCCAAGGATTAAATTTCTCGTGTTTCTCCCAAGTGCTCTTCCCCTGGATTGACATTTTTTCTTGGATCTATTAATTCAAATTTGAACTCAGCTCTTATCCTTCCCATGGTCAGTATGAACACCCTCCCAGGAACAATGGTCAATGTGAGGCAATCATTTAGTCTCAGCATACCATTCTCTTTCCAAGTAGTGTGAGCGCTGTATCCTCTAATATGATTCAGGGAAGCAAATACTGAGACATTTGAGTTTTTTCACCACTCCTTCGCCTCCTGGCCCTTTCATGGTCTAGAGGCCGAGTAAAACTCCCCTTCATTTCCCCCCTCCTTTTTTCTATCTCTTTTTCCTCTAATTTTTCCAGTCATTAGCTACAGCTTCTTACCAGGAGAGGAGGAGGTTTCCTCTGAATCATGTGTTAGGCAATCATGCTTATGGGGGTGTAAATAAGGAAGCCAAGTAAGACAATTGTGAGATCAAGTTACAAGAAAACTGTTGAGAATACATTAAGCCTATTACAGATCCCAATTTAGCATAAGATCAGTAACCCCATCTCATTCAGTGAAAGATTATACATACAATCTTCCCTGTAGCTTTACTTGACAGTTGCATTGTATTGCCTGCTAGTTCATGGCTCTACTTAATAAGCCCTTAGCATCAAGTCTGATGAGGTCCTATGTTGGGCATTCTGGTTTCTTTGATAAATATAGGTTCAGAGAGGGTTTTTATGTCAAAACTATCATCCGAATTAAGGAACCAGTTAGTCTAAGAAAAGGGACCCTATAAAACTTATGACTGCAGAATTTTGCTTCTTACCTTGGCAGTTTGGCAATTGGGGAGTTAGGCCCAATAATTGAAGCAAGCATCAAAGATCATTAGAGACCTAACTACTGCATGAACATGACGAATAGGCAGTAGCTAGGCATACCATCAGTGAATACCATCCTATCTATTGGAGATGGATTGAATTAGCACCTCTGTCTCTATTTAAACCTGGTAGCACAATACATTAACCCATATTAGTTAATTCGTAATTGCATTAATGGGTGAATTAATGTAAAAATTTACCATGTTACCATTCCAACTAGTGCAAAAACATGAATAGGCAAATAGAACTTGCTGTATTAGGTTCTTGCATGTGTACATGAATACATACAGGTTAATGTATCATGTAACCAGGGCTCTAGAGGTAATAGGATTGAGCTATCAAGAAAGCCATTGAGATACTACTTACAATTTATTTCTATGGAGAAACTTGATTATTTCTTAATGCTGAATATGAAAAAAAATACCTACAACCTATACATAAACCAAACTTTTAATAGATTATGTTGAGAAGGAAGATGGATGGTTGATCAATCACGAGTGGCCTTGATGTGACAAGAGGTGGACAAGTCAGGTGATTTTAGATTTAGGGATCCTAGATGGTGGTGAGTGAAGTCGTCAAAATATCAGAGAAAATGTACAGCCTGACCTTATGGAAGAACCAAGGAATATTGTGCATTGTTTCGCTCATAATATTGATAGCTAACTATCCATTGTTGACTTATAGAAGTATGACAATTTTTTGAATTAAGTATGTATGATTATTTGTATACAATTAGATTTAAATGATCCCTTAATAGTGAGCTGAATCTCTTTCACATGGAATGTATAATTTCATTTCTTTGTGTACTGCTTTGTTCTTCAGTGTATTACTGTCTTTCTTTGATGCACAAATCTAATTCTAAGTAAAGCCTTGTATAGAACCTTGTGGAGCTATAAGTGATAATTACATTGAGTGGAGGGGAGGATGACCTGCATTGGCTTAGGCATGAGGCATAACGATCCTCACGTGAATAACGTGGCTGTTAGGTTACTCTTAAAAAACAACGAATAAGATCCTAATAATAGAGTAATGAAAAGAAAGTGCACATCAGGCCAGGTATTTGGTTGAAGAATAATCACTCCCCATGCCCTGAGGTGGTTATTACGGATTTCTCTTTGAGCTCCTTAAAAACAGGATTTAGTATCCTTTTTTTGCTGGACGAGTAAAAGAATATTGTATTGGATTAATAATTAATTCTCCATCACTGTGTAAGTGGTGCTCACTAACCTCACTTTTCTCCTCAAAGTTATATCTGCCTAAGTCAAATAGTGGGGAGTGAACCATTGGGAGTAATCATTCACACTAGTGGTGTAATAAAATTGCAAATTGGGGTAGGGAGCAAGCATTTTGGTGCTCCTCTTTCCAACAAATGCTTTGAACTTCAAATCAATCCTTCTATTTGAGCTCCTATCATTGTGGTGTATCATATTAAATGCAGATGCCTAATGCAGCATTCACTAAGATATTAGGATGGTTTATGCACCCTTGCCTCCCTTTCATTTCCCAAATGTTGCACCAATGATGCAAACAATGCTAAGAAATGCCATATTGAATTAGAGGTTTGTGATGGTGTCAACACTTATGTTACTCCATTTATTATTTTGATCACTGTCCTAGTTGCTCCTGCTGGATTTTGTTTCAACAATTTTGAATGTGTACCTTGTGTATTTTAGTTGTTATATCTGAAGGAGAAGGAGATGGTTGTGAAGAAAGTATTTCATCTCAACAAGTGGGAGTTGGTGGTGGAGGTTCAATGATTGGCCATGGGAGAAGCATGGATTCCATACCATCAACATTTACCAATGGAAGCAGCAGTCCTGGACCCCACAGTAAGATGATTTCTCTAGGTTCAGTAGTTCATTGATATCAGTGAAAAGTTATCATTTTGTGTTTCTTTGCTATATATCAGCTCTGGAAGAATTTCATGGCAATGGAAAGAATTTTTGTGTTAAAACACGCTCAGTACTATGGAGGGAAAAGTATGAAATTTTATTTGAAAAGTTTTATGATTTAAGGAGGTTCTACCTCTACTGTGAGTTAGAACAGATCCTATATTCCAATTTTTGTTTAATTGGTTTAAAAAAAATCCTTTTGCTGGTGATATGCACTATCTACTGACAACAGAAATAAGATACAAAATATGCCATGGATATATTTTCAATGATCACCTTATTTAAGCTAAGGAAACTAACTGGTGCACCACATCTATGGAATTGCCATGTTTTGACTTGGCTATTACACTAATTAGTTTGTAACTCAAAAAATAAGGTGATGAGATGCATGTACAGACTGACCTTTTGACCGTGTGCCAATTTTTGCCTCTAATTGTGGTCATTTGATGTTGATGAAATTTGTCATTGGGCTAGAAAAAGGTCACTTTTTGTTGTCTGTGAGTAAAATTTTGTAAATTTGGCCTTGTGATCCCAGAATGGGGGTCCTAATCCAAATTTTGGCTGAGAGGGTTCAAGGTGAAAATATTCAAGGTACAAAAAAGTCCGAATTTTCTCGCAAAAATTTTTAATGTCAGGGTTTTGGGCACGATGAACTCAATAAAACCACTTTTGTTTTCAAAATTCCAACTGTGACCTCAGAAAGGTCAAGTCCTCAAGACCTCAGAGTCAAGGCCATAGGGGTGGCATATAGGTAATCTCTCCAGATCTCTCCTGGCATTCCGTGTCCTCCAATGGATAGGCAGAGCTCATGGGGAGTGGGCAGGCAAATCAGGGCAAATTGAGCGTGTCAAATCATAGTTTTAGAAGAGTGCTCGAGTGGATGGTAAGGTATACAGATCACTCCTAGCATGCCTTGACCTCCACAGGTTACACGGGGGTGTAAGATCACTGTGTGTAGGTAATCAAATGGAGGGAAGAAACATGTTGAATCATAGGTTTATTGAGCATCAAAGTTGTTGATGAGGTCCTTAGTTCTCTCCTGGCATTCCTTGACATCTAAGGGATATATTCTGGTCAAAAGTCATGGGGAATAGGCATTCAAATTGATGCCACAAACATGTTGGCCCCTAGGGTTTAAAAGGGTGCTTGAGTTGTTGGTTATCTCTGGCATTCTCTGACCTCCAAGCTCATGTGTGATCGATCAGCAGTGCATCGTCTCCCAACATTGTGTGATGGTGAACTGTGACATCTTCTACATCACTTCAAGCCACTCCCAAATTATGTTGTTGATGAGGAATGGAGTTTGTTATTTTCAGCCTTTTCAATCTCACCTCTGCAACGAAGTTCATGAAGAATTTTCATCTTGAACAGAAAGTCAGTCTCTGTGGCAATTTTAAAATTGTGCAATACAGTGTTCACTTTCACAGAATGCAAGTTCAGAACTTGTACAAGGACTTAAGGGAGAAAAATGATTCCATTGTAGAACCCCTCATAAAGAGGGGCCTAAACAGTTGCCCCTTGATGTGTCAACCACACTGGGGTAGAGGTACTCAGTCGTATTCTCAGTCTTTGCATCTCCAGTGCATTCTGTCCCTCATCATGAACTGTCACTGGACATTCACTGGTTGACAATGCAATGGATTTTGAAGATGTTGAAATTGAAGCCTGATGAATCCTGGAGGGTGGAGGAGCTTTGTGAGGGTAACAATGGGCAATGCATCCACTTCTGCAACTGTGTGGTTGAAGGTGGGCTATGGACTCGCTCTCCATATTGGGATGCTAGCACCCAAGACATATGGCATGAGTGGTCCTTAGTTAAGCCGTTGTGGTCTTCATAGTGATAATAGCATATCACATTTTTAGGCCAGACATTTTTGAAGAGGACGCAAGAAAAGAAAACTACCAAGCCATGCTGGAGAAAAACCTTTTCAGGGGTATGGAGAGGGAGAACTTAGGCACTACTGTGGAGGTTTGATTCCAACTGGATGGAGCACCTGCCCACAGGTCCGGATCACTCATCCATGAGTTTTAAAAGAAGCCAGGGGATAGGCTGATATCAGTGGGGATGAGAGTCACACTAGTGCCATGATACGCCAGCCTCACACCCTCTTTCTTGCTTTGAGTATTCTTTAATGAGTCAGTTCACAAGGAAGCTATTTTGAACATCCAAGATCTGAAGAGAGAAATTACAAGGTGTGCCGGGTTGATCTCCCTGACTGTGCTTAAAGACATGTTCCCCTAAGTTTTTGTCAAATATTCAGATTCTATTGTGCCTGGCTGGGTTGGAAGGTACTTTAAGTGAAGACCTTGTTATTTTTTATTTACTTTTTCATGGTAACTAACATTCAATTTTTAATATGGATGTTAATTACTTGTGGTATTTAATATAATTTGCTTGAACACAACTATGACTGATAATGTATTTTTTTAATTAAAGAAAGTAACTGAAAATCAAAATTAAGTTAAAAATTAAGTCTTTTTTGTGATTAGCAAACTTGAGGTCATTGACACTCATATGTCCCTTAGAGGTCAAGGAAAAACTATGGGGATCTAAGGATCTCTTCATCAACTTGGGCAGCATCTAAATATATGATTTGACGCATTTGTTGCCTCAATTTGACTGCCTACACTGTGACCTTTCGCACACATGTAATCCTTGCAGGTCAATGAATACTAGAAGGGATCTGTAGACCTAGCCATCAACTTGGGCTCCATTCTAAACTAACATTTGACACGTTTGATGCCCATGTAACCGTTCGAGTCATGAAATGCGTGGAGAGATTTTAAGACATCACCTTCAACTTGGGTGCCCTTTTAACCCTTTGAGTGCAATGCAATTATATATCGTTGTTTTAAGTATGTGCTTGAAGTGCCATCAGCCATATATCATCATCTAGTGAACTATAGTTATAGCAAAAACGATTGTGTTGCATTAGAAATAGCAACAAATTTTTAATCATACACATTTAGAAAGGAATATCCACTTTCAAAAACAGAAGATATAATGAAAATATAGTTATGAATACAAAAATAGAGATTTTTAAAAATGAAGTCTCAAAGTTCCCAAAATATGTTTGGCTTTTCTGAGGATAACCACCAAAACATCAGTGGCACTGAAAGGGTTAAACCTATAATTATACTTGTTTGTTGTTTCTCTGATTCACTTTGCATCACCTTTGTGCCACATCTGTGGCCTTGACTGTGACCTTTCTGAGGCCATGGTTGGATTTTCGAAAATGAAAGTGGTTCCATCTTGTTCTGAGAGCCCAAAAACATGACAATTGGAGTTCTTTCACTTCCTGCAAAGTTTTTCGTGAAAATGAAACACTATCTCTAGTAACTTTGTGGTAATTCATTGCAAAATGGATTTATTGAAACAACTTTTACACTTTTACAAATCACAAAAATTCAAACTCACAAATTCAAAAGTGAGTTTCGTGAAAATGACATTTATATTACTTAGAAAAATACTATGTTACCCAGAGTTGCTTCCATTGATGCATTTAACACTATATAGGTAAAAGTTTAGTTTTCAATAAAAGTAGCATAGAAAAGGTTCAATTTTGTTGTTCATATCAGAAAGAGGACTCATTTTTCTAGTACTTAAAATACCCAGTCATACCCAGAAAGTGAATTAGGTAATATACATTAATGCCTTTTTATGGTGGAACCACCTTGATGATTATATTTGCTTCTTAATCATATCATGAAAATCTTCTGTTTGGTCGACATATTTTTGGATGGTATAGAAGTTGATTGCTAGTCATTTTCATGTCCTTATGTGCTAAATGGAATGATATTATCTGCTTACATCAATTACTGTAGAGATGAAAAAATGTGTTAGTTTTTCATATGTTTAAAGGGCATAACAGTGGGAGTGGAAAGAAATCATAAGCACTTGAACATTGTGTAGCTTATGTCATTTTTTCTCAAGCCGCTAATGGAACTATAGCAACTTTCATCGTTGAAAATGATTGTCAATTGTACTTGTGTGGCGGACAACTGTTCAGGAGAATGTTCATTTGTGATGAAGTCATGAATCCTTAGTAACCATCTTAGCATGAATGACTTAAAGACGTGTTAATTGCAATGTTATGATTTGATCTAGGTTTGGATCCTGACATCAGTCCTGATGAGCAAGAAGAAAAGGCTCGATTGATATCTCAAGTCCTTGAGTTGCAGAATACTCTGGATGGTAAGAAATTACTTTAAAAGTGCCTCTATTAGAATTTCTGATATTTTTAGGGCAGTGGAAATATTCCATGGCTTGCATTCTCATCTACATTAAATTGTACTCAATATAAACAAGTGCTATGTCATATGACTGTGTGGAAAATGACCTGCCAGCATAGTTTATTTATTCATAATGAGTGGAGGGTGGAAAAGGGATATAAAAAATTCTTAGAAATTTAAATCATTGTCTGTAAATGAAAATATGCTGAATGCTTTCAAATGTTAATTTTTATATTTTTTTTCCTTCTGAAGAATGATGTTAATAATTCTTCAATGGTGAAATATGCATCCTTTAGTGATGACACATAATATAGGACTTTTCAAGTCTTACTTTCATCGAGATTTTTTGCATATAAGAGTTGAAAAATGCGTTTAATTTTATTTGGCATTTAATGGAATTTCCTACACTTGAAGGAAGCCCATGAAGATGCCTTTCCTACTGAAGATATATACATATATAATACCAATCACAACGTTCCCTTCTGGGGTAGGCAGATTCACTAAGTTTCACTCATAAATGCATATTTGTGCACCTAACTCTGCTTCAATAATTTCCTCCATACTGACCTATCCTTAAAAACCTCTTTTGACTCATTTACCCCCATACACTGCTTCATACACACTTTCCTGTTTTTAAGACTCCTAATATTCCTCCTCCTAAGAATTTCCTCAACCAAAACTTTCTCAGCCTACCTCTACCTCTTTTTATTTCACTCATACATCTATTTCGTTATTCGAGTCTCATCTATCCTCTCAACATGGCCAAACCAACAAAGCACACTCCTTTCGTATATGTCCATTACTGGAGCATCTAACCCACATTCATTTATTACCCACCCATTCCTAACCCTATCCATCCTACTTTTTCCGCAAACACTCCTCAGATAACTCATACCTACGGCGTTTAGTCTACTCTTATGTTTATCCTAACATACCCATGTTTCATCACCATACAACAAAGTGGGGAGATGTTTACTTTTGTACATGGCAATTTTAGCTTCCTTAGACAGGCACTCATTCCTTGTTATGCTCCACATGCTACCTACCACTTTCCTCCCAGCATTCTCACGTCTTTATCTCCTCATCTATCTGTCCATCTTTCGCAAACATCTTACCTAACTACACAAAATCATCCACTTGCTCAATTACTTCACCACCAACGAAATCAATCATGGTTTTACAATCACCCCTTTACCAAGTATACATGTGTACTGCATGTTGTTTTCGGGTTTTCCAACCGCGTATCTTGACATTGGTCGACAATGATTTCGGTAGCCATCCTGCTACCGTCTTCAGGTCGAAGGTGGTGAGAAGCTGTTTGTGGCCGCCTTATATACCACTAGCCGTCATGGCGACCGACTTCGCTGCACTGCGCTGTGATTGGTCGGCACGGATAACTCTCTTCCATGAGTTGCCTAGTGGATAGCCGGTGTCTCTGTTGAAGTTATCTGGATACTTGCGAATCTCTATTGCTTCTTTGATTAGCCTAGGATAATAACGGCTCTCCTTTGAAAGTAATTTTGTGTCTTCGAATTTAATTGTATGTCCCTTCTCACTCCAGGCATGTTCCGCTACAGCAGACAAGTTAAATTGTTTGTTTTTCGTCGCCCTTGCATGCTCCTTTAGTCTTGTGCCCATGGACCTGCATGTTTCTCCAATGTATGATCTTCCGCATGATCTCCACCAAAGATTGTCAAATCACTCAATACCTCCTCCTCAACTAGTGGAGCATTGCCTACGGGAACTCCTTCTTATTGTGGAATGGAACGCTTTATGAACAGACGGAGGGAGCAGCAATGGGATCACCACTATCACCAGTAGTGGCAAACCTTTACATGGAGAAATTTGAGAGGGAGGCCCTCAACGCCTACGGCAAGAAACCCACCCTGTGGCTAAGATATGTCAATTACACTTTCTTCATCTGGCCGCATGGTGCGGAAGAATTGGAAAAATTCTTCATCCATTTGAATGCACAACACCGGAACATCCGTTTCACCATGGGAAAGGAGAAAGAAGGAAAATTACTTTTTCTGGATGCCATGGAGGGAAGAAAAAGCAACGGAAATCTCAGCCACGCGGTCCATAGGATGGCAACACATTATGGACCTATATCTTAATGCTGCATCACATCATCATCCCTGTCAGAAGGCATCCGTTGTGACCACACTATTCCACCGCTGTGTCACTCACAATGTCACTCTCTCCATCCACTGGTGCATAACACGCCACAATCACAACTCTCCTAATACCTACTTTCATGCGAACCTAGAGCAATCTAGGGGATACTAACTCATACTTCCTCACTAGTAACTTAGTGCTCTCTTTAAGAATGAGTCCTACACCTTGACTGCCGTGTACATTATCTTCAACTCCTGACCACAGTGCCAGACCACCGCCATCTATAGTAACAACATCCCACCCCTTGCGCTTAGTTTCACATACACACGAAACATCCGTCTTGCTTTCATTTCATTCAACAACTCATGCCTCTTTCCTTATACTCCTCTCACATTCTACTGATAGTCCAGTTTGTATTGCTAAGTCTGTATCTTGATGGGCCAATCTGATTCAGCTTCCACCGCCCATCATGGCTTTGACTGTCCGAGGCTACTTCGTGACTCTTAGGAGTAAGTTGTAATAGAGTATGCAAGGTTACCTGCCTTTGCAGTACCCGCACCACGTGCAGCTTTCCCTGCTAATGGTTACGGCGCTCTACCGGTCAGTTTTGGCTCATTTTCGCCAGTATGCCAAAAGAGAAACCAAAGCATAGTAATACCCTAGGCCCTCTTTCACTGTTCTACTCAAGCTAGGGTCCCTTCTGAAAGGACTACCTTGAGAGCCAGCGTACCGCTGCCCACGTCCCACCACTAGGAGGTGTATGCGGTGTACTGACACACTGGGTCACCTGAAGATTTGTTAGCCAAATAAATAATTATTTACTTGTTTCAAAAATAGGTTACAAATGTAAAGTGATAACAAGAACCCAGTCTGTTGGCTTACCTTGTTTAATGTATTTCTTCATTACAGATCTGTCTCAGAGAGTTGACAGTGTTAAAGAAGAAAATTTAAAGCTGCGATCTGAGAATCAAGTTTTGGGTCAATACATAGAAAATCTTATGTCTGCTTCAAGTGTCTTCCAGTCCACTTCCCCAAGGGCATCAAAAAAGAAGTGAGCCATCACCTTTAATTTATTTATTGCCTGGCTTTCACCGCTTAAAATGGTGGAATGTGGAATATTGGGGTCTTTCATCGCTAAAGCAGGTCAGTTAACTGAGAAATTTCTCCAGGTTCTCTCTTCAGCCCAACCTCCTAAGTGTCACATTTTAGTGGCTACAGCTCTACCCCTTGTGTGTTAAGTACATTTTGACTACTAGTATGTGGCAGTAGTGACTTTGAGAGCTTTGGAAGTATCTGGCTATGATATACTTAAACTTTAGGTAGTGTTTCTAGGGACAGTATTTGAAATGTTCCAGAGCTTCTTCTTCCACTGCTACTTTTTTCTATGGCATGGAAGGGTTAAACATACTGGCTGCATGTAGGAAGCTGTCCTCTTCCCTTATTAACATTATTGTAGATTTATAGTTGGTGGTAGACTTCAATATATTTCATTTCCTTAAAGGAGATAATGCATTGGATCCAGTTTGTCTTTGGGCTTGTGTTATACTTTGGAAGTGGAGTAGAGTCATCAAGGACAAAATGGCAAGCCATACTACATTTTCTGTTATGATTGTTGCCCTCACCCTCCATATTCTTTATAAAACCTCCTCCACATGGTTATTTTTCATGTGTATGTGTAGGGACAGCAGCAATGGTAGCTTACACATTCAATGCTGTGCTACAATTGTTCATCATACTTGATGGCTAAAATTTTTTTATAAATGAGATCTTTTTGGCAAATGAATAGATGATGTAAAAAAGTTTTTAATTTTTTTATCATTTAAATAAAAACTATTACACATTGTTAAATGCCACACCATGAATGCAACTGAGCTTATATATTCATGCAATTCATAATAGTTCCTCATTGAATGCAGTTCTCTTAGATTTGTGAAAGAGCACTGCAATGCCTAGTACATATTACTAAAGAATTGAATTTTCTGTAACCTGATTGCATTTGGTGCTCAAATAAGACCGAAAAATAAGTACAAAGTTGAGCTATTCTCATGAAAAGAGTAGACTGAGCCAGCTAAAAAAATTCATGCTAGCACCCATTGGGATCACCTTTCAATCTCTCTGAGGGCTTGGCATTCACTGAGTTAACCCTTTCTGGTCCGGACTTGGACGCAGGAAAGCGACATAATTCCAAATGGAATCACATCGCTTTCCTGTGTAGAGCATCGGTTTTTGCAAATGACTTTCATTGATTTATAAATTTATTTTATCTCACCACACTTTCACCTTACGTAGATTATATCATCTTCTACATGAAATACATAAGAAGAAATCAACGCTCGACGCAGGAAAGCAACGTGATTCCATTTGGAATCACAGGACCGCAAATGGTTAACTATCACTTGAAGCTAAATGAAGCCAGGCCCATTGAAAGTAAGGGAATTGAGAGTGACACAATGTCACAGCCCGCCAGTCAGATTGAATCTGATGTGTGACTCTGTGTCACACTTAGCATTGAATATGTTAAACTCCCATTGGTTGCATTGCAATGCTAATCTTATGGTGCAATGATTGTTGAATTGTCTTTTTTCCTAGTTTGGGTCACAATTCTCAATGAGCTTGAGTTTTCCTAGAGTTGCTTGTATTTACTGTTGTTGCTAGTCATATACTGAATGTATAGATATCCATCTGCATTATCTCTCTTTCCTAAGCCTTGCTAAAACTATTAGCTCTAATTGTAACTCCTATGTTTGTAGTATTTGTGCAACTGTAAAAGAGAAGCTTAACTTACTCTTTTCTAAATTTATGCTTGTAGAAACCAGTCTAGACATACATGTATTCCATTTATTCTGTGTCTACATAGATCTTTTTTTTCCTTTTACATTGGCTGTTTCCTGTGTTAAATTCAAATTTAAAGTGCCTTACATTCTGATAAGCATTTCAGACTTTCGGTAATTTTTATGCCACAGTGAAGCATTTTTTTTATGTTCCTGAAATTTATGTCATCCCTTAATTTATGACATTTTCTGGAGTTCCTCAGAATTCCTATGTTCTTGTAATTCAATCTAATCCTGCTGTTAGTGCTTTCTTATTTTGAAATATCCTGCAATTAACGGCAATTGACAAGGAGCTAGATAGCAGCTGGCGCATTTTACACATACCAGCTGATGACCTTAGGTGGCATAGCAAATTATGTTTGGAAGCCAAATATAATTATAGTGTTTTTGACAGTTTCGGTTTTATAACATTAATTGTAATAGAGCTGTTGTTAAGTTTGCTGAACAGCTTTATTCCCATTCACACGGGTCATGTGGTCGATCATGACAATGTTGCCTTTGTCTTCAGTTCTGTATTATGATCCAAATACTTCTATTAATATTAAGCATACGGAATGGAATATTTTATTGCAATTTTTATTTACATTAAAATCAAGCATTTAGCAAGGATTTTGTTCATGGTTGGCTAAATCCAGTGAGAGTCCATGGTGTACCAATTAGCTGAGTTTTGTGACTAGAAAAGGCACTTAATGCTGCAGCAAAATTAGGTATTTACGACTTCTCAGCATCACATGACTGGATAGACCATTTCAAAGTTCTTTGTATTATTGTCTAAAACAACATCTATAGCAAATCTGCAAGTGTAGGTCCTGAAACAGTTTCTGACTGGAAGTGCCCAACTTTGCATAAATATGATAATGGCCCAAAGACAATTTTTCTGTGGGTGAGACAGGTCTGTTTTGTAATTCACTGCCATGTAAGACCTAAGACTTGAAAAGGGATCCTTGCCATAGGGACAGACAAAGAAAAGATCCTTTGACTATTTTGTTTAGAGCTAATGCATATGGTAGTGAGAGATAAAGGGCCTTTGTTTAACCCTCATATGGATTCTCTGCGCCTTAGTGGCGCTCGTGGTTTTAAAAATGATTTTTAAATTTTCCATTCCCATGGATCTTTCTGAAACTTTTAGTAGTCTATTTTTTCTGCTTTCTTAGGCTATAGATATATTTTTGTATGTATAGTGTGCATAGTTTTCATTTTATTGGCCTCTAATAAAAAAGTAACATCGTTGGATTTACGGCACCGCTGCGGCGCCGAGAGTTCCCTTGTCGCAATGTCGGGGACTGCACTCTCAATACTAATTTAAAAGTTATTATGTTTCGTATGAAATGGTATCTTTTATTTATAATCATCATATTTAAATGTTTAAACTTTATAAACAAAATTTAATTGTTTAACAAAGGGAAAATTTTACTATGCCAATTTTACTTCATCTTTTATCTAATAGTCATAATTTTTGCCTGTATATAATTTTCATTGACAAAACTTCATCTATTTGCAAGAATAATTCTCAGAAACTCATGGCTAGCCTAAGGGTGTTTTTTCCTCGGCCTCCGGCATTATTTTGTTTGGATACCTTCTCCGCTCCGCGTCCCTCCTCCGCATCCGCGTACCTACTGTGGTGATGGTCATCTTTGGGGACATCCCAGGGTTATTATGTATAGAATTATACCTAGCAGCAATCCCAAGAAAATTTAACCACAATGTATTTTCAGAATTAATGCAATAATGCCTCTTCGTGTGGAAATTTCCAGGTGAATGAGTAGCTGAGGCTCGGGAGACGATTCAGAAGTTAGACTTACCACCATGAAGAACACATCGCACGGTTGGTGTTATATGTCTTGTACCTCTCATTTGAAAATATTCCTTTGCGGCTGCGATAGTCTTCACAAAATTGCTGGCGATAATATTATTTCCCAGGACGTTACTGTTTACCTATGGATTGACATTAACAGTACTTACATGGTAAAAATCTTTTCATGATGAACAAATACATAGACGGATTACCACATAGTGAAAATTTGTAAATATATTTCTCGTTTCTTCGTATACTCAAATGCACAGGGGTTTTAGTCCTCCAAAGATTATTAGCGAGAAGGGGTGAGTGAGGAGGAGAAAGGTGGATAATTCCATGGAGTTTTTTTTGAGGTGAAGGGTGGAGATACATGGTGGTGGGTCGACTGCCAAGGATAAGGGAATTGCCGGGATCGTTAGGCCAGGTAAGCGTAGAAAATTCGTATCGTGAAGAAAGGTTGAGAGTGCAAGGATGCAATTAGACACAATAGGCTGCTCTTCCTTAATCCTTCCATCGCTGTGTGAGGGACAGGGAATTTGTGCCTTATCGCAAAGCGCCCCAGGGTGGCCCTCCCTCCATTCCGAGAAGGTCTAGCTCAGGTGGGTCGTTAGAGGTGAGGAGAAGTTCATTCAGTTTTTGTGGGGGAAGAAAGTAGGCAGAGGATGACAAATAAGGAAGCTTAGTGGGAAAGTATGGATGGTCCCAATGTTTGGGTCAGTGCAATGCTACGGATAGAAAAGGTGAGGGGTGTCCTCCCAGCATGAGGGTATTTTGATCACCCCAGAACACTAGCTCCTCTCCCATCAGTCCCTCACGCAGCGCCGGACCGAAGAAAAAACACGCCATCGTATTCCATGTTTTTTCCATTTCCTGCTCCTCCTTCCTTACCACCTACAACCCAAACTTCTTAGAAATAATTATTTTGGCCTTTCCCACCAATCCAGAAGCAAAACCTCATCTGCCGCACTCCCCCGCATCACTTACCTGTCCATCTCTATGGAGTGAGGGAGTCCTCAGTGAGGGAATGGGCTCCACTCTAGGCCTAAAATACCGGCTCTTCTAGCCCACCCTCCAATGCGGCACTGGACTGTGTGACGCGTCGCTGATTTTCCCACATTCCTCATATTTCACAACCCATCTGACTTTCATCCTTTCTTTATTTTAGAAATTGCTCGATAGAAACTCCCAGAATGTCCGTTACATTTGCCTTGATCGTCAGAATATGGCCCTTAAAAATCACGATGGTATCACTCGTCTCTTCTCACTCCACCTACAATTTTTCAATTATTAATGTTTAAGAACTCAGGCTTCTGCACACACAACAAAGATATAACATGTGGGTGGATGTAGTGAAGCAAAATTATTTTACATGGACCTATTCGAATTTTATTCGTCCTCATTTTTAGTATTTGGATACATAAAAAATAAAACAATGTGTACATGATAAAGTGGAGTTTATCCAGCATTGCATATCAGAAAAAATATTTAAAACAACCATTACACACGAAATTAAAACCTTCATTTGAAAATAACCATCTACGGGACCAAAAAAAGAGAGTATTACGACGACAAAACGGAAAAGAATGCAGTGTTAAAGATTTTTAGCTATAACTTCTGTAATAATTGATTAAATCTTGCAAAACACGGTTAAAAATAAATAAAATAGAAGTCACTAGCATTATTAATCAGAAAACATGCTAAGAAAGGCCAAGTTTGAAAGAAAATGACAAAATATAACGCAGCGCCGCTGTAAATCCAACGATGTAACTAAATTCGTAAATCCATATGAGGGTTAAGAAACCACAGTTTTTTTTAAAATGAGGTAATTGCCTAAAACCTATGACACCAACTCAAAGGCATGAATGACATCTAGTATTTTTGAAGGGCAAATGCATGGCATTGATTCAAAGACTTCAGAGGGGTCAAAACAGAAAAATCCTTTTTTTATTGGATCTGTGCCCTGTACACCCTGTTAACCTAGGAATTAAGGAAAAATAAATGAGTAATTTTACCTGCCGATTGCTCCAGCCACTAGTTGAGTATATTCAAATAAAATAAAAATATGAAGCGTTTGTCTATGATTCTGATATAATTTCCTGCCAATTAAGATTTCCCTTTATTTTACTTTTTCCAATGATTTACTCTTTTTTCCTTTGTTTGCCTCAAAAGTGTACAAGGCGGGTTTCACTGTACATGGTTTGATTTAAACTCAGTCTCTACAGTGTGGGAGGCTTTTAAATTCATTGAACCAACAGGAATGGGATTTTCCATGCTTTACATATTTTATTCAGAGGTAGATGTTCATTTACAAAACCCTTATAAATCTCAGAGCATTTTTAGTTTGTTTGAAAACCCGAGATACTTCTAGTTTTTTTGGGGTATTATGAATGGACCTCTACCTCAAATGAAGGTTACTCATATTTTGTATTGATTACACTATGAATGGTGAGGACTATCCCTGCAATGTGACTATTTGTATTTTAGTCTTCTTTCATAATTTCTTCTTTAGTTAGTGTACTTCAAAAGTGATCCACTAAGCCTGGTTTTGTTTGGCGTCTTCTTAATTTCCGAATAAGTTTCTAAATGTTAACTATTTTTGGTATTTGGTTGATCATCCTTTTGTTGGTTACTTGATTTGATAAAAATAGTTTATATTATTGGTATTCTGATAAATGATTTTTTATTTATTTAATTCACCACCAAAAGCGGCACAAAGGCTATTACATTGGTTGAACATCATTCCAGTTATTTTCTCTGTGTAACTATCAGAGGCCTTTTATTCATCCATTATATTACTAATTACCATGTTTTGTTGGATCCCTATTGCTTTTCATTAGGGGAAAGCCAAATGTGTCGACTTAATTAGGTATGTCACTTGTTTTAGAATCATTGAATATTTTTGTCCTGCTTTTTTCATGTCACTGGAAGTCATACTTTTACCCTTATATTTAGCCAGGTTTACTTATTACAGTTACAGCTCTTAACTTACAGCATACTTATTGCAAATAATTGACAAATATTGCTTTACTTATGTTTCAGAGGATCATCTGCCAAATTCATCAAATGAGTGTGGACATTTTATTGGCATCCTGGTCCATCTTCTCTATTTCTTGAGCTGGGAAAGCTTTTAATAGTTGTGATTCTCTCGCTGCACTAAGCAAGAGCTATTAGTGACTAATGGAATGTGTTCCATGTGCTTTGAAGATCATGGTTTTGACTTCTGTGATTATATTTGAGGTTGGTTTACAGTTATGTAGAGGTCTCAAGAATTGTGATTTACGTTTTATTTTAGTGCACTCCAAAGTTATGAAGAATGCTTATCAACTTCCAGTGTTAAACTGTATCAGTAACATCGTGTGGTGTTTAAAATTCGTATTTCATCTTCACCTATTGATATAAATGCACAAATATATATGGCATTTTCTTTGATTTCAAATGACGATTGGTGAAATTCCACTGCTAAAAGCATGCATCACTTCCACCACTGAAAATGATTACTCTTACACAATTTCATTATTGTTCTTGTTTGAACTATGCATTCAACTTTTATGCATCAAAACTTGAGTGATCATTTGCTTAATCATCATTTAAAATTTTATTCATGATAATTTGAAGTGCTCCTCACGCAGTGCTTCATCTACAGATATCCCTGATATCCTATTGCTAAATAGGACAGCATAAATATTTTCAGTAGACCAATGCATATTTCAGCTTCTTTAATCCTAATATATAAAGCAATAGCAGAGTGGTGCATATTTTATATTTAGTTGGAGAAAAAGCTAAACATATTATGTGAATATTTACATATTTGTACAGTTAAGTTATTCCTTGTACATTCCTAAGTGCTGTTTATTTGCTCATGTCCAAATAATTATGAATTGCTCTGACTTTGCCTTCTATTTTGTAACCCTATGTATTCATGCATGCATGTTGTGTGAAATAAGAAAGCTTATTGAACTGTTTGAAAGATATTTAAATTCTTTAAAGCTATTATTGAATTCCTATTGTAGCCTTTGAATTAAAAAACAGTGAAGTGAATCAAACTCTAGTCCTGCATCAGTCGTGTTCCACCCCTCATGGTGGGTATTATCAGAAATTATTATGTATTATTCGCTCATATAAAGGACATGTCAAATTATTAGCTCACTCCATCACATAACGTCAGAAGTGCAGTGATTTACATAATATATAAATGAGTGAAAGAAGTAATAGAAAAAATGGGATTGCAGTGCATTTACTGAATGCAATTCTCAAATAATTATTAAATGTACTTCATCCAGTCAGTAGGTACTTCCAAAATTTAATAAAATGAGTTACCTATGTTAGGAAATGTTCATGTGCCATGAAAATCAGCTCACGTGTGACTGCTTTGAACTGCAGCAAAAATAAAAAAACATAGATCAGTCATGTGATTTACCTTAATTGACAGTATGTGAGATGCACAAGCTTATAAGGCCCCCCAATTTTTTTGGGGTGTATTCCGGGGCAAAAATTTGTATAGTCCAAGAAAAAGTACAGCACTGTGAAAATGGCCAAATATGATTTTGATAGACTAATTGAAATGGTAGTGCATCAAGTTTAGCCTTCCTTCAAGGCAATATTGTTTTAATCGCATGGCAACTGTATGAAACTATTATGCAACCCCCCAATGTTGCTTCATCATAGATGTTTTCTAATGTTGTTTCATCAATTTCCCAATGTTGCTTCATCATAGATTTTTCCACTCTTGAGAACAATTGAGGTTTCCATCAAAAAGACAAACAACTTCACTCACCTATTCAACTACAATTTTAAACATAAGTGAGCGATTTTTATTATTGCATTAATATTCCCTCATGAGGATGCTTCTATATCTCTACAATGCTGCAGAAAAGTCCTTATATGCCTCCTGCAATACGGACGTATCATGTATGCATATTTTTTCCATATTTGACCATGGGATGAACAGAAAAGAGATGACCAGTGATATTTTTTAAAAACTAGATTCATGTGAAGGAAATCCTTGATATGAGAGTAAATATAATTGAAATGGTTTATTTCCAAAAATATACCCTGAAAGTTGGGGGAGTGAAGGTTATATTTGGACAAATATGGTATATATTGACTCCATCATTATTTCTAACAGTAATCTAATTCATAATAATGATAAAAACCACAGCACCAATTGAGTAAATAACAAGGAGCTGGGAAGAGCTTGGTAGTACCAGCCATCTGAGGTAAAATTTGCATATGGTAGAGACCCTCAGGGGGCAGGCTTAGCTGTGTAAGGAGGATTTTTGAGCTATAATTTTGTGAAAAAAGTGCATGTGATGTGCATTCAACTGCAATAATTGTTATTTAGGGGAAATTGGCCATAATTCTTGAACATTTGGAGTAATGTTTACCCAGTACATCCACGTTTAATTTAGGATCCATATCAGAATTTTGTTGCTTAACATGTAAAAATAAGTTAAAAATGTAGTATCTGTGGCAAAAAAGCAAACTCCCTTAAAAACATTCTGGCAATTAGCATGTTAACCATAATTGCTTATATCCATATGACCCATCTCTATAGTTAAAGCAAGCCTTAGCATATGAGGTAAGTGCAAATAGAAGCAATTATATTTCCCATTGTATGATTATGCTGAAATAGCCACCTAAAAGCTTTGTGCAAGTTGAGCCAGGTAAAGCTCTACCATTTAACTTTTGGTGTGGTGTACAAAATTGTTCTTAGGTACTGGTCCATGACATGGAGTTCAAGGAATGCTCTGTTGAACTGAATCATGACTATTTCCTGGTGACTCCTATGAACAACATACCTGATGGAACCTCCAGAAATAGTTTAGGAAGATTGTTTGGAAAAGGAAGAATTTTACATCCAAAGTTAAGAAGGACTACTTAGATAACTCTGAGCTGGTGATTATTAGGGTTATAGCCGCTCGAGGTATTATTTGAGTTATTGATTTGCATTGCCTGAAATATTAGGGCCATGTAATTGTTCTTAGGAATATTCCACGATGCACTCAGTCAAAAGCTTTTCCTCAAGTCAGAGAGAACCCCCATAATAGCTGTCTGTACAAAAGGGTGTATAATGGCATCAAAAATTCAAGTATGGCATTGTATGTATGTGCTTTTACTCCTTTGAGGAAACTATATCAAAAATCTAAAGTTCTCGGTGAAGAAATTATTTGGAGAGCCTTAGAACGCTTATGATGAAAGAGGGAAACTATTTGTTGCTGTTATCAGTTGGCTTAGGAAAGACTGAGGTAAAGGAGGTTTCTGTGCTTTCAAAGAATTCAAAAAAGTTAATAAGGTAAGTTGCTAAACATTGCCCTAAATAAAGGAATGAAATGCCATCATATCCAGCTGAGTCTTAGGGTATTCTATGTGAAGAATTTTTTACTCTTCATTTGATTAGTTGAATGTGGGGAAGTTACAAGGAAATGAGAAAGAATGGGAGGAGGGGATTTTCATTGAAGCTTTTTGATAATTCAGTTGCACTCAAAGCTGAATGCAAGGGCATCATGTGAATATTGATAATAATTGGCTGTATTTCCTTTGTGTTAGAAATTATGATATGATGATGATGTAGGCAACATATTATTTTACATTTTTTCCCTACTTAGGCAGATTTATTATGGCTCAATTAATAATATTCTCTTCTTGTTCCTAATCATGTGCAGAGTCTATAAATTTCAGTATCCCTATACAGTCAAACCTTGACGTATTGAATCTCTTTATTGGATTGGATATTTGGGGAGGCGACCGACAGCGAAGGTCATTTGCGCCATAGGGGATAGGTAAGGGAGGAAGGGTGGATAGAAGCCCGGCATCGGCATTAGCCTGTTCTTAATGATAGGCGCCAAGGGGATCACGGCTCAACGTCTCATCCGACAGACTGAGTTCTGTACTTGAAGTGCCCTCCACAAGACACTCAAGTAGGAATCGGGTTTCCTCTGAAAAACATCCTCCTGTGCAGGGATTTGAACCCTGGCTGTCCATATGGTTAGCCAGTACTCTAGCCACCACACCAACCCAATCCCCGAATCTCTTAATTTCATTAACCTCTTGATATAGAAATGATGGCAAAGTCCCGGCCATACACAATGTATTATAATATGGAAAACTTCTCTACTTAGTACCTCTTTTATTCATAATCCTTTCATATATAGAATGGGTAATCTGATCCCATGGCGAACCATTACCTCGCTAATTCAAAATAGCAATCTTTTTTCATGATGAAACTTGCAACATAAAACTTTTCGAAGTGATAGTATTCCAATTCCAAATAAAAAGGAGGTTCAGGAGGCCTTAAGAACTTTGGAGTGCTTTTTCCTAAACAGCAAATAGTGATAATTTAAGCCTCCATTAGAAAGTAGAGAAAGCTGTTGGAACAGAAAGTATTTCAAAAATGAAAGAGAGAGAGATTGTAACATATTTTGACAAAATGTTAACACAACGGATATAATAAATAAACTGAATATTTTCCATATTTATTTTGATAAGTACTCCCATATTCCTTTTGACCAAGTTAATATGTATGATTCCATATCCTGAACATATATTTATTGTTAGCTCGTAGGCTTTCGCGGATGCAGTGTTGACTGTTTCTTTTTTCGGGATTCATTCCGCAATGTATGTTTTAAAAATGAAAACTCAAATCTTTCACGTGGTGGAAGAACGTCATGATAATCAATGTATGTTTTGTGAAAAAAATATTTCGTTGGTCCTCCTGCCAGCTTCATCAGGTTAACTGAACTGATTTCTTAGTCTCACTTGTCTTTATATGTATGAGTGTGGACTCCCATTGTTACCGGAATTTAAATTTGAAAAATTCATTCAAGACTGCTACTCAGCGTGTAACTGTCTTCTCGGTTGACTTTCTCCGGTCTCTTCGCAATTTCTATAGCCTCCCTGATTAATCTTGGGTAATAGTGTTTTTCCCCAGATATTAATCTTGTCTCCTCAAAGTTGAAATTATGAGTCGGGCCGCTGAGATGGTGTTTGGCAATTGCAGAAATGCGGTAATTTTTATTTTTAATTGCTCGTTGATGCTCTTGGAGGCATATTTTTAGGGCTCTGCATGTCTGGCCTACATATGAATGTCCACAGCTGCACAAAACTTCATATATTCCTCTGTAGAGGTTCCATGGAAGCGGGTCTTTGGCTTTCAGAAGTACGTCCCCTGTCTTCGTCCTGCATGTGAATCTGCTAACTACGTTGTATCTCGATAGAACTCTGGAGATTTCCTCCTTAGTTCCAAACACATAAGGGAGAGTGGCATATGCCTTGGGTTTCTCTCCGTTTTCTGTCGGGTCAGTTGGATTTTTATTTCAGACCATGGGAGAATTTCTTTCCGTGCAGTTTTAAAGATGCAGTCACGTCGGAAACCATTTTTCTCAAATGCCCTTCTTTATAAGTGCTTTTCGCCGACAATGGAATCACTGTCAGAGATCATAAAAGCTTGATGATACAGCGTTCTCATGACTGAGGCTTTCTGTTGAGGGTGGTGGTGCGATGTGGCGTGTAGGTAGCGGTCAGTGTGGGTACTTTTCCGGTACACAGAATGACCTAATGTCCCATCTTCTGGACCATAACGTCTAAGAATGGAAGGCGGTTGTCCTTTTCTATTTTCATGGTGAATTTAGTAGAGTTGCTTTGTCCATTTACATGTTGCAGGAACTTTTCCAGCTCTTCCCTGAGGCCAGATACCTAAAGTTTCATCCACATATCTTACGAATAGTTTTGGCTTTTTATCGTAAGATTGTAGCGCTTTTTGTTCTGATACCTCCATGAATAGGTTAGCTATCACAGGAGAAAGAAGTGAACCCATTGCAGCTCCAAATTTCTGTTTCTAGAAGATTTTATTCCACAGGAAATATGAGTTGTTTAGGCAAAATTCGACCATTTTTGGGAGTCTCCTGGGATAAGTTGGGTGTGAGAGACTTGATGATTTCTACCGCTTCATCCGTTGGTATATTTGTGAAAAGGGAAACCACATCAAAGCTTTCAAGAATATCTTCCTTGGTCACCTTACAAATATCCAATTAAAAATGTCAGTCTGTTTTACCTCATTGATGTGACCCTCTCCATATGGAAGGGCCAAAATTTTTGTCCCTTCAGTTTCAATTTACTGAGGTTTTACTGTGTTGCAAATACCTTCACATTAGGTGCCATCATGTCATCCTCCACTTCTTTTATCCCAGTTTATCACACTATCCCCCATAATCCATCATGTGCAATGCTTCTCCAAACTTCTGTTCCAGTTGTTCGCCCTGGCACTTGTGCTACTCCTGTTTTCTTCATTATTGTTCTACCACTGGCACTCAAAAATTTCACCATTAATTCCTGGTATCCCTGCATTTTGTTTGCTTCAAAATTCTCCCCTCTATTTCCTCACATCACCTCCTAAACTTCAGATGACATTTCATGACTACAAAATTATGGTTGGAGTTAGCATTAATTTTGTTGTTCTTAAGCTCAACCCTAACCAAGATGTAACCTTATACATATGTTTCCGTTGGCAGTCTCCTTGGCTTATCTATCCCTTTCATAGTATTTTAATAAGGTGCAAGTTACACTGGAATGTCTTTCAGAGTTACACTTTTATGGGCAGAGTTCTAATCATAATTATTACTGGTATCACTATCTTTTCGGGCCTGGTTCTTATCTTTCAGTGTATTCTCTATCATCAGCAACTTTCTCATTTTTTTCCTCCTCTCTCTTCTAGCCAGTACATCCTCCTGATTACTTTGAGATGTTCCCCAACACACAAGTTCTAATCCCATTACAAGTTCCAGCTTAAACCTTCAGGCTCCCCATGTTTTTGTTTGTAATCCCTCTTCCTTCCCAGCACACCCTCACTCATTTAAGGGGGTTTCTCTGTACCTCAAACTGTCTGTTTACCACCCCTGTCCCTGACCAACCTTCCGTTTGATATTTTTCTCTCATTCACCTTCAATTTTTTTGCATGTCTTTGAATCTGTATTCTGAAAGCTTCCTTGAAGCTGATGTATCAACATTGTAACTAGTGTATTAAATTATATCGGTGGAAAACTGCACGTATTTTGCCTCGTATCATTAAGTTAAGGGGCAGTTCCACCCGACCACACCTGAATCTGTATATTATATTCTAAAATATAAACTTCATGTTACCTCATGTAAACTACTTCTCCTAGTTATATCGGTACCAAACCATTTCCTTAAGCATACTTCATTTTCTGCTCTCCTCACCTAATAGATAAATGATAATGCAGAGAGACAGGAGCAAATTACTGGAGGTGGGGGTAAGGGAGATTGCTGCCTTCCCTGCACCCTTGTCATTCCTGGGAAAATAGATAAATTGTAATCATGAGATATTCCATCCCCCTGCCTCCATAAAAAACAATTACCTTAATCCACCCCATCAGGTTGATAGGGAGAAATAAGGAGGATGCATTCATGCTGGATTGTTTATCTACGAGATAGGTAGTATTTACATATATATGGATCAACTATTATTTGTCATTTTGATGTTTTGACTAACTAGCCCATAACTGGGGCATGTATTTCACATTCTTTCATAAAATATCATTTCTAACACAAGCAAGCTCAAGGTATCTCTACATCCAACAATGCATTAGGCCACCCCTCAGATAGAGGGTTCCTATAAGCTCATCATATGCTTTTAATTACCTGTTAAGTGTATTTTGCATATGGGGAGAGTAACAGATCAGAAGGCAGGAAGAGGAGCTTTCTTTAAGGTGAGCATCACTCTTTCGAGACTGAAATGAAAAACACATCAGCTCCTCTACTACTCTATTGCCAGAAAAACATATGTACTAAGCAATTCTGTTACCACCAGAAGGGTATGATCCCACAACATAGCACAGGAGTGAACTCCTAAGCAGAATGTAATTTAAGGAAGGCCAGGTGCCTTTTGCCCCACCATCACTCACAAAGATGAATATAACAGATAATAAAACCTTTGCCAAAACTGAATTACATTCAAATGAGTAATTGTGTGTCATGTGGAGTCATTTTTTCTCATTAAATAGTGACAAATTAAAAAATACAGTCCGAGTGTAAAAAATAAGATTAGCATTATTACATGGAAAAAATTGTTACCTAGTAAGCCACTAGCAAAAGGCATTAATCTACCATGGTGAACATATATGATTACGCAGTGTAAGACAGTACAGGAACAGTTCAACAGAATCAACTACAATAAAGTTGTTTTTATAATATATGCTGGGAAAATGCGATGAAATGTGGGGGGTTTTCTGTACTCTAAATGGTCAACTATGCCCTGCGAGCATAATTCTTACAACACAATTGAGTGAGTGTATTCATAAAAAAACAAATAACAGAATCTACTCAAGGACGAAATTTTTTGTCAACAGTCTCCCACGCATCACAAAAACAACAGCCCTAAATCCTTAGTCGGACAAGATGGTGGAGCAAATGAACAGAACATCAACAGATTCTAGGCAAAGGTTGTGGCTAATACCGACATGATTAGGATCAACATATTCACCTATTTCTCCTGGCATATCACTCCCATGTCCATTAAATCTCTGGCAAATCACCAAAAAGTATATTTCTGGGACAAGAAATGTATCTGTTGTGTGGTTTTTGAAGAACACCAGACAAACACTTCCCTGGAGAAGACTCCATACACCTTTGCAAAAGACTTGACAGCAAACACCAGAAAATTATGGGTAACCATGCAAACTGTGAGTAGCAGGATGAAAGAACTCTACAACATCAAGGCTGATGATGGTAGTCACCTGAGCATCAGGTTTGACTCTTCAATTCCCTGAAGCATCGAGAACTATCCCAAAAACTGCAGCGATTCTGGGAAGAACCAAACAAGGTCATGAATCGATAAATGATTTTGTGTACAGGATAAATAGGAAGCGAAACATGAAACCATAGGTTGTGCACTTCAACATACTCACACCTTTTCATAGTAGTGAAAGTACTGACCAAAGAAGGAAGTCATGCACACATGCCAGGTACCAGAGGATCTTGACACTCTACCAATGATGAACACTTACAGTGCAGAAGGACTGAATCATGATGTGGCGTAAGAAGTACAGGGTGTCCCTTTCAAACCTCCCACATTTCAAAGGCCTAGGGAAAAAGAACTACAGTAGATATGATAATGAAATCACACCATATGCTAGAGCATCTCAAAGAATTTATATTCCTGCGTCAGACATGCCAACTATTGTCGCCAGAGTGCAGCATGATCGCATGAAGTGAAAATTGCGACTCCACAGCAGCACGCACAAGCAGTAGGGAGGTTTGCAGAAACAAAATCACCGACTACTGTGCAAAGAAATTGTCGTAGGTTGTATGGATGTGATTCACCTGATGTGAAAACAATTAAGAATGGTATCGTAAGTTTCTGGCAACTGGAAGTGTTCTGAAACATTCTGGCGGTGCACGTCGTAGTGTTTCGGAAGAGACAGTGGAGGACATCAGATACACGTTCCTTAGAAGCCCACGTAAGTCAATTCGGTGGGAATGTAGGCAACTTAATGTACCCCGAGCAACATTGCATCATGTAGTACACCGGCGTCTTTGTTTGTATGCTTGCAAAGTGCAAATTCTGCAACATTTGATGCCGAACGACAAACCATGCCGACAACAATTTGCTGAGGATATGCTACAGCATATTGACATGAATGCCAGCTTCCTGGAAAGATATTTATTCTCAGATGAGGCAACATTTCATGTATCAGGAACGGTTAATCGGCATAATGTTCAGATTTGGGGCACGCAACATCTGCACGCTATCATTGAACATGTTCGTGATAGCCCTAAACTGAACGTCTGGTGTGGGCTAATGCACGACAGGATTGTTGGACTGTTCTTCTTTGCAGAAAACACAGTGAATGGGTCTGTGTATCTGGACATGTTGGAGCAGTTTGCATACCATCACACACAAGACTTGCAATCCAACATCATCTTTCAACAAGATGGAGCTCTGCTGCATTGGTCGACGGCTGTTCGTTCCTGGATATGAAACTTCCCAATCGCTGGATCGGACGCAGGGGATCGGACACTACTGCGTGTGCACGCTGCTAAGGAGTCGCAATTTTCACTTCATGCGATCATGTTGCACATCTAACGTGGGAATATAAATTCTTTGAGATGCTCTAACATATGGTGTAATTTCATTATCATATCTACTGTAGTTCTTTTTCCCTAGGCCTTTGAAATGTGGGAGGTTTGAAAGGGACACCCTGTATAACAAAACCTGTGGAATCTGCATCAGCAAATTGAGTCAGCAGCAACCAGGATTTATCATGAGAAACATCAAGTATTTTCCAATTAAATTGAACTCACTGACATGATGAAATTAAGTATTCGACAGTCAGATGTAGTGTGCTCTTGTCTAGAGTGACACCTCTCCTCATATGTGGTAAGTAATAACAGCACCATATGGGCTGAGTAGCTGCATCGGTGGAACTGTTTGGAGGACCTTCAAAGTGAACTTGTGGAGATAGGTATCTTAGAGCAGTGTTTCTAAGTTGGAATGTGGAATGGATGGACTGAATTTGGTATTGCCTGCGGCATGATTGAGAAGCTGATTTGGCCCTCTCGATCCAAGACTAGAGCTGGTAGCAGTCAACTGGAATTTGGTAGGGGAGAAGAATAGATTGCTACTTCTTTTGACAGCAATATGGCAGGACGATTAAGTTGTCATTACTCTCAGTACGTCCTGAAGGTGCCTGTTTTGGGGTGGTTTACAGAAGATGGTGGTGTAATGAACTATATGGTTGGAGAAAGTAAATAAATACATAGATCACTAAGCACATGAACAGAATGGTTTATAAGATTAAAAAATAGATAGGCATAGTAAAGGTTTACGGAATTCATGTTTGGTCATGTAAACATAAGTCAAAATGTATAGTTGAATTTTATGTGAACTGCAGTACTTTTATAGATTATTTTCATTTAACCAATGACCTTTGCACTTACTAATTCATAATTTTTAATTCAACCTAGGTGCATATTAATTTGTACTTTTCAAGTATCCAAAAACCTTTGTGCTCATTATGCACTTCAGTTTGTTTGCCATAGTTTGCTCATAAATAAAAAGGTCTCTAAAATTCACTAAAGTGTTTCATTGTGAATGAACTCTTGGAAGTATAAGAAAATTTATGACTAAAATATATATATATAGTCTTATAGAGCCTCAATCTAAGATCTCATTCCATAGCTTTGCTGTTTTAACCCAGGAAAGAGTTGGGAAGGGGTGGGTTAAATAAAATCCATAAGATTTTTCATATTATTTTCTTTCCTCAGAGGAGATCTCTGCAAAAAAGCAGTGGTATGGGATGCTTCAATACATCAATCACCATTTTGGACATAGTGAAGATCACAAATCACTGTGGCAGGATCAGTAGCATTATCTAAGTCTCTCTTTTACCAGATATTGCCAGACATAATACCAAGTGGGACCACAAACACAGCCAGTTCAGAAATACACTGTTCTGATGGTTTTTCAATTACAGGGCGACTGACATGGATGGGATTAGACTAGTCAACCTTACTTAGGGCTAACGAGATGGTCAGGGGACTTCATTAACTTCACTGACTGCACCATAGAATGTCAAACAAAAAGTTCATCTTGATGTTAACAAAGCTTACCATATCCTTATGCATGGATTTCTTGAGCCACTCCTAAAACCTATTTCAACGGAATGAAGATGCCAGTGTCAATAGCCAAAACCAAGCATACACATTTCAATGCCACCTTCTGTCAAAAGCAAATTAAATCACTGTACTCCCTTGGTCCCACTATGGACCCACCAATTTATGAATTGACCACTTTATTCCACATCCATCTCAGCTCTCCAACCACTTTCTCTCACCACAATAATTTTTTCACATCCAAACTTGGCTCCTATTTTCCAACAGCCTCCCAAACTCACTACCGAGTTCCTTGTACTCGCTGTACCTTGCTCACTCATCTGGTTCTTGTCATTTATACACTCTTTTTTCCCCACAAGGAAAACTCCACTCTTTTTCCCAGATATCACACTCCACGCAACTTTACACTGTCGTGCATATGTCACAACCATATGTCCTCGAACACCCCTCAGCCCAAACACCATGTCACTCCTGTTAAAAAACATGATAGGCATGTATGCTTCGGACTGTCTCAACTGTTTTTTTTCCCTTCCTTTCTTTACACAACAGCTTGAGGAAACTGTTGCAGGGGAGGTGGGGGACTTGATGACACTTGGGTTGGTCCACCAATTGTGCCTTATGAATTCCCCTGAAGGAGTTCGAGCACCAAATGCACACTATCACTGCTGAAAGAAAATAGAATAATGACATATGTATTCAAAGGAATAAATTACCAGGAAAGTTTTAAATTACATCACATAATTCCATGCAACTAAGGGCATTTCAAACAGGTGGCATTAATTAAGAAGCATCAATTTTCATTATCATTAGACAAGGATAAACACTGCACATAAGCAGTAATAGTTAATTTCATTGAGGCATTATCTTATGAAAGATATAACGCCAAGATGATTTAGAGTTAAACTGAAAAAAATGCCCAACATAACAATAAACCTTTCCTGACCTCTAAATGTAAAGATGGATAAAAATACCTGTTATCTCATCTCTCCTGACTGGCTCACATGATTTTGCAGTTTTTATAGGTCAGTGGCTAATACATCATGGGGGGTTGAAAGTTGTAGTACCATCTTTAGAGAATAAATGAGAACCAATTGTGATATAAGATGGATCTGATTAAGCTGTGATAACTAAGCATTAGATATGTCGTTGAAGGTTATTCGGGTTTCCTACCGGGTCAAACTCTCCATCTCGGCCAACAATCAGGGCTATCATGCCCTGATGACAATGGACGTTCATCGAAACGTCGGCCAAGATGGAGAGTTTGACCCAGTGGGAAACCCGAATAATCTTCAACAACTACATACGCTGGGAAAGCCTTAGATCTTTCTAAGCATTAGATACACTGGGTGAGTTGCAAGAGCAAAAAGCGACAAACTGACGCAAAAATTGGAAAACTTGTACACCTCATTTAAGTCACCATGCATTGCTATATGATTTAAGAACCTAGTGCATTTTGTTTAAGTAATGAAAAAAGTTAAGGGAAAGAATGAATGAAAAAAATTAACTCAAAGAAGAGAAAATGCAGCCTTAAGGTATGAGATGACATTGAGATAATTAAATAATCCCTGTATCTACCTCATAAAAGGAAAAATATGCACCCATAGGAGAATAGCCTGGCCAACAATCAAACAGATTAACCTAAGAATAATATACCATGTATCATAAAGTGAGAATTACAGGAGGGCTAAAGCCAAGCTGTTATCACATTTTTGGTTCCCACAAAGTCCACTGTATGTATCCAGAGTAAATATCAAGATGGAGAATAGCACTACTGCCAGACAGCCAAAGCCTTAAGGCTATCTTTATCTTAAGACTTCCAACAGACATTTCACCAGATTTGGGCAGCTCCCTAATGATCAATTCAGCATTGCCTCGTTGCTGTCTCTCCTCTGTTGACTACAGACAGTCAAGATATGTAGGGTGCATGCAGAATTATGTCTCTGTTAAAAGCAGGGAAGAGGAACTAGAGGAGGGGAAGGATTGGAAGGGGCCACCTGGAATACAAGGGTCAGTAACAGGCAGGTATCATGACTACAACATCCTTCATCATGATAGCAATTCCACATAGCAGGAGGACAAGGTTGCAGCAAAACACAATAACGTCTGGCAACTAAAAGCATCAGTTATATTGGCAAAAAATGACTTTCCAAAGCTGTGGACATCAAAGTTAGGATTCATTGACTGTAAGTTTCGGAGTGAGGCAGATAAAATTTTTAAATGTTTATATATGCCACAGTGCGTTAACTCCAGCTACCATGGATGATTTTCTTTGATTCTCAGTTCATATCTTCATGTGACTGATTTCCTTGAGGCAGTCAAAGTTACATTAATGGCATGATTATTTTCAGACAAACATTATATTTGAAGCTTTGATACGGGTGGCCCATTGCATCCCTATGGTGTGATTGAGAAAAAAAGTTATTCAGCTCCAGTTATCCAGCTCATCAAAAAGCTGCCAAAGGAGCAAACTATCCTGACAGCTGCCAAATGACGTGCCATAGCCATGGAGATAGCATTTAATAAACTTATTGATGAGGGGTGTATGGCTCTTGTGACAGTGGATATCATGGCAAAAATCTTCTCACATAGCTAATTTGGGCTTACTTAAATGCTCTTTTAAATACCTATACACTTAGAAAAAATGATATCTTTACTAATAAATTACACAATGGTATGAAAAGAGAGCTGCACGTTATGAGTTATCGTCATTATGTTAACATATTCAATAAAGCTTAGTATGGCCATAACACCTCTCATATAAATGTAATTATATCTTGATAAACAAGTTTGAAGATTAATTTGCTTTGAGAGAAGAGTTTTTCTTAAATCTACAGACACTTTTGTTAAATGCACCATCTAAAAAGAAAAGAAAACATGCTCTCTCCTTTCCAAGGTCACATCTAATGATGCAGAGCTATCACATGAATAATTGTACAGGTGCTCACTAATCCAAAATTGGCTAAGGACTAATTGATTGAACTTAAATAGTTTTGAAATACCAAGATGCCACAATTAAATGAAGATCTTATTTGATAATATTAAAAATTTGACTAAAAAAATTTGATAAAAGAAAAAATAAATGATAATAATAAAAAACAGGCCCCCTATTTTGAAATCAATTTGGCTATTTTTAAGGGAAACGTGGCAGTTGTGTTACCCAACATATATTCAAACAAACTTCTATACCATTGTGATAAATTAGCCACCCCGATATACTACATTGAAATTTCCCAAGCCACATTAGAGAGATGAGAGAACAGGAACCTGCAAGCAAATGTGCAGCAACAGATAGTATAAAGTATGACTCAGTTCTCCAAGAGTTTTATGCATTAATTCAGAAAAGTTACCACCACACACATTGAATGTGGAGAAAACCAACCTATGAGGCAATATTTACATTTTTGAAGGAAATGACTTTTAATTCCCATAGTAAAAAAGTTGTTTTTCAAATATACAACTGTTCTTTTTTGGAGCTTGAAAATAACACTTAAAACTTGAACTTTGTCACAAAAATATTGCCGGGCCACTGACTGAGAAATGAGGTTTTATCTATTAACATATTTTTTGGTAATAAAAATCTTAAGGTGTTAAACAAATTTAATTGACTAGTATATTTTACTTTATTCAACTACCATGTAAAATTTAATTTATAAATAGCATGTCAACCATGAGTTGTGAATGCAAAATTTCATTCAGAATCTAGTTCATTCATACTTCTACAGAGAAGGTGGAATCCATCAGCATATGGTTAATTATTACTTAAAATTATCATTCCTAACCATTGCATTTGACTTGATAACAGAAATGTAGAGGGGAAAAAATTAATTTGCTAAGAACCAAATCAACAAATTCATAAAGACATGAGTATTACAGTGAAACCACTTTAAATGACCACCTAATAAAGACTTCAAGTATAACTCAAAATATGTTGTTAATTGGTTGCAGGAGGCATGAAGTTAAGTTGAATATTGGATTAAGCCGTTCCAGAACCCCTATAAACCAAAAATGTATACACTATTAAATCCACTGAGAATATATAATAATGTAGAGCAGTGTACCTACATATAAGAGATTTAGTATTTTTTAAACCATTAAAAACTTAAAAGTACACACATATACTAGAATGCCAAAGGAAAATTATAGTATATGATGAAAGATGGCAATATGCAATTGTGAACCTATTCAATATCTCAGACATTGGCATTTCTATTCTCTCTAGTATACAGATCATTTCACTACATAACAGACCACTTGCTTCATTTCAAACTCTTATGCTCTATGCAGTGTCCTTCAAAACAGATCAGGAATAGACTTGATGAGGGCCAGAAAATAGAAGGGCTTCACATCAAAATAATTTTACTGGCAAAGGGCATCAAACAAGGAGAATGTAAAGGTTTAAATTACTCAGAGGTAAAAAGCTCACATTTTAAAATAAATACTGAATGTTTGATAATCACACAAGAAAGTGATATGGACTGTAGAATCCCCTAGTGGAATTTAACACGAATGAGTGGTAGTGGAGACGAAGTGGCACAATATGAAGATTTCATTCATTCTTAATAAGCCATAAACACTTTTGCTTGTGTCACATTTCAACGGGAAGTATTTGAGTTTGCAGTGGTTTAGTGTGTAAAAATTATTGACTTTATTCAGTTTTCTTGTAAATTCTGATGTACAACCTAACTTGTGTTTTCTCTGTGCATCCTTTATTTGGCCATATATTTATTTCAATGCAAATGCAAGTTTGTGTTGCTGTTTGGATTTGCCATTTACTCAGAAACTGCGTGTTATTTACTAGCAAAGCAAATCTTTTTGTAGTTTGTAAGTTTACTGTAGAAGGGGTGGTAGGATGCTGTGGGCCATGATGGAGGGGAGGATATCGAGTATGCAGGAAAAGAGAGTAAAGAAAACAGGTTTCACAAATGGGATGAAGAGGGATTACAAATATGCAGAGCTGAAGAGAGAAATCTTGTATTAGTGCCTTGGCCTACAAAACCTGTACGATATATAGTGTCTTCTATTGAAACCTATGTTAGCAAACAGATAACTCAAAAAAACAATATATATAATTATAAATTCCACCTGACTGATTATAAATTCCATGTGTCACTACACCGCATATACCTCCTAGTGGTGGGTCGCGGGCAATAGTATGCTGGCTCTCAAGGTAGTCCTTTCAGAAGGGATCCTAGCTTGAGAAGAATAGGGAAAGCGGACCTAGGGTATTACTATGTTTTGGTTTCTCTTGTGGCATACTGGCGAAAATGTGCCAAAACTGACCGGTAGAGCACCGTAACCATTAGCAGGGAAAGCTGCACATGGTGTGGGTACTGCGAAGGCTGGTAACCTTGCATACTCTATTACAACTTACTGCTAAATGTCAAAATGTTGCCTCGGACAGCCGAAGCCATGATGGGCGGTGGAAGCTGAATAAGGTTGGCACATCAAGATACGGACTGGAAACGAACTGGACTCTTGGTACTTGGAATGTGAGAGGAGTGTATGGAAAGGAGCAAGAGTTTCTGAATGAAATGAAAGTGAGACGAATGATGTTTTTTGTGTATGTGAAACTAAGGGGCGGGATGCTGTTACATTAGATGGCGGTAGTCTGGCATTGTGGTCAGGAGTTGAAGATAATGTACACGGCAGTCAAGGTGTAGGACTCATTCTTAATGAGAGCACTAAGTTACTAGTGAGGAAGAATGAGTTAGTATCCCCTAGATTACACTGGGTTCACATGAAAGTAAGTATTAGGAGAGTTGTGATTGTGGCATGTTATGCACCAGTGGATGGAGAGAGTGACAGCGTGAAAGATGAGTTTTGCTCAAAATTTTATCCCCCCTCGCTGAATTTCAATGGGTGCCCTCCGCTGATTAAACATAAAATGAGCATGCACGACCACCGGTGGTGGAAAGCCCGCGCTGATTATAATCGCACATTCATTAATTTAACCGTGTGAACTATTAACACAGCAATACGAAAGAAAGCCTCTTTGCCAAATTCATTCGTCTTACCAGCGAGGCCTCTACAAGAATTGAAAGAGGAGGAGGCAGCGACATAGTTTTCAGATTGGAGGGGGGAGAAGGAGCGGTCTAGTGGTTGGTCAGGCTCTTTCAACCAAGGTTCGTGACGGCGAGGGTTCCCTCGGGGGACCAAGGTTAGGGGTTCTCAGTATTGCCTCTGGCGTACCGAAGTGGAATTCTTAGATAAGCAGAGATGAGAAAATATGCTATAGACCCCAATAATAGTCTTCAACGTTCATCATTACCACCTGCATCGCGTAGAGCCTTTGTCACGTCCTTACCGTTTTCCAAGAGAAACATTACATTTCGCATTTTGTGTTGATATACTATGAGTCACGGTAAAGTCCTAATTGGATGATTTTTACGGAGATATAATTTAAAAAAATAGAATATAATATTTCTAGCTTTTTCTTTGGAGTTTTCCGCATCAATTGTAAAGTAACAAAGGGCGGCATTAGCACAGTCTACCGAAGTTCCCAGCAGAGAATATGAAACGTTGGGGCCAAGTAATTTTTATAAATGTGTCTCCTAAATACTCAAGCAGCATTGCATGAACGAACCGTGACAGTTTTATTCATCTGAAAAATGGGACTGGATAAGGATCACGCCAATGTTCAATTTGTAGGAATCCTCAGCGGAAAGGTTTTCCACCTTTCTGCTGAGATCCTGTCAGAGATGTAAGCGTGATCAACGTTATCTACATTCAAAGCGCTTTTGTTGGTGCTTTTGGTGGTGTGTCGGAGGTCTTTCAGATATCAAAATAAAATGCAATACGTATTGCATCAGCTCATAAATACTTTTTAACGTTTAAGAATTCAATGAGAAAATTATCACAGAATGATATACGACGGTGGAGACCAGAGATAGCCAACATGATGTTAGAGAAAGCTGTATTCTATCACCTTGAATGGACATATCCTCTCAGCGCCTTCAAGCTGTTGCAAATTAAGAACCTTGACATTGTCTAACTTAGCAGATTTGCCTCCTTCCTCCTTCACTATTAAGAAAACAGAAGTCCAAAACAACCCGAATGATAGGAAACAGCTCAAAAACGACACTTCTCCGGCATGCCCACTTCCAGCTGAGGAAGAAACTGCAGCCCTTATTAGCTCACTTTCAGAAGAGTGGAGCCTTTTCACAATCCAAGGTTGTGGGAAGAGCTTTCTTTGTGCGGAATATTTATTGCTCTCCCAGAAATGTATATATGGGGTCGACAAGATGTTGCCTCAACACAATTGATTTTGGATAATGGAGTGGAGGCTGAACTCACTAATTGAGTGAACTGAGGATAGTATTTCTGGCACTTCATAGTCAAGTAAGTGACATCGAGTAATTTTCAACCGTGGGGATTTAGTGTAAAGGCTGTGTGTTTGGTCGATTTCAAAGATTTTCGTGAGAAATAAAATGGAGCCATCGCAACATCATTAGAAACAAAGTTAAGCAACAAGAAATCACATGTTATCGGAAAGGTATGACGATTGAACTCGGAAAGGTATGACGATATGACTTAAAATAAAATGTGTAAATAAAACCAGTAATTTTTGAAGTTTGTCTTGCCAAACATTTGGAAATATTTCCCGTTTATTATTACATTAAATATGAATGTTCTGTTTCGATAAGAAGCCAAAGTAGTTGGTTTCCTTTGCCATACCTTTTTTATAAAGATTACGAAAGGAATGCTACCGATGTTCAAAGCTGACTGCCAAATATACCAAATTCTGCAGCTACTTCATTTTTACTCATAATCATCTAGACGATATCAGTGTCATTGAATTTAGGGAGGATGTCCATAGAATAATGAAGTTCTTCCGGTGGCATTGTAGAGTTCTAGAAGATGAATTAAAAGCAAAGAATCGGTGCATTTGGGAGCAGGAAAAATTTACGAATGTATTTACCCTGTCATAATCACACCTTCCGAGAATAACCATGGCAGAAAACGTGCGATGTGAAGCCCAGTGGCCAATGCTCCGTTTTCCATATGCTATGTAAACAACATACCCAACCCAACAACTGATAAGTTAAGGAGTTGATATTTGAAAGCTGCCCTGGGAAATCATTTTGATCGAGTCCCTACCTCTCGACCAAAGATTTTTTAAATTATGAATTAGAAGGTTGCAGTATAACATACACCGATGAGACGAAGTTGGACCAAATGTTAACATTGTGCGGCAAAAGATGTCTCTGTCCGGTAAGCAGCGTATTTAATCCCACGTAATTTCTAACGGGAAACAAAAATTGAGTGAATGCAGAATTCTTTAGTTGAGTGGATGGAAGTTGAATTAAAAGCTTTCTAACATTAGAATTATTGGGTACAGAGTTATTTAAATCCAACTTTATGTTTATGAAAGTAAATAATGTTTCTAAGAGGGGTCTATAAAGCTATTTGTGGGAAAAATATCACGTTAAAATTCAAAGATGCATAGTCCCAATGTTCCAAACACGGCGCAGGAAACATTTATGATACTGGCTACGATAAAAAATTTATTTTGTACACAAAAATCGAATCTTAATCCAGGAAATCGATTTTTCGTTTGAGCAAATAGTCAATTCGAGTACTTAATATCATCCTCAGATTCCATTTATGCGTGTAACTGTGTAGCATGCAAGTTTAAATAAACACTTAAGTGAACTTCGTGACTCCAACATGACTAAGACGAAGATTGGGCTTTCCACATCTTCTAGCAGTCGTTGTCAACGAGAGGTCTTGGTCTCTTGGAGCAACCGAAAGGGGCAATCCCCCTTCCACTCTCGCTCACACATTTAGTGAACAGAAGCCTGGGCTCTCCTCCCACCATTGAGAATTTCTTTCGCAGGTCAAAATTTTTCCTACAAGCATATTCTCCCTCATCCTCCCTCTCCAACTGTGGGGAGGAAGGTCTTCCCGTTCTGTTTGTATATTGCCTTCCCACGCAGGGGGCGTGGATCGACCGTGTAGTCACATCGATGTCAACTCAGGACTTAGAAATTTTTCGGCTCAGAGGAGGTAAGTTTTTTTTGGACAGGAGTATACATTGAGGTTACTTCAAATGTGATCTAAGGCCCAAATAAAAAGGCAAGAAGTTTGTAACCATGAATAATAAGCACCCTACATTTTTGACGAATTTTCATGGAAAAAAATGTGTGCTATATATGGAAAATTACGGCATCAAATTGATATCATGAATGATAGGTAATTTGGCCATAAGGCGTAAGTAGAATGATACCATGTCAGTGGTGATACACATTGAGATTTAGTGTCTCTAAAAGACTTAGAAGGAAATCCACTCCCATGCATAAAGCTGCCATTTGGTCAAATGGAGGCATTTATCCTTTATCTCACACTGTGATGAATAGTCATAATTACCCATTCGGGAGAGGGTTCAAGCAAAGGCTTGATTTGACTCTTCATGACTCTTTGATGACTGGTAAAATGTAAAATTTACGAGGTTTCTGGAAACTGATCATCATGTACTTATCCCACCCTTTCAACAAGAAATAATTAAGTTCAAAATTTTTTTAATTTTACAGATATTGTTGACTCTCCGTCCCTCGTTCAGGATTGCTTTTCATGATTTATACTACTTTATGCAGCAAAAAGTTCATTTACAGCCAATACATGATACGTCATTCATGTCATGAGACAATAAAAACTTCAGATAGTGAATCCAGAGGGAATAGTTGTAACTGTGGGATGGTAAACATGGAATTAAATTTTCAGCGGTACAGTAAAATTCGGTTCTGCCCACCAATAGCTGGGCTGTGTTCATATGCTCCTGACAAATGGTTATAGACTGAATGGAACATAATATGCAAAATCTTGCAGCAATGACTTAAGTTTTCCTGATTAATTCAGTTTCAATGCTAACAACTACAGGACACAAAATACATTAGTTTTACGATAAGTGCAAACATGTAACTATTTGCAACAAAAACCATTTTCACTCGAAATGTCCACCAATTTCATGGAAAGTGATTTAAACTCATCAGTGACAAATGATTGCCTAAAATAACTTGACTAATGATCCTTCAGAGAAATCACTCTGAACCTCACCAAGTTTGGCCACCTCTACACTCCAGATAAGTGAGGGTTGGCTGTACTAAGTAGTGACCCTGAGTGACCCTTTAGAACCTGACACTGTCCTAAGATCATCCCAGGAACCATTTTCAATACTACCAGTAAATTTGGTTGCCACTTACAGCTGGTTTCACTGAATATCATATTCTTTTGCTTGGCCATCCAATCATGATAAGAGTGTAAAAATGTACCACAACGTTGTACACTCTCAATTCCATCTATCCACTTCATTGACAGCAAATGATTAAGAATGCAAGGGTTAAAGGTTTTCTTATCAACTAAGGCCTTTTTGGGATTTAAAAAAAACATTTACATACATCAAAACAGTTATTACACCTATGATTGAGAGAAAAACTCCATTGCAGATCATTGATCACAATTTCACAGCAAGGCCAACCTGTGAGGACCCAGCTGGTGCCTGCTGTGACGATGATGGCTGCTGGCTTGATGGGCCACCAACTCCATGCTGCTGAGGGTTGCCTTGTGGATTCCCTTGGGGAGGTGGATGGTGGTGCATGGTATGCTGGTGAGCAGACAAACCAGTCTGCAATTGAGGTCTTTCCTCAAGTTTTGAGTACTCCAGATGAAATTCCTTAGCAACCTAAAATGAGGTAGAAAACAAATCATAATTGTACACAAGTTACACAAGACAAAAAGATAGTATGTAATCACAGAAGCTAAACCTTTTCACAGCCAGAAAACAGATATGGTATGCAAAGGCTAATGCGACTATTTTTTGCATATTTTTTAATGTTTTGTTTGTAGGGAATTACAAAAATAACACCAATTTATTCTACTTCAGTCATTTTATCAAAGATTAGGTAGAAGTTAGGGAATGGAATGGAGTAAAATAAATATAATGACCGACAATATATAGGTCCACTGCAGTTTTTGCATAGGCACCGGAGGCCAGTAAATCAGCCCACTAGTAGCAAAAAGTGGAGGCCTGTATCATACAGCAATATATCCAGTGAATTTAAAGGATACCAGCAATTATGATAATATATTAGTAATGTGTGAACAGAATTAGAATGCTGGCTGATACATGCTATCCCCAGTTAAAAAGCCAGGCCTCAACTTTACTATTGGTAGAGTCCCAGTTTGGCATTCGCTCCTGACACTCTCCCAAAAAGATGTTGACCCATACTTGTACCTGTGGCATGTCCAGACACTGAATGAAAAAAAGCCCATTTTCCTGTATAAATACTAATGAACAACATCTGAGGTTTTTAACAACAATTCATTTATAGTAAAATATAATCATTATGGCAAGTCCCAATTTCCAAATTACATGAAATACATAAGGGAAAATCATGAATAGGTCTCCAATGGGCAATTTGCTTCATTTGCCTTCACACAGACTCTCATAATACAAAACAGAATCCTGCTTACTATCTCATGGAAATGACTTCACACTTAAATCAATCGTCAAATTACATTTTACAAGGAAAGGATACAAATGGAAAGGACAAAATGTGAATGTATATCAGATCTTTCATAATAATGATGGCAAAATTTTACTGCCATAGGGGGACAAATCCAGGATACATTACCTTGAAATTTACTACATAAGAATAAAAGAATACAAAAATCGAATGCTCGACTAATCTCCAGCAAGACTGCTAGTAGATTTCTACATGAATATCAAATAATTTTTTTTTAAATGCTAAAGAGAAATGCATAAAAACTTACATGAAATCCATAAAGTTTTAAGGTGATGTTTCTTCAAAACTAAAATCTAAATAAAAGCTTAATACTAGAAAGACTGGGGTGAGCTGCATACCTACTTGGACCAGGAGCAGTCAATTGACAACTTGCTCGTTTTATCCCATCCTACCAATTTTTTAATACTTTTTGAGTTGTTAGTGAGTAATTTAGGAGTGCTCTGACGATTTCTGCCTGTTAGGTATTGTTTTGAGGTAACAAGTTGTAGATTGAAGAAAAAATGTTGAAAAAGCTTTTTTTAAAACTAAAACATTTTCCTTTCGATTTGTTCTGATATTGCAATATACCCACAATTTAAAATATAAAGAAAATTTCTAATGATATAATGTGGAACAAAAATGTTTGAGTGAAGTAAAAATAAAAGTTTTTTAAAATCAAAGCTTTAGAAACGACGCTTTCCATTGGTTTAGCATACACGTAAATAAAACTTTACTACTCTCCGCTGCAATTTGTGCAAATCTTTACATATCTTTTACAATGACCACATATTTTGGTAGCGTTTTCAACAACTATAGTTCATTTTTTTGTTATAGAGGCCAACTTGGTATTGTTTTAAGGCTTAGCCAGCAGTATAAACAAGTCCTACCAGCTGAACTGAGGATCTTTCTTCCACGTAGAGTGCAGATAATTCTTCTACAGCTTTTTAGGTGAAAGTTCGGCAAGACATCATTGAGCCATAAACAGGCCTGTGCAAAGTGTGCGAATTGATCATTACTAGATCAACCACATTGTAAAAGACATGAATGGGCCAGGAGCGAGTTATTGTATGGACACTGTCTTTGCAAAACAACTGATCAATAGAATCTACTCCACTTTTGGTTCCGTTTTGGAACTTGACTATGCATTGTAGAATGTTGTAGAGTCTACTATTTATGGTTCCTTTTTCATGAATGCCTCATTGAATGTAATCCCTGCATGCACGCTGCTGAGGATCAGGATATTCTTGGTAGATTTTCCTTCATAAGAAGTCAAGGTGATACAGGGTGTCCACAAAAGTCACAATAAAAAATTCAAGCATAATTCCAGGTTTTCAAGGCAAATTTTTTTAAAATTTCCCGGCTATATTATCACAGTTTATATAAGAGCTAAAGTGATATTTCTCATGTTTTACAAATAATATGGATTTTCCTAGCTAAACACAACGTAATAAAAATATAGATATCAAATAAATATAAATAATTAAAAAAGAAAAAGTGGAAAAAAACAAAGAAATAAAATAAGTAGTTTTATTGACAATAAATTCACTCCTGTGAACGCGCGACCGGGCAAGCGATCACCTTTTCGTGGTGACGAGGTTGCGGTAATTAGCCCCCGTCAGAGTCATCCTTCAGACGACTGTTCTTCCCCTCCAGACGCCTGTCCTCCCCCTCCAGATGCCTGTCCTCCCCCTCCAGATGCCTATCCTCCCCCTCCAGACACCTGACCCCCTCCGGACGTCTGTTTCCCCCCGTTAGGGTGGCCAAAAGAAAAGTTTTTAGAAAGTTGAGGGGGCGGATGCATTTTCTGTGCAATTTCATAAATAAACAAGCCATAGTAAATTTCAGCTTGATTGCACAATATTTGACCCTGCCGAATCGCGTTTAAACATTTCAGGCTCAAATTGCCTGATTTACAGAGGCAATTCTCCTGTTTTTTGGGATTCTACCGCAGAAATAATGGTTAAACGACAGAAAAACAATCCTTGATGATAAATGTTACTATTTTACGTGTTTCTTAATTTTTGGGAGGAGGCCTAGTGGGTAGAGTGCTTTGCTACTGATCCGACGGTCTCAGATTCAAATCTGGGTGAAGCCTTCCGACACCCCCAAATAAAAATTCTAGAAGTGCAAGGTGGCCCAGGGAAAGGAACTGGCCCCCTAACCCTGAATGTGTGAAATTCACATGCCTATGGCTTAGTCTGGGGTGAGCTCTAACCTCACCTATCCATACCAACTTTCAGGTTGAAACACTGAGTCTTAATTTTTAATGAGTTGAAAAAGGTTTAAATTAACTTTAAACTCTCCCTATCCTTAACATTTCCATGCCTATCAAAAAAATTGCTTACGTCTGTATTACAAATAGCAAGTTCTGTTTCTCACGTTCATCATTAGTAAGTTTTCTGTTCTGGCAGTGTCAAATATTGTGCGCTCAAGCTAAAATTTTCTTCAGTTTTTTATAAATGAAATTACACCAGAAAATGTACCCACCCATTCACTTTCAAGAAAAGTTAGTTTTTGGGCCACCCAACCCTCCCGTCCTCTCTTGTACTCGACCACTTGGTAGGGCGTCTTGAGTAGGGTTGCATTGATTAATCGGCAAGCAGACGATAATTCTGATACCGATTAATCGGCCATTTTGCTGATTAATCGGTAGCGGCTATTTGGCCAATTAATTGGCTTTGATAGACAGCCAATTATCATATTGCTGTAAAATATGAGACTAGAAATGAAAATCATACTTTTCTGATTGATCAGCGGGTTGTTTCGGGGTCCCCTTAATTCTCGACCACCCTGTGTGGATGCAATTCAAATTTGAAAAAAGTTGCACGCAAAAGAAAAATGCAAACCATCAATTGACCATTGTCAGTCTTTCTAGTTTTAACGTAATGAAGTTATTTTCCAAAGCAAAAATATTTATATTGGCCATCACCAGCAGTCATCAATCTGAAGGTTGGTTGGGTGCAGTACAACTTCCTCCAATACTGCACTCAGATATAAGCAAACCACTTTATTCCCTAGTAAGTCTTCATTTCAACATATTTATTCCATCCTTGGTCTTCCATGGTAATTATTTCCACTTGTTTATTCATCCAGGATTGCTTTCAATATCCAGCAATGCTGCAAGAAGTGTCCAATAAGATTAAACTTTTCTATTATGAAGAGTTTTCAGAAGTACCTATCATTTATTTACAACTCCTTCAAGGACTTCTTCACGATGATTTTCTCAATCCATTTCATACCCATCATTCTTAGATAACACCACATTTCCATTTTGTGGACAATCCATTTTGTCCTACAGCAGTCATAGTCCAAAATTACTATCCAATATTTCCATACATATTTGATGAAGTGCTTCCTGACTTCCACGAAAATGTTGCTGGCTGTTAGCACTCTTCTCTAGGTAGCAAGACTTCGTTGCTTTCCTGGTATTGTCTGTTCATTTGCAATGACTCGTCACGTAGTAGCACAGAGTACTTATCATATCCCAGATTGAAGTACTTATCATATCCTAGATTTACTAGTCCTTCATTTGACTTCAGTATTCCCAATTTCTCTACTTTGAATGTCTATCCAGGTCCCACGCTACCACCCAAACCTGCAACAGCTGTTTCTAATATTTTCCCATCCTCAGTGTACACTAAAAACCATAACACCCCCACTTTCCCATACCCCTCCCCACTCAATTTACCTCTACACTCTTTCACCTCCCCCAATTCTACGGTCTGGGGCTATATTCAAAGTCCCTATCTGAAGAACTTCACACATGAATCTACCAAAGTGAGGTGAAACAAGTCTTTTAAATATATCCGAGGGAGATTAGTAAGTATTCATCATGAAGATGTCTCTCTCTATTCCCTGGAAGACCTATCTATTTACTCAATATTGTCAACTCTTCATATTTGAAGTTACTCCATCTCTTGCAGAATCAAATTCAAGCATATTTTCACATCTAAATCTATCTAAATTAAAGAAAATTACACGTCATGTTACCATGGAAAGCCATGTCCTACATACTGAACCTATAAAACAATATCATTCTACTATAGCATTTAACAGCAAGCTACATCATAAATATACAAAAGGAACAAAGGGTTCAAGGGTGTGAAGTACCTTTCTTTCTATGGTATGTCATAAACAAGTTCATAATTATTTCCCAGGTGGGTAAAAACTAAAACAACAAACATGACTACACAACCATTTATGTACTCTAGCTACATAATTAATTATAAACTACATACAGAGACCAAATAAAAATAATATATGTGTTTCCTTATTACCATTTAGATACATACCCAACATATCAGCCATAGGGGAGGCAGAATCAATGAAAGGTCAACTATTTCATATGGACCAAGGACACTGGTTCTGCATCAATAATATCTTTCACATACTCCATTTGAAAACGTACTTTTTTATTCAGCTATATTCACAGTATATCATACATGCCCCTTCATTCCTACAATTACTCTTCATAAGAATCACTTCCAACATTATGTCACATCCAGGTGTAAAGGATAATTGATGATGAGATGAATAGTAGATGCCCACTTAGCACTTGAATCTCCGGAGGCATTGAGAGCTGAAAACAAGTCATGGGGAAACCTGTGGTAGATGGTGTCTCTGAAGACATATCCACTGATTTTCCAATAGTCAGAGAACTGGCAGCCTCTCTCTAACAATAGTTTGGTCTTTGAAGTTTCACTAAGATAGTTAGCATTCCCACCAAGTCTCTCCATGAAAAGAGCACAGAAAATTAACTATGCTTTGAAGGTGGTGATCTTACAGCTGTATTTGAAGTATAGCTCTGCACCTTATGGTCAAGTATGCCACAGGCAGCGATTTACTCCCAATTGATAGAAATCAGTTGCAATCTAGCTACTTATGTCCAAGGCAATTCACTCAGCTGATATATTACGGATCTCGTTGACAATTGGTTATCACATAATGGATGCAACAGTTTAAGAGGATGAAATCATTATGGGAATATGCTGCGAGTTTCTGGCCACAGCAATATTTATCCATGACTTTTCCAGGTCCAACTCTTCTTCCCAAACTTCAGAGAATTTTAAGAGGGGTAGTGATGCATTGGTGTTTAGCCAATTTTTGTTGTAGACATGAATGAATTCAGTGCCAATGTTTTCAGCTGTCCATTTACTTAGAATTCTTCAGAGCTAATGACTTCAGTTGACATTACATTTTGAGGTGATCTACTATTTACTCCAGTGATGTTATAGCACTGGTTATTAGCTCATTACAGGTCAGCAACATTTAGTTCCATGAAGTCTTTTGTAGGATACTAACCCCGATAATTTGACCGTTAGCCTTTTTGGAGCTCTAAGTTGTAACTTAACTATAGAGTATACTTAGCATATTTCTCTCCAATGTTTCTTTACATGGCCACCTGCTTTGGATGTCCCTGGCCTACAATTGCAAGAATGTCACATCCTCTCCCAAACGTTGGTGAACCAATGCCAAACCATATTCCTTGCACATGACCTGTTTTCTCTGTCGTCATCAGGTAAGTTTCTTTTTTTATGTCATTACTATAATCATTACATCACCTATCTGGCATCTTCAAACTCCTAGATTTGAGCATATCTGGTCATCAAGAAGTTACCACTCTAATCACTCTATTTAAGCAAAGAGGGTTTCCAACCTAGCACATCAGTCAGTTTCTTTGAGAAAATTGCCTATTTATACAAAGAGAAGGCCTTGGGACATGCAAACACACCAAAAGAGACTTATATCCCTAAAAGAAGGCTATATAGAGATGACTGAACAGTAGTCAATAGAATAAATAGATTCATAAAATAGTATCAAATGCTTGATTACAGGATATTATGGTAGAAGGGTGTCCATCTAACATAAGTAGGGGCACAATTGTTTAAGTAATTATGCCTGATATAGCAGTAACAGTACATTTAGAGCCCAGTATCACTTCATATCTTTCATATTTTATTGTCAATTGAAGATACTGCCTAAGAACTACAAAAGTGCTTTTTGATGAACTTCACCAAGCGCACAGTATTTCATCAGGCGCAGTACAAAATGAAATACACATAGACTCTTAAGTCACAAGTGTTAATAGCATCATTCAGGCCTTATCTTAGTAGACTGGATTTCAGAGAAACCAGCGGTTTGCTTTTCAACTCCACAACTAGATAGAAAATTGAAGAAGCCTGAATACCACTGACAACATATTACGGTCAGGATTCGAGGATTCAACTGAATCTTATTGAATCCTTGGATTCAAGATTTGTTCGAATCCTTCCAAAACGATTCGATCAAACTCAAATCCGGTTGTGTGGATAGTATATGCACTATGCTGCTGTAAACTCTTCATTGACTGTGGTAAATTCATTTAAATTCTCACCTTGAATTTATCATTTTGACACAATTGTACTTGTTAAGTGTGGTTTTTTTTGAGTGAACACTCATTATGTCATAAAATATGCATGTCAGAGGAGATTTTTAAGGTTATTAATTGCATCAAGTTCCACTTCAAAATCGCCACACGGTGCATGAGCAACACCACCTTTACAACCTTAATAGCAAAGGTACCCGTTGAAATTCAACGGGGGATGAAAGAAAGACAAGGCATAATAAAATAAAGTTACGATGAAGAAATCAGTATTCGTTTTCAAGAAATTAGCCATCAAGCGCGCATGGGTCACACAATATATATTTATGTACTTAAACCTTGCTCAAATTGTTGTTACCGAACTGGCCTAGTGGTTAGAGTTCATTAATGCTGATACCAAGGTTGTAGGTTTGAGTCGCTCATGAGGTGTATTTTTTCCAAGCAAATCAGCTATAATTTTAGTTTTATTTATTTAATTCAGCAGATGAAAACTGCATTATAATATGCCAACCGAGTTTCAACATTCTTTTGCAGTAACATATAGAAATTAAACTACAGGCCATTTGCATTCCAGAGGCTAGTCACATTAATATAACATCATCGCATTCTCCTGTTTTACATGGGTCCAACTTAAATTAGTCTACTTGAAATGAATTTAGCTAATTTTAGGCAAAAATATCCCTAAAAATATTGTAATCAGCAACATTTCAGTATACGGCCTAGATTTCAACTTTAATACCTATCTCTAGATATAAAACCCAGCCACCATTGTAAAGGTCCCATTTCCCTTCTAAAGCTAATGCTAATTCCACAGTTACCGAGAAAATATCCTATTGTTGAAAGGAGTTAAATTCATGATTTTGACAATAAAAACACAATTTCTAGGGAAATTTTACTCACATAAGAAAATTGAATGAAAAAATAAGAAACAGCAATATTTTATCCATCTAATGGCAAAAACTATAGCCTTCTATCTTTAGTAGAACTAATTAAAATATGCAAAAAGAGAAACCTCTGCACTTGAACCAAAATGTTTAGACTTGAGTTTTTCAAACACATAAGACACCAGACGGCCCAATATGCTGCCCTTGGGGCCCAGGGGCCTTTCTTATAGTCCCAATTTCCTTAAAAAAGCTTTACTGATCCCATGTGTGAAAATTTCACTAAAATCGGTTGACTCGTTCAATACTTATGAGGCTTTTAAGAAAGCATTCTTTTGAAACCTTGGGCCCTCTGGGGCCCCATCGTGATTTATGACCCCATGATTGTCGTACATTCACTATAGGTATATTTTACGTGTTTCTAATACAGGCAAGAATTATCTTACAGGGCCAATTTTTTGCGATGAAAGAGCCCACTTGACGGCCTTTAGGGCCCCAAGGCCCTTGTTCTACAGCCTATGCGTGAACCAGATATATCAAGTATCTTCCTGCCAAATTTTGTTTCAATCGATTCAGTGGTTCATGAGTGATAGAGTAACAGACAGACAGACTGACAGACACCACTAGATTTTTATATATTAGTAAGATGGAGCATTTTGTATGCTGACACACATGTGCCGCAGATCTTCATGCCAGCCTTTTAATTTTATGCTCAATTCATAGGACGAAATTACTTCTTCAACTTTTGAAAATTGAAGTTTATATGCCAAGCATGGAACGTGATAGAATATATGGCTTTTATTAGGGCCACGAAATTTTCTCAATCTGTTTTTGTTGCTCCATTGTGCCATGGCTCTGCGAATGTGAGGAAAATTTTGCTGGACCTTGGGGGCTATTACGTATCATAAGTTGCCCGGCGATAACTCGGTTTTCAGTGACTCGGACTCAGTTGTCACCTTTTGCGATTACGCAATATGATTTTCTCATCGCCGCGGCTTAAATAATCACCTCCCGAAGTCACCCTCGACAGAGGGGGTCACAAGTCGAGTTGCCCCTTGATTCCCAATTGCTTCGCGACATCCAACTGCTTGTTTGCATTGAAAATAGTAATGGAAACAAAGTGGCGAATCGTTGGTATTAATTCTGAGGCCTAAAAATGATTTATTCTTTTGAAATTGGTGTTCATATAGTAATGCCAAGCCAAACTCCAACCGCCGATATCGGAGTAGCAGATAAACAAGAGTACACTTGGTAGCGTCAGGCTCACTCCATCTTTAACGGGTGGCACTCCTCCATCAGCAGAGCACAATGGAAAGCGCGAAAAAAGATTACATCCTCCCCAACCAATTTTAGGCGCACTTCTCACCCTCAAGGATATTTGAAACGAATTAATTTCTATGCATGGATAGGTTGGTGCGCAGGCTTGCGGATCATCCAATAACATGATAATGGACCTTGTTTATTTACTTTTATTATCCGAGACACCATTGGTATATGTAATAATAATAAAATATTTTAAACAGTTAGTAGTCAAACGAAAAATTAGAGAGGCACTAAGTATTTTCATTAAATTTAAAAATTCTCCCGCTTTTAAGAGAAATTCCAATAAGATTCCCCTCAACTGTGAAACGTTACCATAAAATTCTCGCATTTTCATCTTGTTTTGGCTTCCGGGAAATCTTTCCCCGCATTGTTCGTTTTCCCGCATCCATCATTTTTTTTACCCATCCCCTTGAAAAACGATAGATCGAGGTTCTACAGTACTAGATCTGTGATCCAACATTAATGATCAACTACATGAATTATTGCCAGAATCTTCTGATTTTATCCTCACCTTCACGCTGAATTATTCACAACCTATAGAATTCCAGAAAAATTGCAGCAGCTATCTCTGTTCCATCAATTTTCACTCGCTATTTATAAGCTTTCAAGAATGAGTGCAAGTGGCAAAATAGCCAACCAGCATTACTCCTCCAATATTCCAAAATAGAAGAGTTTCACCATCAAGTCAACTCAAACTAGCATGATGACAATGAATTTTGACCACAAAAGCTTTGGAAACATGTATCAAACATCAAAATTGCTACACACTGAATTTTTTAATTTTTACTCTTAAAATTATGAAATAATGGCTCTTGCCTAGTTTGTGAATTTTTTACTATCAACACGAAGTGTTGAGCCATTGCCCCTTTAAACTAATTAAGGTCAATATTTCTGTGAACTTATACAGAAAAAGCCATTTTCTTCCATCAAAAGAAAGCTTCATCTGGATTCAACTTGGTGTAAGTTAAGGAAATTCAGTAATACTGTTTAACAAATATGATCATTTAAGCATGGAATTCATGATTTCAACAAGTACAAATGCAAGGTGTTTATTTTTCATCATACTTTCACAGATGAACTACTACATATTTTCAGTCAGAGCACTAATTTAGAGATAAGCTATCTATACACTGAAAATATTTTTGATCCTGGGCACACACGGATGCCAAATGGTACTTAAAGAACATTCTATATTGCACTCAAGATAGCCTCAGTAAAATTCATATAATGTACCCCAACTTTAATAAAGTATGACAGTACAGCACTTGAGCAGAAAAAATTAGACTCCATGATACGTTTAAGAGGGATTAACAATTTTAGAGGGACTACTGAAAGTGAAGGTCACTTCATATTACAACATATTACACTTTCAAAAACTTAATCAAACATAAGAATCCACACTGACCTAAATATTAGAATATTCATATTTTCACACAAATTAATTGAAAAAGCAAACATCCGTGCCACAACAATACATGATGTCATACCTCAAATTCATCTATGGTATATTAAGATAACATCAAAGCAAAAATTTTTCGATTTTCGTCAAAAATACATTTATATTTGAGAAAAGTTCCCAAAAAAGCAAAAAATATTTTGCTGATTAATGCCTCATCACTAAGTTTCATACTCAGAATTATCTTAATACAAAATACTTGAAAAACTTGATAGGTATATATAGGATTGAATGTTCTTTCACATTTACCAATTTCATGTCTCAATCAATTTCTTACGTGGTGTAATTAAAATGTACAGATTTAAACAGATTTTCAAGAAAGTAATCACTGATAGGAACAGGATGATGCGAATGGACAGCTTATACGCAGTGGTCCAAGGTAATGACAATATGGCCATCATAGAAATAATTACTCATCATATGGAGCAGAATGTTTACAACTGCCGTACACTCCCTTGGTTATAATAACAATACCTTTCAAATACTAAAATACACAGAGGAAATGATAACCTGGTAATTTAAGAAAATAATATGATGCTAAGCCAGAGATCACTGGGAACTATTCACGTTACTGACTTGCATGTGAAATTAACTAATTTCTTACGAAACCAGGAATATACACACACTCATCAAAAATATAACGCAGTTTTGGAAATTAATCACAGTTCAGACAAAGAGCAAAGGTTGCAAGAACTGTGACTACAAAAACATCAGGAGGTTAAAGGAGGCCACCTGAACTCAAGTAGCCAAGGACGAGGGTGCTGTCTTGGTAAAGGAAACACAGAGTAAGTTCCTGGAGCAAGTCTCTGGCTAGCCAAATTCTTCAAATCACACATGCTCAACTCAATTCCAGGGGAGAGGGGATAGGTTCCAGGATGCAAAGGTGCTTTAAGATCTTCAGGTTCAGGTGAGGATGGAGGATTCTCCAAGAACCATTTTGGTCTGCCCTCCCAGGATGAAGAGACATGGTTGTTTCTGGTTTTAAGGACCTGGTAGGATTGGTTGAGTTAATTTTGAGATAGGGCTGCAAGTGGTTCAATTTCTAGATTATTGAATAACTGTAATTTTCCAATTATAATATGCATTCACTATACAAAATACATATTTTTAATGGAAATGTGAGAATTTTCATCTTCATGAGTATGATATACACTATGTTCCCATCATCAAGTAGTTAACACTATGTTTTACCATGAAAAAGTCATTTTTCATTTTGCATGCAAAAAAAACAATGCATAAGCTAAAATGCTGACAACTGATGGCCTTTCCACTCATGCAAGTGCACCAGACCTTAATTCCCTGAAGCAGTTTTATCAATATTAGTCTTCACATTCCTCCTCTCTCATATATTCATCCAATTTCACAGAATATTCATGATCAGACTACTGAGTCATGACCTTATCATTACAACTTGTTTTCTTTGCTTAATTTAAGCTGACAATGAACTAGATGTCAGTATGCTGAACTAACTTTTTTAGTCAAATGACAACAGTGACAAAGACTTTAGAGAGTTTCACTATTAATGAATTACGGTTCCTGTGCTTTACAATTTTATATGTTGTTTAACGTTCTTTAGCGTTGTTCAGGATAAAATGTATATTGGATTTTACATGTTGAATGTTTCCTATGGCTAGTAAAATTCTATAAAGGTAAAATCATTCGCCCTAAACAGGACACGAATCCAGATCCCTCAAAGTCATGTGGAGAGCTTCAGCCAGCTACCAAGGCGTCCTCTTCCCCAGAGGATTTTGGTGAGCTTAAAAGAACAAGATGTTCAAGATTGTTGGAGATACAATGGAAAAAGCAGTCCAAGGTGTGCACTAGGCACTGCAGTACTTTGGGGTGACTCTGCAAAGATAATACCAGGGCTAGTCCCGGTATCTTCAAAACTTTATTTTCTTTGGCCCAAATTAAAAGGGCATATTATCAACTACATTTTTGATACTATGAATAGTTCACAACTGTCGTTTTATGAATTAATAGGGGAAATTGCATATTACACCTGGAAAATTACAGTGAACTACCAAAAGAAAAAATGCATAGCACAAAGTAGGCAAGGAAATGAAAATATGTGCTCACAAAAGATGCCTCTCCTGTGTCAAAAGACATCACTTTAAAATATGCAGCTATGAATTGCTTTCAAAGTATATTCCCAGCTCATGATTCTGCTCTCATACTGAAAGCTCTCTAAAAAAGGGTGACAACAGAAACACAAATTTAGCATTCCCTTAATACCTTTGTCTTTACAAACCCTCTTTAAGGCAAAGTAGACCACGATTCAAGCTGCCAGGTAACTTGCACAGAGAATTTTACCGGCATTACAAAAATTTCTGAATAGCCAGATGCCGGTGCATGTAGGACAATTTACATGGAGTTGCCAGCCTCGGTGGTGACGTGCTGTGGCCGTGGGGTAAAGTGTTGTTGGCTTATCATGTGGCTGTAAGCTACCACTGGAAACATCAACTTCTTTAGTCATAAAATTCCAAGACTGGTAGACTGTAACCTCGAACTTTAGCCCTTGATAATTCATTTATGGCCTTGTATCTCTTCTGTTTCATAATTAACAGATCAAGGGAACAATAATTATTATATATTGTTCCTTGCCACTTCCTTGGAGAGCACTACCAGCTCTAACTATTGGCAGCAACAATTAGAGCTGGCAGCAAGCACATAGGTAGTAGATGGGATTTTTTAATGAGTCCCTCCATTTTCAGAGATTTTAGCTTAAATTACATATTTAATACAGAGAAAAACACAACCGTTACATTTAGCAGTTATTTAGTAGAAGTAAAGGATATTCAACATCGTTCATAATTTGTAAAGCCAATAAAATGCTGAACTTGGCCTTCATAATGCTAAATCCTTTATTTATAAATGCTAAAAATCACCATTGCAAGTGATCACGAATTTGAGAGCTAGTTGAAAGTACTACTTATTGCAAGTTTTGCTACAATTTTTCAATGTTATTTTTCTCAAATGATTGCAGGAGGTGGGAGATACTAGGTTTTCCGGGCACTGCTCGATAAATGTTTCTCGGGTATTCCACTGGGTAAGCAGGTCCCAACGTTTTGGAGAATGACTTGCACTCCATCCTCAGGGGTTATGAATGAGAATACCTGAAGATGGAGAACCCCTGAAAACGGAGAGCAAGTCATTCTCCGAAATGTAGGGACTCATGGTCCTGCTTATCCTGGAAGAATACCTGAGAAACATTTATCCAACAGGAGGTGGGTCTTTTCACTGAGGCATAATGAAAAGCTGATCATAAACTATCAGCATCATAAGATTTTGGCTCAATCATGACCTAGGTATTAAGAACTCCCCTAGTCTGATTTTGAATTTCTTCAGCTCAATGCCTGGACAGTGATGACGAACAGAACTTAACTACCTTTCTCAGGATGCTCTCTTGCTATACACCATACTCATACTAGCTCGGTTACATACTATTTCCTGTTCCATTTTACACCCACTGACAACTGACCTAAATCACATCATATTTCTTGTCACATAACTTGGACCTAATCAAGAGTAATCTTCAATGGCATAGCACTGATGGCATTTACCCTCCATATGTACTGTTTCACTACAAGCATAAAATATGTACAGAGGAAATTACTTCGCCATGCAAATAAGCAATGGCATTTGGCATTTCTCTAGGAAGACTGATTGTTCTAAGTTACAGCATCACTGATTTTATATCAATGGGAAAATGTTTTCTAAAGCCAAAAAAAGCCTCCAAAACAACCCTACTGCAAAAAAAGATGCAGTACAATAAACATGGAGAATTTAGTGATTATTATGAGAAATGGGGATGGAAAATAAACATCAAACATAACTGATTGCCAACAATGAGAGCTCACAGCACTACTATGTGAAGAACTTAACAGTTCCAAGCTGAATAATGTATAAAACTTGCTCACTTTCACTGCTATAAATCTCAATATCTAACTAGAAGAGTACGTGGTAACACAAGATTTCATTCTTTTCTTTCGGAGCTAAAGAGAGAATTAAGAGATCAGGAAACAGACAACTATTACTTAATCATTTTATGTGATACATCGGCAATAACATAGAAAATATGAGTAATTTAAAATAAATTTAAAAAACATTATTAAAAAGGATAAATCATAATGATCAATAAAGCAGAAAAAGTAACCAACTTGCAGCCCTAGGTTAAGGTACTAGAGGTAATCTGATGAAATATAGAAGAGGCCCACAAAGGTACGGGGGAAAAGTGTATGATTTGAAATCTTACCTTTCTCCAGTTTAAAGCATCAAAGAAGTAATACGTCCCCCTCTCATAACTCTGGGTTTTTTCTAAAAGCTGCATTCCAGGTGCCCTCGTAATCCACACTTTCTCATCAACATGAAATCGCCAGTCCCTGTTATACCTGAGAATTAAATTGAAAGAAAGCTTTAAAGAAAGACAAAGGAAGAGCATTTAAATGAAACCTCAGAGGAATTGATTTCTTTCTTGAAAAGAACGAATCATTTCAAGAAAGCAGAATAAAAATAAAATTTGAATTAGGGAAAAATCCTGAGTACATTCTTGTCCAAAAAAATCGTACCACCTCAGGGCCAAAAAATTTCAGTCCCAAGTTGACGCTGATGTGACAATGCAGTCAAAGATGTATAGAAGGAATATTCTGAACTGGAAACAGATTTTTTACTGGGGAGAGGGCCCATGCTTCTGTTTGGTTAATGAGTGAGTGAGAATATATGTGGGATGGCTCATTTCGGGCCCTGCAAGATCTCTCACCAACAACATAGCCAAAAGATGCAAAATGTCCACCCGTAGCTTTATCCCTCCAGAACATTTGGTTTAATTATTTTATTTCATCCATGCAGAAATGTTTGAAATTTTGAAGTGTTGACATATTTTCATCACCTAAACTCCCTTGCAGTTTTTAGCTCTCTACCCTACTCTACTAACTCTTTTGTTCTCTACCATGCGACTGGTGGGAGAAGAGTGCGCTCAGACTACCGTCATTGGCTGACTAATGCATGCGTATCACCCCTGTGTTGTGTCCCCACGAGAGGGTGGGCCACCTGTAATGCCTCATCCACAACTCTTCACTGGAAGGCATTTTCCTGAAGCAATACAGTAAAACCTCCATATAATGAATTCGCCGGGAGCGGAAAAATGACTACTTCGTTGTACGGAGGTTCTTAGTACGTTGTACGGAGGTTCTTAGTTCTTTGAGGGTTATGTGCGAGTTGCGTTGTCGCAGGAGCAGCCAAGAGTTCGTGTAATTGATAGTGAAATATAATTGGATAATCCATTCATGTTCCATTTCAAAGTACATTTGGCTCTCGCCAGTATTAAGCAATAATTGAACCCTCACCCAGTAACAACGCTGTTTGTTTTGCTTTTCAGTACATTAACTACATACATCCATCCTAGTTATTCATGGACCTTTGCCCGGGAGAAAATACGGGCTGTTTTCAGTACTAAAGTGACAGAATGACGATTATTAGTGATCAAGCATGATCTCATGTGTAAACAAAATCGTATTTAAAATTATGTAGGACTCCCTACATAAGAAAATGTAAGAGAGCCTAACCTCCTCCCAATTCACGTCTTGCATAGTACAGTAGAACCTCGATCTATCGTTTTTCACGGGGATGGGTAAAAAAATGATGGATGCGGGAAAAGATTTCCCGGATGCCAAAACGAGATGAAAATGCGAGAATTTTATGGTAACTTTTCACAGTTGAGGGGAATCTAAAAGGAATTTCTCTTAAAAGCGGGAGAATTTTTAAATTGAATAAAAAAATACTTAGTGCATCTCTAATTTTTCGTTTGACTACTAACTGTTTAAAATATTTTATCAGTATTACATATCCCAATGGTGTCTCGGATAATAAAAGTAAATAAACAAGGTCCATTATCATGTTATTGGATGATCCTCAAGCCCACGCACTGACCTATCCATGCATAGAAATTAATTCGTTTCAAATATCTTTGAGGGTGAGAAGCGCGCCTAAAATTTGTTGGGGAGGATGTATTCTTTTTTTGCCCTTTCCATTGTGAGATGAGTGCCACCCGTTAAAGATGGAGCGAGCCTGACACTACCAAGTGTACTCTTGTTTATCTGGAGTAATCGCGTAAGCCACGAGGCATAGAGCAAGAGAGGTATAGCAGGTTATCGCCATCTGGTTCAGAGAGGCAAAAGTTAGTGGGCAATCGGGTTGAAATGAGGAATTCTGATATCGGCGGTTGGAGTTTGGCTTGGCATTACTATATGAACACCAATTACAAAAGAATAAATCATTTTGAAGGGTCACGGTGCCTAAAAAACAAAATAACCATTTCTGGCAATGCAAGCCCATGTCAGACAACAGAGGAGAAGAAACTTAGCTCAAGCTCGCAGGACTTCCACTACGACAAACTAATGGTTGAAACATCTGCGTTACCTTCAGCCGTCTTAAAACACCTATTTTGAACAGTTTCGGCTTTAGGCTCAGAAAGGAATTCTTCAGGAAAATTAATAGACATAAATACCTACTTTAACTGGCTAAACACGGAAAAAATAGAAAAAGGAAAGAGCACAGAGCACGTAGGGTTTGGCCGCTCTTACTAGAGGCCGGAGAAGTGACCATGACGAAGGTCAGGGAGTGACTGAATTGCCGAGGTTACAAGCCATGCCCGCTGCCCTCTGGTTGGTTCTGCGAGAGTCACATGACAAGAAACCCCACCTCCCTCCATTCCCTCAACCACTCCCACGTTTAAGCCCATGTGGCCCACGTCATTGGAAATAATGCACTGGTTACATACAAGAATTGGGTGAGACAGGTAATTGGGGGACCCTGTTTTCCACTGGGAGGGACTGGGCAGGTGGAAGACCTTTGACCCTCCCGACCCTTTCCACGGAAAGGGCCCCACCCACTGAGGGGCACATTTGTGGAACGTCAGTTAATTTTGCTAAAGATTTTAATCGGCATAAATCTACAGAACAAGTATTAAATGAAGTTGGTCTGTTATTTTCTGTTACATTTGATACCAAACACCAAGGAAATCCGTTGATATTTACCCACATGGGTTATATCAGATCTCGATATGGTGCTGAGAGGGAGCGTATGACAACTACTAGTAAGAGAGCATTGAGAGGATAATAGGAAGAAAGGTTAGAAGGTCATGGCGAAGGAATGCGGCTGCTAACGAGCGAGGTAGGGACTCGTTTGGGTAGGAAAGGAGGAATCCCAACTGTCCTCTAGGTAGGAGTTTGGGCCATTAAATGAGAAGGGACTTGGACGGCAAGGGCTACCCGTCCGTCCTGCACGGCGCATCGCCAAACTCCCTCCCCCTCCTCCTTTCCTGCTGAGGAGTGCCACAAGAATCCCACAATCTTACTTCGGTGTAAATTTTTGGTTTCGTCTTTTTCAAACAATGAATGCGGGAATTGCGATGTGGGGATCGTGATTTGGAAACGATCAAAGCGGGAAAACGATACTTCGGGGAACGATGGATGCGGGAATTATTAACGTTATCAGCATGGAGCTACACTCGCGACCAAAGACGGCGAACGATAGAAGTTGGAAAACGAAATCAATGCGAGAACGATAGATCGAAGTTCTACTGTACTTGAATGACCCCTAATGCCCCGTTCCAACTACCATCGTACGGATCATCACACCAACCAATCATGCGTAACCAATCATAATTACTCAACAATAATAATTCCTACACGCAATACCTCCTGCACTTACATAGACCTAAGAACCCAAGGTTTAGTTCACAAAAATTTAGTTTTAAATTGATCAACCCTTTTCATGAGTTTCCTGAGGGTTGAAATACTGGTGTTGGTTTTTTTTAGATTTACACTTCTGCTTTTAGGACTTTCTATTTGTTTTGTTCATTAACAATAACCATTTATCCAGCCATCCCACTGCTGTTTTCAGGTCAAAAGAGGCAAGGTTGCTGATCCTGCTGCTCCTTGCCCCCTATTTGGCTGAATGGTGTGTGGAAGACTTTTGGTTAGAGAATGAAGAAAGCTAGAATAGGTTTTTCAAAGAATTCCCTACTTGAGAATCTTAGTTTATCATTCAGGCAATCAGGTTCAAGGAACATCAGACATCCCTCTGACAAGAGATCTGTATCAATACTTCTTTCCCAAGGATGCGAGCAGGATGGTAGGACAAATTGCCTTCATCAATCAATAACATGGAATGGAGAGAATCCCAAATGCAGATTGCAATAGATCAAAATGATAATTAATACTTGTAGGCACAAACAACTCACAAATTTTTAATGGAGGTGGTTTTAGTGATTACCTAGGCCAAATTGTGAGATTAACTCATTTTTTTTTTAACCAATACATACGCCTTAGCAATCCATCAAATCATCTTTTTACCGTTCCAATATATGCATGGAATTTGATTACCCAGGAGGCCACATACATTCAAACACATATACTTCAATGATAACTTACAATTCAGAGGCAGCGGCAAGTTGCAAAACATCGCCCATGTTTGTGTAGAACATGTAGAATAGGAGATCATCCTTGTATCTGTTCAATTTTACAGGTGCCAACTTATCCCTATAAACCAAAAGAGGAGAATATTTTTACTACATATAAACATTTTTACCCTAAACTTAACATAAAAAACCTTAATAAAGTAATAATCACAAGAAATCAACACCATTCTGATGGTTTCACCAATGATTTTCACCCCCAATAAGAAAACAAGACTTATTCAGCAACAATCTGGACTGCACAGAAATGACTCCTATGACCCTCCACAGTAATAAAGAAGAAATATTTTATTATAAATATGCATACATTCGCATTAATTCATAATTTGAGTGCTAATAAACCATTTTCATTGTTTATCAAATAAACCTAAAAATCTATTCAGAAATAATTTCTAACAAAAGACTATATAACTCCATTCAATAATTTTAGAATTCCAATGAGACATGGAAAAATAGTCTGGGGGTCAAAGTGACCCCTCTCATACTAATAGACAGAAGTTTAGGTATATTCATGAAAAACCACGGCTACTATGAGTTTATATTTTCACAATATATTTTGACTAAAATAAATGAAAGTCGAGAAATATGGAAGAGCTGGGATGAACCAATTAGAAATTATCATTTGTCCAAAATGAAAAGAGGTCAACATGAACCTCCGACACTCCTACTGTTAATGCAATTGTTGTATAAACCACAACAATATTGGAGCATATGACTCAGAGCAATATTATGACTGCTTCTCAGTTTTCTACAGAATACAAGGATCAAATTGAATGATCGCACTCTAGTGTGTGCCTCAATAGGACTGTGAAAAGCATTAATGCCATTGCAGTATAAACTGCAAACTGCATTGGATTCAGATCAACATCAGGAACTCATCGTAGTTTTCAGCTTATGAGCATTATCAAACCAGTCGATCACATTCTTAATATTATTGCAATTTTTCATTATCTACGGTCTATTGTTTGACATTATTTGTCACCTACAGAAGTATCTAGTGAAAGACTGTTTGCAGCAAACATAGATGTTATTAATGGAAGAAGAGAAATTCTTCAGCCTAAACATGTGGAGCATCTCATTTCTCTTGCATGATAATTTATAATTTGACTTCCAATTGACAGAAATTTAAGGAAGTTTATCACCAATACTAATTCATGTTTCAATGATTCATTTGCTTTTCACATCATTTCTCAAAGGTTTGGTTATATTGAAGAAATACTTCTGTTGTATTTCCCTAAATGTTAATTTTTTTAAAGCAGAGTCATTGTGCACTACATTACACTGCAGTGGAAGCTTATGTTTTTAGCATTTTGTTCTATTGTTGAATTGATTAAAATTAAGCTTTGAAGAGTATTACATTTCTCTTAAATAAATAAAATACAGCATTGGTGCTCAAACTCGACTTGAACGCCACTCAAAACTCAATTTTTATAGTAATGGTCAACCCTAACTCAAATCAAGTTGAAAATCTGGGGCTCACACATCCTTAGTTATCTGGATGATGCCAACAGAAAGCCAATGCCAGTCACCAAGCCAACATAGTGAAAGCATTAAGGAACACATCCTTCTCATCAACCACCAACAATCGTGTTTTAAAAGCAAATTAAGTTAACACTTACCGAATTGCTGCATTGATGAGGTATTCTGGAGGGACATGAAAGTCAATGTCTTGGGGACGACAAGGTGCTTCAGCCCAAGGACCTCCAAAGGTTGGATAAAGGTTATCGGGTGAATTGAGATTGAGACCAAGAGCTGTCAGATCCTGACCAAGAGCTAAGGAGACCAAGTTTGGATCTGTTTCAGCAGCACGGATGAATGTTAAAAGTCCAACCATACCAAACTGGTCTTTAACCATGGACGCTGGTATATTTGTTACTTTACCTGCATTGAAAAAGAAAATGTGTCTTATACACAAGAAACTAAAGAGTTGGTAAATAATCATATTCTAACTATAACACCACATGTTACCAGAGCTTATGATTTAAATTTGGCTAAAGCACTATGCATCAAGAGATCTGAGTTCAAGACAAGGTGAATGATTTTTCCTCCGTGGGATATTGAACTTGAAAGCATTTGTGGGGCGACTCCATAAAGGAAATACCATAGCTAGTCCCGTTATCCTCAAAGTTTCAAACCAATAGAATTTTAGTACTCATTCAATAGTACAAATCTCCAAAATCATATACAATATTTTTACATGGGATATATTTCTAGATTTACCATCCCCCATTCCAACTCATGAGATCACTTAAACAGTCAGAAATTCCTTCTGGGTCCAACCCATTCCAGGTTTTATTAGAGAACAAATTTAAAAAGCATGTTGCTCATAGAAGAAAATTTCTAATAATTGGAAGCAAATAATCATTCTTAATTTTTTACCTCATGAGCTTCAATAAGATTGTTAACCAATCAAATACAGATTTATGAGCACAAGCAATAGACTCTAGCCAGTCATTTTTCCCTGATTAAATCAGAAAACTTCTACACTCTGAATATTAATCTAGAAAATGAAATAGCAAACCATCAGGTGATGTCTGAATTCCTCTCTTGGCTGCTTGTGCCTTTTCTGCCCCCGGAGCTCGACTGGAAGATGTTGAGATGACTTCACCTTTATCATTGGATGATTGTGAGAGCCCTAATGATGCTACAGTTCCATTTGATGTAGCTTGCTGATGTGGGTTTCCATCAGAGCCAATACCAGAAGTTTGCTGCTGAGAGGGAGGCCCTTGTGATTGTGAGGGGCCAAGCACCTGTGACTGCTGGGGCTGCTGCTGTGTTCCTGGTAGCGCTGGGAAATCCTCTGAAGACATGGTAAACTCACTAGCTTCAGATGTTGGCTGTTTCACCATTCCAACTACAAAAGTCAGAAAAAAGTACACCACATTAAAAGCAAAACAAATGAACTTGTGAGGTACACGGCCAAAAATTCTGTACATAACTCCTTAGTCAGTGATGGCATTGATACTCCAATGTGCAACAGATAAATGCTCCTGTACAAAGATGTATTTCATATCACCTGAGTTGAATCTGTGCCACATAGAAGAATCACCTTTAGTGAGGGGCAAGGCACACCAAACTCAAAATTATCAAATATTTCACCACCACAGAATGATCAGAAGTAATTTTTTATACCAAAAAGTAATTAGTTTTTTCTTCTTCGCCATTAATAGGCTGACAAGTAAATGAAGTTGGTGAAATTCCACATTTATTTCTACCTGCTCTCATTCACAGTTTTAAAACCGTACTAAGAGAAGACATTTGTTTGTTTTGAAACATCCAACAAACAAGTGATTCACTTTATAGCAGGATGATCTAAAATGTATCCATTAAGGACTAGGTCAAAATTCAGCTTAGCCTTTCAGATACCATTAAGTTACACCACCAGTACAAGGACTAGAACTACATTAAACTTGCATCCCAAATTGTAAACATGTATAACTATGAGCCACAATTGAATGTAAAATAGGTATCCTTAAAAGTATATGTAGGCTTAATTAGGAAATCATGGAAGCCTATAGCCAACATTCAGCATCTTATAGATGGTCCAGATTACTAACTTTGGTAATGATCGGTTTCCTATCTCTCTATGCGTATAGTAAGTATGTCTTGCCTTGGTTTTTACGGACTCTCTTCAACTCTCCATCCACAGGAATATAAATCCAGCACAGCTAAAGGGTTGATACCCTGGCAAAGTCATTTTACGGTGCCCACTTCCCAGCCTAAACTATAGCAAAGCTTCCTTACAAACAAATTAATATGCAACAACTCATTATAAATCATGTTTCTATCTCTACAAAAATCTAATGGCATGTATTATTTTAAACAAATATTTGTAACGATTTGGTGCCCTCCCAAAGACAGTCTTAGTCGGTTGACTGGGCCTTTAGTCCTGAGCTTGGGTGCATTAATTATTGAAACGCATTTGTTACTTCTAGAATAGGAAATATATGAAACATGAAAGTGATGGTACAAGGGAAGACTCCCTTCACCCGATGGTGAAAATTATACAATCAACTTTCAAAAGGTTGCATATGGATGCTAAGCTAAAGACTGGTTGGTTGTTATATTTTATAAATTAAATTGAGATAATTGACACAGGTAATGAGTGAAAAATCAAGCAGAGCTGCTTCAATAGAAGAGCATCAAAAGCCTTTACCAAATGATAAGAAGTCAGTTCTGACAATAGTTCCCATAAAATACAAGTTTCACTTCCCAAAATACAAAACAGACTACAAAAAATTATTTGTTTGGGGCAAAACCTGATATATATACTACCCTTAAAACTGGTATCAAAAATTGATCGCAACCTATTACTTCAGAATCCAGCATGATCTCATAGCATACTTCCGAGTTGCCATTGCAGTTAAATGAATATTCATTCATATGAACCTGTAGAACCATCCAATCCTCAAAAAAAAATTCCAGCAAAGCCAGGCAGTTAATCTCAAGTTAAGTCCCTTACTTAACTACATTATTCCACGGTATATTCATTGTAATAACCCAACCACGTATGATCTCATTCATGGCATTTGAAGGCACAAGCACACGGATAGACCATTGGTTGGTGGTATTTATAATGTAACAATGAATGAAAGTTTACCAAGAGAAATAAAATTATCATGGTAAAACAGAGTATTCCTCAAACCTTGTCATAAAAGTGAAACTAGGACACAGCAGGATAACAATAAAAAGTGATGAGTCTACCACTGAGATATGACATAACTATTAGCAACGATAAGGTAGAATTATGCAAGGGATAAAGATAAGGGAGATGAAAGAATGAGGATTCAATGTGTTCATTATAGAAATGTATGAAAGGAGTAGGCCATGTTGCTTTGGCCACCTAAAGAGAAAGGAAGAGCATCAAATAATAAAACATCAGGAAAAACGGCAAGTGGTGAAAAAAAAGAAAAGAAAAATACAGAAAATGAGGAATGACTGAGGTAGGGAGCTTATATGAGAGAAATCATCCTGAAAAATTTATTTGAATTGACCATCAAAAATAAAGCTCCTAATCCCCAGTCAGGAGTTCCAAAAAGGTAAATATCAGAGGGATTCATCCTTAACTAGATGCTCCTGCCATCACAAAACACTACAGAGCATGAAGTATGGGAGAAATCATATCTTGCGCTGTAGTGCTGTGAAGACAAAAAAATATAGTTTGCATAAACTCCCTGCAATATTAATACTGTACTAAGATGCCTTCACAGTGTAGCTAGCAAACTCACTTGACCAGCAATTGTGAAACCTGGGTGCAAATCCTGGACAAGTCAAATGATTTTTTTCATGGTCAATACCCATATATTGCTCAGGGTATTTGCTAAAACACATCAGTAGGCAATGAGTAGTTGCAGTGAAAGAAACAAGAAGTACCTATACTACAAGTTTAAAGAACAAAAGGGAATATATAAGACAATGCATTAATGTGAAAGAGATATGTAAGGATACAGTGTTATTGATGAAATTATTAATGGAGATCTTTGGGTGCAATAAAGGTTCATTTCTCGACTTGATTGTAACCCAAAATACAAACAGCTCTAGAGGGAAATTGCTCACTGTTACTGTCCTAAGAATATCTATAATTAGTAGAGATTCAAGCCACCTAACAAAACTTCATGGAAGATTTTTTCTACATCAGTAACAATTGAAAAAGGCTGAAAGTAATTTATAAATTCATTCTACTCATCTATAAGTGTTCCTTTTCCAATTAATTAATCATTAAAAGAACATGCAATGGAAAGCCATGATCACATCCCTGTTTCCTAAGCCTAATAGTAATATCAAAGTTCATAGACACTGCCAACCGTGAAAATGAATGGCACAATGGATATGTACGCACGTATATAATGTATACAGTCGTGTAGATCACGTATATATAACGTTTGTATATTTAACAATAGACTACAATAGGGCTTCAGGAGAGAAATAAATGTAAAAGTAACAATATATTCAACTCCAACAATATTAATTTGGCTATTGATAGGCTTGAAATGTGTTGCCTCATTCACATGTCATATGACAACTATGAGAACCAGGCCTTGAGTTAATGCCCAGTATGATCTAGGAGCAGAGGACACCCATTGGTTACTGGTGTCAAGTTTGTGAGCAGGCAAAAATATCCAGACAATTTATCTTGAGATTTCAATGTGATAATGCACTACTTTTGTGCCAAAAGAAAGGCTTTGCCAGGACCTGTGAAGCTACGCTAAAACAGTGACTTAATACAATGATTGTTGGTCGTAAAAATTACGCAATGAAATTTTAAATGACATTCAGGATGCTGACTATTGCACACAGAATATTCCCAGGGGTATACAAAGAATGCTGTCAGTACAAAAGGATATGAAATTAACACCTGATCAGAATCGCTATATCTGGGTGAAATGGATGAGAGACGGCTTCTAGAATATCCAAGTCATGATGTCACATGCCATAACTCATCTAAAGGATCCAGTGAGGTACACATGAACCTGAATGGCCACTATGTATCAATTATTCAAAAAAACATGTGTAAAACGCATAACCCCCCTCACATAATCACAAAGGCCTATTTTCCAAAGATATTATCGGAATCATTTGATTGCTAAACACATGTAGAGATTATACAGAAAAAATTGTATAATAAGGAATACCTAAACACAATCATTATATTTTAACAGATAAAGGATTTAGAAGCACACATCCTTCATTTTCTTGAGTAAATAATCACAGGATTCTGGAATCAGTGCTTCTGTCACAGCACATTTATAGACAACATTGATAGATTGGTATTGAAAAGGCCATTTCTATCTAGTATTTAACATTCAGATTTTATCAATATTTTTATTACACATTCATTTATTCACTTGGTTTAATTTTTCAAAAAATATGCATAAATTTGGAGATAAAATGTAAAAACAATTCATTTAAACTGCAATATTATCCAATTCTGCATTCTGAAGTTAATAAAGAGAAACAAAATTTCTTTCAATGAAATTTAACCCTGAGGATTGCAGAAAATACAGCACTAAAAAAGGCAGTATAACACGTTTTACAAGGAAAAAAATTTACATAAAAATGGGAGTATACTACAACAATGCACAAAATTACAAAATTCGATTCCCACTCAATAGAACTGGAGAATACACCAAAAAAATGAAGTGTGGGCCTTTTAAATACCAATAATTGCCAAAGCCAAAAGAAAAGTGAACACTAATCAAACACAAAAATAATGAAATACACACGACTTAAATTAGGAAGATTTACCATATTTCTTGCTGCCCCCACTCAAAGATCAGAAGCAAAATTTTCCATCCAGGTTTCACAAGTCTTAAGAGGACTTAGGCATGATTTTCATAAGGCCGATCATCACCAAAGAAGTGTTTTCACCTTATTTTTATTTAGAAGGTTAGCCAAATTTTCATCTTTTATAAATTATAATTAGGGGTGTTCACCATTTGTTTGAAGCTGACTAATTAGTTATGTGATAATGAATAATTATAAAAAAAGACCACCTACCACACACCACAGAAGAAATAACGCTTAAGTGACAATATATATTTTTGCATGTCGTTCTGTCAAAAAAAAAGCAAATTAAGGGATAAACATGGATAACTTCAGTCATAAGGGTATGCAAGCTTTTTCTCAATTATTCATGGCGATAAAAATGTAAATGAATGAGCAATTTCCAGAATTTGATATTAAATACAAGATAAAATTGAAGAACATACCAAACCAAATAGAAGGCAAATCAAGGAAAAATTGATATCAGAAAAATCTGAGATATAATAATTGAGGATTTCAGATGTAGAGCATAGGTTAAACTCTTGATCATCATTCGCCAATGTAAAACTCATGATGAATTCTTAACTTATTTGAACCACTTCATTATTTCCGACAACATAGGTCAGCATTTTCCCTAAGATAGAGGAAATCAGGTGGCGACGGGGTAAAGTCCTCGCTTGCCAATCCCAGGGTCACGGATTCGAGTCCCACCTGAGTGATTTTTCACCACTCAGGACATGGTTGTTGGTGTTTCGTCCCACATTATAATGTTGATCACCCGATGTAAAAGGCCTTAATGTGCTGTTTTTGGGATTGTGAAAATAAATAAATAAATAAAAAATCCTGTAAATTTCATTGCCTCCAACACCTAATTCTCTAGTTATATGAATTTTTGTGGCTACCCTGCTATGAAGAGTAAACTATCCCTAATTTGGTGTTTTAAGAGGAGAGGTTGCTCATTGCGTGAATTCTCTTATGACTTGTATTTATAGGTAATTTATTGTCAGCAGAGTTTACCCAGATGGCAAGGCACTGAATTACAGAGGGTTCAGGGTATTTCTCAAAAGGAACATTAATGGTGTAAAAATACCAGCCAGAATACGGCAATCATAAACAAATAAATTATATGACATCCCTGGTGACTAAAGGCAAATATTACATTTAAGAATCTCTTGAAACAACACAATGGCAACTCAGCAGTAAATAATGTAAACACAGTAGCATTCTATTGGACCTAGCCAAAGAAAATGTCAGACAAACTGGTAAGTTTCCAGTCAGGTATATTTAATTACAAATTGGTCACACAAAATAAATGTCTTAAGGCCCAGAAAATAAATAGCAAGACTCATTATAAAGGGAGAGAAACATCAAATTTTTAATTTCCAACCACTTGAGTCCAGCACATTGGATTCAATTAATTATATAAACTGGCAGGAGGAGAGGCCAATCCTGGCAGCGGAAGGTGGAGGCAAGGGTTATGGAAGAGGGATAGAATAAATAAGGCATCAATTCCATGGTTCATCTCCACTCAACATATGGAAATGGGTAGAAAATAGAGAAAAGTGTGCCAGAAAAACTAAGACCATTCAATAAGTTTTCTCCAAGCAGATTACTAATCCACACATTTCCAGGGATTCAGGTGTTCTTCCTTCATACATGCTGTTTGTATAAAACATAGATTAAAATCAAGCACCACATTAGCCACAGTATCAGCCGATAGTTATCTTTTTATCTATCTTAAGCCTATTGGTTTATCAACCACAAATAAAATAAGCATAGATTAACTAGCAGCGTAGTTTTTCAGGGTTTGGTTAATTTACTACTAATAAATAGTTTCGATAAAATTTACTTTTATGAAAGCATACTTCAAGCTCAAAAATAATGATACAGTGAATAAAACATTCATGAATGGTAGCACCTCCCTTGAAAAGCCAGAAGTATGGCAACATATTTTTTTTATATTAATGGTGTTACAAACAATTTTATTTTATGACAAACATGGCTTAGTTAAAGCTCCAATGTGAGCATTGCCCGTTTTTTAAACAAAAACATTAAAAAATCACCATATATTTCCAAATGTCTGCATTTTTGTTCATATATTGGCAGTCAAAAGTACAAGGAATTTTTGAGCAGGAAGAGAGAAAATCACTCGGAAATTACTATCAGTCCAAAATATCAGGAAAATAGAAAATATATGCTTTTAAATCTTACGTCAGTAAACAAGGTTAACCTTCTCAACAATTTGGGAAAATATATTATCATTCAATTATTCTCTCTTGATGGCAACATTGTTTCAGCACAGGACTAATTACGAGGGATGGGGTGGAGGAGTATGCAACCCACGATACAAATGTCTGATATTTTTCCAATAATAGGAACAACTGAGGCACTTGAGGAAACAATTTCCAAGTCATTGCTGACAATTTTTTTATTATTTCATTGCTTTTTCTATGAGATTATGATGTTAAGGTGACGGTAGACACTATGCAACCCACAATAGATGAGCTTCGAATTTTTCTGTGCATTAGGCTTAGGTACACATTGAAAAAAATTATGTTTCTTGTTATTCAATGCAGATTATTACGAAGAACATAAATGACAACAGTTTTAATAATATAAGCGACAAGTTTATATTTTCATTCAGTAGCAGTATCTCAGTTTAACGTGCTCTGATGCCTAAGGTCATTAAGCACATACTGACTGCCACAAGCAGACAGGGACAAAAGCACTCACATGAATAGAAGAATCACCCCTCCTAATGTGATCTGAGCTCGACGATACATAGCTTCAAAGACTGATCAGAAAACAGTGTTTCCATCATTGTGGACCCGTTTGGGTACAGGCATTAACATATGGGCTTAAGTGGGATACAGATTTTTTCAAATTACTTTAACTGCAGGTAAGGCATGAAATAGCAATCCATAACGGTACATCAAGACTTCTCCAGTCTTTTAAAATATAATTTACCTACCCATAAAGGCCAATGTGAATTATATTTGCGTGGAGTCACTGCCCAGTATTCCAGCCATTTTTTCATGTAGACAAATTTTCAGATAAAACGGGTTAAGTATTCCTTACATTTTATACTAAAGGTGCTTTAAACCCTAGGGTAAGCTCATATTCAAAATATAAAAGTATATCCAAAAATGGTGATGAGAAACAGATGGGGAGGGTTTCTATTTTTGAGGGGGGCTATAAATGGACTAATAAGGTAACTCTTTGAAAAAAAAATTCCCGAGCCAGCTTACACTTGGACAAACACAGAGTGTGTCCACCAAATTGGGTGATTTATGATTTACATCACCTCACGTTTTATCATTATCCATCTTTACCCAACAATTTTTCCAATTTCATCAAGATCTTGAATTCAAAGCATGTGTGACACTCAAGAGGTTAATCACCATTTTTGATAAAAATTTTACACTATCTTCACAATTCAATAAAACTGATCCAACTGCACCAGGATCATTATGATAAACATCGACTTTGGACAAGCAGAACTTTAAACAAATAAATTATAGTTTTTTTTGGGACCTTTGAATAAATTTCATCAACATATCGATGAAAAAAAAGCAACCATAAAAAATGTATGCAAGAAAAATACTTAAAATGAAGAATATGGTCTCCAAAAGAAAATGTTCATATGAAACAGAGAAAACAATTCATGAGACCATTATATTGTAGTTACTTATGCACACTATCGAAGAATAGTAAACATGGATATCTTATCCCCATGGTCAATAATCCATTTCATTTCCATCACTATACATTTCATTTCCATCACTACATGGTTACTGAGAACTCTTTTCCCAATAGAATCAATGGTTTGAAAGTAGACAGGTAGCTTACAATAGAAACAGCATCTGAGGTAGGAATATATTTAAAAATATAGGGGAAAAAATAAATTACAGGATGAAATTTTTACATAGCCTAAAGAAAAATTAAAATAAATAGGTATGGGTGATATCTCATTAAATTTTACTAGGTATACTTTGATTGTGATCAAATAAGTCATTTTAATTCTGGAAATATGTTAATCTTCACTCAGGGGAAGAAAACGAGAATTTCTGGAAAATATTCAGCAATAACCGCATATTGATTCAAAATTACCACATGAATACATTAGGAACTGACCGTGTTTCTGAAGCTTCTCAATACCACTAGAAAAAGACAAGTAATGCCAGGCCTCTGACAAAGAGAGAGTCAAAACTGTAGTACAGGTCTATCTAAATAACTAACAATGCTTGGATTTCAAGTTGATTACCATTTCTCCTGATATAATCACCATAACTAATTTCCTCTGTAGTGTGTACATAGGACTCCTTTTAAGTTGCATCAACACATATAAAAATGAGTGCCCAATGTGTTTGCTGTGAATAATTTTGAGGCATTTTGAGTGAACAACCTGAATTTGGCACAAATCTATGATTGTGCATCGAAAAACAGACTGCAGCAGCATGTGTGTTATGAGGAATAAATTCTTGCGTACATTGCCATGCCTATATTTACTCAAATTCCCACACAAACACAAAAATGTATGCAGTGTGTCATATTTGGCACAAATTTTTATGTGTGTGGATGCGGCTTTATAAGTCAAATTATCACTAGTAAATATTCTCATCTAATCTCTCATGCTCAGCAATTAGAAGCCTTAAGGAAATCAGGGCAAAATACTAGAAGTGTGCAATGTCCACTTCACCTCTCCCATCTTCTTCTCAACCCCAATCCCCCTCCCCTCTCACCTGAATAATTATCTCACAAATAATATGATACCATTAAAATCCAGTTGCTCTCTGAAAAAAAACGTATGTAAAGATATTGCAAAGCAATTAAACCATTGCTAAATTTGAAAAAATTCCACGTACAAACCACTAGAAGTTGTTTTTTCATTATTATTGAGCAATTCTACTGAGTTTGTGACACAGTTCATCATATGGAAGGATTTTCCTGAGCACCATTGGAAAACCAACGTTATCTCCCTATTCATAGAAGATCATTCTAAAGAAAGTTCAAAAAACTATGGATCATGATACACATTTATGAAGTTATGCTTACCAAAAAGAATTTAACTTATTGAAAATTATTCATTAATGAAAATAATTACACCATAATGCATTGAAAATATACAGTAATAACTATTTCAAACAGTGAAAATCTCAGCAAATAACACAAAGTGACAATGAAAAAAAATGAAGTTGCTTGAGATGCAGTGACCATGATCTGATAGCATCTTTTCTCAAGGGTGGCATGGCAGAATGAATACATCCTGAGTAGTATTAACAGGACAGCCAGCTGGGGTCTTCCCTCTCTCCGTTAGTCGGTAGACAAAGAGCACCTCAAAATCCAGAATGGCATGGTAAGCACATTCAAATGACCAAGGCCTATGAAATATACTCACCAGAGGTCATCAAAAAAGAAATGCCATGCTGCCACCATTCATCTATAATGTAAAATGGGGAAAAAGATGGCTGCAGGACCAAAAGTATGAATCAAGACGGACATGAATGAGAGAAAATCAGAGGGAAAATTTATTTGCCATAAAAAGGTAAAAACCACTGTGCCGAGGAGTGATAAAAACTGGTTCATTTTAATAAATCAACATTTAGAGGGCAATAAGGTTCTACTCACAACAAACACCAATCATCATAATCAAACCTGAGAATACCACTTATTGTAGATAGTAATTCATTACAACACAAACCACTATTTCAAATTTTTACTATGCATCAAACATAAAATTAGGCCCAAATGCTTTCCAAATGGAAACAACCTTTGATTTATATTAAAATGATATCACAAAAAAAATTAACAGCTGAATAAGAACCAGCTAAAAAAAATAATCAGAATATATAAACTCCCCAACACTGGCAAGGAATGAAAGAAAGCAATACCCACAACTACTTACCATATGGCTGCTTCCCAGGCATGGACTGACTCAATGAAGGGCCATCACCACCACCTCCCAAAACTCCAATACCACTTAAGCCTACTGCTCCACCCATCCCACTACTTCCCATGATGCCCCCTGGACCGCCAAGTCCACCACCAACACCTAGTCCCCCACTTCCAACCCCACCACCTGGCCCACCTCTGAAAAGAAAACCACATCAGATTAGATATCATTACTCATAGATGGTCACAGCCCATAATACTTCACTCTAGCCACCATATTACTAAAGGAAGTCAAAAATCAGTAAGATGTGCATGCAAAACAATGATTTACTAAACTGCATAAATGCATCAGTTATTCATTATCAAGTGTAAGAAGAGAAAACTCAGAATATTAAGTACCCCAATACCAGATACCGGCATAAATTAGTGAACTGAAGAGTATTCTAGCATAACAAATGGAACATTTTTAATTGAAACCATGGTAAATAAAATATGACAAAAGGAAGAGATTCAAGGTAGCCAGGCAAAACAAACAAGAGAATAAAATAAGTATTCTCAAGCACCAAGAAGATTTAGCCAGAGAGAGAATAGCAAGGGCTTAATAGGAATTTTTATGATGATTATGGAAAAGAATACTTCCAATTACATAAGTGCAAAAAGCAGACATCAATAGAGTGCCCAATAGAGAAAAAGAAATAGAAAAAGATCTAAGGGCCTTGGCATCACCATCAAATAAAAAAATAATGAGAAACATTTAGTATTTGTAGAAGAAATATCTGTTATGTGAAGTAATGCACAAATAGATAAAAACAACAGTGAGACATCAAAAAAAATGTTTTGTCCATGTAAAAAGAGTGCTAACCTGTTTGTGAGAGAGGGGAATTCAGAGAGATCCAGAGAAGGAGGGGTGGTTCCATCACCACCCCCGCTGAACATAGATTGAAAGCTACTGAGGGCGGCAGCAGCCGCTACAGCTGCCACAGCCGTCGAGGAGGATGAGACGGACGATGCAGAAGAGACCGAAGAGGAGGACATGGATGAGATCGAAGAGGGCAGCATGGAGGAGGATGAAGAGGAGGAGGAGGAAGAGGAAGAGGGGGCCGAGGAGGAGGAGGGGGTTGGGCCTGCCTGGGACGAGATGATGATGCACGATGAGGAGGGGGGGTTTACGCTGCCATAGCCACCTCTTTGACCTTGTTGTTGTTGTTGCTGTGGAGGCATCCCAAAGCCACCCATCCCTGGGTTGGCTCCCCTTCGAGGGGGCGGAGAGAGCCCCACCCTGGGGAAATGATGGTGCAGAGAATGAGTGAGTGCCGACAAGATGTATTTTTTAACATCTTTATAAGAGCAATGCAATATGCCAAAACGAAGTGATATGAGGCACCAAGCTACCAGGCCAATTTAGTATTAGGTGTACCAAGCAATTCTTAGGAGAACTGCTGGGCCAAATTGGAGAACTACAATTGAACTATTACTAGCTCTAAAAAATGTGATATGAAACATCGAAACTGATTTAACTTGATCGATTTATTCCCTTTACTGAGGTTTAAGGTTTTGGTGAGTATTTAAATGTGAAGTTCCATTTTATGGAGTTTTCATTACTTTGGCAAGGAATACATTTTTGTTTAAAAAGACAGAAAATGCAATTTTCATTAGAGAAAATAGATTTATTTCGAACAATGTTTTGATGCACTACATCATCATACATATATGATGATGTAGAACACCAGATGATGATGTTATACATAAAACCCTAGGTGGAAGTAAATCTATTCCAACCAGGGTAAATTGCAACTTCTATCATCATTACACTGAAAATCAACCACATTATGCCAAATACCCCTTTATCCGGATGACATGGTAGTTCTTATGTTATCTATTCCAGGATAGTACACAAGCTGCATATGTTCCACTATATATGTACTTGGAAAATGTTGCATAAAATGCCAAACTATTAAAATATATTAGGTATGACTGCAACTCAACTGGAATCAACAAGAGAGTAAGCTGAGATTTTTAATGCTTCCACAACATTAAATTTCAGAAAGGGTGTGCTAAGACTGACAAGCCATTTTTACATAGTTTTTAAAGATAAATATAGGTACTAATATAATTAAGTCTTCCAAAGTTAATTTTTCAAAGATAAGTCACACACTTCGAAATTAAATGGTGATAATCGCAATGAATATAAACTGATTTATACTGAGTGCTGGCATCAGCAAGTGGCTGTTTATGCCCAGACACCAATGACCCGTAAGTAGTAAAAGGATTTAATAGCATGAAGTATTTCACCATGGAGATGGATGGACATATTGAAATTTTCAGGCAACGGGTATACCCGAGAGCGGCTAGAGTCATAAGATAAAGCCGCTATCTGGCATTATTTTCTAAAACTGTGTCACTTACAAAAAAAACACATAGTCCTCCACCGCTTTCATTATTTGCACTCTCAATTTAAACTTAGTATCTCACATCAATACATACATGTAGACTCACTGATTTTATGAAATTTAAATTGATTGGGGTGAAAATTTACTAGCAACAAGTTGCCTAAAGCAATGGACAAAACATTTTGCCCAAGGCTTACTTCTTCCATCCCTTGAATTGATGGCTGGCCTCTAGGAAGGAATGTTATTTCCTGACATCTCCACACAGCAGGCCATTAACGTCTAAGGAAGTCCTCTCTCTCTATGATAGTAAGCAATCCTGAGTGGTAACAGTACACTTGCCTTCAAAAAGAAACCTTCCCACCTTGAAGCCAAAAAATTTCTAAGTACCGAGTTGACATTGATGCCAAAACACCAAACCACACCCATTGTATGGGAAAGCAATTAATGCTGTTAGAGCCGGGATGTATTGTTTCCCCATTTAAATTTTATTATTTATGAATTTTCCCTCCTTTTTCCTTTTAGGTGCTCACCTTGCCTAGTTTTTCTCCATGTTGTCAGTTGGTGTAGTTTTCTTTTTTTTTTGTTATGTGCACTCCTGAGTTGTCGTAGTGCCCCACTTTAACTATTATCAGAGATATTTAACTATGTTATACATACAGCATAGACTATGCCACAATTCACCTTTGCAACAGATCTCAGGCCTGGGAACATTGTCAGAGGCATGAAAGTTTAGGTAGGCAAGCGCTTTCGCTCATCCTGAATTATGTCCCCCTCATATTTCCCTTCATACTTTCATTTCTCCTGTCACATACGACTCATCCCGTAAAAGTAACTCTTTTCACATTCTTCTTCAAATGGACTCAGTCCTGTTACCAAACAAACACACCAACTGGAAAAAGAACCTTCTTCAGAACTCATTTCGCGAAAGGGAAAATCACTTGGCAAAAACTGTTGCCCTACAAAGGGACTATTTCTTACGGATCTGAGGTGGATTGGGTGCGTTGTTTTGGTTCAATCTATATCCACCAAAGGGTGAGGAAGCATGAGGGTAAGAAAGGTCAGTCAGAAAATGAAGTCGAAAAATCATCCTTATCTTTTGAATCTACATGAACATAAGACAGGACTCAAATATCTATTTCAAGTCTTCAACAGCACATAGGAAATCTCTCATGTAAGTTAAGGGTCTTCTATTTATGTCGCGGAAGGCTGTTCTCATCATAAAAAAGGTTAAATTGTGTCAAATCAAATAAAAAAATTATCCTTTTCCATTAACATTTTTGGTAGCTACTAGTCTGTCTAACAAATGATAGTAATTCACTTATCATGAATATTCGTCGCTCAGAGAGGCTGAATTGTGTCCAAATTGATATAAAAATCATTAAGTTACACTTCAAGAGTTTTGATACCAACACGTCCTTACCTAATAAATTCTAATTATTGTATAATTATAAAAATAATTATCTCGGATCCATCAATTACTAATGTGTTCTGTTTGTTACAATGACTTATATATTTTATAAGACTAATCATGATGTCTGAGACAATAGAAACATATCATCCACAAAATGTGGCCCTCTAGGAAATTATTTTGATGGTACTAAGGCTTTTCTATGTCGCATATGACCAAATTTATAGTAATTAAAAGACAGTAGCTTAAAATAGGCAGTATAGTGAATTCACAATTTATTTATCATTATTGCCCTCATCAGCAATTTTAAAGCAAGCTTAAAAAGTTTTCTGAGTCAAGTGGATGGCCACTTTGCTCACACAGATGTGAAAATATCAGCAAAACTCACATTTTATCACAAAGTGCTGTACCACAAAGATGAGATAGTTATTCTGTTGTAAGATATTTTTTCATATTCAGAGATCTGATTGCTAAACAACCAAAATGAATTTGCTAAACTTAAATCCACTGATAAATAATTTGCACGACTTAGGACTGCAATTACAGTCATTACTTAGCAAGCCCCTGATCAACCTTCATTCTGGGGAACCCTACGGATTCTTATGTATTGCATCTGATTTTGTCAAAACTAAGGGGACCCCCTGGGTAGGGGATAGTTAGAGGTTAGAACTGGTCACTGAAGACAGAACTGTGGAAATTAACATTTATTCCTAAATTTTTTGGGTGATCGCATGAGTCAAAGCCACGGTAACAAGCAAATAATAAGCCAGAATCATCGCAATATCCATTGCTTGGTTACATTATGGCAACATTTTGTCACCTTTCTGCCCTTCCCTAGTTTTTGTGCTTGTTGTAGAGTAAACAAATCTGTCACTCTGCATGCTCAAACTTTAATGAAGAGAATAATATACACTCAGCAATAGTGCAGAGAAATTACAGAATTCAAGGAAGAACAAAATGACAGCACAGCTAGCAGCCTCAAGAAGAGAATAGAGATGAAAATTCCCAGGTTCAATAGGGACGGCAGTGCTGATGGGGGACTATGAACTACGAAGGTAAGAAAATATGTAAAGACAATGTTGTCATCTACATCTTTGCAAGCTGTAACACCATTGCTAAAATAAAAGTGCACAATTTACTTGTGCATATTCTTCTTTAAAAAACCCTGGACAGGCAATCATCGACTTTTGTACAAAATGTATTCCAGTGATGTGTACCAAAGGTAAAATGTATGAAATTTGACTGAAATCAATTCAAGTCCCATACAAATAAGGGTTTACGTTCCTGGAAGAGCCAAAAACATGGTAAAATCTTATTTATTGCAAGGGAATTTTATTTTCAATAAAATATATCCAGTGAGACATAGTTCATATTTCAAGCAATTTGTATTTCCGGTTAAGTTTACAATGATACTTCTTAATCAAAGTTAAAAAAGTTTAGTTATGCAATGAGTGAAACTTCGACACATGGTAAATTTTAATGAGCTGAAATTAGCATTCCACTGATAATATACACTTACACACCAAAGAAAAAAGCGTGTAACCACGCTTAATTTTTGGACAGTTAAATTTGATGAAATTGAAATCATAGCCATTACTGATTGAAAAAATTTGGCACTTTTTGTCTTTTGTTGGACAAATGAAAATTAAAGACACCTCATACCTTGAGATGTGAGCTTTCCATCTAAGGTACAGAAGTTAGTGTGGATCAGAACATATCAGGGCTCTTTAATGCATATGGACATCGAATCAGTTAAATGAATCTATGCTACGGCAAGATGCACAGTAATTCACAGATGTGTTGCTAAGATTCTACAATTCTACCATTATTGGAAAACTGCGAGCGCCACAGACTGTGTGTAGGGCGTATGCACCTCCATCACTAATCATCAAAGTCATAAGCATCAACGCATGAAGTTAAATATAATTGCTTGACAACCAATGCCTAAAGTCCAAATTCAGCATATGGAGTTTAAGTACTGCCTGTATTTACTGAAATCTGTTGATATGAGTGATTTTGGAAGATGCACACAAGAAAATATATTTTGTGCACAAAGATTTAGCTAGAATAATAATACACCCACGGACAATCTGATTTTGGATTATTGATTGCCATGAATGATGTGGCTGTAGTTCACTTTTGAGAATTAATATCAACCAACATCAAGATGTTATGCACTTAAAATCTGTAAATCACATTTTTTCCACTCATCTCAAAACTCATTTCTTTCCCATTTATTTCATAACTGTGGCACAATATGAGATAACCTGAAAATTTAGTTATTAAGGATAGTATTTTTTATAAATACATAAGGAAATTCAAGATGATTAAATTTAGGATGTCTGTCATTTAACACAAATAATTCAATTAGTGGTACATAAATTAGTCAATAATAGTTATAAATTAACATTGGGTTAATTATTTCCCATTTCGATAGTTTGTAAATAAATTCACTTTGTAACATTCCACAATGGTTTTTATAATTCCGACCCAGGTTTCGACTCAATTAAGTCATTATCAAGGTCTGAAGGTGAAGCCTGAGAATTTATTATAATATATTTCCTATTTATTCCACAGGTGCAAGAAAATAACAAAGGCCAACTTGATGGAGGCTGCCAAAATGCACTGAAGTATAGGTTATGGCAGAAGGGGTTCCTCATACGCAATAACACAAATGAAAATAAGAATTTTATATTTAATATGATAATTATCAAAAACTAAATATCAGTTATTTTGGTTTGTTGAATTTTTTTACAAAACAGATTCTCATTATTTTTCACTTGAATCAATCTAGATGACCATTAATTCTACTGTAACAATGCTATAAGAATATTTTTGATAAATATGCCATTTTGAATGAGAAATCCTGATATAATTTATTTGCTTGGCATAATTTTTACATAGAAACTCAGCACTACATATCAGCACCCACATGATTAATGATATCAGAATTCCTTGAAGACTAATTTTTTATCATGCGAGCAAAAAATTTAGTGAGAAACTGTCGATTTTTTCACAGAAAGGAGGTAACAGGCCAAAAAATTATTGTATTCAAAAATGCAATAGAATAATGCACCTCCCAAGAACAATGCCCAGGTAAACTTCGCAAAGCTTAATATTATCTCTAAACACCAAAAGAACTCCTGATGTAGATATGGATTGCAATGAACACAAATTACCTAATACAAAGCTAATATGGAAAGCTTTGTTTTGACTTCTCGTCACCCAAGCAACAATGTACCACAATATGTTGAAAGAGTTGGCCATCATATTATATTTTTTCTTGACTGACATAAATTGGCATAATTGTTTTCTCACCACCAAACCTTCAATGTATCTAATTCAAGGATATGTACATGGATTTGAAAAGGTTAAGTTTCAGCAATTGCTTTATTTTTTTTAGCTAATAGGACCCCCGGAGAAGTATGCATTTACTGCCAGGTGTATAGGATGCTAAGAGGACCCCTAGGGGCTGAAAAAGGTGCCAGCTAGGGGCTTGTGGACCCCCTGAAAATGACTAAACTACAGCCATTAAACTTAAGACTTTCACCACCAATTAAAAATATGTAACAGGACCATTGAAAAATGAATATGACAAAATATGAAGGATAATTGAATTAGGAGAATTTCCTTATCATGAGCGGTAGAGGGAAAAAATACCCAGTCAATACCTCTAACTAGAAGATTATTTGTTTAAATGTGGGGTACGACAACATATTTTCCCTGGAAAATTTGTTTGTATTGCTGTTATTTCTTTATCTTCCATGACAGGATAATCATAAAATTAAGCCAAAAATTGAATCAGAATGACAGAATAACCTCCTCACCATCTCTCATCAAGCATGCATTCTCAGATTACTGAGGGATAATGTTAGAATTACTACTCATTCACTTAAAGTGGATTATAAATCTCAAGGCAGGAGAGCAACATGAGCAGGAATCAAAACCTGTAAACTAACAACCTATTGAGTCTTAAACCTTCAAGAGAGGATGACCCAAAAATTGAAATACGATGAACAAACAACATACTATGAACAAATTACCTAAGAATACAAATTAAGTTCAGCATAACAATCGATGTGCACAAAATGTCCTTAAATACTAACAATAAGTAAAAAAGACCATATTGATAGGCAAGCAAAAAAGTAGAACAATATTCCTTATTTCTCACGATTCATACTCAATAATGACTAAAGTAAATGTGAGGTATGATTCAAAGAGTTTGGTAAGAAATCAGTCAACATGCACAAACTGCACCAAGTACCTTGAACACCAAATATTCTCTGCCTATTCTTTCACGCAGTGCTTTCATAGGAACTCAAACTCGTCAAATAAAAATTAGCACAAGAAAAAGTATTAAGAGCAAAGATGAATTTCACTAAATGCATGCACTAGTGAGACATACTTACACAAATATTAATAGAGCAATACATTTATAAACAGGTAAGGCAAAAACATTCAGCAATTGAAATGTTTTTGTGCACAAACTTAATGGTCAAAAAGCTGCTTTTCAAAATAAAAGTTCTCCCCAACTCATATGCATTTTAGGGAAAATATTTATGAATTTCTACATATAATACTCCAAAAAAAGTATTGTGTACTATAGCAGAGACTTAAGCTGAAAGAAGATTGCATTGTTTACTCATCCGACAAAACCAAAAGTTACATACTGCTGTAGCTTCAGAGCTCACCAAGGCCTAAGATAGGACATTCTAGAGACAGAGTACATATTCACTGAATGTGACCACTTGCTTATAATTCAGATGGATTACAACACTTGGCTACTACAAAGTAGTTGATCTGATGAAGATAATGGACACACTGAGAATGTATCTATGCGACAACCATTTGGATTACACATGAGCAAATTTATAGGTTTTGTAGCTGATGGTTGGTTAGGTCAGCTAACGATTGAAGAGACTTGTGTTAAGTTTCACTGCTGTTCATTGTTCCGATGTCAATAAAAGACTGGCTCGTAGGGCCAAGGGCTTCAGTATTTATACTGAGAGTGGCCATTCCAGAATATGCTATACAATTACAGGAAAATGCCAAAACAATGTTCTAGAACAGTCGAAAAAGTGTGAGAAAAAAGTACTAGCAAATAGTAACTTCAGGACCGAGAATCGTACCCAGGCCACCCACTTGACAGGCAAGCGTACCAGCCCTGAGCCACCACACCAGTCGGCGAGGCAGGAAGCGAGAGCGATGCTTGTTTTGCTGACACATGGGTGGTTCAGAAGCACACTGGTAGGTGGGGTTGCCACAGTTTTATTTTACCAACACCTCTCTAAATTAATGAAGTCGTCGTTGAGACAAATCTAGTACCACCATTATAAAAATTTAAGTTAGGGCTCAGGAAAAGTGAATTTTTTAACTATTAAACATTGACAATCGATCAATTACAATTTATTTGCTGTATTTTCTGGCTTATAAGATATGCTTCATCTCCTTACAAACTGAAGAAAAACCACCTTGCCTTATAAATGGTCAGTGACAAGGTTAGATTTTTCCAAAGAATCACTATGTTTAAATCAGTGAGACACAAATCTTATAATGATACATAAACAAAATTAAACACATTGACATTCCAGACCATTTCATGTTGTCATGTTTCTGTACTTGGTAAACGATCACTTCTACTACTCTACACTATCACAAGCAATTGAAGGATAATTGAAAGGTTTAAGGGTAAAGGAAGGTTTTTCTTTAATTTTGTGGGCAAAACTAGGGTGCATCTTTCATTCTTATACATCTGATAAGCCAATAAAATACTGCAGTGAGAAAAAAACCAGCAATTCAATTGCTGGTAAAAATACTAACAATGGGTTGTTTTGGTTCTTTGGATATTATTTCTCTATATCTACGTATCAGTCACTCTATGTATCAATGAGAGTGAGTGAAATGAGTAGATTATAACAACATATACTCAGCACTCAGAGACCAGCATCAATTCCTAGCCAAGGTAAGGTGCAAAACTATCCTACCAGACCACTCCCTTCACTCGAAACTAACAGCCCAAAAAGTTATGGGAAACAAGTTCAGTATCAAGAAATGAAAAATACAGATTTGATACAGGGGCTAACGTGGCATGTGGAATGTGAAGACTGAATTCTAGGAGCCTGCTGGGTGTGTTGAAAAAGAGAAACGAGAGTTTAACCTGCAATACAGGAGTTTGCAGATCCTTCTTTTAGTCTTTGACCTGAAGATTCCAGCAATAACACTGAACCACTCTTGCCAATTCATTAGCATACACAGCAGAAGTCTCAGAATAGACTTTCCCAATAAAATATGGACTCCAGAGCTCACATTCATACAAAGTTGCAAAAAAAATTTTGCCATGTCCATATGGATTGATTTCATACCTGCCCACTGATCATTTAATGACAACTGAGAAGTATAATTCTCTCACGAGCTGTAAAAAATACATCAATTTTTGAAATATTAACTGTTTAGGGATACAAGCACATATGTTAATAAAAATATAATACTGTCCTATTATCTGTAGTTTACAAATCCACATTTTTAATTCTAAAAGGTTCACTCAGCTCAAATAATAGAAGTCAACATTTCGTGAAATTACTGACCCTATGTTCTGCAAGGCAAAAGTGTTTCTCAAATTCATAAGCAATTGACTCACTGCACTCATTCCTCATGAAAATCGACGATTGCAAAATCAGTAGTGACAGCATTTTAGAATAAGTGAAGATAGGGCATAAAGCACACACTACAATGGAAAAAGGGTAAATTTTTCTATTCATCCTTTTTCCATTTAACTAAATTATAGGTGGCCACTTAATTAAATTGTAGGTGGCCACTGCCTTGATTATCTTTTCAAGGTTTTCAGGAAGATTATTCCTTTATCTTGGGCCATGGACTTAATTTGGGTATTTTGATAGGGGGCAGTGATTACACAGGTCTGGGAAGATGGGTAAATTTTAATGCCTTTTGAGAGTAATTTAGGACCATAAATTATTGCTAAATCTTCTATTTCCCCCTTTTAATGTTTTTCATCACTTCAATGTTATTACTCCACTGAAATAAATAAAGCTGAGTAATGAAAAATATCCTCATAAACTTTGTACTCCGGAATTTGAACATAACATTTTTTCCCTTCCAGTATTGGGGAGGTGGCAACTGCCAACCCTTGCCACTCCTGAATTACCTATGCTTATGCCTCCAGCCTTCAGGGTTTTTTTGGGAAAACCAGGGCATCCAGAAAAAGAGTAACTAGAATGACTAAAACATGAAATAAACATGAAACTTCAAGGTACCATGTTCACTCTTCTAACTGTACATTTAAAACCTTGAATAAAGAAATCGTAAAACATAATTCTACATTTTTGCAATGGACTATTACCCTCAAATAGCTTCTTAAGCAAGGACAAATACTTCCTCAGTGATATTATTAACCAGAACATTACAAAAACTGAGGTTTGGTAATGCTGTATGGTAAGGTGATAACACAGAAGACAAACATAATTTAACCAACTGAAGAAAAACTCAAAATCAAGGTTTAAGCACTATCTAGTTTCGCCAACTAGTGTCTAGTACACGAACAAACCACCTTCATCTACCTCCCTTTTTCAATAATCCGCAAATTCCTACCAGTGTCAAAATTGTAGCATTTGTACTATCTTTGACCATCTAACAACCTTCACCTGGTATACAGTATTAAGGACAAAGTACAACAATTACTTAGAAAATTCATTTGCACAGTGATTTCCTCATTTCAGTGCTGCACATTCATCTACACCTTTATCAAAAAATAAACTAATACCTAATAAGTGGCTAAGAAGGACTAGGTTCGTCAAAATAAGAAGAGAGAGCATCAAAAATGACCACTACGCAAAACTGTGGTCTATTTCATTTGCCTCTATAAGATATAACAAAAAGTGATCAGTGAAGGTAGAATATGAGATGGCAATGGATAGTTTTAGTAAATGATAACACTGAAAACCAAAATTTAAAAGAATGATAAGCAGAAAAAATAAGAACCCCACTATGATTACCTGTTGCTAAGTCCTGTGTTTGATTTTCTTTGCGTAGTGGGTGGAAGCCTGGTGAAAATAAACATAAAAAAGAATAGGTATTTAGACAGTTACATTTTCCACATTACAGTCAACTATTTAAAAATATTGGAACAACAAAAATTTAAATTAAAGATTATTTTTCACATGAGGAATATCCTTTGATCAGCATAGGCGATCATCACTTATCCCACCCGAGAAAGGAGTGTATCATAGGAGATTTAAGTCCAAACACAAGCTAATGCACACCTGCAGATCATTCATGTAAAATAAAGTAATGAAAAAATGCTGTCCTTCTTCTCTATTAAAGAGTAAAACTACACAGAGGTCATTTCCTAGATGGGGTGCATCGAAAAGAAATGCTCTTCCATTGAGTTTTACTCACGTACAAGACTTTAGTTAACTCATTGGTTTGAAGCATAGGTGCAGTAGAAGGACATTAGGCACAATTCATTGGGTGAGGTGGTCCAAGATGTCCTGGATACTGAAATACTGGAACTATCACCAACACTATAATCCTTTTCAAATATCTTTGCGACATAGAGGCAGACCTTAGTTTTTAGGGGGTGTGGGAAGATTTCATGTGACTTGGCAAAAACCAACCAGAATGTAGTAGGCGGAGCCTAGCCTCTCAGAAATTCAGTCGCTCTCAGACCTCCGTCATGTATGCTTTGTGAGTCAGCTGTATTGCCAAACCTCCATTGTATTAGTTCACTTGGTGTGCCGTGATGATCTTCTTTCGATATAACCTTTTGCCCCCATTTTTTTATTAACCAAATTATCAAATACCTTTCCTTCTTTTCTCCGTCACCCCAAAATCTTTCCTTCACTTTTTTGTGGACTCGTAAGTAGAATTATTAAGGCAAATTAATTTTCCTTAACATTCATCGGGCATATTTTTAAATTTAACACCTACTTTAGTAGTTTCTCATTGATTTGAGACCATATAGCATACAATTCCGTCATATTTTAGCCATAGAGCATGACAAAAACTTTTTAAAAAGGCTTCATTCAATCACGGCAGTAGTCAACAATCAACGAAATTACTTTGTGTTTGGACTCATTTTAATCGCTTTGATTCACAGAAAATGAGTATTATGTTTGTGTGTCAGAGTAATTTAACAAATAAAAGTCATGACTTTTGTTTTCAAGAGTCTACTTCTTAGTCACCGACCGACCAGTCACTCATGATCCTTTCCACAACCCTTGAGACCGGTAAAAATCCTTGAGGAGTCCAAGAGGGGAGTGGAAGGTAAAAGAAGGGGTTAATTCCTTCTGCCAGCTGAGCCTCCTGCCTTTCCCAGTGAGTCTTGTGGTCATCAGTGGAATGTTACAAAGAGGCAGCCTTTCATTTCCATTCGCATACAAAGTGTAATGAGGAAACATGGCAACGTCCACCTCTCTCTCTCTCCCCACCCCAACTCCCCGGTGTCGAAGCCCCCACCTCCTGCCACGATGCCGCTTGAACCGTTCCGAGCTTGCACGAAGGGCCAGTCGCAAAGATATTTGAAAAGGATAATAAATGGCATTTTTGGAATTTGTCCCCTTTACTCCCTACATTAAGAACTTTGGGAGTTCTAAATTTCTCTAATTGAAAGCACTTTCCAATGCCAAGCGGTAGTGCATTACCTATGACTCATATTACAATTAATTCTATAAGACGATTGCAATAGAATCTGGTTTATTAAATTCCCTGACTTCTTCCTGTTCTCCTGGTCTTCCAGATCTGTAACAACCCGGATGAAGTACCTCCTAAATTATTCTTTCAATGCTCTAATGTACTTCTAAATTATTGCACAAATGAACCTTACAAAGGTATAAAATCCATTTAGTCTTGTCTTCACAAATCGGAGAGGAGAAAATATTACGACAGTAAGATTAGATGGAAATTGCAGATTATAAATCCTCATCCCATTCAATAACTCAATGGAATCAATTTTTGCTTTATAAGATAATAAATTCTCCTAGCTTTCTGAGAGACCATCTTTCACAAATTTCACAATAATATTTACATCAGCTAGCCCATACAATATTGTGACCTAACAATGGGTTTAATTTAAAGAACAAGCAATGATGCATTCTCCCAGCAACCCTCTGCAATAAATGACTATGATAAAACTCAGTGGTCCCCAAACATTTTCAGCTATGGAGTCTCTTTTGAAGCTAAGTTTCTTGTGGAGCCCCAAGCAATATTTCGTTTTTGCTTTGCCTGGATCTATGTTCTATGAGGCATACTACACACCCTATGCACATGGAATGATTATGTACATACATATATATACAAAACGAAGTAAAAAAGAACAAGATCAAATCAGTAATTTATATTTTGTGATTTTTGTCACCTTCATAACTGTCACTGACTGAATTCCAAAAATCACTCACAGATTTCCCAAGGACTCCAAAGAGCACAGTCTAGGAAATGCAGATGCAAATAATTTATATTAACCAACAATCAGAATGTTAGATAAAAATCATGAGGTATTTGCTGCAACATGAACAGGCTTAACACGCTCCTGTGCAGCCACATTATCAACCCACACAAATGGGCTGCTGATTCTTTCCCATGCTTTCAGAACACCAATGTTTCATTAATCAATAGGGCATTTCCAGCTGTGCTTCACCCTTCACCACACAGTTGTACCTAATCATTTCGTACCTAATTAATCAAATTGAAATAACAAATAAGTAAAACTGTCTGGTGAAGCTTGGCTCACACCATAAGAATGTCACAGGATGCATAAAACAGCAGGTCCTGAATATACCTTAGATAATCCCAGAAAATTATTCCCAAAATATATAATTTACGACTACCATCTCAAATTTTAATATTGTTAACAAAGACTGACTATTTTTACATGACACCTACACATTTCACTAGATTTTCAACTTATTAAATATTTTCGTGGACAAACTTTCTCCTGTGCTGACCTAACTTCGGAATCAATGAAAGTTAAGGAATAATTTTAAGTGAAAAAGTTCATTAATAAGAAATGAGGATAGCAAAATCCTCAAGCATGCACAACAACTGCTACAAATTTTCAAATATAGGCAGGCTTGAAAAAAATTAAACAGACCTCTCTAAACTAAATGACCGAAAAATGTAACAATTACGACATGGAAGAGTTAAAAAATTGGTAATGCAGTATACATCCAAAAAAGGTAAAGAGTTTAGTGACAAACAAATTAACCAAATCCAAGACCATACATTTTATGAGAAACTTCCATGCAAGAAGGAACTCTTACCTCTTACAGAGAACATGCATAAATGTTCTTCATAAGCATGCAAATTTCCAGGAAAAATTGATGGACTTATTAAGTCAATGAGATGGCTAGAGTAAAATTATAATCCTTAGTTAATATATTCACACAAGCATCAAGATGCTTCTCAACCATATTATTCTATTGTTTTCCAATAGTTTTTTTAGAGAACATACAATCAAAACATTTGAATGGTAGAGATCTTGAATAAGACCACAAAATAATAATACCTCATATCTTCTGAGGATTAGATTAAAATAAATCTCCTATTATGAAATATATTAATGAATTGTGGTATACAAGATCTATTCCTGCACTCAGTAAATAGCAAATTAATTTAGAAGTTTATCAACCAGGGAAGAACAGTTCAATATCCGCTTACAAAAAATTCATTTACAAAAACTTGAAGCTATAACTTTTCAGTGACATAAAGTGTTTGGAGATGGTCTCATTTTGGAAAGTAACCTTACAAAGTGTCTTTCAGATTTACTCAAGGAATTTTCAGACTTTCCCCACAGAGCTCATTTGAAAACAACACACATTACTTATATTTTTGAATAAATAAAATTATACTGGCAGATTCAAAGAATTGAAATTTTCGTAGTACACTACACACTCATTAAGCCACCTCCAAGATAACATGGGGTGAGAGGTTGCTCAAATATTACTAAGCATAGTTTAAACATAAATTCAAAGGAACACTCATTTAGGTGTACCCTCTCTTACCAACAACTTCTAACCACTTTCTATGAAGAAAGATGCCCTCCTCAATATAAATGACTATGTAAATAAAAAAATGTAAATTAAAAAATAACATCATAGGTGAATGAAAGAGATCACATAATCTTCCAGGTATGTTAAGGCACATATAAAAAATTCTAAGGTCTTGTAACTTTAAAAAAATGTGTTTATAGTTATCGTTAATACAGTATGATTCTGCTTTCCCATATATGATAGCATTAAAACTATTTTTTTATTAACGCCATTAGATGTAGCATCCATAGCGACTTGATCAGTATTGAGTTACTAGCACATAGAAACAGTAGTGCAATCACTGGATATCTAATTGTAGAGTGTAGCAGAGGTATGGGAATTATGACTTTTTCTGGATGCCTCAAAAATGTGTTCTTTTTTTTATTCCTTGTCACAAGTCATTTCACGAGTGTGGCTATTATCCACTTTCACATAAATTATTCTCGAATATGATGGTTAGGGACACTTTCAGATGGATTGGGAAACAACAAAATGGCATGTAACAGCAATGGGAATTTTTCAATGAATATTTGAATAAACTCTGTAGTTACAAAAAAACAATAGGCAATCTGCAAAATGAGTTACACCTATGTTTCCCTTTTGCAATAATAGGTCAGGTGGTATGAGACAATTTTATCTGTTAGAACACACAATAGTTCTTACAAAAATGACTACGATTTTGGCTTTTTCTCCAGAAACTACTACGTTTAAAACTTTGTCACTGGAAAATTACAAGTTCGACGTTAACAAAATTATAATACATTATAGGCACTAATGCATGTAGTGTAATACTTAAGTTATAAACTTTTTCAATCTCTTTAAGTTTGCAAATTCTATGAAAATGTTTTCTCAGCCCATGATAGTGGCACAACCAGAAACTTGGGCTCATTTTTAAGCTCTCAATTGTGGTAATCAGAGACAATAACCACTGCAAATGTTCAACAGAGTGAGTAATGGAATGGGTGAATAGCAAGCCTTCACAACAGGCTCAATAGCAATCATGTATGTGACATAGCCCCACACACGTAGTAGCAGTCACAGATCATGACAAAATCATATTATAAAGCTGAATACAAATAAATATTTAATCAGGCAATCTTTAATGCATAACAAGGATGAAGCTAATTGAAATGCTGCAATTATTTGGAAAGTGTCATATTATGAACAACAGCGGATCGATTCTGTAAATGTCATAGGCGTCATAACTATTCTTCTTATGACAGGGGCGTCATAGCTATGATGGCTGGCAAAAAGAAGCGATTCCGTAAATGTCATAAGCGTCATTAATCTTATCATAGCCATCATAGAGTACGACGCTTGGAAACCCCCATCATAGGCATCATGAGGTCGTGAAATATGAGTATTTACATTAACTATGAAGGATATCAAATCAACTACCAGCAATTGTTCATTGAAAAATAGTAAAATACCATCATATTTACTCTTAAAAATGTGGAATTAAAAAATTGTAATTAGAATATGATTGCAATTTGAAAGCACACGTTCAATTTTGCAGGAATACATTGACAGTATTATGTTAAACACCATAGAAGATATGAGATTACATGAAAACCAAGAAATTATACCACATAAGTGTCCATAATTTAATCACAGACTGTCGAATTCTATCTTGATACGTTTTTTAACAGTAGATACCATTAGAATAATTGTGGAATTTTCTCGGGGTAGTCGCGATATTACTTTGTGTATGCGTGGCTTTCCAATACTAAATTCCGACTCACACGATGAAGTGCAAAGGTAGGTACCTAATATGTTACTTCGGTATGTTTTCTGAATTAAATGGCGGATTTCTCACTTTTTTTTAAAATATGAAATTCACTTTATTTCATCACTACTACACATGCTGCACAAGACAGATTATTGAAAAATTGTAAATGATGTGAATGGACTTTGCTCCCATTAAGTCTACTCATTTTCACGAATAATCATACAATAACAACTTTCAAACTACACTTGCTGCATATGGACCATTTAGAAACACTGTAGGTATGAGTTATCTGAGGAGTGTTTGCGGCAAGAGTAGGATGGATAGGGTCAGGAATGAGTGGGTAATAAATGAATGTGGGTTAGATGCTCCAGTAATGGACACATATGAAAGGAGTGTGCTTCGTTGGTTTGGCCATGTTGAGAGAATGGATGAGAGTCGAAGGACAAAACTGACGTATAAGAGTGAAATGAATGGTACGAGAGGGAGAGGTAGGCTGAGAAAGTTGTGGTTGAATGCGGTTGAGGAAATTCTTAGGAGGAGGAATATTAGGAGTCTTAAAAATAGGAGAGCGTGTATAAAGCAGTGTATGGGGGTAAATGAGGCAAAAGATGTTTGCAAGGATAGATCAGTATGGAGGAAATTATTGAAGCAGAGTTAGGTGTACAAATATGTATTTGAGTGAAACTAAGTGACTCTGCCTACCCCAGAAGGGAATGGCATGATTGGTATGTATTTATGTATGTATGTAAATGATAATTACATGTGAATGGACTCTGGTTACTTTCTATTGCTCCCACTAACTGTAATTAATTGCTCGCATAATCTGTAGTTAATAATAACTTCCTAATGGTTAATAATATCTTCCTAATAATGAAAAACTTTATGCAATAATACATACAAAAGCTTTCAGCTACACCACTTCAAAATAATACCGTTAAGTACTCTATATTGACCTACTACTTACTTTGAGACCTCTCTCCAGGATCCCTAAATGCATATGACAAATGTTGGACAAATTTATCCCTATTATGCCATTGTGTTCAAATTATGAGCACTGCATAGTAGCAGCGGATGATATATTTAAATATGATCTCTTTTACTTAATTTATATAAGAAACTAGCCGATACAAAGCTTCCATTTATTTTCATGCATGAAACACGCTCGTTTGATGTATACATGATTACTTAAAAGGATACTAGGCTGTTTGTAACGGTTTGCTAATAGTTGAGAGACAAGAGTCATCGCAGCTACCCCTAGTCATATTTTGGATGGGTGGAAGGGATGTGTCTGTGGTTTTCATTGATTCTTTTCATTTACGAAGGGCTACCAACATACTGATATCTAAGTTTGGTTCCCTGTCACTCCATAGCTTCATAACCCATAACACTCGCTAATAGAATTGCTCGAGCATCATAGCCATCATAAGTTGCCCGTCATAGCTATCACCCTTATGATGCTTATGACATTTAGGGAATCAACCCACAGGATGGGGTGAGAGCATGCAGCAATGTAGCATGTGCTATCATTACTAAGGCTTGCTATTTGCCTGTTTCATTATGCACACAACCTAGCATCAATATTACTCATTATAAAATCAGTATCGCTAAGAATATTAGCAATGATTATGCATTCCGAATACACACCACAGCTTCAAATAAGCTACTGTTTCTTGCTGTGTAGTACCCTGGGCTGAGGTAATGTTTCCTTAGAAAAATACCGAGAACTTTTCTTTGAGAGGCTGATAAAGTTGGTAACTTAAGCATCAAAATACTAACGTGAGTGCTTGAAATTAATAAAAATTTCATTTCCATCAAATGCAAACTTGTTCAGTTATACTGAGAGTAGTTCTTAAAGAAAAAGCAAAAAATAGCAAAACATTTATCACTTAAACAATGCAGAATAATTAAACAAGAAAAACTATGGCACTAACTATGCAATGAGCCTATTTGTTCATTTGTAATTAAAACGTACGAATACTAAAAATTTGAGTCTAGAATGACAATTTAGAATCTGAAATATGATAGGTTTTAGATGATCGAGTCTTTAACATCATATAATGCGAATGATTGGTTAATTTTTGTACACTTTAACAAATAAATCTGTTTTCTGTTTTCAAGGTTCAACACCAGTCCTTGATACCTGAGGGAGAAAAAAACTAAGCCATATTTCACCAAGTAATGAACTTACCCCATACTCTGAAGTCCTCGCCTATCTGGAAAAGATCTCTGACCAAATAGTGAATTCCTCGCTCCTCCCATTCCTGGCTGCATACCACGGTTTGGAGAAAGAGGTTGCCCTGAGGAGGCTGAATTTCCCGAGGGTGGGGAAGAGAAAGACCCCCCAGCTCCCAAGAAAAGTCCCCGGTCACCACCCATTGGAGTTGGGGTTGCATGACCAGATGAAGAGGAGGAGGGAGAAGGGCCCCCAAAGGCTCCCCTCGACAGCCCCTGGGTCCCCCCTCCCCCACCTCCTGCCAGGCTCCGAGGTGGCTGTTGAAAGTTCAAGTTGGCCATGGAGCCACCTTGCCGGTGTTGGCGGTGATGCTGCCACGCCTTTCCACTGCTTTCACTGCTACTACGGGTGCCACCTTTGCCCTGAGAATGGCGGTGGTGAGATGACTGACCACGGTTGTGACGCTGACCCTACATTCCAAAAACATGGAAATTAATCCTTCATCACGAGAGGCTCCACCCTTGCTAGAACCAGACACCCCAGGATTCAGCTAAGAGGCATTGCAAAAAAACATTACTTCTCAGATGATAGACAACATAGTTTTGAAACAAGGAAAGGGAAGGCAATGCATGGAGTGGACAAATAAATTAATCTATTAACAATATGATGTTCTGATATTATTAGATGACAAGACTCCATGGCACTGCACAGAGATGACTCCAAAATTAACTCAGGTTGAATCATAAATTGATGAAAACATTGTAGGTGCAGTTCTTCACCCAGTTATGTGAAACAAGAATTGATAATTTAATCATGGCTACACATAGCCAAAGAAATCCTTCATAGGATTATAATTTTCTAGGAATTTGAAGTGCACAAAAGTGGAGGTTGTATTGAGCATACTGTAAAATAATTGAAAACCAGAAATTCACACAGGAGAAACTCGATAATTTGGAAAAGTTAGAATAAAAACAACTGGAGAATAATGACATAAGAGTAAGTATAAGCTCTGGTATATTGAAAGTACCTAACATAACAACTTAAGTCCTAGGAGTCTAAAATCCCATTGATAAAATTTTTCATCCCATAAGATGATTATCATTCTTCAACAATTTCAAAAATATAACAATTTGTATCACACCTAAATGATAAGAAGCAAAACCAATAGTTGGGATCAGTGCTAATAATTTTCCTCATCCCATTATTATATGTAACAAAATAAAAAGGAAATTAGCAAGGCAAGACTATTTTGATCTTTAATAGACATTCAGCAGGTTAATGCAGGTGGCTTTGGCATTAAATGTCAATCCAATGAGCAGAAGTGAGTATCTCAGCTAAAAAGATTTTCGGATCGGATCGAAAGAATTGGAAGAAAAATTATCCCTACGTGGTTACTCATGAACAGCTCATTAGGTGGACTCTATCTGTTGGACATAAAGCATTATTGTGCACCCACTGGTTGTGTTCCATTGACACATTCCCCACGAGCTGGCCACAAATTCTAGGGTGATATTTCAGCATGTAAGAGGGCCAATTTTTATCATTTAGTGACCTATGAATATAAGTGTAAAATACAGGATGCGACATTAATTTGCTAATTTGAAATGTAGTAATGTAATGTATATTGTATGTATGGTAAGCTGTATGTATGCATGTACTGCTATACTATGTTTTAGAACATGGGAGAAAAATATTTACAACAATACCTATTACATCTTTGACCCTTCAAATCAGCAAATTGTGTTGTTGCACCCAGTACAAACACTAACAAAGATCCATTACTGCTACCCCCTACCTCCCAATAGTTTCCATTCCATCCACCTATAATGCCCCTTATCTCCTCCAGCAGCTTCCTTACCTACCTTGTCAGACACATTTTATTGTCCGCCACCATGTCTTTACTTTCCTCCTAATCCATATCTTAAATATCTGTCACCTATTCTAACCATCTTCCCATCCTGGTGTCTATACCATTTAATGCAACACACCATATTAGACTTCTAACAAACCATTTCTTGATATTCATACAAAAGGCTCCTGTCAACAGCACTCTCCCATTAAAAAACGCCTTTCCCTAATGCAATTTATCTCCGAATATCCTAACCACTATACCAATTTCCTCTTCAAATTACCTTTCATCAACTTATTCAAATCATAGAAAACATCAAAATCAGAATTCAAAACCAATGGTATAGTCCATCTTGTCCACTGAACACCCAAACCAAAATAAAATGCTATGCAAATGCATCCCATCAAAACAAATTCAACTTATCATGACAACAAGAGCACCAATCTTCATAGGTGCAAATGGACACAGAGCAAAAAGGCTGGGTGAGAGCAGTGAAAGAGAGGATCCTTCAAACTGCCATACATCGGTATTTCTGTCTCCTCCCTCCAAACCACAAATAATCCTTTCCTAACTATCCCATCCCCAATTGCACAAAATACCCTAACAGCTCCTGGTATCTCCCTGAAACTAATATATAGGATTCCCAGGATGTACAAAAACATTAAATAATGTAGATTGCACATTGACAGACATTGATTAAGTATTGACAATCAACTCTAGAATAGGCTTTATATTTGATAAAATTAGTAGATTGGCTATACAATTCACTGACAGGTATAAGAAGTTAAAAACATTTCCTACTAAAACAGTGGCATTGCATGATCTTGTAGCACACTGTTCATTTTGAATATGAAGAACTATGCAACATTCCTCAAAATATAAATAAATTGCGAAATTCCGCATGAGGGGTCTGGGTGCTTACATTACAACTCCCGCATGTAAAAGAGAATACTTTTCTCATTATTGAATCCTAATGACTCACGTTCTTTTCTTCCTTAATGAGTAGTCTATACACATTGACTTGAGGTTAAACACAAAAAACCAAAAAAGTGGGAAATTGTCCAAGGTTTTGTGTTTCCACCGCAGTAAAAAGAGGTGTTTATTGACATAAAAGTTTGAAAATCACAAATCGTCCTCACAGTTAAAAAAGTAATTTCACTGCTTATATTAATGTTATATTTGATCAATAAAGAGAAAGATAGGTCACAATTCTGTAACAACATTCATTTCTAGCCATTCACTTAATTAACAGCCAAAATTAATCCAATACAATAGGATCTTCTAATGAAAGGAAAGGCATAGCACATCTCTTAAACACACAATTTGAGATAAGCAATACAAATTGTAAACATTTCCTGAACTACTAGAAAATTGGGCTGATAAACTGTAACAACTAGGTGAAACCTGAGGGTCTGGACAATAATTACTATAGCGAATAACGTTAAAGGGTGCATTGATATTCAACATATCCGATAGCTACACATAGCTGTACCTTGGATAATGAAGGTTTTCCGTGGGATGAAGTTTTTATTCCATGTCCGGCTCCCAATGACCACGGACGTTTTACTTGCTTATGCTCTAACCCTGGCATTTCCTCTGATTTAGATCAAATTATACTTCAAACCTAGTTCCGCGTAAACGATGACCTAACTACCTAACGCGTTTTCTCGTATCGAGTCGATCAAATGCTTGCAGTATGCTTTAATTTCCTTCATCACTCGTAGCTCATTAATTAAAAGGAGTGACCTAACATGACATTTTTTGGCATGAAAATCACTTCATATTAATTGCCTGGTTTAAAAAATTAAAATTAATATTTATTTTGGATGTACCAACTTTAATTGGCAACTTTAGAATTATTTGCGTGATTTCATAAACGATTGGGATCGCGATGGGACACAAGTTTAGCAGAGGAAAGACACTCACAAATTGATAAGTCTAAAGTGTCGCATTTAAAAGTCGGACATGTCTATCTATTACAAAACACGAATGCGAGAAGCAAGTAAAATGCAACAGTACGAGCCTATTATCGCTGGGTAAAGCATTTCGACCCTTCTTCGACGAACCAATTATGACAATGTAAACACATACTGAAACAGTAGATACGAAAACGATACATGGGTTCGAAGAACATCGTTGCCAAAGTTTACCAACAATGTATCTTTCACGAAGGCTGTAGAAGAAAAGTACGAGATGTAAGAGGGCAGTAAACTTAGTATCAAACGGCACCAGCCTCAAGGTTGACCAATGTTCCTTGCAGACAATTCATCTGGAGGCTATTCAAGAAATACGCTTTTACTTCACAAGACAGATACTGTACTAAGCACACCGGAGGTAATCCATTGTTACTAACATGGTATGTCACTCTTAAATGAGCTTATTAGGAAATTAGGCTTATCAATAGTGATTACATGTCTGATCCAATATTGTGTTTAAGTTTGATCCACTGAGCACATTAAACCTTTAAGCAGTAGTTATGGTTATAATGTTATTAATTATACGCACAGGGGTACCACGAATTCTCGACTATCAGATACACTGGTCTATTAGTGATCCTTCAGACCCCTACAAACATTTAACAAATTTGACTTGCATTATTAAAAAAAATGATCACGGGAAAAACAAGGGGCAGCAACTTAACGACATGCAAAATATATGTTCAAAATCATGTCTCCTACGCTGACTACATATTGTTGAATTTCAATCTTTTGGCGTTGAGGTCACAAAGGAAAGTTATTTCACGAGATAAAGGTTCGTAACAGGCTCATTTGTAATAAAATCAACCCCAGCCAGGGCCTGCAATGTGAATGCCCTAAATCCTATCCTTCAGAAAACAAACTTTAAGCATTAGTCGTTGGCTGATGATGTTTAGGTGGAAACAGGTTAATGTATTATGAAATAACCGCTATTGCAGACATTAAAGTTCATTGTCATACACAGCCACGGTAAATGCAGATTTTGTGCACACTAGTAATAGTATGCAACGCAAAACATACCTTCTGTTGACTCCAAAACAAATCTGACGTTTGGTGAAAAATTCAGTTTCCACAAAAGCTCCCAGCCAGTTATGGTTTACATATTCCTTTTAATACGACAACATTAACGAAACTGGCCCAGGGCAACGCAATACTGCACAAACTTAGGAAAATGTTCCTCTCTGGTTGTTTTTACAGAATGTACTACAACTCCACTTCCCAAGCTTAGGAGGGAGTCGATCATTCATAATTAGGGAGAATAATATTTAAGCTTAATCACTAATCCTTTGCGGCATGCACAAACAATTACCTCGAGCAATTGCGTAGGCCTCAAACTTTTCTTCTCCAGATATTTATTCGTAAGCAAAGTGCTTCCATATTAGCGACCTATGCTGGAAGTCGCTGCTCATACTAGTAACTAAAAGTAAAGGTAAAACTCAAACTTAACAACTTATATTAGTTTTAATATTTGAAAATGTTTCTATTATTTCTGCAATTTATTCTTTGTGCTAATTATTCAATGCGGATGAAGTTCATACATTATTAATAAGCTCTAATTTGGGCAGAATAGTGGTCCAATATCATATGATCTGCAGGACGACTCGTTAAACATTCGCATTGCTGCCCGTGTGAAATTGCAGTGGAAGCTCATTAATTTAATATTTATAATATTAACAGGTTAGGTTTGTGTCAGTAAAACTACAGCCATGGCTCTAAGCGATGCAGATGTTCAGAAACAGGTGAGAACTTTAAATAGGTTATGGCTGTTCATCAACCTTATTGAGACATATTTCTTGTTCCGCTGAAATGGGTATTTTGCTAACTATTGAAAACTTTTCATATTGTATCAGGAGAAACTGTCTACTTATTTTCAATACCATTATCTTATTTGTTTGTGCATCTTATAGATCAAGCATATGATGGCCTTCATCGAGCAAGAGGCTAATGAGAAGGCCGAAGAAATAGATGCCAAGGCAGAAGAAGAATTCAATATTGAGAAAGGTCGCCTTGTTCAGCAACAGAGGCTCAAGATTATGGAATATTACGAGAGGAAGGAGAAACAAGTCGAATTGCAGAAGAAGATGTAAGCGACCTATCGTTATGTTCTTAATACATTTTATTTTAATCTGCTCATTATGAACGTTAATGCTTTCATAGCGATCAGTCTTGTTTTAGTGGTTTTCTGATAGATTAAAATTTTCTGTGGCTAAGATAATAGGTGATTGTATTAATGCTGTTACTTGCAGTCAGTCCTCCAACATGCTTAATCAGGCCAGGCTCCAAGTATTGAAAGTACGCGAAGACCACATCGGTCGTGTTTTGGATGAAGGCCGTAAACGACTTGGGGAAGTCACCAGAAACCCAGCCCAATATTCCAGACTTCTCCATTCACTTATCCTCCAGGGCTTGTTGCAGGTTAGTCGTTTGGCATAATGTTATTACCTGAAGGACATTTTAACTAATATATTTATTTTGATACAATTATGGGTTGAAAATATGTTTATCGTTCTGAACCGTCTTTGTCTTTTAGCTGTTGGAGACTAATGTTGTATTAAGAGTAAGGGAAATAGATGTTGGCTTGGTGAAATCTGTTACTGAAGGAGTTCAACAGAAATACAACGAAGCCACGCAGAAAACTGTTAATCTGAAGATAGACACTGAGTCATATTTGTCTCCTGATATGTAAGTTATGTCAAAAGTAACATACAATTAAAGGTCAAGGAATATCTTGTGTAACAATACGTAGAAATATTTTGAGAATTCTAAAAACTTAAGAAATGAAGGAAACGTTTAAGGAAAAAGATTTGCTTCTCTTACTATATCAGAACTTCTATCAAAACGAACTATCAATTTAGTTTTGATAGTTCGTGTTGTAGAAATCCCTTTGGAAAGTATCCTTATTTCGGGTGCTAGCTCTTGGAATTTTGAGTGTTGGAAGCTCTTTAAGCTGAGTTATTCATGACTGAGCGAATGATACATCATAATTGTTTCATTCATCAAAATTATTTCTCCTTGGGTCCATAGGTGTTGCCAAGGGGGCAGCTGCCTTCCCCTGGACGTGACACTACATACCAAATTGCTATAGAGTCAGATAGGACATTGTCCTGCCCCCTCCCCCATTATATGAATCCTGGCTGGCTGGTTTTTTTTTACTTATTTAATATTGGCTCAAAATGGCTGATCCCTGTTTAATGGACAGTGTAATCAAAGAGAAAATTAAGGTAAAAGACTAAAAATAATATTCTTATTAAGAATATTATTTTTGACTTTTGACCTTATAATGACTTTTCTTTGTCTCCATATCAAGCATCAAATTTTAAGTAAATATACCCAAATTTTTCATGGATTATACTATTCTTAGAGGCTCCACTGGTAGTGGATACTGGTTGATTTACTGGTATCTGATAGTAAAACTCAAGTGATGCTGGTGGTGAAATTCGTAGCTACTATAAATGCCTACTCCCAACTGTTGATAGTTGACTGACAACTGGGGAAAAACATTGAAATTATTTTCATTGATCTAATAATGGTTATAAACATGGTTTTAGATTATGTGATGAGGAAGCTGTTTATCCAGGCTGCTGATGAAATTTGGCAGCTGAGTTTGAGAAACCTTTTTCTTGTGCAACTTATTGAATATATAATGGTGTCCCAAAATGTTACAACCTTGCACCTATTCCACCACCAGATTCCATTGTTTTTTTTCCTCTGAGGTGTTGAGTTCTGGTGTGATAGCATGTCATTTCCCTTTGCCTGGAATTTTCAATGCTGCTATTTTAACCTGTCTTTCTACTAGACTTCTATAGATGCCATTAATATTTTGTCTCTCAGGGGGTAATATATCTTAAGCCATCAAAATTTGAGAGCCTGAATGATGCTTGAACTTTTCTGCTGTGCTTGTGCGACGAACGTCGCGGAAAAACGAATTGACACAGTGGGAAAGGAGTCAAAATGACCAATACGGAATGATTTCCAACAGTCACACTATATTTAATATACTAAATTACAATTAGGATTACACAACAACGAGGCCCGCAGTCTAGCTGCCGAAACTTGACGAACGACGCCTGCTGACAAGGTACACACTTCGGTGGCCGGCAGGGAAGAGAGCCGCTGCGATGAAGCGTCCGGTCAGCGCAGTCAAAGGAGGGGAGATAGCTCTGGATCAGTGGAGAAGGGGGAAGTAGGGGAACTGTTCGTCCAGCCATTGGTTGAGACGGCGGCGTAGAGGATCACTCTTGCCACAAAGTTCCGAAAAGAGGCCGCCAGATGCGAGTTCACTATAAAAGTAGGGCACCTTGTTCTTGTCGCGCAATATCACCGACAGTGCACACTTTGAAATCTCCCTAACGCACTTAGAACATCTCGCGTTATGTCCGGCTCGCGACGATGTCCGCGAGCGAAAATGTCCGCGGCGAAATTATGGCCAAATTTGTGCTGAAAATTCTGCACACTTGATGAGCATGTTGGCTCAGCATTAGAGGAAAGTTTGGTGTCCCAGAAGGGTGAAAATATTAAGTAAAATGTCCATGGACAAAACTGCCACAGCTGTCCTGTCTATGAGAGGGTCTAAAGGAAGCTTGTTGCCATCAGTCATGTGAGATACCCACCAACTTCTTGTGCTTGGTGTGTGTAATTCATGAGTTATCCCTGGACTATGTGTAAAGTGACCCTGAAGTAAAAGGCTATTTTCTATTTAGAAAATCATTTTCTGTCACATACATATTTCAATGAAAAATGCTCTCCATCCTTTCGTTGCGTGTCAGGCTGCCACTGCTCTTAGTTCCTGTGTTTGATTCTCAAACACTCCTAGTGATCATCTTAGTTGCTCAGCAGCATCAAAATATGGTTGTCTGCCCCAATGTCATTTCCATTTATGGAAAGTGGAGTAAGGTCAATATTGCAGCTCTCAGGTTCTTTTTGGAATATTTGTATAAATGAAATACCTGGGGTATTTCTGGTACCATGGAATAATAATAATATTTATTTTGTCCAAATGACACAATACTAATTATTGTGGGTGTATTTTAGTATTTGGGCATTTTTTTTAGAATTGTGTTTTGATGATAGAACACTACAGTTCCAGGGACGTTGATCATGTACTGTGCACTTGAATGTGATGTAACAGAATTCAATGTTCAATCTAACTAGAGAAGGAAGTTTAAATCAATACTGCATACTATATGATATTTGATTAGGCTATTATCATTATTGGACTCTTGTGAGAATTGTCGCTTTTTGTGTGTCACTAGCAGTCTGCTAGAGTAACTCGAAGGAAATTGCTCACCCAACTGGTACTCCAGAATGCACAAGGCAGAGTTAATGCTATGCAGGGGAAAAGAGGATTCGGCTGACTTGGAATGAAACTTTGACATACATCTAAATAGAGTGAATTTTAGCTGAAACTTGATGCGTTGTCGCTAGCAATGTTTTTCTCCTCCAGTCCCAAAAATGAACATTATCACATTTATGCCTCCTGAGCAACCTCTAAATGTTAACTAATGGATCCAATTTTTTAAAGATTACCTTTCTTCATCCAATACCACAGTTTGAGAGGTTGAAATCGAAAATCCAAGAAAAAATAGGATTCACTGTGTTGTGCCTCTAGGTAAAGGGTCACTAAATCCTGTGTACATGAGAGCGCATTGTTTACTTTTATATTCCAAGAGGTGGATGTTAGGGATGACTGAATGTTAGCTACAGCATTTGAGGTTAGTTCTTGCTCCACACACTGGGCTTAATAGAAGCTTTAAGTATCTCCTTACAGAAGTAAAAAACCAAAAGTAAGATGGTGGAGTTATTTTTAATTAGGCGTCAATCTTGCATTGAGAAAATGATGAATGGCCACTTAGATAACTGTCTAAAAGTGAATCATCATCCTGGGTTTCAAAGTGCTTGGTATATGTTTGGAAACTGAGTAATTCAACTCAGCCTTTGGTGAAGTTTCACAGTATTGCAAAGCCTAGAAACTCATTGTTAATTTTGTTACTTGCCTACTATCCGTTGCAAAATTCTGTCACCCGAATTTGAAGACTAATATTGCAAAGATGGTGTAGTGGATTTTAAAATGAAGTACCTCAATTCAAAGCTTGTTTATTTCTGCGTTTAGTGATGGCACACAAAACTTTTTGCCGTTTCTATTGATTTCAGTGTGTGCTTAAAAACAAAATTTTAGCGCATTTTTCTGGGTAGCGGATGGATGTATCGCATTTATGGCTTCGTAATAACAACTAGGAACAAGATGTCAAAACTTCCTTTTCAAATATTGTAGCAAAGATCTTTCTTAACAATCATGCGAAGCTTCAGATTTTTTAATGCATTAGTATTTTAGTTATTGATGAAATATCTTTGCTACAATATTTGAAAAGGAAGTTTCGATATCTTGATCCTCTTTGTTATTTTGAAGCCGTAAATGTGATGCATCCGTCTGGTACCGGGAAAAATGTGCTAAAATTCTGTTTTTAAGCACTCACTGAAATCAATACAAATGGTAAAAAGTTTTGCATGCCCTCACTTAACGCAGAAATAAACAAGCTTTGATTTGATGTACTTCATTTTAAAATTGATTGAGCCGTCTTTGAGATATTAGTCTTCACACTCGGGTGACGGAATTTTGCAACGGATAGTAAAGAAATCAGTCCAAGTGGGAAGAGATTTTATACCTCTCAAAATAATGAACTGGAGCTTTCAATGTAAAATCTGTCTAAATTTGCATTATTCATGTATTTCAGAAAAGTTTTTATGTCAGAATATTCAATGCTCTTTGAAGAAAGCTAATGATCTGTGGAGGTATTAATGTGTATTTAGATGATATATTAAGGTTTTGACCGGGTTCCCTTCAGGATCCCAAGGCACAGGTCTGTTGGTCTATTGTGCCATTCACTCTATTCACTGTTTACCCCTGAAGAACTAGAGCCTTGCCTTAGGCCAAGATGTACATGATGTGTTGATCTCCAGTGTCCCTGGCTTCCATGAAGGGATTACCATGGTGACCATTCTTGAGTTTCAGTGATCACTAGGAATTCCAACATTATATTAAATATTCATAGTTTCCTTATCCTTATTACACCATCTGAAAATGTCCCGTCAATAGGTCAAATCAGCCTTGTTACACCATCATTCAATTCCCACATTGTGGAGGTGCTGTCTTTTGGCAATGGCCAGTCTATGGGCCTATCCATTTCCTTTCATTTATTTCTAACAAGCATTATTAAAATAACTGTGTCTACTGGATAAATTTCTCTTGGGTATTCCACTGGGTGAGCAGGTCCATGTCTCGCGGCGATGTGGAGAGCGACTAGTTCACCATCCTCTCTGAACTCCTGAGGATGGTGAATAAGTCATTCTCCTAAACATTGGGAGACTTGGACCTGTTCACCCAGTGGAATACTCAAGAGACATTTATCCAGGTGATACGTAGGGAAAATGTAAGATATTGCAACTGTGTTTTCTGTTTTATCAAATGCACCCTGGTTTATGTCACAATATTTTTTAAAACTCCATCACCCTTGGTTATTTTTACTGTTAAGCAGAAAAGTAAGCCTTTATCTATTTAATGGAAATTGATTAATCAATATGGTGGTAAAGTGTGAGTTGTCACTTCATTCCTTATTGCTGGCACTGCATACTATTACTTGCTTCTCCATGCAAATTTTTATGACTCACAGGTTTTAACGTTAGTCAATACACAAAATTTGACCATAATGTTGACTCTTAAGATGAAGGGTGGTTTTCTATTGGAGGATAAGGGATAATTCTTTTAACCTAGAAAGTGGCCATGGTCTACAATGCATGAGGCTCAAAAAGTTCCATTAATGAAACTTTCTTAGCCTCATGCCTTGTACAGATTACCAGATCTCATGGTGCTGGGCTGTCGCCTACTGTTACTGTTGGATATCTCTTTAATTTGATAATTCTTAAGAGAAATTGTGCTATGTCATTAGAGTATGTGATGTGTAAAAGGGTTTTTATTCCAAACTTTAACTCCTATTAATGGATTTTTCAATATCATTTCAGATGTGGAGGGGTTGAGCTTCTTGCTCTTAAAGGAAAAATTAAAGTTGCCAACACATTAGAGTCAAGATTGGATCTATTGGCACAGCAGATGGTTCCAGAAATCCGTACATCATTGTTTGGTCGTAATCCCAATCGCAAATTTGCTGAATAAATTATTCAAATTTTCAGTTCACAAGGAAAACAATTAAGTACTCAATATTGCCTGGAGCGGAGCTCATTTAATAGAGAAATGAATTAGGAAAGAGCTTTTCGTGCTTTCTATAATTTATGTAAAGTTAGAAGAATTGTCGAATGGGGTGGATGCCGGTAGAAAACTGTTTACTACATATGAAGTTAAGTGTACTTTTTAAATGGAAGAACTAGCTTTTATTCTGGGTGTGATAAATTTACAAGAAGATACTTTTTTATTCTTTCCAATTTTTCTAATTCACTTTTAAGTGATAATGTAGGTGGGGGTTAAGGATTATTGGTCATTGTAGTATTGTTATATGTTCAAGCATTGTACAAATATTGAACTTTGGGGCTATTAGTACATTTAGCTTCATATTATGAAACTAATATTCTGTATTTAATTATAATGATGGCCTGCCGTTTAAGAAAAAAGTTATAAGGACAGCACAAATTATGAATTCTTTTTATTTATGAAGAACATTAAAGTTTCTGAAGTGGGTAGTTTGATATGTCCATAAATGTCAGGCTTTTGTTCATGTAAATGTCTTGTATATTAACATGTACATAATTCAGAGTTGTCTATCATGAAAAGTACATGAAAATGTGAAATTCATGCATTTAAAGTTCATAAATTGTAAATTGTGTTAACACATTCCATTTTTGCTAGAAAAGCAGTTGTAAAAATGTAATTATTTCATTATTCTTGGATAATAGATGGTGTAATTAGTGAATTCTTTGTTCATCATCATTTAGTCAATGTGTCTGTCAGAGGATTTACTTAAAGAATAGAAAGCTTCATGGTGTTTTTGTTTCTAACTGAATTCTTCAGTTGATTGAATCAGTGTAATAACTTAGTAATTTACACAATCTTTCAGGTCTGATTGTTAACTTTGTGATGAAGCCAGTGGAGAACAAATAGATTGTGAAAATTACCAAGTTTTTATACTGATTCTGTTGTCATAAATGTTTTCATATTTCAGCCTGAAAATATGGAGTTGATGCTTGTATACTGCTCCTGGGTGTGGTGCAGTTGTGGGACTTGCTGGGCTACCCTAAGTCCAGGGAAGAGGACGCCTCGGTAGCTTAACTGGCTAAAGCATTCGGCTGGAAATCGAGGGATCTGGGTTCGAATCCCGGTCAATGCAGATGATTTTTTTCTCTGTGGAAATTCGCACATTTGTGCATTGCGGGTGACTCCGTGGCTTGTCCCAGATAGCTTAAAATTACCCTAATTCATCAATACCTTCAGTATGAGTCATAATAATTTAAAGGAATGGGCATCAACACCATTTCTGGTCCATTGAGTGCCTTAATTTCCCACTTGTTGGAAAAAGAGGTCTCAAATTTCTGAGGACACTAGAATTTAGCTTTGAAAACCTTACTTTATTCTTGTGAAGAAATTTTATCAAAGAAAAAATTAGGCATACTGGGAATCCAGCTATTCTGATTAAAATGGAAGGGATTCCAATAAGGAGAAAGCATCCGCCAAGACAGGCACTCAAACCGAGGTCTATGTCATGCTAAGTGCTTCAGCATATTAATAAATCTAGGCATCTTTTTCTCTTGTGTAATTTTGACATCCAATACAATCACAGTTGGGCTACAATTGTCATACTTATTTAATGGTGGGAAAGATTTATTTAATAAATAAGTTCCTTTTGACTTATTCTAGCATGATATGAAAAAGTTGTGCAGTTTTTTTATTTTGTTAAAATTAAAAACATGTCCAATGCAGTCGTTCCGGTGAGATGTAGCTTATACAGTCCGGCTGTGGTCAGTAATTACTCGGTGCCCTGTTCTCTGTTGCATGTTGAAGAGGCACTGCAGTGAGTATTTCTAAAATATGACTTTTCTGTAACCTTGCCACTTAGGGCATTCAAGTAAGACCAAAAAGACATACAAAGTTGTTACCTACCTAAAAGAAAGGAGCTTCAGCTAGAAATAAAGTTCCATGTTGGCAGCCTTCAGACTCATCTTTCAAGCCCACCAAGGGCTAAGCATTTACTGAATATAAAATTCCCCATGTGGAATGGAGCCAAGCCATTGAACGTAGGCGAGTTGAGACTGTAACTGTCACAGCCCTATGGCTGGAACTATCCTGGTGTTCACAGCTGCCTGAAATGTAACATAACAGTTTCTGAGGATACAACTAACTAGCCCTGATGCTACCTTTACAGAATCACCCATTATGCAAATGAGGACAAAATTCTACAGTATATACTTTCTTCATTGTAAGATGAAAGCATCTGAAAATATGCCTCGTTAGGTTGTCTTTCTTTTTCTTCTGAGTGTTCATAAAATTTAAGTTTTCATAAGCCCCTTTTAGTAGCTCTTACTTGATTGATTCACTTTGATAAAGTGCTTCCTTATTTCTTGGATTGCATTCCTGCTTGTCAGAGTTTTAGTATGGTAGAATGCCCTTATTTGTCTGTCTCTACTACTACCACTTTTTTCTTCAATTGCTTGTGATTGCACTTTCCAAGAAGAAAAATTCTTCCACCACTTCCAACCTCTGCTTCCACTCATTAGTAATAGTCTCTTCTTAACCTCCTCTTCCTCAGAATGTAACCTTAGTTAAGACTTATCTTCTTTGGCACATCCAAGTAGTGTCTTCATCGGACCTCCATCTGTCTCAGGTGTGTCATCAGCAAAATGTAGCATGCTACTTTTTCTCCACATAGATATTAAATATTTAAGGATTAATTTTTCCCTAAAGGTGTGTCTGTCTAATCCTATTCCTACTCTTGCTTCATCTATAAGTCATCTTGATTTGACCACTGCCATATGGTCTTCATAAAGGCTATAGATGCCTCTATTGCTAGTTGCTTTCATGTCATGGATATTGTGTTATATTCTTGTCCTCGTTGTCAAATCCCTTCCCTTGATAGGAAGTAAGGTCAAGTGTTACTTTTTAATTCTATTCTCAGTGAGGATAATGAGGGTCAAAAGACCTTCTCTGGTGGTTCTCCTTTTCTGGTTACCTTATTGATGTTCGTCATGGTATATAATGTAACTTAATATTGCATCTTCTCTGCCCTGAGGGCATTTTTGGCAAAGTTTTAAAACTTAATTTTGATTACTGAGATAGGGGCCAAGTATAGATTGCATTAATATTAATGTTCAGATAAATTTATAATGTTATTATCCTCATGTATGACCAGTGCAGGCCTTCCGACATACTGAAGAGACATGGATGTGTCTGATATGTGATTGATGACCTGAGAGAGGTAGAATTGAATATTTGCCTGTCTAAGGCTGCAGTACACATAGATATGGGCCATTCTGATAATTACTGTGGTATTTTACGTAATTTTAGCCCCTGAAAATGATTGTAGTATTCATCCGTAGTCTCCGATATTTTTCATACCGAAATATTCCAATTATACATTATTTTAAGTCAAGTGTATATATATGTTATACCATCTTTATTATAATTAACGGCACATACCAATGATTTTTGTAGTGTCTTCATTTGTTTAATAAATATGGGGCTATCGTTTTCAAGGGTCTGAACGGAAAATTTCCCATACAATAATGAGGCAATAGTAATGATTTAAATGCCACCAATCCTTCCAATTGGTCTCTTTGTTAAATCCTCCATTGCCAATTAATTGCAGCTAATTAAAAATTACTGTAATTTTCGAACATTACCGTAATTTACACACCACCAAGTACTATTATGCCTTCAGTATAGAGGCTTGGAGGTGAACATATCAGGTTCTTTTTTACTTTATAGCTTTTGCAGTTGAGTCCACTTGAAACAGTACATATATTATCCTCTTCGTGCTCAGTATTTTCAGTGAAACCTTGCAGGAATTCCAAGGGTGTCTATAGATGTAGTAAATAAAATGTGACCCTTCAGAAATAACAATAAGGTTGCATTGATATCCTTTAATATCAAGCTGCAGTTGACTTTAACCACAATATATGTTTAATTATTAATAGTATTATCATTTTTCATGGCTCCAACAAAACAATGTTTACAAATTAGCATTTTATTGAAATCTCCTGCTTACGCAAGAGCTCATATGAATAATTAAATGGAAATTACACTGCCTCAAAGCACTTCATACCAAAGAAGCTGAAACTGATATTCTGCCTCATAATAATAATAGGTATGATATGAGAAGATGTTCCCTCAGCTTAATTTTTTAGTGCAAGAAACCAAGTTGAATGTGGGAGAAGTCTAATTCCTCTTCAGTACGGGACCAAGCTCCATATTCCATAAATGAAGCATGAGGCTGGATAGCATGCATGAGAGGGTATTCTGAGTTGGCATTTAAGTGTACCCTTTTCATTGAACATACACACACATCAAATTTAATGTGCCTAATTTAATCATTTAAATAAAGGGCGATTATATCCATCACGTTTCTAAGAGGTATATTTCAAAGTGTATAACATGCACAAAAGTAAGCACATGATAACAAACCTAAAATCACCCTATGTTTGCAAATGTTTTATGTAATCTCTTTTTGCCACATGATACACACCTATGTTGTAACCCAGTTTACCCCCAAAAATACAATCTAGCAGCATATCCCTGACAATGGTCATTTTAGCAGCAGTTGTGCTCAATTTAATTAGCTGGCAAAGGCAGCATGGGACATTCTTGGATGGAAACTCCAAGGAAGGTGTCACGTACTGTCAGAAGCGAAGACCTGGGGACCATCTGAAGTGTGCCCAGTCAACATCAGTACTGATTCATACTCTCTCAAACTTCTTTCTCTAGCAAGGTCGCCATTTTACGATCTGATGCCACCCAGCTACCTGTTGAGTCACAAGTGGATTGGAATCACCTGAGATGATTGCACGTGCATGTTAAAATCTTTATTATGTGACCTTTTGATAAGTTATCATTACAAAGGAGAAATTTATACCTTCATGATTATATGAATGTAAAACTTGAAGTATTTGTTATAATGACACTGTATGAGTATATATCTCATTATTCATACCTAAGAAATGGAAAACACAAATATCTATTTTTGGTTGACAATTATCAAGTATGTATGTCACTTATGAAAGGAGGAGGGGTTGAGGTGGACAGTTCCTCCTAAAAAAATTATCTCTTTAACTATTATTTGACTATCAATTGATATGGTGTGCTTCTGATGAATCATGTAGCTACAGTTGCTTTACAGCCATGGCAAGGGATTCACACTCATTTTACCTACCTCTTTAGTTCAGCATACTTACATTAGATAGTCCATTAGTACATTTAAAATATGCACTCCCTCTCCCACTTTTGTTTCCCAGCATTATGTCCATTAACATACATGAATATGTCTTTCAAAATTCTACACCATTCATCATTCGTATCAACCACAAACTTCACCTCTTCTTGCTATATTCCAGTTTTCACCTCATACCATGGTGAACACTTATCTGCTTGTCATATTGTCCATCCATCACAACTTCTCCACCCTACTCCATATCCACATCTTTTTTTCAAATCTATTCTTCTCCTCCATTCCCAAGGTTCATGCCCTCATCACTGACAATCACAAGGATTCATACCATTTATTCTCTCCTATTTATGAATACTGATTAATCTAAAGCAATTCTATACCTCTAATAGTCTTTGTAGTTTATTCATTGCCATCCTAAATACTTACATTATTATTAATGTGCTTCAGCATTTCTTAAGTACGCCCTCCTTCGTTTTACCTTCTTTTTTAAAAGAAAGATCTCATTATTGTAACTCCTCTTGCTTTTTTTTCACGCTGTGCTCGCAGCACTAATTCTGGGAGACATTCACTACCCAGTTGGCACAAAGAAAGAGTAAACCAATTCATGGCTAATATAAGTTGTCTACTGAAGAAGTTGAAAAAATAAAGTTATGAAAGAGATGGACACATTTATTTTCAGAAGGATGATTCATACAACAGCTGATGTTGAACTTTCCTACCTAACAATCTTTCCTTGTCAACTTAATACCTTTCAAAACACTGGACTCTGTAAACAGACAAAATAGTTTATGCCAGAAAGTTAGGGAGGCCTTGTATTTATGACCAATTAATTGCAGCAATTGACTTTAAGAACTAATTTCAAGAGGTGAAAAAACACGATTTGCATACATATCACCCAATTGTAGTAGCTAGTTTCAGGATTGGATTACTTCCAACATAACTATACTTAATTCAAAGATATATGTCCTTTCAGTTTAAGATGATATACATACTTACTCATGGCTCTACCTTAAATATAAAATAAATACGATCCCTTAAAAAACATAGCTGGAGATAGTATTTATGATATTGTGATAGTCATTGTGAGTCATAGTATTTATGTAATTTGTATTACGTACATGACATGTCCTATACATTTATGTGATGTCCTCAGAACAAATAAAAGTATGTATGTATGTAAAGTATCTTACTGGCAAGAAAGGAACCTATAACAGGGTGACAGCAGAATTTGTGCCACTAAACCTTGAATGAAGTAACTAACAAGAGCATAGACATTATTACATGACCTTAATTTTTGCTGGATTTAAGTAGAGTGAAAAGTCAGCTATGAGTTGCTTACATGAACTTCAATCATGCATGTTTGTGTGTGCATGATTACACACACAAATTAGATGCATACCTACCAAAAATATACCAAATCATGGCATAGTGTTCTGACTGGGAAATGACAGCAATCATACATCTGATAAGCTATCAATGCCTTGGCATTCATACAACCACCACCACCAGTTCACCTCTCAATCTATCCCTGCCTTACATTCCACGAATGACTTTTCTTTTCCAATGTGCACGTTGATAAGAAAAAGCAATAGGGGTAACCTTGCATCACTACCTTGCCAATCATAGGTCCATTGGATTCTCTACCCATTTTTTATTTTCTTTGTTTTCGAATATCTTATGAGAATATGTTAAAAATAATATCTCAATTTTGTTGGGTGGACTTCCTCATCTCAAAGATAAAAAAATGAGTAAAAATAACTAGACGGTAAAAGAGTAAAAAATTTTGAAAGCTGAAAGACTAAAGGAATATTGTCCCCAACCAAAATTAATAAAATAAAGCATTCCTAAGCTGGGTGAGCTACAGGAATAAAAATTTCTTAAGGTAACCTACTCATCTCAAAACGTTATTAGAAATAAAACTGGAGCAGCACACTGAGACAAACACCTATTTACATTATCTGTTAATCAATGAAACTCTCATTTTTATTTACACAAGATCAGTTCAGAGAAATAGTAATATCGAGGTGACGCCATTCTAGAGGGACCAGAGTTGATCACTTTCTGCATGGTTAATAGATTCTACTGTGACTGCATGCATAAATATACCTGTTCATTAGCCCTCTGATAGAAAATAAGGTGTGAGAGGAGTGCCAGAGAAATAGCCAGTGACAGACTTAGTCAACAGAATGCATTAAAAGTAATAATTTCTTACATCTACCTCTTCAGTTCATTTCTGACTGAGAGAAGTGAACTAAAACATTCACCAAATGGTTTTTTGACTAGTTGAATGAATGCAGAAGATATCCAAAAGACCAAAATGAGGAGAGACACTTCGCAGAAGCTTTCTTTCTAATGGTAGAGCCATGATGGTGAGGGATATGCAGTGGAACAACAAACAGAACAATGTCAGTCAAGATTGTCATGTATGGTAAAGAGCCACATTCTCCATGAAGTGCCCCAAACTTTCTGCTGAATATAATGGATCTAAACCTGGTGGGTGAATAAGTGAGCTTCCATCACTATGGCAGTTCCCTTCAACATGGGGACTTATGTATGGCATGGAAGGTAATAAATCTTACATGGAAAATCCTCATAACAAGCAAATTTTGGTGCTAATTTAGCCTTACCCATGTCAGCAGGGCTCTGTATGATTGGACCCCTAGTATTCTCTTGTAACTTTATAGACCAATTGTGGAAACATACCACAAAACAATGTGGAGGGCATCAAAAGTGTCATCTTAATAAGAACAGTTCATCTCCTAATTCCTCCCTCAAGAAAAGGTAACTCCTGGAGATCAACTTCTCTAGGAAGGGGCCATTCTCTCAACACCCCCACCCACAGGAGCAGAAAAGGGGGAGGAAAGGATGGTGATACAACCGACTACTACAGAGTTTACCATAAATAAGACATCAAGTGGAGAATCACCCCTGGATGGGGTATAATTAAACTTATAGGCTTCCCCATAACCCTTCGATGTAAAGGACTTCCCATGAGAGCTCCCTAACCTTTGACTAGGCCATTAGTCTGCAAGGGTAAAAACTAAAGTGAATGTTAATGAGGCCCAACTCATCAAAGTGCCTTAAATCCAGCAACTGAGACCTCCATCAAAACTCAGAACAGGAATTCTTTCTGCCAGTGCTCTCCCACACGGTTAGTCATTGGTCTCACAAATAATTCAAAAAGATCAGTTTAAAGGTATGTACAAACTATTGTCCTTTTCTCAAGATACGAAAATTTAAAAACTGGCTAAGATTCCTCACCACATATCAATCTGTAAGTGATTAGTCCCCAGTTCTTCCACTGATTTTGCACACAATTTGTTTTTTTTTCATATTGAAAGCGTTATTCAATCGGTAGTCCCAAAGGAAGGCATAGTAAAAAGGAAAATATTTAATAGCATAAATTCAGTCAATCCAAACAATACTTCTGAAGTGTAAGGAGTTAAACCAAAAAAGAAAAATTGTCAAGAGAATTAATAAGATGATCGATGAGCATCAATTCCTCCTCTCCAGGTACAGAATCTTGGCCACAGTTTTGGTTTCCGACTCCATTTACGCCCATTCAGCAAGCAGGAAGTGTCCTATTGAAATAATGAATGAGGAATGGCTATAGTTTTTTCTAATCAGCCTACATTGTGTAACAAAAAATACAACAAAAAATAAACATCTAGATATGTTATAAGAAATATAAATCATAATAAAAAATTAATTTCAACACTAATCAATACATTAGACCTCAAAATATATAAGTCAGGTCAAATTAATCCCTCTCTCAATGAAAATTTCCACCCCTGGGAATTCACACACACACAAAATGTAACAAGTGCTTATATATGAGGTGAATCAACTGAACTGTTCGTTCAGTGATGAAGCAAAAGTGCACAGCATCATGGTATTCCAACTGCTGAAATGAATAGTAAAATTGCAACTATTTTCTCTACAGACAGTAAGCAAAGCTCTAAGTAGAGACCTAATATTTCACTGTATATTATCAGAATGCATGATGACATTGATGGGTGATGATTTATATATGGGGCAGGGAAGTCAGAAAGGTATGTCACATGCAGTCAATTCATCTTAACTTGGAAAAGGGAGTGAAATCAGACATCTCACATCTTCTGTGAAAACATTGTGAAATCATGTAATGTGTCACAGAAGAAGTCCTATATACACCATGGTCACATAAAATGCATTACTTAAAATCATGAAGAGGGACAAAATTCCACAAGAGGAAAAATCATACACCCTGAACAGGGCTCAAGCACAGATCTCTCCCTGTCCCGGTCAAGATAAAGGATTTTCCTCTGTGGAGCTTTGCACTAATTTTCAATGCAAGAGACCTCACAGAAATAAAATATTCACCCAGAGGATGTTTGCAGCAATGAAAATATATTTTCGTCCAGTCAGAGAATAATATCATTACCAGTCATAAATTTTTGGATCATCTTCTAAAGAAAAAGAGCACACACACATGGTAGCAAAGGCTATTTAGCCACCTACAAAGATTCATTGCCGCCTTTACAAGAAGGAATTCCCTGTTGTCTCCTCAACTTCTTTCACCCTTAGGATAGTGGTGCTTTTCCAAGATTCTCCAGTGATTGTGTGCATACATAATATTCCACCACTAAATCCAGGATTAAATGAACACCTCTCTGAGGAGGCATAGGGACTCAACAAGTAAACTACAAAATTATGAAAAAATAACTCAAATATCATTCTACCATTTGACATTACTTTAATACACAAATTGTTCCCAAAGAGGGTGTAACCGGACCCTGGGGGGGAATGCTCTTTCATCTAGAGAATGCAAAAAAGAAATGAGGGGGCAGCAGAGGGGCACTGGAGGCAGAGTCCTGACTGAACCATACGGACGAACGGAGACCATAGATACATGTCCGGAGTAGAATAAACAACCTATCAATTGGATTTGAAACAAAATGGCTACAAAGATATTAGGGAGCTAGCAAGGGAAAGGATAGAATGGAAAGTGGAATTCAACCAGTCTATGATTGAATGACTAATGACGATGATAAGGAGAGAATAAGGAATCATTGTAACAGCTTTTACCACAATCCTGAAAAATAAACTCAGGATGCAAACAAAATACATATGTATATAACAAGTCTAATTTCACCTGAGGAAAAAGTTGCACAAACGATCATACATAAAAGATTGGAGAACAGAGCCCATGAGGTTACGACAAGTTTGAGTAAAAGAAGGGGACGGCAAATCTGAACGAAATTGTAGGTAATGAGAATACCTATTAAGTGGAGCTAAGAATATTTCCAACTCGTTTTGCCTACTTCGCAAACCCACTAAGATATTTGATAGAAATTAGACACAACTACTGAAGATACTAATGAAAATATGCATTAATTGGTGAGTTAAGAGACTCATCAGAAATTTACATATGCCCCATATGGCATAGGTGAGGGTGGCTAACAGAGAATTAAGACGAGCAGTTATAGGTAATAGGTTAAGCAAATGCAACCTATTTGCACCTTCACTTTTAAATATTTATACCAAGGTTAAAATACGAGGGGCATGAGAAGGCCAAAATGTGAGAATAACAGAGGGAGACAGCTGGTAGTTGGTAGAATTCACATTTACTGGAGATGGTTGGTGTTCCAAGGGACTGAAGACATTGTTAGATACATAACAAAATCAGTTAGCGAAATATGGAATTAAGATAAATCATATGAAAACAAAAATGATGAGATTTCTTGGGACATATAAAGCAGGACTGGCCATAAACTTAGGAGAGCACAAACGGTAGTAAGTAGAGCAGTTTAATTTTTGGGGTAGTAGATTGGATAAAAATGAACATAATAGCAACGCATAGTATGCTCTTTCCTCTCACTCTGGTCTATCTTTCTACCAGGAAGGAGGAGGAGGAAGATAGAGAAAATGGAATCTTGTGCCCCTGTGACATCATGTAACATATGAAAATGCTGGTGGATAGTTTTGAGAATATAATTCAACTAAACTTATTTTTATACGCCTAAAAAAAATCTTTGCCTCCAGGGATTAAAAAAAAACCCAAGTTAGATATTCAGAAGTTAAACTCCACATCACGATGGCATTTTGATAATAGAGAAATGATTAATACATACACTGTGTACTCAGTCATTTGCGATTTCCAATACATGCAGAAAATCTTGGGAGAGACTGACTGCAGCTATTGGGGGGGGGGGGGGGGGGTTCTACAGTATGTACTTCAAGTATTACCCTACACAGTTTTGGTAGTGGGAGAAAATTTTTTCCAACTAAAGAAATTACCTAGTACAGCTATAAACATCTTAATATAATCAAATTAATTTAGGATTAAGTCATAATTTTGTGAATTAGGCATGGGTGAATATATGTATATGATACATGTATCTCTCTCACCAGTCCTCACACAACGACTGAAGTAGCATGCAGGAGGCTAGAAAAACCATGCATACCCAATATATTATTGGAAACTATACAATTTAAAAGTAACAGTTTCCATGGAGAGTTTCAACTAGCTTGCTTCTGCTTTGCCTTAGCTAAAGTAACTGTTTATGTCCGATTTTTTCTAACTCTTATGCATGAAAGTTTTATGCAAAAAAGTTCCAGTGTTCGGTTTGCCCAAGATGATAGCACAATTGAAATATGCAGATTTGGCTTAGAAAGATATGAACGGACAACAAATCTAGTACAACCATATCATTTAAACATAGGCCACCACCATGGATTCTTCAGCTACACAATTGCATTCCACACGCAGCAGTTGACATGTTGACTGATTGGCAGCATTTCTGACAGTCAACTGCACTATTAGCTTGAATGACTTTCAGTACAACAATGTTCTCACTGAAATATCATGAAAAAGTTTGGCTATTTCATACCTCTCCTCAGCTCTGCACTTCAGTGTATCTGATGGTCAGGCACTCAACAACTACACCACCATTTTAGAGTATCATTGAGAACATTAGAGAAAGGAATGTCAAAGGATGAATTATCAACATAAAGGCTTAGTTGGCTTTCTTTCATTGAAAAATTGTACATACACACTACTGAGAAAAATCATATAACTGGAGTTAAAGAATATAGACAGCTATTTGATTTTGCAAATATTTTCATTAGATCCTAACATGATTCCATTTTATTTGAACACCAACACTTTGTTAAGATTCATCACAATGCTCCACTCCCTTCACATAATTAGTCAATCAATTTCTCCACAATTATAAAGTACATATACAATATTCCTGATGTATGACATGAGTCTAAGACATTGAGTAGGCCGGTTGAGAATAAAACTTCACTTGGTAAGCCACACACAAACACTCAACATACCCAGAAGATGAGCACAAGACAGACCTGAGTAAGTCTGTAAATCAAAGGTACTGCAATAATATTTGGAAACAATGTACCCTAAAATTCTGAACCAGTCTGTTGAATTTTTTCTCATTTGATAACAACTTTAAAAGATAAACCATGAAAACCATAACAGACCAAAAATAAAAGTACTTGACTGCTGTTACATAACCATAATGAACAGGGAATTACTTTGGTCCCAGCAAAATTGTCAGAAAATGAGTTAAGATGAATTTAAATCTGTCCATTAAAGTGTATGGGCAGATTTAAATTCATCCACTTCAGAGTAACATGTATAACCATGTTACTCTGAAGGCAAAGTACCATAAAATAGTGATTGACCTAAAATTTCAATACATGCCTGCAATACAATGTGCTATAATTGGATGGATTTGTCAAAAAATCCTCTCTAGAGCAAAGGAAATGGCATAGAACGGTACCATGACATCCCAAAGCAGCTACATGGAATTTGAATAGAAATGCGTTAGTTAAAAAAAAAAAGATAGCTCCAAATAGATTCTATTAGAATATGAAATTGTGGCCGATGGTATCAAAGGTCTTTGAAGCCATTGGCCCAATCCGGCCCATTGGGCTTTTGATGCAATCAGCCCATCGGGTTTTCCAAAATATTAAAAAGATGACCATCATCTTGATTAGCCTAATTATAATTGAAGATATCAAAATTCTCACTGAGCGGTTATTCACGTATCTAATTAAAAATGCTAAGAGGTAGACAATAATCACACCACAAAAGCAGGTTCTGCCTTGGGCTAAGTAAGCGGGAAATCACGCATTCTTTAACTTAATTCAAAAGTAATATGCAATGGCAGAATATTTGAACCAATGAGCCTTCCCATACAAATATAAAGAAGAGTACAACTGATTTTCCATGATATCTGGCAATTCAAGGCCTTGCTGGACATGATTCATCCAGAAAATAAAGCTAATGAAAGTCAATAAATGTAAAGCTAAGGAATGTGAACATAAAATGAGCCAAAAATTACTACTTATAACTATTAAATACCTGCTCAAGTGACTACAGTCATGTTACAAAAACTAATAAATACCTACCTATCTAATTTGAATTCATGCAAAAGTTTGCCATAGTTTATTAGATCAGGTAAAACCCAGTCATAAAACACCAAAGGTGTAAATAAATCACATTAGTGCCATTAGGCTCCTGGTGCTATTTAGGCCAAAGAGTTTCATAATATAAAAAGAAGCAAAGATAAAGTAAGCAGTTTTCTCATGAGTAACTCAAGAGTAAATGCTAAGTTTTGTTTTGGTTGAGTAAACACTGACATTTAATCAAACAACAAGTAGGAAATATATTTAATATTAATAATACCAAGCACTTTTATCCCAATTACAGTAGGATATCTAAAATTGAGGTAGATGCATTCCAAGATCTCGCCCAAATAATGAAAACCATGATTAGCAGAGTATGCAGTGTATCAGTCATTTGCCATTAGATATATTTTGTAAGTTTATCATGCAAGGAGATTACTTTCCCAGTAATCATAGTTGGGCCTGGTTTTATAATGACAGGTTTAATTTATACACATCATGACATTGGCTTTTCATTAACTTAACGTTGACAGAAAGTTCATGGTGGTACATAATATCAGAATTATAGTTATTTCAAGCAAGTATTTTCAATGAGAGAACAAAGCTTAGAGTTTCATTCAGGAATTTTTAACCAGAGATTGTAAAACAGTGGCTAGATATTTCTTGAAATACTGGCATCTTAAAGGCATATTATTAGAAAGCTAACAGGATTAACAGTCTTAAATGTATGAACTACATGCTTCTCTTAATCTCAGTTATGTCAAGAGATACCATTTTCCTCCTCTTATACCCACGCCATTCTTAAAGAAAAGAAAACAAGAGAAAGATGAATTACATGCTACGCTTTCCATTAATCAATACCCTAATTTGCTCATGCATGGCATATCCCTCTGGACGCTGACGTGACTTGTAGTCATGCCCTTGTCTCCAACCGTCTCTTCATCCCCCCCTTAACCACATTCTACTTTCTCCCATTGGACATTTTTGAGCTCATTAGGGTTAAGAGCTCCCACAAGCATTGTGTCAGGCACTACCTTTTCGCCATGGCCAGATTTTTTCCTACCTTCATCAGATTTAGCCCTGGAGCAGAGACAGGTAAATGCAGTAAAAATATTCATCACTTACTAGTACTTATTTAAACTATTGAATTTATTCAGAATATATTTTTTTACCACCTTATCAATATCTTGTCAAAATTTTAAAACCTGATATATTTACACTATTGATTTGTTTCTTCCTGAATTAACAAAAAATTTGCACTTTTCCTTCATAGAGAGCTCTTTGTGCTATCTCTTTGCTGTTGATAAACTCCTGCTTCAATTTTTATAAGAGGGAGCCAATATAAGAAATTAATCTTTACTATTACAACTAAAGTCCACGTGACACAGCATCAAATTAAGACATTACTTCCACTAAATCCACTATCCATTAAATTGCATCACTACTTCATGCATCAAAATTAAGTCTAACTTGATGCATGAATCCAAAAAACTTTCTGCTATTTCAATTTGGTATCTCTTAATCCTTCCATTTGAAAGCATACAATTCTAAAAATAAAAGGCCAGGCTAAAGTTTTTTTCATTGTGACTTTCACTATAACATTTCCAGGGTTCCCAATGCATGGACCATAATGCCCTAACAGTCCTTTAAGAGAAGACCTTACGTCCAATAGCAGCAGATAAGAAATAATTTTGTCATCTTACTCTTAACTTCAGTTAAGCATCACTAAATCCAAGGACAGATAATGCATAAAGAAACAATGAAGATAATAATTACAGGGTTGGTACAGACCAGAGAATATGAAATTCCATGACTTCTCCAGGTTTGTCAGGTAAAAAATTTCATTTTTCAAGGTGAAATCTCCATTCTTTGGAGAGTATTCGTAAGGTGGAAGTATAAAAGCACAACACATTAACGCATGTACTTTGAGAGAATGAAACAGCTGGGCCCAAGAATTACATGCTCCATCAGAGGAGAGACAAATATTCTATCTTCCCCAGCATAAGTTAAAAGAATAGGACCAGAAAGTTTATTTTAGGGGTATACACCACTTAACATGAATTCGTGCAACAAAATTTTTGCAACTACATGACATGCCAATTATGAATGTATTTGCATTGCACAACCAAACTTCCCCATTTTAACATTATTTCTGAGGCTTAGGTGAGCTAAAAATATCACTCGAAGATTTGAGGATTCTAAAATTGCATGCAGGGAAGCCACCCAATTTTTTGACATTTATCTATTTGAATTCATTGAACCTTTAATTTCCAACCCTTAGTGAAAGATATGCACAGTTGACACAATCAATGGAAGCAACTGTTACTAATGCTTAGCTCTAAAAACCATTATCACAATATTCAGCAATGGCATACATGGCCCATTCCTGTAATTTCTGGTAATGACTTGAATGTGTTTGAATAACATGATTTCATGTAACGCAACAGTATTTAGTGATACATTTCTAGTGTTAAGCAGGGTATACCTGAGCTAGATAAACACCAAATAAGAATGCCAACATTTCATTCAAGTATGGTACAAAAACCCTTGGCCCACAAAACAGAGGACAGTGCCTAAAAGGGTGCTCCTCACATTTTGAAAAAATCATATTTTGACTTTGAAAAAGAATTTCCAGACTAAGTTCTTATTTTCCAAGACTTTTCCAGGACTCTTTTCAAGCATTATGACTTTTCCCAGTACTTCAGCAAACAGTAGCAACCCTGTATAGCATTCTTCAGTCACAGCATGAGGGGTTATCAATCAAATATGTGACAAAAATACAATGAACATGTCTGAAGCAATGCTACCAAACTGACATAAAGTTACCTTGCACACCACACAGCACTATTTTCAATAAACCATAAAAAATAATCATTGATTTCGATCCAATGCATTTTTCATCAACTCTTCTATCTGGCAATATACTGGCGATGCATTATCTCACTATTCATTACCCTGAGGTTGTACAAAATTAGGAGGCAATAATGGAGCACATTATCCCCCTAGAGAATGAGGTAGTATAAGAATCTTAGCTGGTTTCCCAAATTCTCAAGACAACATGTGCTGTAGAAAAGTTAAGATGAAAAATTTAAATTATTTGAAGCACATGAAAAGGACAACAGAAAGCGAAATGTAGATCACTATTTTTTTCAGCAAGCTTATATAATACGAAATAAATTGTAACTGAGGACAAAGATATAAACTTATGGATTATTGCTATAAATGAAATGCAACATGAGCTCTCAAGAGATACACTGCAAACAGTTATCAGGACTATGGTTATTTGAAATTCAAACATGGCGGGTGATTGTCAAACACTATGGTTATTGTAAAACAATCTATCAAGTATTTCATTATGAAGTATTTCATTAATAGTACTTCTTGATATGCAGAAAACCCAAACCAATAGTTATTGTTGGATTCAATCACTCAAAAGCTAAATTGAGATATGAAAAATTAAAATCAGCACTAAAAACAAACTTCAGCCAATAGTATGGGCAGAACCAAAGATGATCCAATAGTATGGGCAGAACCAAAGACAAAAACAGAGAGAGAGAAAGAGAGTTCCTAGCCAAACCCTTCTCTGACAGCTCCAGACCTTCAAGATGCCATTCTCTAACTTATGTCACCCATCAACAAATGTTGTCTCTCATCTGGCATCATTCAGCACTGGCAAGTCGATACACTTCACCTTCCTAACAGTGTCAGTCATCTGTCAACAGTATCAGCAATCTGAGCAAGTAGTTGGGTGTAAAATTAATAACCGATGTCACTTAATTGGCACTCCAGAAGTCCACAGTTAGATGAGCACTTGGTGTTTAACATCACCAAAACTGTCAACTGGTGAGATACATGAGGTTTACAGACTCTCCAACATTGATGGTAGACAAGAAACAATTGTTGATGAATGACAAAAATTACAAACTAACCCCTTAAAAAGAGTGCTCTGAAAAACTATTCATAAGAAAAATGGCTATTGCAATAGTTGTATTTCATGGAATCTTGCAGGTCAAACACTAAAATAAAAGGGTAAAAATAGTGATGGGTTGGTTCCACTCTTTAACTCTCAGGTTCACTTGTCCTTTACCTCAGTACAGTTCTGGAATTGCAACAAAAAAAATAGTACTATCTCAGATTTAGAAAGAAAGTGTTATTTGTAGTTATGTAGTCAGGCTTCAAAGATTTGATCATATCTAATCGAATCCATGGATTCGAGATTCTATTCGAATCCTTCCAGAAAAGATTTGAGTTCAAATCCAGTTGTGGGGGTGGCATATGCACTAAAGAGCTGTAAATTCTTCTAAGTCCGATTTGAATTTGTTCGAAACCTAACCTTGGAATTTATCATTTCGATGCCATTGTACTTCTAAAGCGTGGTTATTAGGGTGAAGATTCATTACATCATAAAATATGCATACAAGCAGAGATTTTCAGTTATTAGTCACATCAAGTTTCATTTTTAAATCACCACATGGCATATGCACCACACCACCTTCATAACCTTTCACAGCATTTAGTATGCAGACACCCGCTTGCAACAGATCATTAGGTTCACTTTACAATTAAATTGACCATATGAACAGTGCAGCAGTTTATCATATTTGTCCAAATATAGTCCTCCTCTGAAAATATAAGCTCCCTCTAAGTTTTCACGTCCATTATAGAAAGTTTTTACTATGGGCTATCCAATCCATGCAAATTTCATCCAAAATCCATTTTATATCAAATATAGAAAATGCGAATACACTATCACTTAGCTTGAATTTTTGATTGGATGAACAAATGACTGGAATATTTACATCCACTCAACATACGTTGTCTATGAGCTTAGTCTGAAAAGCTGGTTTATTTATTATTAAGGGGCTGAAGAAGGCATTTGAATCCTATAGGGATTACCACCAATCAGAATTGCCTGCCTTGGTATGCTTTTCCACACCATCAGTAACATGACCCTTAGAGCACTATAGCTCCAACAATGAAAGTATTAATTGACGTACATTGATGAGTACTAAATATGAGAAATTGTTTCACAGACACTTTGATTTTCACAAATACCTATTTGGGTTGCATAAGATCAAAAGATTTATCATATTTAAGATCCCATTACAACATCATCACTGTGAAGAAAAATGAATGAAAAATTACAATATTTTTAAAATTCCTACACAATAAGACATCTTTTAATGATATGAATGCCATTAACATATTGATATCCCTTTGACTTCATTATTTTGGACCATATTCACAGTGAATTTTCAGAGCATTTCTTTTCCTCGTCCTTGAAAATACTGTCCCCATACCTTTTACTGCTGATATTTCACCAAAAATAGTATTATATATAGGCACATATGGTAATATCATTAAGCTGGAGTCAACTGCGCTGTTTGGCTCTCCTGCTAAACCAACATATCATAAAAATGAATCCAATAAATCCAGCAATAATCTACGACAGTAAAGAATATAAAAAAATAGAAATTACATTTTAAAACTATATCAAAAAGAGGATGTCATAAAGCTCTTATTGGTGGTGCCTTTTCTATACTGACTTCTTAGTACTGGAGAGAGAGCTTTATTAAAGCTCTCAGATTAGATAAATTAAGAAATCCGTATCTGATGCCATAATAGGTGAACCAAACAAAATTCGCAGAAAAAAAGCCTAAATAAATTACACCAGAGTTTTTTGTGAATATTCAATGGTGGAGCAAAAACCTTAATGTGATAATGTATTTAATGACAGAACAAAGAAGAAATTTCTAAGGATAAGCATTTTTAAGATTGAAAAAAATTAGAAATTTTTAAATTAATTTGGAAGATTCAGGTGATATTGTGGGGACTTTGAGAATTATGGGCAGATTAAAGGCATCCAAACTTCCACAATTTCGTATCTATTTCCTTATAACCAAGGTTTCAATGGATTACATAACCATTAGCACCTGAATATGACCTACTCTAGGTCATATTCAAGTTTGCTTGATTTATACAAGAACACTGCATATGCAGTATTCTTGGATTTATATTAATTTGCACCTTTTATTTATCCATGACAAGTACTAAAATTTTGCAAAAACACGAATGCATGAATTCAAATCACTTTTCAATCAACTAAGTATGTAAAAATAAAAATAATGCATCAAGGATTATAAAAAAATAGGTAAACTGAGTTTTCCATTACAATTGAAGCTATTAATAGCCCAGCATTAGTTATAGGGAATACTAAAATCAATATCAATAAAATAACCATCCATACTTCAAAATCTTGAAAATATCCAGCCTCCTAAGATTAAATGATAAAAATATTGTACTTACAATGAAATTTCAGCACTACAAACAGGCTGTTTAATTCTGAGCCAGAATCTAAAAAATAACATCTGAAGTTATGAACCAAACTTGAGATAAAAAAGAACCTACCAAACCATATGAAAATTATTTAACCAGCTGTTTAATTAGGTATCAGTATCTAAATATTAACAACTGAGGTTATGAGCCTAATTTGAGTTAAAAAAAGGATCCTACCCATTCCTATGAAAAATTATTGAGAAAACGGAAATGTAGTCAAAGGTCCTCCAGGCGATGGTGACTATTAACCTTTGGACTTTAGAAACAACAACATAACTTGAACTTCTCCGTTATTGATAAACTAGGAATCTCCTCGTTTAATTGGATTACCTTCAAGTACTTAGAAGTAACTGAATTACCAAATATGGAAAACATCTTTATTTACACAAAACAGCAGCATAATTAAGCGATTAACTTTTTTCCAGTGCAAAAAACTCAACAGCTGGTTCTTGAACCACTCACTTCTGACATAGGTATGCTTTATTTGATCAATAATAATGTTTGGGTTCCTAAAATATACTTCATATATAAAAAGGAAGTTTGTAATCTAATAAACTTTTCATAAATACTATAATACTCAATCACAGTTATGTTCAATGCACTCAGAAAAGTATATGCAAAAACAATTTTTAAAAAACAAAATTCAATTTACAAAAACATTACAGGCTTACATAACAAATTATAGGCAGCTACAATAATTAGAGTTTTAGTGAGTAACTAGTTCAGACCAGTTGGGGGTTGGAGCCATAACAACTGACCGGTTAAAATTTGCCAAAGGGGCTGCAAATTTATGCCTGACAAGGAACGTCGATAGCACATCAGCAACTTTGTCAGGAACATCTTCATGAACAGCATGGCCACACTTCGGAAGCACTTGCATTTGGAATTTACCTGCAAAAATTAAAAGTAAGATAGATAAGTACCACAGTAGAGAAACCTTACCAAGTAATGACAAAAATTGTGATTTGAGCCCATGCTCTCATGATGGGAAGCTAGGCCAATTTAGCCCACACACCCAAAGAATTATCAAATAATTACCACCCAAAAATATTACAAATTATTATCCCAAATAATTGCAACCGGGAAGACAGCTATGACCAATCAAATGCATGGAAGCGAGTTCTCACACCAAAAATCGTGGGAAACTAGGTCGCTCTGATCGACCCAACAGGTATATAAGGACGGACCTTTAGAAGCATCGCCACTTCGACCTGAAGATGCCAGCAGGATGGCTGGAGAAACTGTTGTCACAAAAAGACAACACGTGGAAGGAAACCCGAGAACTAATCTCCAAAATGAATAGTGAATTCAGCAATTTAGAAAACCTGGGAAAAATTCAAGGCACCTATTCCACTATATAGAGCACCAGCTGAAGTTCACGGCATAAGCCTGCCAGGACATAAAATCCCCTTTCAGTTTTTTTATAAACCTCATTTCTAAATATCGCCACCAGATGATGTCAGCCACTGCTTCGAATCCCAGAATGCAAAAAACGTGCCCACCTTACACATCAACCATTTATCAAAGATGTTCACAGAAGATGGTGACACGAACTCATTGCACGTTTACTCACAACAAAGGAAGAGCCCGTGTATACTACTCTCCCATTGTTCCACGTATTATTTCGATGGATACGGAGATTGGAATTTTGCCTTAACATGAAGCCCTGTGGCCTACGGGAGATTTGCCACATTATTACAAGCTCATATTACGCTGTCAAAAGTTTGACTCCAGCATAGTCTGACCATCCTTTTTCAAAAAATTTGGTCCCAAAAGGTAAGGCTATCTCGGTAGATCACAAAATGCAAAATATGAAATAGTAACAGGAAATGCTGAGACAGTTTCATACACCTTAAATACAAAAAAGACATCATAAAACACTTGATATGATATGCAACTAAAATTCAGCATAATTGTAAATAAAAAAGGTCACCTTGGGGAAAACCCAATAAAATAATGGGTGGTGCATCAGTTAATTATCAGAAAAGACTTCACAGCCCTGATTTCCCTCAAAATAACCACTAGAACAGATGCTAGATTTACCCTGAGCTCATATCTAGCAAAACAGGAAAAAATAAGACTTCAATGTATTCATAATTTGCTGAGATATCCAATGAATAAGACCACCTAATCCCTCACCCCTTCCCTCATTCCCCTGCCCAAAACTTAAAGGTGATGACAAATATTACACTGATTCCTGCCTCAAAGGATCAACGGAATAACTTTTCTTTTGATAAAAAAAATGGTAGCCCAATCCAAAAGGATAACCACAATACAGGGGGTACTATAAAATATGACTTGAGTAACACAGCAATTTACTAAAATATTGTAATATGATGGTCATCACAAATATCCAAGTTTATTTTTTTCAGCAAATACCTTGCATTTGGCCAACAGTTAAAGCCTTATCAAGTCTGTCAATTCCAGCCAACAGCAACAGCTTTGGGACTGGGAGAACTAAAAATGCTGCTGAGAGACCTTGGAACCATCCAGGCCAAAAGACTTCTGTTCTAGCCAAATCGATTCTCCATTCATAACCACATTTAGTTGGTGGTTGTGTGCAGGGCTGGAAAGAAATTCAAATAAAGTTAACTGGGAAAAAGATTTATACAGACATAAATATATTAGTATGACAACTCCAAAAAGGAAAACAAGTAACTATATGTGGGAGTGCCTCTTCATCATTAAGATTAACTACTTTCATTTAAAAATATCAGACTTCAAATTCAAAATTAGAGATGAATAAATCTGATATACAAACCAGCTGACACAATATTTCAGAAGAATATACCTAAATACACAATCACAAGGCATGCTAGAGAAAGAAAAATAATATCCCACAAAACCATAACAAGTGAAAGTAATAGTGCTTGAGGTATGATTTAGGTTTCCAAAAGGCTAAATACTATCACTGCTCAATAAGTGAAGACTGTACATTGACACACACTTTATCAGGGGTTCATTAAGTTAGAGGACTTACCAATGGCTTTTTAAAACTTTCCTGGTTCTTCAAATCATGTCCTTCCACCTCTTCTTCCTCCCTAATGGCATCATCCCTCTGGGTCTCTGCAAGTCTTGATCCAGGTGTTGGGTCTGAGTCAGAATGGCTGTCACAACTTATATCATCAAAAGATTTGTTTTGTAAGCTATCCACATCATTAGTCGCAGTTTCTCCACTTTTAGCACTGAAAAGCATTTTAAAAAGAATTTGTTAGGAGACAGGATTATTATAATATTTTAATTTATTGTTACATAAACATGCATACAAGAAAACACATAAAAACTGTTAATGGATTTCAATGACTATTATCACAATAAATAGCCAGAAAAATATCCAGAATGATCAAGCGGTAAGCAAACAGGGTTGCGATGAGGAGGTATATTTTATTGGCTAGGAAGTTTTCATAAGTCAAAATGAAATATATTACATATTAACACCAATTGGAAAATTATGATAATATACTGAGCATATCAAGTAGCAAATAGAGAAAAATGCTAACTGGAACATGGAAGCAATGACCAGAGTGAACAATGAAGAAAACAATGTAGGAACAAAATCAGAGGGATAGACTGATCTGATGAAATGAAAATTTCAAAAAGCTGTTTGATTACAAATTGTTAATGCTAAATGGGGCAGAATCTAGCGTTTCTGATATGAAGCATAAAGGGAGCTCATAAAACATGTCAATGATGACAAGCAGGCTCACTCTACATAGACCCAGCCTTTTCATATTAGACCTCACATTTTCATATTAGACTCACAGGTAATTTCATAAATTGACAAAAAGCAGAGAGAAGATAAATAATATGATGTTGTCTGCTCATCATTGGTACACTATTTTGTAAAAGTTCTATGTTCAACCACAGGGAAGTAGTAACATTATTTGTCAATGGCTGTACCTATCCCAAAATGGAAAAATATAAATTACATGTACATGCCCACAGAGGACTTCAGAAGTCACTTACACACATTTGGATTCCCTTGACATGATATTCTTCTGTATTATCACTGTCAAAGATTAAGGGTAACATCAACAGTATTAGACCTAAGCAAAACAAATTAACATGGATGGGTTAAGATTATGCATGGGTCGGTTCCACATTTATTCAGTTATGGTTTGGTTTTTAATTCCAGTAGTTAATTTAGTAATCACTTAGCATTGCTTGATTTTCTTAGGATCCTAACATTTGCAGTAGGTACCATGAACATAAAATTATGCAACATTTCTGAAAAATGAGACAATAAAGATTTATAATTCTCTTAAAAGAACAAAGAAAGATACAAAATTCAGCAGTCAGCATTATCTTTGAGTAAAAAAAAGGACTGAATATTCCTGTGAAGAGTTCTAAATTTAAAACTATTGTGTTTCATTAAAATAAGTACATAATTTTGAATGGATAAATATCCACATTTTTTAGATTAACCTTAAAGAGGTACACCTTGAAAAAAGGTGCACCATCATTTTTTTGTACCATAAAATAACAATTTAATCTAATAATGTTTTTGCCATGATTGTCTATGACAGCCAAATAATCAAGAAAGCAGAATTGTTAATGGACAGCAAACGTTGTGGAAACGCTCATTGGTTACTTGGTTGAACACTGCCCTTGTACCATGGAAAGAAAATCGACTATACACAATAGAATAATAGAAAGCATATTGCCCATACCTTCCATTTTCAGCTACACTTGCATTTGCATACTTTCCATTTTTCATAATAGCTGTCATGCACCGCCTAGTGCGAGGTGAACCCAATTATAGCCCATCAACCGTGAAAGAAAGGTTCTCTTACATGAAAGAAGTTAGTGCGATAGTACAAATGAAGAGTAACCTGCATGAAGGTGAATTAACAAAAGCAACATCCACCTCATGAAAAAAATTTCCAGAAACATTTCGCGCCATATTTCATGAAAGCAATACAAAGACAATCACAACCAAATGAGGTAGAGATAACCAATTAGAAAGTGCTAAATATGGTAGTATTTCACAACATATAGTAGTATTTCCAACATAGAGTTGAATGTAATAAAATCAATCATGTAATCTTTGTGTGTGAATCTCATTTGTGAATTTAAAGAATCTATGTATCATATTTCACCAGGCTTAAATGCAAAGCCTCCACTTTCAGAGAGTAAACAGGTTTCAAACTGGTTTTTGTGCCAATTATTTAAGAACTGAGTCCTTTTAACTCCAGTTCTGGTTCTAGGCTCAAGAACTGGTGGAACTGTGAAGCCATCCCTAATTAAGATGGTTTTGACCACAGCCACTGCAAACATCACTGAAGGATTCTAACATTGGGAATTTTTAAATGACAAGGAAATGTAAACCAAAGCAAGAAGTGGTGAAGAATCCATCAATTTTGGGCTCCAACCCACAATCATGCTGTATGTATCGGGCAAGAACTCCATCCTCTCACCACTGAAGATTTAGAAATACAAGCTCATCAAAGCATTAATGAAATTAACATGTACATACTTTTTTATCTGTCCTGGCATTGATACCCTGGCAGACTCAACATTCCTGACTTGACCACTTCTGACACTAAGAGAAAAATAATACAGCATTATTTCGAGCGGAAAGCATTAACATCTGCCATTAAATGACATTAAACAGATAATTCCTTCTTTTCTTAATAAACTTACCACCATTCGATGGCGTTAGGTAGGGATGGAAACTTCTGTGGGCGTGAACGAAGCAGACTTTGCATTCCTGCTAATGCATCCATTGCTGTTCCTTCAACAACATCAATAACAGCTACACCACACAGGTTAAAGTTTTTTCTAGTTTCACAATCCTGATCAGATGAGTCATATGCTCCATCATATTTGTACTCCAAATTATCTTCTTCCATTCCTCCAGGACTATTGTTGGCGTTAAAGATATTAAGTGAATCATCAAAAATTATTCTTTCAGTCAACCAATTGACATTCTAACACACCATCTGTAGCCACTACTTTTTTCAAATTCTAGAAAAAAATATCAACCAAAAGAAGTAAAAAATTACTGACTTTAATATTTAGTCATAAACCATTAATTTTTATTTATCACTGTATTGTCGGAACATTACGTCCATATAAAAAATTAATAACTAATAAATTCAAGGATGAGAATGAACAATAACGTAAAACATCATTATATAGCATACATGCTCCAAAACACCATCATTCAAGATTAGTAAAGATGTATTTTTATTTACACTGCAGGAATGAAATTGATTTGTTTAAAATGGCACAAGTCAGATTATGTCAATCTACAAATTATCACAAGTCTCTAAAAGGTCATTTAGGCTTTATACAAGGTGATTTATTCTTACCCCAGAGAAAAATTCCAATTTTTTTCTGTAACTTTTCTTTGGAAAATGGTAAATATGAGTAAATGAATAATTAAATGCCAAATTATATTTTTAAATCATCACAATATCATTCAAAGGTATTGAATGATTTAGCAGAGAAAATATTTCTGGTTTTTCAGCAATTGATATACCACATTCAAGCCACTGAAGTAGCATAGCACATGAAGTGATATTTTCATACATTGATTGTAAGTGCAGCAAGATAGTACAATAACAGTGTTGGTTACTTCATATTTATAAAAGCCATGTGGATGCACCTCATTACAAAATCATGCAAATAAAGAAGACTACAATAACTTTTCAAAAGCACAAATAATGATACCAACAAAGTTAAGGATGAGAGGTTTAAAAAAATGCCAACAGAAATTAGAGATGGGCAAACCCAATCATTTTTGGGAACTCGTTCACTCTGGACCAGTCCTTTTTGGGACCCGTTCCTTTTCACTTGTTCACCATTCCTTTTCTGTTGGTGGTTGTTTAAGTTAAATTATCAATCTGTTCTTGGTTTTTAAAGAATGCAACAGTAAAAATACTAGAAATACTTCCTTTACCATTATTATGATGTATAAGAAAGTTGGATGGAATAAAACAGAAAATAATACACAACCATTCATAAAAAGATTATATTTATGAACCACAAGGAATTTATTTCTGAAGCTAGTAAACAAACAATTCCCAAAGGGGAATTTCCGAAAGGAATTATTGTGTGTGTAAATCCAAAAGGCTGGATGAATTGCGATATGCTGAGAACATGGTTAACTGAGGTGTGGGGAAAAAGAAAGGACTCATTTTTTAATCCAAAATCACTGCTTGTATTGGATTCAGCAAGACCACACATAGCAAACAATTCCAAAGCTTTACTGAAAAAACATTCCAAGGTTGCGGTCATTTCTGGAGGTCTAACAAAAAAGTTGCAGCCATTGAACATCTCCGTAAATAGATCTTTTAAATCGAAAATCTTGAGGAAATGGGAAAAGTGGATGGTTGATGGTTTCCACACATATACGAAATCTGGAAGGATGTAGCGAGCTTCTTATGCTGAAATCTGTAAGTGGATTATAGAAAGTTGGGCTGATGTAACCCTTGAATGCATATTCAATGGTTTCAGAGTATCAGGAATTTACTCCAGTGATATTGATGGGGTGGATGGAGGGTTATACGACTCATCATCTGATAAGTGATGTTTTGCTTCAAGAAAATTTACCAGACTCATTGTTCAAAAACATGGATGATTACGATATTAAATGTGATAGTGAATCAAAATATTTTCACGCATTTGTTAGTTCATAATTGAGCAGAAATAAATTTTTTGAAGAATTTTGGATATTTTATTTCTTATGTGAATGTTTTGAAATTTATCGCATTTAAAAATAAAGAAGGTAGGTAACTGCATATACATTTGTAAACTATTAACTTCGAATATGGCCTTCGATATGAATTAGTTTTAATGTGAATAATGGTGACCTAAAATTAGATTTACATTTAATTTTTTAATTTCACTGTAGGTACAGTCGGATTCAAATGTATTGCAAAGAATCGAGCGGTGCCACTTACGCTTCTCAAGGAAATCGAGTTTCATTTACGGTGCTGTTATTCTTTGCTATGCGCCGCTACCAATTCAGCTGTTTATTGGCACGTATTCAAATGGTAATAGTTGAGAAAATGCGTTTTGTGCTAATTTGTCATTGCACTTTCGTTTCGGTTAGGATTTACGATTTGAATATGGATAATTATTATTTATTATCTAAACTGTCACTCTACATGAATATATCACGTATTATTTTCTGTGTTTGTATTCCTGGAACAATCTGTTTTTAATAATAAAGTTTGATGTTTCAATTAATCATTATGTTGCAGTATGTCATTTTTATTCGAGCTGATCGTATTTGGTGTCCGGGCACAAGTTCATAATCCATTCATCCATTTTTTCCAATACAATCCGTTCATGAAATTAAGGTTAATATGTCATTACTTCGTACTATTTATAAGTAGGTTTTGATATCTTTGAAGAAACATTCAATATTGTGCAGTGCTTGTGCTATATCTTGTCGTTTACGTGAACTTATATTTAGAAGACTGCCTGGGGTAACTGTCAGGGTTAAAAGTAACGAGAATAGTACTAGTTGTATGATATTAATTTTTGTAGTGGTGTTCATGAGAACTCCGGAAGTGTGCAGGCATTTGTTCTACTTGATTTCGCTGATGAGCTAAATTTATCCTCTTCATTCTGATAAACGTCCTCATAGATTAAGTAAATTACTTGACAGTATTAGTTGTAACCTCGTCCTCTGATAATGATATAAATGTTTGGTCTGGTCCTACTTGATTTAGCGGGAATATTCTAGAAAAACACGTTAAGGGGCCTAACTTCTTCATGTTCCGTAAACATTTAGGTATATTTTGGTTATTTTTATCATCTTAGGATGAAATATGAGCATTTCTGTAAGCCGTATGTTATTCAGAAATAAATTTCTGCCTTCGTCAAAAACGTACTGTCATTTCGATGTTACTTTTAGTGCTTTTGGGCACTCTTAGTCATCTCGTCATTATCATCTTATTGCATTTGAGAAAATTGATTGGGTTTTTGGAGGGTTGGACATCAATTAAAAAACGGTATGCTGAACGGTTGCCGCCGTTTAGAGTTCAATTAGTAAATCATCTGTTAGAGGTGCTAATATTACATTATATTGGCTGATAATGAATTTTGGACAATTTATTAATATTGTGACTAATCCTCTAAAGTTCAAATTATTTGAATTTAGTGGCCAATAACCAGCCTTCGTCTGATGGGTTTAATATATAATTTTCATATTAAAATCCTTGAATGCATTGCAAATGCTGCTGGCCTGTCCCCTTTTAAAAGATATCCCGAGCTATCATAATATTGAGCGTACTCAATTTATTAGTTAGATTCTTTCTGGTACATTATTTTCGTGAGACATGTCATATGTCTTTCCTTCGTGAGGAGAGTCAAATTCTCCAATGGGCTTGGCAATTCTTTGAGAATGAATACAATTGGCGTTTATGTAGAGTGGACGTATATTTTTACTTACTTAGACCATTTCATTGTCTTCATTCAATGGTGATGTCAAGTTTTACCTCATTTAACAGTCTTAACATCCCTATACGCATGAGCCTTTATTTTGATTGTTCTCTTCCGTATCTTTCATTGTATTGTCATAATTATCCGAGTAATCTCTCAATGTGACTTAATTGCTTACTGCTTATAGCCAAGAGAGGCAACCTGTTGGTTGAAATGTATTTCATGCACTATTCAGAACTCCTAACAATCATTTAATCATATTTAATTAATTAATAATTTAATCATATGTAAAATGTTTGCAAAATAATTAAAGTAATATAAAGCTACTTTGAAAATTGGGAGTAAATTTTAGTCCATAAAATGCATAATCCTGAAACGATTTTTTTTATTTCAACAGCTTAAGGTATTTTAAGCGAGATGTCACTTCACACATAATTTGGTGAACATGATCTCATTTTAATGAGATAACTCTCATCTTTCCAATGATACCAAAATATAAACCTCTTGCTGGGCTACTTCACGAGCAATCTGCCTATAAATGTTAGTTATTTTAGATAGCGGCTATTACGCTCCAGAGGAAGAATATTGAACAAATTAGGAATTTGTGACTCATAAGAGTTCGTCAAAAAACTAGCAGCATGTAGCTGCAATGTTTTCTCCACTATTTATGAAAAAAAATTAAATACTATTCACGCTAATTTTTTCAGGATCGCAAAAATACTTTCTGAGGTGAAGGCGTCTCAAAAATATGGCGGGCAAAAATAAGTCAAATTTGAGACTTGTGAAGATATATTTTTTCATTTCTAAGAATTTTTGTTATAAATACTTATACTATTGCGCCAATAAAATTGCAATATTTAATTCAAAATTCTTAAGAACGCTTGAATCAAAAAGTGAAATCTGGATATGGTCTCTATTATGACTAGGGAAATATCTCGCTCAAACTACCTGAAAATCTGGGGTGAGACGCTTTTAAGGAAGTATTTGACTTGCGGTTATACAGCTGGCGTATTTTTACTCGGGCTGTCTGCAGCCCCGCTTTCAGAGTAGGACTGACTGCCTGAACAGCGGGCTTCGTAAATTCTCCTTGAACATACGGGCGGAGTTTGTGCATCGTCGGCCGGGGTTGGATAGTGTCGAGGTCTCCTTAGCCGTTCTGGGGTGTATTTAGCCGATATCCCAAGGTCCAAATTGGACATAAATGTTTGGTTCAAACCTATCTCTTTCAAAGCTTTGTATACATAGATATTGTCTTCCGCGTTGTATCATATTCGGTCCAAAACCTATTACAGGCGATATGTAAAAAAGAATTCTTCTGATGCTGAAGTAGTTGTATTGACTGTCACTTATAGTAGTGGGAATAGGACTCGCAACCACCTTCATTTATTTAATAAAAAAGAGGCTCAAACCAAAGAGAAATTGCACCAAATATCTGAAATATAGAATAAATTGTCAACGGATTTGGAACGCATCGGCTGAGACGAAGACATAGACTAAGTGCAATAAGGTCAGCTCTACCTAGACGTGGAGACGAAGTACCCAGAAAAACCGGAATTGCCAATTATCTGCACAAAATTTGACACAAAAATATTTTCTCGGTAAAATCCTCGGACGAAGTTTGTGGAAAGATTATGTCCTAAGAAAATAATATTTTGGCCAAAAAAGTCATCAATGATCGATAAATGCTCAATAAATTTGGACTTCTCATTACCTGGCGAGTTCACTGCCCACTCGGCTATCATTACTTGCACCTATATTTCATAAAAGTTGCACTAACCTCCCTTCTAATAGCCTATATCTGTGCTCATTAGCGCGAGTTTGGCGAACATTATTATTGTTCCATTTCAGGTTTCGAAAAATTCTCTGGCAATACTCAGAAATCCTACGAATAGGGTTGAAAAAATTTCGTCTTGCCTTCGGCGACTCCGATGGTAGGATTACTCACACAGAAGTCCCTGATTTCATTTCTCGTAATGTCTTCTCTATATCGTGATCGATTATCTACGGGCTGAGGATTTTCTTCTCTCCCTCCTTTTTAAAATTTTCAACGTTTCTACTTTCCGCCTTTCCCTTCGTCAACTTTGACGGGACCATATATTTCTAACATGACATCCGTAAAGAACTTAATTATTATGTAAGCAGTTCGGATTTTTTTTGTTTTTTTACACTATTACTAAACCTATGCTTTACTATGATTCAATTAGTTTGATATTTCAATACCCCTGCCCTCCGGGATTTTACAAGTGGGCATACCACTGAGTGATACTAAAACCATGTTGCAAATTTAAACACCTTAATAAGCCTCCAATGCTCTCCACGCAGACTTATCTATGCATATTCTCAAAGAGTCCATCAAAGGTTTATTTAGCATTAATCTGAAATACACAATACGATATTACTTGCTCCAGTTCCTAGATATTTACGAACTCTATGGGCAAATATTTCAGCAAAGAATACAAAAATTGGAGAGGGAGAAAGAAGAAAAAGGGGAAGAGGAAAGCAGCAGTAAAATACGAAATAAGAACGTTAGGACACTATGAAGCCTTGGAAGCTAGAAAAAATTAGGCAGATTATGGAAAAAGGGATTATGAATGCTTTGGGGCTGGGCGAGGCTAGATGGAGGGATAACGGGGACTTTTGGAGTCAAAGTAATGGGGTTATCTCCTGTATGGGAGATGAAAGGCAACGCAAAAGGGGGTATGGTATTAAATTCCAAACTGGGGAAGAAGGTAGTAAACATCGAGCAGGTAAGTAGTACAGGGTACAATTGGTTGGAAGACGAGCTCAGCGGACTTTGTATGTAATGGTTCTGGTGTCATGCCTAAAAGTAGCCATGGAGAGGAAGAAAATGGATAGATTACATATGAGGGAAAATAAAAGAGATTAGTTGAAGAAAGCTGAGTACCAAGCCTTGATAGTGATGGGCGACTGAAGTACAGTGGTTGAGAAAGGGATGCATTGCTTTAAAGTGGAAGGGCATGGGCTAGGGACACGAAATGGCAAAGGTTGAGAAGAAATTTGAATTTCGCGTAAGAATTAGTGGCAACAAACTCATGGTTTATAAATCACCCGGTCCAGAGGTACACATGGAAAGTGCTAGGTGATACCGGGAGATATAAAATTTTGTACTATGGTAAGGCCGGGATTTAAAAACAGAGTCAAAACTCGTATAGCTCCCCGGCTTTGGATGCGAACTTAGATCATAATTTAGTCATGAAGAATTGTTATTAATGTTTCAAAAGTCGTGGTAAAAGTATAATGATTAAGAGATGAAACATAGGACCATTAAAAGGGTTACATTGAACTTCAGTTTACGGAGAAATTACCACAAGAAAAAAATCAGTCTATACCGGGATTCGAAACACTAACCGTTGTCTCGTAAGACCAATGCGTAGACCACTACGCCACCCAGGATTAGTTACAAAATAGGCTTGTTTTCCAGGAAAACAGCTTATTCCCCATAACATGCCAAACTCATTGGAGAAATAGTTTTTAATTTTTCTTTATTTTCCCTAGAACGGTAAAGAGGCGATCACTGTATCTTTTCGTTCCGCTAAAAGTGTCTTCCTGGTCTTCCCCTCGGAGCTCTCTCAACAATCAACATATCATATTCATAAAACAATACTCATAATAAACAAACGCATAACATGATGCATTTAGTGGATTGAATGTAAGGAGCGTGTTGATTTTACTGTATCAAATTACTGCATTGACGTTGATTCTACTTATAAACGTATCAGAATGCCACTTAGTGAGTCAACGAGAGGAAAAATTATAGGGATGGTGGAGGCGGGAGTGATTGTGAGCGATATTGCCAGGGAGTTAGGCGTTAACCAAAGCACCATATACAGGTGGATAAAGCGATACAGGGAGGGTGATGTTGAGTTGAAAACACGACCAAAATCTGGGCGGCCTCGGTGCACTACAAGGCAAGAACACCAACAAATTGCGCCAAAGCTGCTTGGCTCAGCCTTTGTTGAGCGGTGGAGCAGCTGTTATCAGAAAGCAACTGAGGATAAATTGCAGTAGTTCAACCATACGGCGACGCCTTCACGAAGAAGGTATCCACAATTACAGGCCGGCAATAAAACCTGCATTGACTCCAGGGCACCGTGAAGAAAGATTGCAGTTTGCTGAGGCATATTCGCGAATGAGCGAAGCCTATTGGAATTTAGTAATGTTTTGCGATGAAAAAACATTCAGGAGCGACCAGCAGGGAAGAATTCATCTGTGGCGCCCGCGAAACACCAGGTAACATGTCAGATAATGTGTTCAACATTCCTTTTGATTAGTTAATTCATTTACTAAAACTGCCTTTCCAATTTTTCGTAGATTCCAGCCGGAGCATATTTTAAGAAACAATAGGCCTGGCCATATTAGCTTAAGCTTTTGGGGGGCGATGTCTGCTGCGGGGCCAGGGCCTCTTGTAGTAACGCCAAGAAGGATGAGATCAATGGAGTATGTTGATATTTTAAGAAACAATTTATTACCTTACATATCCGAGGTCGTGCCAGAGGGTGAGTGACAACTGCCCTATCCACAGAGCAGCAGAAACTAAGAGGTTTTTTGAGGAGCAACGCCACATCGAAGTGCTACCTTGGCCATCAAATTCGCCCGATCTGAACCCAATTGAGAATATCTGGGGTCTCATTGTCCGTGAGTGGGAAAATGAGGGCGAGAGGACAGAAGATGCTCTGGAAGCTCATGTGCGTGAAGTATGGGACTCGTTATCACGACGACCCTTGATTTTCCAGAACTTGATTGGGTCAATGGAGAAAAGACTTCAATGTGTGATTGAGAATAGAGGTGAAGTTATTAAATACTAAGGGTGAAAAAAGTGTTATTTAGCGGCTAACCTCTTTCTTTTAGTAATAAAAACTTTTTCACAGAAAGTAGCTACTTGAATCTCCTTATAATCTTAAAATAAAGTAGGTAATAAAGAAATTACACGATGGTCAAGATAAACGAAATTATCACTCTCCGGAGTCGTTGCTACACTTTTCATTTACCTTCAATGGATAATCCCCTCAGTTAGCAACACGATAACAGCTCTGAATACGTTGTATTTCATCTTTACGTATACAGAACGTGTCTTCAAAACTACCAAAACCTACTTGTAAATAGCACGAAGTGCATGCATATTAGCCTCAGTTTTATGAATGGATGTGCAACGTATTTGGTGTTTCCGAACACCAAATACGATCAGCTCTAATAAAAATGACATGCTGCAACAATTTGATTAATTCAGACACCAAACTATTATCAAAACAGATCGTCCCTGGCGTACAATATAGGGCAAATACAATGTAATATATTCAATTAGAATGTCAGATGTGATTAATAAAAAAATAAATACCCACACTGAAATCGTAAATCCGAGCCGAAACGAAAGTGTAATGACTGTGCCGAATTTTCTGCACAAATTTGGCCATAATTTCGCCGCGGACATTTTCGCTCGCGGACATCGTCGCGAGCCGGACATAACGCGAGATGTTCTAAGTGCGGTAGGGAGATTTCAAAGTGCGCACTGTCGGCGATATTGCGCGTTGTCGGCGATATTGCGCGACAAGAACAAGGTGCCCTACTTTTATAGTGAACTCGCATCTAGCGGCCTCTTTTCGGAACTTTATGGCAAGAGTGATCCTCTACGCCGCCGTCCCAACCAATGGCTGGACGAACAGTTCCCCTACTTCCCCCTTCTCCACTGATCCAGAGCTACCTCCCCTCCTTTGACGACGGTGACCGGGCGCTTCGTCGCAGCGGGCCCCTCTCTTGCCAGCTACCGGAGTGTGAACCTCGACAGCACCCGTCGTTCGTCAAGTTTCGGCCGCTAGCCTGAGGGCGTTGTTGTGTAATCCTAATTGTAATTTACCATGTTAAATATAGTGTGACTGTTGGAAATCATTCCGTATTGGTCATTTTGACTCCTTTCCCATCGTGTCAATTCGTTTTTCCGCGATGTTCGTCGCAAAAATGGTGCCGTGACCAGGATTTTGGTCGAATTGACCGGTGTTTTTCCAAGTAAGTGTCTTTATTTTTGTGTTATCTGAGCCCTTTTCAGGTTTGATTTCCAATATTATGGTTGTTATAAGGTGTATTTTGTCCTCAGCCCTGTTGATCAGGTGGTTAAATGGTGTTGGTATTTTCTATGTCTATCATTAGGTGTAGATTATTTAATCTCTGGTGTGCATGTTTCTCCTTTCCACTTTATTACGTATGTGGGGTTATTCTTGTCCAAGTGGTGACCTTAACTCTAGACGCAGGGTGTGACCTCGTGGCCATCTCTCTCTTGTAAGTTCATTCATTTAATTCATTTACTTGCATCAGTTCTTGTTTCTCGTGAAAATTGGTGTTCATGGATTCTAACTCTGTTAATCCCTACGCGAGAGAATATCAAACCACGGCTTCCAACCGACGTGACCGTCAAAACCTTCGCGATAACGTGGATTCTCCCTCTTTGTCAGTTGTCGAGTCAAACGCAGGCTCAGCTGCCCCTTCCGAGCAAAGTGATTCCGTTGTCGAAATGGAGACCCCAGACGGTTTATGTGTAATTCGCCAGTTGGTTGACGAGTTTCCTGCCTTGACAGGCTCTTCCTCTTTAGAATGGTTTGATTTCATTTGTAAAACGTCCAAGCTACTAGAGCTGTCTTTGACATCTCAGTCCCACTTATTCACACTTTTGCTGCGTAAATTGCCCGATAATTGTCATTCTTTCTGGCTCGGGGTAATTCGTGGGAATGCTTCCTGGGAGCAAACTATCTGCGAAATTTGGGACACGTTCGTCTCAAAACGCGAGCTTGATCGGTTGATTTCCCTGAAAGTCAAGAGATTTCAGCGTCTTAACGAAAATCCACGCGATTTCTTTTATTCTCTAGTGGTTGCCAATAAGGCATTGGGCCACAAGTATAACGAGGTCGAGCTCATGGAATTGATTCTCGAGGGTCTAAATCCAGAAACGCAGTCGGTTATTCTATTCAATCAAAATACCCATGGGAAAGAATTTATGTAGACTTCGTGGGCCCTCTGCCTCGTAGCAAAAATGGAAATACCTATGCTCTCACTCTCATTGATGGGTTTTCCAAATTTACTCTTATTGAGCCTCTGCGGAGTGCAAGTGCCTCCTTAGTTGTAAATCTTTTATCAAGGAAGATATTTCCCAAGCTCGGGTATCCAAAATTTCTTGTGCCTGACAATGGTCCAGCATTTAAGACTACCCTGTTTCATAATATGACTTTTAAGCTTGGTATCACTCATGTTTTCACTTCTCCATATTATCCGAAGGCTAACCAAGCCGAAAGAGTGCACAGAAATTTAAAATGTGCCCTGTCTTCTCTGTGTGCTAATGCTCACAACAATTGGGAGGAATTTCTTCCTGATCTGAGTTTCGCTTTTAACTCAGCTGTGCATTCTAGTATTGGTCATTCCCCGGCCAAGGTGTTTCTGGGCCGTGAGCTGCCACACCCACTGTCTAATATATGGGAAATTCCTCCTGAATTGTTCAATGATGATATTGATTCAAAAGAAATGTCTTCCTTGTGGGTTAATGTTTTGAATAATCTGAAAAATGTACACCAGAGACAAGCGGTGAAATTCAATAAGTTGCATAGTGAGGTTGTGTTTAAAGTGGGGGATCAGGTACTGCTCAAGGCCCACAATGTCAGTTCTAAGTTCAAACAGAAAACTGCTAAACTTTTCCCAAAGTGGGAAGGGCCTTTCTCTATTGTTAAAATGTTAACTCCTATTACTGTCGTTTTGAAGGTATCGCCTAAAAGGGAGAAAATTGCTCATGTCTCTCATCTCAAGGCATACCATAGTGCAGAACCCACTGTGTCTGTCTAATCCCTTGCAAACACTATAAATCCACCCTCGCTTCACTAATTGGCCATTTGTTTCATTAAAAATGTCAATAATACTCTAAGAATAAGTACTTAAATGAAAGATTGATATACTTGAATACGAATAATGACACTTTGAATACGCTATTTCTATGAATGCAAACAAGTAATGCCAAACAGCTATACTTCTCTCATGACACCAGTTATCTTATCTAATATGTTGTTTGCAATTTGAGAGCTTTGTAGGGTGGAGAGTGCTATTCACTCTCGAGTCTGCCATTTCTTTGAATTTTGCATGTCTTTTCTGGGTTAATACAACCAACCCAAGTTGCATGGGTATCTGATTTTGGAGCCAAGGCTCCAACCCAACTATTGTGAGAACCCAAGCTCTCTGAAAATGTTACAGGGGTGCCAACCCGAGTAAGCTGTGTTGTCGGGAAAGGCTATGTTCGCTTCTGGCTTTATGGCCAGAATGCATGTTTCTGCCCGGAATGGGTTTTAGTGCCACTGAGGGAATTGTGATTCCTGGCACAGGATTGCAACAATCCTTACTTTGGCGTAGAGTTTGCAACCTCATCGCCCGGTTGGGTCTCCCAATGCTTTGGGTACCTGATCGCAATCAGCACCCGGCTTTCTTGCTGGTATTTGGGGGGGTTAAAGGGTTTATATTTTGGGAAGCCACTCAGTTACGACTGTTGGTTCCCGTGGTCCTAATGAGGACAGATGCTTGAATATTGTTGGGGGCAAACCCAGTATGACTCACTGGTACCTCAAGTACACATCAATGGTTTTGGACGACTGTGTCCTTTTATTGATGTGGTACATCCTGTCTGTCGACAGATGACAAGCTTAAATAATGTGAATACTTTGAATACTTTAAATACTTTTGAGATTTCAATGATTATTGAATGGTGTTATAAGGCTGTTATACTAATTAACATTTAACCTATCAGCCATGGTCTATTTTTCCCCTTTCCCTTGCTGGCTCTATGGATAAAAGCCATTAAATTCTTCCCCCTTCTAGTTGATTTGCTCTCTGTCCTTTGGAATCTGAACATGCAAAATTTATCATCTTCTCTTTCAAAACCCCAGTATGGCACTGGGCTAAGAATTCAGAGCAGTTTTGGCTAGTTGAATACTTTTGTTTTTATCCAATTTAGTGAATTTAAGCATTTTTTTGCTCAATTACTATCTGGTGTCTGAGAAGTATAGTGGGCATATGATGAATATTTTCCTGATCAATATGTATAGGGCTGTGGACACAAAATAAATGGTTTATTTCCAAATGACATGTTTGTAAGGTGCTCTCCTCTATTTTTTGCCTAATTTGGGTTCACTGTATTCCATTTTCTACATCTATTTACTGATGTCCTTGTAAAAAAAAAAAACTTGAATGGGCTGCGCTAACATTTGTCCGACTTCATTAATGTCTAAAATTAGTGAACTGAAGCTATCGTTGTTTTTTGCTTGTTCAAGAAGACTTTGATTTTGTTATGACTAAGGATGATTGTTTGGCGGTACGGTGTGGGCCAAGAAAAGATCTCTTTAAAAAGAGCAATTTCTCAAAAAAATAATTAAAAAATATACAAATGATAAATAAAATAATAATAATCTGATCAAAAAAAAAATGAATACTTGAATAATAAAAAATAAAGAAATTAAAAGATCAGAAAAAAAAATGCCATTTATGGCCCACCCTCGCCTTCATTCCATGAATTCTATTGTTTAGTAGTGTGATCTTGTGACTTGCCAGTTTTTCTGTTGCAAAAAGGGGTTGCAAGGGAGTTTCCTTGATGTTTTTGGTTTGTTGTATTGTCAGAAAGGAGAGCATCAAATGTCGTGTTACTTAATATTAATGACTCTAGAGTATAAGATAGCGATCATTGATCTTATTTATTAAAATTATAATATTAATAATCAAGTAATAATAATAATAATAATGTTAATAATCAAATGATGATAATGTTAATGATCGAATAATACATGAATAATCAAATTGTAATAATGTGAATAATCAATTTTTGCTGAGTTAACTATTTTCTTAAATAATGTACGGGTTCTTGATTTCATTACAAATACTTTGTTAATAATGGCTCACTTTCGTGTGTACCGAGTGAAGTGTTAGTGAAAACCTCCATAGGGGGGGGAACTGTCACTGTGAAAATACCTCCTCCCCCATCTTCAAGTGTTTTGTTTGGCAGAAATTAAAAAAATCAGTGGGTGGATGTGCCGAATTTTCTGCACAAATTTGGCCATAATTTCGCCGCGGACATTTTCGCTCGCGGACATCGTCGCGAGCCGGACATAACGCGAGATGTTCTAAGTGCGGTAGGGAGATTTCAAAGTGCGCACTGTCGGCGATATTGCGCGTTGTCGGCGATATTGCGCGACAAGAAAAAGGTGCCCTACTTTTATAGTGAACTCGCATCTAGCGGCCTCTTTTCGGAACTTTATGGCAAGAGTGATCCTCTACGCCGCCGTCCCAACCAATGGCTGGACGAACAGTTCCCCTACTTCCCCCTTCTCCACTGATCCAGAGCTACCTCCCCTCCTTTGACGACGGTGACCGGGCGCTTCGTCGCAACGGGCCCCTCTCTTGCCAGCTACCGGAGTGTGAACCTCGACAGCACCCGTCGTTCGTCAAGTTTCGGCCGCTAGCCTGAGGGCGTTGTTGTGTAATCCTAATTGTAATTTACTATGTTAAATATAGTGTGACTGTTGGAAATCATTCCGTATTGGTCATTTTGACTCCTTTCCCACCGAGTCAATTCGTTTTTCCGCGATGTTCGTCGCATGACAAATTAGCTCATTACAAGCAATTGCTGGACTGTTACCATTTGAATACGTGCAAATAAACAGCTGAATAGGTAGCGGCGCGTAGCTAAGAATAACAGCACCGTAAATGAAACTCGATTTCCTTGAGAAGCGTAAGTGGCGCCGCTCGATTCTTTGCAATACATTTGAATCCGACCGTGCCTAGTTTATACCAGAAAATATGAACAAAGTTAGGCTTGGAACATAAAGAAGGAAATTTTGATAGATTTCAGCAATATCATCATTTTACTGATTTAATATTTGAATGCTTAAAGATATTTTCTATGAAGTACCTACCTAGTAATTCTTATGCGTAACGCGCATCAAATAACTTCGAAAATTTTGCAAAAAACCATGTATAACGCACGTGTTATACTTGATAATTTAGGGTAGTACTGCTTGTATGACTGCTAGCATCCACAGATGAACTTTTGGGTTCACATGAGGAACATCCTATCTCATAAAGGTAGAAATGAAGAACCGAAAGGAATGAAGGTCCAAAAGGAAGAGAGGACCATAAGGAATAAAGAACCTAAAGTAACGATGGACCAAATAGAACAGTTGTTCCATAGAAGTTGTACTATGGTCCATTTGTTCAATTCACGGACCCGTTCCTTCAGACCCAATCGTTCACAAATGACCCACCTCAAATAGAAGTGTAGTTAGCGTTTGAACACATTCATTATATTCTCTATACCATACTATAACTTTCAGCGTTAGCAATAAAGCCATTGAATGAACATTATTTTAACAAGGGGATAAAAAGAAATGTATTTAAGGCACCCGAATTACTTGCCTTGCAACTTCTTTAACCTCTTCAGAACTATCTTCTGGCTTTTCATCATGAAGGTCCTTAGGCATTACATCATCTGAGTCTCCTTTAAGCAAAAAAAACATGAGAAAAATATATATTAAGAATCTCCTTCAACTACAGCCCCCATTCTCAAAACCTAAATGGTTGGTAGAAAATTTTCTACTTCCCATGCACCATTAATGAAATCAAAAACAGAACTAGACAAACAGGCTGAAGTTTTTAGGTGTAAATAATGCATAGTTATTTTAAATCATGTTGCATTCACTGCGAGGGATGCAATTGAATTAGGCCGTCAACTATTTCCATAATCAGGGTGTCCAGCAGCTGGGCATTTGAAAATTCCCTGAGATTTCCAGGTTTTTCAGACATAATTTTTTTTCCAGAGGAAATATTGATTTCTCTCATTAATTATAAGAGAATGTTCGGCATGTTTTTTGGGAGATAAAATGAAAGGATTATTTTTAAACTTGCATATTTGGAGGAAAATAAACACAAAACTTTAAAATAGTTTGAGTGAAAATTACATCACCCTTTCTTAGATTTAAACATTGCCATGATGGTGCTCAGGAACAAGGTTATATAACAGCCAGACTTTGCTATGAATAGCATTGATATAAAATGATCAACAACTATAAAAAACTGAAGGAATTGGCTTTTTTCCTTATTTTGCTAAATGTGACAACGCAAGGGAAATTGGACTTCGCAACTTGCCAATAAAGGCACGTTCTTTATGCCACTGATTTTCAGACTATGACCAATAAGAACACAATGTACCTACATAGAAAACATCATACCTACTTTCGGTGATTATAGGAATGCAAAATGCGACAACGCAAGGGAAATTTGACTTAGCAATTTGCTGAAAAAGGCACATTGCTTCTGTTGCTGTTTCATATATGAACACCACAGAAAATTCCAGAGTCAATTCGATATTTTCCCGATATTTCCAGTGAAAATAAAATTCCCTGAGATTTCCCGGTCTTCCAGAGTGCTGGACACCCTGCATAATGAAAACCAAATCATAGCAAAAAACCGAAAAGTTGCAAAACCACAAAAATTACTACAGTAGACCCCCTGCTTTATGATATTAATGCATTCCAAAAGACTGTCTGCATAGTGAATTCCATAATGCAGTGAACCAACAGAATACTGGATGAGGGATTGGATTAAAGAAATCAACACCAGTATGTTCAATAGAACACAATAAAGCATAGGGGCAAAATATAATTAAATGATGTAAGATGCTTTCTACAAAACTATCTATTAAAAACAAAACTTTCTATTAAACTTAACGTAAGATAGAGGAAATTGCCACATTCAATTTCCTTGCAGGAATATGCAAAATGTACCACCTCACCCATGTACTCATGGCCTTAATGCTGGAATTGACAGCATGGTTACATGAACCAGGGAGTGGACCACAGAAGAATGTAGATGGAACAAGAAACATATTAAGATTACCTCTGAGTTTCCTTCCTAAAATCTCTGTCAAATTGTAAGGGACCCATGAAGAGTCGGGGGTCTTACACTGGCATAAGAAGTGGGACTTAGCAAATTTAGTGAGGTAACTCAGAGACAATGTAATTACCATGGCAGCGAGAGAGAGCCTTGGGGGCCAAGAGATAGATCTCCAGCAGGCCATCATGGAGATGAGCACAAAAAGGTGCAGGAGAAGGAAGTGGTCGGAAAAACTTCAGTCCACTTTTGGCAGTCAAGGCATTTACAGGAAGGCCAGGAGAGTCAGTCTTAGCCTTCCATTACAAGCTGGGATGTGTGGCGGATTTTCTCTGCGATGGTGATAGACTCAAAGTGATGATTCTGAGATTAAATGGAGAGACAACAGAATACTACCACATCAAGGAGTGCCTAGGGGATTCGATGTTTGACGAGTCCTCCTGCAACTCCTGCAGCAGTACCAGATGAAATGGAGCACCAGTTTCTTTTGGGAGCAGCTTACAAACATTAAAGAGTCGCCCAAAAAGACCTTGAGGCCTTCACCAAGGGAGTGAGGAAGATCAACAGCCAGATATGTATATGATGAGGCCAGACCTGTGGAGCTTGCCACCCATGACATGGTACGAGACAGACCAGCCTTCCCAGCCTTTATGCCTTCCTAAATGGCCCGAAAGGGAAGGTGGGCAGGCATTGCTGGTTGAAGTTACCTCAAACTTTGATGAGGCTGCCATTACAAACGAGGAGGAGAGGCAGCTGCTGAGAGAGGAGCCTATGAGCTGCTGCGTCTTCCAGGCCCTCAGGGGAAGGTAAATGTTTTAAACATGGAGAAGCAGGACACATGGATAGAGTGTACCACAACTGAAGGCGGTGCTTCAACTATGGAGGCTGAGACCACTTTGCCCAGGAGTGAAGGCCAAAGCATCCATCAGCAGGGTTAAACGATGGAGGGGCTGACAATGCTGCCAATTCTGGTCTCGACTAGTTGTCATCCTTCCAAGGGTGGAGAGAGAAGGCCCTACAGACTTGGTGGCAGTGGAGATCATCGGGGGAAAAATGGCCAGGTTCTTGTGTGACACTGGCACTAAGGTATTTCTTGTGTGCAGTGATGTGTGCTGACCAGGGGGTGTTAGACGGTCCCCTTACTACATTAAAGGTATAACTGGAGACGAGGTGAGGAGTTTAGGGGAGAAGAATATTGAATTATTCTTTACAACATCCAATGCCACAGCAATCAGAAATGTTTAGAATGGACATTTTAGGCAATCTAAAGCACAAAATTATCCACAAATAACACAATACTTACGTAATTGTAGTAATGCAGAAATAACAAAATCATTTTTGTTTTGTTTTTCAAGTATCCTGTCAAAACATAATAAGAAATAAAAAGATCTGAGCACATGAGCCTGTATTTTGGGGAGCAATTCTAACCTCTGGGTTGGGACCGTTACAAATGTGATATTATTTGTGTCAGGAAGTTGAAATCGTGTAATATATAAATGTAGAAACTAAGATAAACATCCGAGGCTACTGAGACATGGCAACAGTTGTTATATACACAAGATGTTTATACACAGATAAATAAATGGTTAAGTGAAAGTATCTTCCCGGCATATTCATAATTTAGAACAGGTTATGGGCCCAGATACGATCCAGGTGCGATATAGATGTGATATTTATTTCGATGAGATTTGAGTATTAAGTGGTAAGACGAAAGAGATAGGACAATTAAGCAGAAAGATGAAATAGATAGGACAATATGGCCGGTAGAAAAGATGATGATAATGCAGAAACAGAAAAGTGTCCTAAGTTAAATAATGATAATTATTACGTGTGGGCTTTGAGAGTAAGTACGCTTTTGGTAGAGAAAAACTGTTGGTGTGCTGTGGACCCAGGGTACGAGACGGTGGAAACACTGAATCAAGAACAAGATCGGTTAAACAAAAAGGCTCTGAACTACATCATCCAACATGTGAAGTCGGCATGTTTAGAAGACATTGGAGATTGTACGCGAACACAAGAAGCTTGGGAAGCCTAAAAAGAGATCCATGGAATATAGCCACCTGCACTCAATAATACACTTGAAGAAAATGGTGAATGTTGAGAAAACTGAAAGCATCTCAATAACGGAGTATACAGCGAAAATTCAACAGCTACATTGAAAGATTGCAAAAGGAGGCATGACCTTTAATGAAGATCAAATAGCTATGTTAATCCAAATGGGACTGCCATTAGACAAATACGAGGGATTAGTTAGAGGACTGGAAAACGAAGAAAATCTGACAATGAGAAAAGTGAAATCAGCATTACTTTTAGAGGAAAAGCGAAATCGAGAAATGAGGAGGTTTCAAGGGCACTCTCTGCTAAGTTGGGTCAACAGAGAAGATGAAAGGGATCCTTTCAGAAATCAAGAGAAGAAACAAGAGCTAGACGATAGAACTTTCCGTTGTTTCAATTGTGGAGGTGGAGGGAGTCATATAGCAAAATATGTTAAGAAACCCAAGATACCAGATCAAAGAAGAGAAGAGACGAAACAAGTAAGGACAGGTGAATCAAAAGGGTACTATGAAGAGGTAAAGAATGCTTTTCCTTACAAGAAAATAGACTTGGATGATAAAGGTATAAGAAGCAAAGAAGACACTAATCTATACTCAAGTGATAGTGAAGATGATATTTATGAAGATGACCATGCTGAAATTCCGGAGGAAATGGATCAACTTAAAGAGTCGAATCAAAGACATGGACCTGCAGAAGAACATCATTTAGGACGTGTGGAAAGGGATGAGTTCATTCTAAGGAGGTCAGAGAGAATATCTATACCTAAGGAACCATACAAATGGTGTAACCAGGTAAAACACGAGTCTTCTTCAGATGAGGAACCAAGATCTGCAGGGGAAGCTTTAGCAGGGCCGAATGCAAAACAGTGGAACAAAGCTATGCAAGAATAGATGAAAAATATGCATGAAAATGATACCTGGGACATAGTGAAAAGACCAGAAGGAAGGAATGTGATAGGGACAATATGGGTGCACCAAATCAAAAGAAATGAAGATGGAAAAGTTGAGAAATACAAAGCTAGGCTTGTTGCCCAAGGGTTTAGCCAAGTACGTGAAGTTGATTTTCTGGAGATATATAGTCCTGTGCTTAGAATGAGGTCACTTAGAATAATTCTCGCTATAGCTGTTGAAAATGGATGGATCATTCAACACTTTGATGTGAATTCTGCATATCTTAAAAGTCCTATTAGTGATGAGCTATTTGTAGAACAGCCAGATTGTTTTGAAGACTGAATTAGAGGTGCTCAGGATTATGTCTGCAAATTGAAAAGAAACTTATATGGACTACATCAATCAGGCAGAAATTGGAATACATGCGCAGATAGTCAATTAAAGAGCTTAGGACTGACCCAATGTATTGGTGAGCCATGTGTGTATAGTTCTGATGGACTGATTGTATGCATATATGTTGATGATTTAATAGCAGTACGAAATGTATGTAGGCTAAAGACTTTCAAAAGAGAACTGTCAGCACTTTTGGATATTAGATTCTTAGGCAGTGCTAAACATTTTTTGTCGATGGGAGTGACTCCAAAGGCTCCTGGTAAACATAGAATTGACCAAGAGGCATATGTGGAAAGATTATTGTGGGACTATAAGGTGACAGAGGCGAGGAGTTTCTCCACACCTTTAGAAGTTGGAGGAACAGGAGAAGCAACCAAGGGGTTTGATGAATACATCTACAGAAGGGCGATAGGTAGTTTGCTAAACCCAGCGAACAGTACTAGACCAGATATAGCCTTTTCTGTGTGTAAGTTAAGTCAGAAATGCAATGAACCTTGTAAGAGTGATTGGGATCGTGTGAAGCATTTGCTAAGATATATAAAAGGTACAGTAAACTGGGTATAAATGGTAAAGTAAATTGGGTGCAAAGTATGAAGATATATAAAAGGTAAACTGGGTATCAAGTATGAAAAAATGGGTGAGCCTGTAAAAGTGTTTGCTGATGCAGACTAGGCCAATGATCCGGTGGACCGAAAGAGTGTGAGTGGTTTTGTTATGATCCTAGCTGGTGGACCAATATGTTGGGTGAGCAGGAAGCAGAGGACAGTAGCCAGTTCAATTGTTCAAACTGAATATACAACAATGCATGAGGCATCAAAGGAGATAATGTGGATGAGTAATTTTTTAAGTGAACTAAGCCAAGACAGACTGATTCCAAAACCAGTTAATCTATGTGTTGACAATCAAGGTGCTACGTGTGTGGCAAGTAACGAGATTGTATCTGATAAAACTAAGCACATTGACATCAGACATCATGTTTTAAGGTAGAAAGTTGAGTCTGGTGATATTAAACTAGAATATGTCATGTCAACTGAAAATTTAGCCGATAAATTCACTAAAATATTGTCAGGACCAAAAACAAAAGATTTTGTATGTAAAATAGGTTTGCAGTGAATTTCAATATTTTATCTTTTGATCTAAGTGTTATCTCATGATATTTGTTTTGAGTGAAATGTTCTTCTTTTGATGAAAAGTGTTATTTGTTTAGATGATAAGTGATTTATTTGTTTGTATTTTTTGCCACTTGACTTGGTACGCAGGTACAATACCAGACAGGGGAAATGTTAGAAATGTGATATTATTTGTATAGGGAAGTTGAACCCACGTAATATAGAAATGTAGAAACTAAGATATACATCCGAGGCTACTGAGACATGGCAACAGTGTTATAGATGCAAGATGTTTATACATAGATAAATAAATGGTTAAGTGAAAGTATCTTCCCAGCGTATTCATAATTTATAACAGGGACTTAAGAAAACCACCTTGTATTACTATAAATGATTATGCCTGAATCCTTCACATTTCTTACTGCTAACATACATTAACTAAGTAATCCCAAATAATGAAGAAATAATATTAAAGCATGAAAACTGTCTCATGTACAGTGCACAAAATTCATGGAAAATTTTGATGAGTATTCATGAAGTACTGAGTTACGGAGGGAATCAAACTCAACAGAATCCAAAACAAAATGTTAGAGCCTTAAAGTGAAGGAATAGCAGAATGCCAATTAAGGAAACCATGAGACAATGAAAGGTCGAGTCCTTGGGTCAGCACTCTACATTACTTCAAAACTTAAAACGGTCACTGATGTAATGACTTCGAGGAGTCATTTAGGGCAGAACTAAATACTGATTATGCATTACTAAAGCAAGCCCTCCACCATTCATGGGCACATGGTTACACTATGCAGAGCCTGGTTTTCTTAGTGCACAGAAGATTAGGTTCATTAGCTTTTTTGATGAAATCGATAGATTATTTGAACACACAGCATCAACCACAAATATTAATTCTCTTTAAGTTTACTTAAAATAAATGAATTTTGGACACAGAAAACGAAAAATGATAAGTAAATGAACCTACAAACACAGTGGCATTTTTTTGAAAACATAAGTTTTTCATCTTGAAGAAATACCATCAAATCAGATATTTTTTACATTATGGTATGTGTGACAGCAGTAGTATCACTTTCACAAGTGGATACATACTCTACCCTGAAGCATTAAGAAGAAATAGTACAGCACTTCAAAAAAAAAACCATCAGTCAAAAATCTAATGTCATATTTTCTCACTTAGCTTTTTTACTTTAAATTGTCATATTTATTAATTCATTCATTCACAGCTTAATGATTTGTGTAGCCATATTAATATAAAAATCTACCATTGTGCTTGAAAGCTGCATTGAGCATATGTTTGTATTCATGATTAAAAAGCGAAACCCTCTTGCCCTGAAGCAAAATAAAGCGAGTCCCAGCGCAATGCCAGAATGTAAGAGTAGGGGCAAAGCCAAGAAGGGAAAGGAGAGGAAAGAGAAATTATGGGGAAAAAACTATGGTGAGAGCAAGAGAGATTCAATGAAACATTTCAAATGCATACAAGATAACCTAATGTGCCTTCGTTCTCAAGGCCAGCACATATAGGGCTTGGGGCAGGCAAGTGGCCAGCACTACATCACAGACTTCGAGGACAAGTCCATCACCTTACTGTGCTTGAATTTCTCTCATTGAGGCCAAGACCTAAGAATTATATTCCAGACATTAAGAATTATATAGACAGAAAGGAGGATGATTTTTCATCAAAGCGATAAAGACATAACACTCCTTTTGTTGAAAACCTTTTTTCTCCCTTGGTACAAAAAATGTAAAATGCTGAATGAAAAAAGTTATGTGGATAAAAGATTATCAAAATGGAAAATTGTAAAGGGCATGCACAAAATAGGTGCCTTTCTAAATCTGTAGAAGGCCAATCAAAAAGTGAACCCATCAGAAAGCAGGGGTCAACTGTACTGTACTCCAAATATTTTAGATTAACAATTTTTCATAGATGAACACTCAAGTTACCTATAAGTACCTTTAATATTAACCTCATACTACAATACTCAAAAAAAGCCAACCTGAATTTTTTACCTTTTTGACAGCAGCACAAAACATTATTTCACTTCCTTGAAGCATTTGACTGATTCCCATCTGTACTTTCATGAGACATTTTTACATTAAGGTTTTACCAAACAAAAACAGCCAGTGGCAGGAATGAGGGGTATGTAGATATAAATTGAACTTGTACTCAATGCTGTTAACTCCTGTCCATGATTCTAATCCACCATCATCAGTATTAAGAGCAACCAATTACACTCGACTTAACTGAAACATTCATTCATCTAACTTTCACTTCATTCTTCAACTCAGGTTCTTTCCTATGCACCATTTCTACATTCCAAATACAAATTGACTGTTATGCCACCATCTGTCCATCACTAGATGGCCAAACTTACTCAGCTTCAACTGCCCATCACAGCATGATCCACTTCAGACTGCTCTTTGATATTCTACAGCAATTGAAGTATACAAGGTTACCAATCTTTAAAGCTCTAGCAGCACATGCAGCTATCCCCGCTAGTAGTTACTGGTACTCTACTGGCCTAGTTTTTTTTCTAGCACATTTTCCCCAGAAGGCCATGAGAGAAGTCAAAACCTATTCATACCTAAGACTCATTTTCCTTATTCTACCTGAGCTAGGATCCCATCTGAAAGGAAAACACTTTGAGAGGCAGCAAACCATTTCCCATAACCCTCCACTAGGAGGCACAGACCACGATGGTGCACACATTCAAAATTCCATCTTTTCGGTCACAAAGTCTCTTACCAAATCCTACTCCTCCTGATTCTTTGTAATCAGAGGTCACTATCTTCGTAGCTGCATGAACTGCAATAGCTCCTCCCATACTGTGACCAATTAAGATGAGGGGATGTGACTCTATGCTGTCCTTTTCACTTAACACAGCATCAATGACAGCTATCACATCACTGGGAAAATAATGAAATGCATAAAAGGCAAAAAAATTCAACCCTTCCCTAGGGTGTCCCATTTTCTGATATAGGATTATATTTAGGGGTCATGCACACAGCATTTCATTTAACATGGGGGCTCCTATAACCATGCACCATCTGTTTAAAAATCAGGTGCTCATGGACCTCCACGTCACCCCCCAGCATTTCTTAGCCCACCTATCGAAGGTTCTGATGTGTAGGCTTAAAATGGTTACCATTTTGGGAGGGGGGTTGTTAATGACCTTGCTGAGCGCTCTCATCAAGCAGTATTCTCAGGCTTGATTGACCAAGGATGAGTAGGAAATGCAGTATCTACTCCAAATAGTCTCCAGGCACTGAAAAGTTAGGCCAAAGATGACCAAAAAGGCACTCACAGCCTTCAATGCAAATGTTTTGTGAGCAAAATGTAACAAAGTTCTCAAAAAGAGAGATATTAGAATTTAGTTCTTGTCCCGATCATTGCTTCCTATTTCCATTATATTAGTAAATGTTCTAACCATAAGGCTTTGTTCTTTACATACCAGTCTCACCCCCCTCCCAAAGGGGTAACCAATTTAATCCTACATATCAGAATCTTCAATAGGAGGGGAAGAAATGGTGGGGACGGCGCGGAGGCCCGGGAGCACGGGCTTTTCAAATAGGTGGATCGCGCTTATGGAAGTCCCCATGTTAAACGAAGAGCTGAACCCCTAAATATAATCCAATTTCAGAAATTTTATGTACACCTCATTTTCTCATGAAATGTCACCATCTGAGACCCTGAGGTTCATGACTTTAGACATCAATGCAAAATGGGACATCCTACCCTTTTCTTTATTCCAAAACAATCTCCAAGAAAAAACTAATTATGAAAATATGAAATTTTCATCGAAAGAAGATATTATGATGTCACAAAAGCAAACACTTATAGTTGAATAGCATTTGGAGGATATTTCATACCTGACCAATTCCTGTATTTTCCAGCCAACAGGGCCAAGGCAATTTTAAAAATATATTCAAATATTTTTCTAACATATATTCCAAAATCAGCCTGCATTTTAGGTTCAAAGGTAAAGTCATGTAGTAACACATCTGATTATCCATTGTATAAAAAAAGGTCCCGTCTCCTTACTTATACCAAGCTATAAATAAAAGTTTTCATTAACCACAATTCCCTGTATTTCCTCAGGACTCCCACCATCATTCTAATCATTCATGGAAATGTAACATTTGCTGAAGCATCTCTCCTAATACATTTCATGATAGATGTCCTCATTTTCTCAAAACTGCTGACATACATTCAGCACTAAACTTGTACATTTAATGTACCACTTTGATGGTCAAACTAGCCCAAAAATATCCCATACCTTTGAAATTAATTCCGCTTGGAATCCAATACAAGCTGAAATCCATTTGCTGACAGGCTGACTACATAGCTGCTATATGACTGACCATCCATATGAAGAGGGTTTAAGGGTAGCCAGTTATCTACGCAAAAATTCTTCATTTTGAACTTCTTGTTCAATATTTAGCAGTTGTCTGATCTCCTGTCATGGTCAATAAAATTTCCCAAATATGTCACATGTGGTAGAGGGTAATACTACTTCTCATCTTCTCCTGCTGTAGAGGTGAGATATTTCTGGTTATCAGGCAACACCCTGCTTGCATTAGTTTTTCACAGTACATACAGTGATATATATCTTTCATATAGATTCAGGAGTTATTTAGCAGTCTTCAGAGCATTTCCCAACAGAAAATGAAGAATTTATTAATGAACGAACATACTACTGCACAGGAATACAATCTAACTTTAGTAAAAATCCCTTTTATTCCAAAATAGCACATATTATTGCTGACCATAACAATGTCAAACTAGGTAAACTTCCATTACCCTCCCTCATTTCCAAAAGGCATCCTCATCATGAAATATTTTCTTCAACACATTGCATAGTTACAAGATTTTTAAAGGTTACTGTTTGGAGAAGGAAACTGATGAAAATTACTCTCAGGTAATAAGACATCCAAGAAATTCACAACTATAGAATTGTAAATTCCACCAAAGTTATGTTTCCTTCAAGATCTGCTCCATTAATTGCATCATCTAATTATATAGAGCATATAAGAACAAATTTTTTAGAATAAAAAGCCTCAGAATTGGAATAGCTATTTAAAAAGAATCAAGAGAACTGGATATTTGTTTATTGAGGTTCCAAACCCAATATTAGATTCAGTAGAATTTTGTGGTAATATAAATTTGATATTATGCCAATTGATGGAGGGCACCGATGAAAACCTATGTTCACAATGATAATTATCTTGGCATAAAATTACACTGAAACGTTATTATGGTATCACTAGACACCAATATTTTGGTGACACATCAACAGGATTAGTTCCTTAGGGGATTGAGCTGAAGTATTAAGGCAGAGGGAATACGAAGTGATTCAAATTAACGTGTGATTTCTACTTTAATTGAATTTAGGAGGAATAGAATATTTTGAAGACATTGGAAGTGATTAAGTTATAAAAACAACATAACCATGGGTAATTGTGACAAGTAAAACACTTTTTGGAAGTAAAGTCTATTTATCTCTTAAACAGAAACACCCACACAGTAAATAAAGCAGTCAAGGAGAACACTGGTCACTTGTCAAGAGAAATACTTAGAAGCTGTAAAGCTAGACATCTATTCACACTACACTAATCACATAACATACATATAGCACAGGTGAGCATTTACAACACTCTTGGAGGAGTGAGTTTTGTTTCATAATGATGGAGGCTTGTCTAATGTGCACAACATTTATTGCCTCTGTAAGCCTGACTAGCCAGAAAGCCACAAAGACAGTCTTTCTGATGCAACTTAATTAAGTAATATTATTGTTTCCAACTACAACATTACCCATTCTATGTAAGGCAAAATATGATGGAGAGCTAGAGTGAATCACACTTGTACGGTGGACTGACGGTTGTAACTGTGAGCGTGACCTACTGAGCATATTTTGGAAACTACTATGGAGCTTAGAACATGAATTTCCCTCCCCTCCCAAGTCTCCCATTCCAATGCAAAAACCAATACCATCGCAAATGTGCTTATTGGTAGTTGAGGAGGCAATTTGTTCCCAGAAACAGGATATTTACAATTCACAAGTCATGTTATAAATCTCACTTGCCAGAGTCACTGACGACAGGGTTTCTTCCCTGGAATTCTTGTCACTTTCCCCTAGCCATTTAAATTAATCAGCTTATCTGGCACTACTTAGGTTATAAATGAGTGGGCCATGAAAGAATGCCAGGCTTTTCTATAGTCAAGTCAAGAAGTATTCAAAAGACTCGAAAATTTTCAATTTTGTGCAGATTGAACATAAAATTGTCCCCCCAAGATCCACTGAGCTCATGGAATGCGTATGGTGGTTACAAAAATTCACCCTGAAGTTCAGTTAATTTCTTGCATCAAGTAATGTAGGCAAAGTTAATGGCCGTAGCAGTTTGCATATTTTAAAACTAGAGCTATACTCCTTAATCAGTAACTTGTTGAGTTAACTTTCAAGCTAATGGAGACTGTTTATATTTCTCTCGGCATACTTGCACTATTTTGTGCACAAAAATTATGCATCAATTTGTTTAACCACCTGGTGTGTCCTTCAATCTCATGTTAGACTGGACTGATATTTTTCTGGAAAAGCTGGAATTGTAAATAAGTGGCTAATTCTTAATTAGCCTCCCCAGTAAGTGAGACTCAGCATAAGCATCCATTAAAATCTATGCCTCAAGAATTTGCAGCACACCATATGTATCAGACTTTTAATTAAGAATTTTTTGAGCTCACGCTCTGTTTTATGGGCATTAAGGAAGTGATTGTGAAAACTTGCAGTGGCTGGTTTTGTTCTGCTATTCATTATTGCCTCTGCTGATGTTTTAATTTTTTTCCATCATGGTCCTAGTCAAAGAAATGCTTACTCTCAGGACATTGTAAGGCTCCAGGCAGAGTCCCTTAGGCTCTCAGTTCTGAGCTTTGGGAGACAGTACTCATGAGAAGCTGATGCTATCCAATCCTTCTATCTCTCATTGTTATCTGCAGTTTCTGGTCATTGTTTAGATTTTTTTCCTATCTCATCATTGCTTTGCTTTCTCAAGGGTGGTCATTCATGCCTAAGTTAGCAAAGCATTTGGTTGCTTATTAGAATGCTTCCCATCTGAGACCTTATTGTAGATGTCACAAGGTTAGACTCAAGTACACATTTCCTGTCAGATGTAAGTGATTCTAAGGGGACCTTTAGGGGCTCAAATACAACTATGAATACCATTTTTGATTAAGGGGCCTACTTAGGGCTGGCAGACTCAAGGAAATGACTATAAATATGGCCCTAAGACTACAACGAGTTGGAAAGAAGCCAAAATGAAAAGGAACAATAAAAGAATTGAAAGATTTGAAGAACATCTTACATTACAAATAACAGAAACTTTTGTGCCAGGGCCGAAGTTTTGGGCTCACAGCATCTATGTACACTAACTCTCCTCCTTAAAGTTCAAGTTCTCAGCCAGATTCTTTAGAACCCCAAATGTTTACTTATTTTTTCATACTAAGCTTCATTAAGCTTTTGAAAATGAACATTTTCCCAATCAAGATCTAGGTCTCTCCTAATTTCTCACTGTACTCATATCCATCCAGAGGAAACACACATATGCATACTTTCTGCTTTCATAAATCAAATAAGAGAAACTGGCTAGGAGGACTGTTCTCTGCTTGAGTAACCAAATAAAGAATCTTCACATATTTTAACTATACCGTAATTTTCCGTATATAGTGCGCATTTTTTCCGCGAAAATTCGTCAGAAAAGTTGGGAGCGTAGTATACATGGTTACAAACGCGCACACATTTTTTACCGCGGAAATTCATCAAGTAACCAGATGCGTTTTATGCATGGATACAAAAATGTATTTCAGATTATCACTTTTTATTGACTGACGTTCACATTTAACACAATATAATCAAAACTAAAAGTTCCCTACAGGATCGTTTCATCGCTGAAACCTTGGAATTCAAAGTCATTATCATCACTAGATTCGAAAAGTTCCGGCGATACATTGACATCACAAGCCGGATATACTGCGTCGCTGAAAACATCGTCTTCTTCCTCCTCATCGTCAACTTCACGGTCTTCGTCCAAACAGAAATATTTCTCCTTGTTGTTACAAAGTATTATTTCTCCGGCTAACAGATCGGAGGGAATCTCACGCCAAGGGTAATTGAGGAGCGAAAGAACACGCAACACTAGTATTTGCAACAATGTTGCGATCCAGTCAAAAGGTACCTAGCACGGCGGCAGAGCACCAGCGGCAGAAATCAGCCAATGAGAACGCGTATTTGGTCATGGCATCCGACTAATTGGCGGCGCTTACCTCGAATTCTGCCGCCGCGAATATTCTCCCGTAGCGGCAAGCAGACAAAACCCCGGTGTTTTGAAGTGCACAACAAAGATAGGAAGCCAGGTTACATAGAAAACCATGTGATGTGTAGTTGTTTGCACATATTTCCACAGACACGCACGGAGGGGAAGGAAAGAACCTGTGACTGATAGAACGTCACGGAGATGCGGGGGATGATTCGTACTCGCAGGCGCTAAGGCCATTCACGGGCCCTCTTCCCGCTTGGGCGATGTTTTTTCGAGCGGTTAACAGTGGCTGACCAATAAATCGGCAAATGCTATCCTCTCAAAATTAGATACGTATTATACATGGGAATACGAAAAGTCTCATATTTTCCTCGTTAAAACTTGGGTGCGTCTTATACTGGGTGCGTATTATATACGGAAAATTACGGTACTCAAGAATATGTCCATTGTCTCAATTTTAATCAACTGCAAACAATAAATAACCATACAAGGCATACATAGAAAGGGTTCTCACTTTTAAAAAACAGCAAATACAAAAACTAAAAAAACATCATGCATAGCATACCTAGACAGGGTATTAGCTGAAAGGTCTAAATCATCTGTGGTGTGAGTATCTCCATGACCCCGAAGATCAATTGCCATTACATAACATTGAACTTGACTGGTGACACATTCCTAGAAATAATACAAGCATTTGTACAAATTTCAGAGACAGGAGTGAAATTCTCACTAGTGCAAAGATCCACCCTTAAATTATTCACAAGCTATTTCACCGATATTCCCCATGAAATTTCTTTTTAAGCAAACATTTTAACTTCCATTGCAAAGAGGGGTCTCAATCACCATAGTTTTTTTCAATTTAATTTGCATTATTTACATTTACCTTGAGTTCAGTGTTTTTCTGTCACAACTTTCACTTGGAGACAAAGACTAAAATTTATGTTTAAACAGAAGAGTACCACACAGCATTTTGTTACAATTTTCTTCCTACATCTGATAATACACTCCCCCCTCATGCAATGCTATAACAAAACAATGCATATTTAGAAAGATGCCCATACAAGGGAGTAGAAATGCTGAATTTTGTCAGTAGAACACAGAATTGAGCACCTACTCATACATAACATGAAATCATAAAACTACTGCCCTTAAAAATTGTAGTTTGCTCAAAGATGGGATGGCATACGTGTAGCAGACTGAAACGAGTGCTTCAACCAGGCCCAAAAAATTTTAATTCAACAAGCCTTAAAAGTACCAAGGATAAGTTTGATCATTCTTCCACTTGGACTAAAATTCAAGTACATACAGGAGCTGATGGACAGCCACAAAGAAGAATTATGATTACATATATGACAGAAGCCACAAGAGTGTGCTTAGGAAGAGAAAGTGTTGTCTCATACAGTTCACGCTGAGTGAAACACAGCATGGACCAAGTAGGCACAATTCTGAGGACTAAGTGCCCAAATGCTTAAATGAGCCTTAAGCTAATTCAAAGAACTGTGGAACTGGCTATGCAGTGACTTCAATGGGACGCCTGCTAATGCTCTCCCACTTGAGTGAAATTCACAATGAAAAAAATAATTTGCATGGATTTGGGTTTGAACGCAGGTCCCTCAATTTCTCATTGAGTACTCAAACCAATTAACGGTCTGGCCTGGGCCAAGATACCTTAACTGGTTAGAGCACTCGTTGCAAAAACCTGGGGTCTGGATTTGAATCCCAGTACAGGCGAATGATTTTTTCACAGCGAATTTTACACAAGTGTAAAGCTTGAGCTTTCATTTATTTTCCTTGCGCTTCCAGTAGTTAAGAACAGTTTTGAAATTTAGAAAAACACATGAATATTTTGAGAAAATTTACATGGTGTTTCACACTAAGGATGACACAGTACATAATTCATAAAATTCCTGATATTTATGAGCCAATGGCTGACATCATCATTCAAAGTGAAGGAAGAACTACACAGCTGCATTCGTTTAAATGTAACAAGTTCCTAAATCCAGCAAGAATAACAGCACTCATACTCCAAGAGTTAGCACCAAAGATAGCACCATTCCTAGAAATTATAATCCACAGGCAAGGAAGCCAACAAGTAATACGTGAGTTCTTTGAGAACACACAAGGCTCGAGTTCAAGTTTAAGAGCGAATGTTCCCCATTTTAGTCAGCCAACAAAGGGCGAACATAGGCCCAATGAGTTTTCACCAGCACAATATAGGCCCCATATCTACCATGCATGTATACCAGGCATGTGGCATGTTATTTGAGTTGATAGATTATCGAACAAGACTAGAAATCTTGGAACAAGTGTATGCACAGAAGCATAACTCACTGACGTCCACTTAAATGTGCAGCCTCTGGCATGGGAGCCGTTGCCACCAACTACAGTAATAGGCACACCTAAACATAGGCGAATACACATCCACAGAAGGTTTTTCACAAGTTAAAAGGTTTCACCATACCAAACAGGGAGAGTCAATCTTTAGAGAAAAGAAGTTTGAGGCAATGACCACAAGTTCATTCAAGATTACGACGCCGAAATCAATAAACATAATTGAAATTGAGTAAATCCGATACACCTTCGAAATGCAAACATGACAAACAAGCAACACTCTGCATTAGACACTACATATGCTAGAAATTTCGAGAGTGCGAAAACCGAAAAAAACTACCCTTCTGCACGCCCTGCTTCATGCAGTGTCAACAAGTAGGAGTTCAATGAGTCGTGGCGCGAAGAAAGTCTAACTTGATTCGACGAAGACATCGGAAAAATAGACGATAATTCATAAAAACGGTAAGTAGAAGACAACGATAAACTATTCACGCAGTATATTGAAGAATAATAAATAACTGTACCATGAACTCACCGCAAATAATGCCCAAGTTAAGGCGGAGAAACCACCCCCATGTAATAGCACTAAAACTGGCAAAGGTTCTGAAGAAATAGGCCCTTCATCTTCTGTCACTTGTGATTCTTTGACATATACTCGAAATGTGTTGCCGTCAATCTGAACGTCTTTTTTGCTGTCGAAATACTGACTCCACGGTACCGGGTTGTAGTCCCTTCTACGTCCAGGCATCCTCTTCATTCCACTGGCAATAGCATAAAAAAATATGAAATAAACAAATATCACCTAGAGATAAACGATCCATTTGCAGAGTATTCGATTTTATAGAATCGAAGAAGTAATAGTGCAGGCAAAGCCAAAGCTTCGGAAAGCAAGCCTTCTCTGTCGCTGGCCAAAAAATACTGAGTATAAGCCCAGCGATTCACAAAAACAGCTAACGACAGCAATAGTGCTGAGTTAAAATAAGCAGTTTTACCCTGCAGCTGAAGCACTTCCATGAGATAACGGTGGCAATTTATCTCTCATGAGTGCTTTCTGTAAAGATGACATTATCTAATACTTCTGTTACCGCAGCACCACTGCAGCTTACATCTGTAAAATAATCCCACTTGTTTACCATTGGTTAGTATAATTTCACGGCCATAGGAAGGTGCCCAAACGCCGAATTGCCAACATTGAAAAAATTAATATCCCTAAGTCGAAGCAAAACAATAACGTATATTTTTCAAATATATTTTGTAAAGTTTCACTATCATGATTTAATGATACCGATATCGATTTTTTACATTAATTGGAAAGGTAGGTTTATTTGGCTGACCTCGGCGTGTTAAGAGTCGATTACGGGCATTGAGGCCGAGGCTCAATGGCTAAAAATTGAACAAACCGGGAAAATTCTGTATAATCGCAGTATTCGACCGATGACCAATTAAAGTACCCAAATATGAAACGAAATATATTATGGCTTGCCCCTTATACTATCTCACTTATATGGTAGAAAGTATGTGTAAATTATGTCTGTTGGCTAAAATGTACGCCCGCGTGTATGCAACAGCTATATTTTTAAAGGGTTAATGCGGTTAATGTATGCCCCCGTCGGTCGCGTAATCAAAACTGATCAGGAATTCAAATCTCCACGGCTTACACATCTTTCGCACTATACACACAGTTGCTGGTGGAATTATGGCGATTCATTATCGCCTTATTTGCTGGGCGTTAAGTGATTTTGATGAGGGAAGGAAACAGTTTTCGTTAGCACCTTCAGTGATTATATTATTAGAATAGAAAAATAGGTAGTTTTATTGCGCAGTCACTTATTTAACCACTTCATTTTTATCTCGCTACAGTGCTTATTTTATCTTCCAACCCTTAGCGATAATTTCCTAGTCCTCCAGTTGGAAGGCATTGAATGATAATAGTCTTTAACTGGTGCAAGACCGGACCCGGAATTATAAATCTTATGATAGAACAGGGCCCTGTCCTATCATAAGATTCTTTTTCACGCCACTCAACCCACCTCACTTCACATCCTACCCATAATGGATATTCTTTCTTCCTCTTCCCTGTATACCCAACATCCTTCCTCGAAAGGGGATTTCGGTATATCTTCCTTCCTCATTACTTTTAAGTGGGTTGGCTGATCCAGCAATTGTTCCAACCGTCAGCGTTTCCACCTCCCATACTCCACCTATGTTTTCTCACCCACCATGAAAATCACTTCCTCGTTCTTCTTCCTTTTTCTCCACTGCAATTTCTCCATCCTCTGCCACACCCACATATCAAACACCTGTGGCTTATTATCCACATCATTATCTATCATATCATTGCCTTCCTTTCGCAGAGTCCATCTCTCTGTACCATAGAATGCTATGTTCTATGCTTAACTCATCTCCAACCTCTCCTTTATATTTCCTTCTGTCATCCTTATCTTTTAACTTTTCCTTATCTTTTAGCATCCTTAGATTTTCTGCTTAAGGAGAATTCTAATATCTTTGATGCTTTACCCAGTTTTTTTTTCAATTTATGTAATACCCAAGTAATGAAATAAATCTAACCTTTGGGTCCGTTTTATCTTCCAACATTTAACCTGCCCGCCACTCGCAGACAGGGGACAAGAGCACCACGGTAGAGGTATAGATGAGTGGTATCCATCCAACCTCTGTCCAGGCCCAACGTTGCTTAACTTCTGTGATCTGATGGGAACCGGTGTGTCAATATGGCTTGGCCCTTACCAAGGCAACTTAAGAAACTAAGGTGAGGCAATCCTGTACAAGAAGCCAAGGAACCTAGTCAATGGAGATTGCAAGAAGGCTAGGGAGGATTGGATCGAAAGCTGCTTCGAGGAAGCCAATGAAAACATGAAGGGGAACACTGAAATAGCATACAAGCTAGTGAAGAAACATTTTGAAGAGAAGAAAACCAGAAGTAACAATATCAGGGATGTAAATGGGTATATACTTAAAAGGATAAATATATTGGGAATAGATGGAAGCAATGCATTGAAGAACACTATTAGATTAGATTGAATTGCGGTGGAGGTCCCCCGAGGAGGACCTGAGGCACCTAGACCTATTGGTCCTTTGTGCTGACCACCTTATTTGTGTCACCCAAAGAGTCTGATGGCCTTGCTATGGGGATACCCCTAACTTCAGCTGGTTCCAGAAAGGGAGATCCCAGGTAACTAATTCTAGTCCTCATCAGGGCTGGACAGTCACAGAGATTGTGAAATGTTGTCTCGTCCTCTTCTTTGCACCATCTGCATCTGGCAGAGTCCACAAGCTTCTGAAGATGGAGGTGCTTCATGACCTGAGTGTCCAGTTAGGAGTCCCACTATCGTGCGTAGTTGACTTCTGGTTAGCAAAACGAGTCTTCTTGCCAGTCCCAGTTTGAGTCCTTCAATCAGGAGCTTGGCTTGTCTGAGCCCCTGTATGTTCTGCCAGATCTCAGAATGATGGGTAAAGCCCCACTTCTTGATCTCTGTTGAGGGTGCAATTGGGATGAAAGGCTCAGGTCCCATCGGTGTGTGGTTTGAGCCTTCTTTAGCGAGTTGATCCTGTAACCCAACAGCCAAGGTAAATAACGACGATACGAGAAACTAGGAACGCCAACAAACAACAAAGGGGAACCAGGGGGAGGAGAAAAAAAAACAGGAGAGGATGCGAGAGAAAATGAGGGAGGAGATAAGCAGAAGAAAAAGGTGGGGGATTAATAGAAGAAGACGTCAGAAGATACCCGAGGCCAAACCACCTCGACGGTGGATAAGCTGACGGCAGACAGCAGCTGACGGGAGACCCGCAGTGGACGGGAGACAGCGGAGGACGGAGAGGGATCGCGGCAGGGAGTCAACCCCGCACGAGAGAAGTGGACCTACCAACCACGAGCCGGGCAGGCACAAACCATCGGATTAATGGGTAGGTTACAATCCGCTATCTCATTTCCGGTTATGCCCATGTGTCCTGGGACCCAGAAGAGTTCTACCTTTCCAAGACTATTCAGTGAATTGAGTGCATTGCGACATTCAAGAAGTAGTCTTGACTTGCACCATGGTGACACTAGGGCCTTTAGGGCTGCTTGGCTGTTGGTGCATATGTGAATTGGTCTGCTTTTAAGACCTGTTTGCTTTACAGCATGGGCACAGGTCAGCAGAGCATAGACCTCTGCCTGAAGGACAATTGCATATGCTCCCAATGAGTTGGCGAGCCTTTTGACGCCATAGTTGGGCCTCATTATGGAGGTCTTTGTCCCTTTCCTTTGCCCACCACCTCCTTTCTGGGAAGTGGATTATGAAAAGTGGGGGTGAGTGAAGTCAATCAATGAGTGAAGCTGTTGTTGTGTCTGAGCCCATCTCAAAGATAGGGCTCGACTCCCTGAGCTACAGCCATATTTTCCTGTATCCGGATAGGTTTCCCCTGTCATTCCACTGCCCCAATCTCTTGAGACGATATGCTGATGCCCTAGCCTGGGTCTCTACTTCCACGTTCAGTAGAGCAAGACCCAGTAAGGTTTCCAGAGCCAATGTGGGGGTAGTTTTTATTGACCACGTGATGCCCATGCAGGCCATTCTTTGCTGGTGGTTAAGTTTTTTCTTGGCAGTACTTTGCCTTGTTTTCCTCCACCAGACTATTGAGCAGTGTAGAAAGCTGGGTTTCACTTCTGCAGAGTAGATCCAACAGATCACCTTTGGTCCTCAGAAGTCCCCAGGTTTTGTCTAGAGCTCTCCTGCATGTCCATAATTAGGCACATGCTTTCTTGGTTTTCTCCTCAAGGAGTGCTCCCCAGTTGAGTTTGGAGTCCAGAATGACTCCCAGGCACTTAACTGTTGTTTAAGGTTGTAGTGAAGAAGAACTCTACTAAGGGACGATGCCACTGGAAGAAAACCTAATGAATAATGAAAACAAGGTTGACGAGGAAGATTGGGGCCCACTCATACAGAGGAGTGAATTTGATAAGAGCAGTAGAAGACCTCAAGAAAAACAAAGCACTTGGAGCAGACAGTATCAATGGAGAACTACCCAAAGTACTTGTAAGTAAAGCCAAACTTGTTTGAGATAATTAAAATAGCAGAACACTTCCAGAGCAGAACCAAAGTGGAACACTTCCAGAGGACTTTCAAAGGATCATAATGATTGCCTATACCAGGGAGGCCATACTCTGCATGAGAATAATCATGGAGAAAAAATACATGTGAACAAGTGTATATGTAGCATTTGTGGACCTGGAGAAAGCCTTTGACAGTGTTGAGTAGAACAAGATGTTCAGGTGCTGGAAAAAGTCGGAATGGATTACAATGACAGATGAATAATCTACCAACTATACAGGAAACAAGTCGCCACAATACAAATGAGAGACGGAAGTCAGATAGAAGCTAAAATTAACAAAGGAGTAAGACAAGGATGCAACCACCACTGTTCAACATGTACTTGGAGTAGGCCATAGGAGAATCGCAATTGGACTGAGTAGAATAAGGATACACGGAAGAGAAATAAACATGCTCCGCTTCGTAGATAATATCACAGTCATAGCTAGAAGTGGCAATCATCTTCAAAGGTCACTAGACGTAATGGACCAAGTTCTCCAAGAATACAGTATGAAAATAAATAGGATGAAGACTAAAATCCTAGCATGCGGAAGAGATAAGCTGAATCTAGAAGTCACCCTGAGAAGAGAGAAATTAAAGCAAGTGGATTCCTTCACCTATCTCTGAAGTACCATCATATGGGATGGAAGAAGTGCAATGGACATCAAGCGGAGAATAGTCCAAGCTAAGAATGCATTCCTGGGAAGAAGACAACTGCTCTGCTCAAAGAAGATAGGACTACAAACCAGGAAACAGTATGTGAAAACATTCATGTGGAGCATGGCACTCAATGGATCGGAAGCATGGACCATCAGAAAAACTGACCAGAAAAGAAACAGGGTGCTGGTGGAGGATGCTGATGATAAAAATGGACAGGCAAAATAAGAAATAACGAAGTTTGCAGAAGAGATTAATACTAATTAGTAATATAGAAACTGGAATAAAATTTCAAATGAGTAGTTCCATTTCCGTGCAGCTTTAAGGAAAACTTCTGATCTGAGTAATGGATTGTAATGAGAACGGTGTTGAATGAAAGGACAAAAATATTGATTGCTCGTTATTTTTATTTGAATTACTTTGAGATGTATTTAATATTTTTTTTCAATGGAGACAATAACATCTCATGGGTTGAATTGATATTAATGGTAAATAATTTCTATTATCCAAATATTTTTTTATTGTCGTAGTAATAAACCAGCCATATTTTCTTAAATATCTTTGTGTGCTGCAGAATATTTATGCCTTTTAAATGAGGTTTCCTTTGCTGCTAAATCGACAATTAATGCTTTTCATTAAAAAGATAGATACTTATTTTGGGATTATTTAATAGAATATCTCCCTTGTTACTCATTGATTTGATATATTTAAAGACTGAGGGGTCCTTTACTTTTGGCCTCCATTACAGTACTCCCAGTATCATTTAATTCCTCAAAAACAATGCTTTCGTGGTCTTCCTATTTTTCTTTTCCTCCCAGATTCAGTGATTTGGTCATATGTTTCCTATGCATTCATAATTCTTGTGAGCCCCACAATTCGCCTGGATATCAATTTCGTCTCCATATCCATCTCTTGGAATATGTGCGCTGAATATTGTTCGAAACTGTCCAGAGATATCCCAGGTAGCAACACAGTGTTGGCCCAACGTAGGCTTTTGATAGGCAACATGGTGGTCCTATACTGGCTCCCAGCATTGGGCCTTTATTGGCAATGTAACTATTGCCGACGTTCAGCCAACAATGGGCCCAACATTGGGCCGAGAGTGACCCGCTATTGGCAGAACGGTGGCCCTTTATTTGCATTTTTAACAGCCAATGTTCAGCCAAAATTGGGCCGATAATGGCCCAGCAAATTTTGCCAGTGCTTATACAGGGTACATCATCTCAACAATTTATCAAAGTATTCCATCTAAAATAGAGATATCTGTTAAAAAGGTTAAATCAATGAATTGTTTAAATTAGTGGACAGAATTTTTCTCAGTTGTAGACAAAAAGAATCCCCACATAGTGCTTGCAGAATGTGTAAATTCACTGTGCCAAAACTGCAAATTTTCAATTTCACTACTATCTAAATGTATAATACTATCTAAATGCATGCCAAAATTGGCTCCATGTCGTTTGGTGATATTGGCCCAACGTCGTTCGCCAACTTTGGGCCCACGCACTGTACACCAACATTGGCCCTATATTGGCAATGTTGGCCCAACACTGCCAACCTGCAACCAACTTCGGGCCAGTAGTTGATGCTACTTGGGATAGAATTTTACACTGTTCATGCAATGAGAATTCAATCTAATAGATATCATGAATCACAAACCTGCTAGAACTTCTGGCTGTAAAATACTTCATTAAATCAATTTCAATAAATGTAATTGACTATCAAGATTTTAGTTCTTCCTTCAACTCCATTCTCATTGGAACCTATTTCTCAGATTAGGAGTTTTCCTTTAAGTTGAGCATTAATGGTACCACTCAGTTGAAATATTATTGTTGTTTTCAAATAAGTCATTATCGTAATGTACATTATTTGTGAATTTTACGCATTCCTGTTGCTAACGCTTCTAAAGGTAGCACACATATGATATTCGCTCTTTCGATGCACCAAAGCTGTACTGTTGGTCTTTTTTAAAGCTTACTACATATCCAGAAATTCCTATATGGAGCCCCATTGCTAACACTATAACTATGCTAGTACGTGGAGTCGTAGACGATTCTCTGATGTAACCCCCGATTGGGGCAGTCGGACAATCTCTGCTTTCCCAGGCCCAAGGGTTGGCATGGGAGGTGAATCAGGTTGTAGCCCTTCCCTTTTCCTACTGCCGGGCCAAGTCGGAGCAGGCTCCGTCAGACATGCCTTCCAACAGGTCGGGTCCAGTGGCTCGTCGGACATAGTCAGGCTCGGTCGGAAATCAGTGTTGGGCTTGGGTTGCAGGACTCTGCACTGTAGAGAAAAGAAGAACCAGAAGGATGGGACACACCCTAAGAGACAATGGGTTTGTGAAGAACATACCAAGATGGCGCTGAAGTGCATGCCACGTGCTCCAGTCGGTCCTGATTTATACTGTTTCAGTGATCAGTTTCATTATTTTGGTGAATTTTTCTATGCTCGTGTGTGCACATTTGATACCAGAAACCTATCCATCGACAGTGCCTTCTGTGTCTTAAGAATTCTTCAGTAATAGAAAGCTTTATTTTCCGGCCTTCCAAGTGAGTGGTTTCACCATATTTCCCGATGTCCCATCATCACCATACAGGCGTTCGTGCCGACCCTTGCCAGCAACTGTCTCTCACCTGTACTCACTACGTGGAGTGGTCATTCTATTAATTGTGCTACTGTCTGGTGATGTGAAGCTTAACCCTGGCCCTCCCTCAATTGATCCACCTTTTCATGTATACTATCAAAACATTAGAAGCATCAAAAAAAACTTTCAACTTGTGATTCCCATGCTCACAAACTATCCCTTTTTGACACTATTGCCTTCACAGAAACTTGGCTGTCTTCCACTGTCAGTGACTGTGAGTTGTCTTTCTCTGATACTCATAAAATTTACCACAGGGATAGAACCTCTAGAGGTGGTGGTGTACTTCTGGCCATACTCTCTAACATAAATTCAAAGCGTTGGAAGGACCTAGAGACGCAATGTGAAATTGTGTAGTGTGAAGTCTCCCTTCCCTCTCGCCCGCATGCAAAATCAAAATCAAGAAAAACGTTTATAGGGTGTTTTTACCCACCCCTTCAAGTGACATCAAAATTTTTTTTTAACTGTTTGGACTCAGTACTAAGCACCCTGAATCTTGGCAATATCATCCTTGTTGGTGATTTTAACCTATCAATTTGATGGGACTCTCCAATCAGTGGTCATCCACACAACAACCATGACAATTTTTTTCTTGATTATTTTACCAACGCCCTTCAACTATCTCAGTATAATCTTCACCATACTCGCGATCTGGCAACCCTGGATTTTCTTCTCTCATCCTTTCCTCCAGAAGAAGTCCTCCTGGGACAAAATATCTTTACCTCGGACCATGAATCCTTCGATGGCGAGTACCGTTTCCACCATTCCCGCACAATCAGGGGACTTCCTCATGTCCCTTTGTTTCCCCTTCCTGCATGGTAAAAGGTTTGTTGGGAGGATGTCAATCGCCGTTTTGACCTCATCCCCTGGGGCGTTCTATTGTCATTATCCCCCGAGGAAGCGGTCATCTACCTGTACTGTGTCCTCGAAAGTGTCATAAAAGACTGTGTCCCTTTTGTGAAACAAAAAACGAGAAAATTTCTATTCTGGTTCAAACCTGATACTCAGCTCATCCTTGGAAATAAGAATCGTGCCTGGTACCTTTACAAATCCTGTCCAAACGTGCATACCCATCTCTCATTCAAGGATTTGCATCGCTACTCAAAGCAGCTCATTCATCGGGATTATGTTGAGTTCACTCAGAAAGTATCCTCGCCTATTACTACCAACCCTAGAAAATTTTGGTCTTTCATAAATCATCGCCGTAGTAAACGTAGAATCCCAGAAATGGTTTCTTATGGTAATATTAATGCTGTGGGGGAAAGCAGGACGAGCCTCTTTCTCAAATTCTTCTCTGAATGTATGACCCCCCTCTCCATCCAACCCCCCACCCAGGATCACTTTCTCACTCCCATTACTAATAACTGCTTTTCTGACATCCAAACCGACCCTCTTGAAGTTCTTAATCATCTACATAAAATTCCCCTTCATCGTTCTGCTAGACCTGATGGCCTGAGCCCGATATTTATTGGCAATTGTGCTGAATCCCTCGTAATACCTTTAAGTTTACTTTTGAATCGCTGTTTTTCCCTTGGTACCTTTCCAACTCTCTGTAAAACTGCTAATGTTATCCCCATTCAGAAACCTGGCCCAAAAAATGAAGCATCAAACTATCGACCTATCTCTTTACTCCAAGTTCTCTCTTCTGTTTGTGAGAAAAAAATCCTCTACCTATTTTTTTATTTCACTCTCCTCATCTCTGTGATAATCAACATGGTTTTCTTTCGGGGGCCGTTCTAACTTGACTAACTTAGCTGTTTTTCAACATAATGCTGTAAACTCCATTAATAATACAACTCAGATACCATTTTCCTAGACTTTTCCAAAGCTTTTGACTCCATTCAGGCCTGCAGTCAACCAATCTTAGGATTGAACGACCAGTGATAGAGAGCATCAGTCCACATTCGCTCACGAATGAAACATTGTAAAGAAGTATGGTTTGTTTTATTTAAAAGAGTATATATTAATGAATTTATTGTGTAAAAAAATGAGGAAAAAGTTGTAAGAGGGCAAAAAGTGAAGATACTTCATTCTAAGCTTAACCATGCCCTAAGGGCCATTTTACACAGACTAAATTACATGTTTTTCTCAATTGAGCATGCCATAATTATTGATTTGAAGCAAGGGCAACTTTGTTATCTCACAGTCATGTATTTGCACATGTTTTCTTGCAATTCACTGTGTTACGTGATGCTATTTGAAATGCACATTTGAACTTACTTCAGATTGTGCAAGTAAAATGGGCTGTAGAGAGATGTGACTTAAACAATGAGACTATCACAAACAGAGGGCTTTGCTACTGGCCGCAAATACTATATTATCCCATCTAGGAGAGTGAAGAAAGCCGCCAATTTTTTTGTTTTGACACTTAAAGAACAGGGATGAGCATCTTACGCGGGTGTGTGTGACATGGGTGTGTGTGTGGCATCTGTTATATCGGATCCAATTGCGACCCCAGGTATAAAGATGCTGTAGATATGCCAAGCTAATGTAATACAAGGAAATCTGCATATTTTACTAAAAATTGATCTGAGTAAACAGAGAGCATGACCCTGCAGAAGGAACGATGCCCAACGCATGCCTGGTGACATGCGCTCACTTGCAGGGTAATATCTCGTAAACTATTCAGCAAAAATTGAAAATATTAGAGACAGAATATGTCTAAAGTATGAAGAGTCATTGGTATTTAAATAAAAGCAGTTATAATGCTGAGTATTTTGTAATTTTCAGGAATGGCTTGAAAAATGTAAAAAATGGTGACATTGCTAAACTTGAGGAGTGATTCAGCACGTCTTAATCTAATCCAATTAAAGTAACACTTAACATACATTATTATCTAATCCAATGGCACGAATTTTTGGAGTATTCTAAAAGAAATTTAAATTTCTAAAAATGAGGACCGCACTAATGTGTGCAACATGGATGATACTGGTCTATTTTGGAATGCTCTCCCAGTCATAAATATGCACAAAAGAGGAAAGAAGCATCATGGTTGAGAGGGTTGCATTGAAAACCTGAAGAATTAAGAGACAGGAGCACATAAAAATTTCAACAATGGGAAGTAGGAAGTTAAATAAATGACCGCTCTCACCCAAAATGAGTTCATAGAGATTAAAAAGGAGTCTCTTACTTTCTTATTCCTCATTTGTAACTTTAAATTTTGCATTGAGATTGGATTGGAAAGCTCTCCTGGTCAGAAAAATGCATAAAAAAGGAAATAAGCATCATGGTTGAGAGGGTCTCATTGAAAACCTGAAGAATTAAGAGACAGGAGCTCATAAAAATTTCGACAATGTAATGTAGGAAGTTATATAAATGACCACTCTCACCCAAAATGAGTTCACAGAGATTCATGGATTACCAAAATGAGTTCATAGATTACCAAGGAGTCTTTTTCTTTACTTATTCCTCATTTTTAACATTAAATTGTGTATGATAGGGCTTATTAAATGGAAAAATCAAGAAAAAGCCTAAAATAATACATGTTAACCTTAGATTTGTAGCAGTCGTAATAGTGTTATGAGTGTTGCAATATGCCACTCCGCTACCCGCCACTTGATTGCAGCTCTTTATGTGAGGAGCCACCAAGGTCTTCATCGAATGTAAGGAGGTTAAGGATAAGGGCTATAGGGATAAGGAAGATAGGGATAAATATGATGAGGACCTTGGGAGCAGTGTGGTAGTTGGGAAGCGGCAGTGTGTGCTGAGTGCATTATGGCAACCGGTTGTGTCTACCCATTGGGGAATGTTATGTATTAGAGAGTATTGATTATTAATAAACGATGGTGATTATCCTGAGAGTTTGTTGTTATTCCTTTTGGACTGCCCACCACTGTTTTTCCTATAGATTATAGTCACCTCTTGATTTTACATAAGTGCTCATTTTTGGTCCCAGCTGCGTAAAATCAAGGTTTTACTGTATACAGTAGAAACTCGTTAATATAAAGCATGAAAATACAAAGTTTCCATTTTATGAAGCAAAACTGTCAGTCGCAACAAAAAGCCTATGTTAAATACATGGCGCTATTAAAGAATACGAAGTTTTGAAAATACAAAATTTTTGAAATTACGAACCTCGGACCCGGTCCCCACAGAGAATCCACGTTTGTTTTTACGAAACTTGGGGGAAATTGCCTCAGAAAAGCTCTCTATCTGCCGACTCAGACACCTAACAAATCAGTGTTTTCAAATATTATCTATCAATTGTGTAAAATGCGTGAATTTTAGTGCATTCATCTCTCACAAGTGCCTGAGTCACACAGTTATTTATCAAATTTAAGTTGTGAATAATTTCTATCTCGAGTGATGGGTAAAATGGTAGCTTGAGGCAATTTTTCCCTTATTTTACTTTTGTTTTAACTGTTTGCTGCATTTCCATAATGTAAACAATTCTCTTTTGGTTATAACTCATGTGTAGTGCCACGTATCTACTCACTGCCATGCGCTATTAGTGGCAATTTTAGTTTATTGAGTGCTCGAACGGAAAAATGATGCAATTAAATGATGGGAAATAGGACTAGGATATCTCGCAGACTCTAACCCTAAAATTCATGGCTTCACTATGAATAAACCCACGTTTACTCCCACCGTTGTCCATATTTCATGAGGCAATAGAAAAAAACAATTTCCTAGAACTTGTGAGGGTAGAGCCGTCCCCGCGATTCATATAATTGTGCATTAAAAACAGATTATTACAAATTTTGAAACAGGTGACTCAATCGGGGTAGCAGCTCAATAATATAACATTATAATGTATAAGACCTGTGATAAACTGCTAAGACACTTCAACCTGAAGAAGCCATTGTCCACGAAACATCGTCCTATGAAATATAGTTCTTTGCATGAGTAAACTGGGAAACTGAAATCTTTAAAATAAAATCACCATGGAAGCCTTCTCTTTGACTTAATTCCAAGATGTTGTTGGGGTAACTCCATGAAATTTTACTGGAACCAACTTTCATCCATGTACAGTTACTACATTGAGTAACCAGGCCTCGATAACATTACAGTTGATCTACCATTACTGCTATCCCTGATTTCCACGAGAAAAATGACCAATTAAATCAGATGATTGCATGAGTAACTTTGAGTCCTAGGCATTTAAATATGCAGATATGACTCAACATGAGCATGAATTGGATCCTGATGCACTCTATTTTAAAATCACCTGACGTTTAGAAGGATATAAGTATGGAAATACTACTCTGCAAGAAACTTATTGTTGTTATCAGGATTTTACCACAGAGAGGAGTTAGGTTTCAGCCTCAGCTGCGGCAGATTTTTTCCGTGACCCCTACCTCTTTCTAAGTACCCCTTAAGTTAATTTTACAAAGTTATGCTCCAAACAGTTAATCTTATTTCATTTTCGTGTTTTATGCTCTACAGTGCAGTCAAGTATAGAATGCGTAAGTCGCACAGTGGAAAGAAAAGAACTAAATAATGGCATCGAGAATGCTGGATCTGGAATATCTCCGTGATTCCCATTTAGGATAAAGTTTCTCTTTCACACTATTGTGAATAACAAGTTCTGAAAATCGTGGAGTGATTCAGTAATTGTTTTTTATATACGAGGTATTTCATTAGCTTTTAGCTTACCAAAGTTGGCTTATAAGGATGTCATTGGATTAACTGGCATTCATCATCACAACATGAAGAGATTATGCATAGAAGGATAAAAAATAATCGCTTAATTTATTTACTGGATTAATGTTTTGCAGAATAGAACTATAAGCACGAATCATCACAGTGAAAAGGAACTTGGCCATGAGTTAATGTTTCTTAATCAAACTTTAATGGACAGTGAGACTGTTTGGCTTTGAACGAAATAATATTTCTTCCCAAGTTCGTATATCCTGCATGTGATATGGAAGAAACCACAAATTATGACCTGAGAATGATTTTTTAAATGGACTGAGTCCTTTGCTCTTTTTACCTATCATTGAGCGATAAAGAAAGAGCAATTGGAATCACAGTCAGGCCAGCTACCATCTTAACTATTTATATGTTAGAAACATCGACAAGAATTTGATAGGTGAAGCACTGTCATTTGCAAGGAAAGGCATTTCCTGCAGGAATAGTAATACTATAGTAATTGGAAGAAAATAATATTTTTTCTCAAGTTAGTATACCCAGCAGGCAATGTGGAAGAAACCACAAATTATGACCTTTGAAGGATTTTTAAAATAGACTGAGTCCTTTGCTCTTTTTACCTATGATTGAGCAATAAAGAAAGGGTGATTTGAAGCGCAGTCGGGCTACCGTCTCAACTGAGTGGATGTTAGAAACAAATTGCCCATTTTAAAAGCCCATACCAATTGCACATCCTGATTAGCCACAGATTTAGAAACCTATTTTCACACACATGCAGACCTTGCTTTATATATGCATTATAAACTGGGCGAAAATTTTGCAAAAATGATCACCTACTAAAAATCATTAGCATAGGGAACTGATAGGTGATAGTTATTTCAAGAGCGTTTGTGACAATTAGCTTATGATATAAAGGCATTATTTTTAATGATTTCAGAACTAAGGACTATAAATTGTTTTAAAACGTTTCCAAAACCAGAGAAGTCAGGGAGGAAGGGGAAATATTTTTCGCAATATATATTTAAAACATTCGAAAATATGACACTCGAAAATACGACGTGCTGATTTTTGGTCCGCCAGCTTCGTATTATTGAGTTGCTACTGTATTTAGGCATTTGTTTTTCCTTAATTCACTCCAACAGGTGCATTTACTAAGTCAATAAAACAAGCAAAAGCATGCTGATAACACTCCAGTTACATTTCTTAAAATGCTCCTATCACCATGAGCATGTCTGGGGCTGTCTTACCTTTCCTAAACTCAATCAGGTCATCACCTACACTGCTTTTGCTCTTGTCTCCAACCTTCCAGTAATAATTCTGAAGACATCTTTTACCAAGTATGAAATTTAACTGCTCTCTCATAGAAATCGCTCAATAGTCTTCACATTCCAAGACTATTTTCTGGATGTAGGTAAAATATATTTTCTCCAAATCCTCTGATGATATTTGCTCCTTGTAAATCCTATGAATAAATTCCCAAAATATTCGGGTCCCATTAAAGCCAGCATTCTTCACCAACCCGTTAGGATTGTTATTTACTGCTGTGGATCTAGGTGCGTTGCACCCTAACTGGTTGGTTTTTGATGAAAATGTCTTTTAAAGAGTATTAACCACTTGTGGCCTTGTGCTGCTTATGTTGCATCAGTAGTCTCAATTGATTCCAGGGATCTATCTCAATTTTTATTTTAATGGCTTTTTTTTTGGGTCCAATTGCTCAAGTCAATTTAAGTCGATTTCATAGGTCCCAGTGGTGATGGAGTAGAGTCTGCTAATCCGAGGGTTGCGGGTATGAGTACCGTCTAGGAGGATTTTCCCCCACTTAGGACATGGGTGTTTGTGCTCATCCATTGTTAATACACCCAGTGTAAAAGGCCAACTCTGCTGTTTTTGGGTAGTAGAGATAAATAAAATACATAAATGTCCCAATATCCACTTGCACACTAGAGCAACTTAGTCTTTTGAAAATCTGTACCAGTCTGTTTTGGGGGTTCCAGACGACAAGTATTTTATATACATTGTATGTGGCACGTCAATTAGGTGCTAAACAATAAAATTGTTTACAATATATGATATAAGAAAGAAAAATAATAACTACCAAGATCAATATGAAGCATGTCAAGAAAATACAAGAGAACAGTGGCAATTACATAGACAAATATTCCTGAATAGAATAAAAACAATTTGACAGTAAGAAACCTTTCATCTTATGCTTGAACACTATGGTACTCATAGGAGATTTAAGCTCCTTAGGGAGCTTGTTTTAAAGCACTAAGCTCATGGATCTAAAGCCACAGGCAGCTTTCTTAGTGCGAACGAACGGGATGTGCAAGTGACCATGTTGTCTAGTACCATGGCTATGGATTGTAGAGTTTTGAATAAAGTCTTGAGAGTTAGCTTTGATATGAAGTAATACAACAAAGATAAAAATACAAGGGACAGGTAATCTACCAAGACATTTAAACAATGGGCGACAGGGAGTGTGCCAGGATTTATTTGCAAGTAGTCGAATGGCTCTCTTTTGAATTCTAAATATTTTCAATGCTAGTGATGAGGACCCCAAATGGAGAATGCTGTAAAGTAAATGGGAATAAAATTCACCATAGTATACACGTAACATAACCTCCGTGGATATAGTAGACCTAATTAGGAAACACAATGAGCTCAGTTTAGCAGCTTAATTTTTAACATGCCTATCCCAAGAGAGATGAGTATCAATATTCAAACCTAGGAACATAGTATTGTCGACCTGTGAAATACACGCTCCATTCAGATCAACACTGACCGAGCTCATAGATTTCAGAGTATTTGAGAAATAAACAAGCTGAGATTTGTTTACATTAAGGTTTAAACAATTAGTATTACACCATGTATATACTTGTTGAGTGACAAAGTTAGCTGCAGTATGTGAACCAGTGACATTAGAGGTTTTGACAAAATTGGTGTTGTCAGCATATAAAACTGGGTTAATACCAGCTGCAGAGGAGACAAAGTTGGTAAGGTCATTTATATACATTAAAAACAGCATTGGGCCAAGAACTGATCCTTTGAGGGACCCCTTGCATCAGAACTTTAGGTGAAACAAATTTCTTACTGTTTGACTCTACAGAGACTACTTGTGTTCTATTGGTGAGATATGATTTCAACCAGTGGTAGGGAATCCCTCTTATACCAAAAGAGGTTAGCTTATTTAGCAAGATATGGTGGTTGGCACTGTCAAAAGCCTTGGAGAGACCAAAAAACAAGCCAAGTACTTCAGTTTTGCTGTCTAGTGCAGCTCAAATTTTGTTAACAACCTTAGCGATAGCAAGGCTAGTGGACCTTTGTTTGCGAAAACCATATTGAAATGATTATAAGAAGTTGTTTGTTACCAGGTAAGAGGTCCACCTTTAGTAAAAAATTAATTCAAAAACTTTACCAAACTGATTAATTATTGAAATTGGACGAAAGGAGTTAAAATAAAAGCTGTTACATTGGAGCTTGAAAGAGTGAATTAAAATAAATGCCATTACATGTTATAATATAATGCTATTAAGTCATCCAAAGGCCTTGATGCATTAAGGAGAAAAATAAACCATCCATATTTCTATATAATCCACATGTTAAAATGAATAACTTAATAAATTTCACATAGGTGACTTTAATAACGACCAGTTTCGTCGCTGTGTGACATCATCAAGTACAAATACAGGAAATGCATTTGTACCTGATGATGTCGCACAGCAACGAAACTGGTCGTTATTAAAGTCACCTATGTGAAATTTACAAAGTTATTCTTTTCAACATGAAGCAATTTCACCAAGTCACGCTGTAAACCATTCAATTTGTAATCTACATGTTAATCATTGAATATGCAGCCACTTTGGATGAGCAAAGCAACAAATCACGACAACCCATTCCCTCATTATCATTGGCCATCAATTCCAAGACGTTTGCTGTAGACATAGGCATAATTCAGACCCCCAAACTTTTGAAGGAAAACAATTTTTGTGATGTCACTACCTCAGTAACACAAAGTTTACATGGACAGTTTTCTTAGCTCAGCTATTTATCTCAATATAATGATAAATTTAAGCAATTCAATAGAACATTGAAGAGAAAATAGAGAATATTAACAATAATTCTATGCTCACAAATTGCTCTTAAAAGGCTTTTAAATCTATCTTCCCTAACTCCATGGTAATCTCTGCCCCCCTCCAATCAAAATGCCCAAATTACCACCCATGACTGAAGATCTCTACCCCAGTCTCCTTGTAGATAATGACTTGATTCCTGCATAATACCATATTCATTTAGAAGATTTATCCATTCATAAATTGATCAGCAATGGTTTCAAAGCTTCGGCATCATTAACTGAGAGAGGGATACATAAATGAAATAAGCCCATGTAGTTGATATTAATTATAATTTACTGGTTAACTAATGATTTTATTATTCAAAGTCCCAAGACATAATAAATACAAAAAATATTTACAAATTGCATGTATCACCGATTATTAATAAATACATGATCAGCAGCACCATATGTTGCAAAAATCATGTACATATAACTTATGTGGTTGCTTCTCTTTGGCACCAGTAGCATAAGAGAAAATGCAATCTAATGACAAGTTTTACATATAAATTGAATTAATTTGTCATTAATAACACCACTATTCTGTTCTTCATTTACACTTATATCCAGGTGATGCTCAATTCAATAACAGTGAAAGAGAATTCTAAAGAATTCTGGCATATAAGTACAAGGAATGTGAAAGATATATACTTCAATAATAAATACTACCACTTTAAACATGATTATTCATTCAGCTTACAGCATTTGATCCTTTTAAGTTCAAATTTCATACAACATGCAGAATCATCACATCAGAACACTGGACAGCTTGAAATTTGACTTTCTTTGGCAGATGCAAAGCAAAAGAACAACACACTTTCTTCCACAACAACTTCTACCTAAAAATGTAATAAATAATTAAAACATACATTTTTTACCAGTTCACTAAGCGACCTAAGGTGTATATACAATCATGGTCAACTCACAGCATGTTCATTCACATGTATCACAAATTCAACTTTTAGATGTACATCAGTACATTATGAATACAATATTAAATTTATACATAAAACTACTGATAAAAGCAATTTATTCATATCACATATTTCTTGCACTATGTATTTCCAAATTATTCCTGAACACTATGTTACTATGCTGAACTGAGCTTACCATTGTTAATGATGGAACTGCATCAGACTAATCACACCTTGTTCTAAACAATTTTTAACCTTATGGTAAGATATAACAACTCAATTAAAACCACAGGTTCACTTCCCTTAAGTTACAAAAATATTTAATTTCAGTACCTTTAGGTAAATGCTTTTCAAAATGGATAGAAATTGATATAGCTTGTGTAAAGTGAGTGTACAAGAAGGTCACTTGACTGAGTAAGGCTGTAAGTAAATGCATAGCAAAACTTTCTTAAAATACAATTGTAATAAAACATGTACACAGTACATAACAGTTGATGAAAATTGATTCTGAAGTAGGTCTCACAAAAAATTGACAATTTTAATGCATTGAATGGTAAAAATGATTTCATTTGGATTGACCAGCTCATTATCAGACACTATCAATAAGACAAGATTATTTAATGATATCCATATCACTCTTGTCTATAAATGACACAAGAATGCTCACCAAATCAAAACCTGCACAAATTCGGCATAAGAATTTTCCTCTCAAGATGCAAAAGAAAAGGTTTGGGTTTCTTTCATGAGACTCTTAAATGAATATTCAGTTGCTTAACATAGATGAGTGAAAATGGGAAATGGAAAAAAATAATGATTGTCGTAAGAACTGGGATCTATCCTATTTCAGAACATGTAGAGAGAATATCACTCATAACCATGGCTATTTGGGCAAAAGAAAAGAGAAAAATATGCAATCATGTGCTCGTGTAAATCAGTATAGTAAATGAAACCTCAATTTCAACAAGTTGTACATATATTTATTTTTGGGTGTGATATTTGATTCCGCTAGTAAATTCTTGACATAGACCTTGGAAAGGAAAGGAGGTAAAGGCAGACAGGGCCAAGGGGAAGAGAGGGAGCAACAAACAAGGGAAAGAGAGAGCAAGGCAGAGGAACCAAAATACTTGGCGAAAGAAGCATGAGGCAAGTGGTAAAATCACCCATCTCAGAGTGAGATGAATCGAAACAGGATGACAAGTTGCGGTGAATAATTCAACTTCTCAAAGTACTAGGGTTGGCAGCAATTAGAAAGGCTTTCTGTCCCTTCAGACTAAAGACCCTCCCTTCCAGCTTCATAGTATTTTTGAGAGTTTGGTAACCAATGTCTCCAACTCATCTACTGCACTAACTACCCAGGAACTGAAGCTAGAAGTATAACAGCCTTATACCAACTTGGTGAAGCCTTAATCTAACCAGCAATGTAAAGGCATGAAAGGCACTTTCCAACTCATGAAATATTTCCAAGAATTTGTTAACTTTTTCACATCTCATCAATTTTCCTTCCAGACTATGTTGTTACAGGTCTAAAACGGGAAAGAAAAGGCCTCATGCAACCTGCTATAAGATTATGTTGTGGCTATTTTTCCACTGGTTAATCTAGAAATACATAGATTAAAGATGACCAAAACTATTTAATATTAGAAACTGAATGATACGAAGAAAGTTCATGAAATGTGAGGAAAATGAGTTGACCACTATATTTTCATACCAAAAAAAGAAAGTAGCAAAACAAATCAATCTTGATCCCTAAAAAAGTCAAATTTAGGGTAATCAGAATTCATAAATTTAAATTGTTTGAGCCCATCAATGCCAGAGCCTCATTCTTTTCAGGACCAAGTTATAGATGGTATAAAAATGGATACCAGACCATAGCATTTGTCATACAACGTAAATTTCAAAACAGTGAAATGGGAAATGGATGGGATCTATCAATTTCATGGTAAAGAGACTTTACTGTTTGTCAGTAATCACATTTCAAAGCTATAAAAAAACTGAAAAAAACATTAAAATTATTTCAATGTTGGTATTCTTAACATTTCCTGAGAGATTGAACACAGCTATTGCCTCTTAACACATTGAAATGCCCAAGATAACTGCATTAGAAATGCAGAAAATGAGGATGAGGTGTCTCTTCTCACACAATTTCTAAAACAATGTATGTGAGGGAGAGGTCCTTGCCCCACTATTTCCATAGTAGTGAGAAAAATAAAAACTACAGCTATATATGCCCGTAGGCTCTGCCTTTTGATTGCATCACCGTTATTCTTTTAACTTTGAGATTTCCAATTTCCACAGAAGAAGTAACATACTTGTGATTACACACATTATAAAATTAGCATATTGAAAGTTCAACAAGACTTGTTCATAAATAAAGTATGCTATCACATATGTTATCATGTAACTGGAATTTCCCCCATAAGGATGGCAAAGATGTTTGGAGAGTACTGCTCAGCCATTACGAAAATTCAATTAAAAAAGGTGCATCAGATCATAAAAAAATGCACTCACATCATCATCCATGTTAATCACAGGTAGGTCTCACTGTTTAACATTTCATCTTTCATGTATTTTGATCTTGGCAGATTTCTCTTTTTGGATCACTATCCTCATTTTTGTGGTTTGTATAAGATTGCAAGATTCTTGACTTTTGTATGTTTTGAAGGAGACATACATAAATCAACTGACTGACAATTCAAACTGAGTTTGAAATTATATATTAGTCTCTACAGACATAATTGTCCCCAATAATTAGCAATAGTTGGGATGGCTGAATAATGAAGAACTATATTTTACATATTTTGTCATGAATACTTAATTTCACACTACTTCCAATATGAGAAAAAAAAAGAAAATGTGTCACATTTATATAACATGCAATCTCAAAGATCTCATCATACCTAGTTCGAAACAACGGGCCCAGTGTGATACTCGCAATAGGCACGTCAAAACGCTCTGCTATCTTTTCCTGCATGAGAACCATATGGGGTAATCCATTAAGTTTAAAATGAAAAGAAAGTCACTTTAGATGGCACAATTCTCTAATGCACCTCTGTCATTTCTAACGACTAACAGCTAATTCAAAGATGTTCTTATAATATTTAAAATCTCATCATCAGAATCATCTTTCATCATCAGTCATGGTGAGTACATAGTGTTATTAATACAATTTTTCTCATATTAACCTAGGCCATGCACTTGAAAGTCATTCCTTACCAGATAAACACATTCATTTCCTTCACCTAACTCTCTCAATGTGGTGTAGCAATGCATACCCCAGTAAGACAGACAATATATGTGTCACAAATATTTCAATGCAACATCACATTGTATCACAAAGCTAAAAAAATCTTCATAAAAAACTCATGCATGCAGTCTCATTGGATTAGTTCCATTTAGAATAATTAAGCAGATTTTTATTATTTTAAAGCACCCTCTCGATGTGAAAAAATCACACATAAATTATTTCCTCTCCTCAGATAGAAACTGAACCCTGTATTTACCATTACTTTCATGATTTCCCTTTTCCATAGCCACAAGAAACTTAATCCCTGTGAAAGATGAGGTCAACCTGTATAAAATTTGATTTACTGGGCAGAAAAATTTCACATCAGGCACACCGTGTACTGCATTCTCTAAATTATAAGATGTGTCTTTTTCTCATAGAAATCCATGTAAAATCACTTCCTATCTCACTTAGTCCAGGCCAACATTCGATTTTATCAAAAAACCAACTTGTTGAAATCTACACGATAAGAATCTTGCACAATGACATTCCAGATCATGTCATCGATTTGGTGCTCAGTAAATAATGTGCATGGATCATATTCTCACCCAAATATATGGTAATTAAAATGATTTCATCATAAGCTTCTGGGATCTAAGTGATATGAAATATTCACAACATTGAATTTTGCCAGAGCTACCCATTATGAAGAGAACTCATCATTAAAATAGTAAGACAATGAATACGTAAAAGGGGAAAATTCTTGTATTCACTATTCATAAAAAAATCTTAGAGCAAGTATTCACTTCTGATTCCTCATCATCCACAGCTGTTCAATTCATTTTATTATGCACCCAATTCTGAAAATTAATACCTTAAACATATACTAGTGCTCATTTGCTAGTTGTTTCAATGCTTTCAGTTCGATTATCATCCCTGTGTTCAGGCATATTTGACCTCCATCTACAATGAAATAATGCTCAATGACAACTTTAATAATACTAAAAATTTCTGCTCAAAAAATTCTGAAAAATATGAGCACACAAAGTTTAAAGCAAGAAAGTAAATGCAGTACAAGAAAAAAAGAAACTTAGAAAATCTCTTTAGGTGCTATAACAGCTATGGCCATAATTCAAGAAAATCATTAACAATGGTGCGACAACACCACATGTACTAGCTAAGAGGGCCTCACATACAAGAATGTGGTTGAGATTATTCTGCAAGTGAGTGCATTATTTCCATTTTTGGTCAAAAGTCTATCCCTACAGAGTGATGTTCAATATTACTTTAACTGAAGTATATAAAACTTATGCTGAGCATGATTCAGTTGTTATTCATTGCCAGTCTGATTATTCAAAAAATAAAATATGCTGTGGCGATTGTAAAAAGTAGCTATTTAGCGCACAAACATGAAAACTTAAGTGCACCGTTTTGTAGAAAACTGAATATATTTCCACAATGATTTTCCGATTTAAAGATTTTTAACAATATTGAGGATAATTGACCAGATAATTTTAAAATTAACAGCACTGATTTTTTGTTTAAAGAAGATTAAGAATGGCTAAAGCAGAATAAAACCATAAAACTAACGCTTAAGACATGCTTTTCATTTGCTGTTCTTATTAACAATGATTATTTGCTATCAATGAATCAAACTCTACGATATGAAATGCATTAAACTGGTGTTACAAATTTCTTATGTTGCCTCAAAAGTCCAATCACGATCAGAACCTATAAAAGCCTATAGTATTTTCAGCATACACATTTTCCACCCTAATGTCTACAGGGTACACATTATTCACCAGATCACGTGAGAAAATTATTCTCACAATGGCTTCAGTGTGGGTAAATGAAATTTTCCAATATTTCAAATGAATGAAATTTGATGTCGGCATCCACTTTTAGTAGCATGTTCAAGATCACACTTGCCTAATCACATCCTAAAATATGTTAATGCAATGGTTATTTACAACATCAAAACAAAAAATAGCAACAAGAATGAATTAAGTATTGCACATATTCATGAATTAATAACAGGTTAAGCTCAAATTATAAGGCATCTGATAAAAAGAGAACTTTAAATTACAGGCAATAACGAGGAATACCTTTCATTAGATAGGAGGCTTGCAGTGCTTGTGACAAAAAACATAATTATGCAGTATCTGGATATGAAAATTTTTCAATTAAAAATATAATTAAAATATTAAAAATAAGTCCACTTCAACCATTTTTAAGCATATGTGAACTTAGTGTCCCGGGAACCAAAAAATATCACAAATATTTCAGTGCAAATTTCAGTGCAAGAAAATTCAGTCAGTACAACAGAAAATTTGAAGGAAGAGAAGTACTAGACACAAAAAAATATAATTACAAGCGGTTGCAATGCATAGACACTCGAAGACATTTAATGCCATAACTCTCCTGTTTCACTGCTGATGCTGAGGAAGGAATTTAGGAACCCGGTCCACAAATGATGCAGGAAATTGCCCCCATCTGCTTCCATTGCATCCCCAGAGCCACTCACTGTCCAATTGTGCTGTCACTTCAATGGTATCACCTTCCTGTAGAGAAATAAAAAGTTTTCAAGGTCACATAACATGAGGAAGCTACACAAAATTTTCATGCTCATAAATTTACACAAAATTTTCATGCTCATAAATTTCACAACTTGAAATAAATACGTGGAAAATTTGATTAGAGGAGGAAGATATGCAGAGGCAACATCATAAGCTGTGAATGATTACTTTAGAGTTAATTAAGAACATAATTAATACGGTATCAAAGACTAATCAACCTACATTCGATCCATAACTAATGCTATCAATTCCTGGATGCTAAAATTATGTAATGGTTAAAGTTAAAATGTAGAGGCAGTAATGATTTTTCTATTGCATTAATACAGAGGAAATACGAGCACAAAAGTAATTTACACAAAACTATTCTCTATCCTAGGTTCTCATGATGAACCTCCATACCAAGAAAGCCTCCATATCATTTAATCACGTCCAAGTCTCAGGATCAGAGCATAAGGCTTATATGCATTAATACCTCCCTTCAGAAAACCTATACCTATGAAAATCCTGCAGCATGAATTTTATACAAGATTCTAAGCATAAAGCAGACCTCTTTACAATGAATTTTTCAATAATTTAAGCAAAATTACCACTTTCTGCCAGTACATAGTGAGCTACTATCAATAAGTGATAACCAGACAACATCTTCCTTCTTTAATGGAATTTCATTAGGAAGCAGGTTCTAGATAATATCTCCAGCAGTAGATGAAATATCCCAGCAGCTAAGTCAAGCTATTACAAATAGCACAGCTTTTTCTCAGATGTAATCAAGTGAGAGATCTAAATGTGCAAGACATTTTTAATACTAAACCCAAGAACACTGCATGCAGTGTTCTTGACTAAACCATTGATTTGATTCAGATACAACATGCATGTAGATAAAAAAGTTTGTCATTGTTTAGAGGCTAGAAGTATTATACACTATGTGTAAATACACTAAGCAAGTTTTAATGAAATAATAGATTTTATTGAGCCAAAACGACTGCCTTTCAGAGTTTATGAGTCAGTATTACACAGGCAATATATGGTATGCATATTCAAGAAGCTTCCATCATCATGAAACAAAAACCTCTCCAAGAGAATTGTTGATGTATATCTGAGCTGGCAATATGCCTTGTGATCTGTGTAAGACTCTGCTCTGTTTGTAAGTGCTGCTTTATTTATCATATGAATGCTCCTGTTTAAGCAGACTTAACTTCCACAATGTATTTTACTCATCGCAAATATCCTGGGTTATGCTGTTTTTTAAATAAATTTTATCACATTCAATGGCTTCAAAGTGTTCTCTGTTCTCACTAAATTCATTTTAGGTAAAAGTCTCATGTAGATTTGCATTGGGTGGTATTCCCTGTGCCTCACTACTTCACCATCATCCACTCAGGATGATGGACCTCATCCCACTTAGGTAACAATGAAATAATGGCATCTAGTGGTGCCTGAACAGCTTTACTTTAAAACAATACATCAAGCTTTATGTTACAACAAGATATTTACAAATGCAAACATAGGATTTGGCTAACATAGGATTTGGCTAACATAGGTGTTGGCTCCCTCCATCAATGTACTAATATCAAATTTCACATTACAACAAGTTATATTACAAGAAGATTCTACTTTAGTCAATTTACTCAGAGATCTGAAAATTAGCAAAATTGCTTAGTATATACAATCTTGTAATAACTACATTGAAGCAGCATTTATATGATCCTGAGGTGAGCTGAACAAATGAGCATTAGCAGCTGACTGCTGCATTTGAAAGTCTGCTATCACTGCTGCAGATCAGAGCTAATAGAATTCCAGAACTTTTGAAGGATTTCCATGCCAGATCTATCATTTTTCCAGGTAAAATATCCATTCTTTTTGGTAGTGCGTCATTCAAAAAAGGTGAAAGACAAGCAGAAAAACACATAAACAGATGCACCATGGGGGAATAAAGTTTCATAACAAATGGAACACCACTACTATCACCTAGGGGTGAGAATATGCTTCCTTTCTGAAGGCATATTATCTGCGAATTTCCACAGAGAAAAAATCATCCGCATTGACCAGGATTCGAACCCGGATCCCTCGATTTCCGGCCGAGTGCTTTAGCCAGTTAAGCTACCGAGGCGTCCTCGTCCTTTCTTTCCTTGTGGGCAGTGGCGCTAAGTGCTCAGTAGCGACTGATTGTTACATCGTATGTCTGGCAGTCGAGAACATCTAGTCCCGTAAAGGTCACAAAAATCCACTGGGGAAGAGGACGCCTCGGTAGCTAAACTGGCTAAAGCACTTGGCCGGAAATCAAGGGATCCGGGTTCGAATCCCGGTCAAGGCGGATGATATTTTCTCTGTGGAAGTTTGCACATGTGTGCATTGCGGGTGACTCCGTGGCTAGTCCCGGATAGCTTGAAAATTGTGGCATATTATCCTTCGGCTGACAAGGGAAAATCAAGATTACTGGCAGGTAACCTGCCCTGAGCATTTGCGCTGGCCACCATAAGAAAGGATATCAGATAACCTTGTATTCATAAAAAAAATTCTAGTTACCTCTTTCATTCTCTCCATAATTAAGGCCATAATCAACAGCTAAACACCAAATTAGAGCCTCACTGCCTCATTCTGGCAAGGGACAATACACCTTTATTTTGATTACTAAACCATTAATAAGATTCCTTGGAAATGACACTAATGCCTTGAGATCTTGGCCAGCAACTAAAGTAAGCATGAAAATAGTGCCAAATTATAATTGTACATAAGGAACTATCAGATTTTGATTTGGAAAAGTTAACTTCTAGCCTTATTTCTCATGATTTTTCCAGGTGTTCCAGGCCACTTAACAGGTATTGGCAACCCTGTCTGCCATAACCAGAGGTACAATGGAACCTAGTTAGTGTTATAAATTATGAATACGCCGGGAAGATACTTTCACTTAACCATTTATTTCTCAATGTATCAACATCTTGCGTTGATAACTACTGTTGCCATGACTCAGTAGGCTACATAAAACATACGCCCGAGAGAGAGAGAATCGAGCCACGATGTTTAACTTAGTTTCTACCATTTCTACATTACGCGGGTTCAACTTCCCGACACAAATAATATCACATTTCTAACACTTCCCATAGTTGGGTATTGTACCTGCATACCAAGTTAAGTGGCAAAAAATACAAACAAATAAATCACTTATCATCTAAACAACACTTTTCATCAAAAGAAGAACATTTCACTCAAAACAAATATCATGAGATAACACTTCAAAATGCACACTTCACTGCAAACCTATTTTACATACAAAATCTTTTGTTTTTGGTCCTAACAATATTTTAGTGAATTTATCGGCTAAATTTTCAGTTGACATGACATATTCTAGTTTAATATCACCAGACTCAACTTTCTACCTTAAAACATGATGTCTGATGTCAATGTGCTTAGTTTTATCAGATACAATCTCGTTACTTGCCACACACGTAGCACCTTGATTGTCAACACATAGATTAACTGGTTTTGGAATCAGTCTGTCTTGGCTTAGTTCATTTAAAAAATTACTCATCCACATTATCTCCTTTGACGCCTCATACATTGCTATATATTCAGCTTCAACAGTTGAACTGGCTACTGTCCTCCGCTTCCTGCTCACCCAAGATATTGGTCCACCAGCTAGGATCATAACAAAACCAGTCACACTATTTTGGTCCACCGGATCGTTGGCTCAATCTGCATCAACAAATACTTTAAGAGGTTCATTGGCCTAGTATGCATCAGCAAACACTTTTACAGGTTCACCCATTTTTTCATACTTGATACCCAGTTTACCTTTTATATATCTTCATACTTTGCACCCAATTTACTTTACCATTTATACCCAGTTTACTGTACCTTTTATATATCTTAGCAAATGCTTCACACGTTTCCATTCACTCTTACAAGGTTTATTGCATTTCTGACTTAACTTACTCACAGAAAAGGCTATATCTGGTCTAGTAACGTTCGCTAGGTATAGAAAACTACCTATCGCCCTTCTGTAGATGTATTCATCAAACCCCTTGGTTGCTTCTCCTGTTCCTCCAACTTCTAAAGGTGTGGAGAAACTCCTCACATCTGTCATCTTATGGTCCCACAACAATCTTTCCACGTACGCCTCTTGGTCAATTTTAAGTTTACCAGGAGCCTTTTGAGTCACTCTCGACAAAAAATGTTTAGCACTGCCTAAGCATCTAATATCCAAAAGTGCTGACAGTTCTCTTTTGAAAGTCTCTAGCCTACATGCATTTCTTACTGCTATTAAATCATCAACATATATGCATACAATCAGTCCATCAGAACTATACACACATGGCTCACCAATACATTGGGTCAATCTAAGCTATTTAAGTGACTATCTGCGCATGTATTCCAATTTCTGCCTGGTTAATGTAGTCCATATAAGCTTCTTTTCAATTTGCAGACATAATCCTGAGCACCTCTAATTCAGTCTTCAAAACAATCTGGCTGTTCTACAAATAGCTCATTATTAGTAGGACTTTTAAGATATGCAGAATTCACATCAAAGTGTTGAATGCTCCATCCATTTTCAACAGCTATAGCGAGAATTATTCTAAGTGACCTCATTCTATGCACAGGACTATATGTCTCCAGGCAATCAACTCCACGTATTTGGCTAAACCCTTGGGCAACAAGCCTAGCTTTGTATTTCTCAACTTTTCCATCTTCATTTCTTTTGATTTGGTGCACCCATATTGTCCCTATCACATTCCTTCCTTCTGGTCTTTTCACTATGTCCCAGGTATCATTTTCATGCATATTTTTCATCTATTCTTGCATAGCTTTGTACAACTGTTTTGCATTCGGCCCTGTTAAAGCTTCTTCTGCAGATCTTTGTTTCCTCATCTGAAGAAGACTTGTATTTTACCTGGTTACACCATTTGCATTGTTCCTTTGGTATAGATATTCTCTCTGACCTCCTTGGAATGAACTCATCCCTTTCCGTACGTCTTTAGTGATGTTCTTCTGCAGGTCCATGTCTTTGATTCAACTCTTCAAGTAGATCCATTTCCTCTGGTATTTCAGCATGGTCGTCTTCATAAATATCATCTTCACTATCACTTGAGTATAGATTAGTCTCTTCTTTGCTTCTTATACCTTTATCATCCAAGTCTGTTTTCTTATAAGGAAAAACATCTTCATTGAAAATTACATCTCGGCCTATCATTATTTTTCTTCTGTCACTGCTTCAAAGTCTATAGCCATTGCCATAGCCATATACTCCCCACCATAATCACTGAGAAATTCTTTGATTTTCCTCTCTTTCTGGTTTTCTACTCTGAATTTGTATTCCTTGAATTTATCCTAAATTTCCGCCTTTCGTGCAACAATGCCTACACTTACATGGTTGATATAATCGTCTTTGAATTTAACATAGTATTTTCCTCCTCCAAGAGATGTAGGAAAAATCGGTCCTCCAACATCTGAATCAATTACTTCTAGCACTTTACTACTTCTGTTTTCTGTCCTAGGGTAAACTTCTCCCTTCTGAATTTCCCTTGCACACAGACATCACATTCGCTGCTCGCTTTTGTTTCCACTTCAGGTTCCTTTGCTCTTAGTACTGGTATCTTCCGCAGAATTTGTTTACCACAGTGACCTAACGTCTATGCCACAAGTCTAAGGATGCATAACTCGCTCTCCCTTCAACTTCCGTTTCACTTCCTGGCTCTAATTTAAGTTCTGTACACCCAGCCTCAGCTTAACGCTCATGATCACTGTCTAACGTATGCACATAATATAAGCCGTTTTTGCAGAAAGCTCACATCATTACTTCATCAGTCGCTCTATCAATTACATCAACTTTACCACTATCAACCACTATTTTCACGCCCTTTTTCTCTAGCTCACTTACAGATATAAGATTATGCTACAAGCCAGGTACATGCAAAACCTCACTTAATCTAATATCCTAACCATCAGTCATTTGGAGCAATGATGTTCCTTTGCCTTTCACTTCAGATTTTTGACCATTCGCTACATCTACTTGCCCTTCACTCATTACCATGTTTTGCATCAGTTCAATTGATGGAGACATATGGTTTGTAGCTCCACAATCCAGCATTCACACATTTTTCTTATGCCAACCATCCTCTTTTATTGTGCAAGAAGCTTTGTACGTTCTCTCCTCATTTGCTGTTGCCAGTGAGGCATTCTTCACCTCTTCATAGTACCCTTTTGATTCACCTTTACTTACTTGTTTCGTCTCTTCTCTTCTATGATCTGGTCTCTTGGGTTTCTAACAATATTTTGCTATATGACTCCCTCCACCTCCACAATTGAAACAACGGAAAGTTCTATCGTCTAGCTCTTGTTTCTGCTCTTGATTTCTGAAAGGAGCCCTTTTATCTTCACCATGCCATCTTCTCTGTTGACCCAACTTACAGAGAGTGCCCTTGAAACCTCCTCATTTCTCGATTTCGCTTTTCCTCTAAAAGTAATGCTGATTTCACTTTTCTCATTGTCAGATTTTCTTCGTTTTCCAGTCCTCTAACTAATCTCTCGTAGTTGTCTAATGGCAGTCCCATTTGGATTAACATAGCTATTTGATCTTCATTAAAGATCACGCCTCCTTTTGCAATCTTTCGGTGTAGCTGTTGAATTTTCGCTGTATACTCCGTTATTGAGATGCTTTCAGTTTTCTCAACATTCACCATTTTCTTCAAGTGTATTATTGAGTGCAGGTGGCTATATTCCATGGATCTCTTTTTAGGCTTTCCAAGCTTCTTGTGTTCGTGTACAATCTCCGATGTCTTCTAAATATGCCGACTTCACATGTTGGATTATGTAGTTCAGTGCCTTTCTGTTTAACCGATCTTGTTCTTGATTCAATGTTCCCGCCGTCTCGTACTATGGGTCCACAGCACACCAACAGTTTTTCTCTACCAAAAGCGATCTAACTCTCAAAGTCCACACGCAATAATTGTCATTAACTAACTTAGGACACTTTTCCGTCTCTTCATTATCATCTTCTTTTCTACCGGCCTATTTTCCTATCTATTTCGTCTTACTGCTTAATTTTCCTATCTATTGAATCATACCGCTTAATACTCAAAACTCATTGAATAAATATCGCATCTATATCACGCCTAGTTTACGCCTGGATCGTATCTGGGCCCATAAACTGTTATAAATTATGAATATGCCTGAAAGATACTTTCACTTAAGCATTTATTTCTCAATGTATCAACATCTTCCATCTATAACTACTGTTGCCATGACTCAGTAGGCTACATAAAACATACGCCCGAGAGAGAGAATGGAGCCACGATGTTTATCTTAGTTTCTACCATTTCTACATTATGCGGATTCAACTTCCCAACACAAACAATATCACATTTCTAACAGTTAGCATATCTTTGAAGGGGACACAAAATTTGAGCGTGCAAACCAGGAAAACGTGCCAACTAGGAAATTAAATATACATATCATTTAGGGTGGTTGCAATCAGGGAAGAAGTCAAAATAATTAAGATTACTTTCAAAAGTTCTGATATTAACACCTTCCATGACTGTTTTCATACATATAATTAATGAAATAATCACTAATTTATGAAAACAATATAAACCAAATGAAAACTACATGTCATCTTTGTATAATAACATTCATTTGCTTATTAGATTGATCAATGTATCGGCTGTAACCTACGAGCAGCTTAGGCAACTTTTTTTCTTACAAGTTTCTACGACACCAAGGTGAACACTGGCGGCATCTTAATGCACACACCAAAAAACTAATCCATGTCTCTTTTTCAAACCATCCATCCTACCATTCGAGGCATGGAAATTTTCTACACCTATTTTTACAGCCAAATGCAATGCCTTTCCTTGGATACTTGAATCATTTGATGTTAGAACCACAGCACATTTATTTGTGTTTGTCTGCACCCTTTAAGGTAGTTTGAGCAAAATATCGTTTTACTTAGAAATCAATGAATTTGGTTTCAATTTAAAGAAAAATATCTCATTCTTCTAATGACACCAAAAATTCAACCCCCTACATCATTACTTTCAGAGATATTAGCCAATAAATACCAGCCCTTTTACATGGGAAATGGTACGTGTAGGCACTCCAGAGAGACATTTACAAAATGAGGTATATCTAACACTCAGATGCCGTAATAAAACTAAAAGCGTGCAGTTTTTATGTTTACTCAACTATATCTAAAAATCAATCATATTGTCTCCACCGTAAGTTCTTGGGTATCACAAAAAAACCTTCCGTTTCTAAGGAGTTTCAACACCTCGCGAAAAAAATGAGTCAAGTTAAAGACTTATTTAGATATTTTCATTTAGTTACTTACAGTTTCTGTCATATAAAACTATATTATTGCACCATTAATAATGCAATATTTTATTGATGTGTCCTACAGCTGGTGAAATTAATATGTATATTTCAAATATGGTCTCTATTGTGACTAGGGAACTATCTGGCTTGGACTACTTTAAGTAGATCAACTTCTAATTCTGGAAAGTTTCCATCACAAATGAGCTCTTGATTTTTGTCACAACGACCACTTCGATTTTTTCACAATAACTGACAATTGTGGTACAGAGGCTTCCGCGGTGATTGATTGAGTTCAGTTTATTCAGGTTTTTCCGGCATTGTTTCATTGTAACAGGCAACCGTTTCGCTAACGTTACTGCTAGTGTCGTCAGGTCCATGTATTGTTTAAGGAACATGAATCTCTGCAACTCATTCAGGAACTGACGATGCTAGCTGTAACATTAGTAAACTTGTCTGTTAAAGTGAAACAACGCAGGAAAAACCCGAATAAACTGAACTCAACTGACAATTGTGCTTTAGTGGATGCAGGAATATTCAACCTTCCAACCAGTTCTACTCATTCTATGTGTGAATTTCAGTCAACTTCTTCCAGAATTTTAAATATTCCTGCAGTCATAATCTGCCTCACAACTCGCTTACTTTCCATCATAACTGTCCTTGCAATCACAACTCGTGCTATTTGAACGTGCCAAAAATTGTGCTTAGTGTTCCATCGATTTGTTTTGATTGTCACCACACAGGAATCAGTGGAAAGAGGTCATCAAATGCTCAGGAAGTTGGCACACATAGTTTTTATATATCTTGCATGCTTAATTTTGTTCATAGGGATTTATTAGAGTAATTTGTTTGAAAGCGATGCGTATGTGAAATGAGATTGTTTGTTCTTAGGAGTGACAAATAAGCAGTAGTGTTAATTAAATTATGAAAGGTGATAAATAATTAAATTAACTGTTTTTTTATCTCTTCGTATGACTCTCTTGTGTCTGAAATACAAGTAGTGCCAATCAAATCAACGCTAGCTTGTAAGCCACTTCCCCGTCGTACACTGATTTATCAGACAAGTATTCCCAAATCTTTGCGATAAACGTCTTTTACAACTCTGCAATATGTTAAAAAACAATTTGCAATACACCAAATAATAAATGTTTGTTTTTGTTGCATTATTCTTCACCATAAGTTTGAATATTATTGTAATATTTGCCTGGCAAGATCTGGGAAATGTCACCTCATCATAAATACACAAGTCTCAGGAATTCACACTGATTTACAACGCAGTACGATTTAATTAATATATTTTTATGTGCCTATTAATAGAGGATTGAGTTTTTGTTGCATTACACGTCACCATTACATTGAATATCGTTGTTATGTATGCCTACCTGATGAGATCTTCGGAATTACCCCGCGTCATTAATACACAAGTCTCAGCAATTAACATGATTTTACACTTAAAAACATTTTAACAACATTCAATGATGTGCCTATTATCAAAGGATTGAGTTTCTTTTTGCGTTATTCTTCACCATTACATTGAATATTACTGTTATGTATACCTACCAAGTGAGATGTTCGGAATTACACTTCGTCATTAATACATAAGTCTCAGCAATTCACTTGAAATTTGACTCGAAAATATTTTCATAACATTTAACCCATTGACTTTGAAAGATCGCCTTTCCTTGGGTAACTATTTATTTCTTCAAAATGTCACTTTCAAATTTTATTTTTTATTTCTAAAATTATTTATTCTATGGATTTGAAATTTTTACCCATAAAAGATATCATTATTATGCATTAAGTCATGCATTGAATGATGACACACCGTTAATTATTAGAGGCACCCAAAAATAGTAATGAATGACATCGGCGATTCGCCTTCTCTTTTAAGTAGGGCCAGGTTATACCAACTGGCGAATCGCCATCTCTTTAAGTCAATGGGTTAATAATATGCCTATTAACAAGGTTTTGACTTTTTGTTGCATTATTTTTCCTTATTACATTGTATATTGCTATTGTCTACCTACTTAGTGAGATCTCCAAACTGACCTTTTGTCATTAATACACTAGTCTCAGCGATGAACATGATTGGCAAGTCGGAAATATTTTAATAACATTTTAAAATGTTCCTGACATTAAGGGTTTGCATTTTGTGACATTATTCTTCACCATTACTTTGAACATAGTTCTTTTATGTACCCAGCGATATCTCCGAAATGACCCCTCGTCACAAATACTTTCAAATCTCAGCAATACACATCATATGCAACTCGGAGATATTTTAAAAACATTTTGCCATATGCATAATGATAGATTTTAGCATTTTTGTCACTTCATTTTCACCATTACTTTCAATATAGTTGTCATATGCACCTAGCAAGATCTCCATATGACCCCTCGTCATAAGTGCACCCGAGTTTAAGCAATGCACATGTATTGTAACTCAGAAATACTTATAAAATAGGTATCTCACAACATACCTAATAATAAATGCTTATTTGTATCTTGTCACATTATTCTTCACACAGCCGTAGATTTTTATTATATACCTTGATAGATCTCATGATTGAATCCATCGCAATTACGCCATCATAGTTGCTATTTCCATAAAGCCCCGCTTGAGGGGGTCTTTATTTTGGGTCGCCATTATTGCGACTCTGCTCTTGATAAAGACGGCATTATGAGTTATGCAATCGCTCGGGTTGCTATGAGAACTTGGGGTAGAAATAACAGCGACTTTCACCTTATAGCGACATTGCTAAAAGTTAGATAATAGCCCCCCAGGTTCTATTGTATTAAGAAGGCACCCAGAGCATATGCCACCCAGAAATGGAAGAAAGATTTAAGGGAAGAATTCAATCACATTTGAAATTGATGGATTCGATAAAATCCCCACCACGTCACAACATGATGCTTTTCCATCCAGACTTGATTACATTTTTACAGATCCTTACCTCAAATTCCAGATCTTCAGGAGCTTCTGGCTTAAATGTGTACAATGCTTTCACCAATCTGTCTTCCTGGTCCCTGTTGCAGCTTGTACTGGAGTTTCCTATGTCATTCCAACTGTCTCCAGCAGATTCACTGCTCTTTTCAAGAGGAAGATCGATGACCAGTTTAATAAAAGTTGAAGGAAACATTCCAGGTGGTCCACCATTTTTCCTCTGTCCTTGATACCACTCATCATTTATTTTTCTCATCAACATTATCACATCACCAGTCTGCAAAGTAAAAGAATTCCATTCAGATAATGAAAGAAAACTAGGTTATGGGAAACTAAGTACAGTTAAAACTGATATTAATGCATCTCAGCATGCTGTAGTTTCAGATACACCCTGGGTCTGAGCTTGCCTCCCAAAATTATCCATTTGTTTTTCTCTTTTACTGGCTTCATATCAAAAACATTAAAACTTTACAATAAATAATGGAATAGAGCAAGGCTGTCATAGAAAATCATACTATGGCAATTAGTACAACTATTAAACTATTGATTCCATGAAGGAAAAATTGAAGTTAATGAGCTTTCACTTGAATCTCACATGAATTTCACAGTAGTGAAATAATACTGGCCCCACACAAAAAAAGAATCTCCTTTTTTTCACCCTCATACATTTTGTCTACACTACATTAAAAGTAATAAACAAGTTTGCACACTCAACAAAATCTTTTTAATATATTCAGATAGTGCAAAATGGGCTGCACAAAACATTATTACTTTCATTTTCAACTTACTTGGAATGCAAGATCATCAGGATGAGTTGCTGGATAGTCAAATAAAGCAATACCATGGGGTTGCTCCCTTGATCGTCTCATTTCACCAGCAGTTACACTGCTAATGGTTTCCTGAAAAATGCAGATAATGCCTAATACATAAAAGGCCAAGAAAGAAAGCAAACACAAAACTTTTAGTAACACACAACCATAAAATATTCTGAGATGGGTGAGACAAATTATGTACGAGGGCAGTTTTTTTTCAACCTCCGGTCACACAGTATAAACGCCAGACAAGCGACAGGCGGGTGGTGTGCGCAGTAGGCAAATGCGCATCTCCCGCACTACACGCTCCGTCACTGTCGAGTCTACTTCGTCAGTCTGTGCTGAGCATCAGTCACATAAACATGGCCACCTCAATTGATTCTCCTGCCAAGTGCGAATTGCGAATCTTTACTTATTTCCTACAAGCAGAAGGGAATAGTGAAACAGAAATTCATCAAAGAATGAGCCGAGTGTATGGAGAAAACCTTATTAGTGATGATGTTGCATGAGAATGGTGTCGAAAATTTGAAGATGGCCAAACTGATGTGCATGATTAAGGGGGTCAATGACGCAAGTCTGCCGCTACAGACGGCCTTGTTCAACGAGTTGACAAAGCGGTTATAGAAAACCGTAGGTTCACCATAAGTGCTTTGTCTATGGAATTTCCCGAAGTTTCAAGATCTTCTCTGTACTCTATCGCTACTGA